>OY821748.1:5000-1371463 GCA_963682055.1 Primula veris
TAAGCCCTAAGCCCTAACCCCTAAGCCCTAAGCCCTAAGCCCTAAGCCCTAAGCCCTAAGCCCTAATCCCTAAGCCCTAAGCCCTAAGCCCTAAGCCCTAAGCCCTAACCCCTAAGCCCTAAGCCCTAAGCCCTAAGCCCTAAGCCCTAAGCCCTAAGCCCTAAGCCCTAAGCCCTAAGCCCTAAGCCCTAACCCCTAAGCCCTAAGCCCTAAGCCCTAAGCCCTAAGCCCTAAGCCCTAAGCCCTAAGCCCTAAGCCCTAAGCCCTAAGCCCTAAGCCCTAAGCCCTAAGCCCTAACCCCTAAGCCCTAAGCCCTAAGCCCTAAGCCCTAAGCCCTAAGCCCTAAGCCCTAAGCCCTAAGCCCTAAGCCCCAAGCCCCCCAGCCCCCAGCCCCCAGCCCCCAAGCCCCAAGTCCCAAGCCCCAAGCCCCAAGCCCTAAGCCCTAAACCCTATTTAATTTTTTAGGGTTTTATTAGGGTTGTTAGGGTTTAGGGTTTATTAGGTTTTTTATATATTTTTTTATGGTTTTTTATTAGAGTTTTACGGTTTAGGGTTTTTAGGTTTTTTTTAGGGTTTAGGGTTTTACGGTTTAGGGTTTAGTAGGGTTTTAAGGGTTTCTTTTTAGGGCTTTTATTATGGTTTAGGGTTTTTATTATGGTTTAGGGTTTTGGGGTTTTTTTAATGTTTTAGGGTTTAGGGTTTAGAGTTTTAGGGTTTAGGTTTTTTAGGGTTTTTTAGGGTTTTTTAGGGTTTTAGGGTTTATTAGGGTTTAGGGTTTTAATTTTTTAATTTTTTTTAGGGTTTTAGGCTTTTAGGGTTTAGGCTTTTACAGTTTAGGGTTTTTAGGATTTTAATATTTATTAGGGTTTTTTTTTTTTTTTTATTGGGGTTTAGGGTTTTACAGCTTAGGGTTTAGGGTTTTTAGGGCTTAGGGTTTTTATTGTTTTTTTGTAATTTTTTTAGGGTTTTTATTAGGGTTTTACGGTTTAGGGTTTATTAGGGTTTAGGATTTTTAGGGTTTTTTTTAGGTTTTTAGGGTTTTACGTTTTAGGGTTTTTAGGGTTTTTTAGGGTTTTTAAGGGTTTAGGGTTCACGGTTCACGGTTTAGGGTTTTTTTTTCCTAAACCCTAAAAAACGCCCTAAACCCTAAGATCTGAGCACTAAGCCCTAAGCCCCGAAACCCCTAAGCCCTAAGCCTCGAAACCCCAAACCCTAAAACCCTAACCCAAACCCCTAAACCCAAAACCCCAAAACCCTAAATCTCAAAACCTTAAATCCTAAAACCATAAACTCTCCGCTAATTTAACGCTAGCACAAACATGCTAACAAACCTCCCCCACCTAAGCCATTCATCGCCCTCGATGAATAAGTGTTTACTACAGCATTCGATACTAAAGTTCGGTCCTCGTCTAATGATTGGCGTGTAGGAGCGTCAAGAGTTACGAGTTTGATATGGTTCAAACGACGGGCATAATCAAGGAGAAACACCAAAGGCATTTGGCTGGTTTCGGGACGGTTTTGCAAAGCAATTTGGCAATGTTTGCCAAGGAATTTGACAACGGATTTTGGTGCCTTCGTTGGGTTGTTCGATAAGGATACTTTTGAGTGTAAGTGGCTGGAATTTGGTTGAGTGTTGGACAGCCAAAACAGTAGCAAAACACAGCAGTTGTTCAAAGTGCGTTTTGGCAGCAACGGTTACTTTTGGACAACATTTCGTAGGTGGATTGTTGAGGGCTTTTAAGGACACTTGGTACATCATTTTGACAGTGAAATACACTCAAATAACTGTCGGGTGCAGGTGTCAAGCATGGGGCTTGGCAGTTTCATTTAAACAGTTTGTAAACTGCCCATGTATGTGTTATAAATACATGGCAGATTAGCATTTCGTTTTACATGGAGTCTATGAGAGAGCTTTTGGCAGAGTTGCTCTTGTAAATGTGTTGTAAAAGAGTCCTTTTAATTGTTAACGGAATTATAATTTAAAGGTTGGCCAATTGACTGTAATTTCAGTGTTCGTTTACCTCACTTTTGCTTATCTCATTTTTCAAGTAGCAACGAATACCACATATCCCTCTGATCTACAAACTTCGATGGGGCGCATCCAACAACGGTGCATCCTCTGCTATAGTAGGCGTAGCACCGTCCTCAAATGTGTGGAACCCTAAAACCCTTTTTGCTTAATTTTGTTATGATTAATTGAATTTGTAACTGTAGACATGTGTATGGTTTTCATTTCTTTAAATAGATTTATCAATTAATTAAATGAAAAGAAAGAAAGGGTTTAAATGATGGATCCGTGGAAGTAGAAGATGAGTGTTGTAGTTGTGAATACACACAAGAGAGGGAGATGGATTACCCCAATTGGTGGAATTTGATGTTTGTAGGAGAATAGTAGAGGGTGAGATCGTTTGATGATGTGATTGTGGGTTGATTGATTTGTAATCCCTAATGCCACCCTCTCTTTACTTTTACCTGTCCAACCCGATTTTTTTAATATTTCTTTTTTTAAAAAAAAAATAAACCTCATAAATATCCATATTTATAATATAATTTGTTATAAAATCATTTGATTTATAAATATAATATATAAATACTAATGTGGCATTAAATACTCTTTCATATTAATTTAGTATTTAAATTTTATAATCTTCTTTTTAACATTTTTATGTTTATTGAATTACTTTGGGTTCATTAATTTCGCCAATTAAAACATGGATATATGTAAAAATATAATATAAATGTATATGATTGATATGATGATTTGATTTTTCGTAAATTATTCTATAAATAAAGACGATAACATATTAGTCATTAATTAACATGGATAAGTTTTATTCACATTTACCATAAATATCGTTTTATTAATTAATAAATTAATTGTATATAAGATTTTTTTTAAGAAACCCACCGAAATGCATGTTATGTATTATTATAGGAGATAAAGTTTAATGTATACGGGAGAGAGGAGACAGAGAGCCTTAAATTATACTTTTTAAGTTGCATTTTTACCCATTTAAATTATAGAAAAGAGGATTTAATTTACATGAGATATAGAAGAGTAAAAGTGTTAAATTGCACTTTTTAACTTATTTTACCCATTTAAATGTATGTTATCTATTACTGTAAGAGAAAGTTTAATGTATATAACACAGATAGAAGAGTGAGACCGTTAAGTTGCATTTTTGAGTTACACTATACGAGAGTGTTGAAACCCGCAAAATTGTTATCCACTCTCGACAAAATCCAGATTCAACTGTTGCTTGAACCCCGCATCCAAACCCCGTTTCTTATTACTATTATAGTTGACTACAGCTCCTCCTCCTCCCATTACGCCTTTCATGTCTCCTTTAAGATAGGAGCACACTAAATAACCTATCAATTCAAGGGTTGTTGACCTCGAGAACAAACAATGATGTAAACCCTTCAGTAAAACATCGACCATGTGATAAAAACAAACCGTAAGATATATCATGCCGTACATAAATCAAAATTCAACTGGAATCGAACAAAAACTCAAAAATGTATTATGGGTTTTCCAATTTTATATATAACTAGGAGGGGTTTTTACCTTCTTACCCTGTTGGTTTTTTTTAGATGGAACCAAACAAACTCTAATAGATAGAATTGGAAAACCCCTCCTAGTTATATATAAAATTGGGGTCGGAGAAACTAAAATAATTATTGAGAATGAAAGGTAGTTAATACTTATGCAAGCTATGTAAGATCAGTTTGCGTGTTTTCTCCCTTTTTTAGCAATATTTGTATGTTCTACTTACCACCTTCTTCTATTATCCAAGTTACTAAGTTTCCAGAAATATGTTTTATATACCCTTTAAATTTCTATTGAAACCAGGTTTCTTCGTACTGAAAGGTCATTATGCAAATAGAAAACATCGAAAAGTATACACATGATCAAATATAGCATACCTGGCTCAAGAAATATTCAGCAACCTCTGAAAGAAAATGAAGCTCGTCTTTCCGCCTATAGGTATGTTGTATAGCAGGGTCTCTCCAAACTTCTTCACCTAGCAGAGCATATTCACGTGTTGCAGCAGGAAAAAAAATGCGTCTAAATTTCCGGTGGCAATAATGTCTAAAAGCCAATGCTTTATCCAAGAATTGATACTGCCGAAATTCATTTGTATCAACATCAGTGATAACAAGATCAAACACATGTGCTGATATTAATTATTCCCAACAATTTCATTGATGATTATCACATCTGCCAGTTCATATAAATATCAACAAATGGGGAATTATCGTTTTGGAAAAAAAAAAAAAATTATATATAAAAGACGTCCAATAGGCTTTAATTTGTTTACTTGGATGAATATTTGAGTATCAATATGTTTGAATTTATGTATTGTGGAAGAAATAAATAAAAATAAAAAACCCATTTTTTATTAGGGGAAAAAATGGGGGTTTTTTAAGTTAAAAGTAGAGAGAGAAGAGGACAGAGAAAGAAGATGACAGTAAGCTTTTGTAATAATACTTTCGTCTGTTTGCCGCCATACATTTTGATAATTCTTTACAATTTTCACCGGTATTTATAAAGTGAGGATAATTTGTTAATTAATTAGATTAATTATATTGATAATTATTAAAATATAGTGAGGGTATTTTTAGAAAAATTGAGCAAAATTGGACAGACTCATTTCTCTTGGGTTGGTTTATTATAATAAAATGATATATATATATATACATATATACATATATATATATATATATATATATATATATATATATACTAGTAATCGAGTCTTACGCGTTGCGTGTGCGGCGCGTAATGCTATAAAAATATAAAAAAATATGTATAGTTATGATATAAATATGTGGATAATACAAAAAAAAAACACATAGTTTAAGATTTAAAATAATATTTTATTATTAAAAAGAGTTAGTTTTTACTTTTTATATTTTTATATGAGTATGATATTATTATAATTAATATAAAAGTGTAAGGTTATTTTTTAAAAAAAATGACTAAATTGGACAGATTCAGCCTTATTATAATATAATGATATAAGCATCATATTTCATTTACCTTTCGGGGCTGGGGCTATTTAATCGCTTCGTACTGCTTTCCGTTTTACTAAGTCCCACAATATTTGTCCACCTCTATTATGAGAATTTGCTCTTGATATTGTAGTTACAAGGGCATAATTTGACTTTCGCCCCGACCCTCTAAAAGTTCCCTTATAGCTTACTGAAAAAAAGGCCTAATCGTGGTAACATCATCAATACGTATGGAATTGACCCAAGTTAAATTTATTGCCAACGTCCTAAATTTGGAATGCAAATAATCGTTACTTACTTTCTGATAGTTAATTGTAGTTGTATTATATTAAGAGTCGAACAGATTTATGACTTGCTCAAAGTATCCAAACATTTACACACCTGGTATTTTCTTACAACTATAACCAATAGTTTTATTATTACACAAATTATTGTACATGATATTTGCAACTCATCCATGCAAATTAACAACCTCCGACTTTTTATATCGCATGATGACCATCAAATAATTCCAATTAACAAGTCTGGCGGCAACCAACACTAAGGAGACTAGCTTAACCAACCTTTTAGATCGAACCATAATCGAGATGTTCCCATCTAAATGGTTCAAATACATAGACAACTTTGGGAGACGATTTGAAGAGCAAAGCAGCACAAATGCACACAGCTGCAATGGCTAACATGGACAACATTGCTGGTCTATAGATAGAGATTGACGTTCTGTAGTTTCCAAAAACCATCTTATGTTCGCATAACCTGCAATTTAGCTGCTGATAATTTTGTTTCACAATCTCTTTCTTTTCTGTGTCGAAACTAGCAAATGTTGTCGATTTATACGGGACCGGTGGTTTCTCGATATCCAGCACCACATGCCCTTTTGTTGATGACAACATTTGGTTGATTTTCTTTTCGATGAGATTGATATAGGAATAGTATCCCCGAAGGGTTGCGTAATCGTTAGGTGTCATTCCTGTACTGTCCCGAGCACCCTTCCATGCTTCAATTCCCACCTGCAATTCGGAATTACAATTGATGTACTGTTAAAACGCTACTAAACTCAACCGGTTAAGGACTTATTTGTTGCAGCTTGTATGCAATTTAGCTGGACTAATTTTTGGTTTAGAAAAAATCTAGAGTCATCCAGATTCTAGCTTCCAGCTTTCAGTGGGGGAAATGAAAACTCGGCCTTTCAACAGATCAATCAATGGAGTGCAGGTTTTATGCAAAAAGGCTGCCCTTAAACGCTCAGAAGCAAACAATACCCAAGTATTCCCAACCAAACAGGATTATCTTATTAACAAATAAAATAAAATAGAATTTATCTACTAACACGGAGGCAAGGATACTGAAGTAGAACAAGACTACAAGTACAAGAAATTACATAACTTCTTCACTCAGAATAATCTTATGAGCAGTACATAATCTAACCATCAATGGTATTCTTTGTGGCAATGATTAATCCTTAAGAGGATCATCTGAATTTTATCACGCATAGCTTTTTACAAAAATGATAAATAAGTGAAACCTATTGTTTGTTTCTTTACTGAATTCTGAATCCTTAGCAGTTAGCAAGTTCTTACTATAAAAAAAGAGAGAAATAGTGTTTATAAACTGTATAATTAGACTATTTATACCTATTTTGCGATTTGTCAAACATGGGCTTCCACCTCGGAAATTCAGAATCTTAATTTCTGCATGTTTCAATGCATCTTCTAAGCACATAAGTTGGGTTGGTTTTAAGTTGAGAACAGGCTGTGTTCATTCCAAGCTTAAAGCTTCTAGCTTTTTCACACAAAAACCCAGAAAAGCTCAGCTTTTAAACTAATGAACCAAAAGCGATCAAGCAAGCTTTGAAGCATTAAAAAGAAGAGATTGAAAAGATCCAGGCAAACAAGACCTTTTTAATTACAGAAATAAAGAAATTTACCAGTCCAGGATCATTGGTAAGAGCATCCAACACATATTCAGAACCCTCTCTACTCGCAGCTATGTGAAGAGGTGTCAAACCCCCCGGTCCAGTAGCATCTGGCCGAAATAGTTGCATTTCACCTTCAAATTTATCCGAAGTTCTGTACGAAGCATAATTCAAAAGATTCTCCACCATAGATTTGCAATTTTTACGAACTGCTCTGTGAACAAGTCCCATATCCAGCAACGCGAGTTCAATACAAGTATAATCACCAGCATCTACAATTCCAGAAAAAGCAATCCCCAATAGTTTCTTAACCACAGCACACCAGTCATGGTCAATAGAGTAGTCCATAAGCAAACTGAAACGCTTGAAAGGGAATGGACCCGGGTTTGGTTCAACAGAGACAAGTTTGAGTGCCGATTGGGTTCTGTGGAGAAGCCATCCCATTTCATGAACAAACTGTAGTGCATCTTCTCTTGCTTTTATTAAACCAGACTCCAGTAGTTGTTGATAATCTGGGCTTTGGGTAGCTTCTAACATGGTCTCTAGAGTACGAATCTCGGTACAAACGTCGTGCTCAGCAACTATAAATGGAAAGAAGCTGCTGTTCAGACTCTCGTCCTCAACCTGGATTTTATAGGGGGGAGGATAAAAAGGAAAAAAATTATGAAAAAAATATGAGATGTTCAATAAAAACAACCAGCAAGACTGGATAAGTCTTTGTGATAGGTTATTCTCTTCTTTCACTTGCGTGGGCAAGTCCTTGTTTCAGATACACAGTAAGGGCTTGTTTGGCTGCATCTATAAAGAGAATGGTGAGAAACAAGCCTCTTATCTTTTTCAGCCAAAATACCAGAAAAGCACAAACTTTGAACCTATCGACTAGCTCTTAAAACGAAGAATCAAAAAGAGAAAAAGTTGAGTTTAAACTGCAACCAACCAAAGCCTGAGCCAAAAACGGCTCTACTAATTGTAAGTTTTGAAAAGATAAAATTTTTGACGAACAGCTCTACTGATTCATTATTAGATACGGCCTACGGGTGATTCTGAGATTAGTAGAAAACTCTCATACCATGACACTGATTCATTATTATGTTGACCAACTCATCATGAACCGATATAGTTTTGAAAAGTTCAACTGGCTAAATTCCAATGTAAAGAAAATTCACTAGAAGGGACAAGTGATGTACCTCAATAAATCCTCTCCCAATAACATTTGATATTGAGCAAGAAAATCTAAGGCACTGGATTTTGATGTTACTATCAGACATATTAGATTCTTCCTCATAACCAGAACATTCCTGGTCTAGATACTTCCCTTCTAATGCACAGTGAATCCTGATGCAGAATATTGAAATGACACAATATTACTGGAGTGTGTTCTAGGTAAATTGAATTGGAACTTGAGGAACGCGATTAGGATACCTTGTCGATGACTGGGTCAGATTGATGCCCTTGACTGAAAATTGAGTTCTCTTAGAGACCGATGCTGCAATTGGTTTAATGCCTAAAATAGTGCAACTTTTCTGGCTTCTCAGAGGCAACATTGTGTCCAAAACAACCCGACCTGTTTCAGAAAATAAAGAGCATGATCATCCCATTAATGTTACTGTTTTATATCACAAACCGAAAAATTATAAGTACATATAGGGATATGAACAAACCGTTGTGTATAAATGCAATTTGGTTTAGCACCCTAGTATACACCCATCCCACTTTCCAGAAAGAATCATCTGACGCTTCAAGATGCTTTGTCAAACTTGATCTCAGATCATAGCAAATCTGTATGGCAGTAACTTCAAGAATATAAAAGAATAGAAAAATAATAATTTGATGGACAACATAAAGTTCGGCAATTAACTACCTCTTCCCAATTGGATTTCCTAAGTCGAAGATAGATAGTTAAAATAATGCAGCCTGGTCTTATGTAACTTTCAATATCAGTTGGAGTGTCAGACAACCAGTCAAAGATCTGAAAAATCAGAAAATGAAACAAAAGGTATGTCAAAAAAACATCAACAATATTAAATAATTTCCACATTTTTTTATACTGCAGAGAACCTGCTTCCGTAAGGCTAGAGGGAAATCACTTGGATCTTTTCCAAAGAGCTTGAAAACAATTCGATCGGTGCGGCTCTGAAATTAAACAAAGGACGCCGTGAAATTTATTTAAATGCAGTAAAAGAGAAGGGGCAAAAAATATGCCACTTAAAATATAGCAAAATAGAAAAAATAGGGTCAACTGGGTACTGATAGAGTTTGACATTTGTCCTACACCATTAAGTGTTGACCAAGCCTGTGGTTTATAAGATTTTTCCTAACTTCCAAACAAAAATAAATAAAAATTCCTTCGATATAAGAATTCATTTACTCTCACTAAGCAATCAGTAAAGAAGGCCTATACCTGAGCTTCACCACTAGAACTGGATGGGGACAGGGTGGACAAGGAACCTGAATTGCCACTATTCTGAGCTATACTCGACTTTTGACAACCTTTATATGCCCAAAGTGTGTAATCTTGGGAACTGGTCCCATGAATCGGGGGGGCAGCAGGACCATAATTAATAATTTCTTCACAATCTTGAGAATCGTCATACGCATTATTCAAGTCAATGTCATTATTTCTCGTCCTCTTCTCAGGCACAGTTGGAGTTATATGCTGCAGGTTAGACTTCAAAGATTCCTACAACACCATTGTAATTTTAGAGTGAGAAGATTAACCAAATTTTGAAATGAGTTTTCAATGTTCAATATTAGCAGAGTTCTATTACCTTTCCTGAGGTGCCCTTAGATGTCCCAGCACTATGCAAATCTTGAGGATTATCAAGTGGAGCAGAAATGTTTCCCCCGATATTTGAACCAGCAGCAAGGTTCCTCAATAAGTGAGAGATAAAGTCTTGATCCTTTGTTTGATCTAAGCTATTAGCTGCATTCACACAGGATTACATCACAACCTAATAAAAAATATACTATCATTAAAGATAGTGCTCACTTTAACTAACGTCGCTCAAATAGTAACAAAGTCAAAATTCCAACAGTGGTAGAACAAAGAATCAATCGTTGCAAGAATATAAGCACTATAAAAATGGCCATACTGCACAACAGATAGATATGCAATCATTGCAATTTATGTCTTCTTAGCGAAATATAATCATAATGTACAAAATTATAGCCAACTCACCCTGCTTATTAGCCAATATCCTGAGCAGACTAACTAGTAAGTAGCTGCTACTTTGCTCGTCGATCAAAGGGATTGCATTAACCACGTTTTCTGGGTGAGTCTTTCTCCTACGTCTATTGTGCCCTGCCAAACGTCTTCGGCAGCTTCTTTTTCCCTCATCAAACTCTTCAAGCACATGAAACCTAATTAAAAAGATAGATAGTATCATCCTTGCCATCTCAACAATTTCCATTTAGTCTAAAAATGCTTCTGTTCAACCTTTTTTCTGCCAAAAAACCTTATCCCTGACCTGGCAACACATGTCCTACCATGTTACTGCCTTTTCTTAGAATCAATAAACAGTAAATTTATGATCAGTCTACAAGTGATGGTAATATTTTTTTGTTAAAAATTTAAAATATGCAGCATTATGATTTACTACCTGTCTCTATTTTTGTTAGTATTTTAAAATCAACTCCGTGTCTCTATTGAAAAGAAAGCTTTTAACACAAGAACTCACCTACTACATTGCTGACAAAATCGCTGCATAACATTAGCAACCAATGCTCTGGTGGCCTTGGAGTGCACTTCACAGACTTTGTGTCGTCGGTGATAGTCTTTTGCGCAACTTAAATCAGCTCGACAATCTTCCACCTGGCAAATGGCCCGGTTAGAGGTTGATACTTCGACAACCTTACTCTTTTTCCCATTTTTCCTCTCCCATTTCTCCATATCGGTCTCGGTTATAGGGTACACTTGCCCTCCCAACTTCAAATTAAGAGATCCAGCTTTGTCTTTTTCCAACTCTTCGTCCACGTTAATGTTATCCCTCCTCCTCTTTTCCAAATCCCTCTTTTCAAGCCCATTGTTTCCATTTTCTTCGGAACAAAACGACGAACCAACAGTAAATAACTGCTTACCATAGCAATCGGAAGGCAGATGATTGAGTGGGGTAGCGGAAAAAAGATCACCGTCCCATTTCCAATCATGCAAATCCCATTCCATACTTTTTTTACCAAGTGCCTTCAAGTTTGGTACCACTGGGCCATATGAGTGATGATGAGGGATCCTCCCAAAATTAGACTCCATTGGTGAATTTAACAAAACTAGTATACACAGATCTGAGATCTAATAAATATATAGGTCCTTGTACCGTTGTACGTACTCACCCCAAAAGAGAGAGGGAACAAACAAACAAACAACAACAACAAAAAAAAACCCTAAAAAGTGAGTGTACGATAGAAAAGTTGGAATTAGTTGAGTATTAAATCAAGCGAAATGGAACCACCTCAGATCAGCTCTCAAACTCCCAAGATTTGTACATACAAAGTCAAAAAAAAAGGTTTTAAAAAAAAAACCTTTTTTTATTTTACTTTACTTAATTTTTGGACAAGATAAGAGACTTAGGCCAAGAAAGAAATTGTAGAACAAATGGAACTTAAACAAACAAAAAAGACCCAACTAGCTTAATTCTCTAAATTAGAGCAAAGTTTCAAACTAAAATTAATAAAATCCATCCTCTACTGAACAACACACACACACATAGATCTCCAAATAAACAACCCTCTACTTATTTTTATAAGCAAACTGATTCCTTTTTCTTTCTTTCTTTTATAATTTATTATTATTAATAATAATAATAATTGGAAAAAAGGGGGGTATTAACTCAACAAGATAAGCCCAAAATATCATAGAACTATCATAATATTTCCATAAATTGAATCAAAAGATTGCAAAAAAGAAAAAGAAAGAAAAAAGGTTAAAAATTAAAAGTAGAGTCTTTTTATGATTGAAGTGAAATAAAATAAAAAAAAGTAGGAGAGGGAAACTTGCCGAGTGATGAGGATGAGAGTGAAAGATATATATATAGAGAGAGAGAGAGAGACGGCTAAGTAACTGTAAAGTTATAAAAAGAAACTATAAATAAATAAAATAAAAAAGGGACGAAACAGAATTTGTACAAATTACCAAACAATATTATTATATGCTCTTTCACATTTCACATTTCACATTTCACTCACTGCTAATAATAAAATATTACTTGACCATTCTTAATATTCTATTTAATTTTACTATTTATCTCTACATGTACATAAGTGAATAAATTTGATTACTCATCCGTCTGTTTACACTCATTTTCTCTATCTTCAAAAAATTTAAAAATATAAAGATATATAAATTTTTTATTCACATGTAGAGAGTCAATTTACATATATCTATATTTTTTTTATTGATTCAACTAGCACATCAAAAAAAAATTCACGACGTTTTCTCTCTCACTTTTTCATTTTTTTTTTATCTATCTAAACATATAGTATATTTTTCTCCTCTAAAAACTTTATTTCTCTCTCCCACGTGATCTCCTCTTCCTAAAAATTCTCATCAGCCTTACATCTTTTTGTTACAAACAATCATAGCATGTATTAGTAGCTTTTTAAAAACCCTAGTTTGATCATAGATATTTTGATCATTTGTCTTTATATAACCGAAACGTAAATTCTTATTAGAAGTTATTAATCTGTGGAATTTTATATGTTTTCATCTTTAAGATCATGGTTTTATTTTTTTCGTTATGTTTTTTTTACTATAATTTCCTGATAAGTTTAAAATAAAACACTTTTTTTTATCATAAAGTGAAAGTTATAAATGAATCTAACATGTCTAAGGTTGTTATTTGAATGGTTGATCAGAGAAAAAATGTTTAAGATAGAAAAAAGCAAAAAAAAAAAATTAATTTTTTTTATATTTATACAGCATTGTTGTGCACCATATGAAAAAATAGATATAGAGAGTTCATAAAATTTGTATATAATCATATCTGGAAAAAAAAAATTAAAAAAGACGGTTGAGAATGTTGTTAATAATGCATTACATGAACACGTTGATCAGATTAGTGTTGAATTAGCAGAAGATTAGATTGTTAAGGATAATTAAGATTACATTATTACACCACTGGTCCCCATTTATTGACTTGTTATATGTTTTGGGCATTTTTTTCTATCACGATTACTTATTTACATACCATCAATTAATGATCTATGATCTTATATTATATATCCCTAAGATGGACATATATATTTCAAGCATGCACCAACAAGATTAAATTTGATCGATGACAACTTGTTTTATGGGACCTAGCTAATAATTAAACGACCCCAGATCCAATATTCTAATCCTGTATATTTTCTAAATGAACTATCAACATTATATTATTATGTTGGTCTTAATTAATAACCGCAATAAAAATAAAATAATTAATACTAATTAGTAGTTAATTAGCATCTTCATACATATTATATCTCTTTATAGCTAAGAAAATTCATTATAGACGTGTGTGAGAAATGCTATATATGAAAACATAGACCATGCACATTTACTCTTTTTTTTTTTTTTTTGCATATGATTTCAATTATTTACTCACATTCTTCACCATTTTATGCAAAAACTGAAATGACATGAATAATAATTAAACGGAGTACTATATATATATATATATATGTTGATAGATGCAAGGGTGATAATTTTTAAACAGTGGGAAGAGTGAAAGTTTTGTATGAAGCATATATATTCGAAAGTTTTTGAGGGAAGAAAATGAAAATGAGTAGAATATTTAGCAAGGTAATTAATTAAGGTCATTGTCAAATTTATACTAATGTGATTATGTGAGAGAGAGAGTACGTAGGAATAAAATAAGATTAAAAGCAAGCAAGGATGAATCTATATATATATATATTCACATGATATTGCAGCAAAAGGATGATCGTTCGTTTGTATAGTTAGTTATAGTACGAATGATCTATATTTTATTAATTTTGTTCTACTAGTGTCCATATTTTAGTGTGTTTTTTTGTTTTTCTCTACTCTCTGAATTCTTACCAAATTAGTGGTTTTTAAGTTGAAATTTCCATTTTAATTAGAGATTAATGTTTTTTTGTAGGCAGATTGTTGCTTACCAAAAATAATAAACCCATATCCAACAAACTCTTAATTTTACCAATCAATAAAACATGATTTGCAAACATATGGAAGTTAAGCTTTAGTGTCTACTACTATAAATATTATAATTTCCTATAGAGTTATCACCGGTCTTCACTTTTTCTATACAAAGTTAAGCTTTCTATGATTATGCCGATACAGTGTAAAAAAGGATAAAATTTTATGTTTTGTCGCTTGTTGAGAATGATAAATGTAAGAAAATAAAATTAACTTGTATTTTAAATACAACTAAAAGAAACATTAATGTTGCACAAAACTAGTAAACTTATTTAATGTTATCATTTCTGAATATAGAAATGACTTTTTAGTGCTACAACTTGTATTAATTCAAACACATGATTTATTAATTATATATAGTCACATATGTAAAAGGGTTTTATAAACATTTTAGCCTCAGATTAACTCATGGCTAATTTTCATACTCTATTATATATATATATATAGGTAGGAGTAAATGATGAGCTCTGAGGTTGGATTAAATATTTGAGATGTCCACTTAAACTATGTAGTTATTCTGCCAAACAAACAAACACAAGAGTAGTGTATATTGATTGTAATTCGTCACCTCCATTAATTATACGGTTATGTGCTTACGTACGTTATATTATTTATTTTCTTTCTCATTTTAAATATGTACGGATTAGGTTTTTTCATGTCAGGCAACTCTCGTCTTTCAAACACTCGCTCAATTTCAACCATGCAAATATATACTCTCGTAAGGACGTATGCACAAATTCTAATTATTATTTTTTTGCCATCGCAAGAAAGGCTTGCATTGATGTGTTGAAGTTTGGGTTAAATTAAAATATTTGATATTATCACGCCTTTTCTAAGAATGTAATATAGACTCTTAAGTCCTAGCCTTACCTAGAGTTTATATATAAATCGTTATGTATTAACGTTTAGTACTGCACAAGAAAGAAAATAGTGAATCTCAAAAAGATAACAAGGTCTCATATGAGAGATTAGCATTTTTTTGTTTGGGTTTTATTCATTAGTTTTGTCGTTTGGTTGTGAATAGGAATATAAGTTGTTAATTTGGTTGAAATAAAAGATTGAATTTATATTTATTGGTATTTATTTGTTGGTGATGGATGCTTGAACATGACAATAGGTTCCATAATTTGTATAGGAAACAATAAATAAATATCTTATATGGAGTCACATGGGGTGGGTGGTGAGAGAAGATGAAAGAATATATATCTCATGTATGTATTATGCATATGATATTGTCCCCAAACCAAATATATTAATGATATAGTCAGTCATGCCATACCAAAATCTACATCGATCCCGTCAATAATCACGGACTTAAAAAATCATTCTTCAATTTCCCTCTCTAGTACATAATTGTTATCGGCAATGTGACGGGAATCATTGAGTCTTGAGAGTGAAATTAGTGGAGTAAAATGTTTGCTAACAAAATTGATGCCCTTGTTACATATTCAAATCATATTAGAACAAATAGTTTGTTATTGGCAGCAAGTCTTTCATTTGTAACCATATCCTCTCTATTATATAAGCAATTATAAGCTATCCATTATATAGTAAGAAAGCATAACCTTAACCTTGTGCATGCAATATTGCAATGTAAACCCTTTGCTTACAAGGTTTAAATAAAATTCAACAGGTGACAATAACAGCACAATTGCCATGAGGTGATAAAGATAGTTCAACGTGCAGTATTGAATAAGAAAGGCATATTTATAACTTCTAGGATACACTACAAAATAATATTTGATTTAGTGAGAGTCAAAAGCTGTCACAAGCCTGTTGCTAATTTAAAAATCCGTCACAAATCTGTCGCAAATTGACTAAACTGTAACAAAACCGTCACAAAAACCGTCGCTAATAAGCTCGTAACAAAAAATATCGTCACTAATCCCGTCGCTATTTGAGTATTTTTTTGTAGTGATAGCAACATGTCATCTCTTAAACCAGACTTGTATATATATAATCACTAAGACAATAGCAGCCGTATATATATGTTTGTTTGAGAGTGTATCAGAATTAGTGCAAACAAGAGAACCTAATTTAAAGAAATGTATTACCATTACATGGAATACTTCTTTAATAATATATAATCAATCCAAAAGCCAAATCATTTACCTATTTATCGTTACTAGGCCTACTTGATCTTTGAAGAGTAAAAAAGGAAAATTAACAAATGACATGTACATGATAGTGAAAGGTAATCGAAACTCGAAAGTGAAAACAAACGTCAAAACAAAGAATAAATGCCCAACTTTCTGAATAAATAAAGAATGTGAAACCATATTCCCGGCCAATTTATCATCGTCATCATGTCCTACATACGTTTTCTTTGGGTTTCTGTGTCCAACACTGGATTATCACTCTTATCTGTGTGTCCTGAGTTCTCCCTTTGTAATTCCTCTTGTTTGATATTTGCTTGGCTCTAATTTCTCCTTCTCCTTTCCTGAAAATGTGATCAATTAGTAAAACAACACTTAAAAAAAAAAACTTGATCGTTTCCGTTTTAAAATGTAACTGAAACATATACCTCTCAAGGTATGGGATATTCCTCTGATTCTAGCATACGTACGATCGACTTGATTCATCTTAGGCCTCTTGTCAAAGTCTGGGTCAACGACCTCAAAGCAGTCAAAAGGGATCTTTTAAGGGCACTGCTTGACGGCTTGCTCTCTATCGTTGGATCAACAACTTCTTCCGAACGCCTGTTCCCCACCATCATTTTCAGCCACTCAACCAGATTTACCTACATTACCCACGCCTTATCTATTTTTTTAAATATCAGAACACATGTCAATTTATTATGCAGGAATCTAACAGAAAAAAATGTTTGAGCTAAAGAAGCGAGAATCTGTAAATTTATTTTTTTTAATAATTTGATAAATCAGCGAAGTGACTTCCTCATGCGCAGGGCGGCCATAGTCTACTTCCTCTTTTCATGTGATTGCTTCCAGTAGCACAACTCCAAAGCTATAAACATCACTTTTCCTCGTTTAGCAGACCACTGTTTGCATATTCTGGAGCCACATACATGCATTTTCACTAATAACTTACGAATAACCCCACCATTCCTATGAGTTCCTTTGACGCAATATCCCAAAAGTCGAACTAAGTTCTTATTCCGGACATGACCAATCGCCTTACCTTCCACTCTGAATTCCTTTTCTGTTTGACCCCTAAAATAATAAAATATTGAGCAAATAAATAAATTTCCACGTTACTTGCGTACCCACATAAAAGTAAAACAGATTATTACAACAGCAGTATGTCGTATCACGTAAAAGATGTAAAGAACAAATGGTTTCCACTTACATATTGTTTAAAAGCTTCTTAACAGCAACAAGAGTACCATTAACCAGATGTCCCTGGTAAACAATACCATAATCACCCATTCACCCTCACCGATAATGTTTTCTTGTGAAAAATTGTTAAGTGGCATTATCTAGATCTCTTAAAGTAAACCAAAGGCCCCAACCCAGGTGAGAAAACTCAGGTGAACCGGATAATGGGGAAGGAGCAGTTATATGCCTAAATGTATCACCTTGTTTAATCAGTATCCCCTTGTCTCCCGATTGAGAAGCATGACCAAAATTATGATATTTAAAGATTTAAATTAATTTTTTGTAAATATTTTAATTTTTGAAATATCTATTTTTGTCAGTTAAATCATATCGAATTACAATTATTGTCTCATATTTTAAGAAATAAATAGTTTTTGTTTCAAATTTTTGATTTTTTTTTATTGAATTTCAAGTAAAATTAATTTAAAACTTTAAATATCATAATTTTGGAAACAAAGCACTTACTTTTGGGACGGTTGGATTATTGTTTAATCATATTTCTAAAATATTAACGACACAATTATATGTGTCGTTTTACGAGCAAACTTTTTTTCTAAATCAGAATATAAATATAGTTTTCTTAGGCATGTAGATCGTTTTTATTATTATTTTGGTCCTTGAGGGTGGTGAGCCTTTGGGGGCTGCCCCAAACGACATGGCTACAACTATTATGTGTAGTGTTTAAATCATTCTGTCAACACCATATAATGTGTGTAAACTGTGGAGTTTTTGAATCGAAAGTTATGCCATACTCTCAGGCAAAGGGATAAGAATTAAGTAGCCACTTTTGTCTAGTTTTAACTTTTATCTGATGGTATAATTAATTTGTATTTTCATGGAAAGCATATATAATTACATTACATATAGTCTCCTAAGAAACTATACCAATCTACTACATTAGTTTCTTCTTGTTAATGCTTCGTTATCTGTTGATCTAATCAAGTTGGTAGGTGGTTTGTATCATAATTTGTCAAGTAATAATGCTGTATTCTCATTCACAACTTGAGAAGTTGAAAGCAAGTACTTATCTAGTTCTTGGTCTTCAATCATAAAAACTGAAGAAAAACAAAATGTTATTCTGCCTTAACATTCTTGCCTATATATTATTAGTATTTGTCTGTTAAATATTGGAAAATTGTTAGAATCATTGAATGAATAAGAAATTTTTTGGCAAATTTGAGTTCCACTACATACGAATGTGAAACCAATAGGGAGGCACCTTTCGTAGATTAAAAATTTGATTAAACCCACGAAGAATTTGATTCCAACGTCAAGGACCAAGGTTATCCGATGCATATTGGCCATTCACAAGTCGGGTAATCATGGGGTTTAGCAATACAAGAATATCATGTAATTAAGCATTGGTTAGTTTATTTTCTTGGGGGAAAGAAACAAGAAGTGGAAAAAGAGTAAATTGATGTCTTGAATATTAAAAACATTGCTGCTGTTGAATATCGATTTCTTTTTGTGGGGAGATGTTTTAAAGGAGATAGAATGAAGCTCTCAGTGTACATTCTTTTGTGGTGGTGACTGGCCGGGGAGTAAAAAATGGTCAGCTTCATAGTTGTGGAAACAAGTCCTGATTTACTTTCAATCACAGGTCCCGACTTGAGCCGGTCGACTTAAGCAAATCTGAATCGGGAGTAATCTATTGGCATCTTATGAGCAGGCATTACAAAAGCAATTTTCTGTAGCCAAAAAGGAGATAAATGTCGACTGTTGAGCTGGTTGTAATAAAACTTTTGTCCTAAATTTTCAAGAATTAGAAATTAAAAGTGGTGGGCTAATAATAGCATATCAAGTGAAGGGGAACTTACTGAAGAGGTCCTCGAGGATAAATGACCATTTTATCCGTCGATGATGCTATATACGTATGTGTTGGACTTGTATATCTATAATTTCATCATTTAAGCATGCCTGCAATATTGACGGTGTATTTTATATTTATACCAACTTAGACAACACATGGCAACGCCACTGCAAAGCTCTCGAGCCAGCTTAAGTTTCAGACAAATTATAAATACGCCGGAACTGTCTACTTTATACCATGTTTCGCTATAATTAATCAAATGGTAATATGTACGTAATTAACATTTTTAGTCATGAGTTGGACCAATTGTATAAAGGATGAGGGTGTACGTTACGAGAGGGTAAACGCATTTGAAATCTGAACACGAACTTTCTGCTGTCTATCATAGTAATAGTTTTAGCTGCAAGTGAAAACACCTGCAAACCTTATACCTATCAAACAAAAGTATTAAGTGACAATACAGTTATAGAAATCAATCAGAGGGAAAATCAAGTTAACATCCACCTAGCTGTATTTGTTTACATGTTGACAATTGCTCCAACTTTACATAATTAATAGGGTACTAAACATGTAGACCTCTCTAATTTTGTTCTTAAATTTTGTAAAATTATTGATAAGTTCTGACTTACTTATTATGGCCTTTACCTAATTTTGTCATTAGATAATCAAACAATTAAAACACGAAAATAATTGTAGGATAAAATTTAGGGGGTAAATGAGAGTGTGTTTGTTGGAGATCATTTAGGAAAAACAATGGATGAAATTTTTTAGGCATAAACCGTACATAAATAACTAAACTACCTAATTAACAATGGTTTCAGCGAGTTCTCAACCTCTCTTCTAGCAAGAGATTATTATTACCCGTCATCCATTAATTCAAACCAATCCCTATTCAAGCGGACATGATATGTCGACGTCTAATTATAAAACCCCTTCAACTTTGTTCCTAAGCAAAATCGCATTGTCTCATTTCCCCAAGTTCTTGGGGATTCTAACCAATACCAGTACCAAGGAGATTTTCAAAAAAAAAAAAAAAGGAACAATTTGAAAATGACAAGAGGAAAGGCTTTCCTAGTTGGAATCTCCGGGATCCTTGTCGTAGCGGTTATCGTTGGTTGCGTTGTTGTTGGCGTAAACAAAACCCACAAATCTAGCAACGGCAGCAGCGATGACAATGTGTTGTCAACGGCATCAAAATCCGTAGCGGCTATCTGTGGGCCGACGGATTACAAGCAGGCATGTGTCGACAGCTTGAGCTCTGTGGCACACAACGAAAGCGCGACACCTCAGCAGCTGGTCCAGGCCGCACTCAAGTACACCATCGACGAGGTCAAACGTGTTATGCAAAACAGTACCAATATGAAGGACGAGGCCAAAGACTCTTTCAACAAAATGGCTGCGGAAGATTGTCAGGAGCTGTTACAATACGCTGTTGACGAGCTAGAAGCTTCTTTCTCTATGGTAGGCGACAGCGACCTGCACACCCCTCAAGACAGAGAAGCCGAGTTCAACAACTGGCTCAGCGCTGTCCTGTCTTACCAAGAAACATGCCTCGACGGTTTCAACTCGACAGAACTGAGAAACCTCATGTCCGACAATCTCGTGAAATCTCGACAGCTTTCCGACAATGCGCTCGCCATCTTCACAGCCTTTAACGATATCCTGAAAGCGTTCAACATATCCAACATGAATGTGACAAGCCTGACAAACCCTGGTTCTAGACGCCTTATGGATGCTGAAGGGTTTCCTACATGGATGTCGGGTGCGGATAGGAAGCTCCTGCAGAGTAACAACATGAGGCCAAACGCTGTGGTGGCTAAAGACGGAAGCGGGCGGTTTAAGAGCATCAATGCTGCTTTAGCGGCGTATCCAAAGAACCACAGAGGGAGATACGTGATATACGTGAAGGCCGGTGTTTACGACGAGTACATCACCGTAGAAAAGAATCAGGTGAACGTCTTAATGTACGGAGATGGACCCAAGAGGACCATCATCACCGGAAAGAAAAGCAACACTGGAGGATTCTCTACCTTCAAAACTGCTTCCTTTAGTAAGTCCATACATACATGCTTCGTCTTTTTTTCTTTTTAACAGCAACACCAGAGAATGTTGATGAACTAAATCACTTTTCCTTTCCTTTCTAAAACAGGTGCGATTGGAAATGGATTTATCGCAAAGGGAATGGGATTCAAGAACACTGCAGGAGCGGAAGGGCATCAGGCGGTAGCTCTAAGGGTGCAGTCTGACATGGCGGCGTTTTACAACTGCAGGATGGACGGATTCCAAGACACTTTGTACCTACAGACACATCGCCACTTCATCAGGAACTGCGTTATTTCTGGAACAGTTGATTTCATATTCGGAATGGGGTCTTCTGTCATCCAGAACAGCATCATCGTGGTGAGGCGTGGAATGAAGGGACAACAGAACACGGTGACGGCTCACGGGAGACAGAGTGCGAAAGAGAACACCGGGGTTGTCATCCAGAACTGCAGGATCCTCCCCGCCAAGAGGCTAGTGCCTGTGAGATTCCAAGTGAAGACATATCTTGGTAGGCCGTGGAAGGAGTATTCGAGAGCCGTTATCATGGAGTCACAGATGGCGGATTTCATCCAGCCAGCAGGGTGGATGCCATGGGCTGGAGATTTTGCACTGAACACGTTGTACTTTGCAGAGTTCGGGAACACCGGGCCAGGGGGTAACAGGGGAAGGAGGGTGCACTGGAAAGGCTACCATGCTATCCGCAACAGGAACGAGGTCGTCCAATTCACTGCCGGACCTTTCCTTCAAGGGCGTTCATGGATCCCCGCCACTAGTGTCCCTAATTACCTTGGCATGGCAAGATAAATTAGCTACTACCTGTGTACGTAGTGTAATGTTGTACGCTATGCTATGCTATTCTAATGCTACTGATTTGGTTGGGATTTCATCAAATCGGCCACGACTGTGCGAAAGTTGTTAGGTTGTTATAAACCGTTTTTTTAAGCAGCCGTTGTTTTATTTTGTCTAATGCCTTGATCTACTTTTATTCATCAATAAGATTCCCCTAATGTAGGAAATGCGTTACATTGAGAAACTTCGTCTGTAGGTCTTCAACTTTAATATTAAACAACAACGGTGTCTAAATATGTTCTAGAAAACGGAAACTTACTAGCATCTCATGATAAGAAGATGCACCTACACGATCTATACCATTTCCAAGATTCAGTAGCGTTTGTATAACATCACACTTGTATCCCTGTAGATTCACCTACAGGATATACGAAAATTGATGTCGTGCTGGGAATAAACCAGTAATCCGTGCACCTTGGAACAGCTAGATATGTACCCTTTGTGCTATCATCAAAAGTTAGATTAAAAGGGATCCTGCACATTATCGGGTACAACTTGGATACGACGCGTTCCACCCCTTGATACGCGCTGCGCCTAAATCCGACAATGGAATGACATTCAAACGGATGGTTATCACTTGATATAATTGTTCTTCCACTCTCTCATTCTCTCTATCTAGCCGGTGGCGTAAACTTTAATATCTGTTTCGAATAAAGAATTTTTTACATGAAGTTTCGAATAAAGAATTTTTTACATGAAATCCCTTCAACAATTAGAAATATGTACC
This sequence comes from Primula veris, assembly GCA_963682055.1. NCBI lineage: Eukaryota > Viridiplantae > Streptophyta > Magnoliopsida > Ericales > Primulaceae > Primula > Primula veris. The sequence continues at coordinate 27,846 of OY821748.1, forward strand.
AACTATTTATCGTACCACTACCATCTTCTCCCTTTCTTCTCCTTTATAATAACAAGTATACATGTTCAAATTATATACTCTAATAATACCTACTTCTTGATAAGTTGATATTGTCACTTCATGTGAAAGGTGTTCCTCGCACTTTCTTGAGATCAAAACAACTAATAATTGCAACACATAAGTTTAAAACTTGATCTAAAAAAGACATCCTCAGTTTTCACTCTAATCTGAGTACACATTATTAGGGATAACATATATAAGAAAAAAACTTTTAACATATATAAGAAAGATACTGTTATTTTATTCATCCAACAAAAGATATACAAGCGGAAGTAGCGAAATCAGTTTTCTTGTGAGAAGCACATACAAAATTAGAATACAACACCGAACTTAACAAAAGAGACTAGCATGGTTACAACGAAATCAAGTACTAACAAACTCACTCAGAGCTCATCACCACCTCGGGAATCACTGGTGTGCTTTCCAGCCAAGTTGTTCTTCACTTCCTTAGACTTGTGTTGGGCGGCTTCATAGTTGGATGCAATATTGTCCTTGGCAGATCCAAAGGTCTCCTCTGCTTTGGTCTTTGCTGCCTCGTAAGCTTCTTTTGCCTTGTCTGTGGTTTTGGATTTCATCTCCTCCACCTTCTCCTTGGCCTCCTCTGCCATACGAGAGGCTTTGTCATTCGACTCCTGCCTGGTGACGTAAGCTTCTTCTTTTGCTTCTTCTGCTTTTTGACATGCCATCCTCTTGGCATCTCCCATCTTCTCGAAAGCCTCTTCAGCTGTCTGGGATCCCTGGTCTTTGGACTGTTGTGCGGTTTCGTAAGCCTTGCCTTTAGCTTCCTCGGTCTTGTGAGACACTTTTTCTTTAGCTTCTTCTGCTGTTTCGCTCACTGTGCCTCTGGTCTCTTCTGTTTTCTGGGAAGCTTTCTCCTTCGCCTTCTCTGCCTTTTTTGTTACTTCTCCGATATTCTCCTTTGCCTTCTCTTTAGATCTATCTTTTATTTCTCCAGCTTTCTCGGCAGCCCCTGTGTTTCATTAGTTAAAATTTCGTAATGAAAACACAGTACATCTCTTGAATTTAAAAAGGGAAAATGAAGTACAGGAAACACTATAAAGGCCAAGTATTGGTTAAAGAGAATTGTCCATCCTCAGTGATCCTATCAAATTTACAAGAATTGTAACACAGTGAATTAAACTGTCGTATTTTTGAAGTATTTAGAACAATTTTGGTACTAAATTCGTTTGACAAACACGATGCCTACTTTTTCACCCACAAAACTACTTGAACAATGTCTAACCATGACTGACATACTATCGCAATTGATGAATTCATACTAAAATTCAAGTCAGATAGAAACTTTTAATGGAAGAGCGGGACAGAGTTCTTCCGGTCAAAATTACCTCAATTGTTTCTGATGTACTAAAAAAACTTGTGAAAGATATCATGATTTTATTACCGTTGACATCGTTAGCTAGAATAAACTTTAAAAACAAGCTAGTCAGATATTAAATATTTCGTCACTAGTCGCAACGCGTAACATTATTGTATTGTTCCTGAATCGAGTTGATCTTCACTAGGTAGTTACATAAGTGAAGAGATGAAAGATAGTAGCCTAGTATGTAGTAACTCAGTAAAAATGGTAGGTAAATAGATAGATGATACCAGAAGCTAGGTCGTGAGTGTTGTCCTTAGCGGCTTCTTTGGTGTCTTCGGTCTTAAGACGGAGTCCTTCAGCTATTTTGTCCTTTGCCCACTCTGCCCATGATTCCGAAGACTCCTTTAAGTAGAGATCATCTTCTCTTTGTTGTTTTTCCTCAGTTTTTTCATCACTTGAGAATAACTTGGACTCAACAGCACAAGTAGCGGTTGCAATTAAAAGCAGAAGAACCAGAAGGAGGGTCATTCCCCATTTTCTACTAATACATGATGATGATGATGAAGATGAAATTGCCATGCCTTTATTATTAGTAGTAATAATTCTAGATGATACTGGTTTCAAGCACTGATGTAATAATAGTAATATTATAGAGATAGATAGATGGGTATCGTTTTGCTAGGGGTACAAAACAGGTAAGTGGTGCTATATATTGATAAAACAATTACGGAGTGTAATATATATATATACATATAATGTTGGTTTTTGATTTTTGCCGACATATTTTGAGTTTATCCTAAGTTTAATTAATATTAATTAAATTTTTTATTTTTATTTTTAATAGATTGAGTTTTTATTACGCGACGGATTTCCGATCACGTTTTGGACGAATGACTATAATATTGTTGTTTAGATTAGATGGAGAATGAAAGAGAGGAGTACAAGTGTAATGAAACGTGGCAATCATGTGACTCATGTTTATACCTAAAGTTCGACATCTGTCTTGTTACCCTTTTTGTTTTTGTTTTTATTTTACCCACCCCTCATAAAAGAACATCATGACTTAGATAGAAAGAGTACCGTATGATATGATATTATATTATATTATATTATAAAATAATACTGTGAAAACGTGGCTTCACTCACCTTAACTAACAAATGGGCACAATGCAATTACATGAAAAAACTTTGTCGACTGTTCTCACATTTCCTAATCGTAACATACCCACACCGAAAACATCAAATATGTTTCATGAGCAGGAATTGCCTTACCAATCCAAAATGACATTTCTTTCTCCGTAACAATAGTAATTTACTTGTTTAACAGTATTCATGACCAGATATCTCTCTACCTAATAATTAGTTTGGTAAACAATTTGTTTAACATGATATCGAGATCGTAGGATTTATACATCACAAGTTCTCAATCAGAACACCACGACTCCACAATTGCTTAGCACCTTCTGATCAAAAATATTTCAGAGTTTAAGATACTAATGTGTTTGAGAGGATGCGCTTGTCCTCAACAGTTTTAAGGTTTGAGATGAAACGTTAGCACATACCTTTGTTAAACTACATGGAAGATATTGTCAAGTCGCTTGACCACCTGTGAAAAAGAGAGATCTCTTTCGCAAGAGCGACTATGTTAGTGTACACTGTCACATAGAGTAAGCTCATTAATAATCTACACCCAGAAATATGCATTACCCACAAGGCATGTGTCTACTAGCAGGCAGGCAGGCATGCATTAATGTTAAATACATCATAATGGTATTAAAAAAAAATTGTAATTGATTAGATCAAGCTTTATAAAAGAGTGTAAAAGATGTGGATTATCGTGTTGACAGAATCGGCAAGGTTTGCAAGAGATTACAATACTAGAGTATGAATGCCATCAAACACGGGAAAACATGCACTGCTATATGGTTGGAACTGTTCAAAACTACTCAAAGAATTCATCAAGAATGAATTACAGATAACTATTTATAACCCTAGAGCTCCAGTTGCAGTACATAGTTGAAAACTAACAACAACAAAATTGACTGTTCATCTTTACACACACGCAAAAGTCATAACAGAAGTCAGAGAGCAAAAGAATACATGTGACTAACAGATTGGTTTAGTCTCAAGTCTCTCATGTAGTTTCAAATCTAAAAAGTAAAATTAAAAAAAAAAGTACAAGCACGTGCATAGCTAGACTAAAAGAAACCATAATCTCGACTCAGGCTAAGAAATAGTCATACACATACATACAAACAGTCTTCTTCTTTCTTCTCCATGCCTTTTCTATTGGAACAGCTTTGTATTTTACACATGCCTTATCTTAAGTAATAACTAACAATATCATGGGGTGACTTCTTGAGCTCTGAATGATAGTATGATGAGTACGAATCATGAGCAACCGTCTGCATCATTTGGCAAACAAAGAAATGTACTCATTTCAAAGAGAGAGATAAATAGTCCCTTAACTGTCAAAAACTACAAATACAAATAAAAATTCCAAAAATACTGGTTAAGTGCAATTCCCCTCGATATGTTCTGAACTAGAAAAGGATTTAGCTACAAACAGCCTAAAATAGGTGGGGACATCGTACTCACGTCAAAGTTTTTTTTCTACAAAGGTACGCAAATTATGAAAGAGGGACAATGGATTTGAAAAAAGACAACGAAAGGAGATCAAATGCATTTATACCTGTTCCTGTGAGCGGAAGTACATGAATGGTGTATGGTGTAGAAAATTTGAGACCCTTGAGGTATAAATGTCAGCATATCTGCAGAAAACATGATAGAAAAATTAAAAGCACCTCAAATATTTAGAATTTTGGAAATCCATATCATAAAAACGAAAGACATCAAAGTAGAAGCACATACTTCTCAATTTGTCTCATTAAGTGACTCTTATCCCATAGACCTGCCCGTGAGAGATATCCCCACCTTAACAGTAAAATTAAAAGGCGTTGAGTATTGACATAATTTCTACAAAAAACAAACAAAAACAGTACTCTCTTTCAGAACTTGACAAACCTCTTGTTGAATTGCTCTCCATCGGCTTCGAGCATAGGAGCAATTTTCTGGTCCAGGCGCTGCATAACAATTAGTAGCTTCTGGATGCTTTCAGTGAGTTGCTGATCATCTAAATTGGTTGCAGCAAGGGTCTACAATGCACATAGTTAAGTTTTAAACTATTGGATAGAAATCCCGCATTACTAATTTTTGTTGTCGAGAAGAGACTAAGCAAAATGAGAATGTATTTATCGAGACAAAAATAAACCCTCGTGAATAATAAGAGCAGTAAAGGTAATGGTAAATGATTTAAACTTTAACCTGTGCAGGACGTCCTTTAGTTCTTCTTTGCAAGGCTAGTCGGAGTTGGTTAAAAAGGTCTCCAACAACCTCTTTCTGATTTATAAGCTCTATCAGTGATGCGCGATGACCACGACTTTGGATTAGAGCATTGTACTGCAGTATGAAAGTAAAGGAAGTGAACATTATACACGTTAAACACACACAAAAAGAGGATGATAAGGAATAATATTATGAGACTCGCTTATTTTTATTAAAAAAATCTTTTTGCTTTCTTTTTGTTTTGCTCACCAACATTATTGTTAGTAGTTACTGTGGAAACAGTACCAAACAGAAAATGGTGATAATCTATAGTATTTACTAAAGAATTTAAAAGAAAACATGTGCCTGATTATCAGTTTGTATCCTGGGTTTATATTCAGTCAACATGATATTGTGTGTGCCTATGATTATTTTTTATAGTGGCCTTATTTTTAAACTCGTTTGGGGCTTCCTAACCTCCATACCTCTTCTTCCAACTCTCTACAGATCAGAGCCGTCCGCCAGCGTAGATGTACCTTGGATTGGCTTACATCAGTGTATATATGGTCGCCAACATATAGTATCTCATCGCCATGTACGTCTAAGAATTTCTCAACCATCTGAGCACTCCCGCCAGAGTACAATCCCCCTAAGTTTGTAAGATGAAAAGCAAACTTAAAAAGTTAAACATAGGAGATACTAGTGTTCAGTGACCACTTCGTATTTAGAGAGAGAGTTTTTGCAAGGTAATGGGCAACCTGGACGAGCTTTATAGCATGGACGCATCAGACCGTCTTCAGTGACCACTTCGTACATCGGATGTGAGGTTTGGAAGAACTCTGGCTTCCTTGCAGATACTATTACCTAACAACAGCAACAACAACCAAACTTGTCATGCTGCTAGAGTACATTGGACCAGATTGAGAAACTGTTGGAAAGTATTTAAAGGGATCGGAAAGGCTAAAAACGAAAACACACTATTTTTTGACATCGGGACTTTTGCAACCAAATTTCCATTTTTATCTCGCAATAAAAGACTAAGATTCTTCATATGGATATCATAGCCTTTTTCCAAAAGTTGTCCCAAACTCAAAATATTAGATTTCATATTTGGCACATAATAAACATTTGAGATAAAATCATTTTCTCCATTTTTCAATTGGATTAAAACTTTCCCTTTTACTTTTACCGGAATTTTAGATTCATCGCCAAAATATATATCCCCATTTACCGTTTCATCAAGCTCGGTAAATATATTTTTATTTCCGCACATATGGTTGCTAGCCCCCGTGTCTAAATACTACGTATTATTTTCTCCATTTTCATTTCCTTTATGCGCAAATAAAAGTGTAGACCGTTCATCATTTTCTTTAGCAAAATTGGACCTTTCCTCAACTTTATTAGAACCGGATCTACACTCTGAAGCGTAATGACCAAATTTTTGACAATTATAACATTTTATTTGAGATTTATCATACCTCGGTTTCCCACTTTGATTAAAATTTCCCCCTCTTCCACGGCCTCTCGTCGGGTAAGAGTTTTGTCTCCTTTCTTCATTTTCGAAATAGTTGTTGTTGGTCCGTAGGAGTCTAAACCTTAGAGGGGGGGTGAATAAGTTTTTGTACGTTTTTCGCGGAATGAAATCTATGGGTTATTAACTAGGTTAATGTGTGATATTTATAACAAAAACTCTTTCGTTAACTAATTATTGCTAGATAAATCTAAGCAAGCAATAAATGTAAGCGATAAATAAATACGAAAAGTAAGAGTTAAGGGAAAGAAATAACGCAAGATTTATAGAGGTTCGGCAAACCGCGCCTACGTCCTCTCCTCGGTATTTTCACTACCGAGTGTTTCACTAAAATCTTCGTTTCAAGGTTACACCTTAACGAGCTTAATCAACCGATTACGCTCCCCCTCACTATATGAGTATCCCGAATAAATGACCTAGAGCTTTTAAGCTACACTTGCTTAAAAGCCTCTACCCAATTCACTCGCTCACAAATGAGTTTATAAAATTACTCTTTTACAAATTTGATCACTCACTAACAAATAATATCTCGAAGTTTATAGAATTACAAGAATAATACTTTCGAGAATATTTAATAATACAAGTGAGATTTTGGTAGTATAAGCTTTAAGAATTTCTTAGTAGTATTTGCTTAAAATGTTTTGGATGCTTGGATGATTTTCTTCAAAGGGATTTGGAGCCTTTTGTAGGGAGAGAAGCTTCAGCAATTAATTTCAGACCGTTGCTGGTTGTTGGCAGAATTGAATGCTGGTTAATGCAGTGGTTCGCTCAATTTTCAGGAAGAGCTTAAAAGCTGGAATTTGAAATTCTACAGAAACGATCGGTCGTTTCTGTAAAACGATCGGTCGTTTTTCATCTTGGCTCACTGGAAGAATTCAGCACTGAAACGATCGGTCGTTTTTGTTCTTTGCTCACTGGAAGAAATCACACTTAAAACGATCGGTCGTTTTAAGCCTGCGATCGGTCGTTTTTGTGTTGAGCTCACTGGAAGAAAATTTCACTGAGATGATCGATCGTTTAAACTTATGAATCAGTCGTTTTTGTTCTGGGCTTGTTTTCGGTTTTCTCGACAAACCTCGAAACCCCATAACTAATTCGTTTCTAATCCGATTTTAGTTCCGCTTGAACCATTGGCTTCGTAATTTCGCAATTTATCATTTTGAACCTTTAATACACTCGATGAATGATTAGTACGCAAAACGAGCTTTTATCATGTTTTACAAATATTGTTATCATCAAAATAATTGATTTGAAGAATCAACGTTCAACAATCTCTCCCTTTTTGATGATGACAAAATATTGACAATAACATACTATAAGCTCTTTTTGCTAAAAACAAGAATGACCGAGATGTGTATATGACGCTTTACTTGGACAAAAGTTTTTAGAGAAAAGGCAAGTAAATGTCATAACATCCGATTTTAAAACAACGTTAAAATAATGCTAAACGAATAGGGATTATGAAGATCTATATGCAAGCGAAAATTTGGCCATAGTTTTGCCTAAAAATGGTCAATCGCCACAAAAGAAAAACAATATTAAATAATCCATTCAACTAGCAATTATGCGCATGAATATAACAACCTCAATTAATAACCACGCATTCATCTAAAGCACAATCACGCAATGTATTCGATTTTGACAATCAATCATTATAAAACGCAACATAAAACAAAACGCATCATAGCATAAATGAAAAGAACGTTTGCTTACTTATTATAATAAAAACGACGTTGTTCAACGAAAATGGAAATAATAGAAATACAACGTAAAAACAAGAGATAGAAGGTATTTCTCCCCCTTTGACATCATCAAAAAAATAAACAACTATCCGCCTAGTCGCGGTGGGAAGTCGCATCATCTTCGTCGTCGTCGTCGTCGTTTGGAAAGAATTCATGAAATTGTGCCCTTTGCTCGGCGCTTTCACGATCAAGTCGGTCCAGCTCTTCTTGTCCCGGATTCATGAATCGAAACATTCGACGAGTCATTTGCGCATTGTGGTATTGGTTGATGTAGAGAGAATCGTAGAACTTGTCGGAGCGAGGGACACGAGAAGAAGATCCCACGGGAGCTTTTCCTTGACGTCGAGAGGAGGCCGGAAGATCGGTGGGTGGGATGGAATCTGAGGAGATAGCAATGTCCTCATGAGAAGCACGTGGTGTGGCCTTGGGGCCGACATACTCTTCCTCTTCGGGGGAAAGAGGGGTATAGCCGGGGCCGGACACTTGTTTGCCGGACCAAGTTATGGACTTGTCGGCATTTTGGAATTTTATGGACATTTGGGAGAGATAGGAAGTGTCCCAAACGTGTTTGTCCTTGTTTTTGAACAATGTTCCACCGGGAACGAGATTTAGGTCCTTTAGAATTGCCGAAATTAGGGCACCGTAAGGTAACCCATTCTTGGATTTTGTTTTAAGAGAATCCATCTTAAAGTATATGAGAGTCGCGAAGTCAATCTTGACTTGGCGATGGATGCAACCGAGGAGAAAGATGTATTCATTTGTAACATCCGTGAAATTCGAGGCATGAGGTAGGACGATATGAGATAGGATATGGTAGGCCATTTTATATTTGAAAAGAAGGCCATGAGCCTTGGTGGAGCGATTATTATGGAGGGGATGAAAAATTTCATCTTTGAGATCGTTAAAGTGATCGATCTCGAGAAATTCACAAATTTCGTCATTTGACTCATGAATGCCGTCGTTTCCTAGGCGTAATAAATTTCGTAGACGGTCTATACCGTAAACGAAGGGTTGTCCGTTAAACGATGAACGCAAGCGAAGTGCGCCATCATCCCTATCAAGAGCGAGGTTGTAATAGAATTCATAGATGTTTTCGGTGAAAAATGGCTCTTTGAGGGTTAAAATGGTTTCGAGATTTTGAAAACGTAGGCTTTGCATGACAATTGGAAAGCGTTCATTGAATAGAGGCATATCGAGAGTGAAATTAGACAAAATACCTCTTTTGGCTATAGTAGCCGGATAGAGAGGCGGAAGAGAGCCGGACGAGGCACCGGGGCCCGAAGGTGGAGCGGTGGAGGAAGAGCCGGTTCGGCGACCGCGAGGAATACGGGGCCGAGTGGGTGGAGGCACGTACTCATCCTCGGGTTCATCAACGAGATGGGGTTGCTTCGATTGCTTGGTGCGAACCATATTAGAGTGATTTCGGATAAAAAATGGAAAATTTGGGTGATTTTGGAGGAGGAGGCGAATTGAAGAGTGAGAATTTTGAGAGGTTTAATGAAATTAGGGTTTTGAAAAGTGTTTTAACACTGAAAATCACAAAAACGATCGGTCGTTTTTGTGTGACGATCGATCGAAAAAGGTCTGAAAAGTTCCAGAGAGTAAGACTAAAAAACGATCGGTCGTTTTTGTGGAACGATCGGTCGTCTGTAGCAAAACGATCGGTCGTTTTAGCTGACGATCGATCGACTGTAAATGAGGTACAGAACAGAAATTTTGGCACATTTCGACACAGATTTGGCAAGGAAAAAGATATGCAAAAATACTAAAATATATGAAATTAATCAAATACATGTATATATGAATATTTCACACACCAAACATGCCTAACTCTCGGCGAATAAAGCAAAATTGTTCCTCATTAAGGGGTTTTGTAAAAATATCGGCTAATTGCCTATCCGTACTTATATATTCAAGTGTAATATCCCCTTTTTGGACATGATCCCGTAAAAAGTGATGACGTAAATTAATATGTTTAGTGCGAGAGTGTTGGATCGGATTTTTCGAAAGGTTTATAGCACTAGTATTATCACACAATATAGGTACACTATCAAATGATAATTCAAAGTCGTTTAGTTGTTGACGCATCCAAAGGATTTGTGCGCAACAACTACCCGCGGCGACGTATTCCGCCTCCGCCGTGGAAAGCGCAACCGAGTTTTGTTTCTTGCTATGCCAAGAAACTAAGGCGTTACCTAAAAAATGGCAAGTGCCACTAGTACTCTTTCTATCTAATCGACAACCGGCAAAGTCGGCGTCGGAATAGCCAAGCAATTCAAAAGAAGTATCATGAGGATAAAACAATCCTAAATTGCAAGTACCTACAAGATATCTAAAAATACGCTTAACGGCTATAACATGCGATTCTTTAGGGCAAGATTGATACCTAGCACACAAGCAAACACTAAACATGATATCGGGTCTACTTGCGGTTAAATATAAGAGGAATCCAATCATACCTCTATAGAGCTTTTGGTCCACGCTTTTACCCGATTCATCCTTGTCTAGTTTTGTTACCGGACTCATCGGAGTTCCTAGCGGCTTTGCATCGCTCATGTTGAACCGTTTGAGCAAGTCCCTCGTGTATTTGGCTTGATTGACGAAAATTCCGTCCTTTGTTTGTTTGATTTGCAATCCAAGAAAGTATGTGAGTTCACCCATCATGCTCATCTCGAATTCACCTTGCATACACTTAGAAAACTCCTCGCACATGCGAGCATTAGTAGCACCGAAAATGATATCATCAACATATATTTGAATTAAAAGCATATCTTTTCCATCCTTTTTAATAAAAAGAGTAGTGTCTAAAGTACCACGAGAAAAACCCTTTTTGATCAAAAATTTACTAAGTCTTTCATACCACGCCCGGGGTGCTTGTTTTAAACCATAAAGTGCTTTACGAAGTTTGTAAACATGATCGGGAAATGCGTGATTTTCAAAGCCGGGTGGTTGTTTTACATAAACTTCCTCATTTATAAAACCGTTCAAAAAGGCACTTTTAACATCCATTTGAAACAATTTAAAACGTTTAAAAGAAGCATAAGCAAGCAACATTCTAATGGCTTCTAGTCTAGCTACGGGTGCGTAATTTTCATCGAAATCGATGCCTTCTTCTTGGTTATACCCTTGAGCTACTAGTCTAACCTTATTTCTAATGACTACCCCGGATTCATCCATCTTATTACGAAATATCCATTTCGTACCTATAATGGTTTTCTCACGCGGTCTAGGTACTAATGTCCATACGTTGCTACGCTCGAATTGATTTAATTCGTCATGCATAGCTAATACCCAACTCTCATCGAGTTCCGCTTCATGAATGTTCTTGGGCTCTAATTGAGACAAGAATGCAAAATGATTAACTATATTTCTTAATGATGAACGTGTATGCACTCTTTCTCCCGGGTTACCCAAAATTAAATCTTGCGGATGGTGATTGGCAAAACGCCATTCTTGAGGCAAATCCTCATGAATATGTACCTAGATTCTAAGTCCTTTTGAAGTCTCTCTATAGTGACTTCTTCATCAACGGGTTCAACCTCTATACTAGGCGTTGACTCTAAGCTAGATGTAACATGATTCGAAGAAGATGCTTTATGAAAAATATCATCATTAATATTATGAACAATTAAAGGCTTATCAATCGTCGGCATATTCTCATCAAACGAGACATGGGTACCGACTCTTCCACCAATAAAGTTCTTTTATTAAAAATACGATAAGATTTACTCGATATAGCATATCCAACGAAAATTCCTTCGTCGGACTTAGCATCGAATTTTCCTAGATTATCCTTACCATTATTATGAACATAACATTTACAACCAAATGCACGTAAATGAGAAATACTGGGCTTTCACTCATTCCATAATTCGTAAGGTGTCTTTTTTAATATGGGCCTAATTAAGGCTCTATTTAAAATATAACAAGCGGAATTTACGGCTTCGGCCCAAAAATACTTTGGCAAATTATTTTCGCAAAGCATGGTCCGTGCCATTTCCTCTAGGGTTCTATTCTTTCTCTCTACTACCCCATTTTGTTGGGGCGTACGAGGAGCCGAAAAATTATGATCAATACCATTTTCATCACAATAAGTTTGAAATGGAGTATTCTCAAATTCCTTACCATGGTCGGTTCGGATACTTTTGATCATATAACCCTTTCGTGTTTGGAGCTTTTTGCAAATAATAGAGAATTCTCTAAATGCTTCATGCTTATGAGTTAAAAACAACACCCAAGTAAAGCGACTAAAATCGTCAACCATGACGAAGGAATATGCACGCCCGCCAAGACTAAGTGTCCGGGAGGGGCCAACTAAGTCCATATGAATGAGCTCCAAACAACGAGTAGTAGAAATAATATTTTTAGACTTAAAAGAAATCTTTGTTTGTTTGCCTAATTGGCAAGCGTGACAAAGTTTGTCCTTTATATAAGGAGCTTTTGGTAAACCGATTACCAAATCTTTACTAGAAAGTTTAGCAAGTAAATCAAGACTTGCATGACCAAGTCGTCTATGCCACAACCAACCATTGTCATTGATAGTAACAAGACACTTAACTTCATTTTCCACCGAACTATTCAAATCAATCATATAGACATTATTTTGTCTTTGACCCATGAGAATAGTTTTATTATTTGAAATACAATGAATGATGCAATGAGATTTTTCAAAAATGACTTTGTGACCCAAATCGCAAAATTGACTTATACTAAGCAAGTTGTGTTTAAGACCATCCACAAGCAATACATTATCGATAACAACATTAGATGGTTTAGAGATACTATCAATACCGATAATTTTGCCCTTGCTATTATCTCCGAAGGTCACAAAACCTCCGTCTTTAGGTGCAAGAGTGGTGAATTTTGTTTTGTCTCCCGTCATATGTCTTGAGCATCCACTATCCAAGAACCACTTGTCCTCGTTGATTTTTGACCTCAAGCATACCTACAAGACAAAACGATCATTGGTACCCTAATCCATTTTTGGGTCCTTGAGGGTTAGAGTCTCGACCCTTTGGAATCCAAACCAAATCATTTCTATTAACCTTATACCTATTAGGGCAATATATGTAATCTTCATAGTGATCACTACGGTTGCAAGTAATACATTTTACATGCGATATAGGTTTAACAAAACGATTATAAACTAAGTTCTTTTTATACGAGTTGTTTTTATGAGAGTGATTTGGTTGTCTACTTTCATTTTTAGCCGTTTGTTTGGTGAATAGGTTTTTATGCTTAGCCGTTAAGAGTGGGTTGTAACCTACACCGGTTTTATCATACGCGCCTTGTTGAGAAGCTAATATAGTACTTAGCATTTTACTACCTTTAGTGAACTTAGAGAGAGTGAGTTCGGCGCTATCCGCCTTAAGTTTACATGACTTAAGGTCATCAACTAACTTATCATTTTCTAGGGTGAGTTCGGCATTTTTAGTTGTGAGTGAGTCATTTTTCATAGCTAAATTTTCAAGTTCGTCTTGTAGAGTAATTAGCAATTTTCTAAAAGACTTGTTCTTACCTCTAGCTTTTTCTAAAGACTCTAACACATCATTAATATCAAGACAATCATCACTAGAAATAGAGGAGTTAGAGGAGTGATAGCTTACATCCTCGGTATCATCATCTCTAGCCATGAGACATAGATTTGCGACTTCTTCATTGTCGCTATCGGAGCTATCATCATCGCTCCCCCATGCGGCCAAGAATGCCTTCTTGTTTTCCTTTTTCTTTACGAACTTGTCCTTTTTCTTCAAGGGACATTCGTTTTGCATATGGCCGGGTTTGTGACATTTATAGCAAATGATTTCGTCCTTTTTGCTAGATTTTTCGGAAGTCTCTTCCTTATATTCCTTTTTCCGAAATCGTTGTCCACCCTTCTTTTTCCAACTTAGGAATTTGTTGTAGCGTTTGGCAAAGAGAGCCATCTCATCATCCTCACTAGATGAATCATTTTCGCTATCGTCATTTGTTGTGCATTTGAAGGCAATGCCTTTCTTCTTTTTCGAGTCATCCTCATGCTTTCGAGTCGTCATGTCGAGTTCATGAGTGCTTAGGGATCCAATGAGGTTGTCGAGAGAGAGAGTGTTCATGTCCTTGGCCTCTTGTATGGCCGTCACTTTCGATTCCCACTTCCTTGGAAGACTTCGAAGGATTTTCGTCACCATCTCCTTGCTAGAGTATACCTTTTCAAGTCTTTTAAGATCATTAGTAATCTTAGTAAAACGAGTGTACATAGAAGCAATAGACTCGTCATCATCGACTTTAAATAATTCATAATCATGAATAAGCATGCTAATTTTAGAGTCCTTAACTTGACTAGTTCCTTCGTGCATAATAGCTAGCTTATCCCACATTTGCTTAGCGGTGTCACAACCGGAAATCTTATCATATTCACTAGGCGAGAGCGCACAAGTGATAGAAGTCATAGCCCTACAATTTAGGGAAAATGCGAGGCGTTCATCGGTGTCTAGTTCCTCTACAAGTTTATCTTCGCCATTTCTCCTAGGTGTTCTATAGCCTTTACTAATACTTATCCATTGGTCTATTTCAAAACCACAAAGGAAATTTTTCATAAGGTCTCTCCAATAGGGATAGTTAGTACCGTCAAAGAATGGTGGCCTAGTTATGGATTTAGAGTCGGCGTATGAAGACATAGTGGATCTTTAAACTATAAAATCGTTAGATTTTTATGAATAGAATAGCTAAGCTCTGATACCAATTGTTGGTCCGTAGGAGTCTAAACCTTAGAGGGGGGGGGGGGTGAATAAGGTTTTGTACGTTTTTCGCGGAATGAAATCTATGGGTTATTAACTAGGTTAATGTGTGATATTTATAACAAAAACTCTTTCGTTAACTAATTATTGCTAGATAAATCTAAGCAAGCAATAAATGTAAGCGATAAATAAATACGAAAAGTAAGAGTTAAGGGAAAGAAATAACGCAAGATTTATAGAGGTTCGGCAAACCGCGCCTACGTCCTCTCCTCGGTATTTTCACTACCGAGTGTTTCACTAAAATCTTCGTTTCAAGGTTACACCTTAACGAGCTTAATCAACCGATTACGCTCCCCCTCACTATATGAGTATCCCGAATAAATGACCTAGAGCTTTTAAGCTACACTTGCTTAAAAGCCTCTACCCAATTCACTCGCTCACAAATGAGTTTATAAAATTACTCTTTTACAAATTTGATCACTCACTAACAAATAATATCTCGAAGTTTATAGAATTACAAGAATAATACTTTCGAGAATATTTAATAATACAAGTGAGATTTTGGTAGTATAAGCTTTAAGAATTTCTTAGTAGTATTTGCTTAAAATGTTTTGGATGCTTGGATGATTTTCTTCAAAGGGATTTGGAGCCTTTTGTAGGGAGAGAAGCTTCAGCAATTAATTTCAGACCATTGCTGGTTGTTGGCAGAATTGAATGCTGGTTAATGCAGTGGTTCGCCCAATTTTCAGGAAGAGCTTAAAAGCTGGAATTTGAAATTCTACAGAAACGATCGGTCGTTTCTGTAAAACGATCGGTCGTTTTTCATCTTGGCTCACTGGAAGAATTCAGCACTGAAACGATCGGTCGTTGATTCTGGCGATCGGTCGTTTTTGTTCTTTGCTCACTGGAAGAAATCACACTTAAAACGATCGGTCGTTTTAAGCCTGCGATCGGTCGTTTTTGTGTTGAGCTCACTGGAAGAAAATTTCACTGAGATGATCGATCGTTTAAGCTTATGAATCAGTCGTTTTTGTTCTGGGCTTGTTTTCGGTTTTCTCGACAAACCTCGAAACCCCATAACTAATTCGTTTCTAATCCGATTTTAGTTCCGCTTGAACCATTGGCTTCGTAATTTCGCAATTTATCATTTTGAACCTTTAATACACTCGATGAATGATTAGTACGCAAAACGAGCTTTTATCATGTTTTACAAATATTGTTATCATCAAAATAATTGATTTGAAGAATCAACGTTCAACAGTTGTAACCACCTCGGCCATAACTTTGACCTCGGCCTCTTCCTCGTTGGCTTTTCGGGTTGCCAAAACTTTTCTTGTTCATGCTAAACTTCGTTTGGAGAGCTTGTTCGAGCGGCTTTCTTTGACAACTCTTTTGTTGAGTTTGTCTTCATGGGCTTGGAGCGAGCCCAAAAGTTGATCCACGGTCATAGATTCTACGTCTTTAGATTCCTCGATGGCCACAACAATATAATCCCACTTAGAATCTAAAGACCGTAGAATTTTTTCGACAACACGAGTGTCATCTAAATCTTCTCCGCATCTTTTCATTTGATTGACGACCGTTTGAACTCGAGAAAAATAGTCATCAACCGATTCAGAGGCTTTCATACGTAACGCCTCAAAATCACCACGTAAGGTTTGTAGTCGAACCTTTTTCACCTTGTCAACTCCTTTAAAAGAGTTTTCCAAGATATCCCACGCTTGTTTACTCGTGGTTGCACACGCCACCTTTTGAAACATCACTTCATCCAAAGCTTGATGGATGATGGTGAGAGCCTTCCGATCCTTCTTCTTCAATTCCTTCAACGTCTCCCTTTGGGCTTGAGTTTGGGTGGCGCCTACTCCAGGTTCGTCATACCCGCTCTCTACGATTTCCCATACGTCTTGGGAACCAAGGAACACTTTCATTCGTATGTTCCAATTATCGTAAAAATCCTTCTTAAGTGTGGGGATGAAGGGGGTCTTACCTCCGGCCATTTTGGGACCGACAGGCTCTGATACCACTGTTGGAAAGTATTTAAAGGGATCGGAAAGGCTAAAAACGAAAACACACTATTTTTCGACATCGGGACTTTTGCAACCAAATTTCTATTTTTATCTCGCAATAAAAGACTAAGATTCTTCATATGGATATCATAGCCTTTTTCCAAAAGTTGTCCCAAACTCAAAATATTAGATTTCATATTTGGCACATAATAAACATTTGAGATAAAATCATTTTCTCCATTTTTCAATTGGATTAAAACTTTCCCTTTTTCTTTTACCGGAATTTTAGATTCATCACCAAAATATATATCCTCATTTACCGTTTCATCAAGCTCGGTAAATATATTTTTATTTCCGCACATATGGTTGCTAGCCCCCGTGTCTAAATACCACGTATTATTTTCTCCATTTTCATTTCCTTTATGCGCAAATAAAAGTGTAGACCGTTCATCATTTTCTTTAGCAAAATTGGACCTTTCCTCAACTTTATTAGAACCGGATCTACACTCTGAAGCGTAATGACCAAATTTTTGACAATTATAACATTTCATTTGAGATTTATCATACCTCGGTTTCCCACTTTGATTAAAATTTCCCCCTCTTCCACGGCCTCTCGTCGGGTAAGAGTTTTGTCTCCTTTCTTCCTTTTCAAAATAGTTGTAACCACCTCGGCCATAACTTTGACCTCGGCCTCTTCCTCGTTGGCTTTTCGGGTTGCCAAAACTTTTCTTGTTCATGCTAAACTTCGTTTGGAAAGCTTGTTCGAGCGGCTCTTCTTTGACAACTCTTTTGTTGAGTTTGTCTTCATGGGCTTGGAGCGAGCCCAAAAGTTGATCCACGGTCATAGATTCTACGTCTTTATATTTCGGTTCGTGTGTTTTTCGTTTTTGGCCTTCCCGATCCCTTTAAATACTTTCCAACAGAAACATGCAACAACCAAGTTAGTTGTAATAGTCATCTAAGAACTACATACAACCGGAATATTAACTCACCATATCGAACAGATCCCTCCATCCCATATCATTGGGAAGAAACTTGTTAAAGGAATGTTTCATCATTTTGTTTGTGTAGTGATAATCCGAGTTGGTGATAAGCAAAAGTCTCTTACCAGCCTGGTCCAAGACGGTACCAAACAGAAAAAGATATTAGCATATCCCACCTCTGTTTAAAAGAAAAGTGGGTAAATCATAAAAACCTTACAACTAACAACATAAGAGCCAAGATTACCTCTTTTTGATCTAGAAGCGCCAAAGGTAGTTCTGGATCCGGTTCCACAAACATTTCAGGTTTGGACATTATTTCATTCTGTACAATTGGCAATTACAATGTTAACTACTTGCAAGTTGTAAAATATCATGTAAAAATATTTGAAGCGGCACTATCAGCCCAAAGAAGTGTACCTTGAGCTGACCTTCTACATGAGCTCTGAAAAGGGCCTTCCCAACAGCCTGAAACAATTGACAGGCTCGGGTAAGAAATTGATAGATAACCACTATCATATACCCAAACAATTAATTTAACAACTATATTTGCCTTGTAAAGTCCTTTATAATCAAGTGGACCCAGATCCGGTGATATAACTCCTTCGTCCATTCTGTCAACCATCTGAGAGGAAAATAACAATATTTAGCATTAAAAAAATTGATCGGTACATATATTATTGGTGTAAGGTAAACACTCTTTATTTTTGTGGAACAACTTTCAAATACAAAAAAGTTTACTCCTCTTTATAGAGGTGATGATGTGGGTATAAACAAAGTTAATTGTTTCTAGCCGTCCAGCAATTATAGGTAATGTAAACAACTAAAGGGGCACACCAAGAAAGAAAAAATGACTACAATACAGGAACAGAGTAACAAGACATATATCCAATAAACATTTGAAGTACCTGCATATAAGCCACAGCTTCTGAAACTGAGAATAATGTATTAAGAAACTCCCATCGACTCTCCTTTCGCAAATCCACCAGTTCCCTCCCATACATCTCACTTCATGCACACGAGATAAGGGTCACATTAGAAAAATTACTCTATTTGGCAAGAACCCTTTAAAAAAAAATGGGAAAATATAAGGTGTACATGCATTTTATTCGGCAATACTTATATAATAACTACAGGAAAGTAGCAGGACGAATGATGATACATGCACAAGGAGATAAGATCAAGTTACACAATGGTTTCAAAAATATTATTAGTTGTAGGAAATTTGATTAGTTCAAGTTTTGAAGGAAATACTTAATTTACTACCTCTTATATTAGAAATTTTGGCAAAAGCATAAGCGCCTCAACTATGTGCATAATGTGTGTAAAACAATAAAGAAAGACAAAGGTTTGAGAAGAATACCTTAGAGCTTGATTGGATAGCATCTTTGTGCCATGCATTGCCCTCTTAACATAACCAAATCGGTCAGCCTTAACCAAATTGCCCCTCTCTTTGTCAATAACAAGGCCTCTGATTACCTAGAAAAATAAAAATAAAAGAAATGCAGTGACATGACTTTGATATAAACATAACATGTAGAGAAGAGATAATAATAAATGAGCAGAAACGGACCAGGTCAGGATCAAAAGCAAGGCCAGCAACAGGGAAGCCAGTGCTCTGAAGGTTTTCCATGCAATAATCATAAGCCCGTCCCTCCCACGCCTACTAATGTTGTGTTTGTGAATATAAAATGGTGTACTAGTAGGAGGGGGGTGGTGTTTAATTATGAAGTAAATGAATAATAATAATAATAATAATAATTACCATGACATTGTAATGAATCAAGGTGTAGTCCATGTCGTAACCAATGGAAGTGATTGATCGGAGGTTCAAGGTGCGGCTACAGAATATGTCTCTTGGGGAAGCAAACGAACTCTGTACTATTTTATATATATATATATATATATATATATAGTTTGGTTAAAGGGAAAAGATGAGGAGATTGATGTGTCATATGTGTGTGTGTGTGTGTAGATAAAATAAAATAAAAAGAAGAGAAAAAGAAGAGAAGGAAGGACGTGCCTGTATACCGAGATGGTTGAGCAAGTGTTGAGCAAGAAGAGTTTCGGTCCTTGCCACGTCCTCAATCGGACCATCTAAATCAGACTGAGAATCTGGAGTAGTAATAATAATAATAATAATGATAAACAGCGTTTTATATGATAAATAAATAAAATAAAAAGGGGGAAGGGGGTTGATAGTGAAAGACATCCGATGTTGAGTGGGTGGGGGTTTGGGGGTGGTTTGTACGTATAATGTGAAACTAATACTACTACTACTACTTACAACATAAATAAACAACAAAATGAATAAAAAAGAAGGAGGATACCAAAGGAAAAGAGGGTGGGGAGTAATAAGTCTCCTTTTGTGCTTTGGCCAAGATAGTCCACTTCTTCACCATTCTTCTTCTTCTTATTATTATTATTATTATTATTATTATCATCATCCTCCTCCTTCTCTTCCTTTGTCGTTGTTGTTGTTGTTGTTGAGTCGGATGAAAGGCTGGTACAACTACTACTCCTCCACCACCTATTATTATTATTTAATATTATCTTATTATTATTATTATGAATTACAAGTTTATTCTTAATAACCCCAAACATCAATTGGAAATTACTGAAATTGAGGATAAGTGATTGAGGAGGTGGTTGTTGGTTTACCAAATCAAACCCAATTCCTATTCCCATTCCAATTCCCATTCTTCTTCTTCTTCTTATCATACTACTACTACTACTGCTACTATTAATAATTGTCTCCATTTTCCTATTACTCCCTCTATAATATATACCTCCAAGCAACAAAAACAGCAGCAGCAGCAGAAGAATAGTAGTATATTTTATATATATATATATTAATACCCTCCCTTTACACTCTTTGCTTACACTAGTTTTTAGTTTGGGTGGGTTTGGGTTCATAAATACAATAGAATACCAGCTACATATATTTTACATTTATATAATTCTAATTCTAATTCTAATTGCAATTCAGTACATCAGATTATTAATTAAAATAATCTGATAACGTTTGCTTTAATTACTTTTCAGTACCTACATGTTGTAATCAGTAATTTCTATTACAATTGGAAATTAATAAAGATTACACTGGTTTTTGTTTATTATTGTTTAGTCCTTTATTTATTATTAATTGTTATTTCGTATACGGAAACCAACAAGAACAAAAAAAACAGAAAAACACCAACTCTTCGGCTGATCAACCTAGAAAAAAATTAAAGCTAACTAATCCAGCTTAAAAATTGTAAAGTTTCATGGTTTTATATGGATGTTAACACTTAACAGTAAGTACTGCCTTTCCCCCTTTTGGCTTTGTAAATATATGGGTAGCTCGATATAAGTAGTCGGACGCATTGTATGAATTTTCATTTTCTAGGCGTTGAGTTCCAAATATAACAGAAACTATTCATTCCACAAGAAATGTTTTTCATTTTATTGACGGCTGCCTAGAAATGCCAAACACAGATGAGGAAAAAAATTGCCTTCCTTCTTAATTTATTTTTAATTTCATTTTACTTTCTCGCATATTTTCTGAGTTCCAAATAGGGCATAAGTCCGTTCTTTTCATTTTTGTCTGAACAGGTTGCTGGCTGCTGCTGAGAAAAGGCTGGTGCATAAGTTGATTAATTAGTCTTGGGGTATGCTAAGACCAAAATCTGGTAAAATTACGCCTTCATAGTCAAGATTCGAAATGCCATTAACTATTACCCTAAGAGGTCCAAGAAAACAGGGTCAGGAATGGTTCTTAATTAGCCACATAAAACTACTTAAAAATACCAGACATTGCCTTATGCTGTTGTTTATATTTTCTTACTATATATATATATGAGTGTGTTTAGATCCGGATATGCATATTAAATCAAATTTATGAAGTTGTTTAATATTATTAGTTTATTTGGCTTGCTACCTTCAGTCTGCATGCATTTGTTACAGGGTTATATGGCATAGTACGTAAAGTGCATTTGTTCCAGGGTTATATGGCATAGTAAAGAACAAATTCATTCTGGGAGTCAGTCACCTCTATCTTCCGTTTCATCCAATAAAGTTTGCAGTGCTTGTTAAGTCTTTATTTTCTAAGGTGGAATCTAAGATTTAGATAAGATTTCAGATGGGACATTTAGAAGTTTTTTTCCCCTTCCATTTATGCATGCACATTTTACAGATGCATCTTTCTAAGATCATGATCACAAAAGTGCTATCTACTACACCTTTAGCTCTACAAATGTGTGTGTCATCTTTCACCATGAAATAGTGAGATTTCCTAGTGTAGGAACGAAAGGGACCCCCATTAGTAGAAATATGAAGTTTGAGAAGTTGAATATGATAACTGCATGTTTTTTTTTTTTTTTTTTTTATTCAATATCCGGTCCATTTTATTAATAAAATCGTAAAAATATTTTTTCATGAGCCACGCCCCCATGATAGCGTTTCCAATCAAAAACATTAACAGGAAATGATGGCATTACGACCTAAAATCAAAAGACAACTAGTGCTAATGAACCTATTTTACTAAGGACATGACAAAAAACAACAAAATTAATACTTTTAATCTCGATTTTTCAAAGAAAAAAAAATCTACGATGACTTGCTATTTACTGCAGTTCACTACACGTTTATAGTTGCAGTATTATTTATATTCTACTCAACTTTTAGCTTTTATATATATATATATATATATATATATATATATATATATATATATATATATATATATATATATATATATATATATATATATATACACACACACACATTGATATCAATATTCTCAACAAGTGCATTTTAGGCTTATTGTTGATAGCATAGAATTAGCCTTATTGTGGGCCTTATAATAGTCTCATAATCAACTAGTATATCCCGATTGTCTCTCTTTTTCTTCATAAATACACTGAAGAGTGAGTTTTGCCTCTCAAATCTCTTTAAATCACTTTTAAGAAACCAAACAAAATATATACCAACAAGCAATAAAACTGAAGCAAGTGATGGGTGTATCTTCTCAAAACCCAAGCCCCCCACCTCCACCTCACTTGTATTCTCAAGAACTTCAACTTAAGCTTTACCAAGCTTTCATTTTCTCTATCCCTATTTTATTTTCAATTATTTTGATTCTCCTTTTCTACTTGTTCTACCTTAAAAGAAGGGTCTCGACCCTGTATTCGCCACCACCACCACGGCCATTACTACCAACCACTTCCAGTCACACACCCACGGTATGCTCTCTCTCTCTCTCTTTCTTTGGTTTTTTCCATCTATTTTCATTGATAATAAGTTGGCAACGATGTGACAGAGATAATTTTAATATTTATAGTAATATCTAATGTGTCTCGGAAAAGCAAGTCACATCATTCCCTTGGTGAAATGATATTTGTCGGGTGTTTAGATAACTCTGAATTACCTGTTATTCATGTGCAGATTTCTGATATGGCCTTGAAGGGTGACCTGAAGGACAACCTTGCTGTAGTCATATTTGATGAAGATTTAAGGGTCAAAGACGCTCAGTAAGTTTTACCCTTATTATTTACTTTTCATGCATATGCATACTAAAAGTGTATATCGATGGTACCTTTTTGCAAATTTGCATTTGTTTTTTTTTGCTCAATGAACCAATAAATTTTTATTGCTGGTATTCTGAAATGTATTAAAAAAATATATGTTACATAGCCTGACTAGGCAATTTACACTTTACAGTTTATAGACGATAAAAAAAGAAAGAAAGGAAACGAGCATCTCCGTCAACATTTAGGTTGCACTGAAGTACGTCAAATTGACATGGTCGGTCTTCAGGTGTGGATGGTTCATAGTCCAATCCAAAAAAAAGTTGCTCGAGTAGCCTATTTAGTTTATAAGATTTTCTCAGAACCATCTTTTAGTGCTTATAACTTTTCTATCATGACAGAATCTCAATTAACATCCATTCTTTTCAAGATAAGTGCATCATATATTTAGTATAGATTGTGGAAAAGTGGTGGAAAGATAAATATTTTACCTGAATGGTTGGGAATGGGACAGTGTAGTAAGCCTCCTCAGACCCTTCATTTCCTTTAGGATATTAGGAAGTGGGGGGTGATCCTTTCTCTTGCTCTCCACTAACATATAAGTATGATAAAAATGATGAGATGTACCTAGAAAGTGAAGTGAATTAGCAGATATCTAAGGAGATTTTTATTTGGGTAGTTAATATTTGTTTGATCCCATTTTAGTAGCTTTACAGCCGGTGATCATTTATTTTGTTCCCCACTATCATATTATTATAACATACTTGACTAATTATGGTTTTAAAAAACGAATTTCTTTGTTACTTGTAAGGCATAAGTTTTGGGTATAGAGGTCTTGTTAGTTCGCAAACTTTAAGCAAATAAAGCTATATATATTGTTTGAGGCCAAGGAGAAACCTGTATTACACTATTACTTTTCCATGCAGTGTTGCACTGGAAGCTCGGCTTTTTTATTGACCAACCAAATCACTTCAATTTTATTTTTTTAACTTTTGGTTTTAAAGGATGCAACCGAACAAGCCATGTGTACCCAGGGCGGACCCAGGGGTGGCCGTGGCCAATCCGGCGACGATTTTCAATTTTATTTTTATTTTTATTTTTTTTATATGTGTAATTTAAATTTTTTTAAAATATATATATTGATGGTCACTCCTAATTAAACAAAAAAACTGTTGGTGTAGTAGTAAATTTGGCTTTAAGGTAGTGGAAGGTTAAGAGTTCAAATCATATTAGTTGGTTTTTTCTAAAAAAATTTGTTTTTTACATTGAAATTACCAAATTTTGTAAATGATATTTTCTCAAACAAGATTACTAAAAAAATTATTTTATTTTCCAATACCATTTAACTTCATATTTATTTTATGTTATGTTAAACATAAAAAAATTTCTTTGTTTTTGTATTAGACTCTATTTATTTATCTTATAGTGGACATATCTTTTACATCCCGGTCCTCCCAAAAAAGATCATGTTGGTTCCGCAGCTGTATGTACCGACTTGCTAGCTTAATTACCAATGCCTAGGTGCAACATGTAATACGATTCAAAACTGTAGAGTGGAATGAGCAATATCCTGGGAGGAGTGATAATATGGATATGTTGAGGGTTTTAATGTAATAATGAATTCATAAGGTTTTGCGTTAAACAGGTGTTGTATATGCTTGGGACAATTTGAGATGGAGGAAGAGGTGAACCAAGTGCCGTCTTGTAAACATGTATTCCACATGGATTGTATAACTCACTGGCTACTACTACATTCCAACTCTACCTGTCCACTTTGCAGATCCCCAATCTTCTTCATATCCACCTAGTCTTATTCATTTATAATTTAAGCTATGAGGTCCAGAAATCAAATTAAAATACCCTATTTTATGAAAGTTAAAAAAGTTTGTATCTTCTAAGGGCGGGCGGATACTTAGTCGGACAAGAAAAGCATGGTGACAAATATACCACTTAATATGTAACTGAAAGTGCCAGGCAACGGTAACAATAGTGACTACGTTATGTATAGACGATCGATAGAGACTTTTGTCCTGTTTATTTTGTTCACGTTACTTTGTGTGGATTGCAACTAATTAAGGTGTAGGATAAGATGTAAGTTCTGATATTCTTTTATCGGTCCACAATAAAAAGGTAAAAGTAGTTGATTGAAAATTTCTTATTTTCAACTTCTTGTGTGTAATTTTCATTCACTCGCATACAAGTACCGGTGATGACTATTGTGTGTAACCTGAGAATTTAAAATCATGACTGTACATTAAACATGGAAATGTAACAATCATCATTACAAGAATATCATATGATGATTGTACGTTTCCGTTTCTAGTATAGACCGATCTGTTGGCTCGAGTAAGATTTGGCCCATGTTTGGGGTAAAATGGAGTTTTTGCAACACTCTTTTTTGTATGTTGTTTTGGAAAAAATAAAATTTTCAATTTTGAGCGAATTATATAACTTTAATAAACCTTTTGCATTTTTAAAACAAATATTATACATTTGGAAAAAGTTTTTTTTACTTTATAAGATATTTTTATTTATTGAAAGAACCGATTTCTACCGTAGAAAGTCATCATTAAGTTAAAAAACATTATTGAGATGAAAAATATGCGTTTTTGTTTTGTGTGTGTGTGGTGATGGGGTTTAGGATTTTTTGTTGTTGAAAATAATTGAATTCGGATGAAAAAGGCACTACAAAATGCGAGAAAGGTGGTTGATAGTGAAAAGGCGATTAGCGTAGTGGTGAATTGTGTAGTATTAAAGCGGAACCAAAGTGATGGAAGACAAAAAAGAAAGCGAAGGATTGGTGGGATGGCGTAAATGGTAATCAAAATGGTGTATCGTAAAATGGACTTTAGTTAAGTGTTATATTAGTTGTATCGAAATTGTTGAAATAATTTATTTATTATTTTTTTTTTTAAAAAGGTATGATATTAGAGTTGAATATTAAATGATTAGTTAGGAGAAATATACATAATTAGATATTAAAAGGGGGGGTGGGGGGGGATGAAACTAAGAATGGGATTAGGGATTAAAAAGAAGGGGAAGAGGAAGGGGGAGTTAGTAAAATGAATTGATTTAGAAGAGACCCAAATTAAAATTAAACCCGGGGCTCCTTCCTTGTTAAGCCAAGCCAAGCCCAGCCCACACTATACATAAATAATATATATATACACATTAGTTTTATACAAGTTTATTTACAATACAATACAATACAATACAATACAATACGCACACCGATATAAATATATATAAACCCCTTCCCTTCATCTCTCCTTTTTTTTTCTATTCTCTCCCTAAAAAACCAGAAAACCTAGATTAGAGACACTATCCCATCCATCCATCCATCTATCTATAGGACGTGATTACTTAATTTAATTCTCTTTTTTAATTTACTTAATTAACAACAAGGTATACTACAGATCTCTCTCTCTCTCTCTCTCTCTCTACTTTCTTCTTCTAATCTTATTGCTTCTTTTTATTATTATTATTGCACTTTTAGTGTATTAATTATATATGTGTTTTAAATTAAATCATGTTTCTAATACTAACTAGTAAACTGGTACTACTCTTTTTATATATCTCTTTACTCCATCAATTCTCTTTTTTATTTAGTCAAAACATTAACAATCACCAACTCTCTTGTAACTCTTGTGTTTATGATTGATTTAGTCACACCATTTGTTTGTTGTTGTGTAATACACATAATAATAATAATAATAATAATCTATGTTGTGTTTACTGTTAAAAAAAAAGAAAGAAGAAGAAGGTGTTACTGAACTCTGTATATCTATCCCTCCCCCCCCATGGCTACTAATTGTAATTGTTGTTGTTTCTCTGAGCTTTACTATATCAAATTCACATCATCATCATAAATATTATGCCTGCTTTTATTTAACATCTTCCCCCCCACCCACCCACCCTCTTAACCTCTTACCCTCCTACATTACACACTTTCTCCGCTAACTAACTCCCCCTTTCCACCCCTATTCCTTTCTGTTTTAATTAGTTATTTTATTTCCTTACGTTTCACCTTTATTACTACTCACAAACTTCTCTCTTTACCCCCCCTATCTAGTACCCACCCTTTTGTTCATTTAATTTTATCTTTCTCTCTTATTAGATACTTACTGTTTTTTTAGGGTTGGTGCTTTCTTCTTATCTTTAATAAAATACATTCAAATTATGGTGACTTTCCTTTTTTTTTTTTCATTTTTATTTTTTGTCATTGTTTTTTTATCGCAGGTGACATCAAACATGACAAGCGCAGATCAAAATTCAGCTGGGCCTCGTTACGCCCCAGATGATCCAACTCTGCCACCTCCATGGAAGGGTCTAATTGACGGAGCAAGTGGTGTCCTTTACTATTGGAACCCCGACACTAATCTTACTCAATACGAAAAACCTACCTCTTCCGTCCCTCCTACTACTACCACAACCTCAGCCTCTAATGCCCAACCAGTTGGGGAGCAAGTACAAACCCAAATGTACCAAGTGCCACAAACAACAACCTCATCTTATCAAAACCCACAAGTACAAACGACACAGGTTCCTCAACAGAAGAACAACCCTGTTTCGGCACAAGCTGCACAGCAACAGGGGCCTGTAGCTACGCAGCTTCAAAGTCAGCAATATATGCAGCAGCAATCCTATCAGCAGCAGCAGCAGCCGATGATGATGATGCCTAACCAACAGTATCCTGGTCAGCAAATACCATACTATCAAGGTCCACAGATGGGGCAAATGCCACCTCAGCAGAGGCCTTACATGGGATATCAGCCTAGTAACAACTACCCACAAGGTCCCCAAATTCCACAAGTACAACCTTTCTCTCAGTCCCCCCAAGAGCAGAAAGTCCAGCTTAGAGAGGAAACCGACTCTCAACATGGAAAGAATACTGGGTTTTCTCCGTCTCAGGGTCAGTACTCGGGGGTGCCACCTTCTTATCAAAATCAACCACAGGGTACAAACTCCGTTCCGATGCAGCGGCAACATATGGGTGGTCAATCACCTGCTCCTTTGGCCCAGAATAGAAATGATCAACAACAAGGTCCCAGGTTCCAGAACCAGTTTGATCCTGGGATGACACGTGTTCAACAGCCACACGCTTCCCCTGTTAATCCGAATCTGTCCCATGACGGTAATTTGCCTAGAAGAGCTGCAAATGAGCATTACTTCGCTCCTGGTCAGACCAATAATGGTGGCCCGGGTATGCCACCTCAGCAGCAGCACCCTAAGCTTGCAACAATTCCCATGGCAAAAAATCCACAGGCATGTTATTATTTTCTCCAATATATACATTATTAGAATTAGTCTTAGTAGAGACAGGACGTTAGATTTTGTTCATGTTATTAAATGATTTTTGCCTGTGCGCTTTTGTTCTGGGTAAGCAAATGATGATCCACATGTTTCCAAGAGGCCGTGATAAGTTACTATAGTAGGCTCTCCGAAACACAGTTCTTGGAAATCAACTATATCTGACAGTTAAGTTTGGATCTAAATAGAGATTCAAAATCATAGGAAACAGAGATAAAATATGTTTTGACTTTTGAGGGAAATGTCCTTGTACTCACGACTGAAATTCAAAGAAATTACTAAGATGATAACAAGGGTAGAAAGATAAAGGAGTACGGAAATGTAGTTGATATATAAAGTGGGCTTAATTGTTTGGATGCCCTCTTCATCTCAAGGAGGGAGCTGATTATATTGTTGAGAATCTTACGGAATTGCAGAAATGTTCAATTAGTTCCATTATTTTTGAAAAACGCTCTCCGTAGGTTCTCCATTGATCAGAACTGAAAATATAACGAAAACAAAACTATAAGTAAGCGCGCAAAGAATATTTTGTCACATTCTTTTGACCCACCCTTAAAAACTCATGTATAATCCAAAAAAAACAAAAACAAGTACCAAAGCTCCAAACTCCAAACCCCTTTCCAATTCAGGTCTCTCTCTCTCTCTCTATATATATATATATATATCTATTCTATTATATATATATATATATATAATATACATATAATTATCCATCCGGATTGTTTATACTTTATATTGTTGAGAATCTTACAGAATTGCGGAAAAATTCAGTTAGTACCATTATTTTGTAAAATGCTCTCCGTAGGTTCTCCATTGATCAGAACTTAAAACCCGCCTTCATTTGATCGTAAACTTCACTTAATCCTCTCATTCTCTCCCTTTTGTCTCCCAATATGTTTCACTACCCGCTCTTTATTTATACGTTTTTTTCCCTTCGATCAGGATATGAGGTTTAGCGGTGCTCCAGTTCAGAATGCCACATCTGGATTTCCTAGTGGGCCCAACTCTGGCCCGGTCCAAGGCTTGCATAACATGTATGGGCCTCCAGCTGGTGTGCAAGGTTTTGCAAATAATAATATGATGAGACCCTCTATGGTGGGCATGGACCCCGCAGCTGGGACGAATCTCTCTCAAACCGATATGTATCGCCAGAAGCATGAAGTTACAGTAACTGTATGTGTTTTTTCATCTCTTGATTGCACTATATCTGTCTTATTGACTTTAGATGTGAGCTATGATCAACAGAAAACTACTTATACAAGCTCATGATCAACAGAATACTACTTATACAACTTTAAAACTATGATACTTCTGTTTTATTCGGTTGCAGAAATTGCTATATTTGGTACGATTTCTTTTATAACCTTGCTTGTGAACTTAATTCTGGATTCGATTGCATAGGGTGGAGATATTCCAGCTCCTTTTATGTCCTTTGATGATACCGGCTTTCCTCCCGAGCTATTGAGCGAGGTAAGTTATATGCTCACTTCTCACCAGGCAGTTTTACCTACGCTTTTAGTGTCAATGTACTATTATTTTGTCCATTGGTGCTTCTTACTTTATTTTATTGGTTGAGAATAATGAGTTAAGCTTATTGTTTTTTACTTGTCGCAGGTGCGATATTTGCTCCAGAAAAGGAGCATATGTCGTACGCTGCATATATAAATTCTGAATTTGGGAGGCTGCAAAAAAGACGATTGGGACCGCCTTTGGCATCTTCCGAATCACATTTTTGTGACTGGGAATTTTCTAGCTTATTGGCTCTACCTTTAATCTCTTAATTGCTCCCCTTTTGTTGCCTGAAGTTGCTTCAGTAAGCAACCGAATTCCCATTTGTCTTATTTTGTCCTTTTTGATCAACAACTTAGATTTTAAGATTCCAGATTTAGTTATGTTGGGTTCTTGGGCTCCGTTTGTTTCCCCATAAAATGTTTCCCATGAAATATATTTCCTATGCAAAATTGTTTTCAGTGAGAAGTATGTTAAACTTATGCTTTATCGATGTTTGTAATACCATCTTTACATATCGACTCCCCAAACAATACCATTTATAATTAAATGTGTTTTAGATATGGTCCGGTCCCTGCAGGACACGTTTAACTCATTTCTCTCCGTTAATAACATTCAACCTGTGTTATTATATGTTAACTTAATATCTATTTGTCTCTTTCTCTCCCTCACATACACATTCGAAACATTTCATATGAATCCCGAGTTCAAGAATGTTAAAACTTATGCTTTACAGGTGTTTGTAATACCATCCAATACCATCTATAATTAAATATGTTATAGGTATGGTGAAGGTCCTGCATGGACATGTTTAACTCATTTTTCTCCGTAATACTCCGTATAACATTCACCTGTGTTGTTATATGTTTAACAGATGCCTGTCTGTCTGATGCATTTACATAGACCGATAGGTAAATTCTCTTGTGATTTGGCTGGCAATGAGGGTGATTTTTGCACCTATACTTGTTGAGTCCCCGAGTAATATTTGATTATCTCTAAATTTTATCATTTACTGATAACTATGTACACTTGCATGCTTAGTTTACAAATGTTTTGTGTGCTGGCCAATCATGTTTAGTTTACATATGTTATATGTGTCTTTACTTGCTGGTAAGTGTTAGGGCTGTGTACCTGGTTTAGTTTGTAGAATAATTGACTGCCTCACAACTTGTTACACCCAACAGCCAAAATGTAATTTTACTTTCAGAAAGTAGTTTTGTTTGACCTCAATTAAATTTGTTGATGATTTAATTACTAAATGCTCTGCTCAACCAAACCCTCTAACAAGGAAAATATTTACATGATAATTTTTTACATCGAAACAAACAGTGCCCTAGTTTCTGCAGAATAGTTTCGTAGTTGTAGTTGAATACTAGGAATTTACCAGTTATGCATTTCCTTTTTCAGTTGCGACTTGCGGGATTCGCTTCTCCCACCCCTATTCAGGCTCAAACGTGGCCAATTGCCCTACAGAATAGAGACATTGTGGCTATTGCCAAGACAGGATCTGGGAAAACATTGGGATATCTTGTACCGGCTTTTATGCTTCTTAGACATCGCCGAAATAACCCTCGTAATGGCCCAACAGTTTTGGTCTTATCTCCAACTCGTGAACTTGCCACACAAATACAGTTGGAGGCTATTAAGTTTGGCCAGTCTTCAAGAGTTTCTTGCACGGTAAATTTTCAAAAATTATTTTGTCTGCAAAGAACTATAACTTCTGTACCCCAATCTATCAACTTTTCACAACTGAAACATTACACTATCGAGTAAATGAGACACGTGCATAGATAGATATTTAGCTCAAAATCACTACTGATGTACTAATTGTTTCAACCATGCTGGTCTGCTAAACATCAGTCTCCTCGAAATAAAAAATTTAGTACATCAGTGTTGAAATTCGACGCAATCCTAAGTTTTGATAGGTTGGTCTACCAATTTTTGAGAGATTTATGTGGTAGATTGGTGTCTTAATTGTAAATTTTTGATAGGTTGATTTGCAAAATGTTTGATTCCGTGTAACTTAGTGTCTAAACTTGGATCATTTAGGGTATGGTGTACTATTTTTTAATAGATAATAAGTCGGTGTACCAGTTTATTCATATAACTTCTATGTTCTGTTTCTGATTTAAATGTATTATATGGGTGCATCTATATTACAGTGCTTATACGGTGGGGCCTCGAAGGCGATGCAGTTGAGAGAATTGGAACAAGGAGCTGATATTGTGGTGGCGACTCCAGGTCGCCTCAATGACATTCTTGAATCAAGGCAAATTGATCTTAGACAAGTATCTTTACTTGTACTTGATGAAGCTGATCGAATGTTAGACATGGGTTTTGAACCACAAATACGAAAGGTTGTTAATGAGATCCCTCCTCGTCGGCAAACTCTTATGTATACGGCAACCTGGCCAAAAGAAGTGATAAAAATAGCAAATGATCTCCTTGTCAACCCCGTTCAAGTGAATATTGGCAGTGTTGATGAGTTAGCTGCTAACAAATCCATTACTCAGGTAAATAAAATTGAATACTTTTGACAAATCCATTATACTTTAAGCAAACCGCCTATAATAGCAAACCGCCTTTAGAAACCCATGCAATGATATGATAACTTGTATGACCGTGCAGATTATTGAAATGGTGCCTCACATGCAAAAGCAGAGGCGTTTGGAACAGATTCTGGATAACCAGGAACGTGGGTCCAAGGTTATTATATTTTGTTCGACCAAAAGGCTCTGCGATCAGATTACTCGTATTATAGAACGGCGTGGAGCTGCTGCAATCCATGGAGACAAGTCACAGGGTGAGAGAGATTACGTACTTAATCAATTCCGCTCCGGAAAGTCCCCTATTTTAGTTGCCACCGACGTTGCAGCCAGGGGACTCGACATCAAAGATATAAGGTCACCTTTTCCTTTGTTTTTCCTCTCTAGTTTCTGACTTTTTTTCTACTCGTGTCAACATTACTGTACCTGGCTAGGAGATAAAGTAAAAGGGGGATCTCGCTTGTTGTCACAGCAGAATGCTATTTTTTTTTTTGCACTCTTCTTGTTGGCCTCGACCTGCATTACACTAAGGCGTTAACTATATCAATTTCATGTGCAGAGTTGTGATTAATTACGATTTTCCAACTGGGGTTGAGGATTATGTGCACCGAATCGGAAGAACTGGGAGAGCAGGGGCCACGGGAGTGGCCTATACCTTTTTCTCTGACCAAGATTGGAAGCATGCACCCGAGCTTGTAAAAGTCTTAGAGGGGGCAAACCAGAAAGTACCCCCAGAGATTCGCGAGTTAGCCACACGGGGTGGCCCCAGTTTTGGAAGAGACCGAGATGGCCCCAACCGCTTTGAATCTGGTGGCGGACGTTGGGATTCTGGTGGCCATGGTGGTGCCGGTGATGGGGGGTTTGGTGGGCGAGGTGGGATGAGGGGTGGTGGTTTTGGTGGCCGTGGCGATGGTGGTTTTGGTGGCCGAGGTGCGATGAGGGATGGGGGTTTCGGGGGGCGTGATGGTGGGATGAGAGGCGGTGGTTTCGGCGGCCGTGGTGGTGGAATGAGAGATGGCGGTTTTGGCGGGCGTGATGGATCAAGGGATGGTGGGTTTGGAGGTCGTGGTGGGGGGATGAGGGATGGTGGTTTCCGTGGGCATGGTGGTGTGAGAGATGGCGGTTTTGTTTCGCGTGGCGGTGGTAGAGACGGAGGTTTCGGTGGCCGAGGAGGAACGCGCGATGGTGGGTTTGGTGGACGTGGGGACCGCGATAGATACAATAGTATGGACAACCGCGGTGGACGTGGCAGGGGGGGAGGTGGACGGTTTGACAGTAGGAGAGACGTTTCTAGTCGGAGCAGGGGTAGGAGCTTTAGCCCAAGTCCTGAAAGGGTAAGAACATGGGGTAGAGATAGAAGTCGAAGCAGAAGTCGGAGCTGGAGTAGGAGTAGGAGTCGGAGCTGGTCTCGGAGCCGTAGCCCTAGGCGTAGTTATAGTCGAAGCCGCAGCCGCAGCCGCAGCTTTGAAAGGCCACGTAGGGTCCGCCAATCCAAATTTGATCAAATGGAACCTTCCTTGCCAGGATTTGGGGCACCTCCTCCACAAGCAGCTCCTGTACAATCTTCTGGAGGTGGCGACCTTTCCAATACACAGTTTACGCCTCATGTTGACAATGTTGAGACGGTGGGACATCCTGAGGCTGTTGCAACTGTCCTATCTGTCGATCCCGCTCCGGAAACTTAAGGTGTGATTCCTTCTGCCACTACATCTATTATGTATGTGTTGTGTTAATTACTCCTTAATTGTGTAGACTGTTTGAATTCTCTATGAATATAAAAAGTACTGCAGAAATTAGAAAGAATTATACCTTTTTTCATTTGAAACTATTTAATATTACTGTAGTTGAAAGTGGTATGAGTTAGTACGTCACAGTGAGATGTAGTTGAAAGGTATATCCTTTTTGGGGGGAAATGAGTCTGTTTACTTGAAGAAAAGCAATTTTACTTTATTCTCGTCCCATAAGTATGTGTCTTCAAGCGTTATTCTTTCCAAAAAGGAAAAAGTAGGGTTCTCTAGACAAACCTATTGATAGTTGCGACTTGAAATGGTCTTGAGTTCTCTTTGATCTTATGCTTTACTTAAAGTTTGTGGTTTGTTTTTGTCGGTGAAGATGGTGTCTGGATCACAGAGTTATATCCTACCGAAGTTACGAAGACCTTTTGATTGGGACCATCCAAGTGGGGTTTGTTTACTGGC
This sequence comes from Primula veris, assembly GCA_963682055.1. Taxonomy (NCBI): domain Eukaryota; kingdom Viridiplantae; phylum Streptophyta; class Magnoliopsida; order Ericales; family Primulaceae; genus Primula; species Primula veris. The sequence continues at coordinate 62,593 of OY821748.1, forward strand.
TTTTATTGTGCCGGTGAGAGGACAAGGGTTTAATTCGGTCACTTTTGGCTATCTCGCATACGGAATTGTTGAAGTGTGTTTGGAGCTTAGATTTGGTAGTATAATGTCGGTGTATTCTTTATATTCGAAGGATGAATGACTTGTCTCTTTTGGTTAAAAATATTACGACACTTATTTGTCGTGGTTGTTAAGGTTATTTTTTTGAGGCATATGTAGTGCCCTTTTTTATGAGATCTCTTTTATTTTGACAATTTCGTTATGAGCTTTATCATAAATCCTACTAGAGATTATCATCATAACAATGCCCTTTTGCTCTTGACTGTTTTTTTTTAATGAGTAAAACATTATACACTACCTACCACCTCCCTGTCTTGCTCTTATGATTAGTAATATTTAATAGTATGTAGTTCTTTGTTTGTTTGCATATTTTAATCTAAGACGTATTTGGTTTTTCTTATCATTGAAAACCCTTCAGAAGAGTTGTAGTTTTTTTTTTTTCCTTGTATGAAACAAACTGATTTTAAGCGATGGAACTGGTTTTTAACTTTGAATATCTCGGTTTGAAATAAGACTTAAGATCAAGCAGGCGTGTTTTGTTTGTAATAAAAAAAAAGAGAGTTGCATTTAGTTGGAGGTGAGAAAGGAAAGGCCTGTTGGCTGTTGGGAAAACTTGTGCATTGGAGAGAGAAAGAGTCTTATCTATATTCATCAAGATTATGTTTTTGCTTAATTTGCTGTTTTTATCAAGGATTGTAGTAAAAACTGACTAGAGAAAGTCTGTCTTAAAAACTACTCCATAGTAGTGTTTACATGATGCCATAAAAGAAGTTGAATAACTAAAAACTTAAAATGATGTACCAACAAACAATGTTTAATAAAGTGAGATTTTTGAGTAATAAATAGACACATACAGACAAGTATAGTAACTAGTTTGTTTCTTAGTTTCCAAGTAAAAGTGAATTGACTTATGGAGGAAACAGGAGTGTTTTTAAGTAAGTAAAAACATTAATATGGGAGGGAGGGGTACGTACAAATGGGGGCAGTTTTGTTGTTTTTTTGTATGGGGGTTTAGTGGTACCTAGTATTAGAAAATACACACATACATACATACATACTCCGTCTGTCTGTCTGTCTTCAACATATTACTCCCCCATGGTTGTTTGGCATACAGTAGGTAGTAAAATGTAATAAAAAAAAAAAAAAAAAAAAGAGTGGGTGTTTTTATAGTAAAAAGTAAAAATGAAAGCAAGACCACAGGCACAGCAGGAATATGTGAATATGAATTATAATATATAGTAGTAGTATGCATATATTAGTATTAGTATATTAGTATATTAGTATATTAGTATTAGTATTAGGATTAGGAAAGAAAAGAAAAGAAAAGAAAGATGATAGTAGTAGTAAATAGTGTTAGTAGAGTAATAACTAAATAAGGAAATGATTGGATTGAGGACGAACGAACTAAATAACATAAAATAAAAAGAAAAATATAAAAATGGAATTCGGGTGGGTGGGTTACGTTACCAGCCAGCCCCTTGCTGCTGCCTGCTAATTCAAAACCACTTTTTAAACTTTCGTTACATTTTACATTTTACATTTTACATAACGTTGTTTCCCCAAATTAGAAATTACTAGAAATTACTAGACTAGCAGAGAGATAGAGAGAGAGAGAGAGAGAGAGGGGAAAAGAAACGAATTATATTCTATTATTTATCCCCTACTAAACCCACCAAAATTCAAACTGGGGTTTGTTCTTTCTGTAATTAATTAATTAATTAATTAAATATCCAGACCCCCTAAAAACTCAAATCATCAAACTGGTTCTCTCTCCTCCTCCCATCCGGTAAATCCCCCCACCCCCCACCCACCACTTTTCTTTCTTTCTTTCTATTTCTTTATTATTTAACATTTAATTAGGGCTCACTCTTACCTCCTTTATTTTTACTACTTATTTAGTGTTTTTACACTTCTCTCTTTTGTGTATTTGTGTTGGGTTTTTTAGGGTTTTACAGAGTCAGCCAAACTAGATATTAATAATTAGTTTTCATAATCATATATTATTATCATCATTTTATCCCAATCCCCTTTTCTTTTCCTTATTTTATTTTATTTTATTTTCACACACACACACACACATAAGACGAGGAGGGATTTCATCACTTTGCTCTTAACTATTAATCATTAAAACAAACTGTTCAAAGTAATTTACTTAAAATCAAAAAACTATCTTAAAAACACCCCCCCATTTCTACACACCATATTCATTTTACACACCTTGCTTTCTTTCTTTCTTTCTAATTTATTCATTCATTCTCTATAGCGTTGTTTAGGGGGTTTACTGTTTATTCATTATCTTCTTTTTCTTAGTTTCCCCACTCCTGTGACTTGAACAACTCTATAAAACCCTAATTTACCCCAATTTTTTACTCTTTTTTTTAACTCATATATTTCCTATCACTTCACTTTTGGTTCTGTTCTGTGTTTAGCCACACTCCAATTCGTTTTTTATACTCTCTTTATATATATATATATATATATATACTCAATTATTTACCACACCACACCCCCCCGTCTACTTATTTGAGGCTTCTATTTCCTATACTGACTTTGTTTCTACTTTTACCCCAATTTACTTTTTATGTGTTTCTTACCCCCCCCCCCCCTATCTGTTTTACCCTTTTTTAACTCATTTTTCTTTCTTATAGATACGTTCCACAAACTTAAAAACACCTTCCGGATCCGTCTACATACTCTCTCTACTTACCAAATCTACATCATGTTGAGTGAAGGAGCCCCCGAGTATTACCTCGATCAAACCATCTATTACCCTACCACCACCGATTACGCTTATGTTTGTACAGGTATTCTTTCCCCTCTTTTCTTAACTCTTGTGTGTTTTTTTTTTTTCTTGATTTGATTTTGTTAGTGACTCACTTGTGGATTTTTATTTATTTATTTATTTCTCACACTCTGCTGGTTTGATTTCATCAGGGTTTGAAACACCCGTTGATTGGGATGACCACCACCATAGAGTTTTTGGTCTTGATGGTCATGAAATTCAGTATGCGGTTAGTTTCTTGTTCTTGTTTTCTTTCTAAATTTCAACTTTCCTTCATTCTTATTTGCCAGAATTCAGACTAGCTGCTGCTATATCTTCTTCACTAATTACATACTTTTATGTCTTGCAGGGTGTCCAAACTGAAAGTGCGCCTTATGTGTACTATACATCACCTACTTATGGATATACACAGTCTCTCTACAACCCATACAATCCTTACATTCCCGGAGCTATAATAGGTTCTGATGGCTTGTATACGGGAACACAAGCTACTCAACAGTATTATACCGTCCCTTCTTACGAGATCCCTTCTTCTGTCCAACCTTACTATCCGATGGTTGTTCAACCTGCGCCTGAGATCATCTCAACTAATACAAATGCCCCATTCAACGCAAATAGAGCTGATGGTGCAGGGTTTAAATATAACCAGTCGTATACGACTGCAAAAATACCAGCTGCCTCAAGGCCTGCTTCGAATCAGACACATTCCTATGCTGGCCATAATGTGGGATCAAGTGGCATGTCAGCGACCCATGCATATACATCACAGGTTTTTCAGGTAAAAACTTTTCTTCTTCCGACCATTGGAATCTATTGCTTCTTGTTATTATCGATGAGCTTTGGTCAATGAGTCCATTTTGAAGCATACCGAGCTTGTTTCATCGACTTCAGATTATCATAGTGGTGTTGGATTTTTTGCGAGCTAAATCGTTATTGTTGAATCATAATTTCAAAGTTGAACTTCATGTGCTGTTCAGGTTTTGATTTTGGATCATGCCGTTATTTTTACAGTTTTTCACCCTTTCTTGTTTTTGCAGGGAAGTAAAACTTCGTCTCATCGGAACCAAGTTAAAGGAGAAGGTCTTGCTTCCAGCAACAACTCGTCTAGTATCGGACAAAATGCCGTCGTGGAAAAGATTCAGCGAAGTTCAGATACATCAAATGAAAAATATAGAGGCTCTAAAATTAACATAACCAACAACAGTTTGACAGTGAAAGCTTACACAACCAGAGCTGGAGAAACAGATTCCCAAGGAAACATAGTTATTTATAGAGATCGTTATAATAGTGATGACTTTTCACTTGACTACAAGAATGCAAAGTTTTTCGTTATTAAATCATATAGCGAGGATGATGTGCACAAAGGTGTAAAATACAATGTTTGGTCATCGACACCAAATGGGAACAAGAAGCTGCAAATGATGTATGAAGATGCTCAGAGAATATCAGCCGGACAACCTGGAGGCTGCCCTATCTTTCTCTTTTTCTCTGTAAGTTACTTTTAACAAGCTTTTTTCACTATTGTGCATAGTGTATTTTCCAATCTTGTCTTCTGTTGATCAGACTTTTAACTCTATGAAATCGCAGGTGAACGCAAGTGGGCAGTTTTGCGGTGTTGCAGAGATGACTGGTCGTGTTGATTTTTACAAGGATATGGATTTCTGGCAGCAGGACAAGTGGAGTGGATGCTTCCCTGTAAAGTGGCACTTCTTAAAAGATGTACCAAACATGAGCCTCAGGCACATCATTTTGGAGTACAACGAGAATAAGCCTGTAACTAATAGCAGAGATACACAAGAGGTAGTTGGCATACCTATATTGATACTTTTAAACATCCTGCATGCGTGTCTCTTTGTCCGGAGTCTTCATATGTTGCCCAATCTTTTATATATAGCCTTACAAGTTTGAACCTCGCTGTTGCAAATGCATTTGTTCTTCAGTTTAATCGTTATGCAAGTCTAAATCTCACGGCGAGAAATGCTTTTGTTCTTCACTTAAATCTCGACCAATATTTAAACCACACGGTTACGAATGCTTTTGTTCTTCAGTTGAATCTTTATGTAAGTTTAAACCTCACTGTCACAGATGCTTCTGTTCTTCAGTCTGATCTCTATGTTGGTAGCCATACTCAATAGTAGAAGCCTTTTATGCTAGCTGGTATGGCTTTGAGCCTCTTTCCTTATTCCGTAATCAGTAGTTGTTTCAAATGTTTTTTTCTTTTTAGTTTAGTCTATATGCTGAGCGGCGAGCGCCGTCTTATTTTGTTTCAGTCGTAGAGGTCTTTTTGCTAGCTGCTATTCATTGAGCTTCATTCCTCATTCCATGATTTCTCTTGTTCAGTTATTTAGGGTTTTTTTCTTAAATCATATTTTGCTGTCTGAATTTCAACAGTTCTTGGATTTGTTGAAACCTGAGAGCGTGAAGCGTTGGGCATTTTAATTTTTTTAAACTTGCTAGGTGGTTGATTCTAACCAGTTTATATATGTTTATCGGCAGATAAGGTTCAAACAGGGAATTGAGATGCTCAAGATTTTCAAGAATCATGCCTCAAAGACATCATTGCTTGACGACTTTATTTACTATGAAAACAGACAGAAGATAATGCTAGAGGAGAGAGCTCGGTTACTTATAAGAAATCATGGTACTTCTTTTAACCTTGTTCCAGCAGTAGACCCTCCTCGTAAGCAAAGTTTTCTGGTCGATACATCTTTGAACAAAGAGAAAAATGGTGATATAAAGCAGCTTTATGAAGTGAAATACTCAGAAAAGTCCGCAGATTCCAGTTCCTTAGATGCAAAAAAAGCAAAAGAGGATGCTGTTTCTTCATTAAAGATCGGGTCTCTTTCTCTAGACATGAAGCAGCCTGTTTCTAGGCCTCTCGTTGGTTTGTCTTGTACTGAACAAACAAGTAAACCAATTGAAGTCGTAACCGTAGGGTCAATGCCTGTCAAAGTCAATGGTTATGGAAAACCTTCTGGTATTCTCACTGTGGGAACTATCCCATTAGACCCTAAAGCATTACAGCCGAAGGGTGTTGGGGATGTGAAATAGTGGTTTCATATGATTAATTAAAAAAGATTTTTTTTGTTACTAAAAAAAAAGAGAAAGGAAAGTTACAAGAAGAGAAGATAAATATTTTGTTAAAGTATCGCGAGAGAAGTATTGGTACATTCATGTGCAGAGTCTTTTGGCGAAGTGGGAGTTGATTGTATTTATTTTGTGTTCATGTTGGAGCTTTGGTGGTGTCTTTTTCTTAGTTCTTCTTTTGTTGTTTTTTCTGAAAGCCCATTGTTTGGGGTGGTAGATCTTTGAACTTTGAAGAAATCATCTTTTGTTCTGGTGAATCTTTTATTTTTGTGAGGGAAAGCGTGGTGGTGTTAGCTGACTTGATACCCAGGGTTTGTACAACTATCTTTTATTTCTATTACATTTATCTCAATGATATTGACACAATACTTCATTACTGGATTATTTTGGGTACCAATTTACCGAATGGTCCATCTTCCTGTGTGTTGATTTTATTTTATTTTTATTTAGTGATTTCCACTTTTTTGGTGTGGAAACCCACTTTGAAAGGTAATATATGTAAAAGGTAAAACTTAGATTATCTGTGCAAGAATAAGATGGTCTGGACTTGCTTGCTGCAAGTGCAATTGCAATTGCAATTGCTTAAATAATGACTTGATCTTCTCATTGGGTATTGAGGTGCTTAGTAATCTATCTGTGCTCAATTTTCGTGTTTCTTTTTCTGTTTGGAGCTGGACTTTAACAAGCGATGAACTTAATGTTACACTAAACAAAAGAACATGATTAGTTAATAATGATATCATTTTATTTTTCAGTAACTCACTGAATAATTATGCTTTTCTTGTTTTTGGTGTCTAGTGGTTGTTTTGGTTTATGAACTTGTACGGTGTACTATTATTCCACACCCATAACATCTGAGGTAGCGAGGTTGACGGCTACTGCTCTGTTTATTACCTTTTCCACCTTTCTTATCAGCTTTAACCGTGTATGCATTTCAGGATTAAGATAATGTCTTAACGTGATGCGTATGAAGCATTTCCAGAATCAACGAAATAGTTGTTGGAAAATCCAGTCTAGTTACGAAGTTGGGTCCATGTAAAAGCAGAAGAAACCTTTAGTTACATTACATCACCATCTCATCTCACAAGGGGAAGTAATCCCCAAAGGGATGGAGCCTAACCTAGCAGTGACACCACTCGAAAACCCAGTGAAAGCCTCTATACAGACCCATATCTATATTTATATATAACCTTAGAAAGGCAAAGAAAACAAACACTTTTTCTTTTTTTTTTTAATCCGAGCACTTGTAGGAGGAAACTTGCTCTACAGACTGGGGCAACCCATCCTGTAAGCAATCAATAGGAGGTATTGTCAAAGTCTCTTGAAACCCATATGCATTCCAACAAAACGGATCATCCACCAACTCCCCTTCGTGTGGTAAAAGCTCAACCTCAGACATAACCACATTTGTACATGGCACACTATCGCTACAAGCAAAATGGATTGGCGGACTACGAACGTCGTATGTGCCCTTTATGTTCCTGTATGACACGTTTGTCAGGTACACTGCAGATGTTTGGTTCCGACAACCTTTGGTTAAGCAATAGTACTGGTCGATGATTATGCAGTTACGTACGTTTTCCATCTCTATGTCCTCGAATGAGATGTCGGAGACACACCCGGTCCCACCTTGCCATGTTTTTATCCTGAGACCGTTGTCTGAGTCTCTGATCATTGTGTTACGTACTGTTATGTTAGAGACGCAGGCTTGGGAGTTGTGCACTCCAAGGCTTCCAATGCTAAAACAAAGAGGAACATAATTATGCGAAAGTTTAGTTTAAGGGAAAGTCTTATTTAGCAATGACCTGAGAGGTGGACATATATCTTTCACTATATATACACACACACACATATATATGTGTATATATGTGTGTGTGTGTGTGTGTGTGTGTGTGTGTGCGCACATATATGTGTATTGATATATATGAAATTAATGAACTACAATATGTATTACCAGAGACGCTGGAGAGCTCCCGTACTTAAATTCGTTATATACCAATCTTACAGAGTACTTGAGTAAATAAGAAAATGAGGTCTACTGACTTCAGAAATCATTCTAGCAAGTATGCTGAAGTTAACATAAATTACCCTAATTCATTTGTCATCTGTTTGATAAACTATTTATGTTGTATTACCTGATTCCATGGCTAGGTCCGCAAGTCACGCCTTCTATGTCAACATTTGAGCACCCGGTTCCAATTGAAATGCAATCATCCCCTGTTCAATCACAGACCACTATTATATTACATTGAACCATGAAAATAGTATTTCTATTGAGCATATATATAAATATAGTAAGGTCTAAAGTTTTATTACCATTTGCTATTACTGAATTGTAAATTCCAACATATTTGGTGTTCTCTATATGGATGCCATCGGTATTAGGACTAAGCTTAGGGGAAGATATAGATAGCTTATCTATCAAAACCCCTTCACATCCATCAAATTTCATGTGGAATTGTGGACTGTTTTGGATCCTCAATCCGCTTACAAATAAATTCGAACTCATGAAGAATCGAATAAGCTGCAAAAGATGATAAATTTTAGTTATGTAACAACAATATAGCACAGCCATTTAGAATTTGATTATGTGATTGATGCCTAGGTATTGTAGATAGTGTACTCACAGCTGGGCTGTTACATGGTCCAGGCAAAGTTGATCCATTGGGACCCTGGAAAGGGGAAATTTCATTGAAACATAAATTTGTGAGAATGCAATAACAATAGGTAAGTGATCTCAGACCATATTACAAGAATTCTTTTGTGACAAACCAAAATGTATAAATTAAATATAAAAAAAGTAGGTACCCTGTGAGGTTTGCAAGGGAGTTCCCACCACTGTTGTCCATTGCCTTCAATGGTTCCTGTCCCGGTGAATGTCATATTGTTAAGCTGATAGAACACCAGCCACTGCTTATCACTGTCCGTTTTCGGCCAGCAATTTGGTCCGTTGGGAGGCATTAAGACCCCATCTACCTTTAAACCATATAAATAAAGAAAACACGTTAGCTAAATAATCAAATAGAGTAAAAGAAAGCTATATTCTTTGGCAGGTTTATGTCAGTCTCACATACTCCTATTTACTTTTTAGCATTGCACATTTGCCAAATGCACTTCGTTTTCATAGATAGATTATAAATGTTGAAAGAGATGCTAATGAATTTTGTCAGTTTAATGGGTACAAAACTGCTATGCTTTTACAGGATATAACTTTTCAAATATGCAGCTAAAAAAAATGTCCTATGGGGGTTACCAACGAATTTTACAAAACTGTTAATTAATTACCAGCTTATTTGGCTGCAGACTTCGAGTAATTAAATTAGCTTATTTTAGAAAATAAAAATAAAATTATTTGGCTTAAAACTTTAATATTTTGTAAGACAAATTTAAGATACAGTTCTTAATTTGATAAACCAAATGAACTGCAGCGTCTTAGCAAAAACAGCAAAACTTAAAACGACAACAAAACTAGCTAAAAATTAATGTGTTTAGCATGACAGTGATGCTTGAATTGGAGAAAATTAATTACTTGGAATACAAGTCCAGGTTGACATGGTCCTGAAAAAATAGTAGAGGTGATGATAAATGTATACTGAGAAGGCACCAAAAGGACACTGTTCTCAACGGCACAAGCTGCTTTCCATGCGTCTTTGAACGCAAAAGTATCATCACTTTCCCCATCACCAACCGCCCCAAACGACATCACATCATAAACACAATCCGAGCTCATGTCATCATCATCGCTTGGTGATGATGACATGGCAGGGGGAGGAGAGACTGGAGCATACGTTGGTGAATCCCCTTTGTGGAAATGGTACCTTCCTTCCACATTGCTTGATTGAAATGATAACAATAATATTGCAGCAAGAGTACTTGTCAAATGGGGAACGTTTGGCTTCATGATATCACGACTATACTAGTGTTGGTTGTTAATGGTTTACTCCACCAAGTAATGTCACTGTCTCCTATGGAAAACGATGGGAAATTCCTTTTAAGAATTAAGTTTTATTTGTAAGTTGGGACGGACTTGAACATGTGTGATTTGTTTAGTAGCAATGTTTCCTATTTATATATAAATAAATCTATTATAATAAACCAACCCAAGTTAAACGAATTTAGCCGTTTTTTCATAAAAATACTTATACATCTTTATATTTACTGCAATAATATCATACTCACATGAAAATATAAAAACTAAAAACTAATAAAACTATTTATCACTCTTTAATAACCAAACATTCTTTTAAATTTTAAAATATGTTTTTTTTTTAAAATATCTTAAACTATGTTTTTTTTTTTAAAAATATCTTAAACTATGTTTTTTTTTGTATTATTTACGTATTTATATTATAACTATAATCATTATTTTTATTTTTATTGCATTACGTGACACACACGCAACACGTGATGCACGATTACTTAGTTTATATACATGGCAAGTGATGTTAACATGCCGGTGGTATTATTGTATATCTAAATAACACATTTCCTTACCAAGTGCGTAGCGTAGGTAATGAATAATTTAATGCCAATAGTAAATTCCAGAATGGCAGTAGTAATTTTCAGATGACAATTTTATAAAACTGGACTGTTTAAAAAAGTTAGCTTAATATATAACTAGATTCACGTATATTAATGTTGAGTTTTTCGTAATTGTGCCCAAATTCAAAAAGTAAGAAGATTTTGGAGTTTGGAATAAAGTCTAGAAAACAATCGCTTAATAAAGTTTGAGACATGACACGTGTGAAGAAATTATGAAAGAAAGGATGATATTTGTTTGTTAGTGAAGCTCCAGTTAGGTTCACTCACACTCATCTTTCTTCTTGTCTTTCTGTTACATTTTCTTACCTTTACTCAATTTCAAGTAAGGGAATCAACTATCCCTAGTTTCAACTGAAAAGAAACCGTTCCCTAGGCTTAAAAGTTCACAAATTTGGTTTCTAAAAACGTAATAAAAACACACATGCACGCACGACATGTACACGCATACTGCACAATTTATATGCGTGTGGTGTACGTGGTGCTTCTTGTGCCCATAGCGCATGCTAATGGTGCGATACGTAATATATATTAGGTTCCATTGGATGGTTGATGGCTAATACGTAAATTATACGGTATACATGCACGCTTCCAGCCAAAATCATGCATTTTAATTTATGCTTATAAAACGACATAATTAGCTCATGCATGACGGATAGATAGTTTCTTATTTATATTTTTCTGCACCTTAATTATATATATTACTAGCTAAACTAATTATTGGCATTCTTTTTAGCAAAACTAATTGTTTTCAAGTCCATAGGGCAAAAGCTTTAACAAATACGGAGGTAGTAGCTAGCTAGGTAGATACGTGCATAGCATGGGAGCTAGGGAAAGGGGAATGAGTTGAAATTTGATATGTGGAAAAGAAATAGGTCTCGTGACTCTTCTTTGTTGGTTAGCTCTACCTTCTTTTATAATTATCATAAAGCAAATTAATATATGTAGGTCCCAATTAAAGACAACACATTTACAACATTCACGGATCGGGTGAATGTCAAAACAAAAACTACTTAATAATTATGGCATGTACATACGCTTAAACCCCCTGCTATTTTTTTTTTTATAAAAAAATTTGATTAAAACTTCAAATGCTTCTTTCTGCAAGGTAATTCTATATCTGTGATTGTAAAGACTACAAAGTTGTCTGGTATATGTATGGTAGAAATTGCATGCATACTTAGTGATCATTTGAAGCAAATGTTATATCAGATTTTCTAGTTAATGAGTTGATTAACAGAAAGATTGATGATACACAATTTAGAAAATCTGAATTGCAGTATTGATTATATGGACCCATGCATGATGCAGTTTTACTCATTATGAAATTATATATATTGGCAAATTCAGTGGACTGTAGTTCACATATAGATACAAGCTAGCTAGGCTGAACATAAATATATAAAACCCGCAAAATGACTGTGGAAGAATATGTTTGAAATAGCTAGTAGCAGTCAAGAAATTTGATTACAAAAAAGCATGCAGTCATGAAATTGAGTGATTAAGAATAAGAGCTTGTATGGTTCAAGATTTTAAACTTAATGAATGTTGTAATTTGATAGATAGCTAGAAACCATATTTTTATCATTATTTTTATTATTAACAGAAGTTACAGAACGCTAATAGCATAGTATCCAAATGTGACATGGTTAAAACAGAAAGCAAAAGGGGCAGCCATCTGAGCTCATATCAAATTTCAGTACAAAATTAATATGTGAAATATTGGTCGACATACACTCAACAATAATATATTGCCGACACGTTTCGGATGCATTATTAAAAATTACAATTTATGACTTATAATCTTATCTCATATTTCAATAATACTAATGAAAAATGATGAATGTGTATTTTGTCTTAGTTTCATGCATGTCACGGGTACATTATTTAAAGTTATAACGACAAGGGGATAGCTTAGGTAATCTGTGGCTCTCATGAGTGTATCCAGAAAGAAAGAAATAAAGAAAAAACTCACTTCACATGAGAAGCTAAAGCTGCAAATTTTAAGTGATGAAATACACATTTATTAATATTTGATATTCAAAAGTGGCATAAGTGGGATGTTGTGGAAGTGCCACGTGGTGTCGTGTGGTCACATACTGCGTATTTTATGTGTCACGGGTTAACGAAATTACTACTCCATTGATTAGAAATTTCATAGTCTTGATCCTTAGTAAAACTTTTTGATACTTCTCATATATATATATATATATAGTTCCGTAATTAAAGGGCATGGAACCGAAGGTAAAGATAAACAAGTACGTAGTAGATTTTAGGGAGAGTTTATTAAATTGGATCCGAGATGGGCTTGAATTCCTTAACTTAAATAATTAGCGGGCTTAAATGCTGAGCCTACAAATTAGTTGAGCAATAACTTTATTGCTGCCTTTTGAATACAAGTAGTACAGTTAATTTTATATGATTTTTTATGTAATAATTTGCTTGATTTAGTGGCAAACACGTACAGCTAGTGAACCATTTATCAACCAACTGTTTATATATTGGTTTGCTTTTCCATAGCAAAAGGCAACAACTAGCTAGGATAGTTAAACAAGTTATGATTCTTATGATAATGACCTTTATATATATATTAGAGAAACAACTAATTACTTCTCGTTGCTTATGTCTTGCCAAACAAATAGAGTTCATTGTTGTAAATATCCTTCTTGGTTTTTATACAACGTGTTCACACTAATATGAATATAACTTTCTTAATTAAATATGATGATGCCTAAAACAAAAAGTACAGTACAAAGTTCTACCATGCATGGAATACTCACTCTCTAATAATTGGCGTAACTGAATGCTATAAGAAGTTTGTATCTAGGAAAACGAAATAGCTTCGTCTGGAGAAGGGTATTTACTAGTTTTGTTTTACTGCATGTGTTTAGTATTATATATATATATATATTATATTATATGTTGACAAATTGAGAAATAAACACAAACAAAAGAAGAGAAAACAATTAAATACCACTACGTACAATAATGAAATTTGTATGCCAAAAATAATTAAAGTAGATATATCATTACAACTTGGGGAGTTTTGATGATGAACGTGTGATGCATGAGTTCATATACATCGATCCAACTACTTTTGTTGTTGGGTGATTATATATATATATATATATTATTTTAGAATATATATTCATGAAGAAACGAATAAGTGAAATGTTACTTGGATAACAAAATGTTTTGCGTATTGGAACTTTACATGTGGATGAATTCTCAACCCATCCATTAATTGCATCCCCACACAAAGATCAACCATACATATTATTCCTTTGTTTTTACTATTTGTTTTCCTACACATATTGCACGCGCAAAGATATTTAAAAATAAAAATATCCAACCTAATTTACAATTAAAGTCACTAATTTTCATAATCTCTTCAGACGCATAACTCATGGACTTTTTGATAAAATTAATAAAATGGCCCTAAATATCTATTGTGATTACTGATTATAATTGGAAATTATTCCCATTGAAACGATTCTTACAAAAATTAAATTTCTAATGAAAGTACACACGGGTCGGACACTCGGACTTTCCCATTGAGATGGTCTTCATGGAGACGATTATTATTTTGATTGAAAGTGTACGGACCGCATAAAAGTATTTGCAGAAACTATGGTAACAATGTGTAATTTGCCTATAAGAATTATAAATATACACCTGATCAGAGTCTGATAACTTTTATTTGTTTTAAACTCCAATTGATAAGTAGTTGTTCTTAACTAATATAATTACGTACGTGAGTTTTTATGGGAAAACTGAAAAGAAATGAATAACCCTCCTCTAATAACAATCAAAGACAATAGTTGTCATTGTTATATATATATATATATAGACACTATTTCTAATTTCACTACAAGAAATATAACAGATAGCAACACAGGAAAATAAGGACTCAAAATCTGTTGCTAATCAGCAACAGAACAATAACAAAACAACAACATAAATTGTTTGAAACATTTAGCAACAAAATTACCAACTATTTAGCAACTTAAATTTAGCAACACCGTAATTTGTTGCTAAAAAAGTTGCTAATTTTCCTGAACAAAGTCAGTAACAAAATTAGTATCAATTCAGCAACACGGTCTCCCCATAAAATTAGCAACATACAAATATGTTGCTATAGTTAAATATTTATTTAATTATTGCTCATAACAACTAAACTGTATCATAATTTAGCAACATAATCTAGATAAGATACTAATAATTTAGTTTAAAAAACAAAATCTTAAAAGTACTTAATCTTTTACATTAAAGATTTGATAATAATTAAACACCATGTAAGATTAAACTTTGAGTAGTTGGGTTGAATGAACAAATATTGTGATCTGTAATGAAATTGTCATGTTTTCATGCAAATAACACTGATTTTGTATCAAGAATTACCCCAAGACGTGTTTGAGAAGTTCTTTACGGAGTTTAACTTGTTTTCCAAAGAGCTCAGGTGCATAACTATTCGTGTTGGATATGTGAAAGACTTGAAAAACAATTCCAATCATCTTGCATAACTTTAAATTTATATTTCCCCTAAGTTTTTTGGCTCAATAGACCATTTTCTCATACATCTTCCTTAAAAAAGCCAAAATTACGAATCCGATGCAATTTCGGTGAATGTACACGTTTGAGAGGTATTTTAATCACTTGACAAATACGTTTAAATATACACATAAGGTGGAGGGGTCAATTGGTATTGCTTACTTAGTCGATGATTTTCTAACTTTGGTTCATTTTATTTTGAATTACACGTGTACAATAGGCGTACAAAAGTGGGGGTGCAAATGCAATGATGACGGGAGAACAAAAAACGATTTCTGAAAACCTTTATATTTTCTCAAAACAAAATGGCAAAGACTATATTAAACATATAATAGTTTTTAATTTCTCAAATTACCCTTTGAATGCATATCATAACATTTCCATCAAATGTTTAAAAGATAGTAATAACTTAGTTTCTATGAATGCATTTCAAAATAATGATAATACTGGACACATATTTACTAGTCAGCACTCAGGACCTTTTAAACGCTCTTAATCCTAAATTAGCTATCAAATTTATATATAGCCGATTGACTGTTGATGCTGAACACGATAAATAATGAGATTAGGATGAAAATTAGTTATGAATGTATTAAGAAAATATATATGTTTTAAAGGAAATTTTTATGCCGTATAATTGAAATTTCATAACTTATAATATAAAAAAACAAATATATTTTGGCAAAATTGGTGCGTGACTATTGTTTGTTTTCCCCTTTCTTTTTTAGATTTCCCACCTTAATTTTCGTTTTGTACATGTTTCCCCCTTTCTTTTTTAGATTTCCCACCTTAATTTTTGTTTTGTACATATTTCCCCCTTTCTATTTTAGATTTCCCACCTTAATTTTCCTTTTCTACATGTTTCCCCCTGTTTCTTTTCATTTTAACATTTAGACAATAATAAGACACGTCTCTCCCCCTCTCTCTCTCTCTCTCTCACACACACACACACACACACACACACAAAACCAAAACAGAACCCTAGATCTAATTACCCGCCGCTCAACTCTTCTACTTACAGGTCTCTATCTCCCTCTCTCTTTTCTTCTTCCTTTTTTCCTAAACACGTTTATGTTGGTTTAATTCTGATTGTTGTGTATGTTATTTTCTATATCCTTATAATTATACGATTTTTCATTTTTTGTGTTTATTTATGTTCTGGACTTGCTACAATTATGGTTTACCTGTTTATGTTAGCTTCAATCAGGTTATTGTGTGTCTAGTATGCAATAATTGTTGCAATTATACAATGTATTTTCAGCCTTTTCCAATTTAAAATCATGTGTAGATGTGCATCTAATGCTTGAGTCTATGTAAGAGGTGTGTGTATCACCAAATTAAGTGTATGTGTATATGTGTGTAGTATTATTTCTTTAGATATTCATCTTTAGAAGGTTTCTTTTTGTCTAAAGTTTGAAAAATAACCCCAAATTTTAAAATCTGGATTTATAGATCTCAGATATGGATAACGTTTGAATACTACATTGGAAATTGTCTTTATATCATGAGTTTGAGTTTTAAACTACAATTGTTAACTGATAAATACAAAATTGGTTGAAAATTTCCATGTTGTTTGGTGTCCTGCTGACTTATATTCTTGCTTTTGAGATACTGTTTATGATACTGAATTGTTAATTTCCCCTTTGGGTTTATTTACTTCACAATACCAAAATCGACAAAATTATCAACTTTTTTTCACAATACCTTTATCGACAAAATTGTTAATTGTCAAAATCCGAACATTAGGTTATTGATAAGCAATTGAATACTAAATATTTTGCTTTGTGTGTAAACAGATGAGTAGTTTTTACGTTTTAATCCTCAAGTTTCACGGAAGTTACAGATTTGGTCCGTATCAGAAAATAGGTGATGGACATGATCTTTATTACAGTAGGATTTTGAACATATACACAAACAAGAATAAAATGATCCATCATATTCGATTAAAGTCTTGATAGTTTGTTTTTAGTTGTTATTCGTTCTCGTACTCGAAGTCCACGCTCCTCATCTCGTAACATATCGAATGTTACGTATCGAACTCACTCATCCCTCCGTTCGCTGGTAACATATCGAATGTTACGTATCTATTCTCCCATATTGTTCCGTTTTATTCAAGGGCGAAGATCGCTGCGCTCTAGCTCAGGTCTAATCCTCTCTCCGCCACCTCAGATCTTTCAGGTTTTCTTAATTTCTGGATTAGTTCTGTTTTAAGTCCTTGTAGTTTGCGTTTTTGTGATTTTCTCCTCAAGTTTCACAGAGGCGACTAATTCGATTCTGGGTTTAATGTAGTCCTTTCTATACATGTATATGCAAAATATATTTTGTATATCTATACCAAGTTTATGCTTATTTGGCATATTGTTGTCATGTAGAAATACTTCAGTTGGTAAAGAGGGGCTGAACTGGCAGTTAGAGAGTGCTGGAGAAAAACAGTAGGAAGACGCTATCGTGACTTTATAAATGACCGAAAGAACGATTCACAAGTTAGAGACTACATTCCGCCCGCTGTATGGAACAAGTGGAAGGCAGATTGGAACACTCCCGAAGCTTTAGAGCTCTCGCGCAAGAAAATGTTGGCACGTATGGGCGCTAATGGACAATGCTCTAAGCATACCGGTGGTTCAATCACATCCTCTGAGCATGCGATTCGCTTTGAAGCTAAAAACAAAAGAAAGTCTACTTGCAACGAGTTATTCGAACTAATGCATAGGAAGAAAAAAGACAATTCGTTTGTCGATGAAGAGTCTGCTGCCATCAATGTAAGAAAAAATTATTGGCATATCAACCTATTTTTTCCTATATGAACAATTGTAGGTAGTTGTGGCCCTCCAAACAGCACTAAAAGTTACAGGCAATGCCACACTGTGTTAAGCCGCATTATGTGTATACAAAGCATCACAAAATAAAAAGGCAATTTCCAGTGTTTCTTTATCGTCTTTGTGAAATATGAGATATTTTTTGTTGCTTATGTTAAATTGCTTTGACAGCTCAGTACTTTTACTGGTTTATCAAGTTTTTAAGCTCCCCTTGCTGACTGGGACTAAAAACGTCTATACACATGGGCACAAATCATTTGATGTTCATACCTAGATTCATTCAAAAACTGCCTGTGTATCTTGGTTAGATATGCATGCTTCTTTGTTGTTGAAAACCTGAATTTTTAAATTTGATTCTGGAAGTTGCATCGAGGCCAATGTGGGCTAGTTAACTACCCCAATATTGTTAGATTCATTGTTGGTTGATTGCAGTTTTATGTTCAGCTTACTTTGCCTTCTCTTTGCTTTTCAGTTGCATTTAATTGGTTACCCACCTTAAAAAAAGAGCTTTCCGGTTGTCCAGACTGAAAATGGTACAGATTTAAAGCTGAATGAAGCAATCTTATTTTCCAATATGTCAGCATTTTCTCACAAGCTACAATCAAACAAACCATGCATAACTATTTTTAAAACTAGTTTTATGTAGGCTGCGTTTGTGGCGAAAAAACTAGTTTGCTTTGTTTGGATGGAACATACTTTTTATGTTTAACATATATTTATATTTTCAATCGTAGGCTGCGTTTGTAGCGAAAAAGCTAGAGCTCTCCCAGATTTCAGACGAATCTGATGTACCTAATGATGATGCGATATTTATGGGGGTAGTTGGTGGTATGAACAAGGAAGGCACCGTCTACGGTTTAGGATCACAGAGCTCATCTATCCTCGCCAACAACTCGAATTCAGGTGCATCAAGTTCGACACTACCGCAACAGATTTCTATTAGCATGCTTCAAGACTTTATTGAAGGATCGTTAACTGAATTTGGGTTGCAAAGTGAGGAGAATGTCCGGAGACGTATCGGGAAAGCAGTCGAATCAAGAATGGGTCTTTATGAAAGGACACTTCTCGCAGAACTTATTAGCGACTCTGACCGTCACTTTGTAAAGTCAGGTACGTAATCTTGAGAACAAAGTTAATTCGGATGATGAGGTCGGGAATGAAGACATGGCCGAGGATGGCCTCAACGATCTTGAGGATTAGGATAACATTGGTAGCGGTCAAAGTGTAGTGGTGATAACTTTTTTTTTGTATGTTTTAGGTTTATGTTAAACTTGAGGTCGTAGGGCCTAACAATATGCATATGAAAACAATGACTTTTGGGTAGGCGTGTGATAACAATGACTTTTGGGTAGGCGTACGTGAACAATGATTTTTGGATAGGCGTATTAGAACACTGACTTTTGGTTTTGGGATGGCGGAGATTATGGTACAATGTAATTTGATTTGTAATATTTTGCATCATGTGTAATGAAAATGATGTTCTGTACTGATTGGTTTTTGTTTGACTATTAGATATATAAATGTAATATTTAATTATATATATATTATACTATTTTATTTAAATGAGTGTATTAGATTTCTAACAATTAGCAACATATTTTTCTTACACCAAAAGAATGTAGCAACATATTAGTAACAATTTAGCATCACATTATAAACTTTTTAAAAAATAAAATAAAGAAATAGCAACACAATACCGACATGAGTAGCTACAAGTAGTTATATAATAAAATAATCTAACTCAAAATTGTAACTGATTTGCAACAATATGTATGTGTTACAGATGTGTTGCAAAATATGTTGCACTATGCATACAAGTGGCAACAGAATAAACTTGTTACAATTATTTTTTTATTTTTTTTTTAAAAAAAAAACCAGCAAACCTTTATTAATCATAGAGTAACATCTCATGAGCTAAGCCCTCACGATAACTAACATCTAAATCCTTGAACATTAAATCGAAAAACACAAGCAAGGCATATACCTGCTTTTACTAAGAAACATAGCTTTTAAAAGAAAAGGTGAATAAAATTTAGCATATAGCACAAATCTTCATTCTTCTTCAGCAACATACTCTTATGAAAGAGCTGTTTTTACATAACCTCTGAACCATTACTTAAATTTTCGAAAGAAAACAGCCAAGGGATGATTCAATACTTCAAGGCCTGTCTCTTAATTACGTAGGAAACTTCATTTTTCTTCAGCAACCTTCTCGCAATAACCTTCATTTTTATACAGCAACTCTCTTCTAATGAAAAACTTCAAGGCACCAGCCAAGGTATGTATCACTTCAAGGCCTTTCTCTTGATTACACAAAAACCTTCATTTTTTCCTTATCATCTGTTATAAGAGAAAACAGAGTCTAAAAGCCACAAAGGCTCTTTGACCAGAAACAGCTTCACAACTGCTAATTTGTAAAAAGACCACCAGCCAATTTTCACAAAGAAAAGCAGCCTAGTGAGGGAAAAATCACTAAATTGCAGCTTTGCAACTGTCAAAGCTTGCAACTTCTCCAGTATAGAGCCATCTTAGAAAGGTACACTAAGTTCCCATTTGTCCAAAGAAAATCCAAAGCTAAATGATAAAGAATCAAGTAGATTTCCCCCTAAAACAGAGAGTCTCTTTTTGATCTAATAAATAGATGGCTTTGATTTTCTTAGGCAACCATTGTATGTCCATAGTAGAGAAATTTATACCTTTAGCACCAAGTTTAGCAAGACCATCAGCTACCTGATTTTGTTCTCTAAATATATGATCAAAATTAGAGCAAACATAAGGCATCATATAACAAATATCATACCAGATTTTTGCAAATTTAGGACCAGGACTTTTTTCCTTTTTCCACCAATTCACTATTAATTCTGAATCTGATTCAATTAATAGTTCGTTAAAGCACATAGAGAACATAATGAGAAGTCCATTTAATAAAGCAACCAGTTCAGCATATATATGATTATTAGTGTCTAGATTAAGTGTTACTAAAAATCAGCCACAAGCCAAACAGTATCATAGTAGTTTATGTTGCTAATCTGTTGCCGATCACCGATCAGCAACAGAATTGCTCAAATACAAACAGAATATTCTGTTGCCAACGGTTAATTTTCTTGTAATGTTTATTTATGTTTTACATCCATACTAATCTTCTCCCGTCCTATTTATATCAATCAAAATATAAATTAAAATTGCTGATAGGATCACACAAAGAACCCTAACTCGATATTTTAAGGCCTCGAGCAACAAAAATGAAAATAAAAATAAAAAAAATAGATCAAGTTGAAGTAGACCACAACAAATTTAATACATTGGAGCTTATATTGACGTATAGTTACAGGCATAATTCGTTAACACAAGATGTACCATGCATTATGATTGATAGTTATATATATATATATATATATATATATATATATATATATATATATATTGATCATCTGACTTATATATAATTAATTAGTACATCTGGTGACTAGCTAGTGTTGTGTTGGCATAATAATACATATGTTCATCTACAATAGTACTCTGCATATAACAACTTTTATAGCTAGATCGAAATGAAAAGAATTACAGTTCTAACATAACTAATAACATGTTGGCAATTTGGGTTAAAAATAAAATTGTAGCAGTGTCCATTTTATTTATGTAATCCAAGTAGAGAATTCCAAACGTTGGAAATAAATTTTAGACTTGTCGTGGCGTATACCCACGCAATTAGTAATTTAAATAGTAATAGAGTTTTATTTTTTTATTTCCCTCCCTTTTGTTTTATTAATTAATTTAAGAAACCCTAAATCTTCCCAAATTCTCTCTCTAGAATCGGCAATAGAAGAAAAAGATCAGAGATTTAGAAGACAGTCTGATTGATATTGTGAAGTGTTTGATTTGATTTTGGTATAATTTAAATTTATGGTGTTGTATAGAAGAAAAAGATAAAAAGGGATAAATTCATGGTAGTTGAAACAGATCGGTGTTGTGTTGTTGTAACTGATAATAATAATAATAATAATAATAATAATAATAATAATAATAATAATAATAATAATAATAATAATAATAATAATAATAATAATAATAATAATAATAATAATAATAATAACAATAACAATAACAATAACAATAACAATAACAATAACAATAACAATAACAATAACAATAACAATAACAATAACAATAACAATAAATCTCCCATACCAAATCCGACTCCTCAGATGTTCCGTTCTCCCGCTCCCAATCGCAATCGGTATCCTTTTTCATCTCTCTTTCTATTTTTAGTAAGTAATATTATTTTTCATTCTCTTTCTATTCTTTCTTCTTGTTCTTGATCTTTATGATTTACTACTATGTTTTTTTTGGGAAATTAATTCTGCTTTGGGTATAATAGGAGTTTGTATCTGTTTAAATATTTATCTTACGAGGGTTTAATCTTAACCTGTTTTCCTAGATTTGTTTATGGATTTCTACTTTGATTTTAACTTTGAATGTTTGTATATCTTAGATTTGTGTGGCCTTTTTTTTACTAAAATAATTGGGAACAAAAAGGTAGTCTTGTTGAGTTTTATCATGACGGAACTAAATATATATCCTTGATTGTAGATTAATTTGATGTATTTCTCTTTTGTCTTGCACACAGTAATTAACTTAACATGTGTACGTAGTTGAATGCTAGTTTCTACTTATTTTAAGATCGAGGAACTATCTAACTGCCTACTCATTAATCGGAAAAATATATAAAAAGCAATACTTAACCTACTACTATTACTCTTAAGATTAACCAACTCCACCAACCCGATCTAGCTAGCTTAATACTTCGTTAAAAAAAAAAAAAAAACTAATTTTGATATATTTTTTCAATATATAAATTCTAAGTGTCTGGCTCCATCATTCCATCCATCCCTATGTTCTCAAGGTTGTACTCCAAAAACAAGTCTTTTTTTAAGACTGAATTTTGGAGTTTGATTCATTTGGGACGATTCGTTTTTTTGTTTTTGTTTTTTTATCGTGACTCAATTCTTAAAAGACCATCCTATAGAAATTGCCATATCACTCCTTTATTTACAGTTAGATTAGGCATGCGAGTTAATGACCAGAACATGGTCGACCATGAGAGTAAAATTATCAGTAATTTTGTCACGAGCACGTATATGGGGTAGTTGTACATACTGGTCAGTAAGTTGTTCTGTGACCTTTTTTACTCATCACTCTATGCGAGTTTAATTAGTTAATTCTGTTGCCTTGTTTTATATTTTCTCAGATTCTTAAGATTACCCCCAGGACATAAAATAAACCTATTATTCGTATTTTTAATAGGTTGTGAGCTGCTCAAGTTCTATTCAAACTATAGGTGTTCATTCTCCTTGTTCAAAGTTTACGCCTCACATGCAGTCGTTCTGGAAGCCAAACAGATATGGGTTGCCGCGCATCTAACGAAGACGAACACATCTGTATAGACAATTTGACGGCACACGCCGGGTATCTATTTGGCTGTCCTTTACCATCCTCTTTCTATGCTGTTTTTGACGGTCATGGTGGGTCCAATGCCGCTGCTTCTTTTATCAAAGAAAGCTATTCTTCGTAGCTAGACTCTAATTTGCCTCAAACTTCAGAAATTGACAGTTCTTTTTTGGAAAAATTGGAAAATTCTCTCCAAGAAGCATTTCTGTTGGCCGATCAAGCAATGGCATCTGAGACTACCATCCCGTCTACATGTGGGACCACTGCATTAACTGCTCTCATTGTCGGTAGACACCTCATTGTCACTAATGCCGGAGATTGCCGAGCTGTTTTATGCCGGAAAGGTTTACCTTTTCAATTGTGACAAGATCATAAACCCTCAAATTTATCCGAAAAGCAAAGGGTTGAAGATCTGGGCGGGTATTTTGAGTACGGTTACTTAAACGGCGACTTAGCAGTTACACGTGCTTTAGGTGACCGGTACATGAAATTCCCTATTGGGTCTGCAAAGCCTCTCATAGCGGACCCTGAAATTAAACGAATATTGTTAAACGAAGATGACGGGTTTTTGATCGTTGCTTGTGATGGGATTTGGGATGTTATGTCGAACGAAGAAGCGGTGGAATTGGTGTGAAGTGGATTGAGTCGACACGCTGATCCTCGACGGTGTGCTAGAGATCTTATAAACGAAGTATTGAGAATAGATGCGAGTGATAATCTAACTGCCATTGTTGTTTGCTTTACTAAACCTGTTTGTAGAGAGGCTGTTTCTCAGAGGCCGAAATTGAGGTGCCATGGTCTTTCGGAGGAGGCTAGGAACAGACTGAAAAGTTTGTTTGGATGAGATTAAATATTGTTTATGATACCAAACTGGTTGTACAATAGGGGGTGTTATTGAAATTGAATGTATAGTTTGTTGTTTGGTGTTATTGGATGTCTGTTTTGTGGCTACTTCAGATGTATGTGAGAAAAAGTAGCCTGCGATTTTGGTAGGATCATGGATTATGTTGTCTTGTACTAGTTTGATAAATGCTAATTAATAGGGGAATCTTATCTTTTCTTATTCATACTTTGTGAAATTTCTATCCGTTGTTCTAGATGCAGTTTTGCAGTAAGGTTCCAAGTGGGGTTGGAACTGCAGTTTGAACCAAGTGTATAAGGTTTCAAGTGAGGTTGGAACTGCAGTTGGAACCAAGTGTATTAATGGACAGAAACTGTTTTAAAATTAAATGTACTTGGAAATAATTCACACGCACATTTAACAACGGAGTTCACCTAACTAGGCTACGTCTCCGGGGCACTTACCCAGATTATGATATTATAAAAAGCTTACAATATATGACTCAAGTCTTAATGAAAAACTTAGACTCCCTCTATGTTTTTCTGCCTATCACTATATTGCTCCTACTCTATAACTATCACTTATAAATCAATGGCATCCCACCATTGTTTTTCTTTTTAAAGCTCACGTGTATTCTCTCTAGAAAATAAGTTCTTTATAATTTAGAACACACACCTTTACAAGCTTAGGTTACTAAGTATATAAACAAGTAAAAACAATCTTCTATCTTCAATATCTTTTGATTGCTTTTGACTTGGTTGATTAGCTTCAATCTCTCCAAGTATCACGAGATTCTTCAGCATGGATTGACTCTAATCATCTTTGATTAATACCTGTTTAGTAACACACTTGAAAGTAGGAGTTAATCTTTTCCTTTGAAAGGAAACATATAAAGATATGATCTTTTAAAGATAATATCTTTTCATAAACATATGAAACATTTAACTCCACATATCAATCAATCTTTATGCATATCTTTACTGAATATTATAAGAATCAAAAGATTGAAACAAGTGATAAGGACAAGCATAAGAATAGAGATATATATATTAAAAGAAAACACAACCTTATAAACTAATCTCTTTATATCTTTTATAAAACATCTTTCCTTAACACATTAATATTCTCAATAAACACATATACACGTTTAAGACCTTATGAGAATATATCCTACATTCTTTAAAACAAATGATTAGCATCAAACAAGTAGTAATGTAGAATAATGAAACAAGACAGAATTCTGTTTTAACAGCAGGTTGAACTGTGGTTGCAACTGAGGTTGCAACTGGTACTTGAAACCTGTCACCACAGGTTGTAACTTAGGTTGCAACCAGTACTTGAAACCTAATACAACTAACTTAGTAGGTTGTAACTGAGGTTGCAACTGGTACTTGGAACCTGTCAATCCTGTCTTAGTTATTAATAACAGTTAGGATTTATTTAGTAAAAACCAATAGACAATTAACAATATTTAGACCAGAAATCTGGTCCTAACAATCTCCCCCTTTGTCATTGGTTTTGACAAATCAATAAAGTTTATAAATCATCCCAACCACCTGCAAATTCCATATCAGTAAGCTCCCCCTGTATGTTAGAATTGCAGGCAAAATATATAAGCACAATGTATGTGCACACAATTAGTTTTCAGACCTGTTTCAAGTTTAAAGCTTTCATACTTCAACAAGATATCAAGATATTTGCAGAAAGAAATTGCAGAATGATTAAAGCCAAACAGGCATAAACTTGTCTTAATACAGCAGAATTGAAAAACAGATTAAAGTCTTGAAAACATCAAAATGAAACAAAACATAAAACAAAAGCATAAACTTCAAACTTCACTCCCCCTATTTGTCAGCAACCAATGGAATTAGTCACTTGGAATATCACATTGTGGGGGTCTTTCTCTTAGAGGATTCTGCCTGACCACTTCTTCATCTTCTTCATTGTCATCCTCACTGCTGATTGAGACACCATCACTATCATCATCATCCTCACTCTCAATAATGTCCACCAGCAGCTTATTGATTTGATAATCATCAGCATCCAATTCAGCTCTCCTTTCTTGATTATAAGCCAGCTTCTGGAGTAAGTACCACTTTACTCCTTTCTTCTTTGCTGAAGGAGCAGATGAAGGTTCTTCTTCCTTTTCTTTCCCTTTGTCCCCAGAAATGTCATTGACATGTCCTTCCTTCAGTAGTTTGGCAGAAATATAAAGAGCAGAGGGACAATCTGTGATTGGTTCATGAGTGATACTAATGGGAGAATCTCTATGCATAGAAGAGACTTGGCCCAGAAGTAGACTAGATATGAGGCAAGGGAAAGGAAGCAGAATGGAAGGTGAATTACCATCACTAAATTCCTTTATAAGATTAAAGATATGAAGGCCAAGGTTGATGGGTAGTGAAGACATAATCCTGTATAGAAAAATAGCCATATCTTTGTTGACTTTGGAAGATTGTTTGGTGGGTGTCCAGTTAAACCTAGCAATTTTGTGCAACACAGCAGCACTTAATGTGAGAGAGGATGTTTTGATGGAATGACCATCAAACCTATTGTTCTTTCCAGTTAGAATTAAAGCTAGAATTTCTAAATCTGGTTCAGCATTGTTGTCTATAGTAGGACTGGGACAACACAGATAGTCATTAATCAACTTAGGTGTGAAATCCAAAGTTACACCTCTCAAAAACACTCTTCCATACTTAGGATTACCCTCTTCAAAGACACCACTGCTTAAATTGGAATAGAATTCTTTAACAACAGCAGGGTAATAGGAGTCTGCATAACAAACAGTTTTGGCTAATCCAACAGCAGAGAGTAATTTCTCAACATACACCTGTATGTGAGGATAGCTAACTAAATTAAGCCTTCTTTCACACAGAATTTCTTTACTAGCCATTCCTCTAAACCTCCTATATGTTGTCCTACTCCAGAAACGAGGATCAACATTATTGTTTGTTGGAACATACTCAAACTTAGCAGTAACAGGGTCATTATCAAAATTCCTTCTAGCACGCTTCTTAGTGCGCTTAATTTTGGGTGAGGAAGACTCACTTACCTTTGATTTGGAACCTTGACGTGATGGAGATTTATTCATAAAATCTCTGAGGGTGCAATCATCATCAGAATTGGGGTTTTTAGAAGGGATTGATGACATGGTTGCAACTGGGGTTAGAACCTTACTTAGAACCTTGCAGTGGGTTTCTACAGCAAGCCTAGGGTTTTACAGAGATGAGAGAGAGAGAGTTATTCTGTAAAAAGTAATTGATTTTGGATAGTAAAAAGATGTTTGTATAAATAGCAATAAAGACCATATCTTTTTGAAATTGGAAATAGATACATGCAAATCAATTAAGCAGCAAATTTAGGCTTAAACATAGGAAGTATTTTATCAACAGATTTTAAAAGAAAATCATACTAAGATTACGCAAGAAACAGTTGGCAATAAGATAACTTCAGCCAATTAAACAGATAAACATTCCTTTTTCAAAACAGATTCATCCAAAATTTGAAAAATCAAACATTGAAGCTTTAAGGAAATTTGACTTGATTCAAGATAAAAACAAAACTTAAACAGATATCTAGCTTTTAGGAGAACAAAAGAAATCTAGCAATTTACTCACGAAAATATGTTTATCAAAGAATAACACTAATAAAGATTAAATTTTAGGAGCTTAAAATGAGCAAATCCGTTTTTATTTCTACACAAAAACTAGTTTGATGACCTCAGCAAGGAAAGAGTATAAGTGATGTCAAAATTTTACAAGACTTTGTCTTGACAGCTATAACAGAGACTGAGGTTTCAACTGATGTTTCAACTGAGCTTGCAACCAGTATTTTTAACACAAGGTTTCAACTGATGTTGCAACTGAACTTCCAACCAACTATAGAGAGTGTGAGGTTTCAACTGATGTTACAACTGAACTTGCAACCATCATATAAAATTGCACTTTGTGCTAGCAACTCTATTACCAGAGAGGTTTTTAAGGACAAGTTACCTCACATCTGTTTTTGAGACACCAAAAAAGCGGCTTTTTCAAGACAAAAACATCATAGCTCAAAATAAGACTTTAACCTTAGAAATAAAACTTATTAAAGATACTCAATACAGACATATTTAGCAAAAGTATTCAATTAGATTGATAATGACATACCCCTATGTCACTTCTTAATGATTCAAACTTGTTTGTATCAAGGGGCTTTGTGAAAATATCTGCTAGTTGTCTTTCAGTTGAAACATGTTCTAAAATTAAGCTCTTTTCTTCAACTAGTTCTCTAATAAAATGATGCCTAAGATCAATATGTTTGGTTCTGGAATGTTGAACTGGATTTTTGGCTAAATCTATAGCACTTTTGTTATCACAAAACAGAGTTAATATCTCTTGTTTAACATTGTAATCAGTTAACATTTGTTTCATCCAAATAAGTTGAGTGCATCCACTTCCAGCTGCAACATATTCTGCCTCAGCAGTAGATAAAGATATGCAATTTTGCTTTTTACTGAACCAAGAAACAAGATTATTTCCAAAATAAAAACAACCACCAGAAGTACTCTTTCTGTCATCTATGTTTCCTGCCCAATCTGCATCACAGTAGCCACTAAGAAAATGGTTTGTATCTTTAGAATACCATAGGCCTAGATGAGGTGTTCCTTTTACATACCTTAGAATTCTTTTGACAGCTAGAAGATGAGGTTCTAAAGGATTTGCTTGATATCTGGCACAAACTCCTACACTTAAGCAAAGATCTGGTCTACTAGCAGTTAAATACAGCAAACTTCCAATCATGGATCTATAAAGACTGGGACAGACATTTTTACCTTTATCATTTTTGGACAGTTTAAGGGTAGTACTCATAGGGGTTCTCTTCTCTTTACTCTCACTCAGACCAAACTTTTTAACAAGATTGTCTGCATACTTACTTTGGCACAGAAAAATGCCTTTCTCATTCTGTTTAACTTGCAATCCTAGAAAGTAAGTTAGTTCACCTCCTCCACTCATTTCAAATTCATTCTTCATGTCAGAAATGAATTCTTTTATTCTGTTATTAGAAGTAGAACCAAAAACAATGTCATCAACATAGATTTGAGCAATTATTATGTCCTTTGTGGTTTTCTTAGTAAACAGAGTTTTATCAACTCCCCCTCTGTTAAAACCTTTTTCAATCAAGTACTTGGTTAATCTATCATACCAAGCTCTAGGAGCTTGTTTTAGACCATACAAGGCCTTTTTCAACAAATAGACATGTTCAGGAAAGTTAGGATCCTCAAATCCCTTAGGTTGACAAACATAAACTTCTTCATTAATCACACCATTCAGAAAAGCACTCTTTATGTCAAGTTGAAACAGTTTAAAATCATACAGACATGCAAGAGACAGCAGCATTCTAATGGATTCAATTCTAGCTACTGGAGCAAAGGTTTCATCAAAGTCAATTCCCTCAATTTGTGTATAACCCTGAGCTACCAACCTAGCTTTATTCCTGATAATCACTCCATCCTTATCACTTTTATTTCTAAAAATCCATTTAGTTCCTATAACATTTTTATTAGAAGGTCTGGGTACTAAAGTCCATACATCATTTCTCTCAAATTGGGCCAATTCATCCTGCATAGCTAAAATCCATTCACTATCTTCTAGAGCTTCTTTTATATTCTTAGGTTCTAACTGAGAGATATAACAAGCAAAGTGAACAACATTATTTCTTTTACCTCTGGTTTTCATACCTGAAGTAACTTCTCCTATGACATTGTCAAGAGAATGATTTTTCTGAGTCCTTACATAGCGAGGCCTGCTAGTTGACTGAGCATGAGAACTTTCTTCTTCTTCTTCTTCAGATTCAGCAGCATTTTGGGTTTCAACTGTGGTTCCAACCTCAGTTCCAACCTCAGTTGTAACCTCAGTTGCAACTGGACTTCCAACCACTCTGGGACTTCCAGTTTGTTGTGTTTCTTCTTTCTCTTTTTCTGTAGTCTCAGCCTGTTCATTATCACCTGTAATCTCATCAACAGTTTTTAGGTCATCAAATAACACATTATAAGATTCCATAACACAGTTTGTTCTTTGATTGAAGACTCTAAATGCTCTACTGTTCTGAGCATAACCAAGAAAAATCCCTTTATCACTTTTAGAGTCAAATTTACCAAGATGCTCTCTATCTCTGAGAATATAGCAAACACATCCAAACACTTGAAAATACTTTACATTGGGTTTTCTACCTTTCCATATTTCATAAGCTGTCATGGAAGTACCTTTAGTAATATAAACTCTATTAACTATATGACAGGCAGTATTAACAGCTTCAGCCCAAAATCTATTGGCAAGTTTCTTAGAGTTAAGCATTACTCTAGCCATTTCCTGAATGGTTCTATTTTTCCTTTCAACTATGCCATTTTGCTGTGGAGTCTTAGGAGCAGAGAACTCATGACATATTCCTAAGGAGTTGCAGAATTCTTTAAACCTGATATTTTCAAATTCAGTTCCATGATCACTTCTAATCCTAGCAATATTACCACTAGTGGAACCTTTTTCAACTTGCAGTTTTAAGCACAGAGTTTTGAATAGTTCAAAAGTTTCAGACTTATCCTTTAAGAACACTACCCAAGAGTATCTAGAGAAATCATCTACAACTACTAGAATGTACTTCTTACCACCTATACTGGCAGTTTGCATAGGACCCATCAAGTCAATGTGAAGAAGTTCTAAGACTCTTTTAGTGTAGATTAGACTAGTACTTTTGTGTATACTTTTGGTTTGTTTTCCTATAGCACAATCACCACAGACACTTTGAGTTTTAGCACTGAGTTTAGGAATTCCTCTTATCAACTCTTTTTTAACAAGCTTATCTAAAGTTTTGTAATTCACATGCCCAAGCCTTTTATGCCAAATATCTGCATTATTAGTAATAGCTTGATTACACCTACTTTGAGGCAATTCTTTTTCAGCTTTTTCAAACACATAGCAACTGTTGGTTGATCTAACTCCAGTCATGATTAAATCATTGTTAAGATTAGTAATTAGACACCTTTCTTTGTCAAATTTAACAGTCATTTCATTATCACAGAGTTGACTGATACTAATTAGATTAGCTTTTAGACCATCTACAAGAAAAACATCCTCAATATCAGGCATTCCAGGTTTGTTTAAGGTACCTTTACCAATAATTTTACCTGTATCTCCTCCTCCAAACACAACAGTGTTACCTGTAAGAATGGTGACATTTTTTAGGAGGCTTGCAGTACCTGTCATATGCTTAGAGCATCCACTGTCAAAATACCAATCATTAGAAGTAACAGCATTCAAAGAGTTGATAACAGCTTTGTTGTTAGCAACTAAGATTGCTTTTTCTTTAACTTTCCAAACCCATTTCAAATTTTTATTGACAGAAGCCAACCAGGTTTTCTGGGAAATGTACTTTCTGTTCCTTTTTAAATAACACTGGACTTCAGAATGACCAGGTTTTTTACAAAAATTGCACAATTTCAACCTAAAGTTATTCAGTTTGTTCATGGTTGCAACTTTGGTTGTAACTGAGCTTCCAACCTTCTTTACATAAACCTGCGTTTTATTCCTGGTTGCAACTCTGGTTGCAACTGAGCTTCTAACCTTGTGATCAAAATCATGAGTTTTAGCTTTAGCAACAGCTTCAATAAAAGTAGTTTTTCCTGTACTCTTACCACCATAGTACCCTAGACCACTGATATCTTTGGATCCTCTAGAATATGACAGCATGTCATCTAATTTATCTGAAGCAGAGACATTCAGCAATTTTATTATCTTTTTAGTTTCAGTAAGTTCAGCCAGTTGTAATTTAAGCTTCTCAGTAAGATTTTTGACCTCATCCTTTAGATCAACATTCAGCTTGCTTATGATCAAACATTGTTTACTCAGACTTTTATACTTTTCATACAGAACAAGGTATTGCTTAGTAATGTTTTCATCAGAGGGCTCTTCCTCATCACTGCTATATGTTTCACAGGCAGTTGTAACTGGGGTTGAAACATGCTCACAGTCACTTTCATAAGTAGGTTCTTTTTCAGTGATTATTCCCATGAAATTAACAAAATTTGAACCATCCTCTTCATCACTGTTACTCTCAGAATCACTATCACTATGAGTGGTTATATAAGCATTTTTGTTTCTTTTTAAAGTGTTTGCACACTCAGCCTGAATATGACCAAAACCTCTACATTCTCTACACTGAATCTCTTTAGATTTGTATTCTTTGTTATCCTTTTCTTTGGAATTCCACTTTCCTGTAGAGTTATTATTGAATCTAGACTCTGTCTTAAACTGGTTATCCTTTTTCTGAAAGTTTTTAGATGAACCAGTATCATCCTCCTTTTTCTTATAAAACTTCTTGTACACCTTTTTTGCAAAGAAAGCTAGTTGTTCTTCATCACTCATTTTATCACAGGTATTAGATTCAGATTTCTTAGCTTGAAATGCTATTCCCTTTTCTGGTCTTTTATGTTTGAAGAATTTCAGTTCATGTGTACTAAGATTTCCTATGAGTTCTTCAAGTTTAAGATTATCTAAGTCAGTTGATTCTTCAATAGCTGTGACCTTAATTTCAAACCTTTCTGGGAGTGACCTAAGAGTTTTCTTAACAAGCTTAGCATCACTGTATTTTTCACCTAATGTTCCAGCTTGATGAGCAATGTGGCAGATTCTACCATTAAATTGTTCAATGTTTTCATCTTCCTCCATTCTTAAGTTCTCAAATTGGGTAGTTAACTGTTGAAGTTTGAAAGCTTTTACTTTAGTTGTTCCTTCAAAAGTAACTTGCAAAATATCCCATGCTTCTTTAGCTGTTTCACAATGAGAGATATACCTGAATACGCTGAGAGTTACACCAGCAAAAATCAAGTTTATGGCTGTTGAGTTGGCACTTGATTTTCTGTCTTCTTCAGCAGACCATCTGTCTTCAGGTAAGAGAATCAGTTCTCCTTCATTATCCATGGTAGTTGGAGCCTCCCATCCATACATAACAGTCTTCCATGCATGTTCATTCTGCTGTTTGATGAAGGACCTCATTCTAATTTTCCATACTCCATAGTTTACTCCTCCTTCAAGCAATGGAGGTTTGTTGAAGGCGTTTCCTTCCCTCATTAAGTCCATTGTTACTAGAACACAGGATCCACACTAAGTAAGATCTAGTGTGAAGCTCTGATACCAAATGAAATTCCTATCCGTTGTTCTAGATGCAGTTTTGCAGTAAGGTTCCAAGTGGGGTTGGAACTGCAGTTTGAACCAAGTGTATAAGGTTTCAAGTGAGGTTGGAACTGCAGTTGGAACCAAGTGTATTAATGGACAGAAACTGTTTTAAAATTAAATGTACTTGGAAATAATTCACACGCACATTTAACAACGGAGTTCACCTAACTAGGCTACGTCTCCGGGGCACTTACCCAGATTATGATATTATAAAAAGCTTACAATATATGACTCAAGTCTTAATGAAAAACTTAGACTCCCTCTATGTTTTTCTGCCTATCACTATATTGCTCCTACTCTATAACTATCACTTATAAATCAATGGCATCCCACCATTGTTTTTCTTTTTAAAGCTCACGTGTATTCTCTCTAGAAAATAAGTTCTTTATAATTTAGAACACACACCTTTACAAGCTTAGGTTACTAAGTATATAAACAAGTAAAAACAATCTTCTATCTTCAATATCTTTTGATTGCTTTTGACTTGGTTGATTAGCTTCAATCTCTCCAAGTATCACGAGATTCTTCAGCATGGATTGACTCTAATCATCTTTGATTAATACCTGTTTAGTAACACACTTGAAAGTAGGAGTTAATCTTTTCCTTTGAAAGGAAACATATAAAGATATGATCTTTTAAAGATAATATCTTTTCATAAACATATGAAACATTTAACTCCACATATCAATCAATCTTTATGCATATCTTTACTGAATATTATAAGAATCAAAAGATTGAAACAAGTGATAAGGACAAGCATAAGAATAGAGATATATATATTAAAAGAAAACACAACCTTATAAACTAATCTCTTTATATCTTTTATAAAACATCTTTCCTTAACACATTAATATTCTCAATAAACACATATACACGTTTAAGACCTTATGAGAATATATCCTACATTCTTTAAAACAAATGATTAGCATCAAACAAGTAGTAATGTAGAATAATGAAACAAGACAGAATTCTGTTTTAACAGCAGGTTGAACTGTGGTTGCAACTGAGGTTGCAACTGGTACTTGAAACCTGTCACCACAGGTTGTAACTTAGGTTGCAACCAGTACTTGAAACCTAATACAACTAACTTAGTAGGTTGTAACTGAGGTTGCAACTGGTACTTGGAACCTGTCAATCCTGTCTTAGTTATTAATAACAGTTAGGATTTATTTAGTAAAAACCAATAGACAATTAACAATATTTAGACCAGAAATCTGGTCCTAACACTTTGGTTTCGTTAACATGTCTTTATCCCCTTATTAACTGTTTACTTTGATGAAGCGGAAGATGTTACTGTTATACGGAGTGCAAAGTGTGATGTTTATGTTCGTTTATTAGCAGGAGGCGAACTTTTGAATCATCCTCAGTCGATCCTATGATGAGAAGGACGTGGTCGTCCACTGTGGTAAAAGAAGCATAACGTAATACACAAGTAGAAGAAAAAATTGTGTATTGAATATGATCGATACACACTTTTACTCGATGACTAAATTTTCATTACTTAAGAATACATTTGAAAATCATTTCTAAATAGATAAAAAAAAAAATCATATAATTAAAAAGTTTCCGTTGAAGAATGTGTCAAAAGTTCACTTAAACGTATCATTCTATATGAATCTAATCTGTATACTACTGCCTATATGTGGTGCACGACATCTAGCTAGTACGTACCATTCTATATGAATCTAATCTGTATACTATCACGTTAATTAGGAGGCCCTGAAAGGTTTCTTAGCTAAATATTCTTTCATTATTTACTTTTGTTCGATACAGTAAATATCAGAATAAAAAAACGCTAGGTCCTAAAATGGAAAGTATTTCTGCAACTTCCCCGTTCTGATTTCATGTGATATTACAATCCGATCCTCGTATAAAACCCTAAAATCCGATCCTCGTTCGGCCAAAGCCGATCTCAAAGGCCTCGGTTTTATCTCTATTGAATTATCAAAAGAATACACTAAAAGTACATATAACTATGTCGTATCTCTGTCCAAACAAGCTAAAGATGACCTTAGTGCAAGACACCAATTCGATACTTGTGTGAAGTTTTACGGTGACGCCATCTCCCAACTTGATGAAGCCAAGCAAGCTTTAGATCAAGGTGATATCTCTAGCTTCAAAGACATAATCCTGACCGCAAATGATGGGATTGCAAGTTGTCAAGAGAGCTTTGAAGTCCCACCGAGCCACCTCCAAAGCTTCAAGAAGCGTATACGAAGTCGCAAGGTCTTATTGCCATTGTTTGGGCCGTTGGAATTCTACTTAGGCAATAATGAGACTAGTTTTCTTTTATTTGTCGTTTTTCTTCTATTATTTTCCCATCTTTTATTATGCATTGTGGATACCTTCCGCTTGATGCTAGTGAAATGGAGAACTAAACATTAAACAAGGATAAGTTCTTGGCCTACTGTTATACAATGCATGCACATATGAAGCCTCCTTACATATTACTGTAATTTGTGAACTGGTTTTTTGAGGTTGAGAAATAAGTAATTGGTCCCATATTCTTTAAAGCTTCTTAGCTATTTTATAAAAAAAAAAACTATACTTTTAAGCTGATTAGACAGACGAAGTTCAACATTCAAGCAGAATCGTAGTGAAACTCTGAACTTTAAAGCTACAACCAAACAAAGCCCCTGGATTTTGCTAGCTTTCTAACTTTTTGAGTTAAAAACAATGCCTCAGTTCTCGGCCAACGCATTTATTGAAAAATGAAGGTTTCAATTCTACTAAAACCACTCAACCTTCATAGAGATAAACCATATTCAGGATATGTGTATAAAAATAGAGGATATGAATATATATATTCAATCTAGAATTCACCGAAGCAAATTAAAGATCTAAAGCTGCAGTGGATTTTCTATTGGTTCTTTCAGTTTCAAACTTTTGCTTTCTTTTCCGGATATGGTTAAGAACTATTGAAGGAACATCCACGAACAAAGTCTCAACTTCTATCTAAAAACCACAAATAGCTAATGAATTTCTAAAAAACAAACTCTTAGCAGACCATACCATGTGTTAATAAAGATAAAAGCATATCATATATAAAATAATTAGTTTCCAAAGACTCAGTTACACATGTATAGGAATTCTAGGTACATCAACATCCGAATGAAACAATGGGATTAATGTTAAGAAGAAACAAAGCTTGAAAGGCTCCAGGTGTATAACTTTACACTTTTCGCTTCAGAGCTGCACTTGTTCGGGTTTATAGTCGATTACGACAACTTTTTCCAAAGCAGGGATGAAAATATTCGCAAATTCAAAGTGTACAGGATGGAAAATGTACTTTGCAATTCCTTTCACGGTCTCAAAGGTGAACTCGAAAACATGAGTGAAACCTTGGTGCAAGTTTTCAATGCTTACGTCCTTTCCCCTGCGAAGAAAGGATTATTTAAAGCAAAATACAGTATCATGCTAAAAAGAACGTGTTTTAGTATTGCAACAGGAGAAGTCTAGAACTGAATGGTTTCATGTGAAAGTAACATTTACTTCAGAGTCAAAGTTATCATATGTCTAATCTAAACTTGTTACAATGGGTTTGTTTGATTGCAGCTTTTAAGCAATTCAGTTATATGTTGAGGTTGAGAAAAAGATGTGTTCATCCTGCTTAAGGGCCTCTAGCGTTTTCAGCTACGTAGAAGACCATATCTTTTGAGCTAATCAAGCAACAACAATCCAGCTTTATTAAGCCAAAAACAAAAGAAAAATGGAACCTAGAAGAAGCTACAACCAAACAAGACCATGTGTTATGCCAACAGGCAGCAACATCTATTTCCCACATCTGTTTTATGTTTCTTTTGGCAGGAAATTCACCCTATTCAACGTAAAATTACACAATTTATAGGCGAAATTTTGCGTTTAAGCTGCAAATTTTAATCAATTACTACTTTGGTTGCACCTTATACCCATAAGATGTACTGAAAACATTTGATCGACTAGCTTATAAGATGATGGTTTTGGCCTTCCAATGTTAAAATATTTTTTGAAGGGAAATGATTAAATAGAAGACTTGTAAGTTGAAGGCTATATACCCTTAAACTCAAAAAAGGGACAGTTGTATACGATTACTCACTATAAGTAAATTAATTGAGGTTATGGATCCGAAATAATTAGAAATTGTGATTCAATAATTGGTGACCATGTGTTATGTAAATATGCAATTTGCGTCCTTTCAAACGCAAATCTTGTGATAACCTTAGAAAAAAATGTATATGTTTTTCAATTCAAATTTCAGAATAAAGTAATGAATAATGATGTCCTAAACAGTATATAATTAAATGAGTGACATTGTACTATATATTTGCAACTTCTGTTGAAATGAAATGGCATGATACTGATGTAGATAGAGAGTGAGATCTTTTTTTTTATCATTACTAGTAAAATTATTTGAAGAAGAAAAGGGTTACGTTTTTGACAAGTAAAACACATGTATGGTCGGTCAACAACACCACCTCTATTTTATAATATATATAGCTTTATAGGCTTAATGTAGGGGTGGAAATTTAAGGTCACTACATAATTAAAAAATAGCTCAATGTGGATAGATCCATTCATTATCTTATAAAAATATCATTATCTAAATTCCTAATCAAGGAAAAGAACTCATACTTTTAACAGATCAAAAGTTTTCAATATTAATAACTTGGTGGATCTTAATCTTCCACATTCATATTTCCATTTTCAACATTACTAATGTGTACTATTCTTATTAATGAATGAAGCACCATGATTAAATTATGTAAAATAGTAATTAAAAGCATGCGCAGTTTAAAAATCACATTAGTGATTTGTGTGTGTTATCTTGTTGTGTCTAACATAAAACCTAATGTCTCTGATATAGAAGACAGAATGATAAAACTTTTCATTACTCTTCTTTTCTTTCTTGTTTGTTGGGCTGCAGCATATATGTTCAGTTGTAAATATGCCGCGATTCATTTACAGCTAATTTATATCACATGAATCTTGTAACTTCATCATAATCAAATACCTAAATAGTAAATTCGAGTAACATACCATGAGCCATTATGTATGATTTTTGATCTTCTTTTTTTGTCTTTAATTCTATTTTACAAATCATTTATGATTTAATACTCTTATTATGATAAGTAAAATAAAATAACGTTTTTCTATTTTTTATGGGCATTTAACCTAAACATACCATACAACTATTATATTAACAAAAACATACCATCAAAAATTAAATTATCAAAAACATACATTCCATTAATAATTAATAAAAAATTCACTCCTGATGTCTTTCCTCTCTCTCTCCTTCTCCCACTTTCTCTCTCTCCAATCTATCTCTCCTCATTTTTCTCGCTCTCTCATTCTTCCCATCTCTTTCCGACCTCTCCCTCCTCCTCCATCTCTTTCTCCTCCTTCTCACTTTCTTCGATATTTTGAAATAAGTGTATGGACTTTTTGAATAAGAGTATGGATTTTTAAAATAAGGGTATGAACTTTTGAAATAAGTGTATGAACTTTTATGAACTTTTAAAATAAATGTATAAACTTTTAAAATAAGGGTATGAACTTTTGAAATTAGGGTATGAATTTTTGTTAAAAGTTCATATCCTTATTTTAAAAGTTCATACCCTTATTTTAAAAGTTCATATCCTTATTTTAAAAGTTAATACTTTTATTTTAAAAGTTCATACCCTTATTTTAAAAGTACATACCCTTAAATACCCTTATTTTAAAAGTTCATACCTTTATTTTAAAAGTTCATACAGTTGTTTCAAAAATTAATACTATTATTTTAAAAGTTCATACACTTATTTCAAAAGTTCATACCATAATTCGTAGAGTTCGCCCTTATTTTCAAAGTTCATATCCTTATTTACATAATTCATATCCATAATTTTCAACTTACCTTGAGTTTTCAAGCTCGCTCTACACACTGTCGTCCATTCTGACGAATGTCTCCATTTCAATTTTCATCTAATATAGAGATCGAAGAGAGAGATCGAAAAGAAAGCGGAAGAAGAAAATATCGGAGAAAGTGAGAAGGAGGAGGAGAGAGAGGTCGGAAAGAGAGGGAAAGAATGAGAGATCAGAGAGATCGGAAAGAGAGCGAGAAAGAGGATGAGAGATAGATTGGAGAGAGAGAAAGTGAGAGAAGGAGAGAGAGGGGAAAGAGATCAGGAGTGAATTTTTTATTTTTTATTAATTATTAATGTAAGGTATGTTTTTGATAATTTAATTTTTGAGTGTATGTTTTTGTTAATATAATAGGTGTAAAGTATGTATATATTAAATATCTCTTATCCTTATTATATGTACGGGTAGAGAGAGTAACGTGTTTCCACATCGCATTATCACATTCCATTATGGTCAAGAGTTATATTCTAATTATAACTCTAAATATAGATAATTCAATACCTTATAAATAATTTAATGATTAATTTAATCAAATCCAAAATATATGACACTATGATAAATGATTAACCTCTCATTTTTTTTTTCCCATTTGTTCCTGTAACCTTTTCCCTTCCTCGTAAACACTACTATGATAAATATTTTACACACGGAACTTTGTCAGGTAGGACATTTATACAAATGAGACTAACTATATAACCATTCTGGTTGAGAATGGCTTATAGAGTGTCAAGATCTAATCTATAACAAATATGTGTAAATGTTAGAACGGTAGTGTAAGACTTAAGAAAAATATGGCGAGGGAGAGTGTGCGGGTAGTGTGGATATAATTTCCTGATCAAAATACAATTTTAATTTTCAAAAAAAATGTTGTTACATATTCTTCTCATTTCACAACTCATAAACTTTAATTATATGCAAGATTGATAAATGTGAATAAGACTATTGTTTAGAACAATATCATGACATTTGTAGAAGTTTAGCTTAGAACAGACCTGGAGAGGGGCTCGGGGTGGCTAGGACCACCCCGACACGATTTTCAAAAAATATTTTTTATATATATATTTTAAAGTGTTATACGATATATAGATTAATAGCCCCCTTCAGTCACAGAGAGTTATACTAACATAGTGGGAGCGTTCTGATTTATTATCTCTAAGATCAATAGTTCGATGTTTATACATGACAGATTTTGAACTTTAATCTACGCTTAAATTTGTGTTTTTCCAAACACGAGACTAGTGGAACACCAATCTATTCAGGATATATTTTACATTATTTATTATACCCTATTTATTTTACGTTATGTTGCATATATGTTTACCATCACGGTCACCCGAAAAATTTCATCACCATCCCTATGGATCATCTATATATTCTATACAAACACTGTTGTACTCTTGTGTGTGAGATGAGGAAGGTCGTTAATAATACAAATAAAAAGGAGCTTCAATATTATAGTATGTGGAGAGAGTCCATAAAATATATAGTGAGTTATATGCATGTGTCATTGTATGGTAGTTAAATAAATTCAATGGTCCAAACTAGGCAGGGGTTCCGTTCGGTTCGGTTTTTAGCAAAATCGAAATCGAGCATATTTTTCGGTTTGCTTTTTTTCGGTTTCGCTCTTTTTATTTTTTGGACCAAATCGGACCGGTTTTTTTCGGTTCAGTTTCGGGTTTTTTCTGTTTTTCGGTTATTTTTCGGTCTTTTTCGGTTCGGTTTTATTAAAAACCGAAACCGACCCGAAAATTATTCGGTTTTTCAATTTTCGGTTTTGATCTTTTTCGGTTCGTTTATCGATCCGGTTCGGTTTTTTCGGTTTTTCGCCTAAACACAGTCCAAACTCCATGGCAGACAAAATACTCCTACAAACTTGAAATAAACTTCAGTCACAATTAATAAAAAAAAAATTACTTATTCTTCTTTTTCTAGATCAATTGGTTGCTTCCCAGGATGCGGGTTACTCAATCCGTATCAAATTGTTAAGTTTATACGAAATTACGTGTAATTTTGACCGATAAAAAATTCACATATATGTTGTCGAAATCGAACTTTTTAAAAGATAATACATAGTTTAAATGTTAAACTATATAAATAAATTTTAAGAATTTACATTTCAATGATTTAAATATAAAATATTTATCGATCAAAGTTGTATATAAATACGGAGTGTCTCAATATTTTGGTAACAGAGAATATATACATGTGTGGCATTGTATCTGGACAAATGCATTTTCTTATTCTTTATTATATAGTTATCCTTATCAATTATCCCTTTGTAAGTGTGGTTTCAAACTTTCAATCAAGAGAAAATTCGTTCAATTTCGTCAGTGTAGTCGTCATTTTAACAGTCATCACTGATCACTAGTCGCCTTAATTTTATCGTATATAATTAATTAATTATGCCTTTTTTCTGGTCAAAGAAATAATAAGACCAAACATGATATAATATTCATACTCCATTTGTAG
The DNA here is from genome assembly GCA_963682055.1 of Primula veris. NCBI lineage: Eukaryota > Viridiplantae > Streptophyta > Magnoliopsida > Ericales > Primulaceae > Primula > Primula veris. The sequence continues at coordinate 104,278 of OY821748.1, forward strand.
ATGAATATTTGTTTGGCATACCGTTACTTTTACTTTATTTTACTTATAAGTATAAAAAGTAAAAGTGATGTTTGGTTCTACTTAAGTAGTTAAGTGTACTTCTATCAAAAGTAAATTCCATTTTATCTTACTTATGAAGGAAACGTACTTTTTTGTCACTCTAGCTCTGCCAATGCACCACTTATAAACCCATATATTCATAAATTGCTGAAATATTTATTCACACATTGTAGAGATTTTTTTTTATTTTTTTTAATAAAGAAATTTTATTAAAAACATGAAACGTTCTTTCTATACGGGACAAATGCCCCCATGGTAGCAATAATTGAGATTGAATCCGATAAGAGTAAACGCACTAATATAACTTGGCGGTTACAGTAAATCTAAAACCAAAAACCTATGTGAAAAAAAGTTAGTTCAAAATCATTTTTCACATCCTCATTTTAAAAAGTAATTTTAGCTCAAAAAACACCACTTTTCTCCTTATACTCCTAACCTTATGTCTTCCCAAACATATCAAGCTGATCAAAAACTGATATTTTATGATAACAAAAAACTCAGAAAAACAATGAGAGAAATAATTTTAAAACTAACAACAACAAACCCCAATTCAGGCTTATAAACTACCGGATAAACTAATTGAAACACTTATATAGTTTGACACATGAGAATGTATTATATTCCCTGACACTCGTGAGAACTTCAAATAAACAAAAATATGAAATCTACATTATCTCCGGACAACTTACAACGAATCTGAGGAAAGAAACATTATATCACTATTATAACCCAAAATATACCTCAACACATCTTCAGCCATCAAAGATGGTATCCTAGAAGTACGAGTAATTTTCATTTTTCAACCATTGTAAAAGTGCTATCATAAAAGGAAAAAAACAACATAAGTTTCAGCACCATAACATCATAAAATTAACCAAAAAGTTAGTTTATACATACACAAATGTGATAACCCATATATAATAAGTGGACTGCAAAGGGAACAGATCATAAAGATCTTAACCTCAGCCTCCATGCCATCCTTAGTTAAAAAATAAATTTAAATATTAAAATAACTTCCTATCAAGCATTGTAGAGATATAATTTATTTGTAAACATTTCATAATGAACCTGGCTTAAGTGGTTGTAACTTGCAAGCAAATGCAACTTTACATTCAAACTTATCAAATTAAAAATATCATTCATATCATTTTATGCTTTTTTATACTGTAATTAAAATTTGAATACTAAATCCAATGGAGTTATTTTTCTGGAAAACTGTTTGTATCATATTCTTTTCTCTAATTGATCAGTTATGATTATTTTGAACATAGTTTATTCATTAAATATTTAGTATGATTCTATAAATTGGAATAAATTAATTTTTTTAACTCAAAAAGTAAAAAGTAAACGGATTTTACCAAACGTCATTTTTAGTGAAAAGTATACTTTCACAGTATTTATCAAATAACATTTACATACTAAAAAATAATCAGAAAAAGTGTACTTTTCTACCCCTTGAAAAAAGTATAATTTTGTAATTAAAACATGTGACCAAACGAGGCCATTATCCATTAATTTGTAGCTCATACAATATTACTGTTCTAAGTTCACCCAGACTACTATAATTAGTTAATTACAATGCACTCTATGTATATATTAATATACATGAGTTGGCTTAATTATATTTGATTGATAAAAACCGACACGTACTTTAATTAATTTAAGCATCAAATTAAGGTCTTATTCGAGTACTATGATTATAAGCCGAGCTGATTTCTTTTACTTTTAAATGTTAGCAGATTGTTCACTTTTGTTATCTTTCGAGTTACCAGCTATAAAGTATAAATTATAAAGCCAGGTAACTTAAAGATTGATGATTCATCTGCTAATTTGTGCAGTTGAAAAAATTAGCATGCATCTAACTAGCTTGTTCCCCAAAAACTCACTCCCCATAATTAAGCAAACCCTTATGGGGCAATGTCAAAAAAATATCAAACAAGTTCAAATATTTCTAAAAATTATTAGTGCAAACCTTTTGTCATTACTTTATCTTTTTGGTTATAATTTATCTTTTGGATATTTCTCTCCACATCTAAAAACCATTACACTCCACTCCAACTCTTATCTCCTCAATTAGAGTTTGAGCCTATATTCCGACCCAGCACTTGCAAGGTGATGGTATGTCAGAGCTTTGGAAAGGTCGTCGGAGCTCCGACGAACCGCCGTCGCTGCCGCCAACCTCCGGTCAAAAAAAAAAATTAAAAAAAAACTTATTGAAAAATTCAAAAAACAAGTCGAAATAAAAAATCGAGAAAATTGCATACGCAAACAAAAAAATATGCATACACAAATATGAAAAAAATTCATACACAATACAAAAAACGTGCATATACAACCGTGAAAAAGATGCATACACAATCTAAAAAAAAGGTGCATACACAATCGATAAAAGTGCATAAATAATCCGAAAAAGGAAATACACATTCAGAAAAGTGCATACACATCCAGAAAAATGAATATACAAGACAGAAAAGTGCATACATAATCGAAAAAAAATGTATAAAAATTCAAAAAAAGTGCATACACAATGCAAAAAGTGCATAGAAAATGCAAAAAAATGCATACACAATAATAATTAAAAAAAACTGCATACGCATTTAGAAAAAAACATATAAAATCGAGAAAATTGCATACACAATCAAAAAAATGTATAAACAAAGCAAAAAAGTGCATAAACAATAAAAAAAAAGTGCATACACAATGTAAAAAACTGCATATACAATCCAAAAAAATGCATACACAATGCAAAAAAGTACAAACACAACCCATAAAAATGCATATACAATCGAGAAAAGTGCATAATCAATGCGGAAAAATTCATACACAATTAAGAAAAATGCATATATATCCAGAAAATGTGCATAAACATTTAGAAAAAGTGCATACACAATCGTCAAAAAATTCAACACACATCTAAATAGTTTTTTTATTAATTAAACCTTATATTGATAATCGATAAAAAAAATATCAATAAAATATAAATAGTTATCAACTACTTATATTCATATTTTCAGCTTATATATAAAGTGGTATACTAAACTGTCCAAATCTCTAACTTATGGACCATATTGTAATTTTTTGAAACTATTTTTAATTAACATTGTTTATTTCATAAACGATGGGGTCTAATGGAAATATTTAAAAACTTACATGACTACTATAATAACTAATAAACTAAAATAAATATAAAATATGATCCTTTGGTTTTTTTAATTTACAAAAAACGTCCCTGACTAATGTATATACAACAACGATGTTGGCCGTCGTCGGCAGCCAACATCGCTTATAGAAGAGAGAGATAGACGTGATACACAAGGAAAAGGGGGGAGAGGGGGGAATGACAGAAGAGGGGAGAGGGAGAGAGAGAGAGAAAGTGAGAGATGGCAGAAGAGGGACAAACGACACTGTCAGTAAATGAATGCTCTGGCAGCGGCGTTGCTACGGAGATGATGTTCCGACGGTGACAGTTCGTCGGAGATGGTGATGGGGTGTAGTAGAGTCTAATTATAAAGAGAGAAAGGGTAATGCGTTAATGAGCCAAACTATATTTGAAGTTTTTTTTTATATTTATGTCAAAATAGTAAATAAATTAAATGAAAAGTTTAAGTATGTTGTAAGATTATTGGACTCTTGGTCTTTTACTGATTGGGCCCAAGTGGGCTTATAACCCTACCCCTCTATCTATATAAAGAGGGCTAGGGGTCTTGTATTTTATTCATTCAGATATTCATTCATATACATTCTGATTAATAAAGAACTACTGTTCCCTCTCTCTCTATATCTATACATATCTCTATATATATCTATAACGAGCTAATATGTCACACAACACGTTATCAGCACGACTCTCGGAGATCGAAGTACGGATTATAGATTCAATAAACCTGATTTTGCTATATCGACCTTCACCAACATACCGTGCGTAAGGTACCCGGATATAATTTTTTTTATACCGTACACGTTACATATTACAACACGTACTGTTTGTATGCTACTGTACTGTTTGTATGTTAGTACTGTCTTGTATGATTACAACGCATGTTTGTATGTTACTACTGCAATTGCATGATTACAATTCCAGCCTGCGTATGTTTAAAAAATAAAAAAAAAAAAAAAAAACTAAAAAAAACTTATGCTACTGCCATGTTACTAGTACTGTGATTATACTACAACTATGTTATTAAAACTTGCCATGATTACTGCCATGATTACTATGTTATTCACAATTATGTGTACTACTGTAAATAAATATATAGTTTGTTGAAATTACACGCATGGTCCTGTAGTATAATACTTATACGAAAACAGTACATATGGTTGATAAATATACAATATTTAGTAAATATACACACGCATGTATATAATTTTTTTATTAAAAGGCAAACGAATAAAAAAAAATGCATATAAATTGATTTGATTGGTTAGAATCTTCATGAATTGATTGATAATCATAAATTGATTTGATTTGATATGTTAGAATCTTCATGGATTGATTGATAATCCTAAATTGATTTGATTTGATATGTTAGAATCTTCATGGATTGATTGGTAATCTTAAATTGATTTGACTTGATATGTTAGAATCTTTATGGATTGATTGATAATCTTAAATTGATTTGACTTGATATGTTAGAATCTTCATGGATTGATTGATAATCTTACATTGATTTGACTTGATATGTTAGAATCTTTATGGATTGATTGATAATCTTAAATTGATTTGATTTGATATGTTAGAATCTTTAAGGATTGATTGATAATCTTAAATTGATTTGATTTGATATGTTAGAATATTTATGGATTGATTGATAATTTTAAATTGATTTGTTTATAACACCAAATCTACTGCATGATTAGATAGATTCTAAAATATATTTACTGCCTGTTTATATATGTGTGGTTAATCTAAATAGATATTCTCTATGCTGTTTAATATTATTGCCATATATAAAATGCGAAAATCGTATATATTCACATTTAAGTTGGAAAAATTATGAATCTTCCCCAAATAGGCTTACCTATTTGGATACGATGTCTAGGAAATATAAAGGCGGAAGTCGTTCTCCTAATGAGGTCGGTTTTTAAAAGGCATTCGTGCCCACCCCCCTCACCGTCTTTCCTGGTCATGTTCAAATAAAGCTACCGAAAGGGGTTGACTAAATAATAATTTTCCCGAGTGTGTTTATATAGTGATGTATGTTTCGCTGAATTGGTGTTTCAGTATCGACCCGTTGTTCGATCAATGAGAACCGATTCACATGAAAAACAAAACTAATGTTTTCGAACCTGTCGTTTCGAAAAAAAGTTTGTGCTTGTGCAAACCATAAACATATAAACCAGTCGTTTTATATGATAAATAATTCAGAACTCCCAACACATGTTGGATGTCATCTATGATGAGAAAAATCGTAAAAACATACTTGCGAAATGACTATTTAAACGTTGATTTTAATCCGTAACCACATGTTACTCACCCTGATGTGTGAAAATGTGATGCCCAAAATTTTTTTTTTGGATGCCATCTTTGATAAGTAAAACACAAATTTGTTGTTACCATCAGGATGAATGTTAAGGCGTTGAGTTTATTCCGTCGCCACATTTGAGACGTGATGACGTCTATAGTGAACAAATGTCTGAAATTGGCATATTGGATTAATATAATCCTAGCGGATGTGGTATACCCGCCTAAGTGAGTACTTGATTAGCTTGGGATACTTGAACAAGTATTATGCTCTTGCGTGTTTTATTACGCGATCCATTTTTTGGATTTGCCTTCGAGATGAAGGATCTTGGGAAGACACGGTAGTGACTCGGCCCGATGATCGAGTCCCGTAAAGATTGAATCTAAGTCCATGATTCACACTACACCTAGAAGGTGTTATGACGTTTTAGTCATTATGACGCTAAGTCGTCAGATTCTCCCATGATCGTTCGATCACTAGAGATTAATATAGACCCGGTCCGTCCCTGATGAGACGACAAAGAGATATTGAACCATGATGTTCATATCTAAGTACAATAAGCGCATCATTGTACTTGGTCTAATGTGCTAGGACGAACATCTTGTTTGCTGTGAATGGTATGACTCGACACAGCATCGCGCTAACACGCTGCCATCGAAATGGCATAAAAGTCATTTTCCCATTACCTTAAGATAACTGTGGATGAGGGCTTGTCTTATCCCATTTGCTTCATCGAGTGTACCTACCCCCTTCGGTACTCGAATTAACGCAACCATTTTTCGGTTATACCGATGCCGGTTACTTATCAGACCCGCATAAGGGATATTCCTAACATGGTATGTCTTTGCCAGTAGGAATAAGGCGATATCTTGGAGGTCTTGGAATGACTCCAAACGAATCACTCTGATCTATTCGTGCTCTATGAGACGACTAGAGAGTGTATATGGCTTCGAGCTAGTATTAGCCATATTTGAATTACATATGCTCTGTCTCACGATCCAGATAAAACACTTGTCATAGAAGACAACTTGTTGTTATTGATCAAGAGAGAAATGACTACATTATGTTATTTAGCATTTCTCGCCGAAATTAATCTTCACAAATGAAGTTTAAGAGCATCTAGTTGAATGCTCGTTCTATTCCATGTTAGATTTTCTTGCATCCAATCGTGTGCAAGTAAATGAGGCATCCAGTCGAATGCTCGTACTCTTTCTTGGAATATGAAATCTTTGCACTCATTCGTGTGCAAGTGAGGTGAGCATCCAGGTGAATGCTTATTGTACTAATTACTACTTAGTTGAAATCTTCGCACCCTGTCGTGTGCAAGTGAGAGAGAGCATCCAGTCGCATGCTCGTGTACTCTTTTTGTCCTTAGACCAAGGTTTTTTCCCACTAGGTTTTCCTTGACAAGGTTTTTAGCGAGACACGTTCCCATCTTATCTCACTTAAGATTGCCGAAATTAGGGGGAGTATCCTGTTGTATACTTCTGTTGAACATGGGTTCAATAATTGATTTTGATTATAAGTATGATTATGAATTAATGATTTTATATTTCGATGAAATAATGCTTGATCTTTTCCAAAAAGAGTAAATGTATATTTCAGGTCTTTAAAAAGAAAGAGCATTCGAAAACGAAGCCAACGGTTCAAGCGGAACCAAATTCGGAGCTAAAACGAAAAAGATACAAGCATTCGAAGGTTAATGAGACCAGGACAAAAACGACCGATCGACTGTACAAAAACGACCGATCGTTTTTGGTCCAAATTCTTCCAGTGAGCAGGTCGAAAAGTCGACCGATCGTTTTATGAAACGATCGATCGTTTTCCAAAAGAAGTAAATGAAAATTTCAGCGCCAGAAAGATAGAGCACAGAAAAACGAAGCCACAGGTTCAGACGGAACCAAAATCGGAGCTAAAACGAAGGAGTTATGAGCTTTCGAAGAATAGCTAGAAGACCGAGAAACTGCCAGAAGAACAGTCGACCGATCGACTGGACAAAAACGACCGATCGTTTTTGGTCCAATTTCTTCCAGTGAGTCCAGTATAAACACGACCGATCGTTTTCAGAGAACGACCGATCGTTTTCTGGAAAACGACCGATCGACTGTAGAAAACGACCGATCGTTTTCTACAGATTTCGAAAACAGCTTTTCAGCTTATTCTGGAAAGTTGCTTAAAACCAGTGGAACCACTTCCAACGGTCATATCCAGCAAAAACAGACTTTGCTGTTATATAAACCACCCCAATATCTCTCATAAATCACCAATCACAACAACAATCAATCCTTCAACCTCTCTCATATACAAAAACCCAAAATCACCATTTTGGTGAAATACTTCGAAAAGAGAGAAATTGAAGATAAAGAGATACAAAGCTCCAACAAAGATCAAACATCATCGAAACCACATATTAGCTTATTTTAGAAGCAATCGATTGTGGGTGTTGTTTCAATTTTCGATAAAATTGTAACGAGTAGTTTATAAACTCATTTTTGTGAGCGAGTGATCGGGTAGAGGCTTTGTAAGCAAGTGAAGCTTAAAAGCTCTAGGTCTTTTCATTCGGGACACTCATAAAGTGTGGGGGAGCTTAATCGGTTGATTAGCTCATTAGTATTGTAAAATCCGAAAGAAGAATTATAGTGAATTACTCGGTAGTACCGAGGAGAGGACGTAGGCCGTTTGCCGAACCTCTATAAATCTTGGTGTCTTCTTCTTTCCCTAAACTTTTACTTTCTGCAACTTTATTATTGCTTATATTCTTGCTTGCGTTTAGGATTTCTAGCATTTCATTATAGTATATTAAACGCTTAAGTTTAGAATTTGCATAAGTTGGGTGTTAGTAGTTTAGAATTTTTAATTAGGCGAAAATCGCCATAAACCTTATTCACCCCCCCTCTAAGGTTTAGCCGCACCGGGCCAACAATTGGTATCAGAGCCGAGGCTCTTGCATATAGGAATCTAACGATTCTAGAGTTAAGATCCCGATGGCTAATATACTTAATTTCGCATCCGGCATAGCTTCATCACCCAATACACCTCCATATTTTGATGGAATAAATTTTTCTTATTGGAAGGATAGGATGAGCATGTTTCTACAAAGCTATAATGTTAGGCTTTGGATGACCATTAAAGTAGGATATTCCGCTCCTACATCTGAAAATAGCGAGAACCCAATCCCCGTAGAGGACCTAGATAACGCTCAACTAGAAGCCTACTCTACGAACGCCAAAGCGATGTACGCTATTGTTTGTGCCGTTTCTCCTAACGAGTACAACAAAATTTTCGCTTGTAAAACCGCAAAGGCTATGTGGGATAAGTTAGTAGTTATGCACGAGGGAACTAACCAAGTTAAGGATTGCAAACTCCAACTTTTAGTTCATGACTACGAACTTTTTAAAATGAGCGAGGGTGAAACTATTTCCGATATGCTTGCTAGATTTACAACTATTACTAATGGATTAACATCTCTTGGTAAGTGTTTGTCTTGTAAGGAAATGGTTTCTAAGGTGATTCGGAGCTTACCGAAGGAATGGGAACCAAAGGTCACCGCAATTCAAGAGGCGCACGACATGAATACCTACTCTCTTGATGCTTTGACGGGTTCACTCATTACACACGAGATCACCCTCAATAGTCACAAGTCAATCTCAAAAAGGAGGGAGATAGCTTTCAAAGGAACAACTTGTGACGAGAGCAATGAGCTATCCGATGACGACAAAAATTCAATGCAAATCATTCGAATCGTCAAGGAAGTCCTAAAGCTAAAAGACCAACGCAAACACAAAGGTAAATCGTCAAATAATTCAATTTATTCTAACGATTTTGTTTGCTATACATGTGGCAAGGAAGGACACATGGCGAGAGATTGCGTCATGAATCGCAAGAGCAAAAGCAAGAAGAAGATATCCGCTTCAAGCTCTAGCGATAGCTCCGACCAAGATGAAGTCGCTCACCTTGGGTGCTATATGGCCATGGAAGAAAGCCATGAACAAAACCTCTCTTCTTCAAGCGAAAGTGAAAGCGAAGCCGATGAGGTAAATGATCTTTCTTATGATGAATTACTTCATATGTGCGATGTTTATTCTAAAAAATTTCCTAAGCTTGTCGAAAAGGTCGACTCTCTTAAAAGGATAAATTCTTCTCTCAATGAAGAAATAAGATCCTTAAAAAGAGATAAAATTGAAAACGAGTCTATTCCGACTTCGTCATTTTCTCTTCATGATGTAGATGACGAAAAGGAAGACTTAAAAGATAAAAACGAGTTTTTAAAAACCGAAAATGACTCTTTGAAAAATAAAAACGATGAGCTTGTCATTGCGGTAAAGAAACTCGAGTTAACAATCTCAAGGTTTTCCAAAGGGAAAACCGTGTTGGACGAAATTTTGAGTTGTCAAAAAGATGTTAATGACAAAAGCGGTTTGGGTTTCGATTCCAACTCTATTGACTCAAGCACAACCCGCTTTGTTAAATCTTCTAGCTTGTCTACAACTCCTATTCCGCCTATACAAAAGGTTGTTTTTACACAAGGGAATACTTCAAGAGTTTTGCCGAACTCTTGTAATAATAGAAGAGGTTTAGGTTTTCAAACCAAAACCGCTCATCATACTTCTAAAACTTCCTACAAAAAGTCGCATAGTTCTCGTTTTACGAAAAAGTCTATGCATTGTATACATTGTAGTAGAAGTGAGCATAATTCTTCTAAATGCCCAAATCGCTTTCATGTTAGTAGAAGCGATTTGAAATGGGTAGTAAAGACCCGAGCCACTAACAATGTCGGACCCAAAAGAAATTGGGTACCAAATGGCAAATCTTGTGTTGTAGGTATCTCCATTCAAAAGGAGAAAATCAACAAGTGGTTGGCAACACCGGCAAAAACCGTGGAAGTCAAGAAGATCGACTCCACTATCAAGAATGAAGTGCCGTTGATCGACAAAGGTGGGAGGCATACCAACAAATGGTACCACCTATTTGGAATCGGCAACGTTCAATGCAAATGCCATTAGCGAGCGGACTCGGCCTCGACATCACATATTCGGTATACTCTAATCCTTGATATTTACATATATGTGATTAGGTGGGGCTATTTGCATAATAATAACATTTTTCATGTTTTGGTTTTTTCTTTGAAAACCCTTCGCATAACCCCATATTTTTTATTATTGATTGCATTTTGATAATGCCAAAGGGGGAGAAAAATGATATATTTCGAGGAAATGCGTTTTGTTAAAATGGAGGAGATATTTTTCTTGTAAAATCATTATTATTTTGTCATAATCAAAATGGGGGAGATTGTTGAACATGGGTTCAATAATTGATTTTGATTATAAGTATGATTATGAATTAATGATTTTATATTTCGATGAAATAATGCTTGATCTTTTCCAAAAAGAGTAAATGTATATTTCAGGTCTTTAAAAAGAAAGAGCATTCGAAAACGAAGCCAACGGTTCAAGCGGAACCAAATTCGGAGCTAAAACGAAAAAGATACAAGCATTCGAAGGTTAACGAGACCAGGACAAAAACGACCGATCGACTGTACAAAAACAACCGATCGTTTTTGGTCCAAATTCTTCCAGTGAGCAGGTCGAAAAGTCGACCGATCGTTTTATGAAACGATCGATCATTTTCCAAAAGAAGTAAATGAAAATTTCAGCGCCAGAAAGATAGAGCACAGAAAAACGAAGCCACAAGTTCAGACGGAACCAAAATCGGAGCTAAAACGAAGGAGTTATGAGCTTTCGAAGAATAGCTAGAAGACCGAGAAACTGCCAGAAGAACAGTCGACCGATCGACTGGACAAAAACGACCGATCGTTTTTGGTCCAATTTCTTCCAGTGAGTCCAGTATAAACACGACCGATCGTTTTCTGGAAAACGACCGATCGACTGTAGAAAACGACCGATCGTTTTCTACAGATTTCGAAAACAGCTTTTCAGCTTATTCTGGAAAGTTGCTTAAAACCAGTGGAACCACTTCCAACGGTCATATCCAGCAAAAACAGACTTTGCTGTTATATAAACCACCCCAATATCTCTCATAAATCACCAATCACAACAACAATCAATCCTTCAACCTCTCTCATATACAAAAACCCAAAATCACCATTTTGGTGAAATATTTCGAAAAGAGAGAAATTGAAGATAAAGAGATACAAAGCTCCAACAAAGATCAAACATCATCGAAACCACATATTAGCTTATTTTAGAAGCAATCGATTGTGGGTGTTGTTTCAATTTTCGATAAAATTGTAACGAGTAGTTTATAAACTCATTTTTGTGAGCGAGTGATCGGGTAGAGGCTTTGTAAGCAAGTGAAGCTTAAAAGCTCTAGGTCTTTTCATTCGGGACACTCATAAAGTGTGGGGGAGCTTAATCGGTTGATTAGCTCATTAGTATTGTAAAATCCGAAAGAAGAATTATAGTGAATTACTCGGTAGTACCGAGGAGAGGACGTATGCCGTTTGCCGAACCTCTATAAATCTTGGTGTCTTCTTCTTTCCCTAAACTTTTACTTTCCGCAACTTTATTATTGCTTATATTCTTGCTTGCGTTTAGGATTTCTAACATTTCATTATAGTATATTAAACGCTTAAGTTTAGAATTTGCATAAGTTGGGTGTTAGTAGTTTAGAATTTTTAATTAGGCGAAAATCGCCATAAACCTTATTCACCTCTCCTCTAAGGTTTAGCCGCACCGGGCCAACAACTTCTTACCACTGTGTACTCTTTTGTCCTTCGACTAGAGATTTTTTTCCACTGGGTTTACTCTAGCAAGGTTTTGATGAGACACCTGTTTTGTGGTTGATCCCTACTACTACCATTGTTGCACTCTTTTTCCTTCGATAAGAGATTTTCCCATTAGGTTTGTTCTGACAAGGTTTTGATGAGGCACACTGTTTTGTGGTTAGTTACTTACATGATATTTCGGCCTATATCATTCGGCTACACAGTTTCTCCTAGGTACCGGTTTTGTCCCACACTGGGTTTTCCGGCCCTAAGGTTTTTATGTGTTTAGCACTGCGAATGAACTCGACTCAGATCGACTGCATAAAGACGAAGAATTCAAGACGTCCAAAGGGGGAGTGTTGTAAGATTATTGGACTCTTGGGCTTTTACTGATTGGGTCCAAGTGGGTTTATAACCCTACCCCTCTATCTATATAAAGAGGGTTAGGGGTCTTGTATTTTATTCATTCAGATATTCATTCATATACATTCTGATTAATAAATAACTACTATTCTTTCTCTCTATATTTATACATATTTCTATATATATATCTATAACGAGCTAATATGTAAAGTATATATTTTTTAAAATAAGTTTTGAAAAGTATGAATTATTTGAGATTTAAGTACGTGTATGGTGAGCAATAAATTTGTAGTCTGGTTAAACTTTGACACAAATCATCACTTTACATTTGTCACCATAATAATTCATTCGTGTTTGACTATAATATAAAATTGTAGTATTTGTCACCAAATCTCACATCATATCTGATATGCATGAATATCATTAATAGAGATTTGGAATGTGCTCCACCTTTACTCTCTCATTTACTATTCAATTGTGCATTAATAAAATATATACAATTTTGGCCGGTCAATAACTTCTATCAAAATTGTCGGAATGAAAATTTTCAAAAGTTGATAATATAGTTCAAATGTTAAATTTTATTATTAGATTTTAAAAAAATTCATTCTGACAATTTTAATATAAGTTATAAGACGATCAAAATTACACATAATTTCGTAATAAATAATTAAATCGGAAGTATACAGTGTCTTGTTCTTCTTTTCTTGAAATTAGCTTAGCTTTCATTCGAAAGCTCTGTTTACTGTGTCAAGGTCTTTCTGCTGACTCAAAACTTAACTTTGGATGTTTACACATTAAACGCTAAAAGTGAAGATATAATTAAGGGAGTTTTATAGGTTTATTACATCAAACTATCTGATTTTAACGATTTGGTTACCCACCTTTCAAATTTTTCAATTTAGTTAACACACTATAATAACTTTTCAATTTAGGTAACACCGTCTAAATAAATCACGTAATCATGTCACGTGACATTTTACAAACATTAATTTGAGAGACTAATTTGATAATTTTGCACAAAAATATGTCATTCTATAAAAAATTTCTCCCCATTTCACATATAACAAAAATTTAGATTATATGCTAAATTTTTTTATGTGTGAAATTGGAGGAAATTTTTTTCTCATATGACATTTTTGTGCAAAATTCTCAAATTAGCATCTCAAATTAATGTTTGTCAAATATTGCGTGACATGATTTCGTGATTTATTTAGACGGTGATACCTAAATTAGAAAGTTATTATAATGTGGTACCAAAATCGTTAATAACACTATAGTTTGGTATAATAAATTAAATAATTAATAAGGTGACAGGTTTTAAGAAGTGTTACATTTTTCTTAATTTAACTCAACATCTATAAATTGGTTTTGGTTGTTGAACTAATGAGAAGCTCGTCTTCTAATCTTTCATTATTCTAAATTACCAAGGTTCCAGATATAAGCTGACTTAAAGTATCTTTTGCTAATTATCAATAATAAGATGTATGTCTTATGTTCCATTTTTGCCAACCTCAAGGCATACCAGACTAGGTGCGGAACTAGCTAGAAAATAATTCAAAAACTTCGCCTAGTGATTTTACTCGACAATCAAATCATATCTCATTTCAAAAAAAAAAATCAAATCATATCAAAAAAAATCTCGCTAGATAATATTAAATGAAAACCATGGTGATACCTATTTTCTTAAATAATCAAATCAAATCATATGACCCTTTAAAAAAACAAATCAATTGGAGTATATGTATGTACAGTATCAATTTATGGATTTGTTGAATGGTAAATTTTGGATTAATATCTCACTTACAACTTAATTAATATTGTTTTATGAAACTGAGACTAATTAAGTATTTATCAATTTTTCCTCACTAACCAATAAAAATATAAAAAATAAGAAAAAATGGAAAATTTCATAAAATAAAAATGGAAAAATCAAAAAAATCTTTAAAAAGACAAAATCCCGAATTTTAAAAATCGTAAAAAATCTAAAATCAAGAAAAATCCAAATACGTAAAAAAAACAGTCTGAATAGTCTTAATTCATTTTAAAATAGTCTGAGTTATTTTAAAAACAGTCTGAGTCATTTTAAAAACATTCTAACTCGTTTTAAGTCATTTTAAAAAGTGGGAATTAAAATAAATATACCCTACACCTATTATATTAAAAAAAAACATACCCTGAAAAATTAAATTATCAAAAGCATACATTTGCTTAATAATTAATAAAAAAACAAAAAACTTCATTCATTACTCTGATCTCTTTCATCTCTCTCATTCTTTCACTCTCTCTCTAATCTATCTCCCCTCCTCTTTTTCGCTCTCGATCTCTCTCATCCTTCCTCCCTCTCGTCCTCTCACTCTCTCTTTTCAATCTTTCCCCCTTTTTCCTTCTCCCTCTCTCTTTCCGATATTTCATTCCTCCTTAATCTCTCTCCGATCTCTCTATTTGGAGAAAAATAAAACGAAAACATCCGTCCGAGTGGGCGACGAGAGTGTAGAGTGGGGTCGAAAACTCAAAACTGATACCGACGGAGATGCGTTCGTCAAAGGAGAGGCCCACGACGATGACGTGGTAGATCGAGATCGGAGAACGGGCAAATGTTGAATTTGTTAACTAGTGTATAAGTTTGAAAAAATAAGTGTATGAACTCCGTGAAGTAAGGGTATGAAGTTGAAAATTGTGGATATGAATTATGCAAACAAGAATATGAATTCTGTAAATTGGATTATGAACTTTGAAAATAAGAGTGAAATTTATGAATTATAGTATGAGCTTTTAAAATAAGGGTATGAACTTTTAGAATAAGAGTATAAAAATATACAAATTAAGTTATAAACTTTTGAAATTAAGATATGAACTTTTGGAATAACGGTATAAACTTTTGGAATAAGGGTATAAAAAAATGCAAATTAAGGTATGAACTTTTAAAATAAGGGTATAAACTTTTTGAATAAGGGTATGAAATATACAAATTAGGGTATGAATTTTTGGGTATATTTTTGTTAATTAAAAATTTTTAGGTATGTTTTTGTTAATATAGTTTCAAAAGTAGTATGTTTTGTTAATTTATCTTTTTAAAAATAGTTTGAGTCGTTTTAAGAATAGTCGAGTCGTTTTAAGTCATTTTAAAAACAGTCCGAGTCGTTTTAAGTCATTTTAAAAATAGTCCGAGTCCTTTTAAGTCATTTTAAAAATAATCTGAGTCATTTTAAGTCATTTAAAAAATAGTCTGGATCGTTTTAAGTCATTTTAAAAACAGTCTAGGTCGTTTTAAGCCATTTTAAAAATAGTTTGAGTCATTTTAAGTCATTTTAAAAATAGTCTGAGTCATTTTAAGTCATGTTAAAAATAGTCTGAGTAATTTTAAAAATAATCTGAGTCGTTTTAAGTCATTTTAATACTATTATGAATCATTTTAAGTCATTTTAAAAACAGTCTGAGTAATTTTAAACATAATTTAAGTCGTTTTAAAATAGTCTGAGTCATTTTTAAAACAGTCTGAGTCGTTTTAAGTCATTTTAAATCAGTCTGAGTAATTTTAAAAATAGTTTTAGTCGTTTAAAATCATTTTAAAAAATAGTCTAAGTCGTTTTAAGTCATTTTAAAAACATTCTGAGTCATTTTCAGTCAATTTAAAATAGTCTGAGTCATTTTCAGTCATTTTAAAAATAATCCGGGTTATTTTAAAAACAGCCTGAGCCATTTTAAGTCATTTAAAAAAAGTCTGAGTCATTCTAAATAATTTTAAAAATAGTCTGAGTCATATTTAAGTCATTTGAAATACAGTTTCTGAGTTAGTTTCGGTAAGTTTAAAAACAGTCTGAGTCATTTTAAAAAACAGTATGAGTCATTTTTAAGTCATTTGAAGTCATTTTGAGTCATTTGAAAACAATTGCAAGTTATTTTAAAGTCTTTAACATTTTTTGGAATTTTCGGCTTTTTCTGACTTTTTCGAATTTTTTTTAATTTTGGATTTTTCTTGTTTTTTTTTTTTTTTTTGCCATTTTTCGGATTCCCGTCTTTTTTGAACTTTTTTCATTGTTTTGTGATTTTGGTTTTTTATTAGTTCCCGACTTTTTTAAAGGTTTTTTCAGTTTTTTTGATTTTTTAAATATTTTTTTATGGTTTTTTTTCTTCAAATTTCCCTATTTTTTCCAGTTTTTTATTTGGTAATTAGGTGGGTGATAAATCCTTAATTAGTTTTAGAAATAACTGATAATCCTTAATTAAATATTATCGGGTGATCAATCATTAAATAATTTTGTTTTTATAGAACAAATCTTAATTAACTCGTTGTTGAATTAGTGCATTGGATATACTTAGATAAGTATTTTTTTTGAAAAATTGATACCATGATATTGCTCTCGAATTATTAAGTAACTTGAAGAACACAATAAATATATAAATAAATAAATAAATAAAAGCACATAATGTTTGGATCAGTTGATTTCACACGCACTAAAAAAAAAAAGCTTTACTTAGGGTTGATTCCATATAGAAATCCCACCTACTTTAAGGGTCAAAGAAATGTTGTGAAGAAAAAAAAGGATGAATTGTATTCCAAGATGCTTCAGAGTAAGAAAATAAAAGGAGAAAAAGAGAGAATATTGTTAATGATACTACTATTTAGAGGGCTATCTTTTGACAAAATTGACCAGAAAAAAAAAAGAGAGAGTAAATTTACTGTTTTAAGTGGTCTGTCTCACTCAATATTAATCATTTGTACTCACAAAAACTATTTGTTTCTCAACGGGGGGTTTGTCTTCCTTATTTCATACTCCAACATATCCAGTTTAATATTTTTTTCAGAAGAGATTACAAACTAAAAATAGTACTTTATGCATGTTAACGTGTTTTCAATATAGAGTTCCTGATACAATATTATGGTCTTTTGTTTCTTTTCTGCTCAAATTTGTCCAACTTTTTTGATATTATAGAGTGATAAATAACAACAACGCATGTATGATCAATCGATTCCGCATGTATATACACTTAGCTCCACAAGTAGATACACTACAAAAATAAGTTCAATGAGGAACGGCAAAACCTGTCAGAAATCTGTCACGAAATAACAAAATCTGTCGCAAATTCATCTGCGATAAGAACGTTGGGGAATAAATCTGTCACAAAATCCGTCCCTATTTTTTTTTATTTTTTTTTAGTGATAACATCGTATCCTTTATATTAGACAGTCGGTGTTAGAATCGTATAATATCTTTTTTATTTTCATCTTTAATTTGTTCATACATTATATAAACATTTTTAGGGTGTCTTTGTTTCAACATAGTAACACTTAAACAATTGCTTACTTCTCTCTAAACCTTATTCAAAAGTCTTTCATTAATCAAATCTTTATTTAGAGTGTTTTTGTATAAAATTGTCTATTTTGGTTTTTTTTGTGTGGTATCAATATATATCCTATATAGTATATATCAATTTCTTTGAATTGTTGATATTTTCCTGTGTTTTACGATAGTCGAACGATGACTCAAACACTGGGAAAGTAGAGCCTCATTTTCAAGACGAGGGGTGAAGTTTCTTAATTTGTTGCGTTATTTGTTGCCTTTTGAGTTTCAATTTTACATTTAGTATTCCGGATATATTTTCTATAGGGGCTAGAGCTTAAATTAAATTACCTTCAAAAGATAGAAACATGTACATATATATATATATGACGCCAATGACGGTAGCAAAAATAATAAAGTCTCATAACTTTTTTTTTATAATTAATTTATGACAATCGTGATTCTTTATAATTATAACAAAGGATTCAGAATAAGAGATGTGAACAAACACGTTATCATAGTTATAACAAGTCTCGCTATTTGAAAAACAAAGTCCATTAATATATAGTTTCACAATTTCACTCATGCATGGAGTAATTAAGTAGTTCTAATTAAGATCTGTTAAAACTTAAAAAAAAAAAGTATGAAAAACTACGATGAAGCTATAAAAAATGTTCAAATCTCTTGTAATCTCGCATGAGCTCACTCGGAAAAATCTATGCATCATTTATCTTAAAATAAATGGAATAGAGAAAGTTTCTGACCAACTACTTTGCGTAGTTGCTTTGATTTTGTTTTTGTGATTAGAAATCGGAAGACTAACAAATAGTCGTAGCTACGATGTAATTAATATGTGGGTCCATATATATATATATTGATTAATTGTTCTTTTGTTAGTATTACGTTAAATCGCAAGTGGGTGAAATGAAAAAAAAATATATATGACTTTTATTCTTTTATTTATTGAACAATTTTAGCATTCCCTCTGTCCCTAGATATATAATTGTGGTACTTATAAGTATTTCAAACATTTTTATTTAATAATTTAATTAACAAAAAGCAAACAATCAAAATTTTCAAACACAAATCATTTCTTACTTACAATGTGAGTTTATAGGTGTACATTTATTATAAATTAACTACCAAAAAGGACTTTTTTCTAAGGAAAAAAAAATTCAAATTTTCTAAAAAATGAACGTATGAACACTTTGCTTTTGAAAGATGTCAAAATAGAAAACATGAAGTATTAGTTTTATTCCTGCTAGTGGTGTAGAGAGAGTTAATGTTATTTGCCTTATTGATGTATATCCTCGTTAAAAGGATACATTACTATTTAATTAGCACATTAAACTCCTTTGTTCATATCTAGATTTTAGAATCTATGACTGTCTCAATCAGACTAATTGTCAGACAGTCATTTATGTAATTTTTAGTATTTTTTTTACACTCCAACCAAAACAAAATAAAAACTCAAATATAATAATTATGAAAATCTAGTTGATATTATGCTTAAATTTAAATATTAATTAAAAATATTTAATTTTTTTTAATGATTTTAATATATGTTTTATTTGACGATTCAACAAAATAAAAAACCAAATATAATATTATAGAACAATATTTAAGATTATTCTAAAGTTAAACATTAATTAAAATGTTAAATATATGACAAAATAGAAAAGTATTAAATTTCGGGATGAAAATAAAAATCTAAATTTATATTGAGAATTGGTGTGTTGAGAGTTTGGATGAGGTCATTAGCATTATTGTTGTTTAAGAATAGACTTGAAAATGATGCATTACGATTTAATTAGCATATTTAACCAGTTTAGATGCACTTGCCTAGTTATTTTTAACCGATGGTACGAAGCATATTAGAACAGTTATCAAAAGTGATCATCAACTTAATTGGTAAATACAAATGATAAAATATTGTTGAGGTGGGGGGGCACTAACTGGTAGAGTTCTGGTCCAAGAAGAAAGGAACTTTTTCTTAGTGGGACACAGTTTGTTTCATTTTCTTCAACTGGTTAAAATTTCTATGGGCAAAACGACGGATATTACGAATGACTTGACAGGGCATTAATAATATATATATATGTGTGTGTGTGTGTGTGATAACCTAACCAATATACCATTGACATCAATTAAGTATATTAAGCTTTTGTTTTGAAATGTTAATTAGATAAGATAACTAGCATGTAAAAGAGCATCTAAACTGGTTTAAAATAACTCATAAACAAAATATTCACAATATTATTTTATTGATTTATACGATAAAATAAAATTTACAAATTATAATGGGATTGAGGGGCTTAGATGAGTTATGGTCGTAAAATGTTCAATTGTCAAGATTGGACAGTTTGGATCGTATTTGAAATATTGAGCTCGAGTCTGATCGATCCTTTATGAACGGTTTTTACCTTTTTGAGTCCGAGTCCAATCTCTTTTAGTTTGAATCTGGACAAATCGGATCTATACCAACGGATCTTATCGGTTTCACGATCTCCCTTACACCCAGAGTACCAATTTCCAAATATATATTTGCATAAAATCATTATATGATATTCATGATTTGCAAATAACAATACTCATTAAATAGGCTTGCATGAGAATTTTGAAAAAAATCAAAAGACAGATTAGAGTATTATTGTGGGACGGAATCAAAATCAAATTACACTACTATTAGGGGACAAATGGAGAAATCTAACAGTTCATTAATTTAAGGGACTAGATTTCAAATTTCACATAGTTTGGAATGGATTTAAAAAAACAAAAACAAAAAACTAATAATATTGTCTGTTTTGTATGCAACTCATAATTTTGGATGATATGGAATTCATAATTTCAAATATATACCTACTGAAAAAAGACGCTAGGTAGTTAATATATAACTAAACCTAGTAAGTAAAAAAAATCAGACAATTAATGTGGCGATTAAGTTGGCCAAGTAAGCTAACTTTGTTGATTACCTTTAGACCCTTATATGTTTCCTTTGTTTCGAGTTTCTACGTGTTTCACAAGGCAAGTCCCCATCACAAAAGATAAAGAAGTATCGTTAATTTCTTCATGCTCGTTCCAAGTTCGAAATACCATTTGTACAAATAAGAATCCCCTTCGTTACACGATTTCTTCTTCATATATATAGATATAGGATCTATTAGAAGTACCTTTTGCGCAACATCCCTTCCTATCTGATAAAAAATGAGCCCGTGATCCTGAACTGATCTTACCTGTGATCGCAAATTGTAAGTTTGTTTATAAAGAGCGGATCTAATTGTATTAGTGTTTAGAATTGATTTTTTATGTGTAATACTAATCGATATGGCCTCATTGGTAAGTGCTACAAGATCTCAGGCATTGGAACCCATGGTTATGGACCCGAATCCATTAGTATGGAACTTTTTATTTTCCAAGTGAAATCCCCTAATGTATGAAAGAGTGGAAAGGTGCTTTCGTTGTTCTGGAATAAGAAGCTTTCGTATATTAATGCACGTATTTAATTTATTCGGAGCTATTAGAGCGGGATCCACTTTTTGGAGAATATGAGTCGAAGCAATAACAAGAATATTTTTAGTGCAACATCTTTCACAATCTCTGGAGAGACGGTTCGTAAAGAAAAGAATACCGTGTGACTAGTTGTACATATGAACTGAGGTGTTTATATTTTTACCGCATTTGCAAACACAAACCAAAATATTCATTTTCGTTTTCAAACTCCTGGTAAACGTTGGCTGTGTGTTGTTGCTTGTGCTAGATTTTCCAGCCAAAGTTTGTGAATTGTATAGGTAATTAATTGGTTTCCGGACTTTTTCCCAAACGAGATATTCTGGAGTGCTAAAGTACAAATTAATATTGTAGTAAAGTGAAACCCTAATGACAATCCGTATCATACTATTAATATAAGTAAAATTAAGTAAAATTGAATCTGTCAAATTTAAGTATTTTTTTTTCAAAAATACTCAATTTTTTTTATTAATTAACATATTAACTAATTTCATAAAAAATAAAATCTAATTACACTATTTCTCAACCAAACAAAATTTCTTATATCATATCTTTTTTTTCTCTAAATATTTGTATCATCATCACAATTTATGTCATATTTTTTTTTCTTACTCTAAATATTTGTATAATCATCACAATTTATAACGTCTCACATACAATACGTGAGTATCGCTTACTAGTATATATATATATATCGGATCTATAAGATAATATTGGTTAAGCCACCGCAACTAATATATATAGCATGATCTTCCAGGTCCCTAATAACAATTTGATCAAAATTCTTACAAGATAGAAAGAAATTGAAAGCTATATCTGTAGATTAAATTAACATAGCCCCTTCGTGACCAAAGAGAGGGACAAACTAAAATATAGACTCATGCAGTACAGTCTATTTCTAAAATTAAATGTTCCCCAATTAAAAGGTCAAGTGATGATATTATTAGACCATAATTAAGTTATGAAATTAAATAAATAATCAAATGCTCCATGTTTATATATAAAGACATTTCAAGTAATTAATTATTATGATGAGGCGCGAGAATGAATAATGGAATAATATATAAGACCTTGAAAGCTTAATTAATTAAGCTACCTTGTCCTAGTGGGGTTCAAATAGGAAAGTAGCCGGTATAATATTTATTCCAAAACTAATTAATTCCCTACATGTATAGACAATATATAATCTGCACTAATATGGATGACTCTATTAGGCTGCTTCTTGATTACACTAAACGCTAGCTACTTTGTCATTCAATGTGACTCAACCCTTTTTTCTTTTTCTTTTTTCTTCGAAGCTAATTAACGTATATTGATAGGTGAAGGCTTCAAAACAAATGTCAAGAAGACAAAGCCACAACAATGAAAATTCTAGTTCCTCAATGCAAAGTGAGGGCTGAACTGTTTACAAAATATTTAGAAAGGAAGTGAAAGTCCATTTCTAATTACATTAGTAACTAATTTAATTAATCCAACGTGTTTTACGACCCTTCCTCGTGAGGATCTTGTGTTTCTATTAATTCTTGAATTAGGTTTGAACTAGAGTGTCCTCCGTCGCCACAACCATCGACCCACACCTTCATCACATTAACGGTTGACCAGACCTGTTCTCTCCTCCTTCTCTCTCCCTCTCTTGCACCGGAGAACTACCACCACCGTGCCGAAATCCGATGCAGCTAGGTAAGGGTTTTAATTTGATAGTTTATGGGTACGTATATCTATGTGTGTACATACATTGATTTAAAAACTTGTGTTTCTATATGTATGTTATATGTATCATATTTTGTCATTTTGATGAAGTACTGTTGTCAAAATAATATAGTAGTAACGAAAATAATTTATTTTAACTGAATTTAAAAGTATTGGAATACGTGAAAAAAAGACTAGGAATTTATGTTTTAGATAAAATAAGTTGGATAAATTCAATGTTTACCCCAAGTTTATATATGTTGAGGCTCGTTTCACATGTCAAGTTTTGACTGTGTTATGTATGTTTTTACCCGGATATTCTATCATCTCTTACAAGTATACCATGCATAACGTAATATTTGTTCCTTATAAATTGAAAACCCAATACATTTTATTCTCGAAGCCTAGCTAGTACGTATCAACTTGATTTCTTTGGTTTGACTTCAATTTTCAAATCATCATTAATTTTCTATTATATCAACATTCTTGTTAGTTAAATAAACATACTCCAAGTTGAGATTGCGCCTTGGTTTTTCTCTTCTAGCTCTATATATATATATATATACACATGCACCTATTAATTAAACCCCGCAAACTCCACTCTCTAATCCATCCATCACTCCATTCTCTCTCTTTCAATACTTTTCACACACACAAACAAATGAATCAAAATTGGTCATTTTTCTCTTTCAAATCAATATTCAACTAAAGCCCTTCCTTTTTCCATACCCAACCAATTGGATTCTTCTAAGTTTGTTTTGTTTGTTTTAAAGAGATCATAAATGGATATTGATCATAAAGTGGTAGAAGATTTGCAAAGCGGTGATGATGAGATGTTAATGATGGATTTGAGAAGAGGGCCATGGACAGTTGAAGAAGATTTGAACTTGATTAATAATATTGCCAAACATGGTGACGGTAGATGGAATTCTCTTGCTCGCTCTGCAGGTCCACCCCCCTTTTTATTTATTTATTCATTTATCTATATCTATCTCTATATATATAATGAATTATAAGCCAACTTAATCACTTTCTTATAATACACCTGTAACCATGCAAAGCCTGCATAATTATTTTACTTACATGGTGCGCGCATGTTCTTTTTTTCTTTCTTAATCTTTATGGAAAGAGAATCAAAATCTATCACACCACACCCCGAACCGAACTCTGCATCTTCTAATTGAGAGTGTGCGATCGATATATGGCCTGCATACTAGCTAGTCCTATAGTGCATGGTTTGCACTCAATACTTATATATTTTCATGAAACGATGATCACTTCATTATATGAATTAGTTGTTTATAGATGTTACCAATTTCAAGTTGAACTGTTTGGAATTATATATGATCAAGTAAGTGTTATAGTCTTCACGTCTGAGATGAAAATAAAATTATTAATTGCAATTATTTATAATATCGTCACATAAGGTGGAGCTATTTATTCAGCCGATATATAGTTTGATGCAATATCATCTATACCTGCAGTTTTAAACGTAAGGAACTTACCTATTTCCCTAAATGATGTTTTCTTGGGTTGTTATTATAACTCTCCTTATATTAAAAGGATAGTTAGGAGTTACAAACTTCTTTATTTTCAAATTCTCAAATGTTTTCTCTAATTAAAGGCTTTCAAGTTTCAATTGAGTAACAAATTTATTACTGTTTTACGGAACTTCACATACTGATAATAGCCTCATATAATTATAATGAATTTCGAAAGTATTGGGACATAGTAGTTATGACTTATGATTAGTAAAGTGTATATGTCATGGTTTGCTTCAACTAAACACACACACACACACACACACATATATATATAGACTAATAGTTTCTTAACCCACGTTTTCTCCTTTTCTTTTAAAATTGCTTGCGCCAGAGAATTTTCCATATAGGGAGTATTACTTTTTCTGGATTTTCCTGTATGAGCTGAAATATATATATAAAGTTATATTTTGCAATTATAGAATATACTTGAGAAATATTATTTTCTAGAACTAATTATATTTGGTATGCTTAATGAACAGGCCTAAAAAGAACTGGGAAGAGCTGTAGATTAAGATGGTTGAATTATTTGCGCCCTGATGTTCGGCGTGGAAATATTACACCTAAAGAACAACTTCTCATTCTCGAACTTCATTCTCGGTGGGGAAATCGGTATGTTTATATTTATTGTTTATGCATTTATCCATATTCCCTATGCGCAATTATATGTGTATCTCTATCCAGCCGTAATCACATCCTTCTTTTGTAATTATGAGCTCATAATTAAATAAGTTTGTTCCTTTCTATATGATGTTACACATGATAGAATATAAATTATAAAAGATCATGTGAAAGAAAGGATGAACGAACATCAACATAATACATGTTACAACATTGCAACAATAGAAATTAGGTTGTACCAAAAAAGAAACAATAATAATTAGGTAATATAAAAAAAAACAGATTTATAAAATCTAACATCGTAGCACCTAGCTAGTCTAATTTACTAAGTTGCATGTAAATATAATTATTCCGATCTGCAGGTGGTCAAAAATTGCTCAACATCTCCCGGGAAGAACAGATAACGAGATAAAAAACTATTGGCGAACACGTGTTCAGAAACACGCCAAACAGCTCAAGTGCGACGTTAATAGCAAGCAATTCAAAGACACGATGCGTTACCTCTGGATGCCTAGACTTGTTGAGAGGATCCAGGCTGCTTCATCCACTGCCGCCACTTCAGCTTACCAATTCAACCACAGTAATTTATATAGCTCGGGAGATATAATTACCACTCCAGAAACTATTTGTGGTGGTTATACGTCCGAAAACTCTAGCACGGCAACGTCATCAGACTCGTTAAAGACTGGGGTGTCGCAAATATCTGATTTAACAGAAAACTATTACCCCGTTATAAATAATAATAATAATAATCAAGATTATAATTACCAGTATGATAATAGTAATTGCTATTATCAAGTGGGATATTCGGAAACTCTAATTAACACAAGTGGTAACTTGACAAATGTTGGTACGGATAACAAACCAATGGAGGAGAGTAATTACGATACATGGTTTGATAATTATAATGGGGACACAATATCTGACACTACTACTATTATGTGGAATGTTGAGGATATTTGGTTTTTAAAGCAAGCTGTAGCACTTCAACAACACCCCCTAAATTAATTAATTAATTAATTAATTATTAGTATTCAGCCTGCTTGTGCCTCGTAATTAATTATACTGTATTAAGTTTAAGCTTTATTTCTTATTCTTGTAGTACAATATTGTAACTCTCCTTATTTTTACTTGTCACTTTCTTTAATTTACCTTCTTTTTCTAATTTTGTCTTTTTTCACCAATCCATGTATATATATATATATATGAACCTAGCTACCAGATTAAAAAAAACCACGTCGTGCTTCTAGATTAAGAAGAAGAAAAATGTTCTTCATGAAACTATATATATATATATATATAGTAATTAGCAAATAATTAACATTGCAATCTTTTTTTTAATTTTAATCAAATATTGTTCCAATAAAAGCCATGCATGCCATTTGCCGGACAGAATCTATATATATATATATATATATAATGATAAATTGTTTAAAAAGTATCACGTGACTGGGCGGTGTATCAATTTTATGCCATTTTTATATTGAACAATATTTGAACTTAATTAGTTAACTGATCAGTAGAGAATTAATTATTAATTTTAAACGACTCTTTGTGCGTTTGAATCCGTTTACAACATAAAATTAAATCCAAACATGCAATAAATATATATATATATATATATATATATATATATATATATACACGGTAATCGAACCACACGCGTTGCGTGTATGGCGCGTAAATATAGTTATGATATAAATATGTGGATAATAAAAAAAAAAACATAGTTTAAGATTTAAAAGAATGTTTGATTATTAAAGAGGGATAAATAATTTTATTAGTTTTTAATTTTTATATTTTTATAAGGGTATGGTATTATTGTAATTAATATAAAAATGTATGAGTATTTTTGAAAAATATTAATTAAATTGGACAGAATCATTTAATTTGTATTGATTTGTTATAATAGAATTATATATAAGATATCAATTATTTGAAAATATTTTAGTTGTTCAATATAAATATATAAATATATAATTTGGAATGGGTTGTTTAACACAAGTAGTAGTACTAATGAAGTAGACGGTCGATTAAAAATAGAGTATTTTACCGTGTCATGTGCTTCCACAACTGTACACATCTAATTAAAGACTTGTTGCCAAACTGCAAAAAAAATACGTGGTGGAAAGGTGTAGAGATAGAGATAGAGGAGAATTGTTGATATATATAGCTAAATAATATAGGTATATGTAAGTGTATATATTAATACAAAATAATATTTGATTTAATAAGAATAAAATTTTGTCATAAGTCTGTCATTAATTTAAAAAGTTGTCACAAATTTATCATAAATTAATTAAACTGTCACAAAACCGTCACAAAACCGTCACAAAAATCGTCGTTAATAAGCTCATAATAAAAAATAACGTCACTAATACTGTCGTTATTTGAATTTTTTATTTTTATATTGGACGGTATAAATTAATTATACAATGCTCCTATTATATAGACCAGACAAAAGAGAAAATTAATGTAAAAAATAGTCAAAGAAGTTTAAATGCAAAGAAAGAATAATTAAATAATATGCTGTTGGAATTAATGTAAACCGTAAATAAAGTAAAGCCACCACAGTGGTCCCAAGTCAGCAAGTCTTTTGGGAATTTCCACGTGTTCCACCACACTTACTAGTCTTATTAGTTTATTCTTAATCCATATGAATTGTGAATCATTTTTTATTCCCGTTTATGAACATGACATCCCGATAGTTTGGATATCTGACAGGTCGGGATGAGATAATCATAATAATATTTTATTCAAAATCGACAACATAAATATTACAAATAACTACATAAAAATTATATAAGAATCATGTGATGATAAGATTTTTTGATTTTAGCTATAATGTATTTGAAGCATTTGGAATAAATTTATTAAACAAAAATATTTGAGTTTAATCATTAATTAGTATAGCAATTACGTCGTAACAAGGTGCAGCAACGCACTACCAAGGACCAAGTACATTTGATGCTTATTTATATAATACAATAATTAAGGTATCGTAAGTGTAAGATTTTAGTCCATTTATTAATACTACTAAACACAAGTCTAGATTATAAAAAAAAAAAAAAACAAGCATGGAGAAATTTGATCGTGAGAAAAAATAAATTGAAATTACAATTTAAGACTCATAATTTACACATAACAGTACAATACTAAAATCACAAATATAGATATGTAATAAAATGTTAATATTAAATTATTTAACAATATTTCGGGTAACCGACGGGTTAATTTTGACATATCATGCACATATGTACAACTGAATATATGTTTTATGTTTTTAATTCGACATAAAATGAGTTTAAATTGTTGATGTGGCACGATGGTACTATGCAATAATGCAATTAATTTGTCAACATTTAAAAATAATATGATAGAATTGACTAAAACGAAAGAAAAATTGAAGATTTTATATTTGCTGTAAATAAGTTGGTCATGTAACTGTTCAAAATGATTAGTAAAAAGAGTGTAGTGTATTACTTAGAAATCGGAGTATATGACATAAGTTGTTAGAAATGAGAATATATTTAAGTTTGTGAATGTAATGGTATACTCTAAATCGAGTCTAATGCTTTCTTTCAACCTATATAATATAACAAGTGAATCCCCAAATCTCCAAACTTGTTTGTTTGGTCTGGTGAATGAAATGAAATGAAATGAAATTGAGTTGTGTAAAATGGGAAATAAAGTTGAGATGAAGAAGCGGGGTTGAATTGGGTAAAAAAGAGTAGTAAAATTGTGGGGTTGAATAGAATAGAATAGAAGAAGAATGAAGTAGTTGTTGTGTAGCAACTAATTAGTAATCTATCGACGTAACAATAAATGTATATAGAGAGAAAAGTATACTTATTCAAGTATGAATGTGTGTCAATCACTGTGAATACTCCAACCCCTTTATATAGTAGAGGAGTGAAACAATATACATATAAAACCATAAAACCATAAGTCTCAAACTTAAAATTTATACATAATGCATGTAATTTATACTTGAATATAAACAAGCACGTAATGTATCACAACACTCCCTTTTGGGTGTCCAAACATATTTTTAAGCTTATTCGTCTTCATAAACTGTGATTAGTTGTTGAGTCGCATTCACTATTGCCATCACATAAAACCTCAAGTCCGAAAAACCCGATGTGTGACAAAACCGGATCATATGACAAAATGGTGTTGCCGAATGGAGTAGGCCGAAACGCTATACAAGTGCGTGAATGAACTGACTAGAAAATATGTGTCTCATCAAAAACTTGCAAAAAAAACCCAAGAAAAAAAAACTTGATCGAAGGACAAAAGAGTACACAACTATTAATAGTAGCGGGAAAATAACCATACACGGTGTGTCTCATTAAAATCTTGTTAGAGAAAACTCTGTAGAAACACTCTAATTGAATGACAAAAGAGTAGACGATGGTTAGAAATATACAACCGGATACTCCAACTGATTTCGGCAATTCTTAGTGAGAACGAGATTAGAAACGTGTCTTGCTAAAAATCTTTTCAAAGTAAACCCAGTGGGACAAATCCTTGATCTAAGGACAAAAAGAGTATACAAGCATTCATCAGGATGCTCCCACTCGCATGCACACAACTGGATGCGGGAATTTCGACTAGCTACAAAATAAGCATACATCGGAATGCTCTCCCTTACTTGCACTTAACAGGATGCAGGGATAATAACTAGTGAGAACTAATCATACGTCAGGATGTTCTTTCTCCCATGCATGCAACATGTTGCTAAGCATATGTGAGGATACACACAACATGGTTTAAACATACGTCAGGATGCTCCCACTTACTTGAACACAACAAGCTTCATGGAGACATGTCGTTTAGGAAAGCTCGGAGAGCTTCCTAAGTCCGATCTCTCTAACATGTTTTTGGAACGAATAATTTGACAATGACTTGGTGAACAAGTCTGCATGATTGTTCTCTGATACAATATGCTTCATTTCAATCCTTTGAAGCGCTTGTTGTTCATGTGTAAAGAACAACTTTGACGAGATATGTTTAGTGACGTCACCTTTGATGTAAACATGTTTCGCTTTATCAATAACAACGGTGTTGTACTCATATATGACAACTGGTTCATCAGGATCGTAAGTTAGATCTACATACCCTATATATATATATACATATATATATATTTTATACACTTTTTTTTTTCTTATATTTTCACTCCTTTTCTTCTACCTATTTTCATTTTTGAAACATCTAACACTTGTTTTCTTTGAGATATTGTATTTTTTGAGTTTTCTATTTACTCTATGCATAGGGAATTAAATACATGTCTCAACTTAAGCATCTCACCACTTCATTTATCATACTATCATATTAGGATTTGTGTGTCTTCATGCTCTACTTGTGGTTTGAGGCTATGTTTGATCTGATTTTGTTAGACTTCTTAAGAGAGTTTTCAGATTTTTTTAATAAATACTATGTCGATTTTTTCACACAAATTCTATTTTATTCACTGGTTAGTCCAATGCAGCGCAGGATCATCAATCCTTAATTGAACAACCTCCTATTAGCGATCACCAAAACCCTTTGCGTTGTTTACACATGGCAGTTCAACACAGATCACCATCTTTTTTTTAATTACATCTATAATTTTTCTTGTGTATGAATATAAGTGCAATTCGAACGAATTGTTGGCAAACAGATGCAACCACCAGATATTGTACCAGCCTTTTTTTCACCTCCTAGCAAAATTGCTTCCAAGTTGGGACTACTGTTTCAATAATCCTTGGGCTGTAATGATTTCCGTCGCGTCAGATGTATTTGAACCTTTGCGACGCGATTCAAGTTCAAAATATTTGCAGTCAATCTTGATTTTTTTTTTATCAAGCTAGACCAAACAAACAAGTTTG
Source organism: Primula veris (assembly GCA_963682055.1). Classification (NCBI taxonomy): domain Eukaryota; kingdom Viridiplantae; phylum Streptophyta; class Magnoliopsida; order Ericales; family Primulaceae; genus Primula; species Primula veris. Next base: position 135,403 of record OY821748.1, read on the forward strand.
AAGATTTGGGGATTCAAGTGATGTTGCAAGAGTACGAGAAGTAACAGACTACAGTTAGGGGAAAGAAATTAAAAGGGGAGACGCCAATTCCAAGCCAATGTTTGAAAACTAGTAATTGTTTTTAGCTGTAACCAATTGGAGATCAAATTATTCGTAGGAAATTTAGTGATTACTTTCTATTGTATTGTATGGTTACTTTTAGTTTTCCAATCCATTTGTGTTGCTTGATGAACCCCTTGTTGTTATGTCTTGTTATTTGAGTTTAGAGTGATACTTTTCTAGTAATTTTTTTGTAGGAAATGTGGATTGATGGATTATTTTTTAATAATTTTCTTACTACAGATTGCTAAGGTCTACAAAAAGAAAGAAGATTTTTTAGTCATTAGTGGATTTACTTTCATTTGCAAAATCCGTTTAAGAAAAGTTTGTTTCTTTCCTCATGCTCCTTTCTCTCAATCCGATTCAAGTTAGTTACCTCTATTTTTTGTTATTCATTCATTTTCCCATGTGCAGGTCGTGAAGGGTAATAGTCACTATTTTTTAGTTGCTGCTGATAATTGCGAATTAAAAATTTGTCTGGGAATGGGTAGCCTAAAGGAGCCATCTCGAATTAAGTCAATTGAAGAAGAACCGGAAGATGTTGAAACCACATCTTCTAACAATGTTGCGTTAGCATGTATGATATGTACAGAGATAGCTAATGTCCTTGCTGTTATGAGGAGGAATGTCAGGTGGGGAGGCCGTTATATGTCTGGTGATGACCAGTTTGAGCACTCTCTCATCCAGTCATTAAAAACATTACGGAAACAAATCTATAATTGGAAACATCCATGTCGTACCATAAATCCATCTGCTTATTTACAACCTTTCTTGGACGTGATCCGATCCGATGAAACCGGTGCTCCAATCACAGGTGTTTCTTTGTCAACGGTATACAAGATCCTAACCGTAGACGTGCTTGATTTGAACACTGTGAATGTTAAAGAAACTATGCTATTGATAGTTGATGCTGTGACTAGTTGCAAATTTGAGGTGACTGATCCTGCATCTGAAGAGGTGGTTTTAATGAAAATCCTTCAGGTTCTTTTGGTCTGCGTAAAAAGTAAAACGTCTGTTGTTCTGAGTAATCAACAGGTGTGCACCATTGCCAACAGTACTTGTTTTCGTGTAGTTCATCAAGCTAGTACAAAAGGCGAGTTGTTGCAGCGTATAGCTCGCCAAAAGATGTATGAAATTGTGAGGTGTGTCTTCTTACATCTATCAGATGTCAACGAATCTGGAAATTCACAGGTCGAAAGAGTTAGTCCTGATACACAGGAGGTATAATTTCTTCTCCTTTTTAACATTTCGTATTTTTAGTGTACAAATTATGTCGTCATTACAGTAGGCTATTAAAATAAGGGTTAATGCCGTGTCGTTTGCCAAGCTCATGCGTAAGAAGAATAATACTCCCTATAGGAACATAACATGCTTTACTCCTAGTTGAGAGGGACTCAGGGACGAGAAGAAATAAATTACTCATTTCATTGAAGTTCTGTATTCTATAACATCTAGAGGGGTTAAATAATAAATAGTCGTGTGCCAAAGCTGCAAGCTTGCATTCACTTGTGTATCTCCTTAGAAAGAGTGCTAGTTTGCTGCATTTAATATGGTAAAAAGAAAGTTTTCTTAATCTGGGTTAACTGTTAAATTTTTAATTGTCATTCATTCAAAAAGACAAGGCCTAAGTGCCATTTGAGTAAACTTGCGGCATATTTGGTGTTACAGTAAAGCCTCTACAGTAATACTATTGGGACCCCACATAAAATAGTACTACAGGGAGGTTATGCGGCCTATATATGGATTACATAAAAAGCATTTCATTTTTAAAAATTGACTGTTTATTTATTTTAGGGTTTTCTTTTGCAGCATGATGCAGTTGCTGATAGTAACAACTTTAGTTCCCAGACTTCAGCGAACAGCCACGGGAGTTCTGAATATGATGGCCAAACGTTTTCTATGAATCCTTTAGATACGGGCATGATAAATAAACATACATTTCTGTCTTCTAACGGGGAAGCTGCTGTTCCATATGATCCACATGTAATGAATTGAGCCTTTTGGGGTCCCTTGTATGGTCGAGATTTTTCAGTTTTTATGTTTATTGTTAAATAATGTTGAAGATTCGGAACTTGGACCAAGGTCAAACACTATAGCCTTTGACGAAGACATTCCTCTTTTTGCTCTAGGGTTGATAAACTCGGCTATTGAACTGGGTGCTCCTTCTATCCGTGAACACCCTCGATTGTTGAGTTTAGTACAAGGTGATTTATTTCGTAAACTGATGCAATTCGGCCTATCAGCAAGCCCGCTCATACTTTCTATGGTGTGTAACATTGTTTTGAACCTTTTATCAACATTTGCGTTCTGAGCTCAAATTACAGATCGAGGCTTTTTTTCCGTGTGTGATTCTAAGGTTTGCTCAGAGTCGTTATGGGGCTTCTTACCTTCAACAAAAGGTATCTATGGAGTCTCTTGTTGATTTCTGTAGGCAGAAAAATTTCATGGTTGACATATACATTAATTTGGATTGCGATATAACTTGCTGTAATATTTTTGAAGAAGACGTAGTCAATTTATTATCAAGAAGTGTGGCGAGCCTATTTTTCTTTCTAGGCTCGGCTTATTCAACAACTTGCGTCGGCTCCGAGATCGTTAAGGGGTCCGGTATATGTGTGATCTGCTTCAGTGACGAGTTTTCGTCGTACCTGCACAAGCAACGAACAGGGGGTCCGGGTTGATACCAGACTTTCCCTCTCCATCGGTCAAGTCAGTACGGTGGATAAGAACGCTAGTAACTAAAGATGTAAGTTCAGTTAAAGAGTGAGTGAGTGTGGTCCGGTTACTTAGCGTAGTATCGGGTTCAACGGGGTATAATGGTGCAGGTCGGGTTCTTTCAGTTTTATCTCTCTTCTCTCCTCTCTTCTTCCCTCTGTTAAGTAGTATTAGTGGGGATATTTATAGTATCATTCAAGGCATATTAGCACTTGGATCACTGTACTGTCAAACACTAATCCGACGGCGTTAGGGCCATTATAACTCTGACAAGGGTACATCACTTGAACAGGACTTACAGTTGGTGGCATGTGATTGGACCACGTCGATAAAACGCTGAGGGACCCCTCAAGGGAGCAGTAGCATTAATTGGAGAAGCGTACTCGATACGCTTCTCTAGGCCGATGTGGAAACGGCTCAACCTATAAAAGACCGGGATAGCGCTCCCATCATGACTGACAGAGGCCCGGACATACTATTTTAGGGGTGATATGGGCCCGGACAAAGGGGATGCCGACATTCTCTCGCCAAAGTGCATTTCCAGTAAACTGCCCTTTATCTTCAATGCATATCCTTGCCTTGGATGGGCTTACTTCTGTCATTCAGGGTATGGCTGAGAGAATAAGCAATGGATCGGTTAATTCAGAATTGGGTCCTGTTAGTTTCGAGGAGTATATTCCTTTTTGGATGGTGAAATGTGATAATTACTCTAATCCTGATCAGTGGGTCCCATTTGTGAGACGGAGAAAATAGATAAAAAGAAGGTTGATGATAGGGGCTGATCATTTTAACCGCGATTCTAAGAAAGGTCTAGAGTTTCTCCAGGGAACTCATTTATTACCAGCCAAACTCGATCCCCAGAGTGTGGCTTGCTTTTTCAGGTACGCTGCTGGATTAGATAATTAAGAAACTCGTAGGGGATTTTTTGGGAAACCATGACGAGTTGTGCGTACAGGTTCTGAATGAATTTGCTGGCACGTTTGATTTTGAAGGCATGAATTTGGATATTGCTCTGCGCTTATTTCTAGAGACTTTTCGACTTCCAGGTGAATCACAAAAAATAGATAGGGTTCTCGAGGCTTTTTCAGAGAGATACTATGAGCAATCTCCCGAAACTCTAGCTGACAAGGATGCTGCTCTTGTGCTGTCGTATTCGTTAATTATGCTGAACACAGACCAGCATAGTGTACAGGTGAAGAAGAAGATGACCGAGGAAGATTTTATCCGGAATAATCGTCGCATAAATGGTGGTAGTGACTTTCCTCGGGAGTTTTTATCTGAGTTGTATTATTCCATATGCAAAAATGAGATACGTACTAAAAACTCAGAGGTAGCTATGGGTTTCCCTGAAATGACACCAAGCCGATGGGTTGACTTAATGAGCAAATCCCGAAAAACACCTCAATTCATCGTATCAGATTCAAACGCATATGTCGACCATGATATGTTTGCAAGTGTCTGGACCAGCAATCGCTGCTATCTCAGTTGTATTTGATCATGCAGAGCATGAAGGAGTATATCAAACTTGTATCGATGGTTTTCTTGCCATTGCCAAGATTTCGTCTTGTCATCGCCTAGAAGATGTTCTAGACGACCTAGTTGTGTCTCTCTGTAAGTTCACAACCCTTTTAAACCCGGCATTTATGAAGGTAGTCTTTGATGATGACATAAAAGCAAGAATGGCAACTATAACAGTCTTCACTATTGCGATTACGTACGGCGATTTTGTCCAAACAGGTTGGAGGAATATATTAGACTGCATATTAAAATTGCACAAGCTTGGTCTTCTCCCTGCTCGTGTGGCTAGCGATGCAGCTGATGATGCAGAGCTTTCTTCCTAATCAGGACAGGAGAAGCCTCTCATAAATTCTCTCTCTTCCTCAAACTTGTCATCTATTGGTACTCCTAAGAGATCTTACGGTCTCATGGGGCGGTTTAGTCAGCTATTATATATCTTTCGACACAGAAGAGCCGAGATCTCTGCCCACTGATCAGCAGCTCGCAGCTCATCAAGGCACCTTACAAACTATACAGAAATGCCATATAGATAGCATATTCACAGAGCAAGTTAGTTTCTACAGGCCGATTCTCTATTACAGATGGGGAGGGCACTTATAGGGGCTGCCAGTCGACCCCAAAAAGGGGGGAGTTCTCCTGAAGATGAAGACACAGCTGTTTTCTGTTTGGAACTGCTGATAGCTATTACTCTTAATAACCGGGATAGGATTGCGATACTATGACAGGGTGTGTATGACCACATTACCAGCATTGTCCAATTGACTGTGATGCCTTGCGCCCTTGTTGAAAAAGCCGTATTTGGGCTTCTTCGTATATGCCAGAGACTTTTGCCTTACAAAGAAAATCTTGCTGACGAGCTTTTGAGGTCTTTACAGCTTGTTTTGAAACTTGATGCCCGCGTGGCGGATACATACTGCGAGCAGATAACACAGGAAGTTAGCCGACTCGTGAAGGCTAACGCATCGCACATCCGGTCTCCAATGGGGTGCAGGACGATCACGTCTTTACTCTCTATCACGGCTCGTCATCCGGAAGCTTCCGAAGCTGGGTTAGATGCTCTGTTCTTTATCATGTCTGAAGGGGTCCACCTCTCCCCTGCCAATTTCGTCCTCTGTATTGACTCAGCCAGGCAGTTTTCCGAGTCCCACGTTGGACAGGTGGATCGGTCTGTGAAGGCTCATGGAGAGCTCTGTTTTGTGTTTGACCAGGTGGTCAAGAGGTTAAGGTCTCTTTAGAAGAAGCCGAGGTTTCGAGAATGTTTCAGAATATAGGGGATATGTGGCTGAGGCTAGTACAGGCTCTGAGAAAAGTTTGTGTTGGACCAGAGAGAAGAAGTTAGAAATCATGCGCAATTTTGGTTGCAGATGTGCTTGATGTGTTGGGACAAGAGCCACCTTCCAAACGGGCTTTGGCTACAGTGTTTTGATCTGGTTATATTCACGGTGCTTGATGATTTTGTTGAGATCTCCGATGGTGATCAGTCCCAAAAGGATTATAGAAATATTGAAGCTGGGACTCTGACTCTTGCATAAAAATTTCTTTAGGAAGTCTTTTAACAGTTGATAAACGAGTTGTCACAGTTGAGTAATTTTTGTAAATTGTGGTTGGGTGTTGTTAAGAGGATGGAGAAATAGGTGAAGGTGAAAGTGAAAGTGAGGGGGGGAAGACGAGTGTTACACGAGCTGGTTCCCGAGTTACTGAAGAACACAAGGTTGTGTTGGTGATGAAAACAAAAGGGAGTGCTCTCGTTCAAAGGAGCGAGCGGCTTATAATTAAGGTGAGGATAACTTGTGGGAGTTGACATGGTTGCAATGTTAAAAACGTATCTCTAGATTTGCAGAACGAATTCTTTTCGGATCAAGATTCAGAGCAGACGTTGCGAGGTCATGACACAGCTCCTTCTACTGATGAATGAAACCACTACGACATAAAGTGCAGGACCTGCATACAGTTCATCATGTTGATAGCTAACATATATATATATATATATATATATTACTTACTCGTTTATGTGAGATTTAAATGTAATTTGATCATATGGTTGTTTGGGTGTTTTGATGTTGAGGGTTCGATTTACCCCATAAGAAAACGGCCTACTGTATTATATAACGTTCTTAAGGCTTGTTTGGCGGCTGCATTTAAGCAAGTAAGTTGGTCTTTATGATGATTGATGATGGATGTGAAAACGTGTACAATCTTAAATTTTTCAGTCTAAAAAAATGCAAAAAAAAGTATTTAGCTAATTTAAGTCTGAAGAATCAAAGAACCACGCTTAATTTGAATCAACGAAATAAGATTAGTATTGACTGTCATTGTCTGTTGCTTTTACTGAATACTGATATAATTATATTGAAATAAACAAATATGCAAAATACCTACCTCTTTAACCATCATATGGAGGATGATGATTTGCAATGAACTTTCTGATTTTTGTAAATAATTGACCCTACAAAAACTTTCTATCTTTTTACAAATAATCCTTATACAGACTTATCCTTATGATTGTATATATATATAGCTTTGTATTTGACTATTTGTTTTAGTCCATTTTTCTGCAGTCTTTGTTTGAAAGTTTTAAATATCTATCTATCTATATGTAAATTTAAATGTAAACAAAAAAAAAAAAAAGAAGCAGACATCCCAAAACAAACAATTTCAACAAAATGTAAATAAATCCCATTGAATTTTTTAGTTATTAAAATGGTGGTGGGTCAGGGATTAAGGACTGACCAGCAGCCACGTCATTGTGATAAACCCAAACAAACAAACACACACACCTGCTACTACTACTATTATTATTAAAACTAACTGTAAAGAGTAGTCTTTCTTTTTCATGAGTAAATGAATTTACGTAATCTCATTTGGATTGTACATTTACTTATTTAGCTCTACAGATTAATATTATTTTTATTTTGTTTTTACTTGTACATGGTGAAAAACAGTATTTATGGGTATTTATGGTTTCTCCTTTTTTTTTTTTTTTATAATTTCCAGCTGGCAAATTAATATGGATTTAAGAGGGACCAATATTGTTGTTGTTTTTATTTATTTATTTATAAAACGTGACAAAAATAGTAAAATAGAATTGGAGGGAGGGTATTGTTTGATAGTAACTGGTGACAACAACAAATGGAGACGTGAAAGGAAAGGAAAAGGGGGGGGGGGGTAAAATGACACGGTATATATATATATATATATATAGTTGCTTGCTTTTATTATACTACTACTACTAATAAATAAATAAATAATAATAATAAGCCTCTTTTTTGTTTTGTTGCTGTTGCTTTTCGATTTGAGCGAACGAACTTTCCCCCTGTTTTTTTTTATTAGTCTACTTAAAAACACTTTTCTCTGCTCATATTCATTCATACATCCATACCCACTTTCTCTCTCTAAATCTATATTTATATTTTTATCATTTACAAGTTCCAAACCCCCCCATCAACTTCTCTTATTATCTCACTTTGTAAGTAATTCCCTCATTATTTATTAGTCTTAGTTGTTATTTTGTTAATTCCCTTTTTCATAATTAATCCTTTTTTTTTTTAATACATATTCAACTAGAGATCTATTTAGCTGCTTATAATTACTACTAATCTAATTTTAGGTACCAAATCGTTGACTAGAAAAAATAAAATAAAATAATAAAAAATGAGTACTAGCTGTTATATTGCTATTTCCTCTGTTAAAATAATTACTTCTGGAAATCCAACTATTTTTGGATTCCCATTTCCTAAACCTATTCATTCCCACACCAACAATTTGTCCAAATCTCATTTTAAACCAAAAAATCTACGTTATTTCCATTGTTATAGATACAAGATGTTAGGGTTTAGAGCTGTGATTGACCCGAACAGGAAGATTTTTAGTGAATCCGGTTCGAGATTTTGTCAGTCTAGGATTTATAAAAGTTGTAGTTTACATCAAAAGAAACGACTTTCTGTTATAGCTAACGTGGCTGCCGATTTTAGAAACCATTCCAAATCAGTTGAGAAAATACTAGTAAATGATAACTTGCTAGAAAGTATTTACAACAACCAAGGGGGATTTAAAGTGGACCCTTTATTTATCGAAGAGTCTACGGTAGAATCGGATGGTGTTACCTTAAACCTAGAGGATTTGAACGGTACGAGAGTTTTGCCTAGAGAGAGAGGGGAGTCAGGGATAGAGGAAGAGGCATGGGAGTTGTTGAGGAGTGCGGTGGTGAATTATTGTGGGAAGCCTGTGGGCACTGTCGCTGCTTCTGATCCGTCAGATGATGATCAGACCTCGAATTACGATCAGGTGTTTGTTCGTGATTTTGTGCCCTCGGCTCTTGCGTTTTTGCTTAAGGGGGAGGCCGACATTGTCAAGAATTTCCTACTCCACACGTTGCAGTTGCAGGTACTGTATTTTCTTTTATGTACTCGTTAGTTTTGTGTGTTGTTTTTATTTCCCTGGTTAAGTTGTATATTTCTTAATTTGGAGGACCGGTTATAAATAAATCTTAATACTGTGTTTACTACTTTTGCGTGTTTTGTTAATCGAATTGTTAACTTTACATGTTTGAAATTTCAAAACTGGATATGAATACTCAAGCTTAGGGTTGACATCATAGTTCATATGAATGTTAATTTTGAAAGGGCAAACAGTTAGTAGATGCTTAAATTGCGTTGTATTTGACTATAAGCAAGTATCTGATGGAGTGGAGGGCCAAGGAATTGTGCTTTATTTGCTTGTAGATTTTGACGGCCTTTTTTCTGTTTGCCTTAAATTGACTATTGTACACAAAGGAACTTTAACTTCTCGTTCGATCAACCATCACCTATTACTTTAATTGTTGGTCTTTTTAGGTGGAATATAATCTTTCATTTGAAATAAACTTCTCCTTCGATCAACCATCACCTACTGCTTTTTAGTTGGTACTATCATTTTATTATAGATTCACTTCAACAAAATAATTGGCGTTAAAGTTTAGACAGAGAATACATCAACCGCATTGGAGTGATTTAATGCTTTGTAATTACGATGGAGTACCAGGGTGCTCAAATGTTTTGAAATAGAAATCAGACGTCTTTCTTTTTTGTCGTTTTCTATAGAGTGTGTAGTGGAAAGTGAATATGGGGTTTATTCAGTTAATCTGAATTGGCCTGTCAAACTGGCGCTTCTTCTTGGTAGTCTTTTACTAGTGAAGTTCTTGAGTTAGAATTAGAAACCTTAAAACTTGTAAAATTAGATTTTTCTTAATTAATACATTTTTACTAAACTGTTGGCGATAAATCTGCTGTCCAAGTGACTCGAACACTCCAAACTCACAATCTATGGACAGACTCTCAGCATTAACGATACTACAGGTTGTTCCATCATATTTAAGTAGCTAAAACTGTTTCTTTTTTCCCTTTATAATAGAGTTGGGAAAAAACTGTAGACTGCTATAGCCCTGGTCAGGGTTTAATGCCAGCAAGCTTTAAAGTCAAAACAGCACCTCTGAATGGAACTGATGGACCTACGGAGGATGTATTAGACCCTGATTTCGGTGAATCTGCCATTGGGCGTGTAGCTCCTGTCGACTCTGGTGAGAAACCTTTATTTTCCGTACCTTTTTTATGAAGTATTTTACCTTTGCCAGACTCTTATGAATTTACCTCTATGGTTATTAGGTCTTTGGTGGATTATTTTGTTGAGGGCTTATGGGAAGATAACTGGTGACTATTCGCTACAACATAGGGTGGATGTGCAAACGGGTATTAGGCTGATACTTAATTTGTGCTTAACAAATGGGTTTGACATGTTTCCTACGCTGCTGGTCACTGATGGTTCGTGTATGATTGATAGACGGATGGGTATACATGGCCATCCTCTTGAAATTCAAGTAAGTTTCGTATTATTATTCATAAATATATTATGAGGACTGATCAAGGGACACAACGCTAAATAAATTCTAGACACAACATAAAAAAGCATGGTAAGAACTAGTGGTTAAGTTATACAATATTTTGGGGTTGACAGACTTCAGAAAGAATTCCATTATACTTCATCAATATCTAGAAGAAGTATAATGTGGAGTGATCCGATTTCGTTCAGTACCTGTAAGTGCGTTGCCGTTGCAGCTGTCTTCATGTTGGCATTTTTTTTGCAAAAATTGGTTGCTAAGGATATGACAATGGTATTTTGCATACTTGTCAAATCAAACACATTTAGTTGGGAGTGAAAACAGCAGCTTATTTGAATATCACAACGCCTGCCATTTCTTTGCATCTACCTTACCCCCAAATTGAAATTGTTCAAGAATTCCCAGGAAATGCAGAATATCATCTCCAACTTTTTTCTTTTCTTTTTCTTGTAGTTTTGTCATCAAGGGATAATCAGGTCTCAAAGATTAAACATCATTGGATATATCATCCCCAACTTAAATGTATAGTTTTTGTGGTTTAAACACTGCACCAACGAGCAACATGCCTCTTTACATGCACCAGTGCTATGTTTGCTTGTTATCCTGCCTGACTAATATGCCTGACTTGATTTTACAGGCCCTATTCTACTCTGCTCTATGCTCCTCAAGAGAGATGCTAATTGTCAATGATGCAACTAAGGCTTTAGTTTCTGCAATAAACACCCGGCTCAGTGCTCTCTCGTTTCACATCCGAGAATACTATTGGGTTGATATGAAAAAATTGAACGAAATTTACCGTTACAAGACAGAAGAGTACTCTACTAATGCCATCAATAAATTTAACATTTATCCAGAGCAAATTCCTACGTGGCTTGTAGATTGGATTCCTGAAGAAGGTGGTTATCTCATGGGCAATCTACAACCCGCTCATATGGATTTTAGGTTTTTTACGCTTGGAAACCTTTGGTCCATTGTTTCTTCTTTGGGAACACACAAACAGAATGAGAGTATTTTAAATTTGATCGAGGAAAAATGGGATGATCTTGTGGCAAACATGCCTATGAAAATATGTTATCCAGCATTAGAGTATGAGGAATGGCGTATAATCACCGGTAGTGACCCAAAAAATACGTAAGCCCTTCTAAAAAAGATCATTAGTTTCATTCATACATGTAGATTTCACTTTTCTTGTTATAATAATCGAATTTCTTCTTCTTATTTGCTTGCAGGCCATGGTCGTATCATAATGGTGGATCTTGGCCGACACTTCTGTGGCAGGTATGTATTTCAGTTGGTTAAATCACATGAGATATCTCAAAAATAAAATCCATCTTGATAAAAGTTCCGACCACTGCCTATTAGGGAGATGCAGTATCTGATTCTGCTGTGGTATTTCAGCAGCTCATTTTGTTATGAACTTGAATCTTTTGGTTTGAGATTATAGACAGTGAAGGAAATGCACTTACAAAACTAGCCTCAAAAACTTATTTATAGCATTCTTGAAATAAAAGCTGGATGAACCAGCAAAGGATAGAAACTCAGTTTTGAATTTTTTTATGATATAGGAGAAACAACCGCTGTAAAAACAATTACTGTTCAAGTGTTTGCTGTTCACTTCAAACTCTTTGAAACTACCACTAAAACACATTATAGAAACTTTTGAGAACTTGGCAAAAGCATTGTTATGTATCTTTAGGTTACCTTCGGATGATCTAATTTTGATATCGTTTTGATTTTTGTAGTTCACACTGGCCTGTATCAAGATGAAAAGGCCCGAGTTAGCAAAAAAAGCGATTGATTTGGCTGAGAAGCGGCTCTCTGTAGACCAATGGCCAGAATATTATGACACACAAGGTGGCAGATTTGTCGGGAAGCAATCTCGGCTCTTCCAAACATGGACTATAGCAGGGTTTTTGACCTCAAAAATGCTACTCGAAAACACAGAAATGGCATCCCTTTTATTTTGGGAAGAGGACTATGAGCTACTCGAGACCTGTGTTTGTGCACTCAATAAACCTGGTCAAAAGAAATGCTGGCGTGGCGTTGGCCAGTCTAGGCCATCCATATAAGGAGTGAATAATTTCATCATGTATTGGTACTAGGCTTAGTAAAAGAATTAGCTTAGTTTTGAGTGGATGAATGTGCTGTGCGTTTTATAACAGCAACTCCCTCTGTTAAGTTTGATTGGATAATGTGGTGTGCATTTTAAAACTGCAACCACCACTGTTTAACTTTTTTTTTTTCTGATTATAACAGTTGCTCATAGTTGTCTACTTATCTTGAAAAGTGATACTGTATTAGTCCTACGATTTCTAAACATATATCAATAATTTTGTATTTTTTGCTTTCGATTGACTAGTGTGTAACTACTGGATACAATACTTAGCTATAAGGCATGTCTAGTGTTCCAAGTCAAGAGCCAATGACATAATGTGAAGTTTATCGAAGAACATTTATAACTTCCGGCTGTAATCTTTGTTTTTGCAGGAAGTATGTTTTCAATTTGTCGCTACCAGTGAGAAAATAAAAATTCACATTAAATTGCTTTCTTATTTTTGTAAAACTTGGTACTTTTTTTAATCTTAGAAAAGTATAAGAACAATGTAAAAGCAACATGGAGCCACGGGCCACGTCACTTATTAGTTAATTAAATTTAAATACTTTCTCATAATGAATCTCATTAAGTTCTCTAAATCATCTAAAACATAACAAATAGTATGTCCTCTGATATAAAATAAGCGTAACAAAAAGAAACAATTCCATAATTACAGTATCTCTAAACGTGGCTGATATCACTGTTTTGAATCAAAAAGTAAAGTGAGTTGATTGAAAATATTGTGAAAATAGTGGACCATTAATGTCATTAGTTCAAACTTAATGTGGATTGATTCTATACATAACATAGATATTCTTCAGTCTCCATATTTATTTATATTTGCTCAAACATGGCTTGTTTTTCTCTCACTCTTACACTAAATAAAATAAAATAAAAAGATGTAATCTTTTGACTTTCTGTCACAAACCCATTTCAGATCAACACAATCAGGTGAGGTGAATAACTCTTTTTTATTTATTTATTTATTAATCTTTGTAAGAAATGAATCCCCAAATTTCATTTTCTAGGATATTCCCAGATGAAGTTGTTCTCCAGATATTATCTCGATTACCAATTAAATCCATTTTCAAGTTTAAATCTGTTTGTATCTTATGGTACAATCTTTTATCTGAAAACTACTTTATCCAACTATTTCATCAAATCTCTATTAAAAACCCAACTGTACTCATGGAGGTCTCCGATTCTTCCAACTCAAACCCTAGCTTAGTCTGTGTTGATGAATCGGTTGGTGTTTCTTATTTTGATTTGGATTTTATTAAAGATAGGGTCAAAATCAGAGCCTCTTGTAACGGTTTGTTGTGTTGTTCTAGCATACCTGATAAGGGTGTTTACTATCTATGTAACCCTATTACTAGGCGTTTTATGGTTTTGCCGAGGTATCGAGAGAGACCCGTTACTCGTTTTTACCCTGATGGAGAGGCTTTGCTTGTTGGGTTGGCTTGTGATTTGTCTAATAGCAAGTTTAACGTGGTTTTAGCGGGTTACCATAGATCTTTCGGGCATAGGTCTGATAGGAGCTTCGTATGTTTAGTATATGATTCGGATACCAATAAGTGGAGGAAGTTTAATTCGTCACAAGACGAGTCTTTTACACACATGAATATAAACCAGGTTGTTTATGTAAGTGGGTCGTTGCACTGGTTGACCTCGAGTTGTTCGTTTGTACTGGTTCTCGATTTTAAAAACGATGTTTGGGGTAAAATTGCGTTGCCAAATGAATTGAGATATGGGAATGGGAATCGAGCTTATCTGTTGGATTTTGATGGCCTTTTGTCAATAGTTCAGATTTCAGATTCTTGGTTGACTATTTGGGTCTTGAAAGATTACGATATGGAAAAATGGGAGGTGGTTGATAAAGTGAGCTTAAGGTGTATTAGAGGAATGGTACCGGGAATTTTTCCTATTAGTCAAAGTGGTGATTGTATGTTGTTGGCGACTCATAAGCAGGTTTTGGTGTATAATCGGAGCAACAAAGTTTGGAAAGAGATGTATTCAGTGAGGAATGGTTGTACTCTTCCCTTGTGGTTTTCGTCTCATTCGTTTCGAAGCACTTTGCTCTCATTCGCTAAGGTTTGATATAGATCAATATGTCATGTATATATATAATTGTGGGAAACTGCAATAATGCTGTGATGCAAGTTGTTGGTTGGTGCTATGAGGTATTTGTAGTCGATCGAGCCATGACGTAAGATTATTGTTAAAATGTTTAGGCTATCGAGTGGCCTGCAAACCTTTGTCTAATGAAAGCTTTTGCATAGTTTGTTGGTGATTGATTCTGGAGTGTTATGATACATCTCTCTGTAGTCTATAATCTATCTGTACACATGACCCTTAGTTTCTGAGTATATAGTCAAAACGAACAATTTGATTTAGTTTTGGTCTTAAATTGATTAATGGAAGTTATTGTCGTTGCAGATATGTATTGTGCTTGTTCTGTTAATCCGACTCATTAATTCGCAGAGTAAATACGTTTTATTTTTGTGTGTGATTGAATTTTGGTCTTAAATTGATTAATGGAAGTTATTGTCATTGCAGATATTGTGCTTGTTCTGTTAATCCGACTCATTAATAAGCAGAGTAAAAATACGTGTTATTTTTGTGTGTGATTGAATTTTGGTCTATGGTTTTTTTTTTTCAAACTATTATACATTGAATGGTTGTTTGTTTGTGCTTTGGGTGGAAATCTTACTCGTGTTTCTCATTTTAACTGGCCATTGCAATAGTAGTACAAGTTGTTACAAAATTTAGTATGTATTTTATTTTTTGAGAAGGCGAATAAAGTTGAAAATAGAAAAAGAATGTTGTTAAAACACATATAGTAGTATATTGTGTACCCTTACAACCAACCATTGGAACACGTAAGTATAGTAAAACTAACAATCAGTTAGTTGTTCAGGAATCAACAATATGTCGTTTTACATGCTTGGTATATTCCGAGTTTTCTTCTAAAAATAACTCGGAATATATACCATACAACAATCCACGGACGCAAATATTCAAAAAAAAGTTGAAGCTCTCGTGATTAAACCTGATTTAAAAGCAAATACACTATAAAATAACATATATATATATATATTCCCAAGAAGAAACATAAAAGGTCAGAAGATGAGAAATCTGAAAATGGAAAAGGGGTTTGTGAAGCTGGAAAAAGGTAAATAAAGCAATGAAGAGAAGAAGAACGAACATATTGTTGAGATAGACAAAAAGTGTTTTTGAGTTATAAAAAAAAAAAAAAAAAAAAAAAGGAAGGATGAATGAATGAATGAAGAGAAGACCAAAAGTGTTAAAAAAAGATAAAAATATAGGGACGGACAATACAAGTTTAAAATATCAGATAAGGAGCTTTTTATTTCCCTAAAATCCTTTTTGACCTTTTATTTATTTCTCTCTCTCTCTCTCTAAATATAAGGAGAGTAAAAGATGATGAAGATGGGGGTAATTTGGGGGGGTGGTGGGCGAACGGGGATGAGAAGCACGAATATGAATGGTTATAATAAACCCATATCTTGTTTGGGTTTATTTGATAATTATACCACCATCAACAACAACAACAACAATAATAATAATTTGTTCTTGTTTTCTTCTGCTAAACCAATTAATCTCATTAATACTAATATTGTTGTTGCTAAGTCTGCTAAAAACAATTATAATAATAAGAATAAGAAAAAGGAAGATTATCATAGCCACGTTGCAAAACCAGACGAAGCTACTGGACCGTTCCCCGAAGCTATATTGCTTAAACAGGTTTTATTATTTACATTTTAATTGCTCTAAACCCTGTTGTTCATTACCCTCTTTACATTCGTTTTTTTTTTCTTAGTTATAACAATAAATAAATAAATAAATAAAAAAAGGGTTTTAAGATGGAGGATTCCACCCAAACTCAGTTTGTACTGTTTTAGCTTTTTACTTTTCTTGCTTTTAAACTAATTCCCCATTTCTCTCAACACGTTAGCTTTTATGACTTTTCAAGCTTATATTAAAAGCTTATTTGACACCCCAAAAAGAAGTAATTACAACCTTAGTCCACACCCCTACTTAAATAGAGTTTTTTTTTTTTTTTTGGATTAGTTTACATGTGCTGTGTTTAAATAAAATCTTTATCTCAATTAGGAAAATAAAATAAAATTACAGTGTCTTGAATTAGAGATATATAAAACTTAAAAGGTGGGTTCTTCAATCAGGCTTGTAGACCTCTCCTTTTATCTTCTGCTTATAAAGCTGGGTGTTATTGTTGATCTACGAGCACAAGATGAATAGGTTAACAATAAATTTGCTGGCTAAATAAAACCCTAGTTAAAGAATCTTGTTATTTTGACTTAAAAGATAGGAAATCGGACTTATTGGACATAGATTTGCTTACATGTCTTATTAAGTTTAAGCCTTTTTTTTTTTTATCAATCGAGAGATCAAACCTTTGAAAGTAATAGACTTCAATTACCTTGCATAAGTTGGCTATTTAGAAGGAATTATGTCCAATGGAGGTCAATTTCTATAGAGGCCGATATAAAACTGAAAATAAATAGTAACATACCAATCTATTTGTATTTCACACTAAACTCGGTACCACTTCATGCGTTGAGAAAAAAAATTGATTTTTGAAAAAACTTGTAAATCTGAAACTGTCACTGCTATACTGTTGAAAAGTTTGATGGCTTTCATTTAATATCTTTGAAACACGCTTCCTTACTATTTGGTTCCTTTTTTGGTGCATTTCCTGTTATTTTTCAGCGATATTGGTACCCTTTAGTTTGAGATGTATTTTACCCATCCTTACTATTTGGTTCCTTTTTCTGCATTTCCTGTTAATTTTCGGTGATATTGGTACCTTTGGTCTGAGATGTATTTTATTTTTATTTGAATTTCAGAAGAAAGTTCAGGAAGACGGTACGCTTCTCCCTGAGTTTGCCGATGATGAAGAACGTAAGTCTTAACTCTTTGTTTCCTATTTGAGTTTCACCGGTTTCTTTTTTCTTAAGGATTGTTGATCCCATATTCAAATTCCTTCTTTTGCAGAAAACTTATTTGAACTCTTTAGTCTTCAACTTGAAAGCGGATTGGAGGTCGATCAGGGTAAGTATATTAGCTAGCCCCTTGGTCTGTATCTTGTACATCATCAACCACTTGGTTTCTTACAATAGTCTTCTCTCTTTACGAGCATGCATTTTTTCTTTTAACCTTGTTTGTATTTCGGTATTTACAGTGCGCCATTATGAAGTGGTGTATCTTATTCACGAGGATCGAGAGGAAGAGGTCGAGAGCGTAAACACTAAAGTTGAAGGTACCATTTACATTCTTTTTCTTTTATGCCTCGACATTTTGTTTCGATCAGGTTTCATCTTCTATTCAGCGTTGTTTGATTGCAGCTTTAAAGCTCAGTTTTTTGAGGTTTTTTGTTGAATGAGCTAGGAGCAGTAAGATTTGAGACCTAGTTTCTTTCCGAAAATGACAAAAACTTTAGCTTGTTTACTTAAAAGTTGCCACCAATGTTTTTCCTCGGTCTTTCCATTGACATGGAAGTGTCGTTCCTAACATATACAAGGTCATTTTATTTTGAAGAGTTCATAAAAGAGAAGAAAGGCAGAATATGGAGATTCAGCGATTGGGGTCTCAGAAGGCTAGCATACAAAATCCAGAAGGCAAGAAATGCTCACTACATATTGATGAACTTCGAAATAGCTGCCAATTGGATAAACGATTTCAAAACCATGTTAGACAAAGACGAAAGAGTGATTAGACATCTCGTTATGAAGAAAGACAAGGCAGAGACCGAAAATTGCCCTCCCCCTCCTTTGTTCAGCTCATCATATGCTGAGACAGACGATGATGAAGATGATGATTTTGACGAGGATGAAGATGAGATTGATGGAGATGATAATGAAGAGGGTATCGTATACGTAGACGATTTTATTGAAAATGACAGTCAGGAAGGGAAACTGAAAACGGAAAAAGTAGGAAGATAGGATTTAATGCACCCTAATGTTTAGTTTAATCTCGCAGTTATCACTTTTGTAACCAAGAAGAAGTTGAGTTTTGAAGTATATTCTGCCTGTAAAAGATTGTAATACTAGTATCATGAATGTGGATTTACTTTTAAGGGTGGCTTTAATCAATCAATGGCAGATGGACTTGTGCTCTATGTAGTGTACTTATTTCGTATGTGAACTTAAAAGCTCTTGTTTGCGTGCAACTTTTAGTGCCAGAGAAAAATGGACATAAATCCATAATATTCAGTTGCTTAAATCCACCTGGCAAATATTTTTGGGTTCTCACCACGTGGGATCTTTCTAAACTCAAATAAGTATAAAATATTTGTTTTTGGTGAAAATTTTATACACGCCCTTGATGATACAAACTCATACAAGAAACATGAACACTTAAAAAACCACTAAAAAACTCAAACACCAAGCCCCTTTTATACAAGCCCAAAAAAAGAAGAAGAATAAAACACACACCTTTGTTACCATTTCCACCTCCGTGAACCCGCCATGTCCACGGTCACCGCCGTATTAGCTATCTGTCTACTTATAATATTCTTTCCTGTTAATTATTGCATTTCCCATCATGATCATGAGCACACAGGTAAACTGCCTCAGTCAGATATAGACCTCTTAGAGTTCCCTCTTAACTTAGAGTTTCTAGAGGCCGAGTTTTTTTTGTGGGGCGCGTTAGGATATGGCTTGGATGTCCTGGCGCTTGGTCTATCCAGTGGAGGACCGCCTCCCCTAGGAGTTAAAAAGGCTAAGCTTGACCCGTTCACTAATGATGTTATACTTCAGTTTGGATTACAAGAAGTTGGACACTTGAGGTAATTGCTTCTTTCTGCTTTTACTGCATGTGTTTCTCTTTCTTTCAATTTTCATTTTTTTGATTTTGTTCATAAGTTGCAATATGAACGGTTGATCAAATTGAAGACGACTTTTTTTAGTTTATTTTTTTTCCGTATGGAAGAACTAGTTAATTCATGTCAAGATAGGTCTTAATTTATATTCCCATATGACAAATGTTATCTTGTTGCTCCATTTATGAATATGATTACAAAAACCAGTCATGTTTAGCTTTTGCTAATATGTACAAAGGCTTTACAAAATCATTAATAGAAACATTATAGCCAAACTCGTCTTTAATTTGGAGAACATTAGATGATTGATTCTTCTTAAGTTTCAAGTTTTGTCGGGTCTTGCAAGGTGCTGATTCCAGCAACTTTCAAGCAAGGAACAAAAACGTGAGCTCAGAAGTCAGAAGATGCAATCAAACAAGGCTTTATTCATTTAAAAATAAGGCTTTATTACGCTTGTATAGGTCTAACCTGCACGTCAGTTATTTGGACCATTAATCGATATTAATGTTAAACTTATTATAAACAGGGCAATTAAAAGGACGGTGAAAGGATTTCCAAGGCCTTTGCTGAATCTAAGCTCGGAAGCGTTTGGAGAGGTGATGAACAGCGCATTTGGGAGGCCACTGATCCCACCCTTTGATCCTTATGCTAACTCGGTTAACTATTTATTAGCTTCTTATGTGGTGCCTTATGTGGGGCTCACCGGCTATGTTGGAGCTAATCCTAAACTCCGAAGCCCCGTTGCCAAAAGGGTACTTTAAATTCACATACTTTACTATTCACGTTTCCAATATTTATTTCATGTCATCGTATATCAATTTGTTCATTGCTCGCTTTTTATTATACATAAACCTTTTTATATGCGTAGCACTCGACACATTTAGGATTTACACTATACGGAGTATATATTTTTTTTTTGTAAAAATGTGTTCACAATACGCATTGCTTAATGGACTAAAGAATGTCAGTTTAGGCAAAGCATACCTCTTTGGAGCTAGAAGCAACAGTGGGGAATTTCAGAATTGTGTACCCCTTGTTTTGGCACAAGTTATTTGGCTCTGTAAGTGAAAATTTTGGGTATGTGCAATTCTTCATTATGACCTTCCAGAACTGGGGATCCATGTTATCTTCAAGATCCATGATGGCTCAGTTTATACATATTTTTAAATTTTGATATATTATGAAAGTCAATATTACATACTTGTGGACATAATTATTAAAAACACTAATTTATGTTTTTTATTTAAGAATTTTTACTAGCATCATTGAGCATCAGAGTTAAACACAAGAGTACAAAGAGGCAACAGTAAACATCAGAGTTAAACATCAGAGTACAAAGAGAGATTTTATCCATTCAAACTTTGTAATAAAAGATCATTTTTCTTGAGAAATAAGTATACAGACAAGTTGCATAAAATCAAGCTCCACCCAGAAGACTAGCACACTACGTATGTCGTTTAAATATATATATATTATAGCTGGTGGCAGGACTCTTAGCAGTGGAGTCAGGTCAGGATGCAGTCATCCGAACGCTTCTCTACCAGATGGCAGCCCACACAGTAGAGCCATATACAGTTACAGTTGCGGAATTCACAAACCGTATTTCCAATCTCAGAAATATTCTTGGAAGACACGGTCTCAAAGACGAGGGACTAGTGGTGAGAAAAGCACAGGGAGCGGAAGGGAGTGTTAATGGGAATATCCTCGCGGGTAATAAACATTCACTTGGGTACGACAGAGCACCAGAGGAGATTCTGAGGATCGTATATGGAAAAGGAGATGAGCGTATCCCAGGTGGCTTCTACCCAAGTGGAGCCAAGGGTAGAATTGCCAAAAAGTATTTGAAAGGAGATAAGAGAGGGCAGAATTTCATGAATGTATAAGAGTTGTTAATAAGAAGACTACAAGGCAGTACGTATGCCTTTTTCAAAAAGAATAAAGGAATAAGCAAAGGCCTATACTACTATATAGTTTGTGTTTGTGTTTGTGTTTGTGTTTGTGTTTGTGTTTGTGTTTGTAGTTCAACGTTTTAAATGCCTTGGTGTAGCGATGTTTAGCAATTATAACTGCCAACTGCTGATAGATAAAAGGATATTCTCATCGGTTCAGAGAAATCAAACCGTTGGTACACGATTCTTGTTGTCTATATAAATTACATAAGTTTAACAAATATGTACGCTCAGTGTCAAGCTGGGTTACTGCTTTCTTTTGAGCGCTTTGCGGTCTTGCAATTGTTTTTCACAGACTTAAATAGTGCCAATTAATCAAGAAAATTACTACTCTGTACACATTTTTATCAGACTATTCAATTCAAATGTGCATAGAAAATGAAATTCAAGTATTTATGATCTTCAAGCATTGAAGGCATCGGGAATGCAATTTGTTTGAAGTTCCTCCTCAACTTTTTATTTTATTTTATTTTGGGTCATTCTCCTGAACCTTTGTCAATGATGCGGTTTTCGAACAAATCCGTATCTATTTATGGTAATTAATCTTCAGACTTTTCGGGATAGATGATGGAATATTTGTGCATATAGTTTTTATGTCATTGTATAATTCAATATCAAGTGGGGGAAACAATGGCATACAAGGGAATTATTTGGCTAAAAGATGGAGAAAAACGTAAAAGCTTATTTTGGACAATATGATCCGTTTATTAACCATTGAAGTTTGACATACAGAGCAGCGCAGAGCAGCCTATAAAAAGGGGTTACAATAAACACCTTTCGTTTTTCCCCGGCCGCCCCCCCCACTCTTTTATTGAATAGTAAGTAACACCGTTAATAAGATGGCTTAACTATACAGAGCAGAGCAGAGCAGCCCTTCAAAATATTACCTTTTTAGTTAAATCATTACTTTTTAGAGAAAAATATTTAGTTTTATCACATACAAATCACTAATACTTGTTACTCCAAATTTGGTTGTCTTATAGCGAGAACAAATTGTTTCGAGGGCAAATGGAAGCGGGAACTCAAACGTGAAACGTAAAAAATTGAATAATTTATAAAAAAAATTACACGTGAAATAATGGAAAGTAAAAAAGAAAATATGAAAGATGGGAACGGGAAACACGGTTTTTTGAAAGAGAAAACAAGTTTGTGTAGGTAACTATTGTACAAACTCTATAATTTTTTAAGGTGGAGGGATTCAAACAATTTATATTTGATCGGGGGGAGAGTGCGAACTTTTTGGTAAATCAAATATTAATTAAAATATAAAATAATATGGTGTAGTGGGAATGGGTAGTCACTTTTATTTGAAGCTGTCAACGACACTACTACAATTAACATGTTAATTCTTAATTAATTAATTAATCATAGGTCCTAATTATAGCTAGGTCTTTGGCTGCCCATGTGCAATCTTAACCTGATTGCCAAATTGCATGCGTTTAAAATAACTATTAAAATAACTTTAAGTACAAATACAAATACTCTTTCAATCAAACCAAAAAACTCTTTCTTCATAATCTTACTTTCTTCTTTTTTAAAAGTTTAAAGTTAGATTTTTTTAGGCTAAAATAACCATTGTTTTTCTTTGTTAGAAGAGAAATCTTAAATAAAAAAAGTTAATCATACACACATAACTAATAAGCTAGATTGCACGTGTATGGGTACGGTACTCGCTACAATACCTGTACGGCGATACGGCTACGGTACGACAATTAAAGTATAATACTCCATATATTATATATTTTTAAATTACAAATTCAATGTTACATCAATTTTGTATGTTTTAAAATATTTGAAGGTACTAATGAAAGTTGTTTTGAAAAAAGTTGTTTTAAAACTAACCGATAATTTATGTAATAAGGTAAATTTAAAATCGGATTTCTTAAGTCATTTTATACATAATAATTTTGTAGTTTTTAGTATGTTTAAGTCATCCTGTGGGTTTTAGTATAAGTTTTTGAAAACTATGGAACCTTATATAATTTATCAAAACTTTGTAGTTTTACACTTGTATAAATACTTTTCCTCAATTCACTCCTCACATTTGAGACTATATTTGGAACCGTCATCTTATTTGATTGTGTATGAAACGGTCACCTTAACCACCGTTAAATTAAAAAATGGATGGCTGGATAATATTTTTCAATAACTAATTTATTTTTTCTATTTTCAACAAATTATAATTTGATAAATTAAAAACAAATTGTACAACACACCAAAAACTCAAATAAAAATATAGAACCATAGGGATGTATATTCTAAACTTAAATATTAATCAAAATTTAATTTTTTTTAATGCATTTGACACTTTTTTATGCTAGCGGGCTGTGAACCAGTCATATAGCATGACTGTTCCCTAGTAATTCCCACACATTTAGGAAACGGCCGCCTAAAGAAACCATTTTCTCTCCCACTTCTATTTCCAAACCATCTAGGTTATGATATGATTCGTTCCAAACGCGGTACAAAATCTTTACCAGCAGCCGTACCCAGACGGTCAATGCAATAAAAAAGTCAACGGTACGAATTTGACGTGCACAGTACGAGTTTGACGTACCCAATACGGATCTTGTCATACCATACTGGTACCGAATACTTCAAAATTTACAACTCCGACATACCGGTGCTACCTAGCTAATAAACATATAAATTTGAAAAGATAAACTAAATTGACTTAAATTCTTATTTCTTAATAAAAATATATATTTAATATTTATTAATTGAAATACGTGGTAATTAATGACAATAGATGTAATACCTTGTTACTTTAAAAACGAGTATCATTAACATACCATTATATTGACCAGCAACGCTAATACCGTAGCACGTTAACTGTAATAATGGTAATTATATAAAATGATAATGGTTTTGAGCAGTGATACGATAGTTGCTTTGTAAAATACGGTATAAAAATCAACATCTAGTCTGGACTATGAAGACTTATATATATTAAATCTCTCGATATATATAGGCATGTGATGAATGAGGTGATGTGTTTTTTGTCTTTGTCCCTTTCCTTGTAAGTTTTTGTGCAATTCCACACCAAGAATATTTTACGGAATGGTCAATAGATTGAATAATTATAAATTAATGAATTTGACAATTGACTAGACATTGTTAAAACTTTTTTTATAAATGTAATGACATTGTTTTAAGTTTAAGAAGATTAGTTGTAACATTTAACAGTTAACACGTATTATTTAATAACACTTTTTTTTTTAATTTTCAAAATAAAAATAATTAATAACACAAATACATTAAATGTGCAAAAAAAAAAAAACACCAAGTAGAGTCAAATATAAAGAGAGTAATTCACCAAAACCAACTAGCAAGTAGTGTCCAGAAAATGAAATATCTTTCATGCAACGCGCTATTAAATTCCAGACTGGGACACAAGTAGTTGGTAAATTGTGTCAATTGTGTGATCCGATGAGCAATTATTTCCTATTATTAGGTTGGTGCTCAGATTTCACATTCTGGCTGCTTGCTTGCTTGCCCACATTATAATAAAGTAACTGTTATAGTATATATTATTGTCATATAAATTATAATATATACTCTATATATAGAGAGCCAACCCACATGATATGTAACAGTTTGTGCTTTAACTAGATCTTTTGTTTTTGTTCTCATTTCATTTCTCAATAACAAGACCGTATATAGACCGAAATTGATGTCATTGAACTCACTCCAACCTACACACTACTACTATAGTACGTACGGAGTAAACTATAAAAGAAAGAAAAATTATACAAAAAGTAGTAATATATGGTTATAATTAATGAGAATAATTAATTAGCCTAAAACTTTTCCCAATTACTGTACATGAGAGTACATGCAGTTTCAAACTTTGCAGATGCTAAGTACGTACTTTGTTGGATAAGATTGTAAAATAAAATAAACATTTGGTCCAAGTTTTGTTAGTTTCACTTATTTAATTTGGCTTGTTCGATTTAATGATCAAACAGTTCATTAATTTAATATCCGTACGTACACATAAATTGACCTCAAAAGTCAAAAAGTATCAGAGATCTTAATCCATGTTCAATCTGCAGTGCAATGTGTATATGATTTTTTATCGAGTAAATTAATAAGAACACCCATTCTATTATCTATATACTATAGCTAGAAAAATGTTATTAACAGCATGTACGTACTTCAGTATTACTTGACTGAATTACTTACTACTCAACGTGTGATGTTGTTGGTTACAAAAGTAGGGTACTATTTTTTAACATCATTTATGAGATTCGTACCAACATTAATTGATGACATGCATGGGATGGACAAAAGTAAAATCCAACTCCTCTTGACAGATCTGTGGAAATGTCTTTTTCGTCTGTTTTCTACACACCGATTTTAATATTAGCAGAAACTTGAGATTCAAGTTAAATGTGTGTACGATGACTACTAGAAATATAATAAATTTTATTTTGAGTATTTACTGATGCAAAAACTATATGTTTGATTGATGTTGTCAAAGTGATTTTGTTGGTAACAATGTTAATTAATGAATGCTCAGTATATATAAGTCGGTATATATCAATAATCATGAATCCTAGTTGACCATTGTCCTTGGCCAGCAATCCTAAACAAATAAACTATTCATGTGAAAGCTAACATTACCTAACTAATTTACAATCTCTACCACATTTTAGAAGCACAAAACTACTTGTTGAAAAAAAACATAAGATCTAATTATTAAAAATCAAGTACAAAATCCCATGTTATTCCCAATATGACTACATATATAGTGATGAACAAAAAGGAAAATGGATTGTATATATTTAACACACAAGAAAAAAGAAATACGAATAAATCTAAACACAATTGGGACTTCAATCGGCTGTCCCGAATATAACTCCTCAAGCCACGAGACAGACGGGATGCATTAACGTAACGCTCTTGAGCCGAGCTCCTCAAGCTTATACAATACAACAATATCCAGGATATCGGCCAGAAATACACATGATCAGTATCTAATTATAGAGCAAGCTCCTTAAGCCAGAGCCATATAATTAAGACTCATAACATGCACATGGGTTGTACATCATAAGCCCCGAGCTCTTCTATCTTGAGCCCTTGCATGCATATATATATATATATATATTAGCTAGCTAGCTGTATTGAGGAGAGCTAGACAGCAGCTGTGTGAGAGCGGTCATGGCTCTGACCTGCATCTGGAGAGCGGCGATGTAGTCTGCCGCTTCTTCTAGAACCACCGGAAACGCCTCTTTCCTGCACCCTGGTACCAGACGTCCCAGCACCTTGGCTTTACGTTGGACAGCTGGTTTATTCTTTGACTTGAGCCTGAGTATACTCACTTTTGGCTTCTTGGTCCGACTCGAGCTCCGAGCTAGGACCCTATTTGCATGCTTGACCTTGAGCCGGGTTTGGAGTATGGCTCGGCTCCATCTGGTTTTTCCCTTGGCGGCGACCGCTAGGGCTCTGTCAGCAGTTTCACGAATGGCTCGGCGGTGAGGGAGGCGAGCGATGCTGATGTGGCGGCGCAGTGCTTGGAGGAGCTTGGAGGAGTAGGCTTGTTGCTGAGCTGAAGACTTCCACTCAGCAGCTGACTCGTTTTGAGCCGAGGCTTGTCGGAGTTGTTTTTTCTTATTAATCTTTGGTCGCTTATTGGGTGCTCGAATAGAGCTTGTTACGGGGGTGAAGATCATTGGTGAAGCCATGAATGAATCTGGGTTAGTTACGGGAACATTTTTTAATAGACTGGTGAAGAGGTATTTTTTGAGAATATTACGAATTGGGAACTGCAAAACATAGACATATATATATTTCACCAACATGGTTTGTTTAAACAAATATCATGATTGGACCTTATGTAGACGGAGAAGGGTGGTTAGTTAATTATATTTTCATATTTCGGGCTAACAACAAGGAAGGGGGGGTGAAAATAGAATAAAATGGGATGGTGATAAATTATATCATATTTCGTCACTTAGATATAATATTTGTCAATATGGGAACAGACAAAGTCAACACCTAGCTAGCCTCATTAATTATGTACAGATAGATATAGGTTGTTAAACTTCAATAAGGACAGATTTCACATATCTTTGATTTCTCTTAATAATAAATAAATTATCCGAATTAGAATTATATACTAACGTACTATTATTAATATAAGTCCATCCAAAAAAAATAAAAAATATGTTCAATTATGTTTAATTTTTTTAAAAATATCTTCACTATATTTTAATAATTATCAATATATCTAATCTAATTAATTAACAATTTGTCCTCACTATATTTTCCTAATTACGGATGTGACATATATTAATCAACAATTCGTTTTAACCTGTATAACTATAATAAATGATATCAAATCTGAATATTATATTTAAAATAAAATATATTACGATATTTATACCATTACGCATCTCACCCGCAATACGTGAATAAATTTTACTAGTATATATATATATATGAATAGAAGTAAATAAGCACAAAATTGTTTGGGTTCATTATAAAAAAAAAAGTTGTCAACCAATATTCATAGTAATATCATACTATACTATTATTTATGTGAAAATGGTTTATGAAACCTTAAAAATAAATATTTACAAAACAATTCTGTAAAAAACAATATTTACAAAATAAAAGTAAAGAAAACACATGGGTGGAAATCATATAAACTAAAAAAAAAAAAATTCAATGTGTAAAAATAAACTACTTTTCATAAACCAAAACTCTCTTATTTTGAAAACATTCTTTCTCATTTTTTTTCCTAACACACCATCTCCGATTTATATTATACACCCGGTATTTTATTTTTTATTTAATAATTATTTATATTTTTATTCACACATCGCGTGGGCTTAACGCCTAGTGTATGTATATATATATATAGATAGTAAAAAAAAAAAGAAAAAAAAAAGGAAAGAAATTAGTTTTACTGTTGAATAAAGTGAGAATAAGAATATTGGGTTTGGCTGATGAGGTTGATTCAAGAACATAATTTCATATAATTAAGGACCGTTCAATTTACATTAAATTGATTTGAGGTATGACAGATTAAAAAGCATGGAACTAATTAAATGAAGTTTAGACAACAAAAATAAACTTATAGAAAAAAGAAAACTGTGTAACATATATATATATATATTGGATTAATACCTTAAAGTGAAGAAGGTTTGAAACAATTTGGTGGAATTATTCAGATAATCCAAATCGCAATTGATGATGATATAGTCATTATAGATTATACTCTATATATATATATATATATATATGTATGTGTAAATATACGTGGAACTCTGTTTTTGTTGACAAGGAGAGAGAAAGAGAGAGAGAGAGAGAGTGAGGGTAAGGAGTGAACTAAACTAATTACGGTTTGTAATTATAATTTACGATTTATCCTTTTATTTTTATTTAAAAAAAAAAAAAAAAGGTAAAACTTAAATTCGAATTACGGTTTTGGCATAAAAACATATATTTTACAATCGAAAAATTCAGTCTCAAATATAATACACTTGTTTATTTTTTGTTTATTTTAAAATGAGTTGGGGAATTTCCTTCATTTGGCCTTATTTTAACCAGAGACCTGATTTCTAGATTTTAAATTATAAATAAATGGTTGTTTGAACAGTTAAATTATTAAAGCAAAAAAGTTAGGCTAAAAAGTCTAAAAATCAGGATTTTTATTGGACATATCTTTTAAAGCTGATTTATAAGTGGAAATATGTTGCCAGCCATGTAAAACGTTTAAAAATATAAGGTACCAATATTGATTACATAAGTGCCCGATACATGATTAATGGTTGTACTTCTTTTATACTATATTTATAATATTATGTTCTGCTCACTATATATTATATACTTCCAAGAGATCATCACGAACCTAATCCACATTCTTCCCCAACATCAATATGGCACCATGTGTAAATTCAATATAAGACCTTATAAACTAAGAAGCAACAAAATATATATATATATATATATATATATATATATAATACAGACCGATTCAACATTTTTCACAATATAACTAATATACATTGATTTTAAAAATGCAAGCAAAATATATATCACACTACTTCCCTCTCTCCTTTTATCCCTCTTCTTTGAGCTAAGTCTGTAAAAATAATTTTTCTACCAAGGCTTTTCACATAATTAAGTATTGCCGTTCGATATGATGATCCGAGTTGTTGCCCCCCCTACCATGAGACACTATTGGACATTGATACATACAATGATACAATATGCACAAAGAAGAGAGATAGAGTAATCTTTTGCTTGAAAATTTAAAAACAATTGAGTACAAACCACATTCATCTCTGACTAGCCGTTTATTTCCGTGCTCTAAACGAGACAGGGTCATTCAGTCACAATATAAAAGCTGCAAATTTAAGTATTTTTATTAAATAAGAAAACGAAAAATGACTACTGAAAAGCATGCACATATATCTCATGTTATAGCTTAATTATCGATCCAGTTTCAATACCAGAATTCTAAATTTCATATATCAGTAGTGCTGGTGATGGTGATGGTGATGGTGCATGGGCATGTCTCAAACCTCAGTTGATACACACTCTAGTCATGTGCTAGCTTGTAGTTTAATATCGGATATATATATATACACATACAAAATTTACGTTTTGTAATTTATGCAAATAGCAAAATTGATATTTCTATCCCCAAAATAATTACTAATATTACAACATATAAACTTCTCATCTTAATTAAAAGTGAGCGGTCTTCTAAAGGGTTTCCTGTTAAATTAGTACCAAATCTCTGCATACGATACAAAGACGAATATAAAACTAATTAAGATCTGTAATTACTGAAATGTATTCTAAATTATTTGACTGTAAAGTAGAGTTCCTATGCGAAATCTCAACCAGTTTAATACGAGAACATTAGATAGAACAATTATCATTGAGTAAGAGCACCAAATAAAGAAAATGTATCAAAAGATACACAAATCACAAAGCATACTAATTTGATGTACTAGCTAGGTTCGCTATATATATATATATATAATATATTAACCAGTCATTTGTTTACACAACTTTAGATAGTTCTACTACAATAATATTTTCTTAATTAGTAATCTCTCATATAGCTAAGAGGAAATGTTTTATCACAAAACTAGAAATAGAAGAACCCGAAGGTAATTTAAACTAATCACAAAATGACACTTAGAAAGTACAATTAGCAAGTGTTAATCTAGTGGATTGTAACCTTTAACTACATTTAGGTAAAGACTATTTGTGGATTCCATCTTATCCTCATCTCAAGTTAGTGCTCTTTCTAGTCTTTCACTTCTCTGTCCCTTACATCTTCTTCTAAAATAATCAAGGTCATAAAAAAGACTTTTAGCCTTTTAGTTGTTCAACCTTAGTCGGCTGGTATTTTGATAATTTCATATAATTAATGACCCCTCAATAGCTAGATATATACTTCTAGGTTTGGAAATTTTGAACTTCTCTAACATCTAAATATAAAATATATATATATATATATATATAATAAGCTTGACACTTGTAAAAACAGACAAAAATGAATGCAATACCACCAAAACAAATATTCTTAGGTGATATATAATAGATCAATTCATTGATCACCTTTAATAGCTTAATTATTATTCTGACACATGGTCTTTTTACAACATGGAATTCTTCCTTGTCGCTTTCCAACTACTTCCACACAAAAGAACACCTTACTAATTAGACATGTAATATATAATTATACTAATAGTGATCTATTAATAAAATTAGAATTCCAAACCACAAAAATAAAGACAGCAACCATATACTCCCAAAGCAGGTGATAGTATTCTCAAAATATATAGACGCATGACATTGTCTAGACTCATGTTTACTTACTCTTTATTATTGCATAAAAAGTTCACTAGTTCTAGTTCTGCATTATACTTTTTTTTTCTTTTTGTAATCGTTCTGCATTAAACTTAATTGCTATAACTAATGACATGCAACCGGGTTCCTGTGTTCCGAATTTTAGTCGGTTTCTATACATATAAATTACATTTAAATAAAAAACGGATCTAAAAATACGAAAATTAATACAACTTTCCTCTATGTATGAGAAAATAGCAGTAAAGCTGATCATGTTGTCATCTGTTTGGTTCACGATCTCTTGCTAACCTTTTTTATGACCTCTTAAACAAAATCTCTATGTACACAAATCGATCGCATTTCTTTCAAATAATTTTTTGAAAGAAATAAAAAACGAGAAGGAACAGTACAGTGTACTGAAACAAGAATTGTGAATCAAACAAATTAGGGGAAACATGTCAGCAGATAGATAATCAGTACAACAAGGTGCTAGAAAACAGCAAGTGAACATGTAAAGCATTATTTAACCCATATGGGAGTAGTCATGTCGAAAGTCGAAACCCATTCCTAAAAATGATAAACTGACGGGGTTTGTTTATACCGGTAACTTTCGAGCATGCATCATATATAATAATTAATCTATTTTGGTTAAGTCGACATTATATTCATGGTGAATAAATTTATATGATCGAACGGATCTCCTCCAATATCTTAGTAAAAGTGAATATACAAAAAGTAAAAAAAGATGAACAAAGTCTGCTTGCTTATAACCTAGGATAATTGCCTCGACTTTGCAGCGAGGAGAGCAACGGGTAAAACTTGATCCAAAAGACTTAAATGTTGTAAAGAAAACTTGGTGAAGCCAATCACTAATTTGGTCTGCTTATGCAATCACTGATTTGTGTACTATATAGTATATAATTATGGGCTATATATACATATTTGACTAGACCAATCTGAGACCTGTAGAATAATTCAGTCTTCAACCACAAATCTTTTACCGAGTCTATGCTGTCTACCAACTTCTCGTTTTAGAATTTATTTTTCTTATTTGGCTTACATGTTACTACAATTTAATGGTATGAATAAGTGTTGTTTGTGATTGACATAGACTAGTTTAAAATGCTCCACTTACACAATATGATTGCATCCTCTTTGATTTGGGTTGATAAACAAAACATGAAGAAATAAATGTACAAATGTGATGGACTAAGGTCCACCTCTCCGAGATTGTTCACGGCACAACCCTTTATTTAACTTGGTTAACCTCACCAATATTAGCAACAAATCACCATAAGTGACATAATCGAGTCTCAATTAATGCTTTATTCTTATTCATGAATAATCAAAGATAGAGACAAAATCCAAGTATATATTATACAAAATACAAATCATAACAAGTCAATTGGTATTTAGGCAAATACCCGAGTTCCTTAATTGTGATTATCAAATAACATAATTAAAAAAGTCTAAACAATTAAATAAAGGACAATATAAATTAATAAATCGGATTAGGTCTCCACACGTCTCGTGAAGGTAAATCAAAAAAAAAAATGTTATACTATCTGTTACTTACTACTATAAGAAGGACATTGTTACTCCTACAAAAATCCTAGTCTACTAGTAGACAAAGATCCCTATATAAAAAAAAAAAATAACATAATATAAAATTAGAGTACGTAAGAGTATATGTTTACGACATCAGTGTCCTAAATTGTTGCAAGTTAAACAGCAAAGAGTGAGATAGAAATGTCTTACGATATTTTAATAAAAACTTAAAAGACCAACAATTGTCGTAATTTAATTAGCCTTCTAAAAAGGCAAAGTTTTTAGCTGAAAATAAACAACTCACATCAAACAGCAACCTCCAACACCTTCAGTGTGTTTTTTGTACTTTTTAGTGCTCACTTGGCTATTATTAGATTGAGACACTGGTTTTTCGACTGCTTCTCGATTCTGTTCTAGAAAAAGCTGATCATTCCCAAATATACGTGGTTGTGTAAAATTATTCTGATAGCCATTTCCTCCATAATATCCATTTGGTGTTCCATAACAGTAACCATTCTGATTGTTATAATTGGGATGGTCGTTTGCACGACTATTAGAATTTCCCTCCGTATTTTCCTTTTTTGCAGATTCGGAAAGGTACAGAATACTAAAGCATTTTCCTGACTGAAAATTCTTAATCCTAACATTTTCTCCCACTAACATCAATAGACGATCTGGATCAAACTCGCCTGTTACTGTTATTACATTAGTATCCTTGTTCACTTTAGTGTTCAGCACTCCTGCATGTACATGTAACCAAACACAAATAAAATGCTATAAGATACTGTATAAGAGATGATGTTGTATTTGTTTTGGCAATAATAAAAAAATAGACGTTGATTTGATTTTAAGGAAATAAAATTTACTGCC
Source organism: Primula veris (assembly GCA_963682055.1). NCBI lineage: Eukaryota > Viridiplantae > Streptophyta > Magnoliopsida > Ericales > Primulaceae > Primula > Primula veris. The sequence goes on from OY821748.1 coordinate 168,747, forward strand.
AAAGTTGAAAGTATTTAACAAAAATGTTTGACATTTATAAATTCAACTTTCCGAGATGGTAAAAGGATATCAAAGTGATACATTAAAATCTCAATCAAATCGTTTGAATAAGATCCAAATCTTTCTTATTCAATGTTTTGATTCTAAAATCTTATCAGTTGCACTCTGTAATCAAATGTTGGCTCATGCCTATCTATATTATTACAATACTGTTATAATATCCAACTATATTCGTATGTATCAATATTATTAAGTTGAAATAATAATATACGCATCTTGAAAACACTTGTCAAACTGATTTATATAAATGATGAAATAAGTAATATATTTAAACGGCAGAATAAGAACTCAAAATATAGAAAAGGGACACTAGCAATTTATTATAAACATTGTAGAATTTTGTATAATCTAGTATTCAGCCATAAAAATTAACGTACCTTCAATACGATTTATGCCTGAGAGTAGCCTTGGCATTAACTTTTTGCTGCGGTTATTATACTCCAACTCGCAAAACTAAAGTTTACAAAATGTTTATATTAGAATATGTATTAAGCCAGAGTACACTTAAACAACATACTTATAATCGGGAATATGGATGGGAAGTTAGAACATACCACAAAATACTTTCTTTCTGGTATATCTGGATAAGTTCTGGGTATTTTCTTCTTCATCTTTTAACTCTATCAACAGCAAAATATACAGGAATTTGCGATTAAATTAATTGAAACCTAACGTCCGTTATTGTCAATATAATGAAAAACTAAATGAATTTACAATGAAGAAATGAAACAATTAGTTGTAACATGAAATTATAAGTTTTGTGACGAGACAACTTTTCAATTTCATGATTGTTTCCAGACGAGTTTTGATATTAATAGTAGGACTTGAAAAATACAAAGAATCATCATTTAAGAGGGTCTGTGAAATCGAGCGTTTTTTTTTTAATAGGGAAAAGGTTTTGGAAAAAAAGTAGTTTTAAGAGGCTTTGTTGGGATTTAAAAAAAAGGGGTATGTAAAGAATCAGGATCAACGCTCTTCCAACTTGTTTGGCTTCTACAGGATAGTGAATTAGTGTCCATTCTTGATTTGGATTTTGAAATCTATAACTATATTTATATTATTTACACACATATCTATGCTTACGACTTGTAAAACAATAACATACTTAAAACATCTTTATAAAATGTTGTAGCAAAAACTTTACTATAAAAACTACTATAAGAAAAATATATGTTTTGTCAAAGGAATTAGCTAGAAAAACTAAACCTGTATTCCACACAACATGGAAAACTCCAAAAATAAAAATAAAATAAAATAAGGCCACAAGAAACATATATACACAAGACAATTTTTTTTGCGCCTTTTCAACTCAATCAGACAATTTTTTTTCCACTGTAATAAAATTCAAAAAATCCCCCAGAAGAAAGATATATACACAAAACATTGTCTTTTTTTATACTATAACAAAAAGAAGAGAGGTATTCTTACATTTTGTTTGTATGTGGGATTAATGGCTTAATGTTTGTATACAAACCTTAATTGTAGGATTGATGGCTGAATTTATCGTAGAGAGCAAATTTTATGATAAGGCCTGTATTTATATACACTCTTGAAATATACTATATTTTGGAAAAAAAAATCTTATGGTTAATTAAGTATATGGCGTATCAAATGAGTTTCCTAAAATGGTAAACCAGGATATACGTTTCCATAAAGTACAAATTTGGAAATCAATTAGTTTTACTGTTAGTTATAATTAGTTGGGATATTGTAGATTTCCTTTTACGAAACAATTTTTTTTTCTTTTACTAGTATGCAACCGTGGAGAATCTTTATGATGACTTAATGTAGGCAGCTTTTTAGGAAACATATATTAATGAGAAGGAAACAAAATTTTATGATGACTAATTAAAATCAACAAGGGTGACCAATAATAGTCATCCATGGAGAATCTTTAATGAGAAGGAAACAAATTTTACTGGTATAATTTTTTTTGTCTTTTTTTTTACTACCTCGTTCTGTTTTTATTTCCTGCATCACTTGCACCTGTTTATTACAAATTAGAAGTACACAAAAATTGGCTTGTTTCTGATTGGTAGAAACTAATAGTTTGATGATATCTGTAGAATATTTCACTTGCAAAATACGACCGCATCCTCTTTGGTTTGAGTCGATAAACAAACAAGAAGTAACAACTGTGCAAATACTTTGGAATTATGTAACAACTGAGTATGCAAATCGAAAAAAATGCTATATTTGTTGTCTACTCTCTAAAGGATACCATTACATCATGCGTTTTTGGTATCCTTATCTTCACAATTACAAATGCTCCAACATTCTGATCCTTTTTAAGTGTTTTTTCTTTTCTCATTTTGGGTCCGGCTTTTTAAATGCTCTGGATGACACAAAAGGACAAGCTTCGATAATCTCCACCTCAAGTAGCTTTCAAAATTCAATTAGATCAGCGTACAGGAGCAGCAAAGAATATAACAATAAAGTATACTATGAACCCAGCAACGAGAATTCCTGCATAAACGAGATTCTGCGACGACTGTGTTGGAAATTTGTAATCCACAGTGCAGCATTTCATCTTATCCTTCTCCCCCGCCAATACATGTTCTACGTATCTGCATTTCACAAATGAAGAAAATGATTTAGTTCATAAAAAGATAATCAGAGTTTACCAGCCAATTAATTGACAAAAACAACCCGCTATCGAAAGGAATATAAACTTACATAACATGTTTACAGCATCAATGTTCTAAAATGTTGCATATTTTATAGCAAGACCGACATAGACATGTCTCAGGAAGCATAAAGACTTCACAAACAAAATTAAAGACAGCTTTTCCAATACCAGTCCTTAGATACGAATCTGGGCATATTACTCTTTTATTAGAATTTTTGAAATAGACCCACCAATCATCGTTCCCAGAAATATAATTTGAAAAAGGATTATGTTTCCTAACAAGTCCACAATTATAGAAGTAACAGTTATAATTGAAAAGAGTTTTTTGTTGACGTATTAATCATGTAAATTTCATGGTTATAATTTTACTAACTATACAGAGAAATCCCAATAACAGTGTAGCATTTATTTAAATAAGTACGTGATCTCTCATTTGGTGGTACGGTCCCGTGTTCATACCCAAACTACCTAGAACCAGTCAGACCTCAATATGAATTAGTATTCTGAAACTGGTAGTCAAGACTTGAGACTACTAATTACAATAGACAAATGAACTACATGGCTAACGAAAACCTACCGATACGTAAAGAGAGAGCTCTGGAGAATTTCAGTGCTGTTCATATCTGCGTCTCGTAAGCGATGATCATATAACAAGGAAGACAGATCTACAAGTTGTTCTTCAAGTCCCTGTTTAGGAAAGATTCAATTTTTATTTTTTTTAAAATATATCCATAGAAGTCAAAGCTCTATACGAGATGAATGGTAACTTACATCCAAGTATTTCTCCAATCTTTCCACTAATTCATGGGGAAAAGGTTCCGGCAAATTAGTTGTCTTTTTATAAAATTTCTCCAGCCATAATTCGGTGCTTGTTTTGTTCTTTTTCCCTTTAACTGGTTCACCAAGGGGAGTTTTTAGATATTGCCCAGCAAAGGTTTGAACTATCTGCAAAGATAAATCCCCCCCGTAAGCATATAATGTTATACGACGCAGCTAAAAGGCAAGAAAATAGTGATATATACCTCTGAAGTTTCTCGAATTCGTCGAAGAGCTGTGTCTACGCGTGCATATATGGTATTCCTCTGTGCATGATAATACAAAACGTTAAATCTTTACATCTATGATCATCAGAACTGAATGCAAGCACAGACATTACACCACAAGAAACATCTCTGCTAACCTCTTTCTTCATTAGGGTTAAGAGCAGAATAATAAAGAATTATCTTACAGTTCTTTAACTTACCAAAGCAACATCCTGAAGCATCTTACTGACTTGGGTTGTATTGGAGAATGGTCCAAATGGATGGCAACCAGTGGCTAATAGCCAGTTCATAACGGGCCTTTCATGTACATGAGATACCTTTTCATATGGGGAACTTAACCCACCCACCACCGAAGCTAGGCCAGCTAATATATGGCGCTGTACTTGTGACGGGATAGCATACCTTCTCTCTGTTTCTGAGACGTAACTGTCAAAAAAAGATGAAAAAAAGAGATGATGAATATAATAAAGTAAGTAAAAACAAATGATTATAGTAAACGCAGGGAAATCTGAATACACTCAGGACCTGGTGTGAATGAGATACCGTATAAGTAAGAAATAGAGTTGCTGTTCATTAATGGGTTGAATTTGCAAGATGATATAAATTGTAGCAGGATTCAGAGTTAACTTGGCTAAAATCTGGACAACCTTTGTACTCATCACACATCACAAAAGAAACAAACTTGGACTATTAATGGTGGTCAGTTGTGTAAACTGGCACATTACAAAACTAGGCTTTTATATTCTCATATAGATCATTTGTTTTGAATGAACGAGTACTTTTTGTGTGTGTGGAGGATGATCTACGGGAATTCAAGTTTAATCCAGGTTCGGTAACCTTCCAGTTTTATCAGTGGGTAAGATTGAACTGGCTTATACCGACGGTAACCTAAAATTCTGAAAACTAACGATGGAAACAATAAACTTACACATCAAGTTCAAGCTTCAAAACTTGTAGCATATAATAAAAACAAATATATCTAACCTTAGGGGTATTTTGTCATTTTGATGCTGAAGAACAATAATAACATCATTACTTGTCCATACAAGACTTTCTTCTTCCATCATGAGCTGTGGGTCCACATCAGCCAATGAAAGAACAAACCTGCATGCAGAAATAAAAAAGGTTCTAGTAATTTCAGTATGTAAAAACCTTCTGTGGACTTAACCAGCAATGCGATTAAACTAAACAATGCACAAGTAGTTCCTGAAACTTACTGATCAACCCAAAGTTTAATTCCTATCTTATCATTACATAAATATTCCTACACTCGGTTATAGTTTGCTCTGGTCTAGACTCAAGAGAACCGAAAGTGCGTAAAAGAATATTTCTCTTCATGTCACTCATTATTTGCTCTGTCTCTTTTTAATTGAAGGAAAAGGTATCAATAACACCTCTTTCCTGGGACATATAATAACGTTTAAAACAAAGACTAGAAAGCAAGCCATATAAGTGTTTCAGTTGAAGTACGCGATACATAGTTGTATAAATGCATTCAAAACTTCTCAATGCTTGTACTATCTAAGAGAAGATTTAAAAAATGGGTTGGGCAGTTTCTCACACTGGGACGACTCTAGTTCCATAAGTCCGATGCATATCTCCTTGTTTCTTTTCCATTCTCTTTTTCGTTTTGTCCTTCTTGCCATGTTTGGAAGCATAAGTAGCCCAGATAGGCTTGTGTTTTAATAATGAATCACTTGAACCATCTGACTCATCCACCCAGTTCTGGAAAACCCAAAGATAATAATGAAAGCAAACATAAAGAGTTTGTAAACCATCACATAAATAAATATATAAAGGCACGAATAAAAAACTCCGGACAAACCTGACGAAGAAAATATTTACTGGAAAGAGACGGGTCAGAGACCTCGAGTAACCCCGCAGCAAGCATATCAGCCGACCTTTCCATCTCCTGCCGTAAGCATATATTAAATACTTTGTCAAAAATGGAAGTTTTTTCTCGAATATAAACCAACTGAACTGAACTTGAACACAAAAGCTCTTAAACTAACAAAAAAATAGGAAGAAGCTTATATAGGGGATCAAACACAAAAAAAACATGAGCCATCAAGCATTTCTTCACCTGTGGAAGACCAAGCAAACATGGAAAATAAATTTTAATCAAGATATTATCATCTCTAACTCAAAGAAACACTTCCTTAGGATACCATCGAACGAGAAAAAACAAAAAAAAAGTAGCCCAGACAATAAGAGGAAAAAAAAACCTCTTTAAGAATCGCCCCATCGAGATATGTCTTCGTACGAACATGAAAACGACCATCGTTTTTGGTTTCGTGAAGAGAACGGCTCCTCATTGCTTTAGAAAGAGCAATAGCTAATTTTTCATGACGATGCAACGCATGCGAACCCCCAATCATTACTACTTCTTGCCCTGAGTGAACCATCTTCTTTATCTAAAACATACCAGAGAGAGAACTTATTCAAAAAAGGAAAAAACAGATGAAGTCATCACCAGCATGTTAACAAAGATACCTCTGCTTCAATAGCTGTGACATCTATGCTGTAGTTATGTCCTTTATCCATGATATTGTACCGATTATGATTCTGAAGGACAATTATTGGTATGAGCAACCTTGTTGTGGTATCTACAGTTTCAAACCTGCGTCCAAAAGTACCGCAAGTTTGTAACATAATCTTTGGAGCTAATTCAGAACCCAAAAAGAATATGCATGACAAGGTTGAGGTATTGTCAGGTGTGAAAATCAAAATGAGAAATGAAAGTTCGTCAAGAAGTAAGTTTTAATCTAAATACTAACCAAGAGGACACAAGATCAACATCAAGTTCAGCAATCAAAAAAGAGACTTGCTGGGTTGCAGCTTCAAAGCAAACAAGCTGGAATTTTTAAGGTTCAGAAAGTTTGGGCTCATCCAGCCTAAAACTTCTAGCTTCTTGAGGCCATAAAACCCGAAAATCTCAGCTTTTAGGCTGATCAATCAAGAGGATCCAGCTTTTTAAAAACACTGAAGCTTAAAAGCTGCAACCATATAAGGGCTGTGTAAAGCCAGTCATCATATATGTTGGGACTTGGTTCTACCAGAGCTTAACTCTATACAGTTTGCATCCATGCTAGTGCAAAATAAAAATAAAAAACAGGGCAATGCATCGGGATATACCTAACATCAGGAGCAATGACATGTTCAATTGTGGTCGCAACTAGAGAAGAAAGTTGACCGATAAAAACTGCCGTTGCAGGTTCACTACCTGAATCAAACCCTTTTGGAAAAACCACATTGCGTAAGCGAGGAAGTGTCTTCGAACTAACACTGCCTTCTTCGGTTTCGATTTTTCCATACGTGCAAGGCCCAGCTGACAGGTCAATTACAACAAACCTGAATACATAATACAGAACATGTGAGATTATGAAACCTCACTTTCCGAACAATGTCTAACATGAATTGTAGAGTAATATATTTCAAACAGGCATCGACTTTTAATTGTAGAAATTAAGCTGTATATTTTAGGTTCAGGAAAAAGCTAGGATCATCCAGCTTAAAGCTTCTAGCCTGTTCAGGTCAAAAGACTAAAAATTTCAGATTCTAAGCTGGTCAACCAAATGCTGTCCGGCTTTCAAGTAAAAATGGCGAAAAAACAAGATTTCAAGCTGCAACCAACAAGGGTGCACACTGCACAACCACAAGCAAATGCGTAGGTCGACAAAGAAATCCGTTGATGTGGCAAATGGTTAAAGAATGGATATAGATGAGAAGATACCTACCACTGAGGACAGAAATGCAATGTTTTTGAAAATAGAATAAAAAAAGAAATAAACGACTTGGTTAAGAAAGAAAATCGCGTGACCCTGATAAAATCAGCAATACCTTCACATATTTTCAGTGTAGTGCAACAATAAATTACCTGCCAGAGCTTAGCCAAATCTGGGAAGCTCCCCCTCCATTATACCGATAACGGTAGATATAATCACCTTCTTGTTTTTTCATTTCATCCTCTGTTAGCTTTGGGATTTCTCGATACATGAGATTATCAAGATCAACTTCTTTATTCCTAGGATCCATTCTAACCTGAAAATTTAAAAGGTCCAGAGAATAAAAAGTTAAAGAAGATAAAAGTCTCCTTAGAGCTAGCTGTACAGTATTACATTTAAGCCAACATACCTTATCAAAGTTGACAATAAATATTGCACTTGGCACAGGTCTATCCATCTCCTCCCCAGAGTTCCTCCCACTCTCCATATCGAATATATACGAGTAAAGCTTTTCAAAAACTGGCTCCACGACTGTTGCATCAACGTCAAACGCAGGTACCTCTCTTCCGAAATCAACCTAAATGTTGTTCAAAAAAAATAAAAAATAAAAATATATATATATATATATATATAAAATAATACTATGCTAGTAATGAAGAAATCACAAAGGTGCCAATAAAGTAAACAAAAAAGAAAGAATAATGACCTCTCTAGCAGTCGACCCAGAAGGAACCATTGCGGCCTTCAAACTCTTCTCAAGTTCTATCACTTCAGGCTGCCCTGCCTGCTCTACCACTAATTTTATTATTTTATTTATTTAGAAATAGCAAATTATAGTACAAGTATTTTAAAGATATATGATTGAGAGCAGTGTGTAGGTGGTAATTAAGGATGATCTTACAGGAAAAGTGTTGTAAACTAAGGGATGTTCAATATCGAGAGGTTCGCCAGTTTCTAGACAGGATGGTCTATGAGATGGGAAGCTAACTCTTAGGAATTCTTCTAATTTCTGGGCATCAAGCATGTATCTATACCCTCCGTCGCCATGAAAACCAATAAGCACAACATTTACTTCGAGAGGAACTTGAAAAGGGACCTGAATGTTTTGAATTCAGGAAATGTGGGACATATCATAAATAAAGCAAGTTAAAAACATGTGATCAAGAAAGAAAGAAATTCTAATAAAGAAGGTAGGGTTGTGATTAAGTGACTGATATGTGTAAGGGTAACTTATTTCTTAACCATCGTCTAAAATATATAAAGTAATGGGCATGAAATTACTTGGTGTGGTGGCATAATCAAGGAGGTTGAAGAAAAACCGGACCAAATTAATTAGAACGGATAGGGAGTAAGTTGACCGATGATTATAAGACCACTTCATCATCTTATGTTTTTTTAAGTGAAAGGGATAATAAACAAGTCGAGTGAAAGAAGGTAGTGTTGTGAGTAAAGTGTGATTGATTGTGTAGCATATGTGTGTACAAGAAATTCCTCCACTTTTCTTCTGAATCATATATATATATATATATAACTCCATTCATGAAAATATATCCGACAATGTATTAGCATGAAAATAGTTGGGATTGTCATTAAATATAATATAATAAAAGAGATTGAAGAAAAATAGGTATAAGACTAAATCATTTGGAGTAAGTTGATGGATGATTCTCGCCCAGTTTATATCATTCTATTATAATAAGTCAACGCAAGTCAAATGAGGCTGTCCAATTTAGCCAAATTTTTTTCCAAAAATACTCCTACAACTTTATATTAACTACAATAATACCATATATATACTTCCATAAAAATATAAAAAGTAAAAACTAATAAAACTATTTATCACTGATATTAAACTATGTGTTTTTGTGGTATTATCCACATATTTATATAATTAAGTATACTTATTTTCTATATTTTTATTGCATTACGGGCGCACATGAGGTACAATTACTAATATCTATATTATTATGATAGATATATGATAGATATATGAGAGAGAGAGAGAGAGAGTAAAAAAAAGGGGGGGGGGAGGACCTCAGCACGGGAGTGGAGAAAGGAGCGGAGATTGGATCGGACGGAGTGTTGAACGTGGTGGAAAGCACCGTGATGCCACGTTGGATTATTATTATTACCTTCCCCACTGAACGCCTTTTGTTTCAGTTTCTGCGAAGAAGATACAATAATCATCATCATTATTATTATTATTATTATTATAATCTCCCTCAACCATACCCTTACCCCTCCTCCTCCTCTCATCTCTCTCTCTCTCTCTCTCTCTCCCTTGTTTACTCTCTCTTTTTTTAATCTTTTTTGTTTACTCGCCGGGACTAATTTTACATATTTACTCCTCCCTCAACTTATCTTTTACATCCTTCTTTTTCATTTTATTACTATTTACTCTTTTTATTACTTTTTATGTATTTTTATTTATGTAATCTCAACCTCCTCCTCCTCCTATCTCACTCAACTCTATTTAAATTAAATAGGGGGGGGGGGTTCATACTCCTCCTCTTTTTACGCTGGTGACTTCATATCATATCAAATACCATTATAATATACCCTTTACCTATTCTATTCTATTCTATTCTATTCTATTATATTGGGGAGGAGGATGATGATGATGATGATGATGATGTATCTCTCTGATTTGGTATTTGACATTTAGTGTTATTTGAATGTTAACATCTACTTAGTGGCTTTAATAGTAGTTACGGCATATTTTTAATTTATATTGTTAATATACTACACTATATAACAGAGAGAGAGAGATAGACTCTCCACACAAAATTTCACTAGGTTTGATGGACCCAAAACTAACTAATAAAATCTCAAATTTGTACTTGAATGTGATTATTAAAGATATGGTAGTGTTTTTGGATAAATTTAAAAAAAAAAAAAAAGGTACATACAATACAATACAATACAATACAATACATGATAACATACATTGTGACCGTGCCGCCGCTTTGTGTGGGTTTTATTAATTAATTAATTAATAGTCGTCGGGGAGAGTGGTACTTGAAAACAAACACTCCAAAACATCTCTCCTCTCTCTTTATATCAGTTTTATATATATTTTGTATCTACTAATTCAATCAAAATTTACTCACTCTACACTTTTAAGGATCATTTCTTTATAGCTTTTAGCTTAACACAAAATTATTCACTTCTTATTTTATTTATTTATTCATTCATTCAAATACTACTACTATACTTTTATCTTCTTAATAAGAGAGTTTTAAAATGTACAACTGTAAAGGCGGCTGTGTTTTGAAATTCCAAATAGTCAGTGATCAAATGATGTTTTATTTATTTTGTGTGTGATTTAATCGTGTATGTGTAATTTACTTGTAATATATACAGTTTTACCTTAAATATTGTGCCAATTATGTCATTTAATTAGGTGGTTAAATAGATTATACTAATCAACAGCTGGTGGTGTAGTCTAATTTTGAGTGCTCCTACTAGTACAAATTTTGACTACTCTTCTAGCTCACAATTCCGAAATCCTAAGATCGATCATACGGTGAAGGCAAAATGAGGTGAACCCAGCTCAGCTCATGACCCTACAATCTCTTCTAATAACACCTCGATCACCCGTGAGAACGCCAAAAGACGACAACTTCACAAATGCAGAGGAAAATGCCCTAAAGAAGTGGTCCTGATCCGCTGCAAACAGTTGCACGAAGGGAGCTGTCCTCTTGTCCAATGCCAGCTCACCATCAACCCTAAGTATGCCAAGTCCGTCTATGACATTGTGGTAGTATTGGTTATCGAAAATCAACGTAGTGGGATCGTTCACAACGAAGCTAGTGTTTTCGGTTAATGCACCGAATGGGCAGCTCATGCTTCGCATTGTATTATCAAAACCTTGTAAATCATGAGATGGGATGTTTAAACAATGAGTCACCCCTAGTGTATGGGCACCTGCAGCAGCATTTATAATAGAATTTGTTGGTTTATACAATATTTCTCTCTCTCTCTCTATATATATATATATATATATATGCATGCAGTGAATAACCAAAAATGGCACTTTTGAAAAGCTAGCTAAGCTAGTACTAGATTTATACATGAAATTATTACGAGACAATTAACATATCAAATTACACACGCGTGCTAAATTAATAATTTCTTTTTTGAGATATGGATAATATACAAATCATATTTAGCTAGCTAGTATTCATGCGAGTTCACTATACTTCTCATGCATTACTCTCAGTAAACCAACCCACCTAACAAATTAATGCCGTACACACATTTTATACACTTGTTAAGTTATTAAAATATTTACAGAATGTTTATGTATCAAATCAAATTAACTCTATTCATTCATTCCCATTTTATTTTGACTTGATATGATAAAAAAAAACAATGGAACGTGCTAAAATGTTTGTGGATCTCTATCATCAAAGGACTAAGACTGGTTCTTTCAAAATTTATTTATTCGTTTCTAATACAATTTCAAAAATGTAGTGAGCATGATATATATGGAGGGGTGAAATGTTTTCGTATGAAACAAAATCCAACATCAAGTATAATTCTGCATACCCAAAATGGCAACCGAATCTTCGACGCTCAACCCTTTCATGGCAAAAATATCTAGAGTGCCGTCAATGCCTATATTTGGCGGAGGTAATAAAGAAGTAGCAAGCTCATGGCTCGCAGGGGTAGATGAGTCTTTTCTACCCAACAGCACCTCGACATGCGGCCCACCAGAAATAGAGACGGCATCACGTGCGGCCAATATGAGAATATCGGCACATGAGACCAAATGTGGGCACACAGTGTCTACCATGGACTTTAGTAGGCTAATTGTTTCTCTCTTTCTTATTGCATAGTTTCTCGGTGAAGCCATCTCAGATGATGGTGTCGTGGCATCCAGTAGATCAAGAAGAATCGAAGCGTCACAGCCCTATAAGGTAGTTTATAAGTACACACACTGATTAATAAATATAATCATGTTTGGTTAAGATATCAGATATGCAAAAGAAGAATGTTAAAACCCGTATCACAATGTAGTAGTGTACAATATCGTACACGGATTTGTATGAATACCGTATATTTATTTTACCTTTCATCTTACAAATGCAAAGCAAATTTAACTTTTTGTTCAGTAGAAAGAAAATGTAGAAACTAGTACTATTTTACAACAAAAAAAGAAAAAGGAAGAATGTCATTTCAGATAACAATTAATTAACTTATAAGCTTCCCTATGAGCTTTGGGTTGATGAATTTGTATACAACTTTATAAGCTGCAAAAAAAAAAAAAAAAAAAAAAAATGCAAACTTGGTTTAAGTTAATGCAGGACCAATAGCAAAGCACACCAAATAAGTTCATTAAGCTTAACAATTTAGTTTTCCCATTTCGAAGTAAAAAAATATTATCATCTTTACGTGAGCTAGCGATCAAATAATAATAAATGACAACTTAATTAATATACAAAAAAAATAAAAACTAGTAGGTAGGTATGAAAAAAGTAGAGAAAAAAACCTGAACTTGGCAATCATGGAACATGAGTCTCAAGAGAGCAGAAGGTGTAGTTGGATCAGAAAAAGATATAGTCTCAACCCCTCTCCTAATAATCTCTTCAATCTCTGGACATTCTTTTTTATAATAATCATAAGATAATAATAACCCAACACTTTCCTGATCAACTCCTACAACTCTATAACAATAGTACTTATTTGAATACACAAACAAAAACACTACTATTATTCCAAAAACATTTATTCTTACATCCATTTTTCCACCTGATCACTTTAGCTAAAGTCATGCACATGCAATGTGTTCTTTTAATTTATAAGTGCAAGGGAGCCAACTATTTATACATAATTTGTATAAATATAGGAGAGTAATTAACTACATAACGGTCCCCACAGTTTCTATTGAAACAGTAAAAGTCTTTAAATTTGAAAATGAAATAGCCCGTCATTGGTTCTTAACGAACACAGAGTCGTCGATCTTACGTTCGGAAAACTGGAAAACCATATCAAGTGGCCATTTTTGTGGTCGAGTACGTATACGTTTTAGGATCTATATATATTTTAGCACGTTAGAGCTCTTGATACGAAAAAGAAAAGAAAAGAGAGATAATTTAGTCACGGTTTAAAACTTGGAAGTTGTATTTAGGACAATGGGACTAAAGAAAATAGAAGCATTGCTGTAATTTATTATCCAAATTCCAAAAGCACCTATATATCCTATGTCCTCATGAAGATCATAAATACAGTATACCTCATTTGCAGACTGCAGTAGTGCTGGAAATTAATGACCTATTTTAAAATCTCATCACGTTAATTCATTAGATTCTAGAGATCGATCAATTAGGGGACTAATGAATTATATAAGCGGTCCGGTCCGCTTAAAGGACGACTTACACACGGTACGATTGTCCACTGAATGTGTTTGGTACGTAAGAGAGGATTCTGCAAAATTATATATAAGCTAAGCTTATTTGGTATCATCTTTAATCATTCTTGTACATATTTGTTACTGAAAGCTAGTTAAAAGTTGTAATGCTAGCTATTTGATTGAACTGCTTATACATAGTTACATATATACCTACCTCATCGTCTTAATTTAGTGCATATATTAATTACTTCTTTTTCAAGTTTAAAACAAGATTTCCTTAGATGGGCAGTAGTTAGCTGGTTCGTGTTCGATCGTTTATAAGTTTTTTTTTTTTTTTTTTTTTTACTTTGGCATAGTTAAGTTAATTTTGTAATCCAAAAAGTTACGTAAAAACCATAAAGAATAATTACCGTCAGGGTGTGGAAGGTCATATTACGTGAATGTACTTGTATTACACTTAAAAGTGTGACATTTAATTAGTAACCGACATCCATAATGATGGTACTGGCTCCTTTTATTTGAACCATATTGGTTTTTTTTTTTGCATTTTCTGTATGCAATCATGTGACATTTGGTGGCATTATTAATAACTTACTTTTTACTTGTCTAGTACAAGTTCGGTCAGCATCAACATGGAAATTTATAGCAACCGCCAATATATTATTGGTCTTGTTTGGCCATGTTTAATTTTTATACTTTTTACTTCAAAAAAGTATATATTAATATTTTATTATCAATAGTATTCTACTACGTACTAACCACGTCTCACTACTATCGGTATACTTTTTTTAAAAAATTACTGAACAAATATACGAATAGTTAAGTAAGGTACGTTTTTATACTTGGGAGTATACTACAAAATAATATTTGATTTAATGAGAGTCAAAAGTTGTCACAAGGCTGTCGCTAATTTAAAAAGTTATCACAAATCTGTCGTAAATTGACTAAGTTGTCACAAATCCGTCACAAAAACCGTTGTTAATAAGCTCGTAACAAAAAATACCGTCACTAATTCCGTCGCTATTTGAGTATTTTTTTTTTTTTTTATAGTGATATCATAAACACACTTGGTGGATGAGTGTTTGCTTTTCATTCCATTCAATTAATAAAACAAAAAACAAATATGTACCATCTTATTTTGGTAACTATGGCAGGGTGGCAAAAATGCCAAAAAAAGTGACCTTGTGTTTTGTCTTAGCTAAGCCACGACCTATCGCGTATAGACAACATATACGAACAATAAAACATAAACTATATATTTTGGTGTATTTAATTTGCATGTGCTCATGAATAGTTTGGCCATTTGTGTGTTTCCATTATTGTTAACCAACTTCCCACTAAATCGTTGCCTAAAAATTGTACCAAAAAAGTTCAAAATTTCAAAATTTCCTAGTATCTTTTAGTACTTGTACGTCGTCCTCGATCATTCTAATTTTATTTTTTTCTCAACTTTCTTTCCTCTACAGTTTTTCTGACTTAGTCCGTTGCTTATTCCACCTGATAAATGATGAGATTCCAACAAATCTTTTATCACTATTTCACAACATTGGAGCTGTTGATGAATATATCAGGCCTCGTGAATCTCAAACCTAACGAAATATGGAAAATATTTGCTTTCCAGCAAAATTAAGCACATGCTTGTGAAACTACTTAAAAATGTAAAAAAGAAACATGCCGCGTTAACTTAGCTAATTATTTCTTATGTTTTGTGGTTGGAATGTACTAGATGTGTAACAAATGCATTAAATTTAAGCTGTCTATTGCCTAGAATAGACTAGACCAATTCCTTGCCAAAGTACAACCAAACAAGTATCAAAGTATGAAACTGTAAAATCATAAATAATAAATTAATAAAGCAGATCAAAATGTTGCGAGTTGTAACTACCGCATATCAGAGTGCCTTACAACTTTTAAAGCAGCTTAAGAAACGGTTTTCAGAAGAAGAAAAAAACAGAACTTTTGTTCTATACTGCTAAAGAACACAAAATTTTCGAGCTCTAAAGTGGGAAAAGCATTTCACCCCCAGCTATATGTTGCTAAGTATCCTGGGATTATGAAGAGATTCTACACAAATACGTATCTATAAGTTCACTCTGAAATAATACAAAGATTGCGCCCTTGTTAAATCCAAAAGGGGCACATATACACACATGCTCATCCATATTTGACAACTGTTATACAATGAACCATTCATATGATATGTCCACCCTCCGGAAATACAACATTGCCACTCCACACAAATGAACCGCAAGAATTACAAAATGCTCATGTTTTGGAATATTTGTACAACGTCACAGTACATAAATGACACGCCACTGTTGTAGTGGAACTGTACCTAATGGTTGTTGGATGCCAAAATTAACACCCCAGCCACAATATTACTGCTAATAACACAGATCGATTGAATTGTGGTGGGTCGCACAAAAATTCTTTACCTGAAAGGTTTGCTATTCAGTGGCACACGCAACCAGCTAAGCAATCTATGTAAGGATGTATCTAGATCGTAAAAATCCAACCACAATCATCCGAGAGTCCACAAAAATTGGCAAGTAGAAGTTGTAGTAGTTGCGAATGTGTGACTGCGTGTGAAAAACACAATCTGGTTAAGGAGCCTCTTACAAAACTTTTGAGCCATCTCCTGCTGAACGAGCAACCTGGAATTGGTTCGTGTACTGTTTCTGCATATCCTTAAGGCGGTCCAGCAGTTCTTGGGACGTTGGCCGACATTGTGGTTCACTGTATTTTTCCAAATTTTCGGACGAAAAAATTAAACTGATGAAGCATGAAAGATTAAATAATTGAAGTGAGAATGGTAAAACAAGTGAGGTGATCTGCCAATTAGATATGACCGAGTTATCATTTTCACCTTTTAATTTATAAGCATTTTAGCTTAGGTTCATTTTAGTCATTTATATGAATTAAAGCATACAAGATTAGGAAGGAGAGAAAGAAAACCTGTGCCAACAACTTTCAATAAGAGAGGCCCACTGTGGATCGATATCTTTGGGGAGATCTAACCGTTGATCCATAAACCCTACGGCTCCGATTACCTGCATTGAGTTGAGATTTTCCCATGGGATCTTTTGAGTAACCAACTCCCATAGTATCACCCCATAACTATATATATCAGACCTGGTAAATTTACAAAATAAGAAAAACAACTTAAAAAATAATATATTAGTACAAAATTATAAATTTCAATACAAATAATGTCCTTAATATACACATACTTTTCATCAGCTTGTTCATTGCGAAGAACTTCTGGGGCCATCCACTGAGGCTGCATAACCAGCAAATAGTCAATAGACACGAACTAAAACATTAATTAGTTGACTCTCATGAAACCAAAAAGGGGGTGTCTGGTATTATAAATTTTACTTAGCTTATAAATATACAATCACTTGACTGATATCATGCACCTTTCCATACCAATTCTCTTTATTTCACAAGATACAAACACCTGTCTTCGCTTTTATGTTAAGATACCCCTTTTGTGCTTTACAAAAGTATTTTTACTTCTTTTGGCTTAAAATAGCTGGGACCAAACAAACATTCGAATAGTGCAAATAATGAAGGAATATGCATGCAGCATACCAGATTGCCAGTTGGCTTACCGTTCCTTTCCCAGATTTCGTGGTGAGATATGTTTCGCGTTTGAGACGCGACAATCCAAAATCACCCACCTGCTCAATGAAAAACCATAAAACAACTCATTTCAAATTGAATCTACTTATGGAAAGAAATAGATGTAATAGCAAAAGAAAGCCACAAATTGCTGTGCCATAGAAAAATCAAGAAATACCTTAACAGTCCAGCTTTTGTCGACTAGAAGATTTGAAGATTTTAAATCGCGATGAACAATAGGTGGATTACAATGATGAAGATAATTCATCCCTCGTGCCTGAATAAGAGTTGCCAACAAAGTGATGATCATTGTGAAATGCTTTTTCACCCTATTTTTCGAAATAAAAAAGTATGTGATTTTTGTATATAAATGATCAAATTCATATGTATATTTGACCTTGTAACACTCACTATATCTAAAGCCATTTGAGCCCGTCGTTTCCAATCTAATCTTGAAGTACCCCGTTGTAGTATCCGAAACAAGCTTCCCCTTTAATCAGTGAGTATATCAATCAATTTTTGTACGTCTAAATAGAGATATGTGGCAAAATGATTCTGTACGTTCTAGCACATGAGACAAATAAGTTTAAGAGATGGGGATGGTACCGTGGAAGAAACTCTGTAATAATACAAAGGCGTTGAGGAGAAGTCACGGCACCCATAAAGAGTAGAACATTGGGATGTCTAAGTTTTTTCATAAGAGATACCTTAACAAAGAAAAAAAAAAGAGAAGAGAAGAGAGAGCTCATCAGAATTGTAACCAGTAAAATCATTTCCAATGCAAAATTACATAGATTGTGGATTAAGTTATCGCCAAAAAGTTGACCTTTGGATAGAAGTTAGTGACCTCAAATAATAATACCAATCAATTAGGAGAACATAACAAAATCAAGAGAATTAAATAAGCATTTAGAAGTGTAACATGCACCTCTTGTCGAAAAGAAAGTATAACATCATTTGAATATTCTTGCTTAGAGAAGACTTTCACAGCAACATCCTGTAACATTATAATTAAAATTATAAAGACGGGTAATTGATTTAACTCAATCAAGCATGGAGTCAAATTGACATCCTTTGGAAGGTTCATGATGTTAACTATAGGACCCTTGCTTTGATAACATGATTTATTTCGATTTTGCATTTTCTAGAACTTCACTTTTACATTTCGGAACTGTACTTGTCAGGTGTCTAGTATCTATTGAATGACAAGGTTATCTATTTCATCTTATTTGAAGAATTAATGAAAAAAATGATTTGAAGTACCCAAAGAACATACCGATCCATACCAGAGAGCATGGTACACAATTCCACAAGAACCTGACAAGTTAGAAAAATAAACAATGTGAGTGGTGGAATTACACACCACTGAAAACTCTTACAAAATGGAGCCTATTACCCGATTCAAAGACAAGAAGAACAGTTTCACAAAATCAACACCCTTCTTAGAAATCAAATTTCAATATCATCTATCTCCCTTAACCTTTGCCCCATGTCCCAACAAGGTAGAATGGATGATTACTCCTATCAACATATGGGGTGCCAATCTATTACTAAAAAATACTTGGTGTGCATAATCTAATTTGCATGAAATTATCTATTCATTTAGAAAGAGAAGACACATAAAATGCCTCATATTGCAGTATTACTGTTAAAAATTACAGAAATGTCGTCGAAAAATGTATACAAGACGTTTTGTTGTATTTCTTAAGAAAGCTGCTTAAAATTACAGAATTTTCAACTGACATGAATTCGAGAGTTTTTCGTGTATCTTTTGAGATATAAGCTGGTTCGTGATTAGTGAAACTGAGAGAAAGTTCCACTCACATTATACTGGGGTTTTATAGGTTTAGTACACCAAACTATCTGCTTTTAACGATTTGGGTACCTACCTTTCAAATTTTCCAATTTAGGTACCACACTATAATAAATTTCCCAATTTAGGTACCACACTATAATAAATTTTCAATTTAGGTACCACCGTCTTAATAAATCACGAAATCATGTCACGTGACATTTGACAAACATTAATTTAAGAGGCTAATTTGACAATTTTGCAAAAAAATATGTCATTCTAGAAAAACTTTTCTCCCAATTTCACAAATAAAAAAATTTAGCAAATAATCTAAATTTAGCATATAATCCAAAATTTAGCATATAATCCAAACTTTTCTCCCAATATGTCAAATTAGCCTCAAATTAATGCTTGTCAAATGTCACGTGACATGATTTCGTGATTTATTAAGACGGTGGTACCTAAATTGGAAAATTTATTATAGTGTGGTACCCAAATCGTTAACCGTACTATAGTTTGGGGTAGTAAATGTATTTTTTCCCCATTATACTTGATAATTCTAGATTTTGCAAGCCACAAAGGCAAAAAACAAAAGAAAAAAGTCAGCTTTTACGTTCATTCAAAGGCATACAGCCTCTTCCAAGTGTTTAGCCACACAGGGAAATTCTCGAAGAACTTAAGGGTGTGTTTGGAACATGGAAAATGTCGCGGAAAAGAAAAAGAAAGTAAAACAAAGGAAAATTAACTTGTAATCATTTTCCGGTCATTTGTTTGGAAGGTTGAGAAATCAAGAGAAAAGAAAGGAAAAAAATGGGAGAAAGAGCGAGTTAGTCCCTCTTTTCCCATTAGTTTTCATTTTCCTCTCACTTTTGGAAGGAAAATGGTTTCTCTCATTCTACACAAAGTTTTCCCTCATTTTCTTTTGTTTTCTTTTCCATTGGGTTTCTTATGCAACCAAACACAAGAAAATGTTTTCTCGAGTTCCCATCCATTTTCCATGTTCCAAACACACCCTAAGAGTGATGTTTAGGCAAATAAGCAGAGTCTTACTCGAGTTTGAAAAATTAAACAAAATATGATATAATAAATATTTTTCATTGATATTAATGGCAACGAAGGCCTTTTCTTGAAATTAGGGGAATTGTTGCCCCTGCTGTCATCATCTTTTCCTCCTTGATTGTGAGGTAGAGTACAAGAAATAAGAGATAGGATGACGATGCCAGCAATGCAACGGAAACAAAAAAGAAAAGAAAATACCTTGCCCAATTTGCTCGCCAATTGCCAAGTCCTCCCACAGGATTTCATAGTCCAAGCAATCCGAGTCCACGTCGGCTTTATTATTAACCGCCTCGCTGCTCGTACTCCCACAACTACTAGCACTACTCAAACTGTTCACGTTGAACGACGATGACCACGAACCAGAAACCTCGTTATTAGTCGGTCTAAACCCATCGCCAAGAGGATGATCCTCCGATCTCAAACCATACACCAAACCCTTCTTTTTCTCATTTTCCTGATCATTGTTCAGCCACGGCCAACTGAAACGAGTGGTCTTTGGTTCCTCCGCCTCATTCCCTTTCCATGGCCACGTAATCCCTTTCTTTGCCACCCATGCCTCCGCTCTCGAGGAGAGAATTTTGTGGATTTTGGGTTTTTCTCCTGATGCAGAACGGAGGTTGAACGGTTTTAAGGAAAAGATGGAAAAGGGAGAAAACTAAGTTTTCCTACTAATTTTATTATTTAAAACCCACAGTTTGTTCGGTTGCAGTTTTTTAGCAAATAAACTGCACCTTGTCCAGCTCAACGATTCTTGCTTTTTCTGGGGAAAAGAACAGAAAAGTTCAGTGTTTAGTAGGTCAGCCAAATGTATCACGTCTTTTGAGAAACAAAAAATTGGTCCTGAAGCTGCAAGCAAACAAGGCCTTACCGAAAAGATGTAATAGATAAGACTATAGTTTCTTATTTCGGTAGTATCTATTAGGAATCTATTAGAGTTATAAAATATGAAACTATTTTATCAAATGAAAAGGTAGAAAGGGTGTCATCTGTCGCCTTGTGCATGCTTGAAAAATTATGATGAAAGAGGACAAGGTTAAACAGGCATTCGTCTCCTTTATAAAGATGTTATATATATATATAGAAATATCTTCACCTTCGTTTCCATAAGTAGATTCTTCGTTAGGAAATTGTCGAAACGGAGATTGGGGTAGATCTCCTCTAGGAGTAGTGGCCCCACTTGAATTGCCAGCATCAGATCCATGATCGGAGTTATAATTATCGCTATGATATGCACTATTGCTGTCCCCTGTACTTATTTTTGACTTCACTTTATTGCTAACTTTGGTCGCCTGTGAGAAACTCCCATCAATCAAGACATATTATGAGTTATTTAATTGGAAATTTAAGCAAATAAGTTGGATTTTATGAGGTTAAGAAAAAGTGAGGTTCATCCAGCTTAGACTCTCTAGCTTTTCAGGGAAAACCCCGGAATCTGAGCTTTAGATGATCAACCAATACCAAATGCAGCTTTATCCAGAAAAACCAAATCCAGTCTAGCTTTAAAGTAAAAGCAAAAGCTGAGGTTGGAAGCTGCAAACCAACAAGGGCGTAAACATTTTTCAAGGGTAGTTTCAAAATTATAACACAAGTGTTATGTCAACTCTAAACTTACTCATACTCCGTTCAATTTTCAAACAAAGATAATGTTTCTCGAACGGAATAGTAATATGGAATAAGGATAAGCGTACATGATTTTATTTAAAACAGGGCAACGGAAGGCAGTTATGTGGCTCTGAAACAGTTTTATCGGCTAATGGCGAAAGGAAACACACGTAAAATTAATTCAGTAACCATTATTACATCACTATTGACAACGAAAATAGGTATGCGTAGCATTTTTTTATATAAATAAACTGAAAAGCCCAATTTATTGTATAAGTTTAAGAAAACCAACTTCATGTTCCCACCTAGAGAACTGACTAAACATGGACGAAGCAAATACAGAAATAGAGAACTGACCAAGTTTGATAATTTTGAAGCGAGTGCGACTTGGATAGGCTGTTGAGGATCAAGACCAAGTTTAGCCGATGCAAATGTCTTAGTTCGGCTAAAGCTCGACGCTTCCTCAGAAGACTTAGAACCTCCGAACACGGCACTATCGCATTTAAAAGGTCTTAAATCACTAGAAACAGATATTATCCCGGTCAAGTTTCCATCATCGTCATAAAATGGTGTGTTTGTTGTAACAACCACAAACTTATCTCCCTTCTTATTTTTAACAGGAAACTGCCCTTTCCAACTCTCCCCATTTATGACGCGGTCGATGATATTATTAGCCATTGGGTAATCTGAAGGGTCGTTTAGAAGCTCAATTGCATCTTTTCCAAGAGCTTCTGTTGCAGAGAAACCAAAAACTTGTTCTGCAGTTTTATTCCTATATCGAACATGCAAAAACAAAATTGAAAAAAAGATTAAAAAAGAAACGAAACCTTTCAAAATTTAACTTCCGCTCAAGATATAGTAGATAATTGTGAGTAATGATATAAAAACATGTAAGTTAAGAAACCCAAAGTAAATTCAGGCATTGTTGATGTAACACTTAAACAGGAAATAGAGTTTTGTAATCATAGGA
Source organism: Primula veris (assembly GCA_963682055.1). Lineage (NCBI taxonomy): Eukaryota > Viridiplantae > Streptophyta > Magnoliopsida > Ericales > Primulaceae > Primula > Primula veris. The sequence goes on from OY821748.1 coordinate 191,606, forward strand.
AAATTCCAAAAACAAGTAGGAACGCTAGAGTTTCATATTAATTCAAACTTAACTTGAAAACCTGACCCGAGAATCTCCCACGTAATTCGCAATGGAAACATAAATACAAACCTATCATTGAATAAGTGAAAATCTAAAAAAAACAAAAAAAAAAAAAGTACAACAGTAAAGAGTAGAATTTTTGAAGTAAGAGTAGTAAATTAAACTAGGTTGCCACTGTGGGAACGGCGTAAGAATTTTTATGTACAGCAATAATTTATGTTGTTAATATGGCGGAGGGGCGGAAATTAGTTAAACTAGTAGTATAATATATTGAGTACTAATAGATGGTTAAATTACAAAAATAATTCTCAATATCTAGCTTTATTATGTACAGCGCAACCAAACAAGGCCATACAGTACAACTCAACTATAATAATAATAATAATAATAAAACAGTTAAAAAACATTATAAGAAAAGGAAGAATAACAAAAAAAAAGAAGAAAAGAAGGGGGTAAAGAATAAAAAAAAAAAAGACCAGTAGATGAGGTGGCGATAGAGGTCGAAAATATAAACAGCTTGACCCATAGAGTGCAATATATTGAGATATTGCATTTCACTAAACTTCATATTATTATTAATAATAATTCCTGATGATGATGATGTATGAGTAGTCGAGGACATGTCAGGTATCCGGCTGAGAGGAGAAGCGTATCGACCGGTATCTCCGGTACGGCGACGAAGAGGTGAAAGAGAGTTAGAGCGATGGTTTTGTGGTGGTATGGGTTTATTATTATTATTATTATTATGTAGTAGTAGTCTGAGTCGAGTGTTATTTAAATGGTTTTCTTCCTCCATTCTTTTCACCTCTCCCCCCTTATCCTCCTCCTTCTCCATTCTCTTCTTTCTTTCTTTCTTTCTTTCTTTCTTTTTTTACTTACTACTTTACTTTTAATGTCTCTTTCACTTATTTACATTTAACATCCCTTTACTTTTCACAACCACTCTATTTACTCCTTCTTTTCTATTTATTCTCTTTACTCTTTTTAACCTCCCCCCTCTTTCTCCCTATTAGCAAACAAGGACTTCCTCACATCATAAATCATTACCTTTTTTTAATGGTTCTACTTCATATTATCTACTCTTTACTTTTTTTATGCCTCTTTTTTTTAAAAATAATTTAACCAAATACATATAAAAATGATCTCCACTATCCATCTAGTTATTTCCCTACTTACATCATACCGATCGGTACACGCTGTTCCGGTATTATATTGTTGTGAAAAGGTTTTTCATTTTAATTATATAATGTTTTTCTCCAAATATTGTCTACGATTGGTGGTTTTTTTTTATAGTTTTAATCAATGTTTTTCACAGTTTGAGACAGATAATATATAATTAAAGTCTAGAGATCAAATACAGTATATAACTGGAACTATGAAGAGCATCGGTGCAATTAACCCTCCTCCCTAACTACTTTTATCCTTTATATTTTACTTTTTTACTTTTTTTTTTCTGTGGGTGGGGTGAGGTGAGGTGAGGTGAGGTGGGGGTCTCTTTTGTTTTTGCAATTATTGGGCTTTGTGTGTGCCTTTCTCTATCTTTTAAATTAAATTAAATCAAATCAAATCGTCATGGGAGTCCATTTTTGTTAGCTTTTACTTAGTGTGGACCAAATTCATCATTTTTTTTTTAAGTTTTTTACTTTTTAGATGACAAAGTAACCTTTTTTTCTCCAAAGTCTGGTAAAATCCATTAGTGTAAGTCACTTGTAGCTTTTAAGTAAAAGTAATTTTTTATCTACAAAACAACCCCCCACTTCCTCTTAATTTTCTCACTAGAAATGACAAGATATGGTTATTATTTTGTTCAAGTATGAAAATGCACAGCCTACGATTTGATCCGGTAGCTAATAACTATACCAGCATGCTAAGATCGTTTTAAAACAAAACAAAAAAACAACAATCACGACATAACATGTTACATACAAACCAACACATTGCTACGAACCTGATCAACATTTATGATACATGTCGTTATCGGTTCCCAAGCTATGTATATATACAAATCAATTCGATCATAAAAAAACACTAACAAATGCCACTAAAAAGGTGCAAGAATATCTATTTGTATATCTTTTTTACTTATCTTTCTATTGGGGAGTCATGGTATCAAAATCAACATCATGTTTTTGCCATCCATTAATGCATGTGATACCACTTGACCATGTGTTCATGATACTATGCGATCCTATGTTCGAGATCTTATGTGCGCTTGATCCGGTGTGATCTCAAGTGATCATATGTCCTGTACGATGTTGTTCGATCATGTGTCTAACCAATATATATGATTATGTATCCGTCCGGTCGAGTGTGATTGTATGGCTCCTCAATCCATTATGATTAGTGTGGGTGAGCATAAGTCGACCAAATTAAACTAGCCAAAGGATGTTCTTTTTTTCTTCAAAAACCTCAAAAAAGGAGGGTTGCAGAAGTAAATTGAGTAACTGGGAAATAATACGTTAATATAAAATATGTAGTATCTAAACTAAATACTCCCATAAATGTGTGAAGAAACAAAATAGTTGGAAATATTCAAAACAACAATAAAAGAGAACACCAACTGGTATGGCGACTTAGGAATAGTAAAAAAAAAGCTGATCAACGCTTTCCACCTCCACCTCCAAGCTTAGATTGTATTGTTATGTAATTGATGATCAAGTGTATGTTTTTCGAAACGATGGTTCTGGATTTTGGAATTGTAATAATTAATTTATACTGTAATTTGAGATCTTTCGGTTTTAACTTCATAATATAATGAAAATAAATGACATGGTAAATTTACTATTTAAGTGGTGCACGTGTGCTTATTTTTAGATTTGTGGGGTTGTGGCCTGGAAACTAAAGTGTCTTAGAGAGATTATTACTAGTGTTTAAATGCAAGTTCGGAATAAAAAGGGAGGATGGGAGATGAAAATTAAGGTCGTAGTCTGTATAAAAAGGAAGAATGGGCGATGAAAATTAAGGATTTCTAATGGTATCATTTGAATCCTTCCTGTTTTATGAAAACAAACCCTGGGGAGATTATCAATTAATTGGTGTATGTTTCTGTGTCCAGGTGAACATTAGGTGCCAAGCGAGATTTTGCTTCTTTTTCACAGCCAGTGTCTGAATAAAATGGGAGGGAACAGGAAGCAGATTCGGAGAAGTGCGGCGGGTGAAGGATGCCAGAGGACAAGGAATAAACCCAAAAAAGTCGATGTACGAGATTGGGCAGGAACTCTTGATTACTTGCTTGAAGATGTCCTCGGAAGATTGCCTCTTGCGGATTGTTTTGCCTTGACTAGTGTTTGTAAGCCATGGAGAAGTGTTGTATCTAAATATTTGGAGGGCTGTGATCGCAGGATTCCTTGTTTTGTTAAGCGTAAGCATACTGAGGTCGCCGTTAGGAGCTGTTTCAATGTTCTAGAAAACTCACCCTTTGAGATGGAGTTGCCTGAGGCATATGGAAGTTATATTTTCGGATCTTTTCAGGACTGGTTATTTCTAGGGAGATATAAAAGTTCGATGCTTGACATATCCTTGCTGAATCCTTTCTCTGGAGAGATGATTTTGTTGCCTAGAACTTCACACAATTATTATTTGATGGCTCTATCTGCAGTCCTGAATGATGATGATTGTATTTGCCTGATAGTTAGTAAGATTCAAATCGCCTTTTGGACTCCTAACGCTAGGCAATGGCACACAGTCAATATGTCGTCTTTTAAACCTTTGGAAATTTTTTTCTACGGAGGGTGCTTCTACCTTATGTATGAATACGATAAAATAATTGTTGTTAGTGAGAAATATATCAGGAGCTTGAAGGACTGTGAAAAAGGTGCTGGTGCGACCGTTCTGCGCCGAACTCTTTATGTGAAGTTACCAAATCATCCAAATTCTGACTGTGTGCGCCATTATTTAGTTGAATCCCACGGGAATATATTACTCGTCTCTCGTTTCTTCACATTCAACTATGCAAGGATTGATGAAACATATGCCTTTGAGGTATACAAGTTGGACCTTGACAAATTGGCATGGTTAAAATTGGAAAATTTGGATGATCAAATTCTATTTGTAGGGAGTTGTTGTTCTAGATCTTTCGGCTCGAAGGACTTGGGAGATGCTTTCGCCAATGATGTGTATTTCATTAACGATGCTCATTGGCTTGGCTTCAATGAGTGGGACGTTATGTTTAGGATTCTATCAAATACGTAATGATAGTGATGACTGGGGTGTTTTTCATACCCAAAAGCCAGGTCACTGGCCTTCTATATTCCGTGATAAACCCAAAAGTTGGGCAGGTATTTGGCTAAATGCCCCTATATGGTGGTGTTTGAAGCAGAGGAGTCGTACATTTAAGTTACCGTAGACTTCTGTATGATTTTTTGTTCAGTTCTTAATTAGAGACTTTTAATATTGTGTGCTTTTTTGTTTGTTTCAATATAATATAATATAATATAATATATGATATACGAGATTGTTATCATGCATATTTCTTCTTCTTTTTGTTTATTAATATTTGATAGGATTCAGTTTCTTATCCACCAAATTTGATTCTTTAAATATAGAAAATTGACGTCTTAAAGTGGTGTTCTCTTTTTGCTAGTATCTTGTTCCTAATTATATAAATATTAGAATGGAAGACCGCGCTTTGCGCAGGAGTTATTTGATATTAAACATAGATATTAGATTTATTTGATATTAAACATAGAAATTAGATGTTTGTTATTTAGATACATGCGAGTACACGGTTGATGTTGTTGGGTTTAGCAAAACAATTGGGTGGGGCGAGTTTACTACCTTTAGTCTAGGTGCAGAATAAACATAGCAAACCTTAGTTGTATATTTACATGGATATGCTTGAGAGTACAAAACTATGGAGGGGTATTTTGTGAGCTTCCATCGGTTTCAGTGGCCGCTTCCTCATCTTCGATGGCAATGACTGTTAGTTTTTTCTGGGCTTGTTGAGCGGCTTGGTTGTCATAGTATTTTAGTAATACTGAAATTCCTACCCGCTGTTCTAGTTGCAGTTTTGCAGTTAGGTTCTAAGTGAGGTTGTAACCACATGTTAGAACCAAGTGTATTTAATGGACAGAACTGTAAAACGTTAAATGTACTTAAAGTGAACACAAACACATTTAACAACGGAGTTCACCTAACTAGGCTACGTCTCCGGGTCACTTACCCAGATTATGATATTATAAAAGCTTACAATATAGGACTCAAGTATTAATCAAAAACTCTTAGACTCCCTCTAGGTTTTTCTGCCTATCTCTATATTGCTCCTACTCTATAACTATCAAATATAAATCAATGGCATCCCACCATTGTTTTCTTATTTAAAGCTCACGTGTATTCTCTCAAGAATGGGTTCTTTATAATTTAGAACACACACCTTTTTACAAGCTAAGTTATTAACTATTTATAAGTAAAAACAATCTTCTTGCTTCAAGACTTTTTATGATTGCTTTTGACTTCTTTTGATTGGCTTCAATCTCTCCATATTGCACGTCTGCCTTTTGACATCAATCTTCATAAGTTAATACCTGTTAAAATAACTAGCTTGAAAGTAGGAGTTAGTCTTTTTCTATAACTAGGAAACATATAGAGATAATATCTTTTAGAGATAATATCTTTCCATATATATATGAAACACCTAACCCCATATTACATTCAATCTTTAAACTTATCTGTACTGAATATGATAAGGAATAAAGATTAAAACAAGTGATAAAGATTTGCATAAGAATAGAGATATAGATTTAAAAGGAAACATATCTTTATAAACTAATCTCCTTATATCTTTTAGGAAACATCTTTCCTTACCACTTTGATATTCTCAATTTACGCATATTAAACCTTTAAGATCATATGAGAATATATCCTGCATACTGTAAAACAAATAATAATTAATAAAGAACAGTTATGCAGATTTACAGAACAAGACAGAATTCTGCAGAACAGCAGGTTGGAACTGTGGTTGCAACTGAGGTTGCAACTGGTACTTGAAACCACCAACGCTGTCTCAGCAGGTTGTAGAAACCTATCAACATAGGTTGTAACTGAGGTTGTAACATTGCTTGTAACCTAACAACAGTTGTCTCAGTAGGTTGTAACTGAGGTTGCAACATTGCTTGAAACCTAACAACTCTGTCTTAGTTCATAATAAACAAATAGGATTATTTAGTGAAAACCATTAGACAACAAATAGAATTTAGACCAGAAATATGGTCCTAACAAATACCAAATGTGTCTTTGTTGTAGCGATAGCTGCAAGATAGGTTTTGTCAATCTCGCTATCCTGTTGTGGAGGTGTTCAAAATTTTTGTTAGTTAAAGATATTAATCAGTTGTAAAAATAGATAGTAGTGTAATATTTTGGGAGGAGGTTAATGAGAGAATCTAGGGTTGTTTTGTTTTATATAATTTTAAGAATTGAACATGTGAAGAAATACCTTGTTTGAATTTTCTTTTGAGTGTTGCGGCGGCGGTTATGTTGAATATAAATTCTCGGCATTATTCCCAAAGCAGTCAGCTTTTAAAGTTCCAGTTGTATCACTGAAGTCGACCTCGATTCGGCATCTGTTAAAGATGAGGGGCTGTAAAGCAGGATAACATTGAGGATGCATAATTTAGTATTGTATGCAGTAATTATTTTAAAAATCACTAAATACGGGAATACATAATTAGCACAGATTTTAAAATGTAAGTAATTGCAGAAACCATGCAAGTTTATAGTTGCCGTTTATTGTTAGTTGGTAAAAGAATTTTTTAGCTTTCATGGTATGGAAGTTCATTAGAATTTATGCAAATAATAAATGAGTAATGGAATTTTTCTGCTGGCATCTGAGTTCTGATTACTTAATTAGCAGTCTAAGTTTATGTACTTGCGCTTAATTACACGTAGAAATATGTACTTGCGCTTCTTTCTAAGTTTATTGTTATTCTTTTCTACATGAAGCTAGGATATTCTTAAGAAAGTTAAATGTATGTATGTGGGGGAAGTGTATTTCATATGTAAGGGAAGCTGAGGTGGTACGCATTATTGTTATAATGATTGGCAGTTGTCTTTTTTAATGATCAGGTATATTTGTATAGTAATAACACTTGAATAAGGTGTTGTTTAGTATTTTCATTTGATACAACCATTAAATTGGGGGGGGGGGGGGGGGGTGTATGCATAACATTAATTAATGTGCAAACTTTGATTTAAGTAAAGGCATGAGTGCAGTATTTCAAAGAGTATATAAACAATGAGGGAAAATGAGATAAATATAATTTATGAGTAATTGTGACAAAAGAATATAACCTAGCTAGGTAATTACATGCAACTGTGAAATCAAAATAAATAAATAAAAGTCAACCATACGTAATGGAAAACTGACGATTGTATTTTTATTAATTAGCTGTAACTGCTAACATGAATAGAGCGGAGTGAGTTAACTAAATAAAATAAAATAAAAACGATCGAAGAAGAGAGGATGCGACCTTTTCCAAAAGTGTTGGAATGTCAAAAATGGTAACTATGAACTTATGCATTCATTATAGGCAAATATTTTCTGTACGTAGTCCTATATATAGAATTATGGATCTCATATATATATATATATATATATAATGGTGGCATGTTTTTTCCCTCTCTTATGAAGCATGCACACTGGCAGGCTATCATTCATATTTAATTCTATTAAGCGATGAACACTGAATAAACGGGATTACCTCCAAATTAGCAATATATATTATCCTTAATTGGTAGACAGTAGCAGCAAACCGAGGAGATCAGCTGATTTTAGGAATTGAATAAATCTATGCCTGAAAATTAACGGAGATGGTTTCAATTTAGTTAAATATTTTAACACGGAATAAATTATAGAATTAATATAAGCACTTTTATAATAAATTTAGCTGAATGGTAAGAAATTGCACAAGAGAATAAGTAAGGATTTTATTAGGCAAATATACAACTAATTCAATAAAGTGATGAAGATCAAATAAAAGCAAAAATAACTATGATTATAGAAATTGAATCAATACATATTTGGGGAACTCTTAAGACAATAAACTCTAATTAAGAGATATATAGATGCATGCAGTGAAGAAGACCGTAAGTAGAGTTTTGTTATTATGACTGAACAAAATTCATGAGCAGGCAAATAATAATAGGATCTCTAAGTTAATAAACGGAGTAATGAAGCTAAAACGTTACGCAACTGGGAAATAGTAAAAATGAAAAGGATTATGAATTGCGAAATCTGAAACCAAAAAAAAGCCAACAATGTCAAAAAAAGAATAAAAAACCAAACCCGGAGGCTAGCAATTCTGAAATACTTCAATGTTGTACAGTTTTAAGATCAATTACTCAAGAACAACATCTGATCCATATAAATACCACCTCAATCCGCACAATTACCCCAAGCCTTCTTTCAAAAAAAACACTTTGATACCATAGATAGATAATTGTTACAAAGTCCACATCTGGCAACACGTACAAATTCAGTTTAAGATTAATAAGTTAGAATTTATCTACACCAATTTAGTCTACTACTTTTCTGGTTGCCCAGCTTTCATTATTTTCCAATATATATAGTATGTTCTAAACTGAAATCAGTTTCAGTTAACCGCGGCACTCATTCATTTAATTAGAATCAAAACTGGAAGTTACTACCCACAAAGGTTGTTTTTTTTAACCAAAAACAACATATATACAACATCTCCACTCTCCATCTAGTTATTTCCATTCTTACATCATATCATATCTAAGATCGTTACACTATTATTATGTTATTGTGAAAAGGTTTTTCATTTTAATTATTATATTTTCCCCACAAATTTGCTACCATTGGTGGTTTTTATAGTTTTAACCAATGCTTTTCATATATATATCTTATTAATGTAAGTAAACTCAAAAAAAAGCTTGAGCCTGCTCAATTACTACTCCTATTCTAATTTACTAATTACTCAAATAAGTTAATGCAATTTAAATAAATAAATAAATAAATAATTTCACACACATCAAATCATCTCCCAAACAAAATCATCATACATGTATTTTTTATATTACTATACATTATATTTTTACGATATTCGTTCAATTATTTTTGCAAACTTTTTAAAAATATTAAATTTATCTGTGTCAGATCATATTTATGCAATTATGTGCCATACACGCAACGCGTGGAGGTATTACTAGTATATATATATATATATATATAATTAAAGTCTAGAGATCAAATACAGTATTTAACTGGAACTATGCAGAGCATCGGTGTAATTGATCCTTACTACTTCATTCTTTATTTTATTTTTAGTTTTTATGTGGGTGGGGTGGGGGTCTCTTTTGTTTTTGCAATTATTGGGCTTTGTGTGCCTTTCTCTGTCTTTCCACTTTTCTAATATTAAATCGACATGGAGAGTCAATTTTTGTTTTTAGCTTTACTAGTGGACCAAATTCATCAGTTTTTTTTTTTTTTTTACTTTTTAGATGACAAAGTAACCTTTTCTCCAAAGTCTGTAAAAACCATTAGTGTTTTTAAGTAATTAATTTTATCTACAACCCACTTCCCCTTAATTTTCTCACTAGAAATTACAACATATGGTTATTATTTTGTTCAAGTATGACAAATGCACAGCGTACAATTTGATCCGATAGCTAATAACTATACCAGCATGCTAAGATCGTTTTAAAACAACAAAAAACGACAATTGTTGCTACATATTACATACAAACCAACACGTTGCTACGAACCTGATCAACATTTATGATACATATCGTTATCGGATCCCAAGCTGTGTGTATATATACAAATCAATTCGACCATAAAAAGCACTAACAAATGCCACTAAGACGTGCAAGAATAACTATTTGTATTGCCTTTTTTTACTTATCTTTCTATTGGGGGGGAGTCATGGTATCAAAATTAGTACCAAAACTAAAGTGCTAATCTTTGTATCAAATCTTCTAGTCTTAATTGACTTGCTGATCTTTGTATCAAATTTAGTCTTAATTGACTTATTTGAAATGTTAGTATGTTACCAAATGCAGATAAAACTGTGTATTACTTAATAATCAAGTTTTTTATAAAGCCAACTTTATCCTATTATACGTGTCATACCATACGGTTGTATAAATTAGATACGCTGATTCCCATGTTTGTCTGAATTCTAAACATGTATGGCTACGAAAAATTTAAATTATTTGAGCCAAATAACGAATTAAGCTATATTGATTACATGTCACATCTTAATATTTAATATATAACATTTCTATCGACTACTCTACAGTGGATATTCACCAAATTTTCACCGATAAACACACAACAGAAATTTTGAAATATGAGAAATTAATGGTACCGCCTGTGTGATTTTAAGTACAAAAAGGAAGAAAAAAAAAGAATTGAAAACATAGATTTTATTGTAGAAGTTTGTAAAACACTTTAAAAGGTTTTGAATGTTTTGATCTTTTATCTTATTAGTCCAAATAGTATTTTTAATTTTAATCATCTATCTATATAAAAAATGTTAGCTGTCTTATATTTCATATACATTCCTACACTGATTAATATAATATCGTCTACTTCTGTCTCTCTATATATAATGATCTAATAAGATTCACAACAGATTTGACTACAGACGATGATATTTTATCATAATTTCTAAACAATACATCATCTTATTTAATCTCGTAGATCACAATAATGGACTTCTAAACACACACTATTGTTCCTTTTACATATGTAACAGAGGAAAAGATTTTCCTGATATACCTCTCGAAAGCGATTAGCAAAAATGTCCGTAAATGACAATACGAGCTAATCAACCAATTGAAATCACATGAAATTAATAAAAAAAGAAAATATAAAACTTGAGAGATTTAGTCAACGGGAACACTTCACTTTGTGAGAACATCCTCCCATGGGTGACGGTATAGTGGTTGTTTCAATCTCTTCTGATCAAACGTAACGTGTGTCTGACAATCCAATAAATTATAAACGTTAAAACAGTAAGTGTAGCTACTAAAACAGTACATAGATCCAATTCAACTGATGTTCAACAAGATCTTTTTTTACTAATTTCAGGAAAACATTTGAGATATGTTTTACTACGACTGCTAATTCTCTGTTTTAGGAGAACCGTATTACCATATAACTCTTAAAGTACTCTATTTTATAACTTTGGCTACCATCATATACTATAAGTATATAACCATAGTTCAAGTATATAACCATAGTTCTAGAATTTTCCATGTTAAACAAGTAGGCAAGTCATTAGGAGTCCGGAGATGAGTTTCCAAAGAGTTTCTACTTTTGAGACCTTTTTTGTTCAAGAAGGATGAAACCATCTTACGAAAATCTAACCAAATGACTTTAGGAACTCTTTCAAAATATAATTCCGAAGACCGCATGGAGATTTTCCTTAATTTTTTACCTGTTCCGTGTGGGATACTCAAAATTCTTAACGAACAATCTCACTTACCCGATTAAACCGATTGAGCGTGCCAGCGGCGGCGGCAGCAACGATGTCATCCGCGTCTTCATAGTGGTGCTCCTCCTCTTCATAGTGCTCCTCCTCGAATTCGTCTTCAGCCATAGCCATTTCATTTAGGAGGATAAGGAAAATTGACAAACGATCCTTAAGCGCGATAGCGACGTACAGCCTCATCCCAGACTTGCGCAGCCTGAATGGGTATCAAAAGTTCCCAGCCATAAACGACCGCCTCCCCTCTGCGAGAACACTGCAGCGTGCCTCTCGTGTCTCGGCCACACCCCCCATATCTGACCTCATTCACGTTCTCCATGGGGTCTCGGTCACACCCCCATATCTGACCTCATTCACATTCTCCATGGGCTTCTTTTCTCTTTGTATATACCATACGTGCTTAACAGCTAGATTTTACATGTACACTGATGATTCTATCAAAATTTGAAAAGAAATACAACTTAAATTTTACTAGGTAATGATATTAAAGTCCAAGTGTTATTGATTTCTATTGCACTAATCTCAGCTTTCATGAAAGGAGATCCTTACTGGCTTATTTATATGTAGTAGGTTCAATTATAGAAGAAATTGAAAAAAAAAAAAAAACTATATTCTAGAGCTATTTTAGAATAAATAACATATAATTTTAAAGTATAAGTAGATGTTTGCCTATTTGATATAGTATCAACATGATTAAAATTATAATGAAAATCTTTTAAATACTGAGGGCCCTTATTGACCTAGTAGACTTTCTAGTAATGAAAGACTTATGACTATTATTATCAACCATTGTTCTGTTATCACTTGCAACCTTACTATCATGAACATCATTACTAGTTAAATGAATATTATCTTTAGTATAGAAACATCAATAATATTGTTATCATTAGAAATAGAGTCTCCAGACCTATTAAAAGGAAAAAATTATTCATAAAAAACCACATCTCTAAAAAGAAAAACTTCACCAGTATCAAAATCAATAAACTTGTAACTTTTTGTACTAGTAGCATAACCAAGAAGAACACATTTATTTCCTGTTGGATCAAATTTTAATCTATTTCTACGTAAAGTGCTAGCATAACACAAACACCCAAAAACTCTGAAATGAATGTAAGAATGTTTTGTATTATATAACAATTCATATGGGCTCTTATTAGATAACACATGATGTATCAATAGATTAAATACAAACAAATCCACAAAATACCCAACATAATTAAAAAAAGATGGGGACAATTTCTAAAACACCCAAAATAAACAAAACATAGGGGGAGGGGGAATATTTGTTAAAATAATCTTAAAACAAATATATATATATATATAAATTTAAAATGCAAGTAGAACAGCCTCCTCCATTACTAAATTAATCATCCCTAAATAATTGTATTGTATGATTTGTAAGGAATTGAAACATTTCAAATACTAAAATTAAACAAGAAAAGCATCGAAATCTTGAAACAATAAACTCATTGGTTATTTATATAAGTATTGGGCTAGTACGATGGAGATACCAAAAAGAGTAATAAAAATAAAAAGAACCGTTATAAAAAAAACTCAAAAACTCATGTTATTTATTTACAATTAATTACATGTCCCTTCGTGTCAATTTATATGTCATATACGAAATCATGCATAACTTTGACCGATTTTGAACACACAACTAAATTGACGAAATAATTTTTTTTATCATATAGTTTAATATTTAAACTATATAAAAAATTTAATTTTTTTTGTTTCGGCAATTTAATTACATGTTAAAATCCGGTTAAAGTTAAGCGTAGTTTCGTATATAACATTTAAATTGATACGGAGTGAGTAAAAATAACAAATTAATAAAAAAATCTAAAAAATTGAAAAAAATATTTAAAAAATCAAAAAATGTGTACATAGCATCAAACAATATTGGATATGATTAAACAGTATTACACATACAAGATTGGACAGGATTATACATGATCAAACATAATTAGACATAAAAAATTAGAAATGATCAATAAACATTTAAAAAAAATCGTAAAATAAAAAAACTCAAATAATGAGATGTTGTAACGTTATTTGACATCTGTTTGATTAATTTGTATCACGTCGTTCTATGTCAACCCGAAAGTATGTTGATTGATCAATTATTATTAAATTGGTATGTAAATTGATAAATGTCATAATTGTGTTTGAAAATTATTAACAACTCATGGTTTGATATACAAAAACATGAATTAGCATGATATTAATTAAATAAACTCGACCTTATAACTATAAATCTTACATTAACTTCAACTTGTCTGAGGCCTCATCATTTTCTCTCATTCCAGTCCTATATAACAACACTTAATTATTTTTGCATACAAATGTCAATTTATTTTAATTAACTGCGTCATGTTTTAAAAAAAATTAAAAAAAAAAAAAACTTATTTGCCTCTTATCTAATATCTACACGTTTAATAATTAAAATCAGAAACTAACATGTTTATTTCTCTCTCTTATTTCTCTCTCTTCTCTCATAAAACGGGATTTCATTTTATTTTTATTGAAGAATTTGGTCTTTCTCCCGTAAGATAAAGGATAATAATATCTCTAGAAATTTTGACGATAGATATATAATTTTCTATTAATATATTGCTGTAAATAGAAATTAACCCCTCCTAAAATCATGGTTAAAACACAAAACAATCTAAGGGCTATATTCTCAAAGCTTTTGACTCTTTTTGTCATGTTATTAACTCAAATTCTGCTCTTTCATTTTCATCATCAATCTTGGAAACATTTTCATAAAATGAAGAGCTCCCCAAAACTAATATCCCTGACATTGTTGTCGATATTAGTCTCTTCTTTTGCACAACTTGAAAATGTTTCCCCTTCTCCTAGCCAAATCCCCGCAACACCCCCCACCGATACCGACATAGCGGTCAAACAATGGTGCAATTCAACCGACTATCCTGACATTTGCATGGCCTCCATTTGCCCATACTTTAAAGGATCAGGAAAACCAGACTTGTATATTGCCGTATGTATCTCGGTAAACTCAACTATAGAAGCCACGAATACTGCTATATTGGCTGCAAATGCAATTGCCGAATTGCCCACAACAAGTCTTATCCTGAAGGTGACATTGAAAGACATATCGGAGAGCTTTGCGGACGCACTGGACAATTTCAAGCAGGCGCAGGATGCTATGCTGATACGCGACTGGGGAACGCTCAACACGATGTTGAGTGGGGCTATGACCGATTTTGGGGATTGCGAAGATCAGCTCAAAGGCAAGAAAGTACCCGTTCTTATTGATTTTAGCGAGAAACTCACGAAAATGACTAGCAACTGCCTTGCGCTCAGTGCCCTCTTGGACCCCCAGCCAGGGTTCTGATTCAACAGATTGAGGCGGTCTGATTGGACAACGGTCATGATTTGTATAACTGTATGATGACTAATGTAATATATATATATATATATATATTGTTATGTTTGAGAGCTCTTATGGTACAATTTCCTATCAGGCTATGAGAAAGGATATTGACAAATGAAATGTGCTATTATATTTTGATGGGCGGGGTATTTATATAATCATTAATCTGAATCTATTATGATACTTTTACTTTGAAAAACAAAATTGTAGTTACGGAATCAACTCATATAGTTCTGAAATCTATCTCGAACTTCTAAAGTATAAGCCTTGACTTTTCTAAAAAAGTTGAATTTTCTGAGTTTACTATTTAAATTATGATATTATATGATGAAATTACTCAAGTTACATAGACATTAAAATTACTCAAGTTACATAGACATTGAAATTATGATATCTCTACATTGTTGCTGAAATTATATGTTATTATGTGCTACTTTGTTACATACACATGCTTTCTATATTGAGTAGTCTCGATGACATAGAGTTTGAATAAATAGCCGTATCTTCACAGATTTGTTTGAGAGTGCATATTTGACGGTTTTAAAATTTTGATCTGATGACTCGGATTTTTTAAAATCTGGGTCTTAGGATAATATTTTCAAGTTGTATAGAGTATGAATATTGATATTGAAATTACTCTAGTTAAAATGAAATGTACGTAGTTTAAATTACTGTAAAAAAAATGACCAGACGGTCCAAATTATATAATGTTGAAAAGTACGAAAGATACACTTAATTTTATTTGGCTGTAGGATTTAAAGAAATAAGTAAAACTTATTTGTGATAGGCCGCGGAAACTTTCAACTTATTAATAAATTGCTTTCATTAAACACCAAATATTTAATAGATTCTTTTTTATTCTTTTAGCAAATGCGACAACTGACAAGGTCAGTTATAAAATATTAAAAATACCGCAACTACAATAACAAAACTAATCATAACTTTACATAATCATAATTTAAATAGTTAAACCAGAAAAGTTAAGGCTCGTACCTTAGAAGTACGAGTTTGATTTAAAAATTACGAATTTGATTTTGTAACTACGATTTTGTTTTTTAAAGTATTATTGACGTTGCAGATGTGTTTACGATGCATGCATGGTTTATACATATTGGCATCATTACCTCTTTTTCTTTTTATGCATGCCTTGACATTGGTATTGTTTTTTCTGATTTGAAGTGGATGTTTGTAAAGTTTTCCTAAGAGTTTGTAATTAATTTGTTATTTTTCAAAACATATGCTCCATGGTGTAATTAATACAGAAAATTAAGATTATGCAAAATATGATAATTTCTTAATCTGGAGACAATACATTTTAATTATAAGGGTATATATTATTTGTAAATGAATGAGGTTAGATGCATGCTTGGCTCTAGATAGTTAAATGTTATTATGATCGATCCCGACTTATTTATTTTAATATAAATATAATTCAAAATTGGATGGTCTGTTATTAATAGCAAATGTCAAACATTGACTTAAAAAGTCAATAGTACTGTATTTAATTGAATTAAAAGGATAATTAGAAAAAACTAAATCAGTATCAGACATGAATTCATCTCTCTCTTTATTTTTAATTCGACAAGTTTTTTTTTTCCCTCTCTTTCATGTTGATTAATTCATCTTCTTCTTCTTTTTTTGCTTTTTTTTTGTGGGACAGATGAATATTTTGTTTTGGATTTAGAACATATATACTAAAGTTGTTTTGAGAAAACTTTGTATTACCCTAACACAAAACATGAAAAAACAAGCCCTCTTTTTGGGATTTTAAGCTAAGACTGTAATTGGTTAACCAGCTTAAAAGCTGAGATTTTTTGGCATGTATATTTAATTATTATCTTTTATCGATTTTAGCCTTTCATCGCCCGTGTAATTACCGGAAAAAAAACAGTTCTAGTTCTGCAATTGTACAAACTGTTAGAATCAAGACTAATCTTGCTAATTTCTCTTTTGTGGTTTATAAGTTAGATTTTGTTCTCTTGGTATATATAACATTGAGACTTGTCCTCACCTTTGTAATTAGTTGGCAAGCCAGAACAATTTGATGGGAATTTTGTTTGGAAATTAAATTGGAAGGCTATGTTAAGGACCCTTGCTATCTTGTTTATTTAATGAGCAATTGATATATTTTAATGTTATATGTATATTTATATTTAAGGGTATGCCACACAAGTGTTCCTAATATTTTATTAGGGTTTTAGTAGTTGATATATTTTAATGTTATATTTTTAATTGTATTTAAAGGTATGCTACATAAGGGTTTCCAATATTTTCTTAGGGTTTTATTGTTTCCGATTACCATATTTTAAATTATGATATATATCTAGTGTATAATTTTAGTTTATATTTTTGTTGTCAATCAGATTAAAATGAACAAGATCAATGATTAATAAAAGAGGAATGTGAGTACTCATCTAATAAGGAGGAGACGTGCTCCCATTCCGTTTTCTTTGATGAGCAGATCTTCGTTTTGTTCCCAGTTTGAACATTTCGTCTTTGCATGTTTCCATCCATGTTTTATTGCCATTTTATATAAATTTTGCATATACCATTACACTTAATTGAAGTGTATCCGTATGGGATTGTGTTTGGAGAAAAAAAAAATTCAAATTGTATGCCTAAAATTTAGATTTGTGGACAAAAAATTATTTTTGTGTCTAAAAAATTATTTTTACACCGAAAAATTAGCATTTGAAGACAAAACTTGATTGTGTCTAAAAAAAAGTTGTCTCCAATCCTAAAATTTGTTGTAGTGACGTAGCAACATCAAATAACTACAAGCCCTTGACATCCCCCACTCTAAATTTAAATGCAAGTTGTGATTTTATGTTGATGATTTCTTGCAAATTGTGATTTTTGAAACAGACAGGATAGCTCCAATTAGTTTTCGACCTATAAACCCTAATGTCAGCTATATATATCAAGCTTTTGGGCTCTTGTGAAGATTTCAACCCCAAGATTTAGCTTATATATTTCTTCATCTTATGACAATAGTTTTCCGTTTTGAGTCGTATCAAGTTGTGGTTCTCATCCATTAGTTAGTTTCCATTCTCCGGTAATGATATGCACTACCCTCAGTGTATTTTTTTATGAAAAAGATTTTCTCTTAAACACTGAATGTTGTTTCTCGTTGTCTCGCAACTTAATAAAGAGTATAATCTGTGGCGTCTTTTGGGCAGAGTTTTGGTGGAAAAAGGTTTTTGCTTTAACTTTGACTGTTATTGCTCGTTACCTCGCAACTTAAAAAAGAATATAATCGGTGGCGTCTTGTAGCCTATGTCAGGGTATATGTATTTGTTGAACTTTGTAAGTTTTACCATGAAGGAATGCCAAAAAGGCTCCAAGTGAAAATCATACCTGTGTTTATGGAAAAGGGACATATATATATATATGCTTATTAAGAATATCATCATATGAAAACACCCACTTATTTGCTGCAACACCTAATGGAGTATTTGGTATATAAAAAAAAATGGCAGTTCGGTCGCAATGAGTGCTTTTTTCTACAGTTATTTACATGTTTCACTTTCCTTTAAGAATATTACCCTATTTATATCACAAAGGAAAGCAGCTCCCCAAACTGCACCACCTGTGTTCGTACTGAAAACAAAAAATCGTAATTACTTGTTGGTGTTTGATGGTCAAAGAGTAACCGCTTATTATAGCAGACATATGTTAAGTTCTTTCTTTTTAACAGAACAAAGTAAATATGATCGATAGTCGATAGTAATCACAAGTGCAAAGTTTATATAATCAATAGTAATCACAGAGGCTATCTCTTTGGTCCGGCTAGGTATTTATTCCATCTGTCTTTCGCATAATCTAGATTAAGTTTATACAATTTATGTCACTAGGGTTTAGTTTTTGATACAAAAATGAAAATCAAGATTGAAACCAGAAGTCATTGTTGGTCAATCAAGTAGTCAGACATGTGACGAGGCCGAGTATATACACAATTTAGATTAACTTGAATTCTGATAAGCCATTGTGGAGTATGAGATCCATTGCAAAGATAAATGTGCCAACAAAATGGTATGTGTCGTTAGTCCCCGTCCATTAAATATATGAATGCCTATTAGAGAATGCGTATGCAAAAATTTTATGTTCAGAGGTAAAATGCGGAAGCTAACCGTACCATTAAGATTTCCCTTAACGAAATTTGAAAATTTTATACTATATTTAAATATTGGAGGTGCATTGGTGCAAAATCGAAAATTTGCGTTCGGAAACATAAACTGGAGTGCTTGTATTAACAAACTTGATTCAAATTGATATCTATAATTTAAGTGAGGTGTAATTAGTGGTTAAACTAACTAAGTTTAATGGAGATACAAAGGGGGTTTAATGGAGTTTTAAAAAGCTTTATATTTATTTAGAGTAAATAAAAGCCAAATTGAGGCTTAATTATCAACAACGAATCTTCATTGACTTTGAAAGAGTTTGAAGTTTTTATCGGAGAGATAGTCTCCTATACTAGAAAATTTGACTTCACATTTAGTCGATAGGATGTACTGTTTCCCCCAATTATGATCTCTTTTTAATTGTTTACCATGAGCATAATTGGAAGTTTTATCGAAATAGGTTCCCGCTAGTATGGCCCTATTATCTATCAATAACACTAATTTACAGAAATTTTTCCTGCTTTGGGTTGTTCATATTGATAACCTTTTGTATTGCGATGCTAGATTTCTTTATAGATCTCCTACAACTGCAAGAGTTTAATTTGATCTTTTCTATGTTGTGCTTTCCTATGATGCTGAAAGATATATTTATGTATGGTCCTTTACGACTCATATTTTGTTGTTTCTTTGTTTACAGAGCAAAAGTAGGAACCCTCTAGAATGGAGCCCAATTTAATGAATCTGAAGTGATGCAAAGACGTATATTACAATCACAAACTGCTACTTGAGAGGCTGAGATTTTATTCCCTTTGACATTTTTTATATTTTTACCTGGATATATACGCTAATAGTGCAATAAGAATTGTTCCTAATCTTGTCGTACTTTCGGCCAATGCCATTAAGAAAATATTAACCAAGCTTGAAGAGGAAACGCCAAGCATCCTGCACTTTAGTTTATGCCCTAATTCTTAAAATTTCCGTATCTATTTATGTTAAACACTGTTGTATTGCAATTATGACATTTTTGTAGTTATAAGGTGTAAGAAGATTGCTAGATTTATTGAATAATTATAATATCAACTTTGCTGATAGTCTTCTTTTGTTTGGTGTGAAATCTAAGAGAATCTAACAAATTTACCCTCTTCGTGGTAAGTTTGTTATTACTTTTTGGGCCTAGTAAACAACAATAGTTATGCTTGTTTTGCATCGCATCCAGACTGTACTGAAGCGAGTAATAATTTAGCTAGAAAACTAGAACCACACTCTGAATTTTTCTTGGTTCATTCTAGTTTTATCGATTTAGGTCTCACTAATCTATGTATTTCAGCTATAAATTTTGAAAATGAGGATCTTGAAGTTTTGATTTGAGAGAATAGTATCCTATTACCAGAGCTGAGAAGGATTTAGTGTTTTTTTGTTGTTGTTGTTGTATATCTTATGGTTCCAAAAATTATCTTCGTGTTCAGAAAGGCAGTATATCGTCGAAAAAAGCAAAAGTGTACTCAAAATCTCTCTTCTTTTCAGTAAATAAAAGCAGATATTGAATATACGGAGAATTATCATTTGTGTTTTCAAAAGAATTCTCATGTGTGTTATTAATTATCTGCATCCTTAGCTGTTTTGATTTTTTCTTCATTGTGTTTTCCTTTGATGCTGAAGATATACTAGCTATATGTCATCTTGTTCTTTTCGTTTTAATGCATAAGCATATGGATATGTTATTACATATAGTCCTCCGAGTACTCCTAATTTGTTTTTTCTTTGTTGTAAGAACAAAACGAGAAACTCTCCGGAGTTGAGCTGAATTTGATGAGATTCGAGGTGATGCAAAAACAAACATTACAATCAGAAACTGTTACATATATGAGAGGCTGATCGGGGTTCTATTCTCAATGCCATCTTATTTAATTCTATCTACGCTAATAGGTAACACTGTAATAAATATTGTTCCTAATTTTCTCGTTCTTTAGGGTAATGCCACTACGGAAAAAAATTGTGCCAAGACTCGGTGGATCAAAAAGAAGAAGAAATAAGAGATGAAAGCGGCTCAGGTATGGAAACGTACAAATGACGAACATCCTGCATTTTAGTGGATTCGCTATTTTTTTTTTAATCAGTTATCATATCCCTACATTCTAAAATCTACGCCATTGATATTAGACTGTTACGCTTTCCTAGTTCTAACTGTAATTTTTCCTAGTAAAACAAGCAGCTATGTGTTTATGTTCCAAAGCATCCTCACTGTATTGAAGTAAGAAACCGACCTAATTTAAAAATTAGAATCATTTTTTTTGTCTCGGTTTATTTTGGTTTTCCCAATTAAATTTCATTATTAAACGTGATTAAGATGACAATCTTTAAATGAGGGTTTTTAATATACAACTTTTCTAATTCAACATTATGAAATGTTTTAAAGTGCTATATATCCTATCTCATAAAGCTAGTGAAGTCATCTAAAAAGAAAGTTTTTGGAAAATCTCACCTATATCCTAATTAATAAAATTTACTGTTATTTGGAACAAAGCTTCAAAAAGGAGTACAAAGAACATAACATACATACATCGTAATACACTATCCCGCAACTCCAAATAACTGCCTAAATCATCTTATACCCAAACCGAATTATATACAAGAAAACCAAATAAAGCAAATTATCATGTCATGTTGTTTTTTACCTCCAACAAATTTTCACACAACTACCATACCAAGTGAAGATATCATTTTAGTACTGTTGCATTTATATCAATTTAGCTACCACTTTTGATAACTGAACTGATATATAGAAACTAAGTACAATCATTTTTTACAAGTTCATTTCACAGCTAATCAAGGAACCAGTTCGAAATTTCAAACTCAAAACTATGAAGTATTAACGTATCAAAAACTCAATAGTATTTTGCTTATTAAGCTAGTACAACAGAAAAAAATCCAAATAGTAAAACATCAAAAAAATCGTCATTGATGGCATCTTAGTCAAAGGCCAGCGTATAATAGTTCCAAGGCTACGCTTTCTAATTAAATACCCTTTATCCATCTTTTGTTTAATCAATCGACTTCAATATATATCTGCTTTTTTTAACCTTGATCATACACTTTCTCTTATGAGCGCAATTTTATACTTTATTGTTCTCTCTGTCATTGCATGTTTGTGCTCATTACCAAAAGTATTTTTTCTTGTTACTTAAACTTTCTACTTCAAAGAATTGACTGGGAAAAAACAAAAATCGCAAATGGAATCGTTTTTTTTTGGCTTTGTTAAAGTTTTGTTGCTACACAGCTCTGCGAATATGCGATTTGAATTGCTTTGACCGATGAAGAACGAAAAGTGAAATCTTGTTTTAGTAGGTTAGAGGTTTGATATGGCAAACACTTATCTTGGCTTGTGTTATTTTTAACTCATAAACGTTGTAAATTTCAAACAATAGAAGTGATACGGATGAGCTTGAGCTTGAGGCAAAGCAGTTGATGGATTAATAGAACTATTTTAGTGGGTCAAATTACGTTTCCATATTAATTTTCTTTTCAGTTTAGGAGTATGTTTATTTAAGAGTTTGTTTCCTTTCTATCTTAGAATTTACTTTTAGGAATTTGTTTCCTTTTTGATTTAGGATTTTATATTTAAGTTTTATTCCTATTTTGGAATGGACTGTCTAGAACTCTATAAATAAGGCATTAGACCTTCATTATTATTCACATCTGATATTAATAAAACCTTAAAGAGTCTTTGCTTGTTGGCAACTCTCTTGTTTGTCGTCCGTTCGAGCGATAACTCGAGCAAATCCCGTTCGTGATTAACGAACATATTTTATATTTCTTTAGTACGTTTCCGTTCTGCATCAGGTGGTATCAGAGCCAATGGCTGACGATCAGATTCAAGAATTGGAGGCTCGTATGGAGGCCCGTATGGGTTCTCTCGAGACAAGTTTGGAAGAGATTAGGCAGATGTTGGTCAATTTGCAACCTGGGGGCCGTCAACCTCAAACACCACCGGATGGTAATAGAGTGCTTGTACCCAATAATAATAACCAACGAAATTACGATAGTTATAGGGTAAAAGCTGAAATTCCTGTTTTTAACGGCGGGCTAGATGTTGAGCCAGTTCTTGACTGGATTAATGAAGTAGAAAGGTTATTTGAAATCATGGAAGTTGAAGATGAACGCAAAGTATCAATTGTGGCTTATAAATTGCGTGGGGGTGCTGGAGCATGGTGGCAGAATGTTAGGGAAGAGCGTGGTAAACGACAATTACCGCAAGTTAGAGGATGGGCGATGATGAAACAGATGCTGCAAGAGCGTTTTCTACCACGAGATTATTCGCAAACTCTATATCGACGGTTCATGAATTGCAAACAAGGGACCCGTACTATTGCTGATTATACCGAAGAATTTATGCGACTACAGTTACGGTGTAATGTTGCAGAGTCTGAGAACCACCAAATTGCTAGGTACACTCTTGGTTTAAAATATGACGTCCAAGATAAGATGGGTGTCCAAGCAATTTACTCTCTGGAAGATGCAAGAGATATGGCGTCAAGGGCAGAGGCACGCTTGTCTCAACGACCGACATTTCGAAAGTATGGGGAAGATACTCGTAGGACAACAGATGGGTCAAAAGTTGTCGTCGAAAGTAAGGAAGTAGGTGCTGCTGCGAATCTTAAGCCTATTGCGACTACTAAACCGCCAACAAACAACCCGTATGCAAGGCCTAGAGGCGGCACATGTTGGAAGTGTGGACAGCCTGGACACCAATCCCACCAGTGTCGTGCGAGACAACCTGTTCTTCACACGACGAGGTGGATAGAGAAGAAGAGTACATCGAAGATGAAATAGACTGTGATGATGTATGTGGTGGAGATATGGAAACCCCTGTTTACGTGGTGCAACGAACTTTATGTTCTCCCAAAACCGAAGAATTGAGTCAACGTCGACGCATATTTCAGACACAATGTCGAATTAATCAGTCTGTTTGCAATCTGATCATTGATAGTTGCAGTTGTGAGAATCTTATAGCCCAAAAGCTTGTCGAACATATGAAGCTATCAACCGATCCACATCCCAATCCATATCAGATTGGGTGGATTCAAAAGGGGCCGACGATACGAGTAACTAAGGTCTGCAAAGTTCCCATATCACTTGGGAAGTACTATACGACAAATGTCGTATGTGATGTCGTTGAGATGGATGCTTGTCATATATTGTTGGGGAGGCCATGGCAGTATGATATAGATGCGACTCATCGCGGCCGCGAGAACACTTATGTATTTCAGTGGGAAGGAAAACGTATTATGATTGTTCCATCTGGAACGGGGCAAAAGACCACTAAAGTAGAAGGAAAGGCTTTCCTTGCTATCACACAATCAATTAAGGAACTGACTGAATGAGTAGAGTATTCAGGCGGTTTGCTCGCTTTGGTGAATAAACCTGAGTATGACGAACAATCTTTGAGAATATTACTGACCCTGAGAGTTGGTCAAGCATATCATCAGATTCGTATTAAACCTGGCGACGAGTGGAAAACGGCTTTCAAAACCAAAGAAGGGTTATACGAATGGTTAGTGATGCCTTTTGGTTTGTCTAATGCGCCTAGCACATTCATGCGCTTAATGAATCAGGTATTGAAACCTTTTCTGAGGCGGTTTGTCGTCGTGTATTTTGATGATATTCTGATCTATAGTCGTACTAGAGAGGAGCATGAAAGTCACTTAAGCGAAGTATTGGCAGTTCTATTAAAAATGAATAATTTGTGAATCTTAAAAAATGCACATTTATGACAGATAGAGTATTATTCTTGGGTTATGTGGTTAGTGCTGAAGAGATTCATGTCGATGAGCAAAAAATAAAAGCTATTAAGGAATGGCCTACTCCTCGTTCTATTACTGAAGTGCGTAGCTTTCAAGGTCTAGCAACCTTTTATAGGATATTTATTCGAAACTTTAGTAGTATTACATCGCCTATAACAGATTGTCTAAAAAAGGGAAAGGGTTTTGAATGGACTGAAGCGGCGGCTAATAGCTTTGAGGAAATTAAGCAAAAGTTGACTTGCGCCCCAATATTAGTTCTACCTGATTTCGAGAGGGTTTTTGAGGTTGAATGTGATGCTTGTGGTACTGGTATTGGCGGGGTTTTGTCACAGGAAGGGCGGCCAGTGGCGTATTTTAGTGAAAAGTTCAACGAAGTTAAGCAGAAGTGGTCCACTTACGAACAAGAACTTTATGCAGTCTTTCGGGCATTAAAGATGTGGGAACATTATTTGCTACCAAGAGAGTTTGTGTTATATTCTGACCATCAGTCCCTAATTTATTTCAAAAGTCAACGAGATTTGAAAAATAAGATGCATGTGCGTTGGGCTGGATATTTTGGGCAGTTTAATTACGTTATCAAACACCGTTCTGGGGTTTCTAATCGAGTTGCGGATGCACTAAGTAGACGTGCGGCATTACTGGTTACTGTAAGTACCGAGGTGGTTGGATTCGAATTCTTAAAAGAATTGTATGAAGAAGATGAGGATTTCAGGGACACATGGGAGAAGCACTTAACTGGACAGTCACTAGGGGAATATCTTATTCAGGACGGGTACTTGTTTAAAGAGATTGTTCGACTGCATGGTGTTCCACGATCAATTACTTCTGACCGGGATACAAAGTTTCTAGCACATTTTTGGGGTACTTTGTGGAAAAAGTTTCATACAGAGCTTCGATTCAGCACAACGGCTCACCCTCAGACCGATGGACAAACGGAGGTGGTGAATAGGTCGCTAGGTAATCTTTTACGGTGTATTTGTGTCAAAAAACAGATGCAGTGGGACCAGGCCTTAGCACATGCCGAGTTCGCTTACAATAGTGCGCCAAATAACTCCACAGGTGTGTCTCCTTTTTCTATTGTGTATCGAAAGGTTCCTGCATTGACGGTAGATTTGGCAAAAATATCGACGATTGAAAAGAAGAGTGTTGCCGCGGAGCATATGGCTAAACAACACGTCGATGTTGTCGAAGAGGTAAAGAAACGGTTACAATTATCAAATGCGAAATATAAGGTGAATGCGGATAAGCGTAGGAGGTTCAAGGAGTTTAAAGTAGGGGATATGGTCATGATATTTTTGCGAAGAGAGCGGGGTGGTGGAAAGAAGAAGTTGGACCCGAAAAAGTATGGTCCTTTTCAGATCTTACGAAAGATAAATGATAACGCTTATGTCATCGACCTTCCTCCTCATATGAAGATTTCAAAGACGTTTAATGTGGCTGACTTATACGAGTATGTGGCTGATGATGGAAAACCGATTTATTCTGATTACGACTCGGGGTCGAGTCGTTTTAAAGTAGAAGGGAATGATACGGATGAGCTTGAGCTTGAGGCAAAGCAGTTGATGGATTAATAGAACTATTTTAGTGGGTCAAATTACGTTTCCATATTAATTTCCTTTTCAGTTTAGGAGTATGTTTATTTAAGAGTTTGTTTCCTTTCTATCTTAGAATTTACTTTTAGAAATTTGTTTCCTTTTTGATTTAGGATTTTATATTTAAGTCTTATTCCTATTTTGGAATGGACTGTCTAGAACTCTATAAATAAGGCATTAGACCTTCATTATTATTCACATCTGATATTAATAAAATCTTAAAGAGTCTTTGCTTGTTGGCAACTCTCTTGTTTGTCGTCCGTTCGAGCGATAACTCGAGCAAATCCCGTTCGTGATTAACGAACATATTTTATATTTCTTTAGTAATTTTCCGTTCTGCATCAAGAAGTGGATTTGAATTTGATGCTGTGTGTATTGTTCAAATGGATCATTTTTTTACCTCCCAGTCATATGGATACCTATAGTGTCTTTTTGGTGGTAATTAAGAGCCTGTTTGTCTTCAGCATTTCAAGCAAATGAGCTGAATTATCTGAGTTAGAGCCTAATGGGCTAGAACCCGCACTATCAAATAGGAGGTGCATGTTCGAGTCATATTGAGGGGTATATAGGTGTGAAAGTCCTTAATCCTCTTTGATAAGATTTAAAAAAAAAACGAGTTAGAGAACAAATATGAGTTTGAAATAGTCAGCTTTTAAGCTGGTGAACCCAAACAGTCTAGCATTTATGAAGAAGAAAAAAATCTGGATCCAAAGAAGGCCTAAGTTAGGTATCATTGTTCATATGTGGTTGCTTTCGTAATAAGGGTTTAATATCATTGATTTAAATTACTATTCGAAAAGTAATTCTAAATTAACTACATGAACAACATGATTACATTTGAGGTCTGTTTTGCAGGCCAAAAACTGTGTTTGATATCAACATCAGATTTAAGTTTATACGTTTGAGTTAATGGACTACGTCAATGTACTTATTATACAATGATAAAAATATTTTACAAGAAAACTGACTTTTGTATTGTTGTGGGAGCTACATCTTTATATATATACGAAGAGATAACCATCCATTAATTACTATGACCTTTGTTTATTTTGTCCTTCATTCAATAAAAATCTTAACAAAATGTCCTCCTTGGCTGATAATTTCCAAGAAATCAATCATTACAATTCTCAAAAAAACACAGTTCAGTTTTCTCCGGATTTCAGTTCTCTAGACGATTTCATATGCCTCGACTCTTTGCCAATTCGACCATGTAATGAAAGTACTGCATTGACCCCACCTGTCGTTCCTTCAGAGTCTTTAGGAATTATACAAAACTACACGAGAGGAATTAAACGACTGTTTGGTTCAGCTTTTGATCCCGAGCCTCGAAAAAGATTATCAACTGAGGATATATTACGGTTAGCTGGCGAAAAGTTCATCCAAACCTCGGCTCGTCTTAGGATTTTGCCATTTTCTGATCTATCTTTGAGTGAGATCAAGGACGTAAATTTAGTCCAAAAGCTTCTATCCGCGGCCGAAAAATTCAGTAAGAAAAAATACAACCTAGCAAAGAAATTCCTCGACGAATGTGACACCTCATCGTCTGATAGCGGTAACCAAATGGAGAGAATCGTTTACTATTTCTCAAAATCCTTACGAGAGAAAATCGACAGCGAAACAGGTTACTTCTCTATTAAATATTCGCTTAAAAAACAAGCAATGGAAATAGAAGAAGACATATTGAAGGCTAGTCCTACGGTCCTCGAGCTACACAAAGAGATACCACTTTCACAAATTACTTTATACGCAGGTGTGCAAGTAATAATGGAGCATGTTGCGGGGGCGACAAGAGTCCATGTCATCGATCTCGAGATAGGGTGCGGGTTACATATTTCGGTACTTATGCATGCCCTAGCAGATCGAGTGGATTGTCCTATCGAGGTTCTTAAAATAACAGCCGTTACGACTACATCGAAATGGGTAATAGAAGAAACGGGTAAGCGGTTAAGTGATTTCGCTAAATCGATTAATATCCCTTTCTTGTTTAACGTCGTTATGGTGTCGGATATTCGGGACTTGGGTGAAGAGAATTTTGACTTCGAGCTTGGAGAAACTGTTGTTATAAGTGCGGTGTACGCGTTGAGGAAGTTGATTGGTAGACAAAACGAGCTCGAATCTCTCATGGAATTATTAAAAAATATTAATCCAACTGTAGTGGTGGTGACCGATGTTGAGGCGAAACATAATTCTCCGCTTTTTGTGAACCGTTTTATTGAGGCTCTTTTCTATTTCGGTGCTTTATTTGATTGCATGGAGGATGTCAAGGGTCGCGACAGCTACTTGAGGATGCAATTCGAGTCGATATATTTTGCATATGGTATACGTAATATAATTGTAGGAGAAGGGGACGAGAGGACGTATCGGCATCTGAACCTTGATATATGGAGGGCGTTTTTCTCTCGGTTTGATATGAAAGAGGAAGAGCTTAGCTCATCGTCAGTGTTACAGGCGAATCTTGTTGCTAAATCATTTACATGTTGGGAATCATGTACGATATATAAGGACAATAAATCGCTTATGGTCGGGTGGAAAGGGATGCCACTTCAGCATGTTTCGGCTTGGAAATTTGAGCAGACTGATCTGAATTCCGACAATGATGGGGCTGAAGCGTATGAAACTTGTACCGATTAATTTAACTTTTTGCTTTTACATTATCAAAAACCGTATTAATTAGGAAATCGTTGTACTACGTGGACATATGACTAATCTTGATAGAAATTACTAAAAGTTTTAGTATGGTGTGCTTCAATTGTTTCTAAATTTTCCATTCACAATGTCTCATTTCTCCAATATTTTGGTTTTCTCTCGAATTTCTCTTTTATCTTGATTAAAAATAATGAGTAGGACGAACTTTTTATTTTAGAATTCTGAATCTCATAGCAGAATAAAAAAACAAAGTTCAGTTGAAACAAACGGAGCCTTAGCAGCAAATTGTTTTCTCCTATGTTTTTTGGCAAAAGGAAAAACATTTCCTTCCAAATCCAACAATTATTGCTATTTGTTTCATTAGCAACAAATCGTTTTCTTCTGTATTGATTTTTGCATAATTAGTCAAAACATCTCCTTCCAAAATCACTTCG
Organism: Primula veris; assembly: GCA_963682055.1. Lineage (NCBI taxonomy): Eukaryota > Viridiplantae > Streptophyta > Magnoliopsida > Ericales > Primulaceae > Primula > Primula veris. Next base: position 221,089 of record OY821748.1, read on the forward strand.
ATAATGTTTTTACTGGTATCATTATGTTATAGTTGCAGGCCAAGGTTTGCATTATTGCTATGCATTTTTTTTTTCCCCAGTAGAACCGGCCAACTTTAATAAAAACCAAATCGTTATTGCATGGTTCATGCCCCCATGCTAGCAAAATTGTATCAAACAAATAGATAATACAACTCAAATGTATAACAATCGTATTTGGCCTACCATCCTTTTAAAAGGAAAAACGTAACCAATAATCCGGTCAAAACTACGAGATCTAGCGCCTAGAAGCTCACATTCTTTTCCTTAATTATAACCCCAAACCTTATGTCTCCTCTGCGTCGGATCAATGTGATCAAGAATATAAGTATTGCTATGCATGTTATACTAAAAATAAATTCATACTATATTATACAGTTTTACTTTTAATTAACTTACGATGATTGGTACCTGATTGCCTCAGCCTGTAATATAGAACTGCATATGATATTATTGTGGCTTTTAAAGAAGCATATATGCCATAATTATATGCTTACCCAAAAAAAACATAACAGATTATGTGAATGTCCATGTGTTAATTAAGTTAGAAAAAATGATCTGTTTATATTTTAAAGTATCCCCAAGGGTGGGTTGGAATGAAATATATATACTGTATAAAAGGAAAAAGCACCATATAAAATCTTTGTTCACCTTTAATGTCTCAGCCTCTCTCCCATCCTTTAAATGAATATGTAAATTTTAATAAGTTTGGGATTTACATTTTGTTTGTTAGACGGGATAATATTTGTTTTAATAAAAAAAATTATTACTATTAATAAGTTTTTATTTTATTTTAATTAATATTTAATTTTATAATAGTTTCAACTAGTATTTCATATTTTTATTTGAGTTTTATAATGTTAAATCTTATATCTGTTTTAACAAAAAAAATATTGTGATCAATAGTTTTTCTTAAATTAATATTTTAAGTTTGGGGTAGTTTTAACCAGGGTTCTATATTTTCATTTGGTTTTTATGGTGTTAGACCAATTATATCCGTTTTAATAAAAAAAATCAATAAATAATTTTATTTAATTAATATTAAATTTAGGGTAGACCTAACTTAGGATTCTACATTTTTATTTGTATGATCATTTCTTTTTGATTTTGTGTTTTTGTAAATTGTTCAATATTTGTACTGAATCAATCTTTTTTTTATCAAATCAGCAAGATCTTCAATAATCAATTTAATACGTATATGATATGTTCATATAGATACGGGAGCTATTCATGATTAAAAATATATAAGATACACTAGATATACATTGTTCATATATACCGATAAGTTAAAATATTTAAATAGCTATCCAATCTTGATAAAGTTTATCTATGTCGAAATAAAAAGAGCTACAAAATCACTGCCCTGCATTTTTATCTAGTTTTGGACACAGCTGAAAAGATGGCTTCAGGTTTGTTCTCAATACTCGTCTGAAATTATATATTTATGTTTAATTGCTTACGTATTTCCGGAACATGATTCACTTGCAGTATGCATCAGTTATGGGGTTTCCAATAACTAATTACTCGCAAAGTGTTCACCGTCATGATAGTATTAGTATTTTTCGCCTACCTGTTGTGTACTGAAAAACTTGCTGTATTAATAAGTTTTTCAAGTTTTAATTTCTCTTTTGGTATTTATCAAATGCAACTCAGAGAAACACTTCTAGAGTTTCCGTGATTGCAAAAAGAGTTCAATTTTTTGTTGAAAAATTAATGTGTTTTAAATTTTCGTAGGTTGAAAAAAGCAACCTGTAATGTATTATTTTGCTCTGCATAAAATTGGCTTAGTTCATACTTCATACTAAGACATAAAATTGGCTTATGATCTGAGAGGAAAACGAATTGGTTCGTCCAATTAATTAACCATTCAAACACTTGTAACCTTTATCAGGCAAAAAAAGGAATTCAAATGCTTGAAACTGCTCAAGCCAGATGCACCACAACAAATCACCAAAAAGAAATACACTGCAAGTAATTATATAAAAAAGCAAAAATTAAATTAACAAATCGCCGAATACAAAAATTCTTTCTTTGTCATTTATTTTGAATTAACATTATAGTGTCACCAGAAATTTTTTTGACTCTGAATTGTCTTTAGAAATCAAAGAGAAATATGGCAAAACTACAGATATTTTCTACCCAAGTATAACAGCAAGGACTAAATTTATCGTGCAATTCGATACTACGGAAAATTTATCCGATCATCATTTCGCCTCCATGACACAATCTTTTGTTGCCGGAGATGTAACACACAAAAGGATTTCCAAAGAATGGAAAATATTAGGAAACAGTTTACCGGATTCTATTTATGTTCGAGTTCATGAACAGAGAATCGACCTTATGAGAGCCGCAATAATAGGCCCCCAAGGGACTCCATACCACGACGGTCTTTTCTTTTTCGATATCTTTTTCCCTACAGGTTATCCTAACATACCTCCACAAGTTCACTACAGGTCAGATTATTTCTTTTCCTTATATAAATCCTAGAAAATTCAAATTTGTGATAATTGTTTATGGTTATAGTGAGTCAAAATGTTGTTTCTTTAATTAGGTCCGTAGATTATATTACCATGCCATTTCAAAATACTAGTCCAGACGATTTTATTTTATTTTTGCAATAAACCCCATTATTTCCTTTACTATCAACAATATCATTAAATTTCCGATGTATTTTTTTGGTATTCTATATGTTTATATGATGTAAAATTGATATTCAATCAAAACCTTTTACAAGTAGCAATATTCTAAATCAGAGTTTCCGGTTGGCAACAATCAAGTTCACCTAAATGGCTAGAAAATGTCTGGAAACAGGCGTGTGCCTTTAAATAACTTTTCTTTACATGATTTCGGAAAGTGGTCAAAGCTGTAACAAATTGATTGTTGCCGTTGCGGTAATGGAGAAAATAGGGAATTAAGTATATATGGTTTAGGTGTAAGGTATAGAGTCGGCATTTGCTACGGGTGTAAATGAGATCGAATTGATCAATGTTCTAATTGTTTCATTGTTAATCTTTCAGATCTTTTGGAATGTCCTTGAACCCTAATCTTTACTCCACCGGAAAAGTATGCTTGAGCCTCTTGAACACATGGAATGGTAGGCATGAAGAGAAATGGATACCCAATAGATCAACTATTTTACAAGTTTTAGTTTCAATCCAAGCTCTTGTGTTCAACGGAAAGCCATATTTCAATGAGCCGTATAGGTTAACCGGTAGTGAGGAATCGTCTAGGTGCTATAATGAAACAGTATTCATGTCAAACTGCACATGCATGGTTTATATTCTTAGACAACCACCCGCAAGTTTTAGGGATCTTGTCGTGAATCATTTTTATGATCGGTCACAGGTCATATTGACGGCTTGTCAGGTTTATATCAACGGATTTCAAATAATTGGAAATTACCAAAAATATGAGTCTTTTCTCGAGGACAGATTACAAGTTTCAGAATCTTTCAAGATATGGATGGAGAAGCACTACGCATACCTAGTCAAGGCATTTGGACAGATGAATCCTAGTCCTACATATAAGTGGTTTCTAATGAGGTTGGAAAATATGGTGATAGAAACTCAAGATAGGTACAAGGTTAGGGAGGAGCTGAAGAGGTTGGAGATTGAAAAAAATATGCCGTTTTTGTTAAAGAAAATACGAGCGGGGTTTAAAGTAGTAAAGGAGTTTGTGTTCTCATGGTAAAACGTAAATGACAATACACCGCTCTTATTTCACTTGCAAAATAGGATTTACTTATTTTTGCTACAATTCGCATTACCTCCATGTGTTCATTTGACTCACAATTCGCCAAAATAAAAGTTTGATACTTATTCATGATAATCTGTTATGAATCGAAATTAGTATATGTTTTTTCAATGCTATTTGATGCATGTGTTTATTTTTTAACTACCGAAAATATTATAATGTGTTGGTAACATTTGATTATGATAAATCAGACTGATGTTTTATTAAACATGCCATCTTTGGAAAAACTAAAACAAAATAGAAACTATACGTATAGCTAATCATGTAAAGAACACTATGCTATCTGAGAAAATTACAATTACATCTCTATCTAAGCTTCTCCCTTTTTCATCAAGCTATGTTGTTTTTTTCCGAAAGATCAAGCTATGTCGTATCCCAATAATTTGCTTCTCTAATGTCCTCGTTGGCGATTCATACTCGTTTGTTCTAACTTTCTTGTTTCTGAAAGATTTTATAACTGAAGCCAACAACTCGATCGTCTCATGCAGTTTTCCTAAGTCACCTGTAATATAGAACTGCATATGATATTGTGGCTTTTTAAGAAGCATCTATGTCAGTTTATGCTTACCCCAAAAATATATATATATATATATAACAGATTAGGTAAATGTTCATGCGTTATAGATGTACAAAAAAGATGTTTTATATGACAGTTCAAAGGACAAATTTTAGATGGCTCAATTTTACTCAACCAAACTTTTTTTTTCAAATCAGCAAGATTTTCAATAATCTCTTTAATACGTATATGGCGTCCTGATAAGTTCAAATGCTTAAATAGCTATCCAATCTTGATAAACTTTGTTTAAACTTTAAACTACCAAACAAGGTCTTATGTATAATATAAATAAAAGAGCTACAAAATCATTAACCAATATTTTTATCTAGTTTTGGACACAGCTGAAAATTAAAGATGCATGGGTTCAGGTTTGTGCTCAATACTCGTCTGAAATTAATGATATATTTATGTTTACTTGCTTACATATTTTCGGAACATGATTCAGTCACAGTATTCATAAGTACTTGTGGGTTTCCGATAACTAATTACTATCGCGAAGTGTTCAGAGAATCAGCATCATCGGTTTCCAATAACTAATTAGTACTATTAGAGTATTCTAATTTTAGCAATTTATTTCCTTATCGAATCAGCGTCACCGGTTTCTGATAACTAATCGCGAAGTGTTCAGCGAATCAGCGACCGACTATTGTTATTCTCACTTTTTAGAGGGTTTTAAAAATCATATTTTTCCGCACAACTAGTCCTTTTGATCCGACTTTTTGTTACGGGAAAACTTGCAACAGAACTGGACTTATCACCTCGTAGCAACCGATTTTATTTATTTATTATATATAATTTAGATATAATTATTCATAAACCTAGTCCTATAGACGGTGGGTTTCTCGGGGAGTTGAATAAAGATGGTTGCGGAAGCTCGAAACGAGCACAAGCTGGTTATAAGAAGGAATTGAAGAAGAGGTTAAAGGCAGAAAATAAAATAAAATCAAGCCGGTTTAAGGAATTAAAAAAGTTGGCGGGTACATGTTTGAAAATGCAAATTATATGTGACAAAATTTTCCACAGTTTTTGGGTTCCTTAAACATATATTGGCAGGCGTAATCGATTTATGATGTTTATACGTACATACTATTGACACAGTTTTTTGGCAGCGTTTTTATTCCATTAATATTATTTTGATTCCACATTCAGAATTATTGTCCTACTTTGAGAACCAATGACGTGTCTCTCTAAAGACTTTTGATCATTTAATTTTTTCAATTATTTTTTTAATTATGCAGAATTCATTTGGTTAATAGTTTACCCAAATGGCCAAATCATTTTGAAAATATTTGTTTGTAACTTTGTACAGCATATCTCAATTTGTGTATTTGAGGGTCCGGACCTAAATTTATACATATATCCATCCATAAGCTATGTTTGGTAAGATTTTTTGGTTCAAAATCAAATTTTATATTGATGTCGACAAATTTAAGGATATACAGTCTAAATTACTGGCTAATTAATGGAGTATTCATTTGAATTAAAAAGTACATCTTTTTACTTTAACAATGCGAACAAAAAAATGCTTTGTAACTGTAATTCTTTTTACTTATAAATGACTTATTATAGCATAGTTTTATTGATAAATACGCCACAAAGGCTACATCACAAAAAAAAAAAGATTATAAAAACTTAAAATTTAAAGGAAAATAGCTAAGTGGACTCGGAATGGGATAGGAGATTTGAACTCCATTACACGTCAAATCTAACCTGGATTTCCAAACTAACTAAGGAGGTAAAAGGGCATTAAAGAATAATACTGCAAATCTCCAAAGTTATAGAAAAATTCTTGCTACGATGACTTGTTAATATGAATTAACACTTATTTGATACTTTTGACTAGCCTTTTTCTACTCGTTTTGGTGATCATCACCTTGCAGATATTTCCAGTTTCAACTCATATAACAAGTGTACTACTGATTACAAAACAAAAACAAAAACAAAAAAACAAGTGTACTACTACTAAAACCCACCAAATAATAGTAGCAAAAAGTTTTCAAACGCAAAAAAAGTTGAAATAAATGTCAGCCAAAATGAGAAGGGAATTAAGATTCGACCCTTCATTCTTACAATTTCATCCACTCACTTGTTATTTCTGGCGACTTTCACCACATTTAGTACAATTGATAAAAATAATAAGACGGTAAACAACAAAAAGAATACACCCGAATATTGAAGCTCACAACTCATTTACTAAAATCAACAAACAACTCTCGAACTCTATTTAATAAACAGAGCCGCAAGACAAAGCCATCAGAAGCATTGCTGCTCGTTCTTCTTCGCCGAGTTTTCTTCTCACCTTTGTTTTTTGCCACGTTACCGGTACCCGAAATGCAAAAAACTTGGTCTTGACACTAGTACTATTAGTATCATCGCCGACTATTATGCTGGTGTCGATTTTATTTGGTCTGTTAAGTTCTGCTGGGGTTTTGTTTATGCCCAAGAGTGCTCTTCTCTTCTTCCTACTTCTGATCCCGCAAGCATTGCACAACGACTGAAATACAATAAAAACGGTGGCATTGAGCAAAATAATATGCTCAAATTATCTCTGAAGTATTTGGCAAACATTCTTAATGTTTTCGAAATGAGAATTATATACTGTTAAGTATCAACTAACGATGTGACACTTCCTCTTCGAGGATATTCAAATTTAATTTGGAACTATAAAGGAGGTGTGTGTTATACACTTAGGCCTCGTTTGGTTGCAGTAATCGTATAAAGTCAACAAGATACAAGCAACAATAGAATGGGTCTAGAGAAATGTTGTGATAATAACAGTGCAATCGCAAGGTAGTAACAATAAAAAACCATTTTGATAACACACAATGTGTAACACTTTCTTCTTTTTCAAGAGGTATACACGTGATATTAAATTCGAATCTAAAATTATATATACCCAAGTAATACTGATATTTGGTGGAAAAATATCGAATTTTGTACAAAATCTTGCTCATGTAAAAAAACTTTGAATTTTTTCTTGTGTTAGATATCATGAAATATTTAAACCTTCATTCCACATTATAAACTTTAATAACTACCAAAAAACTGAACAAGTTACAAGAAGATATTGGCAATCGGTTGAAAAATCAACAAAACAAGATAGATCTTACAGAAAAATCATTAAAAAACCCAAAACTGATCCCAAAACTTAGGGGTATGTTTGGCAACTTGTTTTAGGACCAGCAGGACCGCAATAATAAAAAAAATGATACCTTAGGACCAGCAGGACCGCTTCTCCAGAGAGGAGTTTTAGTAGTACCGCAATCAGCACAAGTCCTTAATTTTGCACCTTCAATTGAACTAGTAATATTTGTCACACCGCTACTATTATTATTACTATTGCTACTCATCTCGTGTTCACACTCCCTGCTCATACAATTACACATCATATTAATGCATATTACTAACATCTTTAAATAATACTTGCACATTTGTTTGCTCTTAAAAAATTATTATTACCTTCTAGTTTTGAACATCAACTACGAAATATTCCCAGATTTATTATTTATAAAGATCACAACTAAATAACTCATCAAAATCTTATTAAATTTGTAAAAAGAGAATATTAATTTCATTTTTAATTTTAAGTTAGCAAAAACTCATCTTTAAACCACAAGATAGCAGTCAGATCACACTATAAAATCAGTCAAAATCACAATTTCTAAATTTCTAATAATAAATAATTTCTGAAAAAATCATCACTAAAAAGAAAGAAATAAATTACTAAATGAATATATTATGAGCAAATGGTATCAGTCTCTGATCACTACTAATTACAATTTTATTTACACAATACTTAACATATATATATATACAAATCTCACTCAAATCAATGATCAAACACAATACAAACAACACAAAATGCTAATTAAAAGTTTAAGATAACAAAAATAGAATAAATATAAATATAAAGAAACAGTTTAGTTAAGAATAAAGAGAAAATGGGTAAAAGTTAATTAAGTTGATTGAACAAATGAAATGGAGTAGTAAATAAAAGCAGATGGATCACTAACCTTATCGCCACAATCACCCAACTAGCTAATTAAACACAGACTAATTGGTCCTTAATTAGCTTTTTGAGATCACAAATAACTAGTAGTAAATACAAGTTATTAATCCACAATAAGTTACAAAAAAAACAGAGCAAAAAACAGAGCAAGAGAGAGAGAGACGTGGCGAAAGCAGGGGGAATGGCGGCCTTTTATTAAAACTAAATTACTCAAACCCTAATATTGTCAATGACTATAACACCCTTCTACTATTATCTTTCTTTTTTCCTTTTTTTTCTCTTTTTAATTAAATTAATTAAATTTTACATATAATTATTTACTTTTATTAAAAATAAATAATAATAATAAAACGTTTATAGTATTAAGGGTATTATAGTCATTTACAACTTTACGTATATACCTACCGTTGGTTAGTCAAAATAAAAGAATCTATTCACGTGGTGTGTATCGCCGTATCGTCATTCTGTGAAAATTAAGTTACATTTAAATACAAATGACTCCAGCATAATTAATAGCTCGGTCTACATCGTATCCCAATTTCAGGGTCAGTTATCAATAATAGTACAATCGCCGTTGAGGTTTGTTTTCAAAGTTTAGCTTAGGTGGGTGTGTAAATAATGTGGGGGAAAAATGTAAATTTGCAAAATGCAAATGTTGAAAAAATCAAGTGCTCCACCAAACAATTAATTACTATTTAGTTTTCAGTTTTATAAGTGCTGTTTGCATGAAGTATGAACATACAAACTAGGAAAAGTTTAATGTTTGAAAACTAGAGAACTCACAGTATTCAACAGTTTTTTTGTTTGTGAGAAGTGAGAACCAAATGGAATTATTTTCTGAAATTGTAAACATTCGTGTAATTCGCTCTTTTTGCTTTTTTTATTGCATGCGGACACCCGCCAAAGGAAAATTCTGGTGAAAATTAAAGGGCGCCAAAAGCTTAAATGTCGACATCTTCACTATTCATGTGTGTAGTCGCTAGATTAACCAATGTTTTAAAATGTTAAATCAGGTTAAAGCGTTTTTAGGAGAGTTTTATCGAAACGTAATTGCGATGCCAAAAGCGTAAATTTTACCAGAAAAACGTAAATACATACTTCATCCGTTCCTAAATAAGTGTTCACTATGAAAATACGTGTAATTTTGACCATCAATTTTATCATAACTAAATTGCCGAAATGGAAAATCTAAAAATTACGGCATATAGTTCTAACCATGAACTATATGATTGATTTTTGAAATAATTTTTTCCTACAACATACATATGAAAAAATTAATAATCAAAGTTACACGTATTTTCGTAGTGAACACTTATTTAGGAACTGATGAAGTATATATTTTCAAGAACTATGAAATATATTAAAATAATTTGTTCAAAACAATTTGAATAACTAATATTAGCATATTTTAACCATATATATATATATATATATATATATATATATGTTTAATATAACAACTTCTATCGAGTTGTTCTTAAATTTGTACCAATTTATGAGACTACGTATATATATTTGTAACAATATATATTTATTTATTCTTAAATAAATTTTCAGCTTTTTGATGTTTAAAGCATGTTTTTTAAGTGTTGGTGCGTGAAAACACTGATTTTTTTTTTTTTAGTTTTTCGAGCTTTAGGCTAAGCAGGATAATTTATTTTTTAGATTTTGAGCTTTTCGAGTATCAGCACATTTTGAGACGAGTTTTTTAATACACTCGGATTAACCATAGCTATATAAATCTGTTGATTTTGAAAGAGGAAGCCTTAAAAATTTGTTAACTATAAATTAATTTATCAAAGTATACGATTACCCAGATAATTGTTGATCATTCTTATGTATTACTATTTTTTTATATTTTGTTTTGTAATTGTTATATAGTCTATTAATTTTTACCAAGAGTATCTTAATTTATTTTTAAACCACTAGCTTGACGATATATTATCAATTTCTAATAATTATATTCTAACGATAGATATTCAGATGATATACATTAATTATGTTTTGTTGACAAAACATATTGTACATACTAGTAATAGTTAGAAACATACCTTTCTAAGTTTCTAACGAAAATGACCGAACCGAATTTTTTCTCTCCGTTTTGGTTTTACCAATTATAACCGGACCGAACCCAACCCTACGAGTGTTGATGAGGTTTGTATAGTATGTCGCTATCGTCTGGTCTATGTTCGGTTGGTTAATTGGTTGGTTGATTTTTTCATGGTATGTACAAACCGTTTGACATATTGGCTTGCGTTTTTAGGTCCTTCTCTATAGCTACCATGTTTAGATCGGGTTATTTGTTTGTTGCCATCCGGATAGCGTCTTCTTGAGCTTACACCCTCAAGCATTTTGCCTTTTAGAATTAATTATAGCTGACATGTATGTAATATGCATGTTTGGGTCTTACCCAAGATGAAAGGATTTTGACTAACCCAAAAAAAAATGAAAGGATTTGAAGGGGGATTTGTATTTTTCAGTTTTTTCTTAGTCAAAAAATAAGTCTTTATACCAGGGCAGTGGATCCATGTAAAAATGTAAAATCTACAAAAAAAATGAATTGTTAATAAACTTTTAAAAAAAAAAGTATATGTATTTTCCATCCATAAAAAAAGTTGGAAGAAGAGGTTTAAACTTAAATTCAAGTTTTGGAGCTTTTACCGAGTTTGGCATCACCGTACCAATATGTCAGTATATATATTTACATTTAAATAGTTTCAAAATTGTGAATGTGACCGTTACCATGAACTATATATCCATGTAACATCTTATCAAATAAAATAAAGTGCTCCAATCATCATCAATATATGGGGAAAGTACAAAATGTAGTAATTGTCTGCATATTTTACCAAACCGTATAAATTTTATCGGTTTTAAACATGTATTTATATTGATGAAACAAATTTTTTTAAAATTTTGAACATAGTTTAAATGTTAAACTATATAATATAATTTTAAAAAAATTATTTCGATAATTTAATTACATATTCAAATCCGATAAAAGTTGTATTTGTTTTCGTATAAAACTCGAGTAAATCTTGAGCTTGAGCCACTCTACTTGATTTATTTTGACCATTGGATCTAGTTAATTAAAGAAGATATGACACCCTAAAATAAAACATTTAAATGTAGAAACATCAATGATCATAACACAAGATTTTTTCTGATTTATCTTCCACTTCTCTTTATTCTCCCTCTTAGAGCAATCCTACCAGTTTGGTTAAACTTTTTTCTCAAATTAACACACTTGTAGTGGAGAACATTTTACTTTATTCAATTTTCAATTTTCTTATATTAACATGTCTATCATATTAAATAATATATTTTATCATTTTCTTTGCTCATATTTGTTTCTAACCACATATACGGGGATATAATACTATATCATATTATGTTTTAGGGGAGAGTTATGTTCCATGGAGTACAAATTTTCTACCATTTATTCTCTACCCCTTCCGTGCCTCCTTATTTATTTTCATTCAAATTTTAAAAAATTTCAACTTATACCGCAATTTTATAAACTTTTATATTATATTCTATTCAAAATTTAAAACATTTGAACATAATATTGTTTTAGATAATTTTTTTAATATTCAATGTTTAATTTACACTAATTTATACATTTATTCCAAAATAAATTTTGTGTGGATTTTCTTTTAAAAATAATTATTGGAATGTATTGATACATGTATTATAGTAATTGTACAATTTTTTTCAAATTTTTTAGAAATTTTTTTTGGATAAAATAAGTAAGGGGGCATGAGAGAAGGTAGATAAATAGGATAGAAGATTTGGACTCTGTTCCATGTATATATACCGATAAATTTGGTGAATGTTAGAATATGGATAATAAAAAGGGTGATTTCTGTTATAGTGTTTTTCTATCCATAAAACATGGAAACTTTACTATTTAATAAATCTCTAATTATCTATTCTTATCTCAATTCACACATAATTTTAATATTCTCATCTATTCAAATAATCTTCAATTCATCCAAATCCTATGTGAATACAACTTTAAAACATATGAAATTATTAGATTTTATGTGTTGTTGTTGTTGTTGTTTTTATTCAAAAAATAATTGATTTTGAATTAGAATAAATGTTTACTAATCTTATATTTGTTGAGTTGATAATAATTGGATCTAAAATAGTAGATAGAGAGAGAATTTGAGGGGAGTTTAGATGTTGGAGAGAGAGAGAGAGAGTAAATTTGTTGTAGTCATTTTTTATATATAGATGTATTTAAAAAAGATAAAATGGTTGAAATGATTTCCCTTATAAATTGGGTCAACTATTAGTTATAACTGGGATAGTAATGCATAATGTAAATAACAAGGAAAGTACTTTTGTCTTGATTGGAATCGGAATGATGATTGATGAAATGATTACTACTAGTTATGTACAAGAGTTACTTATGTACATATATATATATATATATGTTTACAAATTTTGAAAAAAAAAATCCACACCATTCCATTATCATCTGTTTATATTTAATTTTTCGTTACGAAACTGTGTGTAATTTTAATCGGTCAAAAACTTATATCAAAATTATCGGAATGAAAATTTTCAAAAGTTGATCATATAGTTCAAATGTTAAATTTTATGATTAAATTTTAAAAAAATTCATTTTGACAATTTTGATATAAATTATAATCCGATCAAAATTACACGTAATTTCGTAATAAACAATTGAATAATAATATACGGACTAATAATAAAATTTGATTGAAATAAATGAAAATAAGAGGTCAATGTCGTCACCACTGTTATTTCACTGGCAAATATCAAGTTTTAGACTCCTTTTTTTTTTTTTTTTTAACCCATTGAGTCATTGCTACAAACGCTGTTTGTTTCTCTCTTTTTGGAAGTAAATATTTGTTTCAATTTCTATATTTCTCTTTCTAAAAACTACATTTATATATGTACACATTCAGTATACCCCTATACCATTATACCTTCGATATTAAACTTTTTCAAACTAATGCATGGCTAAATATACTTCGTTTGAAATTGTTTAATATCGTATATATTAATACTTAAAAATGCCACAAAAGTTAAACATATACTAACTCCGTCCCGAAATAAGTGTATTTCTTCGAAAACTGTGAATTTTAAGGATTTAAACCAATTTCTCTTAAAATTCAACAAAAAAATTATCAAAAATTAAAATTTTCAAACAAAAACTATTTTTTTTACTTAAAATATAAGATTATAAGTGTAAATTTGATATGATTTAATTACAAAAAGTGATATTTTAAAAAATAAAAAGAGAAAATTTACTAAAATAAAATAAAGTGTACACTTATTTTTGGATGCCTCAAAAAAAAAAAACAGGACACTCATTTCGGACGGACGGAATACTAATTAATTGCAATCACTTGGTTCTTTTCTTTAAAATTCCTACTTCATATCAGACAAATTGGAATACAAGCAAATCTCCTATTATATTTTATTTGTATTCTGGTGAATTAACAATGTAGTATAAATTAAAGTTAAAGTATCAGTACATCAAACGAACTTAAATTAAAACAATGATACACACTAATTTCATATGGAACTTTTTTGTACAATTTATACGTTTTAATCACAACGATGTGCAAAATAGCATTTAGCCAAACTTAAAAACATTCGAGAAGTCGGGATCGTAACATGACCCTTAACTTATTGTTGCAACTTGCAATGCTTGCCAAATAATAAAGATTTCGTAATTAAGTAGCTAACACAATCAAACTGATACTACGTATAATTCTTGGGTGGTCTTAAGTTATACACGTGCAAATGTTCAAAACCACACTGGATGGATCGTGCTTTTCTAGTTTTCTTACGAATTAATATAGCAATGGAATTCGTAACATTAATAAAAATTTATTATATTTCCTGTGTGTGTGTATAAAATAAAAATAAAGCTTAACAAGTGAGCAATGAAAAAAAATATATGTATATATGGTATTATTGAGTGTCATAAATTTGCCAGATATGCTAAGAATTGATCGTCGATCGCCCTACCATGGTCCAACCATTGCCTAAATATGTCAACTTGACGAAATTTACCCCAAGTTTGTAGTGCAAATTTACCAGGTTTTTTCTCGTAGCGCAAGCCTTTAGTGTAAAATTTTCTTATCTAAGAATGCCATTTCAATAAGAGATGATGCAAGTGTTAATTATTATAAGTAAAAAATGATTTATCTAGTTCACTTTTTACAATGAAGATTATTTAACGATTTACAATGAAGAAAATCTGATTTTATAATAAAAAATAGCAATAATGAAGTGACAATGATAGATGATAAGAGTGGTGAGACCATTTTCTTTTGTCACTCGGACCAGAAAAAGACTGCCCAATTTAGAAATTACTAAACAAATTGAAAAACCATGGACCACTGTATTTATATATGTTTCAACAAAATTTGGCATTTTAAATCCAGGTCGATATTTTTACAAAATATGTAATGGAAAAAAATAGTGTTCTAAAACCGCGTCTAGACGCAAATTATACTACGTCTAGACGGTCAATTTTGTATAAAGTCTGCCTTGCGCATTTTAAAACATTGAAAAAAAAAATATTCGTTTCTGGCACTAGAAATATATAGCGAGCTTTATAAACTTTCAATTTTACAATTACGATTTGATATCTTTTATAGATCCTACCCTGCTTTCATATGTAGGCTTATTTTGTTTAAATTTTTGAACAAATAAGATGGATCCATATGATGATGTTGGAAAATCTTGGAAAATCAGATTATGAAAAAATATCATAAAACTTGATATGCCACACGACAAATAAGCTGAAAAACTACAATAAAAAGACAGGTTTGGTTTTTTATTCATTATCGGTAATGTTGGATTTACGATCGACCAACTTGCGCACAATGCCACAACATCTTATAAGTGAGAAAACTACACGAACGAGGTCGTTTTCACTCGTTTAGTATTTTGATCATTCGTAATCGGTGCGTGCTTAAGAATTTTGTGCACTTAGTGAGGAAAAGATCAAAGAGTGACACGTTAGGTGATCAAAAATAATTATTACTATGTTTTATCAAACATAAACTACTGGATACTTGACACAATTTACATTTGTAGTAGAATTTAAGGAGGTATATAAGCCGGTATCGACAACAATGGAGAACCTTGGCTTTCAAACGGGATACTTATAGATAAGACAATCGTCTTATTCAATGGGACTAGTTTGGTGAATCATAAATACTCACAATCAATTATCTTTTATCAAAAAATCAGGGGCTTTAAAGTGTGCTTTAGATCATAGACCACCAGAGAATTTAGAGATATTGATGGACATTATATAATAATAAATCAAAAACATGAACTTTAATTTCACTGAAAATGGCAGCATATAGAACTGTGTATGTATGCATAAGATGGTGTAGTAATGTTCTTTACTTTGAACGTCGAATTTACAATTTCGGAACACCCCTTCTAACTTCTAGATGAACAGATATATATGTATTAGTCGATTAGTTTGTATACGCGGCGTATGCCTGACAAAACTCTTGAACTAAATCTCACATTTTAGTTTTTACTAGAGTAAGACATGTACTCACTCGATGGCCTAAAGTTTTGATTTTCTCTCACCATCACTTCTCGCCAAACAGTTTCATTTTCGTTCATGACCTTATGTGCCCGCAAAGCAATGATGTGAAGGCCCGAAACAAGTAAGACGGTTAGAAGAGAGAAAACTCCGGCAGCAGAAAAAATTCCTTGTGGGAGGACAAGACAGATGGGTCGTGGCGTGGACCAGTTTTTGAGGTGTCCCGATTCTACGCATAGGCCTATTAGTAACAATATCTCTCCCACCGCAAAGGAAACCCTACAAAAGAAAGCAATGTTGAATTTAGACTCGAAAGTTGTAATTTATGTACCCACCCAGTTATGATTGTTTCGAAAAATTCATGTTTTTTTTCGCCTTTTCATTCAATTGTTGGCTATTGTCTGTTTATCAGAAAAAAAAAATCTGCTCTTCTAAAAATGGTTCCATGATGCACGTGAGACGACACATCGAAACTAAATAATTAATGAAAGGTCCATACAAGTACTTTTGGTGTAAAGTTCCTTTAAATTTTTCCAGAACAATCTACTTTCGCTATATTCTTAGCATTGTTATTGTACGTTTTTTTGCACATGTACACAGTACATACCAAGTTGAAACGTAGAAAAATCCAGCTTGCCGCACAAGAATTTTAGCGGGGCCAAAGTCAGGGTCATAATACATCAATTCTGGTTGTGGCGATTTACTCACCACCACCAATAAGTAGACATGAGCCAACACAATTATCGTCACTAATCCAAGAAATGCACCACCAGCACACAATAGTGGAGTGTTTCCGCTACCGCTATACGCGCATTTATCTGTATTTGGTCCGCCCTTTTCACTACTTCCCATCCATGTCACCTGAGACAACACGCACCATTATTGATTAAAGCGTTTCAAAGATAGAGAAATTATCAAGTTAATACGAGCTATTATTGCAAAAAACGGAAAAACATTCAATTTATTTTGATTGTTCGAGTAATTTCCTCCAAATGGCCATAGTATCAAACGGACACATAAAAAGATGTACTAAGTAAATAGCATTACAAAGTTTTTTGGAATTACCTCAGAGCGAGTAGCTTCAGCAACGAGACAGAGTACGAAGCAACATAAGCCAAGAAAATTCGACAAAGTAATAATAGAAATAACACTTTTGCTACCCTGCTCACTGCTTTTCCGACCTGGAGCTAAATCAGCATGATTTACCGCCATGGTTGCAGAGCTTCCTATTTATTGATTTAAAACGAGATGAATATATTTGCAAAGCTCCAAAGAACATGAACTATTTATTTGTGTTTAATTTCTACAAGTAAATCGCCACAACCAGAACCATTTATTGGGAGACGGAGAAAAAAGGAGGGATTATGGCTTGTATATATAGAATGAGCATTACTTGGAACAAAAGGTTGCTTGAAGGGTAAGGGATTCTATGTCTATGGACTTTGATTATATTTATTTAGTTTTCACACACACAAAAAAAGATCTTTAATTTGGTTACTTTTTTTGTGATGCTTTGCCTGTTATACAAAAAGAGAACTTTGCTGATTGTAAATGGCATTAAGATTACTTAACAGTCACCTTGACGAGCATGTGCTCGATTGCCAGCAAATTTTAAGCATTATCTTATCGGAGACTAAACCTAAGAAGTTGACGAGTTCATCCAACCTCAGATTCCTAGCTTTCTCATTACACAAAAAAATAGAAGGCTCGACTTTTGGGTTAACTAGTTAAAAGATTTGCAGCTTTGTATGCAAACAAACAGATTAGTTGAAATAAATCAGCACATGGAAAGAAGATAATGCATAACAAATACTGTAGTAGCAAATAAGAGCTTCTAATGTACCATAACATTTCCTATTTATATTTTCCAAATTCAAATGTTCCAAGAAAAATACATTCTATCACAAACAGACTCTTATACAATTCGTATACACGGCAGTCAAGAGTCTCTCTCTTTCTTTTGCTGTTGCGTTTATTTGTGTCTAGTTTCATGTAAAAATGAACTTTAACTATGTGCTTGTTTGGCTGCAGATTCAATAGAACGTATACACACGAGTAAATAAATTTCCCTTGAATAGATTGTGAATTGCTACAAGTTGAAATTTCAAAAGACGTCGAACAAATGGAGCACCAAGAGAATCCCAAGAAGGTAACTAATGGAGTAAAAAAAACATGAAGAATAAAGTTGATCAACAATGCTTCTGCGTCTGCCTCACGCACCATCCTATAGGTGCCGTAACCCAGGTCCCTCCCATAGATATTAGTACGTGCACGAAATTAGAGAGGCCAAATACTGTCTTTTTGCAGGCTAAAAACACCCCAGTTGTCAAGATTAAAACGGATTAACTCTCCACACAAAGGATCCCATTCTCTAATCCAGTCAGTAAAAGATATATTACTAAAATACATTTTGTTTGCCAGCGTGTCGTCTTCCAGTTCCTGTGCATGAAAAAACCTAGAACATGACCGGCCTAAGAATAAAACTTGACCCTCTCGCAAGCTTTCCAGCTTCACCCACACCATTTGAGAAAGATCTAGTCTGTACGACTCACAGCCACATGTTTTGCCGACGTCTGGACCATCTTTATAAAAGACACGTCGGATGAGTAGTATGTCCCCACATAATTCGACTAAATATGATCTATCAGGTTGTGATGTATCTCCACCTAATAATTCTAGGAGGTGAGTATTGTTTCTCCACATGAGATGTATCTCACAGGCTAAAATCGTCACCGTTATAACTATTCATCATGTCAACAAGACTTTTTTCATTGATGATGACTATTTCATATCCATTAGTCAAAAGGTATAAGTTCCCTTCATGGAAGAGAGCATCTTTAATATGAGTGCACGTGCGTGAAGTTTGATGCCATTCTCGAGCACCTGAAGTCCAAAAAGCAACTCCAAAATATTGACGAAGAAGCGTGTAGACACACCTTGTATGGCTCGGAACGGAAGAGACAACAACCATGTGGTAATTGTCATCTGTCATAGGCAACACCACATTCTCTCCTGAGAAAGGATTAAGAAAACTGATCTCCATAGTACCCTCAAAGGGTTTCCATAAAAACAACCAATCGTGATAAGATCCGCAAATATAGCTCCCAACATACCCTGGCATTGGTATATCTAAGCTCAGGTTTTTGTTATTATTTAGAACGTTTAGGCATGTTTTTGTCATATTCCCACTCTGATGAGGCTTCCTTCACAAGTAAAGGAATCCCAAGTGAATTTCCATCAAAATACACATTCGTAATTGTTTTCCAAGGTTTACAAACACAGCTAAAGGATAAACAATCGACAAGCGGCCCAATCCCGAGCGTGGTCGATCCATCTTAAAAAGCTAAGACGATTGGGAACTCCTGGGCCCCAATCCGAAGCGAAAAAGACCGAAACAGACAAAGACGATAACCGAAAAAAACTGAACCGAAAAATAATTTAATTATTGACAATTCACCTTATTCCCGTTCAAGTTTATTATACATTTTACCCAATTCTTATTCACGAATACGCCAACTATAACAAAATAAAAATAAACTTGAACGGGAACAGACTTTGGATGGATATTAGTCAATAATTTAATTTCCATCTAAAAAGATAAGTTATAAGTATACGCACTAAGGGACGGAACCAGAAGGTCGGAATGAAGGATTATTTTCTATTTCTTACCCTATATATATTTTTTTTTTCAGGTATAGGGGCCCGAAACACTGTTTTTTTTCAAGGTTTTAATCCAAATATATAGAAAAATATTAATTTTTAGGCAATTTTTTTCAAAATGAACCGTCCGTACCTAGTTAATTCACTGTGCACGGTAGTCATGGTATAGGAAAAAATATATCTGCTCTCCTTTATCAGTTTGTAATAATACTATAGTCCTACAATTTAAATAACCATACCAAATTGACCCAATTTCAAGAAAAAGAAGTTATTATAATAAATTAATTTCAGTTAAAACCATCCATTG
The DNA here is from genome assembly GCA_963682055.1 of Primula veris. Classification (NCBI taxonomy): domain Eukaryota; kingdom Viridiplantae; phylum Streptophyta; class Magnoliopsida; order Ericales; family Primulaceae; genus Primula; species Primula veris. Next base: position 240,947 of record OY821748.1, read on the forward strand.
GTTAATTGCATATCAAATTTAGAAATTAATCATTGATTAATGTCTAATACTAACTTAATTTGTTTATCTAATACCATAAAATATAAATTTCATATAACAAAAGAAACATGGCGATTACAACTTCATCATCAAAAAGAAGGTTACTACTCCCTACAACCATTTAATGAGAACCAAATTGGGTTATCGTTCTATTATTATAAAAAAATAGAAAAATGTTAAAAATTAGAAAAAGTCGAAAGATCTTAGCATGGGTCTATAAAAGATTAAGAGAAGTTAAAGATGTTTTTTTTATTATTATTATAATGGACAATAAAAAAACATGCCTAAGAGACTTTTGTAATAAGTAGAAAAACTAGAGATGGAAATAAAAGAGACCGTAAATGAGGATAATATATAGTGAGTTAGTTAGTTCACATTTAGGAGTAAAATTGTAGTTGGGGACCAAAATTCAAAGTATTTACTGTAAAAATATGGTAAACAAAAGTAGAAAGTTTGTGATAAAAGAATGTAAAACCAATCATACATGTAATAATACTAGTTAAAAAAGTAGTTTACTTTGTTTGTTTGTAATAACTTCCTTTATTATTAAAAAATTATTACCCAATAAAATAAATAAATACTAACTTCACAGTGGAGCAGCTAAAAAAGCCAACATTCTCTCTCTCTCTCTCTCTCTCTCTCTCCGGTGACATTTATTAATATATACTATACTATACTATATAATAATTGATGATCCATTTTATTTAATAATATTATATAAATGAAGAATTCAAGGATTATGGGTTGGGATATTCATGGATTCCATACCATGGAAGGTACACCTTATTATTATTATTAATTTATTATTATTCTGTAACTAGTCTAGTAATTACTTCAATTTGACCTGTGTTATATTAATTTGATCTGTTGGGTGTTTTTTTTTTTATTATTATTAGATGGGATTGAATTATTGAATGATTTGCAGTATTCATGATTATTAGTTTGATGTTGAAATTAAAAAAAAAAAAAAGGGGGATTTTTGTCTGCCAAAAAAGAAAGAAGAAAATATTACTTTGTTGTGAGATAGAAGTCAAAAGATATACTCCCTCCGTTCCCATTTAATTGTCCATTACGAGACTACGTGCAATTTTGACCGGCTTATAACTTATATCAAAATTGTCGAAATGAATTTTTTTAAAATCTAATCATAAAATTTAACATTTGAACTATATGATCAACTTTTAAAAATTTTCATTCCGACAATTTTGATACAAGTTGTTGGCCGGTCAAAATTGCACATAGTTTCGTAATGGACAATTAAATTGGAACGGGGGGAGTACTTATTATGTAATGTATTGGTAATAACTCATACTCACCAGTCATTTTAAGTTTGTTTAATATTGGTTTTTAAATATTTGTATTTGTTGTGCTTGGAAATGGGAGTCCTCAAATTTCAAGTGTTTTTATTTGAGCTTAGTAGTAATTGAAACGTGAACCAAGCTGGGTAGGAAATATTAATAGGACTCCCAACACCCCCATATTGAGAAGAAAAATACGATCTTTTACTATGTATCTTGATTTTTTATTTGGTCGATAACAGTTCTTGTTCTGCCACTGGTCAAGGAAGTGAGGGATTTTGTCTTTAAAAAAATACTATAATATGTAAGCTTACAGAAGTGTGTATATACAGTTGTTATAGCCTTATAGGTGATCGATTAAGTCCTGGTTCTTTTGTGAAGTAGTAATAGCTTGAGCTAGGGTTGTTCAATCTCAAAATTTATATTTTATCTTTTACGATGAGTGATGAGTCGGTTCAATATGACATTTGTTATGCTTGGTAAAAGGATTGCTTGAAGTTTAAGTGTAAAAGTTTGATCTAGTTGATTGTTGATTGAGTAACATGAGGAAGAAAGGGTATGCTTGTCTGCAATTATCATTTTTACAAGCATATTATTATTTTTTTTTTATTTTTTTTAAGTTTCTGAGTACTAGTCCACTCGTTTGGGTGTGATCAAGTCTTACATTTTTTAGATGACTGTCTTTATATTGAGCAAAGGTATCTCAGATTTTAACTCATAAAGCTAAGTTATTTCAAATGTTGTATTTGGTAATAGAATTGCTTAAGTGTTAAAGTTTGATCTTCTTGAAATTTATACCAAGTTATATGCGGAGAAAGAGGGCATATGTGATGTGCGGACAGATGGTTTTACAGGGTTGGTTTGTCAGAATTTTGACGTGATTCAATTTTTTTTAGTCTTAATAAAGCTTTGAACTGTGTTAGTATATAAGCGGATAAGGGGTTTTTAATAATAGATAATTGTTTTATTTATTTTCATTTGAAGTTTGGGAGCTGAAGTTTTTGAGTATCATTAAATCTTTACTCTTGACCGTATATTGCTATGCTACAGTGCCTGATGATTGGTTTTATTTGTTTATTGTCTTGTACAAATTACTATGTTTTAATGCTACTGCAGTAGCTAACTGATTCATTTTTTATTGGTCAGATTTGGATGTGGGTAGTATCATGAATGAAGCAAAGGCGAGATGGTTACGTCCAAATGAGATACACGCGATTCTTTGTAACTATAGCTACTTCAGTATCAACGTAAAGCCATTTGATCTTCCAAAAGGTTGTTACTAGTGGTATTATTAGTGAAAAATGGTATAATCAGATCGTTATAGCAGATATATCTATGTATACTAATATAATCCCCACATAACCAAACATTATTCCTGTACGCTACAGTATTAATCATATGGCTTAAACTGTGTGTTTCTGTTCTTTTTTCTTTCTTGAAACCTAGGTGGTACAATCATACTGTTTGATCGTAAAAAGCTCCGGAATTTCCGTAAAGATGGTCATAATTGGAAGAAGAAAAATGATGGGAAAACTGTCAAAGAAGCCCATGAACACTTAAAAGTAAGTTTTCCAACTGATACAAGGTTTTAATTGGTTCAACACGGTTTCTATATAGTCTACGGTGGTAAAAAAGTAGATAATTTTCTTCCTTCTGTGTTTATGTCCATCCTTCTCATTGCCAAAGAGATGGCGAATTCTCATCTGTCAATAAATAATTTTTTTCATAACCAATCATGTATTTCACCTTGTCATTTGCTTTCACGCAGTAATATTCTGTGGAGGTAAAGTCATTTTTTTTTTCTGTTAACTGTTTTTCGTTACAACTTTCTTTGATCTTTTACTGTATATTAAACTAATGCTACACTGGCCCCACAAACCGTACCCCATAGTTACTGTGGGAAATATATTCCAGACTTCAGACCATTAAATGTGTTATAATGAACAAATTGATTTGTTACCCCTGGATTTTTCTATAATTTGTATGGGTATGGTTTTCGGATAAGCTTTCGGGTTGCTAAATCAATTTAAGATTGTGCTTTTAGCCGCTATCTCCACACAACTTTTTACTCAACTGTTGTGTTAATATCCATGTTGGTCTTGGTTCGTATAAATATATGCTTCTATGGCCTCTTGGTCTTGTGTTTGGCCAGGGCTCAACCACTGAAGACCTGGAAACATTTTCGTTTCCACCTTTAAAACAAATATAATATAGGTTTTTCTATTTAGTCAATATTCGACCACCCTTTTCTTTTAATTATAAATAAACCGGTGAGGGATCGCCAAGGTCTTATCCTATTGTTTGTTAACTAGGATTGCCATTTGAGATTACATGATTTAGTCTTTTTAACCAAACTAGTAGAATTTTATTACAATTTAACGGTTCTATTCGAAACTCCATCCTTTCAAGTACAGGTCGGGAATGAAGAAAAGATCCATGTATATTATGCTCACGGGGAAGATAATCCAACCTTTGTCCGCAGATGTTATTGGCTTCTCGACAAGTACGAATTATTGTTTGATATCACTATCTATTATTTAGGCATTTTTTACTGATTGGCTTACATGCAGAAAACGTTAATAATATTAAGTTTTTGACTTGGCTGGTTTTTATTCCAGGGCTCTTGAACACATAGTTCTTGTTCATTATCGTGAAACCCGGGAGGTTAGTCTATCTAACCTCGTAAGAGTTATTTGCTTTCCCCACTTGTATGCAGACACATTCATAATTAGTAGCTATTTTCTCAAATTATTAGAAAAACTTTGCGGTCCTCTAGTGGATCAAAAGAAAAATGAAAGTTCATTCTTTTCATAAAAACCCAGATAAGCTTAACTTTCAAACTGGTCAACCATATACAGTCAAGCTTTTTAAGCAGAAAAACACTGTTGAGCTTTCTGGATGCAACCAAACAAGGCCTTACTCTTCTGTTATTTCTAATGAGAGGGTAATAGTAAGCTGGGTTATAACAAGCTTCTTCTGACAAGTGACATTTTAGCTTGATTTCCCTCTTATGTAAAGTCTTTTGATGAAAATTTTATTGGTTATTCTATTATCTTGAATAATTTTCAGGGAACTCCCACAACACCTGGATATTCGAACTCTAGTCCAGGTCTCTCTGAACCATCTATAATTTTATCCGATGAAGCTGATTCTGTGAGGGTTTACACTCATGAAAAATTAGGTAAACACAATCGAAATTTTACCACCACTACCTCAACTCGTCGTCAGTTGAAACTTTAAAAGTCACATTTCCACCAAATTTTAAACTAGCGTAGTGGCATAAGAGAATTAGTTCTTTGTTTACATTTCTTTTTTTGTCAGGATAATACTAACCTCCACACCTGTTAATTCATTAGGGTCTGGTAATGTTACGACCCTTAAGAACCATGAAATGAGGCTTCACGAGATAAATAACCTGGAATGGGAAGAGCTTGTGATACCAGATGATCCGAACGAGTTCAGCACACCTGATGGAGGTGGTATTTATTGTTCACTATTTTCCTTTTGAAATATTACTTCAATATTTGTATTATTTGATTATTTACTTGTATCTTCGTTGTGAGCTCTTAACATCTGCTCTCCTTTTGTACACTTTGTCTTGACTTTGGCTGCAGATATGTCATGGGTAGATCAGCCAGATCAGTTTGAAACATATACAACTTTATATAGTGTAAGTGATCTTCTCTGTCTTGCTTTTCTTATCTGCAGGCGAGTGCTTTTATCATTTTTCTGTTACCGTCTCAACTTAAAAAACCCAGTTATTTACTTAAAAGTTGTAGTCAAACAAGCCCTTAGGTTACCTGATAATGTTAATGAAAAATGGACTTAAATCTGCTGTTTATAAGTCAGGTGGGCAGAACATTCAGAAAAAAGAAGTCATTATTATATTTATATATATCTATATGCAGGGTGACGTGCTCCCCATTGGAAAATCACCTCCACCTACAGAAAATTGTCCGGTGATCCCCTCGGACCCTTTATACCTTAGCAATTCCCCTCAAAGTTCAGTAGACAATATTGGGTATCAGAAATTGGAAAACCAAACAGACTCAGATGTTCACAGAAAAAATTCATCGAATATTATGGGCGAAGATGTTCTACAAACTCAAGAAAGCTTTGACAGATGGCTGAACTATGTCAACTCTGTTGCACCAGAGCCATTAGATACTTCGAATATGGTATCTCCGCTTCCAAATGCTGACCGTCAATCATCAAATCTAGGTGAAATATTCAGCATCACCGATATCTCTCCTGAATGGGCATTTGCGGCTGAAGAGTCGAAGGTTTTTTTTTTGCTTATCTTTCTGATTATCTATGCATGAAAAGTGAAGACATTTCAAAATTTTTTTGGGTGGGGTTTGGTTGTATCATTTTTGTACAACAACCTATCATATTTTGACGATTAAAAAACGTACTATTAAGGTCTCGACAGCCTATCAGTTACCACACCAGCCTATTTAAATTTACACTGAGTCTAAAATCACACAAAACAGTTAGTACACCAACCTATCAAATTCAAATGTGATGTAGTAAAAGTTTTGGAAAAAATTGTTGGTGTGCTAATTATCCGAGAAATTGGGTCTCGGTACACAACATAAGCAAACAACCTTTACATAACTATTGCTTATAAGTTATGTTTTTAACGCTGGTGTCCTAAGTATATGTTTTTGTATAGATTGGTTTCTAAAGTGTGGAACTTAACAGCTTGGCCTGGTAATTGTAGGGAAGTCTCGACAGTTTGATTTGCAAATTTTCCTTGACTTCTGATGTTTCCCTTTTGCAGATCCTCGTCACTGGGCTTTTTTACAAAGGGTACCCAGATCTTGGAAAATCTAATTTGTATTGTGTGTGTGGAGATTCTTTAAATCCTGTAGAAATTGTCCAACCTGGTGTATTTCGTTGTTATGTATCGTCACATAAACCTGGATTAGTAAACCTTTTTTTGAGCTTCGATGGCCGCAATCCTATCAGCCAAGTTATTAACTTTGAGTACCGCACTCATCCATCGAAAAATAAGACAATTTCCGATGCGGAAGATCTACAGAGAGAAGAATTCAGACTCCGAACAAGGTTGGTTCACTTGCTCTTTTCCACCTCTAAGTTACTTACTACTTTGTCGAATAAAGTATCGCCAAATGCCATAAAAGAAGGGAAAATGTTTGCACATAAAACCGCACAGATTGCTGATGAATGGGCATCTTTGGTGCATTCGGTAAAAGACGACCAAATTTCGACAGGTCATGCCATAGAGGATCTGTTCAAGCTCACTTTGAAAAATCGGCTTATCGAATGGTTGTTGGAGAGGGTTGTTAGAGGGGGGAAAGTTCTTGAATTTGATGATGAAGGCCAAGGGGTTATCCATTTGTGTGCTATGCTTAATTACTCATGGGCTGTTTATCCGTTTAAGCTTTCTGGTTTATCATTGGATTATAGAGATAAGTTTGGATGGACCGCTCTTCATTGGGCTGCATATTATGGAAGGTAATGCAATATATTTTCGTTCCATGTCAAATATTAAAGAAACTTGCGTGTCATTTATCTAGGTAGCTGAATAAATGTGAAGTTATTTTGGGATCTGGGCAAAGTTTATATTGAGTTTTATTTCTTTCTAAAAATAGGTGGTTTATTGAGGTCGGTTTTGTTGTTTGGGGTAAAAATTTAAGAACCATTACTTGATACATTTATTTGGTTTTAGTGATCCAAACAAGAAATTCTTGCTTAGAAGCTGAACCAAAGAAGCGAGATAACCTATTATGAAAAAGTTTAAATCATATTAAACCTCCCCTATTTTGTATCTATTGTGATAGATAATGATGTTGTATCAACTTTTCCAATAAGGAGATGAACTGCAAAACAGGACCTTTCTCCTTTAGCTTCTTATAACTTTAATCAATTTATACAAAGGCAGTTCTTTGATAAACTAAAAATGTAAAAAGGTAGATTTTATCTGCTAGAATGCAACCAAATGAACTTGTAAATTGTAATAGATAGTTTTGTAAATATGCTTTTTCACCCCATGATGGAAAATCCATAAATTTCAAGTCTTTAACTGCTTTAAAAAAAATATTTTTTAGGGAAAATATGGTTGCTGCTCTTCTATCTGCGGGAGCAAAGCCCAACTTAGTCACCGATCCAAATTCTAAAAATCCTAGCGGATGCATAGCTGCTGACCTGGCCTCAAATAAAGGCCACGACGGATTGGCCGCTTATCTTGCAGAAAAAGCATTAGTTACACATTTCGAGGACATGAAACTAGCAGGGAATGTCAGCGGTTCATTACAAACCGAGAACAGATTCGAACTAACAAATCCCGCGAACCTAACCGAGGAAGAGCTCTATCTAAAAGACACTCTGGCGGCTTATAGAACTGCTGCTGATGCAGCTGGTCGTATACAAACGGCGTTTAGAGAGCATTCATTTAAGCTAAGGACACAAGCAGTCGAAGAGAGTAGCCCAGAGGATGAGGTTAAGAGTATAGTTGCGGCTATGAAAATTCAACACGCATTTCGTAAGTTTGAGACACGTAAGCATATGGCTGCTGCTGCTAGGATTCAGCACAGGTTTCGTACTTGGAAAGTGCGAAGAGATTTTCTCAATATGCGACGCCAGGCTATTAGAATTCAAGTAAGTGACCTCTATATGTGTCCTAATACCCGATGGTTAACGATTTTATAAAACAGAATCTGCCCTTGAGTGGTCGAAGCTCTTAAGCTCCACTTTCTTAAGCTAGACTGTATTTAGTTGTCCAGCTTTAAAGCCGATTGTTTTTAGTTTTTTTTTGCCTGAAAAGCTGGAAATTTAAGCAAGATGAACCCACTTTTTCCCCCTCAACTCAACGAATCTAGCTTATTAGCATAAATGACTTGGCCAACCCAGCCATTTATGTACAAAAGGCATACACCCACTAATATGACAAGATCTTTTCTGTTGGTTATATACAATCTATACATGGTTGTTACTTGTTGGTATGTGTATCACTGATCATAGTGGAAAGTAGTTGCATAAATCTTTGACTTCCAATTAAATAAACGAGTGCATAGATTGATATGTGAGTATTTTATAATATGTCTTTGACTCGCAATGGTAGATATGTAACTATGTGAGGGAAATTACTGTTTTTTGCACTTGGTATTGACATATTTTGATTTTGTCCAAAAAGATTGCAACTAAGTTTAGAAAAAAAAAATGCAACTGTTATGTAGGTTGACTCATAGAAAAACTTAAAAGAACAAATGAAAAGAAATAAAACAGGGATATAATATTGTATAATCCTTTTTATTTCGTACCTATGATTTTCATTATGGCAGTATGTTTTGTACAATATATTAATTGCACCAATGGTAGATTTTGATTTGTCGGATTTCGATTTTCATATCTTTTTAGTACCCATATCTGTGGATTTTATCCGATGTGATACACTAGTGCACTAGAATCATTGAGAACTGTAACATGATTGTATCAATTGCATATTATGTAGGTTGGTGTTATCTTAGTCTGTCAAACTGTAATTTTTCTTATGTATGTGTTGAGTGCTAAAGCAAGCTGAAAAATGACTAATAACACTATTTCATGCAGGCTGTCTTTCGTGCATTTCAAGTTCGAAGAAACTACCAGAAGATTATTTGGTCTGTTGGGATACTCGAAAAAGCATTATTACGGTGGCGTTTACGCAAAAAAGGCTTTCGTGGCCTCCAGGTGTCGTCCATAGACACTGTGGAAGAAGACCAACCAAAGGAAATTGGTGATGTAGAAGACTTTTTTCGAGCTGGCAGAAAACAAGCCGAAGATCGTACAGTCAGAGCAGTTGTGCGTGTGCAGGCCATGTTCCGTTCAAAACAAGCCCAACAAGAATATCGGAGGATGAAGCTAACCCACAATGCGGCCCAGGTAATTTTTCTATATTTTTTCTGGTTATCTTGTTAGTTGTTATGCTTAATAGTTCAAAGTTTCAGTGACATATTAGTATTGGTTTTCAAAAACATGTATTTAAACAAGATCTTATGTAGTTTTAATGGTACATACTTGTTGTTAAATTATAGAACTTACATGCGGTCAACTTTGTTGAAACGTTACAACCTAACATGCGTAGGAGATCAGATTAGTTTTTGCACTCGATACATGTATCTTCAGTTATTACAACCACTGCAGTTGAATGGGTAAACATTGTTTTTAAGTGCTCAATGTTATGATTTATTATTGACCTAGCTAGTGTATTCTCGTCTCCTTTCGCCCCATGTTTTTGGGTTTTGACCATCCTGTATTTTAATATGCAGCTGGAGTACGAAGAACTTGTCTCTCCTGATATGGGCATGGGATGACTGTACGTAATTAATAATAAGTATTTTTCACAAATGTTAAATTTATGCAGCAACCCTTTGTTAGTATTATTAGACGGGGTTAGTTCACCATTTAACCTCATGAAGGTGTTATGTTTCCCCATTTGAAGTATTTTCTCCAAACGAGTCATGTTGTTGTTGAATTTTTTCGTTGTGTCTGATCAAGGGTGAATTTAATCTTGATACTTTGTTAGGAGCATTAAGACTTGGGATTCTTGTGATACGGACTTGAAAAGAATTGTTACCTGTAGATTTTCAGTCGATTACCTGTCCTTAATCTTGGAGTTTTTAATTTTGAAGCTTTATAGTCAAGCTTTTAGGCTGAATTTCCAATTAGTTTGATTCATTTAAAAAAAAACTGGAATACCATACTATATCATCGTTCTTGTACTTTCCACGCTCAACACGGCTAAACACGACTCATGTGCATCATCTAGATCTGTTCTTTCTTCTTTCTAAGCACACATATAGTCTCATGGTTGCGTATGCGCACATATCCAGTATTTTAAGATGCGTTTGTATCGATACTTGGAGAATGTCGCCAAAGTTCCAGAGAAACTAAGCAGTATTCTATTGTAAGCGTGATACATAGGCTTGACTTGAAGATGGGTTCGTGGATATCAGTGAGATTCCGAGCAGATGGATCCGTTTCAAAGCTTGAAAAAGCTAAAGAGTCGATGTTTAAACAGGAAATCTGGGTTCGATCGTAAAATCTCAGTTACTAAGTAATTAAGTCTTTGGTTTAGCTAACTAACAAGGCGCAGTTTCTTTCAGAAAAAAACAAGCGAAAGAACTTGAATATTGAACTCAAAGCTCGTATTATAAGCATGTTCGCGGTCTTTAAACAAAAAAAGCTCGAATTCTAAATAAAGAAGCTTACCTTTGAGCAAAAAAGTTCGGATTTAAGCAAAAGACCAAGGTTATAGGAAAACATAATGTTAAAGTTTACGCACCGACTAGAAACTTCTATACATACCGTTATCCAGGCAGACATGTGACCGAAGCGCAGCGCACACTCGCAAATCCATGAGCATTAGAAATTCAATGAAGCAAAACTAATTGAAGTTACAAAACCTGAGCAGATTAGTTTTCGTTACAGGGACAAATATTACGAAAATTATACAATTATACTTATACTGATGTGTGATAGTAATAAAAAAAATAGGAAAAATAGGATATAAAATCATGTAAGTTGCTAAGAAAAGTCGAGGTAGTGTAGTGTGAGAAAACAGTAATGAAATTTCTTGGTAATTAAAAGGTACTAGTTTGAACTAACATAGTAAATAATTAAACGTTTACTATTTAGTGTTGACAAATTCGTTACAATAATAATAAGTAATATTTGTAAATTACAAATACACCAGTCCACAGTAGCCTACAAGTACAAGTTGTCGCTAAATAATTGTCTCATACGAACTACGTGCAACCTTAATCGGCAAAATTTTCATACGTAGATTATCGGAAAAAAAAATCTTTCAAAAACTAACCACATAGTTCATCATTAGAACTATGAGTGTTTTTGATATCAGATTTTTGGGTCAAAAATAATATTTTAAAAATACGTTTTGATAATTTATTGAAAAACTGGATTCTAAAAATCTGGATTTTTTTAGGATTTTTCAATCTAAAAATCAGATTTTCAGAAGCTGAATAATCTGACTTAAATACACACGGATTTTTAAAATATAAAATACAAAAATCCACTAAAAAAAGAAGAAGTTACCAAAGGAACTATATAAACAAGACGACGACGACGGAATTTTAAAATTTTACATTTTATTCAAATTTACACCAGTTTTGGTAAAGGAACAATAATTATTGGAGGGAGGGAAGAAAAAGAAAAAGAAAATAGAACGACGACCTTTCAACGACGGACAACTCTCTCTCTCTCTCTCTATATCTATAACTATATCTATAACTATATATATATATATATATATATCCGAGATCCAAGATGATGACGATGGTATGTATGTATACTATGTGAGTGAGTGCCACGTCATCCGTTTTTTTAGGGGTTTTATTCCAGGATCGGGTCGGGTCGGGTATATTATAGATATTAATTTAACATAAAGTTTTGAATAAGTAATAAGTAGTAAAAATAGAGTGTTTGTGATTACAAATTATAGAGAGAGAGATGGGTTCAGGGGAAGAAGAAGAAGAAGAAGAAGAAGTAAGTAGAGTTATTCCTCCCATCATTTCTACTCAGGTTTCTCTCTCAATCACTTTTCTTTTTTTTACTTTTTTTATGCTTCTTAATTGTTTTTCTCTCTGCCATACTTTTCATTATTTTTTTACTATTTTAATTTATTTTATTTTTTTGGAGTTTTTACTAGCTTCAGAAATTCTCACTGTGTTACTGTTTTTTTTTTTTTTTTGAATTATATATTTTTATTTCTATACCCAAATTAGAGGAGTATATTTTTAGCCAATTTTGACATATAGTAGTAGTAAATATAGATTTCCAATTTCAATCCCAATTCACTCTCACACACACACACACACACACATATATGGAAGAAGAGAAAATAAAGAATTGGTCTTTAATTTACTAGCTGTTTTGTTTGTGGTAAAGCTAGTTTAGTTTTTGGTTAGGTAAATGTAAGTTTAATAATTTATATGTTTGGTTAGACCTAGGAATTGATGAGAAGTCAGTTTTGTTTACTACTAGTTTTGTTTAAGTTGATTGATAAGAAGTCAATTTTGTTTTTACTGATTTGATATATGTTATTGTTAGACCTTGAATTGAACAGAAAACAGTTTTATTACTGTTTGATATGTTAAATTATATAAGTCATTAAACTGAAAACAAATCAGTATTATACTAGTTTGATGTGTTATTGTCAGTTACTTAAAAACCAAGTGCTTAATTTTAGGGTGACCAAATGGGCTGGGTTCATTTAGCTTATCATCAATCCATGCCTTTCTAGGTCAACAAACAAAAAATTAAATAAAGAGCGGTACATAACAAATTCCGTAACTCCAACTTCCACTTAAAAAAGACATATAATCATCTCACTAAGGTTTCAAGAATTTCTGCTCGTGTTTCTTGACTTGTTTGCTTGTTTTCACTGTCGGCGGTTTTGTAGTGCACGAAAGTTTCCCTTCCTCCTAAAGTTGCATCTCATTATCACATTTTATATCATCAGTAACGGGGTTTGGTTTATGTATACTGAAAGCAATTTGGAAATTTGAGTCTATGACGTTTAAGATTTTCCTCCGTATTGGATGTTGGGATTATGTTCACACATTTGATGCCTAAGTTTCGCTTGCTTAAGTCTTAATAGTAAGTGTTTGGAGTTATGTCCTATACGTTAGGTAACAAAAGGTATTGGAGGGCCTATCGCCGGACTTCTTAAACATTTCTTCTTCGCCGCAAGGTTTAAGTGTGGTGGAAGTGTGTGGTTTTCGAAAATATGGTGATGTTATACAAATTCTGTATATCTATATTGGCAGCTTGTTTCTTGACATTGCGTTTATGTACCTCGTGTCTCCTACCATTAATACTACCATTTCAAGCTAGGTTGTTAAAATTCAACACTGTGACATTCTAAGGTTGTAGAACTTTCTAGTGTTAAATACAATTTCTGGTATAAAGTGATTGTAGAATATAATTGGGAAGAAAACCATGATCATATCTGTTCTGAGATGTGTAAAAGTATGGCCCTTGGTGTGGTTAGACTCCTCCCTGGGCAAGACTTGTACAATTTTTCACTTTTAATAAGAGATTGTTCCACTCGCAGTTTTTATTTACATTTCAATCCGTTGACTTTATATCAATATATATCACAACAGGGTGTGCCTCTTTTGGGTTACATGGGCTCCCCTGGCTGATTACTTAAAAATAATAATATCAGCAGCCACTTTGTATGGCAATTTCTATATGATTTTTTTGTTGTGTGCACATTATCGTACTCAAATTTCTGATATGACTCTTTCTTGTGACAATTGCTTACTGATTTAGTTTTTTGTTAATTCATTTTCAGCGTGTTAAAGTCTACCGTCTTAATGATGATGGGAAGTGGGATGACCAAGGCACTGGGCATGTTACTGTTGATTATGTAGAGGTATGCTTGTTGTTATGGTGTAATTAATTATTGATTATTTATGCGGCTTGGGTTCCATGTTTTTCATGTCGTCTGCCGCGTTCCTTTTCTATTCAACATTTAATGTCGTAATGCAGAGATCAGAAGTACTGGGTTTATTTGTCATGGATGAAGAAGACAACGAAACATTACTTTTGCATCGCATTTGCTCAGATGATATTTACAGAAAGCAAGAAGGTTAAGTTCTCATTTGCCCAAATTCTAGTAGTTTCGTATCTTTATGGATGGTTAATTGATCATTGAACTTTTTGTTCCAGATACAATAATATCTTGGAAAGATCCAGAGTATTCAACTGAATTTGCTCTTAGTTTTCAGGATACCGCAGGATGCTCTTATATATGGTACTTATATACCGAATGTCTGATTAACTTATTCTCATTGCTCGGGACTGTATTTTGATCTAAATAAATGGGAACTTTCCTTCAATGAACAAGATTTGGCTTTTGTTATGCAGGGATCAAATATGTAGTGCGCAAAGGAACATTCAAATTGACGCCGTGAATAGTAAGTCCTATACTCTCCTAAGAGATCTCTACAAATTCTAATTTGGCTCCGATTTCCTGCTTGTCCGTGCTTCCATCATACAGTGTGTGATTTGTTAATTATATGTTAGCCACAGCTTAAAAATAGTTATTATTGATATTTATTTCTGCAGATGAAAGTTATGCAAGTGAATTAAAGGAGTTGCCTACAGTTGAGCTGTCAACACTACCATTACTACTCAAGGTTGTAACCGGTACTCTGTTCTTCATTTCTGTTTGTTTATTTTCTCCTAATATGTTTGTTTTTGCTTTTCCTGGTTACTATTAGTGCTAAGCTTTGTGTCTATAATATCGGAGGCCGTCTCTCTGAGTTCTTGTGTTATCTTCTTATGTGGGTCTTTTTGGGTAATTGCATATTAAAATTGTTAATTTTTTCTAAAAGATGATTGCTCAAGTTGGATTATATGACCTCGTGTGTGCAGGTAGTGGTTGAGAGTGGAGTTACAGATCATATGCGCGTGACAGACCTCATAATACAGGATGTAGGTTTTTTGCATTTTCTTATTGATGCTTTCTTTAGTTAAGAATTAGGATTCTATAATTTTCAGGATCAACTTTATGACGTGCTTGTTGAATGAACTAAAGATACTGTATTTTGTTCAGCAAGATTTCTTTCGGAAGCTTATGGACCTTTTCAAAATCTGTGAAGATTTGGAAAACGTTGATGGCCTTCACATGATATTCAAAATAGTTAAAGGCATCAGTGAGTCTACTTTCATATTTTTCTTGGTAATTTATATAGGATATCATATCTGTTTGCAATATTTTTCTTCTGTCTTCATTGCAGTTTTACTCAATAGTCCTCAGATCTTTGAGAAGTTGCTTTCTGACGAGGTTTTAGTGGATATAATCGGTTCTCTAGAGTGTAAGTTGTATCACTGTTTCTTCATTTTTATTGCATTTGTCTTTGCATTTTCAGTCAAACATGTGTCCCTATGAGCCAGATTGGTTGTGGTATGTAGTAAACAACCTTTTCTTGCCTTGTAAAAAGTTGCCTGTTTCGTAATTTAGTAATAGCTGTATAGTATAATTTTCCAGATTGACCTTTTATATCGAATCATTCCAAGTATGTTCACTGCATAATATTAGCTGTATTGTTGTTAGATTCGAAACTACATCTTTTGGTCACTCAATCGTGAGTTCTTCAGTATACAGTATTTTAGGCTTATTGTTTTAAATGGTCAACTAGAGCAGTATATTATAAGTTTCACAAACTCTGTGACTTTTCAACTCCAAACTTATATATATATATATATATTAATGTTGGGGAAAGTAAAATTAGTTATTTTTCTGTGTAACAGCCCTCTTTATTTCATATATTGTTTATTTTTGCAGATGATCCAGATCTAACTCACATTCGTCGATTTCGCACTTTTTTCAAAGAGCATGCGATCTTCAAGGAGGTATACATCTTTGGGTGCCTGTTCTTTCCCATTTCTTATAACGTTTTTAATTTTCTGTTGAATTTGGGTTTTGTAAATTGAAAGAACTAAAAGAAAAGTGGATATAATGGAAAACAATTTTAAGTAGTCACACCTCCTATGAGGGTGTAACACGCATCTGATACTCTGATTTGTTTGATTACAGGCCTTGTTTTTGGCATGTCTAGCATATTATGTGTGCTTTTTAAGCCTTGTCTTTTTTTTGCAGGCTATCCCAATTAAAGATCCAGTTGTTCTGTCGAAGATTCACCTGACTTACAGACTTGGTTTTTTAAAGGCAAAGATCATCTTCCCTTTTCCCCCGCTCTTCTGTAGCTTTTATTTGAGAAGCTTCTCATCTTTTTCTTTCTTTGTTAGGATGTCATTTTTCCGAATGTGCTCGATGACGTGATGGTTGCTAGCCTCAGCTCTTTAATCCATTCAAATAATGCTTTGGTAGGTTATAAAATTTAACACGAATAGTTGACCAGAGTGATGTTTGCATGAGTTAATATCAAGTTTGTTATTATGTTTTGGCAGATTGTATCTTTGTTAAAGGATGACAACACTTTCATTCAAGAATTGTTTTCAAAGTTGAGGTCTTCTACCACTTCCAAAGAATCAAAAATGGATTTGGTAATTGTTTGAGATGACCTTCTTCTCAACTTTGGCTCTCAGTATTGAGTTTTCTAATCCAGCAACATATAAAATAGATGTAAAGAAATAATGTCTTATTGCTCTGTTGTTTCTCATTTGTCAATTTTTTGTCCTCTCCTTCTGATTAGGTCCGTTTTCTGTTCGAGTTTTGTACTCTAAGCAAGAGCTTGCAGATGGTTCAACAACACCGGTTGTTTAGGTATGCAATTTTGTAAATGCCTTTCTTTTAGAAGGGAATCATTTGCTAGTCAAATACAAATTTCTATACTACTTGGAAGGATTTTGTGTGGACACCAATAACATTCATAATGCTCAGACGTCTTGCAGTATCATTGCTATATTTGAATATTCAAAAGTTTTTTTTCAAATGGATGCAGGGATCTAGCCAGTGAAGGTATATTCACAATTATTGCTGATGTTTTGCATAGCGAGGATAAAAGGCTCGTCTTAATTGGGTAATGACGTGATTTCTTCAATGTTTTAATATTTTCAAGTCTCTCTTAATTTTTTTTTCCTAATGACAAGTTATTTTAATGGATGCAGGACAGACATACTCCTTCTCTTTTTAAATCAGGATCCAAGCCTTTTACGTTCTTACGTTAGTCGTCAAGAAGGAAACCCTCTACTTGGACTTCTGGTACGTGTATATACATACCTATACGCACACACAGACAAACACGGTCACACACACACATACACACCCTCCCCTCTCTGTTCTTTATTCTGGATGTCTATATCATTAGAAGGTACAGTTGACATTTATCTGCAACTTTTGAAAAGGTTTCTGTTTAAAGTTTACCTAAAACCATGATTTGCTTGCCATAATACATAAGGCTTGCATGCTCTAAGGTTAACCAAATTTTGTTTCAGATGACAATCACTTCACGACAACATGTTAATTAAAATTTTATGTCTTGGAAGTAATAATTTACAAAATATTTTTAACTATCAGTGTGTAACTTTTGGAAGTGCAACTTTAACAATTAGTTAATTTGTCAATTTTGATACAAAAAAATCGCATCTAAAAGTTGTATGTATTTTCCTAGTGGACTATCATTTTGGATCCGATTAGTATATTATCTATTTGGAGAGAAGGATTTGATCACTGGTTGAACTAATTGTTCACTTTGCTGCATTTAGTTTCAGCTGTAACATTTTCTTTGGAGTATCAATTAGTCATATTCATTGTTTAACACCAAAACAAGCAAGTGCTCTCCCTAGAGAACCAAGATTTAAGAAAGTTTTTTTACAAATCTCTGAAAACTATACTATGTACCTTAACGATAAAAAAATTTCTTATTTTACAATGGGTGTTATAATCTAACAGACTGGTTGGTGTTGTAAAGTTAGTTTCTTGAATAAGAGGGGACACTGCTTGTAAATTTGCTCAACTTCCTGAGTAATGAAAGCTACGTCTTTAAGTTGATAGAAATAAGTTATATGTTGTGTTTTTGTTGCAATCTTTTATTGTAATTGCTCCTCTCGTGTTCGGTGGTTCTTGTTTTTTAGTGCTTAGATTTTTGTTTAACATTGTAATTCATATACTATGGCTTTGGTAGGTTAAAGGTATGTTAACAGACTTTGATGGTAACATGCATTGCCAGTTTCTTGAAATTATCCGAAGCCTTTTGGATACGTATACATCAGGACCACAGGTGACAACCTTTCCCAATCTAATTTTATTCTCATTCTTGTAATAAATAGAATTGTGAGAGTTTCTGCCCACGTCCATTTTGTCGTCTAGTTAGTAGTCCATATTGCATACAGTGTTGCATGCGTTCCCTTTGATCACAATGTTTGTAACGCATTTACCAGCTCTAAACTTAAGTATTTGTTGTTGGGTTAATCACACTAAGTAAAAGAGGTGGACCATAATAAAATAG
The DNA here is from genome assembly GCA_963682055.1 of Primula veris. Taxonomy (NCBI): domain Eukaryota; kingdom Viridiplantae; phylum Streptophyta; class Magnoliopsida; order Ericales; family Primulaceae; genus Primula; species Primula veris. The sequence goes on from OY821748.1 coordinate 259,230, forward strand.
GCATATTGCTAGTGTCGTTATCATGTAGTCCGGCAGGCAGGAATTATAAGATGCGTATCACGCCTATAATAGCACAAAACTGGGACTGCGTATTGGTTTGCATGTTTAACTCCATATGCCAGTATGGTTGGGGAAATGTGTTTTTGTAAAATGTACCAGAAATGACAATACAATCATGTTGTCTAATGTTGTGTTGTATTCTGCATATTAAGGTTGTCTCTGTGCAAGCACTTTACATGACAGGAGGATATAAAAACGTTAGCATACAGTCTTCTGTTGCATTTTATCATGTAGTAGAAGCCGGTTTTCTAGATCAATACTAGAAGATATGCGACTCTACAAAGAATTGAGTAAAAATTTCTGTGCTCTATGATCAACTTATAGTTATAATAGTGGCTCTCTTGACTTTCTTTTTATTATACCTACACAAATTGCTCTCTAAAGAATTTGGGAAGATTTTCACAGTAAACTCTAGTTCTTTCATAAGCTGTTATGGCTAGATAAAATCAGAAATATAGCAATGTTTCATGAGATTTTGTGCAAGAAGGTTGGTTGCTTACCTTTTTCTTCGCCACTCATGCCTTAATAATTCATATAAGTGGTGTTTAGTTATGCTCTATTCTCCTCTTTCATTTTAATAATGACGATCTAATAAGTTAATTATCTCTTTTTGCAGAGGGACTCCATTCTTGACATTTTCTATGAGAAACATTTGAGTGAATTACTCGACATTTTGACTTCATCATGCCCTTTTAGCAGTTCAGACGCAAAATCTGCAGTTTGCAATGGAAGCTCCAACAACCAAATAAATGCAAGGCCTGAGATACTCATGAACATATGTGAACTCTTATGCTTTTGCGTTATGCATCATCCTTATAGAATAAAGTAATTTCTCTATTCTGGTTTAGTGTTTGCTTATCTTGATCTGCTTGTTTGAATTACGATTTTATTTACACATTTTTGTACTTTCAGGTGCAGTTTTCTTCTTAATAACGCGATAGATAAAATTCTGTGCCTTCTTCATAGAAGAGAAAAGTACCTTGGGGCTGCTGCTGTTCGGTTTCTGCGCACTCTTATATCCCGTAATGTGAGTCAGTTATTTCCGACACTTGAAAATAATTATTGTCTCAAGCTGAGCTGCCAATGTTGTAATAGTCAAATTCAAAATCCATTGATATTCAGTAATTTATAGTATTCAGGTTGACTAGACAATCTTGGCTTGTGTGTTATCTTACAATAGAACAAGTTGATACTAGTTATGGGTAACAAATAACCTCCAAGTGTCCTGGTTGTTTTGTTAGCAACTCCCATGTACTTGAAGTGCTTTCAATTAACCCTCATATACTTTAAAATTTTGCTATTAACTTCCATATCCAATTATAAAAGAAGTACTGTTTCGCAGACCATTTTTTTTTCTTTGGTACATATTTTGTGTGTGAACATCTATGCTAATAGTACATGTGGGTTGTTTGCACTTTGCAGTTTACCTTAGTTATACACATACTGCTATAGTATGAATTATGAAATGTTATTGAAAATGTAGTATACGAGTAGGTTAGTCTCATTAAAATGTTGCAATCATGGATTCATGGTTGTTAATTATCCGATATGTTTATTTATCAATGCAAATTAATCTGAACGTTGACGGTCGTAAGCATGATATCAAGTGGCTTTTAGTAGTTCTGAACATTTTTCCTGATTTTATTTTTGTGTTTTTATATTTACAAGGTGGTTTTATATGGCATTGGGCAGGATGACCACCTGATGAGTCATATCGTGAAGAACAACTTGTTAAAACCAATTGTGGAAGCTTTTGTGCGTAATGGACATCGTTACAACCTCTTAAATTCTGCTATTCTAGAACTTTTTGAGCATATCCGAAAGGTGATACTAGTCCAATCATTATCTGTGTGTTGTTATGTAGCTTCTTTTTCTATGAGGAATATTCTGACAGGCATATTTCATGCAGGAGGGTTTGAAAATGTTACTCAAATATTTAGTTGATTCCTTCTGGGACCAGTTGGTTAAGTTTGATAATTTAGCCTCCATTTGCTCTCTCAAAGTTAAATACGAGCAGCAGGTATTTTCTACTTTTGTTGTGGTCTCCTCCATCTAGTTTCAAAATTATTTATTTTCTTTTGCTTTTCTCGTAAGATTTGGTGAACTAAATTTCTGCTTGCTGAGTGTTTTGCAGTCCTTGGAAGAAGTTGATGCAAACAACTCTACTAATGTGTTAGAATCTAGAAGAAGAATACATGAGCGTGGTCTAGAGAAAGAAGAGGAAGACTACTTTAAGGAAGATAGGTGTGTTTTTTACTCTCTCTCTTGCTTTTTTATCTACCTCCCGCTTCTCGGGCTAAATACTTCTTTCTTTCTTCGGTGTTTAGTTTTTACTCTGAATATTGTTTGATCATAGACGTACACTGAACCAATCTTTCATTTATTGTAGTTTTGCCTGTTCTATTTTGACTTAAATCCAACGACATTTTGCTTCCCATTATCTTTGAGAAGTCAAACCTGAATTTCTGTGTTGGAATTTATCCCACATCACTTGAGCATTGATATATAGTCTATTATTAATATAAGCTCCTCTCCTTATTTGAATGCCTTTTAGTGGGAATGGACGGGTTTTAAGTCTTCAACACTCTGATTGAAAACTAAGGTTACGATGCCCGGATTTGGGTTAAAGTTATCTTCTTTTTTGCTATTAAATGTCATCAACCTCTTTTTTCTGCTACAAATACTAATTTTCTGATATTTGTTTAGTGATGAAGACAATTCATCTTCTGGGTCAAATGTGCGTTCCCCCAATGTACAATCTCAACCTGCATCGTCCAATGGGTCTACACCAAGCCTTCCAGCAATAAGGTATTCAGATTGTTTACTATTTTAGATGTGGAATTGCTTTATAAGTAATTTGTATTTGAATTTTTCTGCCATTTTATTTTTGTGAAAGATCTGGCAGTCTAGTTGACTATGAAGATGACGAGGACGACTATAATTACAAGCCACCACCTAGAAAACAATCAGATATATCTGAAGAAGATGAAGGATTAGTTACACCACTGAAAAGAAAGTTGGATAACAAAGAGGACCCTGGACGAGCAAAAAAGCAACGAATAGGTAAAAACCTTAGGTCAAAAGAGAATGTTTTTGCAGCTTTATGCTCAACTATAAGCCAGGCTGTATTACCTCACAAAAGACAAACAAGTAATCTATGTTCGAATATGAGCACAGAGGAAGAAAGTTCTCAGGATAAAGAATCCGTTAGTTCTTCTGATAATTGTAAACTCTCGGATGAGGAAAATGAAATTAAAGAAGGAAACAGTCATAGAAACTGCTCTGGTGACTTGCCCAATGTTACAGAAAACAGACCGGTCAGCGGAGAAGATCCCCCTATAATTTGTCCAAACCCCTCACTGGAGATGGCTGTTAATGGATCTTAAATCACAGATGTGGAAGCAAGTTCTGTTTTTATCACATTCGTATTCTCCTCTCTCTTCGACAAAAACCTGTTAGTGAACACTTATGAGGTAAACTTCACTCCTTGGCAAAGAAACAAAACAATCATCCTGAAGAAAATGGAAAATGTTCGATAGAGGGCATTGTATAGAGCATCCGACAAAGCAGGGATACATTTATACTAAATGGCATTATGGGAACAAAGACTATTATCCGAGCAATTCTTGTTGATGTAAACATTAGCATATCTTTCTCCCTTTCCGGGGGTTACTTTCTCCCGAATTAAGTGTGTTTTGTTATTCCTTTCCGTGTAGATAGCTTATACTGTGAACTCTGTATGTGGTAGATAGGGTGTTAAAACTGCCCTGTATAGCTTCTTCATTTTTGATATACTAATTTAGAGTTGGAACTATACAATAATGTTACTGGTTTTCATCTCAAATGTGTCAAACACTAGGAACTTCATTTCAAAAAAAAAAACGCTAGGAACTAGTACGTGTGTCGGGTTTTCATCTCAACTTTCTTTTATGTTATGGAAGTGGTAAAAGTTGTATAACCTGCACACTCATAGATAACCATGTATAAGACTCGAAACCCAGCATCTCTTAGTTAAGAAAACAGTAACAGCTAGCCCACTAAACGAGAACTGTTTCCCAAACATACAAATATGAAACAATACACTTATCTCTCTTTCTCGCTCTATACTTGATACTTGAGACCGACAAGCTGGCTATATTTGCTAGTGAAAACTGAAGAGTCATCTTTTGCATAGACTGAACTGGTAATCTGTCGACTTGTTTGTACATCATGTTCTCTTTGCATAGAGAGATTACCTGGATGTGATTGACTCGTATTTGGATACTAGCAACTATTCCTCTTTGATTTGGTTCTAATAGAATTGAGATAACCAAAAAAAAATGAAAATTTTGACTTAGTGTAGTAACGATTCTGCTGCTCACACTTGATTTTCACGTTTGATCTATTACCTCTCCACTCGCCTGTAAGATGTGAGTTGAAAATTCTAAGCAGCTAAATCTAGTGAGGATTTTTCCAAAAAAACATCTTTTTAAGATCAGGCAGTTGAAGGCTACAACCCACCCAGTCTATTTCTGCCTTTTTAATACATAGAAAGTTGAGATGTAGATTTGCAACCAAACAAGCCTAAGGCCTAGTGTGGTTGCAGCTTAAAATCCGAGGCTTTTCTGGGTTGTGGCCTGAAGAAACTAGGAGGAGCTTTACAGTGGATAGAGTATCGAGTTATAGGAATTATGTTCTCTAGTGCAAACAGCCAAGGGCTCGTTCAGTTGCAACCTTTAAGAAAATAAGCTTCCATCTTTTTTCAGAATAAAAGCTATGAGTGCCACGAGTCGGCCCAAACCCAAAAAAGATGACATAAGTATAATGCAACCGCAAAGATCTGTAAACTAAAGATCTGATAATTAACCACCACCTAAAGGTCAAGATACTAGCAGTACGAGTCTGAAAATGCTCATAAAGTCTTAACAAGAAACTTCAAAATAAGTACCAAGACAGTAACGGCGAGATACATCTACGCCTAATAAAAAACATGCCATAATATTCCTTAGAGAACCCCAGCAAGAAGATTAGCAGCAGTGGAGAGAGCCGCACCAGTGATCGCACTCTGCATAATCTGCTCGTGGGATGAATTTTCAGTCGTCAACGCCAACGCCACACCCGTGATTGCTCCTGCAGCCGCACTATTTTTCTACAAAATGATAATGAAGTTATAATATTAATAATAATAAATATATATGTTTGTATATTCAGGGTAGGAAATCAAGTTTTTCTTTAAATGAAAAAGATACGTGACACAGAGAGCATGACATACACATCACCAAACACAGAGGCAACACAAAGCAGACTATCACATTGTGGAAAAGGGCACTCTAAACTATTGTTATACTCGTCTGAAAGCGAGTCCTCTAAAACTATATGATAAAGGTAAGCAATAAGCATACTGTTCTTTTTCTCAGACAAAACACGTAAAAGGTAAGTCTTCACTAGAACACTCCAAAAAATATTCTTCTCAGTTACGGCCAGCCCCAGACTTGCTGTAATTTCTGAAGAGGCCCATACAAAACTGAGAAAAGCTTACGTATATCAACCATTTTTCAGTTCACTAACCAGGAAATCCTCAGCTAATCAACCAAACATGACACTAACATATAAATAAAGATGTTTTAAAAGGTGAAAGTATCTAAAGCCTTTTGAAAGAACTTCCTAAAAAGCAAGAAAGCAAGCTTTTCTACGCTTTGAATCATGGCTTTCTAGCTTTGAGTGAGTTTCTAATCAAAGATTCAAAGATGAAGCTTGCCTCCACAGAACAATCCATTGTCAACTTTCCCTACTTTGAAAAAAGAATGGGTAAAAAAATTACCCAATCGTGGGTTCCACGAGCCTCTTTAAGCCCATAGGTAAGACCTGAATACATTCCAGCAGCCAGTCCTAGAAAAGCAAAATAATTGTAGAGTCAAAACGAATTTCACTTGCATTCATTTACCCTTTTCAGAAATAGGAAAACAGAGTTTGATGAAAGAGTATATACTATATAAGAAAGATCATAAACCAAACGCTAATTTGACAAAAAGTCTCAAGACAAGAATCCATATCGATGAACTAGCAAAAAAGATCCCCATTTATTTTTGTACTAACTATTAAATACATAGTCTGAATTTGTGTAAGGTGAAAGAAAGTATAGCATGAATTACCCCATTGCATAGATTCCTTTCCGGTATTCTTGACCTGAAATAAGCAAAGATTATTAATTCTCTGATCATTCACAAGTTTCATTCACACTAGAAATATTAATCAGAATTGCATAATCAAAATCTTACCAAGGCCTCAAGAGACTTTGCACTTGTTTCACCTGTAAATTATGTAAAAGAGATATCACACTTTCTGAAAATTGTCACAGTTCTGCTTTAATGACAGGATTCTCCAATAATAAATAAGACGGTACATCGCGATCCTTTCATTGTTTCTCCAAATTGAACTTTTACAATAATCCCTCAATTAGAAGACGTTAAGTTACAAAAAAGACAGCCTATCAGAGAAAATTTATCTGCTTAGACATAGTTTGGTATGTACTAATATTTTGTGAGATGTGACTAAAGACGATAGGTTATAGTCTATCTACCTCACCTTTACTTTAATGCAAGGGTACATGCTTAAGATTTATGAATAATTATGATAGTGCTTAGTGACTGCTAATTTACTGATCAACCATTCCTCGTATAAATGTAGCTAAAAAAGAAGCCTGGAATCTTTTTGGAGAAAATTAAGAAACCTTGTCCAATACTTATAACCTCATATTGGGCAGAGGACCATAACTCTGTCAAAATTCCCTGCTACACAGGAAATGCACACTGCGAAAGTACCCTATAAGCAACGTAAAAAATGAAATGGGACTTCTCCTGGAACACTTACCTCTTAAATCTGGAAAACGACGCCTCTTCGGTGACACACCAGAGGTATCCACTCCAGCACCTTACCACATTCACAACACAAAATACAACTGTTAAATGAATAGATTTTTTTAATTATTATTTCATAAAATATTTATCGAAGACCTTATGTAATTGATGAATTCTACTATGATTGTACATGGCTAGTGAGTTCGTAGCAGATATAAATAGAGTTACATACCTAGTTTCGTATCTCAAGACTTAAATTGATATTACTAAGCATATTTAATCTAATGCTATGTCAGGCAGATCCATATCAAAACCGGGGCCGATCCAGGATTTGGTGGTAGGGCGCCACATGTTTTCAACAATCCAAAACATTTTAGAATCTAAAAATAATTACTATATGGTATCACTACAGGTCCACACGTCACATCCAAGACGGGACAATTAATTAGGGCCGTAATTAGCGACGGAGGGAGTATATAACAAGAAATCGACAACTTCCATACCTTCAACAGCAGTAAAATAGGCATCACGGGATACTGCCTGCAGAGCTCCAATCTATTGAATACAAAATGCATGTACATAATGAAAAACACGAATATATACAACAATACAAGAATAAATTTGTATGTACGTTAAGTATAAGAAAAGCACCACTTTGTATGATTGTATCAGAACTTCTAAAACAAAATTTCTGTTAGTTCAACTTCTGCAAAAAAATTTAACTTTCCTTTCCAAAAAAGAAAAAACACACAAAGCTCTGCATACGTCGAGTCTCAGAGAACGATTTTTTTCCATAACAATCAAGATTCTACTATAGATGGTAGATCTTTTCAACTACAAGCTTTGGCTACGTAAATTTGTAGTGTACTATAACTAGATGAAAATCATGCATGTTGAAAGTAAAGAGTATATATCTTTTTATCGACTCATCGAAATGTGTTGTCTGAACAGGCAAAATATAAAAGAAGGGAGAGGATGAGAAAACATACACCGGCAGCTTTGACGAAGCTTTGAGCGACACGGTTAAGGAGAGGGTGGCCGAGATCGAAAAGAGGTGAACTCTTGTCAAAACTGGTAAGCTCATCCATCAATGTCTTTGTTTCCATATGATTCCTTGCCATATCTTTTTCTTTCTTGAAAAAAACTGTTTTGTTTCAAAACACTTGTTGAGATAATACAATTAAGAAAACAAATATGAGTTTACTAGTTCAGTATTAGAAACAATGTATGTGTATGTGTGTGTGTGTGTGTGTGAGAGAGAGAAGAGAGGGGGATATGACACGTGTAACGTTGAGGTGAAGTTTTGTTAGTTAGTAACAATTTCGTGGCTGTTTATTAGACACCCTTCCTATATTAATTATTCTACGTGTCCTTTTCTTCCTTTTTATAGCCATTACAAATCTTTGACTAAGTTTCCCAACTTATTTCTTTTCATGATTCATCCATCCCTTTCAATTTTCAATTTATATGTCCTCATTATAAAATATTTAAAAAAATTCATTTCCCTAAATTTAGTTATATCTTCAAAACCGTTCAAATTTATACGTGGTTTCGTATAGAACTTATAAAGTGGGATGAAGAGAGTATTAGTATTCATTTTTTTATTTATTTAAGCCAGCTTATTACATGCACGTTGTATATTAGTAATATTCAGCACTTTATCTTTTCTGGATATTATTTAGGAGGATGATATGGGGAGGTAATGTTATAAAAAGGCGTGATGCTGAATTTAGACGAAATTAGCCGGTTAGCGTCTAACCATTGCTTATGCGACGTATAATTTGCGTATAGGCAGACCTTTTAAAACACTGTATGGAGGCAACGCCTTAGTTCTAAGTCCTATCTTAATTCAATAAAAAAAAAAAATGAATCAAAAAATCATTTTCGAGATGTGTATTTTAGCCGTAAATATTAGCCGCGATAGCGCTTTGGTCCTCCCTTTTCTCTTCTCTAGTAATGCAACTAATCAACGAACTGCTAATTGGTGTACACTGTATCAGCATTCCCAAAACTGTAGTATTAACTGGTATCGTAAAATTTCAATTTTTGCGTACTGGTCATTGAATTTTAGTTTATTTGGGTGTACAAAAATATTTAAAAAGGCTCAGGAGAAATTGATGTAAACTAGTGATTACGGGTAATGTTTTTATTGATATTTTACATTGTCATTAGCATTCTTGAATTTATGGTTTATAATACACGGTTTTACCGTTTTTCGTTTTTGTACTTTTCTCCATGATTTTATTTTCATACGTTTTAATTGATATTTTACATTCCTTATCTTTTTTGAATTTATGGCCTATAGTACACGATTTTACCGTTTTTTATTTTTGTCTTTTTTGCATGATTTTGTGGTATATAGCATACGATTTTATTAAGATTTTTCATTGTCCTTATCATTCTTAAATTTATGGCCTATAATAATACACGGTTTTATCATTTTTTTGTTTTTGTCATTGTTTGCATAATTTTGTTATCACATGATTTTATTGATATTTTACATTGTTTTTGACATTCTTGGATTTATGGCCTATAGTACACGGTTTTACCGTTTTTCGTTTTTGCCATTTTTTCATGATTTCGTGGCCTATAAACACACGTTTTTATTGATATTTTACATTATCCTTAACATTCTTTAATTTATGGCCTATAGTACACGGTTTTAACGTTTTTCGTTTTTGCCATTTTTTGCATGATTTTGTAGTTTATAGCACACACTTTTATTGACATTTTACATTGTCCTTAGTATTTTTGGATTTATGGCCTATAGTACACGGTTTTACCGTTTTTCATTTTTGTCCCCTTTTCCATGATTTTATTGTCACACACTTTTATTGAGATTTTACATTGTCCTTAGCATTCTTGTATTTATGGCCTATAGTAAACGATTTTATCGTTTTTTGTTTTTACCGTTTTTGCATGATTTTGTAGCCTGTAACACGCGTTTTTATTGATATTTTTCATTCTTCTTAGCATTCTTGGATTTATGGTCTATAATAAACGCTTTTACCGTTTTTTGTTTTTGCCATTTTTTACATTATTTTGTGATGCATATCACACGCTTTTATTGAGATTTTACATTGTGTTTGACATTATTGGATTTATGGGTTATAGTGCACCGTTTTTCGTTTTTTGGCATTTTTTCATTATTTTGTGGCTAGCACACGCTTTTATTGAGATTTTACATTGTGTTTGACATTATTGGATTTATGGGTTATAGTGTACCATTTTTCGTTTTTGGCATTTTTTTCATGATTTTGTGGCTAGCACACGCTTTTATTGAGATTTTACATTGTCATTTTATTTCTTACATTTATTGCTTAATTTTTAATGTTTTTCGTTTTTGCTATTTTTCCAATGATTTTGTGGCTTATAGTACACGCTTTTATTGAGATTTTATATTGTTATTTTATTTCTTGAATTTATGCCTTACAGTACACAGTTTTGAATGTTTTTCGTTTCTGCCATTTTTTCAATAATTTTGTAGCATATAGCACACGCTTTTATTGAGATTTTACATTGTCATTTTTTTTTTCTTAAATTTATGGCATATAGTACACAGTTTTACCTTTTTTTATTTTTTGTCTTTTTTGCATGATTTTGTGACTTATAGCACACGTTTTTGTTGAGATTTTACATTGTCTTTGATATTCTTGGATTTATGGCCTATATGTACACGGTTTTACCGGTTTTCGTTTTTATCTTTTTTGCATGATTTTGTGGTCTAGCACACGTTTTAATTGAGATTTTACATTGTTTTTTACATTCTTGGATTTATGGCCTAGTACACGGTTTTACCGTTTTCCGTTTTTGATTTTTTTTTTCATGATTTTGTGGCCTATAACACATGCTTTTATTGAGATTTTTCATTCTATTTAGCATTCTTGGATTTATGACCTATAGTACACGGTTTTACCGTTTTTCGTTTTTTCCCCTTTTTCATGATTTTGTGGAACATAGCACACGTTTTTATTGAGATTTTGCTTTATATTTAGCATTCTATGACCTATAGTATACGGTTTTACCGTTTTTTGTTTTTGTCTTTTTTTGCATTATTTTGTGGTAGCACACGCTTTTATTGAGATTTTTCATTGTCTTTGACATTATTGGATTTATGGCTTATAGTACACAATTTTACCGTTTACGTTTTTGTCATTTTTTTTAGGATCTTGTGGCTTATAACACACTCTTTTATTGAGATTTTACGTTGTTATTTTATTTCTTGGATTTATAGCTTATAGTACACGCTTTTTAATGTTTTTCTGTTTCTGTCCTTTTTTCAATGATTTTGTGGCTTATAGCACACGCTTTTATCGAGATTTTACATTATCATTTTATTTCTTAGATTTATAGTTTATAATACACAGTTTTTAACGTCTTTCGTTTCTGCCCTTTTTTCAATTATTTTGTGGCCTATAACACACGATTTAATTAATAATTTACATTATCATTTTTTTTTTCTTGAATTTATGACCTATAGTACACGATTTTTGATGCTTTTCCCTTTATGCTTTTTTTTCAATGATTTTGTGGCATATAGCACACGCTTTTATCGAGATTTCACATTATCATTTTATTTATTGGATTTATAGTTAATACACGGTTTTTAATGTGTTTCGTTTCTGCCATTTTTCAATTATTTTGTGGACGCATCCTTTAATTAATATTTTACATTGTCATTTTTTTCTTGGATTTATGACCTATAATACATGGTTTTACCGTTTTTCGTTTTTGCCTTTTTTGCATGATTTTGTTGCCTATAGCACACACTTTTTTTGAAATTTTTCATTCTTCTTAGCATTCTTGGATTTATGGCCTATAGTACACGGTTTTACCGTTTTCCGTTTTTGCCTTTTTTTGCATGATTTTGTGGTTTATAGCACACAATTTTATTGATATTTTACACTGGCTTTGACTTTATTGGATTTATGGCCTATAATACACGGTTTGACCGTTTTTCGTTTTTGCCCATTTTTCATGATTTTTTGGCTATACGCTTTTATTCATATTTTACATTGTCCTTAACATTATTGGATTTATGATCTATAATAAACGGTTTTAACGTTTTTCCTATTTGCCCATTTTAACTGATTTTGTGGCATATACCATATGCTTTTATTGAAAATTTTCATTCTGCTTAGCATTATGAGATTTATGACATATAGTATACGGTTTTACGGTTTTTCGTTTTTACCCTTTTTTGCATGATTTTATGGTCTATAACACACGCTTTTATTGAGATTTTACATTATCCTTAACATTTTTTAATTTATGGCCTATAGTACACGTTTTTCGTTTTTATCATTTTTTGCATGATTTTGTAGCCGTTTTTATTGATATTTTTCATTCTTCTTAGCATTCTTGGATTTATGGTCTATAATACACGCTTTTACCGTTTTTTGTTTTTGCCATTTTTTACATTATTTTGTGATGCATATCACACGCTTTTATTGAGATTTTACATTGTGTTTGACATTATTGGATTTATGGCTTATAGTGCATCGTTTTTCGTTTTTTTGGCATTTTTTCATTATTTTGTGGCTAGCACACGCTTTTATTGAGATTTTACATTGTGTTTGACATTATTGGATTTATGGGTTATAGTGCACCATTTTTCGTTTTTGGCATTTTTTCATGATTTTGTGGCTAACACACGCTTTTATTGAGATTTTACATTGTCATTTTATTTCTTACATTTATGGCTTACAATACATGATTTTTAATGTTTTCCGTTTTTGCCATTTTTCCAATGATTTTGTGGCTTATACTATACGCTTTTATTGAGATTTTATATTGTTATTTTATTTCTTGAATTTATGGCTCACAGTACACAGTTTTGAATGTTTTTCGTTTCTGCCATTTTTTCAATAATTTTGTAGCCTATATCACACGCTTTTATTAAGATTTTACATTGTCATTTTTTTTTCTTAAATTTATGGCATATAGTACACAGTTTTACCGTTTTTTATTTTTTGTCTTTTTTGCATGATTTAGCACATGTTTTTGTTGATATTTTACATTGTCTTTGATATTCTTGGATTTATGGCCTATATGTACACGGTTTTACCTGTTTTCGTTTTTATCTTTTTTGCATGATTTTGTGGTATAGCACACGTTTTAATTGAGATTTTACATTGTTTTTTACATTCTTGGATTTATGGCCTAGTACACGGTTTTACCGTTTTCCGTTTTTGATTTTTTTTTTCATGATTTTGTGGCCTATAACACACGCTTTTATTGAGATTTTTCATTCTATTTAGCATTCTTGGATTTATGACCTATAGTACACGGTTTTACCGTTTTTTGTTTTTTCCCCTTTTTCATGATTTTGTGAAACATAGCACACGTTTCTATTGAGATTTTGCTTTATATTTAGCATTCTATGACCTATAGTATACGGTTTTACCGTTTTTTGTTTTTGTCTTTTTTTGCATTATTTTGTGGTTTAGCACACGCTTTTATTGAGATTTTTCATTGTCTTTGACGTCTTTGGATTTATGGCCTATAGTACACGGTTTTACCGTTTTTTGTTTTTGCGCTTTTTTTCATGACTTTGTGGACTATAACACACTCTTTTATTGAGATTTTTCATTGTCTTTGACATTATTGGATTTATGGCTTATAGTACACAATTTTACCGTTTTCGTTTTTGTCATTTTTTTTAGGATCTTGTGGCTTATAACACACTCTTTTATTGAGATTTTACGTTGTTATTTTATTTCTTGGATTTATAGCTTATAGTACACGCTTTTTAATGTTTTTCTGTTTCTGTCCTTTTTTCAATGATTTTGTGGCTTATAGCACACGCTTTTATCGAGATTTTACATTATCATTTTATTTCTTAGATTTATAGTTTATAATACACAGTTTTTAACGTCTTTCGTTTCTGCCCTTTTTTCAATTATTTTGTGGCCTATAACACACGATTTAATTAATAATTTACATTATCATTTTTTTTTTCTTGAATTTATGACCTATAGTACACGATTTTTGATGCTTTTCCCTTTATGCTTTTTTTTCAATGATTTTGTGGCATATAGCACACGCTTTTATCGAGATTTCACATTATCATTTTATTTATTGGATTTATAGTTAATACACGGTTTTTAATGTGTTTCGTTTCTGCCATTTTTCAATTATTTTGTGGACGCATCCTTTAATTAATATTTTACATTGTCATTTTTTTCTTGGATTTATGACCTATAATACATGGTTTTACCGTTTTTCGTTTTTGCCTTTTTTGCATGATTTTGTTGCCTATAGCACACACTTTTTTTGAAAATTTTCATTCTTCTTAGCATTCTTGGATTTATGGCCTATAGTACACGGTTTTACCGTTTTCCGTTTTTGCCTTTTTTTGCATGATTTTGTGGTTTATAGCACACAATTTTATTGATATTTTACATTGTCTTTGACTTTATTGGATTTATTACCTATAATACACGGTTTTACCGTTTTTTGTTTTTGCCCATTTTTCATGATTTTTTTGCTATACGCTTTTATTCATATTTTACATTGTCCTTAACATTATTGGATTTATGATCTATAATAAACGGTTTTAAAGTTTTTCCTTTTTGCCCATTTTAACTGATTTTGTGGCATATACCATATGTTTTTATTGAAAATTTTCATTCTGCTCAGCATTATGAGATTTATGACATATAGTATACGGTTTTACCGTTTTTCGTTTTTACCCTTTTTTGCATGATTTTGTGGTCTATTATAACACACGCTTTTATTGAAATTTTACATTGACTTTGACATTATTGGATTTATGTCTTATAGTACACAGTTTTACCATTTTCATTTTTGTCTTTTTTTCATGATTTTGTGACCTAGCACACACTTTTATTGAGATTTTACATTGTTATTTTATTTCTTTGATTTATGGATTATACTACACAGTTTTTAATGTTTTTCGTTTCTGTCATTTTTTCAATGATTTTGTGGCCTACATCATTCGCTTTTATCGAGATTTTATATTGTCATTTTATTTATTGGATTTATGGCTTATAATAGACAGTTTTTAATGTGTTTCGTTTTTGCCATTTTTTCAATGATTTTATAGCATATATTGATATTTTTCATTATTCTTAGCATTTTTGGATTTATGGCTTATAGTACAAAGTTTTACTGTTTTTCGTTTTTGTCTTTTTTTGTATGATTTAGTGGTGTATAGCATATGTTTTTATTGATATTTTACATTGTGTTTGACATTCTTGTATTTATGGCCTACAACAGTACACGGTTTTACCGTTTTTCACTTTTACCATTTTTTTCATAATTGTGTGGCCTATAACACATGCTTTTATTGAAATTTTACATTGTCGTTATTATTCTTAGATTTATGACCTATATTACACGGTTTTACCGTTTTTCATTTTTGCCTTTTTTGCATGATTTTATGACTTATTGACATTTCTGAATTTATGGAACACAATTTTACCATTTTTTATTTTTACCTTTGGATTCTTGCATTTATTGAGATTAACTATTTTTTGTTTATATGTTATGGTGTGATGATACTTATTCTTCTCTTCACGCTATTATAAATATGGTTTAGGTGAAAAAACAAAACAAAAATACACAACATTAACAAACAAGACCCTTGTATTAATGTATTGAAGTATAACATGTTAGGGGTGGTCTTTTTTACCGACTTGTACCAACCGACCGTTTTTCGAACCGAACCAATCAAGTCGGTACCAAAAGTTTGGTATACCGACATTACGGTACGGTACAACCAAACCAATCTTTGAAACCGGTTGAATGTTGTCCTTTGTGAAACCAAGGGAAAAAAAAAACCGATCCACGTGTAGCGTAGGCAACCATGCTAGTATTATATGTCTTATTGAATGCTTCTTGTCATTAACCCACAGCTAGTTCTGGACTTTAAAATCATAAACCTTTGAAAGTTAAACTTTTGAATTTTTTTTAAAAGAATCAACATATGCAATGGATAATTATCTACAGTAAACAGAAGGGTTCAACTGAAGAATCTAATCTCTACAAAATTAGCCTTCAAGGACGATAATGTCGCTCGAAAGAACCTCAAAGCAGCCTCTATATAAATTCTATCCAAAAATCTACAAGGACGATAATGTCCTTCTGAACCAGTCTGATAAGCGATCCATCTTCGACGAAAGCTCGACATTTCTACCATAATACGATTCAGCATTTGATAGCAGCACCGATATATCATGCTTCACTGCCTCTAGGCTTCGATAGTAGTTATTCTCTAACCTAGACAGGATGAGTTCAAGTGATATAGGCACAGGAAACCTGAACATAAATAAATGTAACACTTCAAAAATCACAAAATGGACTCGTCAAAGTGAATTTACAAACAATTTCATCCAGACGTGTACATGATCCTATGTGAGTTAACATACCTGTTAATGAAACTTGTTCTCTGACAAGCTTGTCTTAGTTTTCCAATGCCGTAGCCATCCTGCAATGTTTACATGACAGTTAAATCATTTTTTTAACACTGTATTTCACCCGGGTGGGATTTTGCAGAAGCATAAAATTCTAGTAAAATACACGCAGCGTCAACTTTTTAGAGTAGTTTTTATTAAAAAAAGAAGGAATATATTAACACAAAATTACCTGATTTTTATCCCCCGATTTCTCTAATTTATCAAGAGAAGACATCAGTTTCTCTCTAATATCAGAGTCAATATGTGATGGCTCCCATTGAGCCTCAACATCATAAAGTTCCCATGGACTATGCGTAAGCGATTCAGTAGGGTCACTTTTATACTGAACAATGTATCTTTCCCAAGGACTATCGGGAAATTCCAAAAATTTTGGTTTCACATTAGTAACTCGACCTTCCCACCAACTCCCATCTTCCCCACTCGGATTTTTCCACCAAACCTGACATTTATCCCTAAAAGTCCAATTTCTATTAATCGACGCATCATATCGCGTTTTCTCAACAATATAGTCTGGAAAATCGGCCAATTCAGACAGAGTCAATGAAAAGGATTTTGGAGCTTTAGTGGATGAAGAATCTACAAGCTCGAGGGTCATTTTACAACAGCCCTCTCCAGAACCTGAAAGCCATGAATACTCGAGGTCCTTGACAGTGCAAAATTCCACTGCTCTCATATTACGTATTTTCTCCCATGGGCCGGATTCTTTTGATCTAACATGTTTCATGTACTCTTGGTGACCCTGCAATTAAGTGAATGGTCATTGAGTATCGATTTATTCCTAAAAAACTTTTAACTGGTAAACCGTAAGAAACAAAGAGTGTTCATGTGTTTGTAAAGTATATTTTCTACATGACTAAAAAAATATAGTACTCCAGTAGTAGTAGTACAACAGAAAAACAACCAAAGTGCCCACATGCTACTACAAACTACCAAGTGAAAATAATATACTATATCAAAGACATGCAACCAAAGAAATACATGTTAAGATGGGATGAGAACAGTTTTAATACCTTATACGATACATGTTATCCAATTTGGTACCTTAATTTTCAATTTAGTACCATGCACGATATGAATTTACTCAATTTAGAACCCAAATCGTCAATTCCTTAACAGAAGATGACGTGGCAGTGACGTCATCACCACGTATAAATGATTTTACTATTTTACCCTTCAGATAATAAACTATTTTATCCATTTCCTATATAAATATGTACATAAAATGATAATGAAATGATCAACGGACTTGTGAATACCTGTCTCAAGTACGCCACATCATCACCTAGTTGAGGTATATATCGCGAGCCATCCTCATGCATTGACAACAATAACCATGAGTTTTTCCCTGGTTGATGTGCCTTCCTCTTCTCAGGCACAACCATATCATGACCGTGATAACTGCTTTTCCTATTTCTTGTCGATCGTAACCCACCATTAACCTTCAAACCCGATTTTCGACTTTGACATGAATACTCAATATCATCATTTTTCGAAGAAATTTGCACACCCTCGGATAAATTTCTGGATTTCGTGCTACATCCCCCAACATCTTCATCATGACTGAGATCCTTCAACCCAGTGGATCGAGTCCGGTGGGTCCCTTTACTTGAAGGTTCGGTCAAAACAACTTTAGCATCAAGGTTGTCATTGCTTGCATGACAATTATTATTGTCAAAACCATCGTTGCTAACATGTTGAGTACTACTTTTAGACTTGGACCTTAACCTTCTGTAAACAACATTAAACTTCCTATCAACGGTAGTCTCTGAGTTAACGGTGTCTTTACGTTCAGCATTATCTGAGTACAGTCTAGTCGTGCTGTCATGACAAGAAATAAACTTTTCTTTCGTATCATCATTTTGAAAACTCTTATTTGACCTTATTTTCAACCTTGTCGAAATTGGAGAAGAGTTGTTTATATTATTATCTGTACCAGGGACAGGTGATGTGGCAGTATCTTCAACAACCTTGCCGTCCTGTTTTGGTAATTCATTACAACTCTCGAGTCCATTGGCCATATTAATCTTTCTGCTCAACTTTAAACGTTTCCGAGTACGAGTTTTTGAACCTCCCCATTTAATCTTCTGGGCACTTAGTTCGAAATGCTTTGCTATCTTATTATGCTTTACCCTTTCATTCGTACAATCATCAATTAATAAAACTTGATTGTGACAGAAAATCTCCTCAAGTTCATCGTATCGCTGAGAAGAATTGCCTAACGAGTCTTCAATGTCATCCTTTTCACGAGTTGAAAACTTTAGCACTAACTTTTTTTGCTTTCCAGGAAATTTACGAGATTCAGGAAATTCTCCAGAACTATCCATATCCTCGTACTCATCAACTACTAATTCTTTTCCTTTCGAAATTTGCATTTTTTCTACAGATTCTTCACTAGCAATGAATGATTCCACGGATGCTGACTCACTTTCTGAAGAATCGCCAATAGATTCTTCTTCTTCTTCTTCTTCTTCTTCTTCTTCTTCTTCCTCATCTATGGGTTTTGTCGTTCCACTTATTCGTGAAAAGAAGTTTAAAGCATTTCGAGCAGCAGCTCTCCGAGGTCGCGATGACTTGGACATAGAAGACTTCTTTTTTGAGGTTTTAAGTCTATGTCTAGACTTTTTCTGGCGGTTTGTTGATTGAGATTTGCCATCATATTCATCCAAAATTTTCCTCTTAACACGCCTCCCTGAAGAAGTCATTACATCACCCTGAGAAGGGAAAAGGATTAGGTTTGGTTATAAGCACAATTATTTGAAGTGTTCCCTTTATAACAAGACAAGTATGTAATATTTGTTTATTTAATGATATCTTCATGCACATGGACATTTATGAGGTTCTTTACGAATCTATAACCCGATTCGAGACAGAAAAGGAAGAAAGACCTTCAGAATTTAATAGTCGCAATCAAAACCCAAGGAAATCAAGTGCAAGTTAAAAGAACTCAGGGGATGTTTTCAGCTATTGCGTCTTGTCCAATAAGTCACCCAGTTTCTCTATAAACTCAGCTATTGGGATAAAAAGGATTTTGGCTTTTTATTCGGTAAAGTAAGAAGACTTTCCTTTCAACAATTTAGATTTCCCTTCTGTAATTTCAGTCTTTCACTCTTCTTTATTATACGAAACTGAGAACAAAGTACGAAGATCATGATTTTTAAAGTTTACGAGCTCTTACTAAGTGAAAGAATGAATCACCCTAAGTTTAGTCCTAAGCTCTTCATCTATTAATTTCTCTATTTAACAGTTTATCTACAAATTTAAATACTGAAGCCTTAGAAAGCAATGTATAAAGGAAAAACAGAGAACAAAGAAGTGATTTTAAGGAAGAAATATGTAATATACCTTCAATTTTCTCCGTTTAGATCTGCGGGGGGCATCCTCGTCATTTTGAGAATCTTCTTCCTCACTACTTTCCAATTCAACGGATGAGTTTGCACTTAAGCTTCCTTGATCCTTTCCAGAAGAGTGATCTTCCGTAATATTATATTCTGAATCTGTATCTTCACTTTGCACTTCAGCTTCAGGCCAGTCCATGGCATCCAAAAGCACCGGCAGTGGGTCAAAGAGTGAATCCAAGTCCGGAATAGGAAGAAGTTGGTAATTTGGGTCTAGGCCCATGTTTGGGCCAACAGCAAATCTTACAGAAGAAGGTCTCCACTCAATACTCAAAGCTCCTAATCGGCGTTGCTGGTACATGCTCTGATAAGGCTCTGGATAAGGGATCATGGCTATTCATAAACAAAAGTAAAAATGAGATACATATGCTTGTATGTATATAAATCTATACTATTAATAAATGGGAAGTGAGAAATTGGTAGTTAATTGACATGTGTCGACTTCTGGCTCCTTCTCAAAATTAATTACAAAATAAATGAGAAAAAACCACTCTGGATGAAATATAAAAAAAAACAAAACAAAAAAACTGTCCCTCCCCTCCCCTTTTTTTTTAATAATCCCACGTTCTTATAACTATTCTCTGCCTCGCTTTATTTCTCTCTCTCAATTAATCACTTTCTTTACTTCATTTGGTTTCCTTCTCTCTGCCTGTCCGAATCTTTTTGCAAGGTATGGTGTCTAAGAAATATTCAATTTCTTTACAAACACTAATTTCCAGTTAAATTGTTCATAAGAATTTATTTTATTTGTACGATTTTTACACATGTTAGATTACACACGCATCATGTGGGCAGATTTCGCTAGTGTATATATATATATATATATAGATATACACATATGCATGCATGCATACATGATACATACATATAAATTTATATAAATACACAGACACACTTGTATATATACAATACACACAAATATATCTATATATAAGAGAGAGAGAGAGAGAGAGAGAACGAGAACAAACTTGCATCACAGAGGAGATCTTGCATATTTCTCCTGTATGGAACAAGCTGAGTTTCCTGCATCAGAACATCAAAAGACGTGATATTGCTGGACTAACTGAATCAAAGAAAAGTTCTAAAGATTTAAAAGAAAATGTAAGACAAGGTATACAAGTAAGATGGAAGGGAATAATAATAGATAATAACCGCAGTAAATCGCAGGGAAACCCCAAAGAAGACAGACGCCATCTCTTGAAATGCATTAAAATTACATATGAGAAAGGTCATATTCTTTGTTCTTGGTAAAATAAGTGATTTTTGCTCTATTCTCGTAGTAGTACTACAAAAAACTCTTTCATATTGATTCAGTACCATAAACTATTCTCAATGAATAAGTTCCTGTCTTCACGTATAAACATTTGCACATTTGCCAATTTTGCAACATTGTATTTGTACAACTAAAATCGCAATTGTTAGAAAGAAAAGGGGGTTGTTAATAAAAAAAGGTTTTACATTTTTGATAAAACAAAGCACAGTTGATATCTACTTTTATCGACAGATCCAGACAATGGATTTCTGCAACATACTTCTCGTAAATATCTCACCCTTTCAAAATATACTACTATACGTATTTTCCATTGGCCCACATTAGAATAGCATTTATTTTATAATGATTGCCCATCCCATTTTGAAATAACTTTTTCCAGTCAATTCAAAGAAACTTGACACGAACAACTTAAACCACAGGGAAAGGTTCTAACCTGGTCGAGAGCATTCCCATGTTCATCGTGAACAAGGGGACGATAGTCCCCAAGAAAGAACTGGAAAATTATGAAAACAGTAAGTACAAAGAAGAGAGAGAGTTAGAACCCGAAATACTAACAAGATTGAACATAACATTCTCTACTAGTTTGTATACCTGGTCATATTTGGCATCCTTCTGAGATTCACATTGGCCTGTATTTAGTATGTACAGCTGACCAACGTTATCAGATAAAATAATTGACGTCCCATCCCTACATCATGTAGATAATTAGTTACAAAACCGGCATATGTTCAAAAATGTTAGGATACACACCAAGTTGAGAATGTTATGTGATAACTTCAACATTCAAGATAAGCAAATTCATATGTTTTATAGTCTCCTTCCTGCGGAAAGATTGGGGGGGAAGAAACCTTTGGTTTCACAATACCGGAGCAACAATTTCACAAGGTTTTATGATGTATGATTACAAAAGTTTGCGGGATTTTTCTTCAGAGAAAAGCTGCAAAGTTTTTGATGCATGCTAGGATGGAACCTGGTAAATGAATTTGTTATACAAACACATAATCTATCTATCATACATATACTAGAAGAAACTTCACAGTTCACATGGTAAAGACTAAAATCAATTAACTAAACTCTACTAATCCAAAAGGCATCAACTAAAGCTGAACAACCCTCTCTCTAAAGTAAGTTCCATAAGTCTTACACTCTTACGCATGGTCAAAGAAAAACTTTTTCTTACATCTCTGTAACCAAGGAAATAAAAGACAAAAAATATGGACTATACATTATATTGTTTAATCCTCAAATAGTTTACAAGCACTTATATAAAATATTTCAAGGACCCATTACAGCCTACTTATTCAGAATCAAATGACACCGTTAAACTAATTGATAAATAAAGCAAATTGTACCAACAAGAAATTAAGGAAATTGGTAAAAGAGTTGAAGGAAAGCAACCAAAATGTAGCCAAACAAACTTACGGTGAAAACTTCCCGTCGACCAACTTAAAGCGCTCAACGGCAATGTCGTATGTGTAAATAGGCTTCCCTTCCCATATCTAGGCACACATAGAAGTGAACAAGAAGTTAATGCACGGTTAAAAAAAGAGCATTTAAGAAACATGAAAAAGCTGTGAAGATGGTAAAATTTCCATTGTTAAAACTTGTAAGAAAATAAAGACTCACATCCCAAATTATTGTTTTCCCATCATATCCAGCACTCATAGCCATGCGAGGATTAAAAGGATGGACATCAAGCACGTATGTCTGCCAAACATTTGTAAAATGTTCAGCAACAGCAAAATAGATAATATGGATATCACTGGCATTAGACAACGAATAAACAAACTCACAACATCAAGTCATCACTGCCAGATTATCTAAACAATAAAGAATCAGTAATGTGTTCATTTTTTCAGACACATCATAATGTGAAAAGTTTGAGTGAGCAGCAAACTAACAGAATCAGTATGACCGGTCAGGGAATGAACCAAACTTCCATCAACAGCATTCCAAACACAGATTCTGCAATCTGAAGCATAAAATATAGTCATCTGATAAGAAACTAGAAAATTCGAGTTGACAGTGAGTAAAAAAAATGAGAACACATAATGACAAAACGGTTGCGGCTCTTTGCCTATGTCCACAGTCAACAGGTAACATCGATCACAACTTTCAATTTAAGGAAAACAATAGAAATCCTTATAAAAAGTCATGTATGATAAAGAAAAATTATTTAAACCCTGCCTAATGTGCCGCCACCAGTAGACTTTTACAGACCAGGGTGATTGATAAATACTACACCTGGCCATCAAAATTGACTTTGTAAACTTGTAGCCAAGTAAGCTGCGAGTTCAAATCCACTCGACATGCATATGTAGAAGATCTATCTTATGGGGACAAATCCAGATACAGACACCAGTAAGACCCATTTCTAAGCTAACAAAAGCAGGATAAAGTATTTTATTTTATTTTTGTAGCCTCAGCACAGATAAAAAAGTAGTAGTGCAGCCTATCAAATGGTTGTAGGCAACAGTTGAAAGTTCTAAACTCAGAGAATCGAAAAGTTCAGGCAATTTTCCCTATATTATACACTCTTCCGAAACACCAGAATCTCATCTAAGCAAACAGTCTACATAAGAAGAGTATGTGTGGAATGTCTCTCTCTTTAGATACTCTAGTTGTTCATCCATTCAAGAACAAATATCTGACTGTCCAAATTGCAGTTGGCATGAAACCAAATGCATAGACAAAGCCGGTGATTGCAGACTTTTAGTACATTTGACATTAGTCTATTAATCTGTTTCTCCTTAAAATCAAAGTAAAAAAATGACCAAAGGTACCAAGCACTTGAACACAGTAAATGTATTGACCCCGTGAGAGCATCAACTGTCAATTTGTTCCAAGGACTAGGCAGATGGAAGCTCGGAACTAAGTTGTTTATCAGAAGAAGAAAATATACACATAAGAAATACATATTTAAGGATATGAGTTACTGTGCATATCTTACCCATAATAGCCGCAAGAACAAATCGATTATCTAAGCTCCACACAATCATGTTAACACCGCGAGGAGTTGGAAGTATCCTTTGGCGTGGACCTCCTCGAGTAGGTTGAGGCGGCATTGGCGGTGGTGGAACTTTTAAATGATATGCACGTGTCCATCTTCCAACTTTCACCTAATAAAGTCACAAAAATATTAGTTTGCGAGCATGAAGTAAACATAATTTTGGATACAAGCAAATCAAGACTTTGATATAAGAGCTCACATGCGATCTACGTGACCTCGGAATCCAAATAATCGCACTTCCGTCACGGGAACACGTTACTATGTTGTCGTGGTTGTAACTGAAATAAACGTCAAGATGAAGCATAAAAAAGATGCCTCGCCAAATACAAAAAGTAATATCACTCATATGGCTAATGAAATACAGTTCTTTTTGAATTATAATAATGCACACACCAGGTATTCTTAAACTTTGGAAGATTTTCATCCTTTGGAGAGTCTGCAATGGAAAACCTTGACGAGACAGCACAGCCACTGCATCAGAAATTCAAAAGTTATCATCCTGAATAATAAACGATATAAAAGCTTAGTCTTTTAGAAAATATTTATGCTTGATTAACTAACCTAAATTGCACATAATTGACATCATTTTCATGTCCTGATAAAACATCAATCTCGTGATTTGGCTCCCTGTCATCTGAGTTTAATTTGTAAGTACTCCAAACCTGCAACAAATTCAGGTTAGTTACGGATCTATATCCAACTAACAAATTCAAAAAATAATCCTACTCAATGATATTTAGTTTGTAGGAGGAAAATCATACCCTTGCCAGATAATCTGAGCTACCAGTAACAAAAAAAGTTCCGTTCGCATTGAATGCACAACAAAAGATCTGATGGCTCTGTTGATTAGTATTTGAAGATAGAGCACTGTTGTTTCCTGAAACTACTGCTTGTTACACAGAGAAAAAGGGATATAATGTTCATTGAGTATTCAAATAAAATTGGTGACTAACCAGCTGCACGATCAGGAGGTCTGGCAGTGTATAAACGTGGAGTGATCTGAGAGTTTCTGGCATCCCAAATTCTACATGTTCCATCATCAGATGAACTACGAAAGAGAAAAATATTGTATAATTATTAACAAAAAAGGTTTAATACCAAATGAATGAACGAGCACAAATTAACGATTTTTTTCATCTACTTCGTCCTCTTCTCCTCTAGCAGAAAGCAAGAGCCACTTACCATAGAGTCAGACACATTAGCTGCTTTTGTCCTTTACATAGGAAGAATTCTTGTACTTAGAGGCACCCCAGCAGTAAAGAATTTTTAACAAATATAAATAATTTGTTGTAAACTAAATATCTCACCAAACATGTTCTTTCTTCATTATGTGTAACAAAAACGATAACTAAACACAAGAAAAGGAGCAGTGACTATTAGTCAAATTGGTTTTAAATTTTTCGATACGTAAATCATTTTTGATATGGGAGGCGATTCACAACGTAACAAAAAGCAGAGTTCTCAAAAATGCTTTTATGTATTAAAAAATATCTAGAAACCAGCTCGAAACCTCGCATAAAAAGAAATTTTGTAAAAAAATTCTATCAAAAGTTCACAATCAATCTTTTTTTATCCCCTGGGGTTTGTAGGAAAATGATTCCCTTCATACACTTGTTTTGAACTGAATTGCTCATAATCCAGGAGACTTAAGAGTTAGGACTGATGTTTGTCTCTAAGCAGCGAACAAGCTCTAGTTTTCTCTTTGTGATTATAATCCATTTAAGGATTCAGAGCTTACACCCGAAGAACCCTAAATGATATGTCATTCACTACTAATATGAGAAATACAGGTAAATATTCACATTCTATTCGGAGGATTATATAGTAAAATCCTACATGCTTAAAAGAGTGATGGAAAAAAACTTACGATAAAAGCTGGTACATAGTGCTTGGTCTGGGACTAAAAGCAATGGCAGTAACTGCTCCCGTATGGCCACGTAAAACTGAAATTGGCAGTCCATCAGGTAAACGCCACTATTAAGAACAAAACAAAGAAGTGGTCAAAGAATGGGTCAGATTAATGGTTTGAAGATGGAGAAAAGGATAAATAATGCTTTTATGTTTTCTTTCTAGCTGGCAGAAAAAGTTATTATCAATAAAGAACGAAATACTAACAACGCGGATGACACAATCATTTGATGCAGAAGCAACCACAGCATTGTTGGAACTCACAGCCAAGTCGGTGATGTCACCCTATAATACGTACGCATAAAAATATAGTAATGTCAATCAAATATTTATAAATCAAGAAGAGGTAAAAATATAGTGGTTAGGGGAAACCGTACTCACTTCATGACCACGACAGCTGGCCAAACAATATGCTGTTTCCATTGACCAGACTTTAACAAGGCGATCATCTGACCCAGTGATAACATATCTTCCCAATCTATCAAATATTGCTGCAAGATAGCAAATATATAACTTCAAAGCATTTGCATACTAGAAACTGAAGTTAGCAAAGTACAAAAAAAAAGATGTTACAGGATAAAACTACCTACTTAATGCAAACAAGCAAGGAATGAAACAGATGGGTACATATTCATACTCATTCTATCTTTGGATGAGCCAAGATGTAGGAGTCTCAATATAATATGGCTTGTACTGTTGGAATTTTAATTAAAATTTCCAAATAGAAAAAGAAGCACCATAAGAGAGATCCTCACTCAACTGAAGGGAATTCAACTTGGTATTAAAAATATTATCAGACAAAATAAGCTATATTAGTATTCCTATTATGGCAAGGATAACAATCACAAAACACAGTAGTCTTGATTACAACACGAAAGAAAATTAATTGTAAAGCATTGTTCATTTTCTAATAGTTTCTTCTATTCAGTCACAATCAGGAGGGGAAAAAACGCTGCATCTAGCTAAAGAATCTGAAAAGCTAATGATATTGGACAGAATATTAAAGTGTGTTAATATAATCCACCAATATTATACATTTATACGTAATACGACAACCGTTCTCGAAATCTGGATTCAAAATCCAGGATAGGAACAAACAAAGGGGGGTTTTAGCTGCTTCATAT
Organism: Primula veris; assembly: GCA_963682055.1. Lineage (NCBI taxonomy): Eukaryota > Viridiplantae > Streptophyta > Magnoliopsida > Ericales > Primulaceae > Primula > Primula veris. Next base: position 286,276 of record OY821748.1, read on the forward strand.
ACTAAACCTAACTTACATATATAAATCCGTGTACCGCTGTCTAAATTAACAGAATACCACATATTTTTATAGTAATTTTAATACACTAATGTTTTGGTAACTATCGCTCTTGCACACTAGCCTATTGGCCAATGAACACTTTTATTCGCCAACCTATATGCTAAAATCAATGGGGGTGTACAGATTAAGCAATAGCTACTAGGTTAGAGTACTAATTACAGAACAAAATGCAGGATGGTGTACAAAATCAGAAAAAAAATATTCTGTCGGAATTTAGAGCAAATAAAAGAGACGAATCTTACCACAATAAACGGAGTTCTGATGTCCTCTAAGTATCTTTTTGTTTTGCATTTTTTGCACCATTGTTGAAGGTTTTGCAATGGTATAGCATGCCGAACGTATAGATGGTGCACGATGATGCCTTGTGAAACCCCCACCAATCTCTCTCATACTTAATCCACGCAACTGATCAGCTTTCATATGAGGCCAACGGAGGTAGGCTGGAGCCCCTTTCGTTTTACCCTCGCTTTCACAACTTAATTCTTCTGTTACAAAAAAATATAGTCTGAAAATTGAAAATTTTAAAAACAACAGCAGGAAAGTGAGGAAATTGTTAAAATAAAAATGACTCTATTTCCTGATAAGTTATAGGGAAAATAATAGTTGCACACCAACTTATCAACCTTTAACAGTAAATACACCAACTTAAATATTCATACTTTAGACTCCAATAAAAAACTGAGCAATTAGCACACCGGCGTATAAAAATCGAGAATTTAGATACCAAACTATACAAAATCAAAGAATTAGCGACCTAAATTTATGAGTGCATAATACATTGTATTTTTAATGTTGATGTACCAATTGTTCGATTTTGTGTATCTTGGTGCTTCACCCATAATTGAAGAATTCTAACATAACTAGTGATGTTGGATTGGATAAATACACTAATGCACTACTTGTTTCAATTTGACAATTTGTGCAGATTACTATAGATATAAGCATGTTTAAAGAATAGTTTATAAATGGTTAAAAGGTTTGACGTTGGTGTATAAAAGTGAAGGTGATTGTAAACAGCTTGCTTCTCATTGTATTCTTGATTAGGTCCCGTGTCTTGGTTGTTATATATACTTTTTACATAACTAAATTAAAAAAAAAAAAGATGATAGTTCCTGAACTAATAGAACTGGGGCACAAAATTCACATGAAATTACTATCTTGACACGGTAATTCATAATAACATGGAGAATATTAGTCACATACGTCCCAGAAGCGAAAAGGAACCGCTTCCCAGAAGAGTAGGAACAGAAGCTGCATTGTTAATAACACCCCCGCCAACAGAGCCATTTAATGTACTAGTAGAATTCTGCATCAGTTGTTTTAGAAGCTTCACCAAATGATCTTTTTCCACATGAGGGTACCTAGTGATACCATATAAATCAAAGTTATCAAACAAATGCAATATAGTCTTCTAAGTCATCCTTCCAATTAAGACTTTTTTTCCACATATTCTAGAAAATGCGTTAATCACAACTTTGTACACTTATCCATTTTGTACTCCCACCGGAAAAAAGATAGCAACTGATAGACTAGCATTACGTTCTTTGATGACTTCTATAGTTCACCATATTGGGAATAAAATAGGTTTGGTACTAAATAGTACCTGAAACAAAACATTTGTTTACTCTTAACACATCGAAGTTTAATATATAATATCCCATTTTAGTCACCATCTATGGGTTTATTTCCTATGTTGTATACGGGACTGAAATATTATGTTAGGCTGGGTTACTCAGCTCTATCTTTCGCATATTGGTGTACACGGTCGAAACTTGATGTCACGGTGTCCAAAAGTACAACCAACCCATAACAGAGTAGATTACACATAAATCTTTATACTGCCTGATAAGTAGAATTATATTTTAATTAAAGAAGTGGCATAAAAAGATCGACTACTGGTAATCAGAAAAATGCAGATGCATAATGTGATTGACATGTTAAAAGCCAAACGTACCAATTACCTTTCGACCAACATATTGTAATTTAATGGAAAAGAGGAGCCATTGTCGTTTTCGTCTCCACTACGTGCCCCGGATCTGGAATACCAAGCATGATATCTTCTTGGTAAAAGCTGATGTTCTAGAAGCTCATTCCATAACTGTCCATAAGTCCTAGAACAGGGCCCAGTCGATAAAAAATGCATAATTAGGAAATAAACCTCTTTGAGATCAACTTCCATGTCCTTCTCTGTCATAACTCTATCAGGATTCGTAACTTGAGCTTTCTCAGTTCCCTTGTTGCTTACACTTAACGGCTTCATAATCATACCAGGCCCCCAAGGAGGAGTATAATTCTTAAGAGCCATGTTTCCTATAAAAACATGAAATGAAGAGCATACAATTCTTAAGTAAATGAAACTATATGTCTAGGGACACGATGACCAATCAAAGGGGTTGTGGAACTGCGGTTAACGGTTAATTTTAGTAAATGCAAAATGAAAGAAAGAAAAACATTTAAAACAAATCAAGAATCTTAAAATTTCATTAGTGCCCCCACAACTGCATAAGTGGCCACTTTTTTGTTTGTTGCTAAGAATTATTTTGCCAACTATCATGAAGTACAAGTGTACTTCAACTTAATTAAGATTAGTCAAATAAAATGATATTCCACATTGAGACATCTAATAGAAACTACAGCTACTACATTTAACAATACAAAAAATCTAAGTGTTCATTTCCCTTAATAACACGTGCCTTTCAGTTCTGCATGCAAATGAAATTCTTTTTGGTGCGAATTGAAGCAACACGACAACCCAGTAAATAACAAAAAAGAAACAGTCTAAAAGATTTCTCATAATATCGTAACGCACAATGGCAAAACCTTCTTCCAACCTAAGTATTCATAACTCTATCATCATTATATTCATTACCATGACCCTCACTACATCTGTTTAAAAACTAAAAAAAAATCCCTACCACTTTATTCATAAACCTATGTCTTTCTAGTGTAGTTCGCATCCGTTTATCAAATCATATACACTACTTGAACAATGCAAATTAAGCAAAACCCAATCAACACAACAAAGAGTACTAAAAGCAGATAAAATCTAATCAAAAAACCAATGCCCGTCTCGAATTTTTCTTGTACGATACTGTTTATACTCAAAAAATTTCCTAAGATGGAAAATTAATTAACTAAGGCATTTGAGTGGATTGAATCCGATATGTTTGTAATTTCCTTAGTAACATATCCGTATAGCAACGCAACAACATTGTTGATCAAATTTTTCGTTACCAAGTGTTTTATTATGTTTGTCTCATTGTTAAAAACAAAGAAAAAAGCAACCCTAAATATTCCACTAAATCGATCAAGTGGTACAAACAATGTTATTGCGCAAACTCAAATAAGATAATATTTCCCTAATATGTTAACCAACTCTAATGTGAATTTGTGGTTTAGATAATCTAACATAGCGATACAAATAACCGGTGTATCATTCTAAGAAATTAAATAAACAACAAATAACACATTAATAAAAAACAGACTTATTCGCACCTTTCATGTTGGTTCACATAGGTTTAATCAACAAATCTCCGGTATTCGAACCTGCTATGCCAATCAAAACAAAACCCTAATTAGAGTTTTTTTCCTCAACAAAAACAAAAACAAAACATAAGTTTGAAATAAGAATAAAAAAAAAACAACGTAAAATGGAAAATAGATAAAGAAGAGGGGAAAAAAACCCTAATAAATGAAAAAGAATAAAAAAAGTGGGGGTAAGCACCTGTATCGTTACATTCAAGGGATAATACGAATATATATATATATAGAGAGAGAGAGAGATTGGGAGGTTCCGACTGTTGAGTAGAGAGAGAGAGAGAGAGAGAGAGAGAGAGAGAATAATAAAAAGAAGGCTTGTTTTAATTTAATTAAATTGCTTATCACTCCCTATATATGTACATATATATACCTTGCGGCCTTGGTGGTGTTCCTTAAACAAATATATTAAATACTAATTAATTACCGTTATACTAGCGAACGCGTCCACGTGATATACTACGGATGAAACGTCTGAATTTATGTCATTCGGTAAAATTTGTTAATTAAACAAGTTAGTAAAAAATGTTTTAAATTATAACTATTACTAACAATTTAAGTATAATTTTTTTTCTTTTTTCATAAATTAGATTTTTTTTATCAGATTGAAGATTGAAGTCGTTAACTCTTTCACACGCATGCCGTCGTGTGATCGTATTAAAGCGAATTTACTTTTTTTTTCCTTCAAACACAAATGAGTTCAAAAGATACAACGAATTATTCCCTTTTATTTGAAAGGAGAAGATAAGGCAAGAAAAGTAAAATACCTCCTGATTCTTGGTTAACCGGTTAGATGGCGTCATTTTTTTTCCGTTGACTTTAAAAGGAAAATGTACAAAATGATCCGATTTCAATAGTATAATGACACAATTGGTAATTATGATGGTACAAGTTAGCAATTGTTGAACCTGTACAAATTGGGTATAACCCAAAAAATAAAAATGCTTGTTTCTTGATAAACTTGGTTCTGCCATTAATGTACAATTTTGAAGGATTAAAAGATATTACTTGATGCAGTTTTGACATAGAGATTCGTGGATTGAGCACCTCAACGCCCTTTTTAAGGACCTTTGGATGCCTTTTATATAATATCAATAGCTGATATTGAATTATGATATAACTTAAATAAAACAACACACACATATATGAAAAAATAACGAATCAAACGATAAGAGAGAGATGCAAACATCACAAAACAGAGTTTTCAATTCAAACTAATTCTCGTGTTTGAAGCGGTGTGACTTGATCAAATCTCCTTTTCTCTGCCTCATCTTCTTCCTCAACTCCTCGTGTTCGTCGAGGAGAGTGGCCCATTGCATGCTAAGCTTTCCACCCTCCACATATGGCACCACGTTACCAATATGTGTGACAAACTCGCCACGAGTCGTATCCTGAACGAGAATGGTTTCCTTATCCTCCCTCTTTAGGATGATAGCAACTCGGCCACACTTTCTACCACCAGTCACCAACAACAGCAAAAGAATCAACAATCATGACTTAAATAAGGAATCACACGCATCTAAACATGCTGTCTCAATAACATCATATCTGAGTGCATGCAACTGATTTAAGTCAAAAAAGTATAATCTGAGAAAAAAAAGTCTTGTAAAATAGACACTTTTTCATGCAAAAGTACTAGGGTCTATTCAATTAAGTTTCATCAAACAAAGTTGATTGCCAAACAAAAGTGAAACCTCGGCTAAAATAATTACGTACTTGCCAAGTTTATGTTTCAAATTTCAAATTTACATTCACGAGCAAGTCAAAAATCTTACTCTTTTAACAAAAAAGTAATCAACCTTTTTATCCAAAGAAACCATTGGTCTAAATCAATGCACATCTGTTGAATAATACCATACGTGAAACCTCAACTTAAATAATCACTTATGAACTTTAATTTCGAATCCCATTAAGTAATCAAAATTTACTTTTTTCATTCACACGGAGAATTATAGAAACACTAAAACCACTGCTCGGGATTCGGATCAAAGCTTGCAAAGCTTAATTTCAGTAATCGGTCAAAATCGACTTACTATAACACGAAAAGATCACACTATCCAATGCTAATACATCCTTTGCAACTCTAATACAAAAACACAACAATGACACAAGTGCTTGAATAAATCAAACCATATTGTATCTTAACCCTAAAGAAACCTTAAAAAAAAAAAACGAGCTTAAGAAAATTGAATTGTTTTTGGTATACAACTGTTTAAAAACTACACCACCTGTCCTAAATTCATATAGTGATAATACCAAGCATGATATTAAAACATCAATTAGTAAAGAATAAATAATAATAAAAAAAATACCCTCTAAGACCTCGATAAAGATGGCGGCTAGCTTGGTAAAAGCATATGGGTTTAAGAAAAACTATTTTTTATATTTAATATATTGGAAACTTATTAATGAAATTTACAATTATGAGCTTATAAAATAAATTGAGTATACAAGTTAATAAATAATAATTATTAACATTTTAAGTACAATCTTATTCCACTCACAATCCGGACCGAACCGGATTGTTAATCTCGGGATTTTAATCCCGCCACGTTTACGAGACCTGGGTACAAGAATATGAAGTGTCCCAGCTTTAACAACGAGGGCCCTTTTGTTTGCCAACATTTTCGATTGCTATCCAGCTAATAGCCCACCATCATACTTCTATATATAAGGTTCAAGAAAATATATATAAAAACAAAAATCTAATTTTTTTTTTATGTGGACTAGGAACGGTTTGGGGTAGCCCTACATGCCGAAAGGCTATATATAATCAATATGCCTTGTTGTTGCGAGCACCTTAACAAAGAAATGTTCGATACACGATTCGAATGTAAAAGTAGTAACTACTCCGGCCGGCCCTCAATAAAGCCGTGCATGATAAGATGGTATAAAACACCGATAATTCTTAGTGTGCATCATTGCCTCAATATTGGCCATCATTGGTCGTTTGGTCGTTACTCCAATGTCGATCAATACTTGTGTTCGTTGAGTTTGACATTATTTGATTCGGTTGACTTTTAACTTTATACAAAAATAAAGATACGTGTATCGGTCAAGAGACTCAAGACGTACATGATGTAGATGAATAAAATTAGTATCTACCCGGCCCTCTATAAAGTCGTGATAAGATGGCATGGGTCGCCGTTAATTTTCAGTGCGCAAATTCAGTCCCAGTATTTTTTAAAATCTAGTCTAGGAACATTAAAAGCACGAGTCGTAACTCCAATGTAGGTCAATACATGTATCGGTATTAATTTGGGTTTCTAACTTTTTTGGACTCGGTTGCCTTTTAATTTTTTACAGAACAAAGAAATAAATAAAAGACGTGTATCGCTCAAGTGACTCAAGACGTCAAGTAGATGAAAAAGCTTCCTTACATAGAAACGAGCGATCGATGTAGGAAAATATCATATTACGATACAAGTTGATTTCAATTTCGGTTTCACATACACGATCACATGGAATTAAATCTTAATTTGATGATGACGAGTATAACAGATAAAAAGTTACAAACATGAGAAATAAGAAGAACGTGTGAATATAATTTCGATCAATGAATGAGATTTTGTTACAATGCATGTGGTATTAATGTACTTTAAAATACACACGTAACATGTATATACACTCTGGCAAATATGATTTGTCACTATCTATGATTGTATCACTCTGCTACTTGGGTTAAACTTTTTTCTTTTATTTCATGTCAGACTTGTAGCCAAATCAGAATTGGAGTCTGGTTATTTTTTTATATATAAAATTATAATAACATGGAGAGTATTACAGTATTATTGTTCATAGGTAACATCGGGACGGAACCGGGAAGTCGGAATGGGGGGCAGACTTTTTAGTTCTTATCCTATATAAAAAAAAAAAAAAAAAAAAAAAGGAACGAGAGGCTGAAACACTGATTTTTTAAGATTTTGATCGAAATATATAGAAAAAATTTATTTTTTCATTAATTTTTTTTCAAAATGAAGGTTGCTGCCTCCGACTGTCCCTAGCTAGTTTCTTCTGAGGATAAGATATTGATCATAAGCTTGTTAATTAACAACTTCATGATCACTATCGTACCTATGAACGGAAGATGTTTATGACTACGATCGTACCTAAAATTCTTGATCTTTAGTTAATAAGATCCAAAAAGTTTATCGATCTCTGGTGGTGCAAATACATAATATATAGGCATATAGAAATTATTGTACGTCTAATGTTTTTTCATCCGGAGAGCTAATTGGATTGTTGCCTTGCTACGATTTATACAAAAAATAAAATGTACACTCTTACGGAATTATGTAAAATTCGGAAATAAACGACACGAGGCTTTTCTTGCAGAAAAGTTGAAATTGCAGCTACCAGAATAGTATAACTTGAAAGTTGAAATGATGTCTCGTCTTCTGTATCCCATGTTTGGGGTAATAAGTAATAACTGGTTTACTGAAAATATCAAAATGTATAATTAAACGGAATTTTTTTTTATTTAGTGTATTGTATTATTAATATTTAACGATTTAGATGTTGTACTATCACTGTTTAACGATTTAGGTACTGGACAACCAATTTTAATAATTAAGCCCAAAATACGAAATTTATCACAATTAAGGACCTACCGTTAAACAAAATGATGAAATTGCACTCACATTCTCTTGTCCATCACATGGTAAGTGCAATTCTATCAACATAAGTCAAAAAATAGATCCCAAATATGAGATATAGTGAATATAATTTCGTCGATTTATGCTGTAAATACTTTAATTGGACGGAATTTCATAGTTGGATATATTAATTGTTAAAATTGATACTTCAGTAGCTAAATCGTGATTAACCACGGCTAGTATAATAAATGAACGTATTTTTTTCTATAACTAAACCAACTAAACTTTATAGTAATAGTAATAATGAAAGCAATATTGAAGGCTACAGTGCTACCATTATTGATAAATAATGGTAAAGGGGAAAACCATTTGCAATAAGGAAACCCAATTATCTGTTGTTGCAATTATCAATAATAAATTCATAGCCACAAAAGAAGCTAGTACAAAACAACAAGAATAAAAGCTTGTCCAGCTTTTAAGTTTTAACTTATATGTTGTCTATTTATTTTTAATTAGCTTAGCCAATGGTTTTGACAGGAAAAATAAACCATAAGCCCTATGATTTTTTTTAATATTATTTATCAAACTCAAATCACCAGGAATATTCATAACTTAAAAGCCAAGACTAAGAGTAGAAACAACCAAAAGCTAGAAAGCAATGGGTAAACACATACAGTAACTAAATTTAATTATCTTGCTAGCCTTTATATAAGTATGTAAATTAAGAATCAGGTTACTTACTACAAAAGTAGAAATAAAGATTACATAATTTGTCAACAAATTACAGATTAATCTACAACCATATGATGTGTGCAGATACAGAGAGAAAAAGATAATTACTTTTTAAGCTCCTTTTTTTTCTTCTTCTTGATGATGCCATTTAATTTAGTACTCTCTTTTTTGCCAGCTTGTAGATCTCCAAATCTGTCACTTTATTCCCCCAATACTCCCCCCCCCCCATAATCCCCCATTTATTAAAATATACTAAAACACAAAAATGAACTTAAATATCATAACAAGTACAACAACACTATATTTTGGAAGTATTTTTGTGGAAAATGAGTCTGGGGGTGGAGGACTATGGTAGTAGAATGGAAAATAACCGACTATAGGGTTTGGCGGTGGCGGAGTTGGATAGTTAGAATATGGCGGTGGCGGTGAGTAGCTTCCTGAAGGGTTGTTAGGCGGTGAGTAGCTTCCTGAAGGGTTGTTAGGTGGCGAGTAATTTCCTGAAGGGTTGTTATACGGTGGTGGTGGTGGTGGAGAGCTGTAAGTATTTCCTGAGCTAGGCGGCGAAGGCGGTGGTGGGCAGTTGATGGTAGGGTTTGACGGTGGTGGAATGGAAGGAGGTGGCGGAGATGGTGGCGGTGGAGAAGAAACCGTAGGGTTACACGGGTTGTCGCAGGCTGCACACATTGTACATTCGATCTCGTATTTCGATCCCGCCCATGTTTTGTTTCTACTTGTGTTTTCGGAGGATGAGGAAACCAAGAGCGTGGTGAGGAATAAAGTGATGAAGTGAAGTTTTGTCATGATTTTGAGGTTGCTTTTGTTAAAAATTGGGAAATTGGGTAGTGAAATGAGAATGGTTGTGAACTTTGAGGAGTGATGGATGAGAGAGAGAGAGAGAGATTTAGAAAGAATGGGAAGAGAGAGAGTGGAAAGTAGTTAAAGACACTCTTTTATTATAGGCGTTACATTATTTATCTTTTTTTTTTATTTTATATTATTATTTCATTTATGGAGTGAATTATTACTAATAGTAGTACAAAGACATTATAAAAGTGGAATAAAATGAAATGAAAAAAGATAGAGAAAAAAGTGTATATAATAGTTGTCAAAGGTAAACCACCGACGCGCCTACACTTTTTTTTTTTTTTACATTTAACAGCTATGTGACACGTTAGCGGAAATTATGGAATCATAAAATTCAGTAAAAAAATAATCATGAAAAGCTAACACATATATATATTTCAAGAGCCTTCTTCTGGTCAACCATTGCGTTTTCCTGGAAAATGAGACCACACTCACTATATAGTAAGTAACCAGTAAAATAAAATAAATAAAAATACTCCACAAATACTACTGGGGTTATTTTATTTTTCATGTAAAAAGAAAAATATTGAAAAACAATGTTCAGTAGCGATTTGAAACGTGTGGGAGTTTGTCTTTGTAATGTTGATCCAATTATATTGATATATTTATCCTAGCTTTTACATATGCTCTCTGTTCATCAATTGCTCTTTTGTTAGTGCTAAACAAATATAGTACTATATTTCAATATTTAATTTAATAGGAGTATTAGTTTTATAGAAGATTGTCTCATTGGGTTATCAATGTTTAGAGAGTGACAGCAGTGATTTATTAGCAAATAAAACAATGTGACTACTTTTTAACATCATAAGCTTAATTATTGGTTGTAAATATATTTCCATACTTTTTTATCGACTTTTTAATCAACTATATATATGTCTTCTTGAAGGTCAACCAAAAATAGTGTGGTCAGAGAAAACGACTATTTTTTATTTTATTTTATTTATTTTTGAAATGACTATTGTCTTGTTTGGTTGTAACTTTTAAGCTAAAAAGGTAAATAATCTTGTGCTTGAGTAAACAGTCAAGTACATGCAGTTTGAAATCTCTAATAAGCTTTAAACACGACAAAAAATAAGAATACAAAATAGCTAGATATCTCATGTAACACAATACAATCCATGATATCAGCTTTAAAGATGCAAACCAAAACAACGCCAATAAGCCATTATTTAGCACATTAAACTATTGCCTAATTTGGCTTCTTTCAGATTCTATTATAACTAATAATACTAGTAAATATAATACACCAAAATTTGTTGGCCTGTTTTTGATATTTATTAAGTATTCCCTTTGTGATAATTATCCACATGGCGTATCAGAATTGGAATTTGTAAACGATCCTTTCAATCGCTTCATGTGGCTTTCACATCAGCCATTAAACTAGCTAATTAAGGCACCTACCAACCAATAAAATAAATGAATTTAAATAAAACAATTGTTTTTTGTTTTTTTTTTAAAGTGTTTTGGGCTTTGGATGATGAATTGGATGAATAAAAAAACAATATTATTGCGTTTCCACATACGATAGAATCCACATCAAAGTTCTCGTTCAATATATAACACAGCCAGTGTATACCAATTACCACATGCAAAACTCTCTTATTAATAGTCAATTCTAAAGTTTGAAGATTTGTAAATGCTTTATCCAAAATTGATCGACAATTGTTTGATTTTATATTTAGCATGTTTTCACACACGAGTTCAAGTTAGAAGTGAGACGACGATATCGATCAAATAGAAAATGGAGTATACACATCAACAATGAAGATGTAATAGTGGAAAGAATAACCTGTGAACGATTGAACGATATCGATTAAAGGTGCACTCATCCTACCTCAGCACATTGAACGATTAGTACTACGGAAAACAGTTCATTTGGTATACATTTATAAAACAAAAGGAAAGGGGGCAAAGGAAATACAAAACATCATAACTGATATAAAAAAAAAAAATGAAAGTAGGCAGCAAAACTACAATAACCAAATCGAAGTTCAACTAATGAAAGCTCAAGAGGAAATGTAAAGGTAGTGAAAAAGGGATCTTTAAAGATGACAAACACAATTACCAATGAAAGCTCAATAGAGAATGATCATGTTCTTAATTATTAACTACAAATGGATAGTATATATGTGTCAGGAAGCTTGCTATAATGAATGACTGTGGAAAAAAGAGAAGCAATTTACCAATTCCAAATCCGAATACTACAAGAAAAAACGAAATTTCATAAAAACAACACAGGTACGGAGTATGCTGCTATTTAAGGAAGGATTGTGCTAAACCCTTCACGTGTAACAAATGAAACAAAAAACAATGTGTCAGGAAATTATTGTCATACAAATAGACTCATGAATCAGGGAAGCAGAGTACCTGACTCTCAGTCAGGGTTACTCTGCTTCCACATCCATTGGATCTGTTTAAATCTGTTACAGTTAAAATTTTTAAACAGATTCAATGGCTGTGGAAGCAGAATAACCCTGACTTAGAGTCAGGTACTCTGCTTTCCATGAGTGGTGTTATTGAAAACACATTTAAACCTGTTTTTTCTGATGGAAAAAAATGAGCAAAACGTCTGAATATATATATATATCATCAACCTTTTTAAGTGTGGACTGTAGATATTTAGTCTTCCGGATTATTTGTCAACAAGATCATTCATATTTAGTAAAATGCGCGATAAGAGTAAACTTAGTCTCGACTTTGGAGTAAGACAGATTATGCTAAACTAGCTACCCCCTTCGGTGGCGTGCTAATCCGAGGTTCTGACATGGAAGTTGATTCAGAGGCGGTGTTTGTCGGAAACGGGGTAGTGGTAGCCACCCCTTGGTTCCCAAAAATTATAAATAAATAAAAATTTATATAGAAAAAATTCGGAAATTTAATATTTTATAGATTAATAGTTCCAAATGAACAAATAGTAACTTAGTTCAAATGTTAAACATAAAGTTTTTTATGTTCTAAGATCACTAATTCGAATCTTGTAGTTATTTTTTTACTCTTCATTTAATTAACATCGGCTTACTTTTTGACTTCTCCATTAATTAATTGCATCTTTAAGACACTATTACAATATTTTATAAATAAATATTTTTGTTTATTTTCATAGGCATATTAAAATAAAATTTAAACTAATAAATTCGTATTTTTAGTCAATTTTTCTGTATCGTTTGAAATTTTTAGATCAATGCACAAGTCAGTCAAGTTTTAAACTCCATGTTTTTTTGATTTTTTATACCGTTTATTTTTATTATACTAAAAAAAAATTATGTGTTTTAAATTTTTAAATTAATGGACACGTTAGCTAAGTTTTAAACTCTATATTTTTTTGGTTTTTTATACCGTTTATTATTATTATACTAACAAAAAAGGGTGATGTTAGATACACAACTCTCACACTCCCTAATTAAAGACATATTTATCCCTCTAAATATAAATAAAATACAATCTATAATTTGATAAATCAAAATATAAATATTCAACATAATAAAAACTCAAACTACTAAAACTCAAATAAAAATATAGTACAACCATAATTGAGCATATCCTAAATTTAAATATTAATTAAAAATATATATTTTTTAAATCTAGTATTACTATTATATATATATATATATATTTATCACACTCCATATATATATATATATATATATATATATATATATATATATATGTATATTTGGAGGGATAAAAAAGTAATTTTTAATAAAATTATATTATTATACATGCAAGGGTGTGCAATACATGTAGGCTAATGTGTAACTGAGCGACAAAGTTGTGTGAATATATTTTTTTCAACCCCGACTACGAATGCGGGCCACCGGTCTGGGTCAGCCCGAGCGAGTACCCGGACTCTAGCGGCTTACCGGTCAACAAGACTGTCATCGCCAGCTGGCAAGTGGTTTGCAACATCACCAAGCTGAAAGGTTCAAACCCAAAATGTTGTGTTTCGTTTACGGCTTATAATAATGAATCCGCTATACCTTGTAAAACCTGCGCTTGCGGGTGTTCCACATCATCGAGCCAGACGTGTAGCGCCACTTCACCAGCCCTTCTTCTTCCTCCTCAAGCGCTCCTCCTCCCTTTCGAAAACCGAGGCGATTTTGCCAAAGCATGGGCGGATATAAAACACCTTCCGAAACCGAACCGTATGCCATGTGGTGACAATTGCGGTGTATCTATACACTGGCATTTATTATCGGATTATAGGCGCGGGTGGACTTCTAGAGTGACAATATTCAACTGGGACGAGACCCCGTTTGCAGATTGGTTTGCAGCTGTAGAAATGGGAGATGCGACACTCGGGTTTGAAAAGGCGTATTCGTTTAACGGAACGGCGTTTATTAATGGAAAAGGAGATAAAAACAACACGATCTTTATGCAGGGTCTACCAGGTTTGAACTATATTGTCGCGGAAAGTGATGATGTGAAAGATCCCTTGAGAAATCCAAGGGTACCTGGGAAACAACAATCGGTGTTGTCTTTTACAAAGAAAAATATGCAGTATATGGATGTTGCTGGGTACGGTTTTCCGAAAAAAGTTTATTTTAACGGAGAGGAATGTTCACTACCTGATGAACTTCCGAGTAGTGGTGGATACCGAAAAGGCGGTTCGGTTTTCTTAATAATTGCTCTGTTCACTTGTTCTTTATTTTATTTGTTTACTGATATGCAGATAATATGTGGAGAAATATTGGAAGTCCATTGTCAATGCTTCTATTATACGAAATATGAATATACAGGTGTTATTAAAAGGGTTAATCTGATTAATTATTTCTGTTTTGCAATTTATTTATTAATCTGGTACTCAGGGCTCCCAAAATTTTAGAACATCGTGAATAAGATCAACTTGACATTTTAGAGTGACAAATATCTTCGTTGAGCTTACTGGAATGGAAAGATAAATATATACTTAAAACAAGATTTCAACATCGATAAAATTATTCTGATAACAAAACAAGACAAGTACGTAGTAGCTAGAATGAATAGATGATGAAATGGAACGAGGATCGATAGGGAGGGTAATATGAGCTAGCTACTGGATCGAGTATTATTGAGGGGTAAGGTGTTAAATACTTTGATCATTTTAAATGTATCTATTTTTTTTAAAAAAAAACTAGCTACTATTAGAGAGAACCAATGTTACTAATATGATCTTTGATATGCGTATGCAAAAAAAAAAAAAAAAAAAAAAAATGCGTATACAAGCCAGTTACTCCCTACTTAGAACATGAAATTCTCAACATTTGGATCAAATCACCTTAGCTTTTGACCAAACTAACCAAAACAAATTTTATTGCTTTTGCAATTAAGAAAAAAGTTATCTTTTAGTGGCTAGAAAAGTGCATAGGGCAACGTATTGCGGATCAAAAAATCATGGGTGGTGACCGACCACTGGTTTCCATTAGAAAGGAGTACACAGTTTGTTCAAGTAGTTGACAAGTTTGAAAGAAGCCAACTTCTGTTTTGTTTTTTTTTAAAAACTATTTTAAAAAAAATGTTCTTTTAGAACAGTTATATGAAATTGGGCTTTTATTCAGAGTCCCATGAAATCTCCCCAAAATGAACATAAAAATTCAAATTACCATAGATTCCTGACCTAATAGCAGCAATGTTACCAACTTACCTTCTACCGTTTCTTCTTATTTTTTAATTTGTCCTCAACGAATTCCATCCTACACAATGACAGTACAACTTCATATATTTGAGAAGTACAAAAATATCTAAAAATTTGGGAAAATAATTATAATTTTGGAAACATTACTAGTGTCAATAAACCTCAATTTTACTCGGATAAAAAGTATATTATGTCAAGATTCCATATTTTGATGGTTCCATACCCACCAACTGCTCAGAAAATTCACTGCCAAAGAAAGAAGCAAGTGAACTTTTGCATCAACTAAATTTCTGAAAAATGCATTAACATAATAACTTTACGCTAAAATTTAGCAACCCACTAAGTAAACTGCTCTTAGAAGGCAATACTAGATCATCTCAATTCGAGTCCCCGCCTGGCAGCATGCTCCCTTCCTAAACAAAACTGAATAAATTATAAAACAAATTACTACTTCGTAGTTTGTAGAGGGACTCCCTTTTCTCTATTTCCCTTTTGGTGGTTGGTCGTTATATAATATTTGACGAAAGAGTGATATGATAAAAGGGGAATAAAGGAAGGTAATACTATCACCCTCTTTCTCTTACAGTCCATGTTTATATCTTGAAAATTATTGATAATATTTATTATGTGAATAAAGACCAAGTTACAAGCCAAGAAATACCACATAAATATGAGAAGAAGGAGTGAGTTACAAATATGATCTCTTCGATTCAAGGAAGTCCGGCAAAAAGAAAAAAACAGTAATAATCAGACATTAAATGCAAATGGATAAAGCTGTGCTCATACAACTTGAACTAGGGTTTAAAAAAAAAAACTAAAAACACGTGTGATAAACAGTTGTACCTTCAATTCTGCTAATACTCGAGCTTATCCGCCTTATAAGAAGAACAACTTAATCTCCAAATTTCATAACCGATACCAAAAATCAGGATCAAAATCATGCTGCATTTAACCCAAGCATTTTAACCAATACTCAAGCTAACAGTACATGATAATAAGTAAAATGATATCAAAGAGCATCACAACCCTTGAGCAAGATATAGCAAATATCGTAGAATGTCACTAGAAACCATTTTATTCTAGTGCGATTGTATTTTTGTGATTTACATGAGAACCATTTTAAAATGGTATATTGAATTGACTTGAACCTTGTAAATAAAAGAACACAAAAAAAAGGGTTATACAGAGATATCTTCGACATAAAAGATAAAGAGTTGAGACCAGAATGCAAACAGGACAATTTAACAATTTACATGATTAATATAAGGCGATCAACTTGCACAAAACAGCCACTTGGTCAAGTTTAATCTCACACTAATATCACAAACCAAACAAGATTAATCCAATGAAGTCGAATTGAACAACAATGCACTTTATAGGGAAAAAGACACTTTGTAACTAGAAGACTTGGTAGAAACGTACATGTCGGAAATCTTCTTGCCTAATAAATGCAAGAATACAGAACATACAGGTACTTACGACTAAACATTTAACTTTACAGAGAAAGTAATGGCCTTAAAAAAAACCTTTAGTTTCATAAGCACAATGAGTCCATTATACCTTTTCAGTTTCATAAAAAAAATAGTAATAGAGATAAAACAAAAGTTTGTAGAGGAATATGTAATGTATACCAGATACTGACAATCAGTGAGGATATTACACCATAAGAAATAGGAGGACATATGAAACAACTCGTTAGAGACCAACCCAAAATAAGCCCAAATCAAAGAAGAACCAAAAATACAAGTTATTCGGCATAAACATGTATGAATTATACTGAGGAAAAGGAAAACCAAAACCCACAACTGACTGATCTCAGGAAACGAAACCAAATAAAACGAACTGGAAGCATAATCTGGGGGAAAGGGAGATTGACATAATTGATTTAGAAACTATGTATATAGAAAAATAAAATCATCATAAACTAATCAACAAAGTTAAGCTTTAAGCGAACCTGGTTGTACTGTCACAGTCACATCATACCCAAGCTAGTTGTACTGTCACATCATTGCCAGAGTGGTTTGAGGAACTGGGAACAAATTAACACAGCATTTTAAAACCGTTTAGATTATTTTATTTTTAGCTGTAGAGCTTATTAAAACTTTCTATAATTAAGTTTATATCTGTTTTTCTACTAAAAACTTGTTTGGTCAGAGGATTCGTTAACTAATCTTGTTAGTTAGAGCTAAAGATGTAAGTGCAATCTAATATAATATATATATGTGTGTGTGTGTGTGTGTGTGTGTGTGTGTGTGTGTGTGTGTGTAAGTCCGAACTGCTGAGGCAGAGCAACGTGTGCTAGTTTCTTCCTTCTGAGTTCTGTCTATGTATGTTTTTAGCAAACAATTTGTCTCATGTGCCTGAAAAAGTAGGCATTAGAATGAACAATTTTCTTTTATCTGAAAACAGAAAGAGAAAAAACGCACATAAGCAGAAAAAGGGGACACTTGTCAATGGATATTTGTTTGGGGAGACTTTCAAACCAAAAAATTGAAATGTTTAATACAAAAGGAAGAAGAGAAGAGCCATGATAACCTTGTAAACCGATATGGGAAAATTACTTTTGATTCATAACTTTTAATAGAACAAATCTACCGAATGATGGTCTCTGATTATTGAACCAATGCTGGTAATTTGCAACAAACCACAAATTCTATAATTTCATACTTCACATACCTGGTTAAAAAAGGTTTCAAATCCAAACGCCATAAATAGTTTTCCATTCATTTCAATTTTGCCTCTTGTTTCTCGGCGAAGACAGAAGCTGAAGAAAGCCACTATTGGGGTGGAAACAAATTCAGATTACTTTTTTTCTAGACTAAAGCCCCTTATCGGATTTGAACCGATGACTTACGCCGTGTGATGACGTTACTCTACCGCTGAGCTAAAAGGGACTTCAAGTTTTTAAAACAGGAATAAACCAAGATTATTTGTTTTCTAGCCTTAATTTTCTGACTTTATCTTGGATCATCACAAAGTTAAACATGTAAACAAACAAGTTTTTTGAAGCCTTCTCTTCGCAGAACATTGTACGTTGCTTTGAAGCTGAAGGGTGATCTATGAGACAGTGAATTAAAAGCAGATATTACTCTAAAATAAGTTTCACTTTTTGGTTGAAAAGTAGAGAACAACCTAATTCCCATTGGTTTAAACTTCGGACCAAACTCAGGACTGCCATTTCAAGGACCACCCTTTCCACAAAAACCTTGATTCTCCGATTGGAATCAACAAACAGAAAATTTTGAGGTAAATTACTTCCCAAATTAAAGATTATAGAAAGATTCTCAACAAATTCTCGTAACAAACAGCTTCCAGACAAAAATAAAATCATAATACTGCTGAGAATGAATGAAACATTTTTCCTTTTTAGAAAAAATAAAGTTCATTAAACTCATTAACTGCTATCTATTTTGCCATTTCCCTAAGGCAAAATAACAAACTAGTCCATAAGCCACAGAAAAGTTGGTAGAATATAATTTAACAAGTATGGGCAATTCCTGATTTTAAAAAGACTGGAATAAAGTGAACAGAGCTCCATAAAGAAGCATAGCCCACTTTATTATAGTAAACAGTTTAGGATTTCTAATTGCTCAAATGCAAGAATCCGCCCAAGTGCTCTTCTCTCCATGGCCCTAGAGGCTTATTAGGTGTCAGTAACAAATAGGTAAAGAAGAAAAAACATATGAACTAAGGTAGAAAATTGAGTCAGATTCATACTTCCTTACTAATCTTTAAGAGACGGAAATAGAAAAAAAAAGATGTCTTCTTATTTACTGCTTTGTTGTGTTCGATAGCATGTGAGTAAGAAGGATAAAAATTGAATACAACCAATGCGTTTGATTCTGGCAAAAATATAAGGAAAAAATGGAATCACATACCTGTTAATTGCGTCACTAGTCATTTGGACTTTGGATCCCTATATAACAAAGATAATGTACTTCATTAGATTTAGGGGAGAGGGGGGAGATACTATCTTTGTAACAAATTCAGAAACAATATACTTCAGCTATAAACATTTCAGAGTTATTAAATATAAGGAGACAAATTTTCCCAATTATTAAAATAATTGCTGACCTTGCAAACAGAAGACACTTTAAAAATTCAACATTCATGTACCGAAAGGAAAATCACATATAACTGGAAATTTTCAGTATCAGAGACTCGGGGATGCCATTCGCCTATAGTATAAGCTTGATGTAAATATATTAAACAGTAAAATTGCATTTTTATCTGGAACAGAAAATCTACTTGTTACTCTCCTATATATACATCCCAATGCAGAGAAGAAAGTATCACAAAGAAGAGGACTTACTGTGAGGGTATTAATTCGCAACATCAACACATCGCAGCTGTACTCTCTTGACCATAATGATGGCCTCCACCATTATAGCATCCTTTCTCCCCATAATCTTTCTCTTATTCGCTGGAACCTCTCATCAACAATCGAGGTTGAAGCGGAATTCAATAATCTTTTCTCCATGAACGCCAATCAAACCAAACCAATCATTAATCTAAATAATAGTAGCAAGTTTAAAATAAGGCAATCTCAACACTCAAGGCCTATGGGCTCATCCAAGCTTAACAATGTAACAGCAGATGCAAATAAAATGAAGAAAGTGAACTTTGTAGTTTGTACAAACTCCAAAATGGGGACGGAACAGCAAAGACACAATTCCATAAGCTTGATTACATGCATTTTCATAAGCATAGGGGAAGAACGTGACATATGGACAGCTGTTACAGGTATTATTAAGATAACTAAAATCAAAGACGAAATTTCATAACCAGTTCAACCAAACAGATTATGACAGTAGATATTAAGACTGTGAGGTTAAAAAATTAATCATAGTAGTCACGATAAGTTGATATAAAAGTATAACCCAATGCATGACATGATGAATCACCGTCACCAATCTCACTTAAGGGAAAGAAAAACAATAACTCTTGTAGTTGAGGAAAGATTTCAACTAAATTAGCCAGGGACGGAAAGAAATAATAATTCTGATAATGTGAAAGTAGTCACAGACCAATGAAGATTTAACATAAATGCAGTTTAAATCCCAAGAGGCCAAATTCACAAAACCTAACTATTCAGATCCCCTCAAATCTAACCCTTGCCAGTAAAAACAAAAACTATCAATGACAGGGCATAAAGAATACAAGTGAATTCTAGAGCCAAATTATTCTTTACACAATGTAAAATACTTAAAAGAAAACATAAACTCAAAAACTCGGCAAAAACAACAAAATTACACTCACTCAAGCATTACTGTAGCAGGTAAACTACAAATTGTTGGGATTTTACTGTAAGATATAACTCCTCTGATATGATTAAACAACCACGACTATAATATTTTCAGGTCAATCATACTTAACATAAACAGGAAACAGAGCGAGGCTAACAGAATGCTAGGATAGGTTGTTCTCAGTCATAACAAGATAAAGAAAACTATGACATACACGTATAAATGGCAAACAGTACCATAATGTCCACCAAACTCAACAGTTTACAGTGACTACGAAGATCTTTTAGTCAACGTAATAGAAAGGTTCTTACAGAAAGAAACAATTTCCACGATCATTTAGCAACAATTTAATTGTTATGATGATACAACAAGTACAGCTATGACTAAAAAATTTGCAGTTCGGCCTTACTCATTAACAGGACAATAAATGAGAAACCAAAAGTTAAATCCAGATTACATGAAAACTAATGCATAGACCTAAGCAGAGCAACTAGGATGACATAAAAAATACATGCTAAAGGAACATAAAACAATGAAATACACAGATAACTGGCACACAAAACAACTATTTCCACGAAAAACGATAGTAAACAGTGATTACTAATACCCATTCTTCTACAAAATTTAACGGTGTGTACAAAAAGATACACTTTGGATTAATTACAGGACCCCCATACTTGACATGCAGAATAATACAACAAAAAATCATAAACCAAGCAAATAAATTCAAATGGCATAAACACTGAAGGATATCCTGAGCTAACAAATAGAATGCTACATTAAGTTAATCTCAATTGCAAAACGGGACATTAAACAATGAAATGCACATGTAACTAGCAAACATTACAGTAATTTCAATAAAACCAACAGTAAAACAGTGATTATGAAAATAAAAAATTCTTACAGAAAGAATTGATCCAATTAAGCAACACAGATTATTCCGGTGTTACACTTTGATACAACTTCTCTGATCCAATTAAAGAACTGACTACAAGAATTTCCGTTCAAATGTACTTAACATGTAAATTTACACAACATCAAATAACACACCAAACAAATATATTCAGATAGCATCTACTCTACAATGCTGAAAGAAATGATTCAGTCATAACCTTAGTTGCACGAAACGAGTACGCGGGTGGGTACGGGAGCGGGAGCGGAGGAGCGGATGATTAAAAAAGTGTGGGAGTGCCTTCCGGAGCGTCTTAGAAAATTTATTATTATTTATATATTTTTTAATATTATGTATGTCGTGAAATAAATGCAAAAGCATGATTAAGACACGGACTCTCTTTTTTTGGATAGGTTTGAAATCAAATCTTTACAAGTTAGTAATGATATTGTATGATACCGTAAGTATATTTAAAAAATATTTGATATAATCTTAAACCAATTTAAAATAAATAATGTGATATTGTGGTACATACTCCGTATCATTTAAATTTTAAATTGTGGTACATAAATGTGATATTGTAAGATATACATAATGAATCTTCTTTAATATTTCTGTCCACCAAAAATCCACTCTCCGGTACGCGTTCCCGACTTTCGGTGCACGTTTCCGGCATCCGGAACGCCGATCTGCGTTTTCGACGCCGGAACGGCAGGTGGTAGGATATTTCCTGCAACTAAGGTCATAACAAGGGACCTAAAACAATGAAATACAAATATAACTGGCAAACAGCACAATATTTTCAACAAAAATCAATACTACACAGTGACTAGAAATATCTGTTAGTCTAAAGAGTTGAAAGGTTGTTACAGAAGAAAGAATTCCCATGGACCAATTAAGCAACAATTTGATTGCTACTTAATTGGATCGTGAAAATTGTTTCTTTCTGATGTTACAGCGAGATATAGCTAGAATAATTGTAGTTCGGATGGACTTAACATGTGAAATAATAGGACGGCAACAAATCAAAAAACAAAAAACAAAATATCAGTCGACATGAACATAGAGGCGCATGGGCAAATAGAATGCGCTACAATAATATAATTTCAACTGTAACAAGGGAAATAACGATTTACACATAAAAACAGGCAAATAATCAAGTAACTTCCAAGAAATCAAACAATAAACGGTGATTACTAATATCTATTGGTCTGAAAAGCTGAAAGGTTGTTACAGAAATTAACAAAATTCCCTCAATCAAATTAAGCAACAGAGCCAAACACAATAATAGTATATATATTACAAAGTAGTTAATTTAGACGTATAACTAGCATACAGTACAAATTATATCCATAAAAAAAAACGACAAACAATTATTAGCAATATGTTGGTCTACAAGATATTTAAAAAGTTTTAAAAGAAGCCACGATCCAATTAACCAACAGAAAAAAAACAATCATCAAAAGAAAAGGAGTTCATATATATCTATTTATATGTATATAGATATACACGGTAACTAGGAAAGAGTGGAATAAATTGATGGATCCAATTAAGCAATAGAAAAAACAATCATAAAAAAAGAAGAGGAGACATGGTAATAATAACAGACAGGTAAAGAGTAGAATAAATTCATCAATCCAATTAAGCAGAAGAAACAAACAACATCCATTAATACCAATATCGTACCTGAGAAATAAACAAATAATAGAAAGAAAAAGGAGCGAGGGAATAGATAGAAGAGAGAGAGAGAGTTGTAGAGGCGGTGCAATTAATAACAACACCCGACTATTACTATTTAATACTACTACTATTTTATTTACCCACCATAACTTTTTACTACTAAATCACCTTATTCTAATTCAATTATTAAATTACTACTATCATTTTAATTTAAAACACCCACTATATAGTTTATATGTAATAATATTGTAGGATTAATTATCGAAATTTAACATTTCAACACTTTTGTGTGTACAACCCTCATAATTACACCTAATTTCGTACACTTAAATAGGAATGGGGACATACGCTTAAATGGAGACTAGGAAGTACTAATAAATAATTGATTTGTAAATTTAAAAAAACATACCGTGCATAACACGATGAATAGTTGTTAGCAAGTAAAAATAATAATAATATTCAGACTAGTTCTAAAGTGACGATCATATACTAGTACTACTACTAGTTTACAAATTCCGAAAACAAAACACAAACCACACACATTTAACCCAATAAGTTTGGGAGGTTGGTCACAATTAACTGATCTTCGGAGTTGACTAACGAACGTAGCGTTGACCAACGAAAAAAAAACTCAAAAATATATAAAAATAATCACAAAAATCCCTAAAATCAAGAAAATTAAAATGAAAAATGATTTTTTTTTTTAAATTATTAAAAAAATTATTAGTCTAATAGACACTCTAATGGACGATATTATATACCACCGACGGTCTAATATACTAATAATAGTGTGATAAAGGACAAACATACAATCTAATAGTATATTACTCAGGTCTAATGACCAGTCGAATCGACAATAACATACATAATTGATACTGATTGTTTCATAAAATACAATATAAACAAAGAAATACCCGTGCCCCGATTAAAATGCAATTTAATAATAAAAATAGTCTAGGGTACTAGTAACAAAAAGGAAAGTCATAGTACTTAAAACTAAGTTAGATTCGGACTGAAACTGGAATAATTATAAACTGACTGGTCAATTCTGTAAACTTCCCAAACATAATAGGTTTTAAACTGTTTAATTTCCCTAATTTAAGGTCATTTTCAAGTCAATTTATAAGTTGTAGACTAAATTGCAATCAACCCAATTCCATCGAATTAACAAATCTGGTCCCTGATGAAAATAATAAGCAGCTTGGGTTTGGATTAACCCACCGACGGAGATGGAAACTACGGCTGTCGACACCATCGCACTAACGACGACACCGGATAGTTCTAGAAAGAGGGAGAGGGCGAAGGTGGACTGTCTGATGACGGCGCTAACCAAGAGAGAGAGAGAGAGAGAGTTCCGGGGATAAAATAGAAAGGGTAACGAGATAAAATAGAATTGGACTCCAGGGATAGTAAAGTCAAATTAGTCGGATCCGCATACCTTTTAATCGCTAACCATGGCATCAATGGACAAAAATTTGAAAGAGCCGAACACCTGGCCCCTGTTGGAGGAGCATTGCTTGTCTAGCGAAACACGACCCACAATCGCTTGAAACCGGTATTCATTTCCATTTTATAGTTTGGTCAAGGCTGAATGATTTCCAAACCAAACCTGAGTAGAGAAATACCAATATAGACAGGCAATTGAAGGTCAAACAGTAAAAATCTGTACAACTTAAAGTATCAGAAGTTGGATGTGAGTAAGAATGCATTGTGAAGAAGCCCCTAAACCCAAAAGACTACTTTATGTCCTTTTCAAAGTCCAACAACAAGAGAAAAAACGAATTAAAACCCCTCTCCTAGACCTAGCAAGTTAAATGACTCCGAATATAGAACTTCTTTGCATGTTAAACTAAGAAAATACATTTAGCTGCTTCGGCAAAAGAAGCAGTCCTCCTTTAGTGGTTCATACCAGATACTGACGATCAGTGAGTCCGTTTTACATTTTCAGTTCCATCAAGAAAAAATAACAATATAGAGGGAAAAAAAAGAGTTTGTAGAGGAAGAATGCATACCAGATACAATTTCCGTTGTACCAAAAAATGCATACCAGATACTGACAATCAGTGAGGATAAACTACCATGAGAAATACGATGGCATATGAAGCAACAGTTAGAAACCAACCCCAAATAAGAACAATTGAAAGAAGAACCGAAAATATAAGCTACTCTATATAAGCGTATGAATTATACTGAGGAAAAGGGAAACCAAAAAGACTACAACAAACTGATCTCAGGAATCGGAACCAAATGAAATGAACTGGAAGCATAACCTGTTAAGAAAGAAAATTTTCATCATAAACAAATCAACAAAAATTATGCTT
This sequence comes from Primula veris, assembly GCA_963682055.1. Taxonomy (NCBI): domain Eukaryota; kingdom Viridiplantae; phylum Streptophyta; class Magnoliopsida; order Ericales; family Primulaceae; genus Primula; species Primula veris. The sequence continues at coordinate 311,814 of OY821748.1, forward strand.
TAAGGCAACCTGGTTGTACTGGGACATCATTGCCAAGTTAGTTGTACTATCACGTCATTGCCAGAGTGATTTAAGGAAGTGGGAAGAAATTAAAACAAAATAACACAACAAGCCCTTTTGAACTCATTTGGATAATTTATTTACCTATAGATCTTATAAAACCTTTTTAAAATTCAGTTTCTGTCTGGTCAAATGATCAGTTAACTAATTTTATAGTTAAGAGTTAAAGACATGACAAGTGCAGTATAACTATATATATGTGTGTGTAAATTCATGAGTAAAGATGTAAAGCTGTAAAGTACAACTATATATGTGTGTGTGTGTGTCTCAACTACTTAGGCAGAGAAACGTGTGCTGGTTTCTTCCTTTTATCAATGTGTTTTTTTTACCTAAGAATTTGTTTACTCATGAGTAAGCATTAAACGAACAATTTCCTTTTATCTGAAAACAGGAAGAGAAAAAAATCTTCACAAAGCCTTTTAAGTTGGTTTGAAGCTGTAAATGAATTAAAAGTATATATTACTCCAAAATAAGTTCCATTTCTTGGTTGGAAAGTAGAGAACAACCCGATTCCCATTCGTTTAATTTGGACCAAAATCTGGACTATTTCAAGAACCACCTCTGAAACTGAAAAGCAAACCATTATCACAAATCTAGAAGATAAATACAGTATACAGACTAAAAAGAAGAGTAAATAAGATGGATTATACTAATAACATAACGAGGTAAACGAGAAAAACCTTAAATCTCCGATTAGAATCAGCTAACAGAACAATTAATGGTAGATTACTCCCCAGAGATTAAAGAATTTAGAAGGGTTCTAAATAGATTTTCGCCAAAAAAAACCTTCCTAATACTGCTGAGGATGTATGATTTCTTTTCCTTTTCAAAATAAATAAAAGATCGGTAAACTGGTAAACTACTTTCCAATTTGCCAATTCCCTAAGGCGAAATAACAAACTAGTCCACAAGCGACAAAAAAGTTGGTAGAATACATAATTACCCAAGTATGGGGAATTCAGGTTTTAAAAGACTGGAATAAAGTGAGCATAGCACCATAAAGAAGCATAGCCCAATTTATTATAATAAACAGTTTAAGATTTCTATTTGCTCAAATGCAAGAATTCACATGTGTTCTTCTCTCTATGACGCCTAAAGGCTTATTAGGTAACAGTAACAAATAGGTAAAGAAGAAAAACATATGCACACTAAGGTATAAAATAGAGTCAAATTCATACTTCCTTACTAGTTTTTATAAGACGGAAATAGGAAAAAAAAATGACATCTTATTTGATGCGTAGTTGTGTTCGATAGCATGTAAATAAGAAGGTTTCTATTTTCGAATCAGAATACTAAAAAAAATTAATACAATGCTTTTGATTCTGTCAAAAACATAATGAGGAAAAAATGGAATGACATGCCTGTTAATTGTATCATTAGTCGGTTGGATCTCTATAAAATAAAGATAATGTACTTTATTAGGTTTAGGGAAAAAGTGGGCATACTTTATTAGGTTTAGGTCTATTGAATAATTGTTGACAATGCAAACAGACTTTAAAATTCATTCTTCATGTACAGAAAGAAAAATCACATATAACTGAAAATTTCAACATCAGAGACTTGGGTATGTCGTTCGCCTTGTTCTCAACTTAGTATCTTCATTTATCCTACGGTATAAGGCTTGATGTAAATATATTAAAAAGTAAAAAAGCATCTTCATCTGGAACTAGAAAATCTACTTGTCATTCTTATATAAAAAGAAAATAATATATATCCAATGGCGAGAAAGAAGTATCCTAAAATGAGGACTTACTCTGAGAGTGTTAATCCGCAACATCAGCACATTGCATTTGTACTCTTGACCGTAATGATGGCCTCCACAAAATACCACTCTAATCTGAAAGTAGCATTTCCTTCAATATAGCGTCTTTTCTCCCCACAATCTTTCGCTTAGTCGCTGGAGCCTCTGATCAACAATCGGGATTGTAGCGGAATTCAATCATTTTTCCCTCATGAACGCCATTAAAAACAAACCAAACCAATCTGTAATCTAAAAAATAGTAGCAAATTTGAAGCAAGGCAATCTAAAGGCCTATGGGCTCATCCAAACGGAACAATGTCACAGCAGATGCAAAGAATATGAAGAAAGTGGACTTTGTAGTTTGTGCAAACTCCAAAATGGAGACAGAACAGAAAAGACACAATTGCATAAGCTTGATTACATGCATGTTCATAAGCATAGAGGAAGAAAGAACATGACATATGGACAGGTATTATTAATTATAATCGAAACGAAATTTCATAACCAATTTAACCAAACACATTATGACAATAGATATTAAAAGATAGTGGCATCAAAAACCCAACACATGATATGATGAATCACCAATTTCAATTAAGAGAAAGAAAAACAATCACTCTCACAGTTGACGAAAGATTTCAACTAAATTAGCAAGGGACGATAAGATATACTAATTCTGAGGATGCGAAAGTAATCCCAGACCAAATGAAGATTTACTAAAATTCAGTTTAAAGCCCAAGAGGCCAGATCCACAAAACCAAACTTATTCAGATCCCCTCAAATCTAACTCTTTCTAGTAAAAACAAATACTATCAACGACAGATCATGAAGCTTACAAAATGAATTCAAGAGCCCTGTTGTTCTTATAATAAATGATATCCCTAATGCATCAAAGTTTATAGCTATATATTCACCTCTTCAATCTTTTTTTATGAAATCCCTCCCAACTGGGTTCCTCAAAAGTGACTCGATTTGCCTGAATGGATTGCCCAAGTTCAAAGACCCAATGAAAAACCCAAATTATTCCTTAAACAACGAAAATTCAGTTTAAATTAAAAATGTAAACTTGAAACTCAGCAAAATTAATAAAATTACTGTAGCAGGTAAACCATAAAGCTTTGGGATGTTACGTAGATATAACTCCTCTGATCTAATTAAACAACTATGACTATAATATTTTCAGGGAAACCATATGCATGTGACATAGTAGGATGAAAATTCACTAATCGCAAACTGTTATATTCAGATAACATAAACACTAAGGCAAGGACCTAAAAGCGAGTAAATTAAATGCTACAATAAGTTATTCTCCGTCATAACAAGTGGCAGAAAACAATGAAATACACATATAACTGGAAAACACTGATTACTATGGAGGAACTTGGGTAAAATTAAAGGTTCTTACAGAAAGAATCCATCCAATTAAGAAAAACATAGATTGTTGGAATGTTCCAATATGATATTAACTCCTGTGGTCCAATTTAACAACTATGACTAGAATGATTGTAGTTTAAACATATTGAGCATTGTAAATTAATACAACATCAAATAACAAACCAAACAAATATATTCAGATACCATCTATACTACGATGCTAACAAAAAAACAATTCTCAATCATAACAAGAGACAGAAAACAATCAAATACACATATAACTAGCAAACAGACAACATTACACTAAGGCATGAGCAGATAGAATGCTACAATAATAAATTTTCAACTGTAACAAAGGAAAGAATGATTTACACATATAAACTGGCAAAACAATCGAGAAACTTTCAAAAAACAGTGATCACTAATATCTGAAAAAATGAGGGAAATATGCGCGGGTTAATATTATTATATAGAGAAAGGGGCAGGGATGTTACCGTTACGCGCTAATTAATTTAACTACGTGGTCACCAAGTTTTTTGAATCCTTCTCTTCGCAGAACCTTGTACGTTGCTTTGAAGCTGAAGGGTGATCTATGAGATTGAATTAAAAGCAGATATTACTCCAAAATAAGTTTCACTTTTTGGTTGAAAAGTAGAGAACAACCTAATTCTCATTCCTTTAAACTTCGGACCAAACTCAGGACTGCCATTTCAAGGACCACCCTATCCACAAAAACCTTGATTCCTCCGATTGGAATCAACAAACATAAAATTTTGAGGTAAATTACTTCCCAAATTAAAGATCATAGAAAGATTCTCAACAAATTCTCATAACAAACAGCTTCCAGACAAAAATAAAATCATAATACTGCTGAGAATCAATGAAACTAATTTTCCTTTTTAGAAAAAATAAAGTTTGTTTTTTAAACTAACTGGTGAATTCTATAAATTTTCTAAACATGTAACTAAATCTAGATTCGGACTGAAACTGGAATAATTATAAACTAACTGGTGAATTCTATAAATTTTCTAAACATTATACTAGGTTTTAAACTGTTTGATTTCCCTAATTTAAAGTCAGACACAAGTCAATTTAGAAGTTGTGAACCAAATTGCAATCAACCCTGTTTCATCGAATTTACAAATCTGGTCCCTGGCAAAATTAATTAATCAACCGCTAGAGTTTGATAGGGCGAAGGTGGCCTGTGTGATGATGGCGCTAACCGAGGAGAGAGAGGGAGAGAGAGCTCCTGGGATAAAAGAGAAAGGGTAACGAGATAAAATAGAATTGAACTCCAGGGATAGTAAAGTAAAATTAATTCAGTTTTTTAAAGACGTAGTATCTATTAATTTAAAAGAACGGTAGCACTAAAGGGGTAGGAGTACTAAATAGTCGGATCTGCATACCTTTTAATCGCTAACCATGGCATCAATCGACAAAAATTTGAAAGAGTCGAACACCTGGCGCCTGTTAGAGATACATTGTTTGACTAGCGAATTTACAAATCTGGTCCCTGGCAAAATTAATTAATCAGCCGCTAGAGTTTGATAGGGCGAAGGTGGCCTGTGTGATGATGGCGCTAACCAAGGAGAGAGAGAGGGAGAGAGAGCTCCTGGGATAAAAGAGAAAGGGTAACGAGATAAAATAGAATTGGACTCCAGGGATAGTAAGTCAAATTAATTCAGTTTTTTAAAGACGTAGTATCTATTAATTTAAAAGAACAGTAGTACTAAAGGGGTAGGAGTACTAAATAGTCGGATATGCATACCTTTTAATCGCTAACCATGGCATCAATCGACAAAAATTTGAAAGAGTCGAACACCTGGCGCCTGTTGGAGATGCATTGTTTGGCTAGCGAAACACGACCCACAACCGCTTCAAACCGGTATCATTTCCATTTTTTTAGTTTGGTCAAGGCTGAATGATTTCCAAACCAAACCTGAGTAGAGAAATACCAATATAGACAGACAATTGAAGGTCAACCAGTAAAAATCTGTACAACTTAAGTATCATAAGTTGGATGTGAGTAAAAATGCATTGTGAAGAAGCACCTAAACCCAAAAGACTACTTTATGTCCTTCTCAAAGTCCAACGACAAGGGAAAAAACGAATTAAAACCCCTCTCATGGACCTAGCATGTTAAATGACTCCGAATATAGAACTTCTTTGCATGTTAAAACCCCTCCCCTGGACCTAGCATGTTAAACTAAGAAAATACATTTAGCTGCTTCGGCAAAAGAAACAGTCCTCTTTTAGTGGTTCAGCAATCGCTAAGGGTAATGTATTGAGGAAAAAAATTCACAAAACAACCCGCCCCCCTCTCTATCTGATTTTTGAATCCACCTGGTTTCAACAATCGCTATGGAAGTAGTTGAGAAGTTTGCTAGAAGCTAATTTTTTGCTGAAAGTTTGTTTTAACCAGCATAACAGGAAAAACGTACTCGAAGAACACCCAGTACACATTCTATGAAAAAGACTTTCCTCAAATGAGCATAAAATCCAAAGCAGCCACTAAGCTAAGAGGATAATTACCAACTTACCTTCTCCACTTTCTTCTTCTTCTCTTTTTCCTTCTCAACACTAACAATTGTTACCTGAGAAGCACAGATTAAATATTAAGATTTTTGGCAGTTCAAAAGCCTTTAAAAACATCAACTCTCCTGTGACAAGGTTTAGAAGCCACAAACCATGTCAAGACCGTTGAACCAACTGCTAAATAATCTCCTGCCAACAGAAAAGAAGCAACTGAAAAGATGGACAATTATGAACACAAAAGGAAGCTAAAATGAATAAGTTGAGTTGTATTTCCCATTAAGCATAAACGTATTGAATCTTAGTAAAAGAAGATAACTTTTCCAGTTCAGACACATAGTCAACTGGAAGAGAGAAGTTTGTAACTTCCAAGTAAACAGTTTACTGTACTTACAAAGTGATTTCATTTTAGCGTTAGCAACAATATGAACTACAATATCCAAGTTTTCTAATATCCAATTCTTTCAGACCATACGTTATACAGATTGAATGAACGAAATTCCACCAAGAACAACATGACCAAACTACATGCAAATCTGTAAAGAAAAAGATTAAGCTATGTGCTAAACCAAATACCCATTCACCATCTAAGATCAAAGTACCATAGGGAAGTAAGTTAAGAGTGTTTTTTACCAAATGACAACTGGCTGCAATTACGCATAGCAGCGGATCTAATTACACATAATTGCAGCGGCTGTAAGTACAGTAATTTCTGTTAAGTCAATATTTCAACCGTCGAGATGTGTTGTAATTAAAAGGCACATTTTGTCTTGTTTTTTAGTGCAACACATCTTGAATGCTGGAATTTTGATCCCACGAAAAAGACTTGCAATTTCAAGGGGCTGCAGTTTTATTTAACTGCAGCAACTCCCTCGCAAATTTACCAACTTACCAACGGCTGAACTTCATCTGCCAGAGAAGCATGAAGAAATCACTAAGATACTGGCATTATAAAAGCATTTAAAAACATCAATTCTAGTAAGATAAAGTTTTGGTAGCCACAATTATGTCAAGATCCCACATTCCGACTGAAGGTTGCCTTGAATCAACTTCTAAGAAATTCCCTGTCAATAGAAAAGAAAGAAAAGAAAAGAGGGCCAAATAGGAAGACAAATGAACCTCTGATAAGTTGAGTTATATTTCCATTATGTATAAACATATTGAATCTTAGAGTAAAAGAAATCCTAACTGGGTTCCTCAAAAGTGACTTGATTTGCCCTGAATGGATTGGATTGCCCAAGTTCAAGGACCCAATGAAAAACCCAAATTATTCCTTAAACAACGAAAATTCAGTTTAAATTAAAAATGTAAACTTGAAACTCAGCAAAATTAATAAAATTACTGTAGCAAGTAAACCATAAAGCGTTGGGATGTTACGTTAAGATATAACTCCTCTGATCTAATTAAACAACTATGACTAGAATATTTTCAGGGAAACCATATGCATGTGACATAGTATGATGAAAATTCACTAATTGCAAACTGTTATATTCAGGTAACATGAACACTAAGGAAAGGACCTAAGCGAGTAAATTAAAAGGTACAATAAGTTATTCTCAGTCATAACAGGTGGCAGAAAACAATGAAATACACATATAACTGGAAAACACTGATTACTATGGAGGAACTTGGGTAAAAATAAAGGTTCTTACAGAAAGAATCCATCCAATTAAGCAAAACATAGATTGTTGGGATGTTCCAATATGATATTAACTCCTCTGGTCCAATTTAATAACTATGACTAGAATGATTGTAGTTTAAGCATATTGAACATTGTAAATTAATACAACATCAAATAACAAACCAAACAAATATATTCAGATACCATCTATACTACGATGCTAACAAAAAAACAATTCTCAATCATAACAAGAGACCGGAAACAATCAAATACACATATAACTAGCAAACAGACAACATTACACTAAGGCATGAGCAGATAGAATGCTACAATAATAAATTTTCAACTGTAACAAAGGAAAGAATGATTTACACATATAAACTGGCAAAACAATCGAGAAACTTTCAAAAAAAAAAAACAATAAACAGTGATGACTAATATCTGTTGGTCTACAAAACCCCATAAAAACAACAATAAAAAGAGTAGACGGGAGAAGACGAATATCGAAGGTTCGTCATACCTGAGAAACAAAGAATAAAAAATACGGAGAGGAGCAGGTTCATCATCCAATTTTCAACTCTGGAACGAAAATCGCTGTATATTATATATATATATATAGAATACTAGTAGAGAAGAAGCGGTGGCGTTATAAGTAAACAGAGTTTTTGACGGCATTACCTCTAAGCTAATTAATAATACCGACTTATAGTACTTTATTTCCCAAAATTATAAGTTGATATGAAAGGGAAAATAATTATAGTACAGAACATGATGAATAGAAGTTACCGAGTCAAACACATATACGATTGATAATATTTACGTGTTACACATTTCGATACATACACATGACTTTTTTTTTTGGAAAACTTAAGTTCTATCTGTTCAGAAAGATAAATTCAACAGTTACATTAAGATCTTAAAACAAGGAATCAACGTCAAATTGATAACACCTCAACCGATCATTGCAATATAGCAAACACAGTACATGTTTTCACAAACTAAAAGGTCTATTGCAAGATAATTATAAAAAAACAAGCAAAATTGCATATCATATGTACGAAGGAGAAAGTCTCAAAAACCAGACATCACGTCATAAACACGTTTATGATAGTTTCTATGCATCTCAAACCAATTAAATTTCATACGAATAAATAAATAACAGGATTTTTTTTATTCACCCACAATCAATACTTATTAGGAGTTAAGAAACCATATTTCATAATGAAAATTCAAACAACACAGCATTAAGACGATATATCATCGCGTCGAACCAATTAAATGGATTAAAAGTCCTAGAGACGAAAGCGCATATGAATAAGAAAAGTAAAGGTGATATACTACTAAAAAGGCTTTTACAACAGAGATGCAATTAAATAAGCCGACAAAACTAGATCTAATTTACTTTAAAAGCAAACAGGAATTAGATCGAAATTAATTGAAGAGTCTTATCAAATACGCAAAATCAATCAGTAGAAATAAACTAGGGTTTTCAAGAACTAGATCTAATTAATTTCAACATAAAACAGAAAGTGTATCAAAACTAACTCATATTGTTGCAATGAATTAAGTAACCCAAAATCAATCTGTAAAAACAAATTAGTAATTTCAAATTAAATTCCCATAACAATCTTGTATAAATTAATTAGGGTTTTCAAACGCTAGATCGAATTTACTTCACATAACCCACCAGAACGATATTTAATTCATAGATATAGCAATCACAGAAACCAAATCAATCGGTAAAAAAATATTAGGAATTTTCAATTTCTAATTAATTTCCAGAAAACAGTAACAAGGTCGAAATCAATTTAAACAAAATCAATCAGTAGACAGTAATCATGATTTTTCAATATAGACATAAGCAAAAGACATAAATCGAATCAATCTAAATAACCTCTATAATAAAACAAGAATATAAATAAAAACAGGGGATGATAGATTTATATATATATATATATATATATAGAGAGAGAGAGAGATGGAATAAATGAGAAATTATGAGAAAATTAATTTAAAAGGGAAATATTAGCTTATTAGTTATTATATAGATAGAGAGCGGGGATGTTACCGTTACGCGCTAATTAATTTAACTGCGTGCTCACCAAGTTGTTAATTTTGTTTGGAAAATATAAAGTCGGTTCCTATTTTGATTAAAATCTGCAATTAAAAATAAATATTATTTACAATTTAAAATTATATTTCCTTGTTTATTACAAAACTACGTGTATTTTTAACCGGCTAATAACTTGTATCAAAATTGTCGGAATGAAATTTTTTAAAACATAATCATATAGTACAAACATTAAATTATATGATTTAGTTTTAAAAAATTTCATTTCGACAATTTTGATAAATGTTATAAGCCGATCAAAATTGTACGTAATTTCGTAGAGGACAATTAATTAAGAACGGAGGGAATACATCATTAACGGTTTATTCGTTAATTGGTTGTTTTGGCAACTAATTGATATAAAATTATTACATATACATAACGGTCATTAGCTCAATCATGACATATTTTGCACATTTTCACAACTTTATGGAGTTTTTTTTTTTTATATTTCGTATAAAATTTTATTAAATCAACTATAAGATCATACTTATTATTACAAATATCCCTTTTTACATAAATACAAAAAAATACCATCAGAAATAATACGTCTATATTTTAAAAAAAAAGTTTATTTCAATTATTTTGCCGTACTTAATTAACTAAATTGAAAACGCTTTCTCACTTGCAACTATAAATAATAAAATTGAATCATAATTAATCTGACTAATCAATGATTAATTGTTTGGACAAAAAATGTGATATAAGCATAAACGGTTGGAATATGTTGATTTAAAAGGTAAACAACATTAAGGGTACATTAACGCTTAGTTTATTTGGAAATTGGTTGTTGGTAACATAATTGATACCATAATAGAATTACATAAACGAAATGAATAACTGTCACTGGTACAATCAGAGTCGGTCTGACTATCGTCCCCGGGTAACTAGTTTCTTGTTTTTAGAAAATTGTGTGTGCCGTGTCATGTTTCATGCTCCACGTGTGGCCACGCTTCATGTCGTAATTTCTTGTATCGTTTCTTGTTTCTAATTTTTATGATTACCGGTGACCAGTTAGAAACAAATTGTATTTTTTAAACTAATTCAAAAGGTGACATGTCAAATTGTTATAGTTTTGTTTGATTTATGTAATTCTGTTCGTGTATCGTAGTTACTTAGAAACATCTTATTTATCCAATTGGCAACTTTACCGAAATTTTCTTATGGATTTTAAGTCTCCACAATTTTAAAACTACGTCCATTATCATATTTGGAAATAACTACTCATAAATTCAAGTCAATTATCAAATTTCTGAAAAAAAAGTTTTCTGGAATTTTAATTTCAAGAAATTTATTTTTGTTTGTTGCAGGTTTCTAGATCAATAGGTGATGTTCATCTGAAACAGGCATAGTATAACAGCTAGCCAACCAATCCATGTCAAGTTTAGGCTTATTTCTGATCCATTATTTAAGCCTGTCATGAGTGCCACCCCTTCGATTATTGCTCATCCTTTAGAACCAAACAATTTGTTTCTCATTTTTGCATCTGATGGATTATGGGAACATTTGAGCAACGAAATCAATGGCTGTTGATATTGTCCGAAATCATCCATGCGGTGTAAGTAATTTTTTCCATATACCTTTTATCTAAAAGGCTAGTTTAAAAGTAGCTTGAGAAACAAATTTACTTCAAGAGAACCTTACTAGTTACCTAGATTAAAGTTCTTTATTGTATGAAGGAATTTGCTTCCAAGATTTGGATATCACAAGATGTAACTATAAACCGAGCCGTGTTATGAGTTTCATCGAGGCAATGTTAATTAATTACTATATTGTGATTGAAAATGTAGAAAACTAACATCTTACTTGAATATTTGAAGTTTTTAGATCTCAAACACATTTCTGCATATATTTACTAGTAGACCGGCTTCTTCTGTGCAAATGCAGAGAAATGGGATGAGGCTTATTAAAGCTGCATTTGAAGAAGCTGCTAGAAAACCTGAAATGCGATATTCGGATCTTCAAAAAATCGACATCAAAATAAGACGCCATTTTCACGAGGATATCACTGTTGTTGTTATATTCTTAAACCACGACGTCGTCTCCAGAGGCATGGCACATACCTATCAACTCTTGATTCGTTGTCAATTTTAGCTAACCGTATAATTGAATTTTATGCATTTCATGTTCTTCCAAAATCACCCAAATTTCGTTACAGCGTCAAAGAGAAAAGAAAGGTACGGTCTACCGATGTTGCATTATATGGCGGAAGACCTAATTTTATAATGTTAATATGTACTCGTAATATTTACTAGTATTTTTCATTTCAGTTTTGTGGGTCTTCCTTCTGAAGACTTTTGATAACATGAGTTGATTGACATGGATCTGATGCAGACTCTCGAACGAGTTCGTCCCTATCGGAAGATCTAAGACGACATTATATTGTAGATGAAGAAAGTTTATGTAACGAGAGACCTTGGTTGATATACAAAATAACTGATAACAAAATAAGTAACAAAGATTAACACATGCAAGTTATAAATTTAAATTTGTTTGTTGATCATATTGGGTCGCAATATTAAGTTTTCCACCCACTCATATTATGATATTAGCCCACATGGAGCCGCTCAATTTGAATCCATAATTTGAAACAGAGTATACATATACATATATACATACTTTAAAGCAAAAACTTAAAGCAAGTTTGTCACTTTCTAACGGATCTCTTATCAACAGTGACGTTTAGTAGGGCAGTCTTTTAGTAATTTATATTGAAAATTACTTATATTGTATCCGGAAGTAGAGTACCTGACTTAGAGTCAGAGTTACTCTGTTTTCATAGCCATTGTATCTGTTATTAAATTTAAACTGTAGCAGATTCAATGGTTGTGGAAAGCAGAGTAACCATGATTAAGAGTCAGGTATTCTGCTTCCTATTGTATCCATATAAGAAATCAATAAAAATGAAACTAATATACACCACCAGAACTATTTATCCGTTACCCTAACTTCGCTGTAGTGGGCAACTAAATTGATATTATTAAAATATTTATGCAATGTTTCACAAAAATTGTTTGCTAGGCGACGGCGGAGGAATTAGAACTTAATTATTTGATATTGTTGTTAAATAGTATAATTAAAGAAAAAAAAAACAAGAGGGATTCGAATTGTCATATAACAGGGGCTGTAAATGTATTTGTTTACAAACTTGATAAATTATATATATATATATATATATATATATATGGGGAAGGATCCCCTCACACCCCGTTCCGCCACCCCTGCTAGGCTGCTAGCGGAGTATTATTTTCTCAAATCCCAACAGACATCTCATCTCATAAGCAGAATTTAGAAAATAGTTATAACAATTTATATCAACTATACTTACTATTTGTAATAATTAATGGCAGTAATCTTAACCATGATATCATATAATACATTATTCCTATTAGACCCCATTACCATTAGACTACTTGGTCAAGTATTAATCAATCTCACGCCTTTTATTACAAGTCCACAAGTTGAATATCATATGTTACCAGGACTATTTCACCACTAACCTCACCTGATTTAATACATCTTTGGTCAACATACAATTAACACTTAAAAATAAACTTTATCTTTTAACTGTTAATAAGTTGATTAAAGTTTAACTTTTCCCAGTGATTTGCAATAAGTTGCTGAGGTTAATTTCGTAACTGTGATGTTAACTTATGAGCTGTTCTCAGTAATTATAAATTTATTAGGGATTGAGAAGTAGTATTAAGAATGAGGAGCAGTAATAGTAGTAATTTGGTAAATTATGCAATATTATTGACAAAATTTAGGGTTTATTGTCATTTTATACCTTCCTTTCTTCACTTTTTTCAAACTTTTTTTTTTTTTTTTTTTACATTGGTTACTTCATTTTTGATCTTCTTGTACCTTGGTTTTTTATTTTCTCTACTTCTTTTTTTTTTGTCAATTTTCAAATGACCCAAACTTGGACACGTGACTTTTATGTTACGGGTTTTTTTAAAGTTTTTAAAAAAGTCAAAATTAAGTAAAAAAAAAAAAGTATAAAACAAGATAAAAAAATAAAATTAAGAAAGATAGGTTAAAAATAGAAAAAAAAAAAGTAAAGTATGAAAATGTAGTAAACCCCAAAATTTACACACTAAACATTACGGCGGGCAAAAAACCGGAAAAATCGAACCGAACCGATAGCCGAACAGAAAAAACCCGAAAAAGACCGAAACCGAAAAACCGAAAAATAACCGAAAAAAACCAAAACTTGACTGAAAAAACCGGTCCGGTCCAAACAATAAAAATACCGAAACCGAAAAAAATCGAAAAAAAAAATATGCTCGATTTCGATTTGGGTGTTAAAAAAAATGGAAGAGAACCGAAGGCAGTGTACTAAACATATCGAAATTTGGTTGTGTACAAGTACTTAAGAAACAGCTCTGACTAAGCTGTCTTTTACTAGGAGTTAGTATTTAAATTAAATTAATAATTAATATTATTTAATATATTATTCCTTCACCGCGTGGGTCCCACATCTTTCTTTCTTCTTTCTTTCCTTCCCCCAATTTCAATTCAAATAAAACCCACTTTCTCTCTCTCTCTCTCTCTACAACAAAAACACACACAGAGAATGAAGATGGCGAATAATAGTATTCATGTGTTATTAATAATAATAATAGTCTTAAATAATAATATACTACTCTCTTTCTCTGCAACAATACCACCTTGCAACTCGATTCATCTCCGCTATTCATACATCATATCTAAACCCATTCCCCCTAACGAAACCGACTCATCCAAACAACCCTACTCCTTTAAATCCTCTCTCACCGTTACCAACAACGGCTACGATAAATTAAAATCATGGCAAGTTTTTCTCGGTTTTCATAACAACGAGCGTCTCAAATCCTACTCCAATGCCGTCCTCATCGGTTCTTCTGATGTCCCCATTGACGGTTCCGATTCCGTGTGGGTCGGGAACGGTACCATCGTTGCGGGCTTTCCTAGTACCGATATTCTTCCCCCGATAGATACCTCGGGAGATGTGAGTGAGTATTCGACTAAGGTTGAGTTTGTTGGGACGGAGGTTGGCGTCTCGCCACAGGATAAACCGATGCCGAACTCGATCTATTTGGTTAACGAGGGTTTTATTTGCCCTCGTAATTCTTCCTCTTCCAAATCTGGTACTTTTACTCTTTTTTTTTTTAATTTTTTTTAATTTTAATTTATTAGCCTGCTTTACATTTGATAAGTGTCCCTGTTTAATAGTTAAATTAATCTTTGATTCGCAATATTAAATACTATAAGAAATAAGGTTATTATTATTCGCAATATTAAGTTAAGTCATCACAAAATTACAGTTGACTCATATATTAAGTAATATAAATGTTTATCTTAAAAAAAAATGTATATTGTTTGAAAAAATTCTGGATTAATAATAACTGTTATATTCGGAATCCATAAAAATCATAGTTTAGCAAATGTTTGAATTATTTATTTAAGATTAAATTGGCAGGCCTATGTTTGGTTTAGAATGGGTGATTTGTGGATCGATTAATGAATATGTTGCTTTTTAGTGTACGGGGATTTTATTCATTGGGTCGCAAGTGTGTGTAACATTTCTTAAGGATTTGCGTGTATGTAACCCGTAAGGTACGGTAAACATTGGGTATGATATTTGAAATTGATCTGCATTTGCTGTATTTTGAATTGGTTTTCTTTATAGTAACGAATTCAATGAATAACAGTTCAAAAAGTAGTAGTAGATGATATGAGTAAAAGTGTTAAAAAAAGCTCAACATTCTTTAAAACTGATTTTGTGTCCATGTTTGACAATTGACAATGGAAACAGCAAAAGCCATATGCTTATAGTTGTAAAAAAAAGCTTGATATCAAATTATAATTTACAATTTATTCTCCCTTTAATAATATTGGCTGTTGTTATAAACCACTTGAGCTATACAAAGTGTGAATAAAAAAGATCTATTGTTTGGGTACATCGTATGCCAAGAGAAAAGGACATAATTGATTTAATTTTTAGTTGAATTGTTATGGTTGTGTGTATATATGATATTCCAGTACATTGTATTTGACGATTTCCTATGTTATGATATGTCATATATATAATGCTAAATGGGCATGAGTCATGACATGGTAGGAATTAGTTTATTGTGTATTCTCATTCACATGTATATTTTTTTTTGTATCTTTATATCATTTTAGTCAAGTGTGTTAGCCACGATGATATGGAGGTGATGACAATTATTGTGTGTACATAATCTATTAGACACTTTAATATATAATGGAAACATCCACACACACACACACACACACACACCCAATTAGTTTTTGTCTCTCAAACTTGTCCTTTTGGCTGATTTTGGATTTGTTTGGCTGCAAGTTTTCAGCAAATGGTTCGTTCGTATATTCGAGCTTGAGTGCATCCATATTTTAAAAAATTGTTATCTCATATCAGAATATACAAACAGATCCTAGGTTTTAAGATTTTCTGTTAAATTCAGAACAACTTAAAAGTTAATATAAAAAAACTAAGAAGGTGAACTTGAAAGCTACAACTAAACAACTCCTTTATCTTCAATTGGTTAAGCTTTTTAGGACTTAATTGTTTAATTAAATTCAGTACGACTTAAAAGTAGAACAAACAATGAAAAACCACAAGTATAAGCGTAAAAGTCGCAATCAACCAAACGTGCCCTTCATCTTTGATTAACTAAGCATCTTTCAGCTAATACGTAATTAGGTTCCCAAAAATGTTCACTTATGTATCTATTATTTCCTCATTATACAGGTAATGGTACAATGGAAGTGTGTTGTACCAAAGATCCAAAATTCAAGTCCAACACCACAACAGACGATGGGTTCTTGCCCCGAAAAAACGGCGATCTCACGATGATGTATGATATAGAAAGTACATACGAAGGAAGTTACTGGGCCCGGGTCACGATTGAGAACCACCACCCTCTTGGTCGACTCGATTACTGGAAACTAAGCTGGGATTGGATGAGAGAGGAATTCATTAATGATATGAAAGGGGCTTATACTGATAAAGTCGACTCCAGGGACTGTATTTACGGTCCACAAGCCCAATTTTATACAACTACAGACTTCTCTACTGTATTAAATTGCGAACGGAGACCGACTTTAATTGATTTACCCCTCGATAGAACGAATGACACGAAATTCGGGATGGTCCCCAATTGTTGCCGAAACGGAACCATTTTGCCCAAGTCGATGGACCCAGAAAAATCGAAATCTGTTTTCAAAGTAAATGTATTTAAAATGCCACCGGTTATGAACCGATCAGAGCTCTTCCCGCCTCAAAACTGGAAAATCAAAGGTACTGTGTTAGTATTATAAACTTTATAATCTTTTTACATATCATTTTCCAACACCTACCCATAACGTGCAAGCCAGAATCTAATAGCTAAATGCACAAGTTTTTGTTGGGTGTGACACCGTGTTAATTTACCAATTTTGCTAAAAGCTCAAAGTGTTAGCAGGGGATCTTTAACCATGTATAAGTATATTTTTTTCCATCACTCCCGTTAACCTACAAGCTAGATTAGCTTACGAAAAGCTCCACGTGTTCTTAGGCTGTGATAGGATTTTAAATTACCAATTTTTCTAAGGTTATCAAACCTTAAAAGGGGGGAAACTTTTTAATCATATATATTATTATTTTCCAACAGGTCTGCTCAACCCCGACTACGAATGCGGGCCACCGGTCCGGGTCAGCCCGAGCCAGTACCCGGACTCTAGCGGGTTAGCGGTCAACAAGACTGTCGTCGCCAGCTGGCAAGTGGTTTGCAACATAACCAAGCCGAAAGGTTCAAACCCAAAATGTTGCGTTTCGTTTTCGGCTTATAATAACGAATCCGTTATACCATGTAAAACCTGCGCTTGCGGGTGTCCCACGTCATCGAGCCAGACGTGTAGTGCCACTTCACCGGCCCTTCTTCTTCCCTCTCAAGCGCTCCTCCTCCCGTTTGAAAACCGGGGCAATTTGACCAAAGCATGGGCGGATATAAAACACCTTCCAAAACCAAACCCTATGCCATGTGGTGACAACTGCGGTGTATCTATAAACTGGCATTTATATTCTGATTATAAACGCGGGTGGACTTCTAGAGTGACAATATTCAACTGGGACGAAACCCCGTTTGCAGATTGGTTTGCAGCTGTAGAAATGGGAGATGCGACACTCGGGTTTGAAAAGGCCTATTCGTTTAACGGAACGGCGTTTATTAACGGAAAAGGAGATAAAAACAACACGATCTTTATGCAGGGTCTACCGGGTTTGAACTATATTGTCGCGGAAAGCGATGATGGGAAAGATCCCTTGAGAAATCCAAGGGTACCTGGGAAACAACAATCGGTATTGTCTTTTACAAAGAAAAATATGCATTATATGGATGTTGCTGGGTACGGTTTTCCGAAAAAAGTTTATTTTAACGGAGAGGAATGTTCACTACCTGATGAACTTCCGACGAGTAGTGGCTACCGAAATGGCATCTCGCTCTTTTTAGCGGTCGTGTTATTATTGGTAATGCAGCTATAGAATAACGGGATGATTGGGATTTGGTAACAATTGTTTTTTCTTTCTCATTATTGGGGGAAATGATGTGAAGATTTGTTCTTTCTTTTCTTTGTTTACTGATATTGGTATGTAGATTATATATGTGGAGAAGAAATATTGGAAGTTCGGTTGTCACTGCTTCTATTATTAATTTATTATATGAATTAAAAAGGTTAATCTGATCAATTCGTTCAGTTTTGCAACCTTTTTAGTATATCAGTCTTGTGGTCTATCTATACTCCGTGGATGTATCAACAGGGAATCTGCCATTTATGCTGCAACTACAGTACTGTTGGAAGAGAAGTTTAAAACCTTGTTAGGTTTCATGGCTGAGCAATAACCAACACATTTCGAGTTCAGTTTTCCTAGAGACTGTATGGAACGAGCTTTTATTTTTAGGCACCGCAAGTTTTTGGACAGATAATTGGAGCTTATAGTGTTTCTTTCAGACGTAACTATGCCATCTAAGTAATGTTTTCAGACGTAACTTTTGTGTTTCAAATTCTGCATCCAATTTTATATCTACCTCCACAACTCACGTTAGTGAAGAGATTCTAGTCTATAAACTTTTCGGTAGCCTTAGTCTCTATAAATGTAATATGAGTGAAGATTTTCTAACATAAGAACCGAACACCACCTCAGCTCATCCTGTCAGATGTTTTCAAATCAGGAAGTTTGCTCTCAACTTTCAAGTTACAGCTCTTCATTATCTCACTTGCCCGTTTCATTTGGTTGTTCAGTTTAAAATCTACACTATTCGGTAATTTTCCTGTTTTGGCTTGAAAATACTAGTTTATTGTAGTAGCTTACAAGCGACTAAGTTGAGCTTGATAGCTGCAAACAAGCAACCTTTTAATACAGAGAGACAACTGAACTATTTAAACACTTATCCAAATATAAGCAGAAATTGTGCTTTACGCAATCAAATAAGATCTGTACATTAGTCTGTAAAAATACTTTGCATTATTGAAGTCTTTAAAAGGTGGTCCTAAAAAACTTATCTCCCTGTCTAAAAGGTTCTGAATCATCAGAAATCCACAACCAACATAAAATAAAAAAGATCAGATGGTCTATGAAAATAATCTCCAAACGAACAATAAACTACCAGTTATTTTGAAATTCAACCTACAAATTCAAAAATTTGCATGCAGAACCTTGCATATCATGCACCTGTATCTTTCATTGAAAAAATCGAGAGATCTGAGATTCTGAAATGGTGATTTTGCCCATATCCGAACCCGAGTTGGAACATTTGTTGTAAACAAAGATCACTTCAGTTGTAAGGCCAGATATATACACTTTAAATAGCAACACTGAAGAATGATCTTTGGGAGTGATTTAAACCGGAAGATTATCCAATGGTGGAAAACCATCAAAGCCAAAATCATTTTGGCCGTGCCCAACTCCATTTTGCTGCTGAATTGACAAAAAAAAATTGAGTTTTAGTATGTTATATCCCCATTTGTCACCAAAAAAAGAAAAGAAAAATACTTCTAGACATTCTAAATCGAATTTTTTACGCACACCGGATCGAAATTTGAATGTTTAAACTTTAAACCCAAACAAGTGGACGCAGATGCTAACATAATTATCACACGAGAATTACCAGGAAAACCATCAATAATCATTTTGAACTGGCTAAGTTCCGTCTTTCTGTTAAAATAAGACAAGAAGATTTGAGTTTTACTTTGTTTGTACTACTTACGACCAAAAACAAAAAAATTGAATAAAAAATTACTCTTTTATATCTAAATTTGTAGACGTAACGTCATTTTTGTAGTTATCGACACCAACACTAGTATTCTACTAAGTACAAACCTTACTGTTTCACATTGATCCATTAAATAGGAGGTTAGATAGAATTCACACGTGAATGGGGAAAAAGTAAAGTAATATGCATTTAGACATAAGAAACCCATTTAAGTTAATATGTTTCAAACTTGCCTAATGTCTGTTTTGTAGTTTTGCGACACCAAAAACGAGTTGTCATCTTTTTTTACATCGAAAAGAAGTTTGCTTTTGAGCATGCACTCGTTACCTTTCAAGCTACAGATAATAATGCAGATTATCTAAAAATTTATAATGCTATTTAAATTTAACCTCTCACTATCCCCATTTGGTTTGAAATTTCTAAAAAAAGCGTAGATCGGCTTAAATAGTTTTAAATCATTTCTTACAGATAGCATACAAATATATAACCGGATTAGCTTTACGTGGTAATGGAGACTACACAGTGCTACACTTTGTCAGAGTAGGCACTGCTGGGTGCTGCCATCTCAGGAAATACGTGTACATATAAGCGTAAAGATCTGCGAACAAAAAATTTACACTTACCGGCTTAAGAAGCACACTCAGAAGGTCCTCCTGCACAAATTGATCCGCAAAAAGCATATTCTGGCTGCTAGTTTCCACATTCGATTCCGATTTAACTCTCATTGAGCTCTCACCAAAAAACCCCCCAATTCCATTTCCATTTCTATTTTGAAAACTATTCTTTCCTGAAGAAAACCCCTGGTGAACCAAAACTGAAGGTTGCACATTCAAACCGTTACTGTTACTATTGCTTTGCAAATTCACATGTGGCGTCGATTCAAAACTCATCCCAGTATTCTGCAAACCCCAGTTATCATTCGTCTTGTGCTGAGCCAAATCGCTAAATATATCATAGCTTGGGTCAAACCCTCTTGAACTGCCTTCGTTTCGAACCAATACTTTATCACTATTATTGCCTTGGTTTCCGGAAAAATTGACCATAGAGGGCTGACTAAGTGGATTATAGGCCGACCCCCTAACATTACCAACAAGGTCGTTACCTGTAAATACCTCATTCGCCGAGAACCCAGATTTTTGCAATGACGAAAGCCTCGAAAGATGATTATTATTGCTATTAATACGGGGATTTTGTTGCATATTATTTATACCACGCAAGTGAGCAAGTTGTTGAGGTTCCATTGTCGTGGGTATCCCATGAAGTAAATTCACTTGCTTATTAGCACTACTCATATTATTATTATTATTATTGGTTTCTCTATATCTTGAAGGGTTTTCGAAGCTAAAAATGTTGTTATTTCGTTGGTCTAAAATGGGGATGGTGGATTTGGGGAGGGATCGAGCTAGGGTTGCCGCTTGGAGGTTGGCTAGACTCTGTGGCGGGAGGTGGCCCGACGCTGCTAACGCTTGAAGATCTAGACCGTTCATCGACGACATTTGCCCCATAAAAGAGTTTCCAATACCTGCTTGGTGATGGGATACTCCGCTTAGCCGCCTTAGGTACAGCCGATATTTCTACAAAAAAAATAAGAACATAATACAAGTAAGTACTTAAAAAGAGAAACTGATACACTACAAATGAGAAATTACAGTTTTAAGGGGTAATTCCTATTCGAAGACATAGCGGCCAACCTACAGCCGATATTTCTACAAATAAAATATCATATATGCAAGAAAGTTTAATTTTCGGTCACATTTTCCTACATAGGATCATCTAACGAGAGGGGGTGTGAAAGTTTTATTTCGTCAATCATTCCACACATTTTTGAGAAGTTGTCTTTTCGGAGGAAAAAAGAAAATAAAGGTGTTTAAGTTTGATAACAAGAACAAGCTTTGGGTTCTGAACTGCCGAATTGTTCCCATAAATTAGTGTTATATAAATACTTCATCGAGCCTAATAAGCTTATAACACACGGTACTAAAAAAACAGTTTTTTTCAATGCTTTTAAAAGTTTTACAACAGGAAATGGATTATCAGAAAAAGGTAATGAAGAAATGAACAAAGTTCGCTTGAAAAACAAGAGAAAGTGGTGTTTCTCCACTAGTGTGAAAAAATAATTGTTCTAGAAACTAAATCTTTAAGAAAAGTGTACCATAGATATAGCAATAAGTTGTGTTCTCGGAAAAATTTAGGATGACAATAATGGCATCTTGTTTGCTTCTGAATATAAATACAGGTTTCTGATTCCATAGTATAGGAAACATCCACACTGTTCCAGGGAAGTGATTTAAAGGAAATAATTATTCTGAGCATACGAGTTTTCCCAACTGTTTTCCAAGTTTAGAGCCAATAAAAAATTGTAGAAATCAGAACGGAGCTCACCCTTGGCTTAAATTTTCATCATTAATATAGATATTCAATTACCTGAAGGTGGCTGGCAACGTTTTCTCTAGTAAGTCCAGGGACATTCATCATTTCTAGAATCTTCTTTGGAACTGCCTCTGCACATGTGTATATAATATATATTAGAACATGATAACAAAACGTAGTAACACCTTCTTACTGAATAAAGGTTGCTTCAAAAGCAGAAGCTATTCTATGCGCCAAATATCCAGTGGGTTTGCCCACCAATAATCCGCAATTATTTTGATTCCAAAGCACATTAAGCACATTGTTTTACAAAACACCTTTTCATATTATTTTCCATATGCCTTAACTTTTACCATTTATTTGTATAATCGAATTCATGTCATGTTATTTAAACCATATTCATTTTCCTTATCGACTGCATTTAAAGGGAAGCTTGTGCCTGAAATAGAGATCTAAAGAAGGTCAACTTGAGCAAAACCTTTGATAGTAATAATTATGAAAAACAAAACTGCAACTTTCAGAACTAAAATACAGAAATAGTAAAAATAAAAAGGTAATAAATGTAAATTTAGTTAATAAAATTATAAAACTACTATCGATCCCTTTGACCCGTATTTCTCCTGCTCATCCAAAATTAGTTGATTTGAACATTGGCTCTAGAGTTTCTAGAACAAAGACAGGTGTTTCTGTCACAACTCCAAATTTAGTGTGTTTTAACTTAATAATTATCATAAAATATTTTTCATTACAGCATACTGTAATAAGAAAATACAGGCATGACAACAATACATGATGCACGTGCATTTTAATGACTTGGTTGTTGCTAGACACCGACACGGGACACAAATATCAAATTTGCTTGCCGATCTAAAGTGATACATAAACTTTGATTTGTTGCAGCTCTTTTTGCTTGTGCTTAAAAAACTGAGTTTTTAGTTAATTTTCCCATAAGCTTGTAGCTATAAGCAGGGATAATCCAGTCTTTTCATTACCATCAAAGAATCAAACTGTAATTGCTAGAAGGCTACAACAATAGTTGTAGTTTTCGAGATTGAGAAAAAACTGCACTAATACAGCTTAAAGTTTCTAGTTTTCTCAGACAAAAAAACTTCAGAGAATCTCAGTTTTTAACTGAACAACCAAAAACAGTCCATCTTTAAAGCAAAAAAACTGACCTTAAAAGCTGCGCCAAACAAAACCAAAAAAGATAAGTACACTTACTATCAACACCGAGCTGATCCACAGCCGCCATAAACTGCTGATGAAGCTCAACCGACCAAACAACTCTTGGCTTTTTCAATGATGACGAGTCCTCTCTCTCCTCACCATCATCCTCATCATCCTTTCTCCTCTTCGAATTCCTATAATTTCCTTCATTAGCTGATGATGAATAATCCACGTCATCATTACCCTTACTTTGTTGTTGATGTTCCCCTTCGTCTAAGCTCCTAGTTTGCTCAATGTTATCTTTCCATTCGTGCTTTTTTCGACGGACCACATGTTGCCATATGTTCTTTAGTGCTTCCATACGAACCGGTTTAATTAAATAATCGCACGCACCGTGAGTCACCCCTTTCATCACCACACTTTTGCTGTCATCGGCTGACATCACTGTACAAGGAAAAGACTTTATTTTTATATTTATACATTTGACCATAGAATAATAGATTTTGTGTGATAAACAACAATTTTCCATCAAACATAGAAGTATAGAACAGTGCCATCAATTCTGTCTCCTTAACTTAAACAAATTTTCAGTTTTGTGACATTAATTTTTGGACAAAATGACAATACCCTTAAGAATTGAAAGATTGTGCAAGTCAAGGAATATATTAATGAAAAATCTCGTAAGCCGAGGCTAGAAAAATAACGTCTATATACAAAACCAGCAAAAAAGAGTAATTCATTAAACTAAAAGGATAATCGATAGTAGAAGGTATTGAATTGAAACTGGCTCATAATTTT
The DNA here is from genome assembly GCA_963682055.1 of Primula veris. NCBI lineage: Eukaryota > Viridiplantae > Streptophyta > Magnoliopsida > Ericales > Primulaceae > Primula > Primula veris. The sequence goes on from OY821748.1 coordinate 335,840, forward strand.
GTGACAGATTAATTACACCATATGGCTACAAAATCGAATTCAATTGTATCAAATTTCAACTCCACTCAATTCAATAAAGACCTAAGTAAGAAGAATATAAAAATTAGAATTTTTTTAACGTGCTTACTTATGACAGGCAAGTCCATCTCTAGGCCGACGTGTTCAAGGAGTTTAAATCCGTCCATGTCGGGCATATGAACATCGCTAATGATAATATCGTACCCATTTCTGTTCTCTCTTAGAAGAGACAACGCCTTTTCAGCACGATTGCTCTTGGTAACTGAAAAACACAAAAATTAAAAAAAGAGGCAAACAAAAGAAAATAAAAATAAGAAACATTGATAGAAACCATAAGTAATAATTTAATATGCTCATATGATCCCAAAAAGAGTGATCTTGAACTAATCAGAGCACGAATCAAAATACAATCTTTGTTCATAATTTCCAAAAGCATGAGACTAACTGGACAGTCTGGACTAGATCTTTTATTATTTCAACCAAATTTCCAAAATACCTATGAGAATGTAAATCGGTATAGAAATATTCGGTTTTCGAAATAAAGAAAATTTTGAAACTTGGGTTGAAGATTTTATCCCAATCCAATCACCTTCAGTGACATAATATGATTTATCTGAAAATTTAGTCAAAATCTTAAATTGGCATATAACATACAAAATAGTAGACCAAAATCTTTAGTACAATCACACAATTCTTACCTAGCTGCCCAAAGATTCCAGATCTCAAACAAAAATTAGCAGAAAAATAAATAGATGGAGAGAAATCTTCTCCACAGTTTCACAAACAAAAAACAAAATCTAGAATACCATAGAAGATCAATAAAAAGAATTTATAAAAAAATGCACAATCATAAATTACTCCCATAACTTGGATATATAAATAACTAGACTATAACTATATGTATGTGTGTAAAATTGTAAATAGAGATAGACCTTGATAGAGACAATTTTTGAGCATCTTTTCTAAGATCATAAGACAAGTCGGGTCATCGTCGACGACAAGTACTCGGAGACCTGCCGGAAACTGATCGGAAACTCCTTCTCCGACCACCTTTCTCACTGATATTGGTAAAGACATGGTTTTAGCTAATTGATTCATTATTTTCAATTTTTATCACTTACCCACATCAAGTTACCTAATTTTAAAGATGCCCAGATTATTAAAAAAACAATAATTCCAAATTCAATTTTTAATCCACAGAGAGAGAGAGAGAAATGATTTGTAGAGAGAGAGAGAGATTATAGATAGATATATATATATATATATATATATATGAGAAGTTGAGATGGAAAACATGATTGTGTGTACTTACTTGTTCAGTTCATTCTAGACTGCTTTTTCTGTCTTTTTTTTATTTAATTTTCATTTAATTTTATTTAATTTGATTAACTGAATACTGTAACAAATTTGTATTTATTTACAAATTTAATTATGGAAGTGGGTCTCTCCGTTGAGTGTGGATCCAGCTCACCTTTTTTTTAATTTTTTAATTTTTTTAAATTTATTTTACAACTACAACCAGTAGTAGTAGTATGTATGTATGTAACAATTTTATAAATTTTGTGATTGTAACGATTTACTCTTCTAGTACGATTTTTGTACATAATTTGTATGTTGGATCATCCTAATACTCCAACACCTTTGACTATAGTGAGATTGTGGAAATTTAATTTTATAAGGGTTCATGAATATAAAGATTAATCTAATGAGGGACTTGTGAAGAAACTGAACCGGGACGATGACAATGTCGGACTAATCTAAGTGTCATTGGAGTTTTAGCATAGAAACGTCATTGAAGACTTGTGAAGAAACTGAACCGGGAACGATGACAATGTCGGACTAATCTAAGTGTCATTGGAGTTTTAGCATAAAAACGTCATTGACAGTACTACGGTAGATATGTCTAGTTATTAGGCGCTCAAAATAGTAAAACATACGGTAAATGTTTTGCTCGTTAATCGTAGACTCGATTTATTACTTGACATCGTGTAAAGCGTTAAAAAGTCGGAGTATATCTTTCAGGAAACTTTACAAATATTATAAATTGAGTTTTCGTCAGAGATGCGTGATGTTAGATTGTAATTTTTTTTAGATTGTTATTTGAGTTGAGTATTGTTAAATCTTTTGGAGAAAGATGGCTTTGCAATTAAACTCACTTAATTGGGGATTATCCTACATTCAGAATTTAATTTATAGGGTTTATTCAAATATCAAATATGCAAAACATGAGATTAGTGCATAACAGTTGTAAAGGAAAGCTAACAATCAACAATATTGGCTTTGATTTGATGTTCCTTGTTCAGTCAAGTAAAAATCACTTTAAAGTGAAAGATACACTTGCCCAAATTACCTAATTATCATACATTACTAATGGTTTTTAACCGATGTCTTAACTTCATTTAGAAAGTTATATAGACTTTTAATTACATATTACCTCTTTGGCTCTTTCTAATCTATTTTTGAGTTGCCTGTGTTACATACATGTATGCTCATGAACATAAATAAGCTTGATTTTGTTTATAACTTAGTTAACACTGAACAAATTACCAATGCACGGAATTTACATATTCCTCATTAGTCTAAGCTTTTGATTATTTCTTAATTGGTAAATTGGAACTTATCTACAGGTCGCGGCAACTCATTTACATACCAATTTTGTATGTTTAAAAGTTTAATCGATGCAGAGGATTAAATGTGTATAATTTGAAATTAAACCCATAATGAAGGAGGTGCATGTACTTATATTAAAAGATTGTAATTTAAGCAAAGAAATTAATCATAGAATATCTTTAGTCATAATTAGCATTATTCATATTTCTTAATTTTACATTGCATTAAGTTTTATTTAGTTTTGCATTTAAAGTAATAGGGGTAAATGGTAATGAAGGAATAGTTGAGGTTATTTAGATTTGATTAACTTGGTCAAATACATACGAAACTTGGAGTTCGATGTTGTCGACCTAATTAAGCTCCGTTGGTAGAGATAAATTTATTAGTTTGTCCGATCTCAACCGAAACTACATTTGGTCGTCGTTCAAATAATTTCCTAAAAATCATAAAATAACAACATTGTGAATTGTAGTTTCCGTTATAGCTACATATATCTCTATCTATATCTATATATAACTAAATGACAAGTCAAAACTTATTTTATTAATCATAAAAAAACAAAAAAAAACGTCGATGACCCGTGTATAAATCTTTTAAGTAGCAATGCTCTCATTTTTGTTTCAAGCAAAAATAAAATTTGATAAGCTAAGCATTTTTCAAGCTAAACTAAATAACTAGTAATAGAGAGTTACTTTCCACATTATAATCAGCTAATTTAACACTGCATGTGTATAATGACTCGAGAGTTACGCAATAAAATTAAGTAATGGAAATATTACGTGTTCAACGCATGATAAGCTATTTTTATATTACCACTAATAACGCCATCTTGGGCAAATTTGATTTGCAAACCAATGCCACCCCCACCATGTTGAGATAGTGACTCATTTTAGGGGCACCACTACTACTACTACTACTATATTGATGTTTTCCTTTTCTAAACATATTAGTATAGTCTATATATATATACAACCAACGAGTTTTATGTTACAATTAACAAATGTAAAGAATTATAACTTTTGCACTTGTAACACATGATTAACACTTGTAATATAAATTGAAGAGAAATGGCACCTCAAAGTTATGAAACATTCATTCCTGTGTATTTTTTTTACAAGCAATTCTAAGTTTCTAACTATTTAATTAATTAACCACCCCCAACCCATTGCTTACAAATAAAATGTGGAGCAAAAGAAAACCCCATTATTATTTGGATATCTATATATAGAACGTGATACACCAAATAATTGGAGACAAACAAGCAATTTGATGCATGCACAAACGATGCACTGATTTCTATAAGTAAACTCAATTAGTTGAGTTTTACATCATGTTAAAACCGACTCATCTCCATAGCGGAGGGAATATGTACGGGGTAAACGGGACTAAAACACCTCTCATTTTAGCGGAGGGAATATGTATTTTGCTGAAAATTTGATGATTATATCATTTTAGCAACTTCATTATTAAAAATATATATAAATATGTAACTTAGCCCCATCCAACTTAAAATACTAGGTCCCCTACATGTATTACTATAGAGACCAAGTCATTTAGTATAATATATATGCTCTAATCACTAAAAAAAAAATACTCAAATAGCGACGGGATTAGTGACGGTATTTTTTGTTACGAGCTTATTAGGGACGGTTTTTGTGACGGATTTGTGACAGTTTAGTCAATTTGCGACAGATTTATAATAATTTTTTAAATTAGTGACAGACTTGTGACATTTTTTGATTCTCATTAAATCAAACAGTATTTTGTAGTGAATAAAGCGAGTTCCACAAGTTGGTTTATCTACGTTAGCCATTCATTATGAGTACTTTGCTAATCAGCTAATTAATTTAGATGCAAATTAGAGTCATATTTATCAGTTATCAACCCTCGACAAAAGTAATATGGTTGCACGGCAAAAGATAAACAACTAAGATACTTCAACAAAAAAATGTTTGTAAGATGACCGATTATGCAATTTCTTATGCAATAAGAGACGATTTTCGCCTATAAGATGATAGGCGAATCATAGTTAGGTCTAAAGTGAGTGTGGCTATTTGTTTTTGGTGTATGTGTTTTTATAATTGTATCATCGCTCGTTCATCCTAAAACGTGTTAAGATCTTAATGGTCGGATGTCATTTTATGTTAAACAACCAACATTCTTTCTCGACGAGGTTGCACGCCACATGTCAAGTTTGTATTTGTAATTAAATCGCTCTCGATGATCGTATCCACAGTGTTGCCTTTTCGTTGCTTGTTAATGTACTTATGTCGTGCCATTGCCATTCTAGGGTTGTTTCTATATGTATGTATTTTTGTGATAAAAATTGTTGATTCCTCCAAGACATAATAAGACAAAGGTACGGCCTATATATATATATATATAAGCTTGGGGGAGTCCGTCAAAGATAATGTTTTCCTTTTATTTTAATTTGTATTTGTAGTGTCTCTATTTTTATCACTACTAAATGGCCAGCCAATAAGGATGAACAAGTTTGATAAATTACGTATTCATATATATGCATGTGTATAAAATTTGTACAAGCTATATAGTAATCGCCATATAAATTAATGAGAAGTAAAAAGCCATCCCTTACCGCTGTCCTTCTATCGTTCTATTATAATAAGTCAACTCAAGTTAAATGAGTCTGTCCAATTTAGCCATTTGTTTCCAAAAATACACCTACACCTTTATATTAATTACAATAATATCATATTCCTATAAAAATATAAAAAATAAAAACTAATAAAACTATTTATCTGTCCTTAACAACCAAACATTCTTTTAAATCTTAAAATATGTTTTTTTTTATTATCCACTTATATATATCATAACTATACATATTTTCTATATTTTTATTGCATTACGTGCCACGCACGCAACACGTGGGGCACGATTACTAGTATTATAATAAGTCAACCATGTTAAATGAAACTGTCCAATTTAATTAGTTATTTTTTTTTAAAAATACCTCTACACCTTTATATTAATTATAACAATACAATATATACTTCCATAAAAATATAAAAAGTAAAAATTAATAAAACTATTTATCACTCTTTAACAACCAAACATTTTTTTAAATCTTAAACTATATATATTTTTTTATTATCCACATATTTATATCATAATTATATATATTTTCTATATATTTATTGCATAACGCTTCGCACACGTAATACGCGGGGCACGATTACTAGTATATATATATATATATATATATATATATATATATATATAATGTAAAAGATGATTTGATGATAAAAGGAAAACAAAAAAAAGGCATTTTTGTTAAAAACAAGATAATGGGTACTACTTTGGGTTAGTCGCTTAATTAGTGAAAGAATTAAAGATTAAAGATATGTTTTTTTATATTTAGGAGTAGAGTGAGGGTGATTGCATGTAAAATGCAGATATATATATTTATAATAATAATTGTGACTGACCCCTTAATAACTCCTAACACATCCCTGTGATGACAATTGTTTTAAGTGGTCCTAACTCCTATTAATGTTCTTTTCTCAATCTTTCTATTTCATTTTTGTAATGAAAGTGACGTGGTTATGTGCTCTTCTTATTGAATTATTGTAATGTTATAAATAACTTTTTTGCTTAAAATCTCATTGACTTAATTCGTTTATCTAATGTTTAACAGTTTTATCATCTACTTTTGGTTGATTATGAATACCAAGAGATTAACAATTTCTTATCCTTTCAAACTTAACATCATAACATGGCCTGGTCAATATATAAATCTACAAAAGTATTCCATTTAAATGGCAAGTTAGAAAAATAAAGAAGGCAAATGTTATATCAATCTTGTTTAAGCTCTTTAAAACAAAATAATATTTTAGAAAGTAATCTGTACTATTTGGTTTGATAAAAAAAAAAAAAAAAAAGAGAGTCTAGATTAATTCGTTCATTTTAAAGAGGATAAAATATAGTTTTTAATAAAAACAAATTAATAATCTAAGTTTAAAAGTTGCATCCAAAACGAGAATACTGCATGCATATGTATTCTCGAAATTTATGTTTAAGATAATTTCTCAGTTCAGGTTATAATTTATATAATATAGTGGGGCTCTGTCCAACCCAAAAAGTGGCATAAACAGAGATAATTTAGTAAATTATATTTTAGAAAAATCCCAAAGTTGAGTTGCAGTCTTTATATATATATATATAGACGCAAAAAACGTATATTCTGTCATGGTACTTTTAACAATTCCAATGACTTTAAAGGAGTGTTACAGAAAGGGAACTTTGATTATCTAAAGCTGCTCCTATCACACTTTAACCAAACACTTGTCAAATGATTTAAAATTGTCATTTTTCTTGACCAACTTATTACACTAATTAATGACTTTTCAATGTTTGTTTCTGATTTATGATTTTATCTTTTTTTTTTTTTTAATGAGGGATGAGTAATACGTGCAAGTCTTAGTCTGCATACCAATATTAATTTATAGCAAATGTTTGTAGTGGCGGAACTAACATTTGAATATAGATGAAGCTGAATTAAATGTTTATATATATTTTTAATTATGTGGGGTGCTGAAATGATATAATTATCAAAATTTCAACAAAATACATGGAAATTTTTTGAGTTTTTTCAATATCGGGGGTGTTTTAACCCCTTTTAGCCCGTATCTGGTTACTCCAGAATAAGTTTGTGTCTTTGTAACTGCATGTATACGAAATATTATAGGTGTACATTAACAAAAAAAAAAAAAAAAAAAAACTGCATGTAAGGAAATAAACAGACTATTTTTTGCTTAGTCAAATTCAAATATGTTGTTAATATATACTTGGGTGATTTCCCTTTCTGCATCCACTTTGAAGAAGTTAAAAATCCACCACATTGCTGTAAAGATGATTAAAAAAATGGATATTATATTATTGGTTTACCATAAGATATTGGTCGTTGGGTTACTTACGTTAGGCTAAGATAGTGATGGTATATAAAAGACCATAGTGTCACACTCAACATTTCTCAATCTTATTTTTTTATTCACCCATGTCCTAGCTAGCACCCATCTAATTTCGCCTTCTTATTTAACTAATTATGTATACATCAGAAGAAATTATGGTTATGTCATGACAATGTGTTCTAACTTTTTGAAATATATTTTTTCATGCTAGCTATTATAGACTCATAAGTTATAAAGGAAATGATGCTGATGTTGTATACTTCCATAAAAAAAAATACATGCTTTTTAAATAACATAAATTCAGAAGTATCCATAACTACAAATACGTAATAGACAAGCTAGAGATTGTTTGGATACATCTTTTAAGTGAACAAGACTATATATGCTTTTTAGACGGAGAGAATAAACTGGATTCGACTACCTTCAAGTTTGGTGCTTTTCTCAAGGTCAGTAAAAAACTAGAAAAACTAAGTTCTTAAAATTATAATTAAACAATTGAAATCCAGCTTATAAGTGAAAATATATACAAATAGGTTGAACATAGAAGCTGAAGCCAAGCAAGTGTTATCGTAATATGGTACGGACTAAGTGGACCAACACTCCTATTGTCGGACCAGTTGCGGTCACTTTTGCACTCCGATTCGTTTAATAATATTTCCATTCAAAAAAAAAAAGGGACCAAGACTCAAATAATTATGGTTGAGCCCAAACAATAAGTCGACGGCTGATGGTGTGAGGGTCATTGGTCAATGAGTTTACGAAAATGAATTGAAACATTAGCAAAAACTAAAATTTAGAAAATATTGTTTAAGATAGGCAAGCGGGTAACGTTTTTTCACTTTAGTTGACGATTTCCGAGTTAATAATTGTAGACATTTGAAAGCGAAAAGGATTGATATCGACCGTCTCCATCATCATCAAGTAACTTCACGATCATTATGTCCTAATTTATTAATGCAACAATCATGCAGTTAGGGACTTTCCATCTAACATAAGCAAATTTTCTAAACTATGCAAGTAGATTGAGTTCAAAAGACAAACTAAACATAGTATAATTAATTAAACTACATACCCCTGGCCATGTTAGGTAGTATTATTTTTTCATCATTTTCTTCAAATCCTTGCTAATTTGTAATGAACAATGAACATACATCCACTAAAAGTAATATCTTAACATCAGAAAGATGAATTTACAGCAAATTAAGTAGTTATCCGAAGAGTACGTAATAGAAAACTAATTTAAATTTATACTACTTTCCACCGATAAAATTCGATTCGACTATAATATACTGTTTAAACCTGGTTATTACAAAACTTGTTTTACCATCTTTTAGTCCAGAGTCTCCAGGCTAAATTAGGGTCGAAGCCGAAAGTTTAAATGAAAATAACAAAATAAATAAAAACAAAAAATGCTCTCGTTGAGAGTCGAACTCAAGACCTCCCGCTTACTAAACGGGTGCTCTAACCAACTGAGCTACGAGAGCTTTTTGATGTTATTATTCAATATTTTTATGTTACAGTATAGTCCTGTAAATATTAGTATCATTTGAAGGTCGTTTAAATTATATAATAAAAAAACTGGTCAATCGATTAGTATTTTAGTTTGACATTGAAGTGTGACATTTACGTGTCTTGTCTAAAGAGGTCGAAAATCGAAGACAAAATGGAGATACGAAAACACACCGGTGCTTTCTATTGGGTTTTTTTTTCTTCTCATTTTTGGGATGAAAACTAATTTGTTAAAATTAATGAAGGTGGTGGTGTGCCTTTGTTTGGCTTAAGTTCTACTATGTCTCAATACCTTTATCGGTTATCTCTATCGTAAAGGTAATTACCGGTGGGCGATGGACGTATACTAATTGTTTTAATATGTTTATTATAGCAACTCATTAATAACATTTCCATAAGTTAATTAAATTGAAGACATTATTTGGTAAAACAATAATATTTTGGTATAAATGCAATAATTATTCATTTAATGTTTAGACCATGCATGCCCAAAAACACGAGTATATAAGTACAACCGTTGTAATAATACTACTATTAATTAATTAGATTTTGTAGGAATGTCTTTCTTATGAAATGTGAACCTCTCCCCAAGCTTAAGATATGAGAATTTCCAATACATGCTCATGGAATTTAATTTCAGGTAAAAATAGTCTGATACTCACTAATTTTAAATAAAATATTCATAGCTATTAGATCATATATAACGGCTAAATAAATCTTCAAATTTGTGGTAAACCTTTTTACTCGTGATTTACTATTTGTATACTCTTAATATAAATCCAGTATTTTAGTAAATTTAGATCTGTAAAGTATGAATATATAATTATGTTGTAACATACATACATACACCTATGGTTTGCACGTATGAAAAGGACGGCTATGATTATTTATTGATGATGCCTTTATGGATTTAGTCAGTAACAAAATAATTTCATGGAAAGTTTCTTTAAGGTTTATTTCAAAAAATAACTTTTTCTGACTAAAAAACTCAACTTATTTGGCATCTTTTCTTTCAATAGCAACATTTTGTTGTTCCCTTTTTTTTTTTACATGTTAATGATAAGTTGAATGTTAAAGATTACAACTTGATAAAACCTAAAAAAGGTTATTTTAAACATGTACTTTTGCAAGCCTTAAAAACAAGCTATGGATTAACAAATAAAAAAGGTTGTTCAACAATGGCTTAATTTTAAAAATAACAAAAATATATCAAAGTGAAAATTTGTCCCAATATTTGGTATATTTTCTGGGTTACTTTTGTTCATGAACAGTTATATATTTTGTATACAAAAATTGACTAAAGACTGCAAAATCAGATGGGAGGGGTGCAAAATTTATGCAAGGTCGCATGTTGTTTGCAAATGTCCCAAAATGCATGGGGTTATTTTGCAATTTACTCCTTCAAACTCTTTGGCAGGTGGTAGTTACAACTTAGAAGGGCTTTTTAGCAATTAATCAAACTTTATGCCCCTTAAAATATAGTAGTACTCCCCCCTCTTCATCCTAACGGGTTTTGTTGGGTCGGGATTTGAATTGCAATGGACTGCCTTGAGTTGCGTGCTTTTAATTTCTACAAACCACACCCGTTCTTATCATATGTTCTTTTTTCATGTTACGATTTGAATTGGATTCAAACTGCAACAAGCCAACAACTCGTCTCGTGCCCATATTTGATTGTTACAAACTACAAAGTTTCTTTAGCAGTTAATCAACCTTCATGCCCCTTAAAATGCATTTTTTTTTCCTCACTCTATTCTAGTACTACATACATATATTATACTCGATTCCTGACATGATCCGTTTTTAACAGACTGTGTTTGTTCCGATTGGAATTGCAACCGGTAAGGTTAGTTTGAGTTGGGTCATGAATTATATATTTTCAAAACCAGCTCGTACCATTTGTTCTTTCACAAGCTACGATATGAATTGAGTTAAATCTGCACCAATCCAACTCGTAATGACATAACCAATATTATTATAACTTAGAAGGGTTTTTAAGAAATTAATAAAACACCATGCCTCTCTAAAACACTTTTTCCCCTCACCTTGTTCCTATTACTATTACTCAAAGTTATAAAAGTCGTTAGACGTTCCTCGGACGTTTTACTTCTAAGGAACCGACGAATCGGTGGTTATTTTTTGTTAATATTTAAAGTATTTAAGTAGCTTCGACTAATCATTGACTAATCCGACTAACATTTTCCGATTAACTGGTTTGATCCGACTAATTGATGCTTGACCGCCGTCAATTTCTCCGCCGACTAATATTAAGCGAGTCGGATGGGGGAAAGAGTAATCGACAGACTAATCCTGACTGACTTGTAGAACAGTGGTAGTACTACTAACATAAGTATATTTTAATATTTACATACAAATAAGAATAATTATATATATATAGATAGAAAGTAGCAATATTAGCATGAATAATAATAAAATAAGGTTTATTTTCAAAAAATAAATAATAAAAAAAGGTCGGTAGAAAGAAAGACAACCCAACACACTCTCTCTTTCTCTCTGCAATCTTAGTATTTAGACAAACAAAGCTTTTCCCTGTGAAATCCTATTTTACATACTCTCTCTTTATCTATCTATCTATATTTTATATATAATTCAAATATTTATAATTTTGTAATAATTAATAATAATAATAATAATAATAATAATAATAATAATAGAACATGGACTCTGACTCATGGGCTCGTCTCTCTTCCAGGTCAAGGAAATACCATTCTCAATCCGGTATTTTCACTTTTTTATCTTCTTTTATCTTTTTCTTTTTCTATATTTCTATATTTATATACACACACACACACACACAGAGAGATAGAGATTTGTATTGATTGTTGGCATTTTTCTGAGATTTGTCCTTTTGGACTATCAAATATAGGGTTTTTATTTTTAGGGTTTTGGTTCTAGTGTTTTTTTTTTTATTTGTCAAAAATGGGTTTTTATTAACATGTAAAATATGGGTTTTTCATGATTATTGTTTTTGTGTTTTTTGTTGTTGTTGGTGTTGTTATAAAGTTTGATTAATTTAAAAGACAGAGTCTTTTCGAATTTAGCTTATATTACTATGTATATTTAGTGCATTGTAATATGAGTACATATATCTATCTTTTAATTCTTTCAAATCAAAGTTATTTTTTATTTTATTTTTGGGAGGGTTTAGATTGAGTTGAAGCTTTAAAATCCAATGTGGATAATTCATAAATTTACTAAAGATGAGTTTTTCTTTTCTTTTCTTTTCGTGTATTGAACAAGTAGATTGATGCAAGATTTTGCTATGCTTTTACTGTCAAGTTTCCTTTGGGATTGATCAATTTAAAGGATATCGGTGTAGAATTAGATTTTGAGTTTCACAATTGAGGTGGATTTTTGTTGTTGAAAGTGAGTTTTTGATAGTTCACAAGATAATACTTCTAGAATGTTTTTCTTTATTAAAGCGTTTTTGCAAGGGCTAGGCTAAAATCGTAAGAAGTGTAAGCTTTTAACGACCTAAAAAGCAGAAAAACGAGCCTTTTAAGCTTTTTTAAGAGTTTTTTACTACGAAGCGCACTTATTAGAACAGTGATTAAGATTAGACTAATTGAGGTTTGTTTTTTGTGTTGTGTTAAACAGAGCAGTACTATGAAGAGGTGGACGATGAGGATGAGTCGAGGCCAGAGTTTTTGTGCCCGTTCTGTGCAGATGAGTTTGACGTAGTGGGGCTTTGTTGTCATATCGATGAAGAGCACGCGGTTGAGGCAAAGAATGGGGTAAAGTACTCTGTTTCTTTAGTTATTTTGGGTATATTTGTTACTGTATGGAGTTAGGTTAACCCGTCAGCTTGATAACAAGGTTTCCCCATTTTGACTCCTTTATTTTTCATGAGTATTAGCATTTGTACAGAGCCTTAGGCCCTTATCACCTATTTGAACGCAAAAATATCTTGGATCCTTTTACGTTAAGCACTGTTTTAGACTACACGTTGGAATTTGTAGTGAATTCATTCCTTTTATTCTTTATAGATATAGAAAACCCAGCATTCTTAGATAGGAATCTTGTAAGAAAGGGAAAAAAAGTAACTTGAAAGTGCGTTAAAGATATATTTCCTTAGGCTGTTTTCGCTTCTCTTTTTATTGATGTGATCAGCCTGTGATTGTTGTCTGAATCTTCTGGAAAAACAAGCTTAAGAGGATTAGTAGCACATTCCGCTATTCATTTATACTCCAATCTAGTTAGTTTTGTAGAAAATATGTGGGCATCAACTTTTTCATTGTTTATTTTGAAAGTTTATGTTTTTCTTTGTCACATAAGGGATGAGTATGTGATTTTTAACCATATCTTCGGAAAACAAGGGTAGGGGGATTAGTACCACATCCTGCTATTCACTTATTTAATCTAGTCACTGTTTACAGATAATATTTGTCAACATCAGTTTTTCGTAGAATGAAGTGTTTCTGAACTATATGATATGCAGGTTTGCCCCGTCTGTGCAAAAAAAGTGGGAATGGATTTGGTCGGCCATATCACCATGCAACATGGGAGTCTTTTGAAGATATCCTTTTCAGTTTATATCTAGATTAACTTTTGTTAATCCCCTTCTTTTATCGTTTAAGTTTTTGTTTTTGTTATCGCATTAATTGCTTGTCATTTTCCCCCCTGGTAAGTGTTAATTGCTTGTCCGTGTGGGGAATCTGGCACTATCCGGGTATTTATCATCTAGTAGGAATTAGTCACCAGCTGTTCCCTTTTATTGTCACAAAATTGTATTAAGTTGGCGACCTTAATAGTTAGAATCTATCAATATTATAATAACGTTCCAAAAGGACATGTTTAAGTAGCGACATTAAATTCTTGCCATTTTTCCATCGACAAGGATCTATGTTTCTGAAAAGGCTTGTATCATATTCCCAGCTGTTAGACTTGTCGTTTTGTTTCTGTATCGTGTCAACAAATGTATGTTTTTTTTTAATGCGGCAATGATACTCATGAGGCATATTAGAGAACGACATGGGACTGTGAAATAAATAAGAAGAAGATATATACAACAACTCGTTAAAGTTTTACACACCTAATTGGTTTGTTAGTTATGTTCCTACCTGGATGCTCGTATGAAATATTGAAATGATACACATTTTTGTTGGCTGGTTAACATGTCTTATGTTGTGTAGTGCATAATAGAATTTAAGTTAGGTGTTAAAGTATGATTTAGCTAAGAACTCCGTGAGTGCTTTCGTAGTTCATAGTATAATATGAACTTGATAGCTGTTTAACTACACTCTTTAAATGCAGCTCTATATAAACACTCGATATGTTATTAAGTGTAGGGTATACACCAATTTTTTAGGTTCTTAGTTCTTTACTTTCCTGATTGTGTGAAATGGCATATGGTTTTAAGTGGCTAGTACTTATCAACTCGTAAATCTTGTATTACATGAAAAAAATTGATTTACAAGCAATTCAGTGATCTTACCGAACCTGTTAACTTTTCGCAACGACAAGAAAACGTGTCTTCCAAAGGACGTTTTTAAGAAATGCTACTTAAGATCGCGGTGTTTTTACCCTGACTAGAATATACGTTAGAATAATAATGACAGACTTCATCAACCAATTTGTCTCCCGTTGTCGGACCTATCGTGATCTTTATATTTATATCAATCGACCATGTACACGTGTGCATTTTTATACGGCTGTGGTACTAACGGAATGTCATAGAGAACAGTATTGAAGTGGAGTGTTTATGTATACAGTCTCTTTCACCCATTGTTTCTATGGTTTCTGTTGAAGGATACTTGTATAGGAAACTATAACAAAGGCATGTTGCAATGGCCTATGCTGCAATTTCATCGTTTAAAGTCTTTACTTATTGGAGGCTATTGGTGAATATGTTTAAAACATTAGTTTTACCTTTTTTATTTGTTACTGCTTTCCTTGACAAAAGTCCACATACAGCGCAAGAGAAGATTACGCAAGAATGGGTCTAGTTTGACATTTGTTAATATATTGAAAAAGGAGTTACGTGAAGGAAGTCTACAATCTTTTTTTGGTGGGTCCCAGTCCTTGGTAAGTGCCGATCCCGATCCGTTGTTGTCCTCGTTTATGTCCAATCTCCCTGTGATCGATGAGCCTGTAAAAGAAAAAGCTCATTCCTTAGTTGAAACAAGCTTGGTAAAGGAACACCCGGCTGAAGAACCCCTGGAAAGGTATGCAAATCAACTTCGGTTTTTGTAATTCCTCTTACGGGATTTATGTAGTGAGGCCTTGTTTGATTGCAGTTGTTAAGATTGGCTTTGTCGTTTGTTTGCTTGAAAGCTTTACTGCACTTGATTAATCGGCCTTGGACGCTGACCTTTTCAGTTCTGTTGGTCAGAAAAAGGGAAGCTTTTCAAGCAGGATGAGCCCAGCTTGTGTCTCAGTCTTAAAACCCTGCTATTTTGCTTAAGAACTGCATTAAAACATCCCTAATGTCCCACACTTTATGATCTCCTTATGTGATTATAAGTAGTGACTGAACTTTTGAATTTGAAGTGATGATAATAGTTGAAGATTAAATTTTAATGAAAGCTACTTTTTAGAACTAATATATTGTTTAAAGATGGTATCTCTTTAAGCTTTTTTCATAGGATAAGGGATATCTTATTAAAGAAGGCGGTGATAGTATTATTGAAACTGTTGGAATTGGGGTTGTATGTATGTATATTAAAACTGGAGATTTTGTACCAAATTTTCTAACTTTAAGAAACTCACACCACTACTGCTCATTACCTCTTCACGTGGACACGTGGTTCTACATGGAATTGGTCTAAGTATGCATCAATAAAAAAGACTGTAAAGGACTATTGATTTGTATAGAAACCTAGATACCAGTTGCTCCTTGTTTTGATTCGTTTGGAAGCATACTTTTCAGGATTTACTACTTTTAATTTATCGTTGGTGTTACTCCCTTATTTGGTCATTCCATATGTTTCTCCTGTTTTTTTTTCATTAGTTAATTCGATTGGTTGTAAATGAGAATATTTTGAGCATGCTTTTGGACAAGAAAATCATGAATTGTCATACATTGACATTTTAGTAATACGAGGGAAATCTCTTTATAGTGTTGATTAGTGACCAAAATGTAATTTCCAAATACATATGACAGTATCTGGTTTTTCAGGTGCGGTTAAACAGGAAATATTATATCTGCACAAAAATCTTGGAAGATTCATGTCATCTTAATATCTATCAAGGATGAGTACTTAATTCTTTTCAATGCACCCAGTTGTTAATATGAATTTACAAATTTTCTTTGACAGGAATGTGCAGCGATCACCATTTTCTGACAAGGATCAAGAAGAGTCTGCTAGGAGGAGTGAATTTGTTCAAGGGATGCTATTGTCAACTTTTATGAATGAAGATTTATGAGTTTCCGGTGATATTTGTAGCTCTTAATGGCGCAATATGCAATCTAGTCTTTGAAGAGAGAGAGAGGATCTTTATCATTGTTAGTGGAAGGAGCTAAGTTAGTCGGACAATATATGTATCTGTTTACCTATGTTATGTAAATATTATGTGCATATCGCAGACAGAAAAGTATAATGTACCAGGCTTGCCGCCTTTATTTAAAAATCTGATGACCTTGGTGTTTTTAGAATTATATTTTAGTTAAGTGAAAATTAGATTAGTTTTACAATTGTGCATTCCAATAACAGGTTTCAGAAAAAAACTATTTAAGATGGAATTAACGTACTGCATATGGTACCATGAGTTTTCTAAATCTTTTGTTGTCTGCAGAAAAAGTTCTCATACAAAACTCAAATAACATAAGCAAAGTCATCGTTTTGTTTTCAAAATTTTCTTATGTTTAAATGAACAAGAACCATTTAGGTTTTACAAAAGTTTTAGAGTCGAGACATAAAAATTAATTTCAGTTGATCTTTTACCACTTCCTGAACAAATGTATATAAGACTTAGAGAAATGTTTTTATCCATACAAGCCATTACTTAAAAGTTGGACAAAATGTACGAGCACGCAACAGAATATATATACCAAGAAGAATCCTTGTCAGAATTACAATTACTAAATCTTAGTAACACAGCGAATTATCACAGTAAGACTTACACACCATTATATACATAAAGTGAGTTTATCATCACCATAATCATCCCAGCCTAACTCTTACGCAGCAACTTTTATCGTTACGATTATGTTCCAGAATAAAAATATGAAAAAGAATTCACATCAGTTTCATCCGTAGCTCCTACGATTAATGCTCTGTACCCATACGAGTTTATTCAGAACTCTTACCAATCGAAAACTCAGTAAAGATATCTCAAACGTGATTTTACTTATTTCCCTCTAATGCCTGCTTCACCTTAAGATGTTCAATGTTCAACGATGAGAACGAGATGATTTAAGCAAAACACCTGATCAACGGATGTCTTTTGTTTTCTTGTTTTTTCGTATTTTTTTTCTTCTCTCTTTTTCCGGATAATCTGTCATCTCCGGAAAGTGTTGCGAGATACAAAGAATCTGAAATCGGGGTGATCTACTTGCAAAAGACGAAGCCAGTTGTCAGCAGCGTGTAAAAGAGAATTCGCCTTTTGGTTATCGTTAACATCATTTCCATTCCATACAGAGATTTTGAACTTATAATAAGCGAGCCCAAAGGTGGGCAATATAAGCTTTGAAGGCGTGCTGGTATTGAGTGGATCCCTTGCGTTTGAGGCATATGCATGCGGCCAATCCGCATTGGTACCTGCAAGAACATGAGGAAACATGTTACGGAGAGAGAGAGAGAGAGAGAGAGAAGAGGGGGGGGGGGGGGGGGGGGGGGGGGGATATACCTTTTAATGTGGTAGAGAGGGAATGAAATGTCAAAAAGCAAGCATCCAGATTCTGCAGAGTTGGACCTGTAGGTATCCGATAAATTGGGTACCTAAACAAAAAGAACGCGGATTTAATTTAGAACTTGATCAAAACAAGAGTAACGATAGGAAAACACACACACTTTGAGGTAACAATTTTGTGTTGGAAATTTGGATGAGTCGATGTGGACCTGTGGTGTACCCTTCACATTTTTCATAGACTAATCAAAACCAATATATCCCTTTGTATGGCTTTATGTTAAAATTATATTTGCCAATCATTGCACCAAAATAAAAAAATATGCCAAAAACCATAGCACATGGAGTTGATCAGAGAAACAAACATTACCATGCCACGGAAATCCAGCTAGCAGCTGTTAGATCACAACTTCTGTAGGTTTTGAGTTCTGGAAATCGAGATGCTAGGAGTGCAATCTGTCAAATACAAGCTGATTTACGTAACGTACCAAATATATATAACATTTACTTTGATATATAAAAGAGACTTGCCTTATCAGACAAGGGTTCACGACTATATGGAGTGTCCTGATCTAAATATTCATATATAAGTAGACCAGCAGGGTTGGTAATCTCATCTTCATCAGCTGTTGATCCACTATTTCTTATAGAGAGTCTACTAAAGCTTTGGTTAGTAGCTCGCGTAGTTCTCCAATCACCCCTATTGCTGTTGGTTCTTCTTTGTGTGTTATATTCACTGATGCTATCATCACTGCTCGTTTCTCTAGACGAGTCTGCATCACTTTCTTCTCCAGGCCGCCTGTCACACAATTCGAATAATTTTCATGTCGGTTCTAAAAAACAAAGAAAGGCAGTGCAAACAAAAACTGACACTATTCATTGTATATCAGCAGTCTAGAGTCTTCATAGTCTACAATACAAACAATAAGGGAAAAGGTTACGCTAAAGTATTTTGAAGTTAGTAGGCCATGATAACTTTTTCAAGTCTATCATGCAAGCGACAAGGAAAAGGATACACCACAGTATTATGAAATTAGCAGGGGCCATGATAAGCAAGAAGTTATAAAAGTAGAGAGCTATAACAATAGTACATAATAACATGGATCTTTTAAAAACATAATTAGAACGATAAAATGACCTTCTGTGGTAAATACACTCGATTCAATTTCGAGTGACCCGTTTTATTTGCAAAAGGTGTTGAAAAGAACAAATAAAAATGGAAGAGAAGAGAGAGAAGGTGATAGTTTTCTCCAAGTTTGTTTCGGTCTTTCCATAAATTGTCGTAAAGGGTATACAAACCCTTTATGGAGAGACCAAAACACTAGTGGCTAGTGCAAATCCTATATTCCCTCTTTTTCTTTTTGGTGTATCCATATAAAGTGCACAAAAGGTGTTCATATTGCATCACTCTTCTCAGAGTGAAAACACTTTATTACAACCAACAGTAAAGTTCAAATAGTAAATTTGGCCACTATCTAACTGACCTTTGCCTAGCATTGGGCTTTGATGGATCTATATACAGCTGAATACCGGATAAGAACGGTACATAGTACTGAACAACAGAGTTGGTTCCATTCAAGACAAGAGGAACACCAGCCCCATATGCACTCCACTCTTTGAAAGATTCCCAAAGATCACCCAGGATGAAAAAAGGATGACTTTCTTTTTCACTACTTCTCCATCCCCTCATGCTTGTCTGTACATATCATATTATATTAGATACAATATCAACGAAAAGTACTGTGCGATAGTCTACCCTTCTATCGTTCCACCATTTAAACCAACAAGCTAGTCATACAACCAGAAAGAAAAGGAAAAAAAGAACTTTTTTGAGCGGGAAAATATGGCCAAGAAAACCATCAAAATACTGTCTAAAGTTTGCAATAATTGTCTTAGAACTCCACATGAAAAACAAACCATCTCAACAGCAAAGCAACTGCATGAGCTCAAATGACAAAGCTGATCGTATAAGCGTGCACTACTGAAACATTCTTTCCTAACATAGAGAGAATGCACAACAAACTATTTGAGTTTTGCCCAAGTGTAATGGCATACAACAACAAAGGGCGCAAATAAATGGTACAAGAATCGTAAAATCAGCATTTTGCAGGACTACATAGAAATAACAAACCCTTAATAATTGAAAAATATCGAAAATATAATACCACAGTGGTTATACTGTTAATCATTGAAAAGCTACTGTTGAAAGCAACCCCCCCTGCCACACATCAATTCTTCCCAAATGAAGAAACAACTAAAACTTCTATATTAGATAACCCACAACCATACGCAATTCAATTATTAAGAAACTTTTGCAATGATTATAAATATAACGATACTAACAAACAGTATTCCCCCCCAAACAAAGGTATAAGGCCAAAAATCATCAAAAAGTATATAAAAAGCAATACCATGTGAGTATTTAGTGGAAGTATCAGTTAGTTACTGTAACGACCCGGCCCCACAGACCGAACCGCCACGCCCGTATCAACAATATTGTCCGCTTTGGCACAACTTCCCAGGGGGGTCACCCATCCTGGTACTACTCCAAGCTAAGCACGCTTAATTATGGAGTTCCGTCCTCGCTATTGTGCCGCACGGCTTTAAAAGGCCTTGTTGATAAGAAATAGATATTTAAGCTCATATACCACACGAGTACTCTCATATCTGGGCGATGTGGTACTGACGCACAACACCGCACCACAGAAATTCCTTCCTGGAAATCTGGGTCGTCACAGTTACAATTCACTTTATTTGTTTAGAAAGAGAGCAAAGACCCAAATATTTCAATTTCCTATTAAGTCATGTATAAAACAAAACTGCATAGGGGAACCTCATCAGGCTCTCGAGTTACGACGGGGCCTCTCTTCTTTACTGTTCATTTATATCGTATATTACAATGTCACTTTACGTGATTACCTGCTAGGCTACTATACGACCAAAATGGGAGAATATCATTTTCTTGACATAATAATTGAATCACTTATTCTAAATTCTACCAAATTCCCATGAACTGCACGCACCTCACTGATTTCGCTATATACTGACTAAATATGCTAAATAAGTCTACAGTAAATCGCTCCTGATGAACTTCCCCCTGAATAATTACAAAAAAACTAGCAAACTTATCGTTCCAAAAGATCCCAATTAACTGAAAACAATATTAGCGTATAGCAGAATCCATACTTGATAGAAAACCTATTCCGAAAAACAAAAACAAAACCTTACAGAAATCTTGTGCTAAATATTGATTTAATTGTATCATACTAATTACGTCATGTACCGACTAAATATGCTTAATAATTCCACCTTTAATACTTAGGAATTTTACCAAATTTAATAATCGAAAAAATCACAAAAAACTGAAAACAATGTACGCGATTAACTCTGTGACTACGAATGTTTTTAACACCATTTTCTTGGCATAATACCTAAACAAGCCTAACAAATTTTACCATTTTCCATGGACAAACAAAACATGCAAAATAAGTCTAGTAAAATTGTATCTTGACAAATTTCCCCCAGAATATTTCAGAAAAAACAGAGAATACCATATCAATCCAGTAAAATTCCAGTCAAATGAAAAACAATTGTCGTAAAACACTAATATTACCTGATGAAGAAAAGATAATTCCGAAAATCAATAAAAAATCTACTTCCCTTATATACTGAATTACTGACTAAACATGCAAAATAAGTCTAGTAAAATTGCATCTTGACAAATTTCCGCAAGAATATTTGAGAAAAAAACAGCTTACACTATATTAATGCAGTAAAATCCCAATTAAATGAAAAACAATACTTACAAAACACTAGCTGTTACCTAATAAAGAAAAATAACATTGAAAATCACACACACACACAAAAAAAAACTAGTTTAGATATAATAAAAAAAAGTGATAAGCGTATTCTACCAATTTGGTTATCTACTGACTAATCCAATTAAATTGTATATGAATAAATAAAGCACATTAATTAATTCCAACAAACTGAAAACAACAAAATAAATGCACATACAAATAGTGATTCCTAATAGAGGAAGATGAGAAAACAATAATAAAGATAATAAATAAAAAAGGAAAAAGGAAGGACCTTGAGAGGGGGAACAGAGGGGGAGGTGTGTCGTAAAAAGCGATCGAGATTTGTGTAATCGGAAATAGAAACATGAGATGATGATTTCTTAGTTCTTTGGTAATATTGTTGTCTATTATTATTATTATTATTATTCCTCATCTCCCCTCCCCTCCCCTGCTTCTTCTTCTCTATTATTATTATTATTTAATATATCTTCTCTTTTCCCACTTTTATCACCACCACTTTTCCTTTTTTCTATTTATTATTATTAACTAATTATAATATCTCTCTTATGTTATGTAATTTGGGGGTTGTGTTTGAGAGAATGCCAGTTTTTATTATTATAATTAGGGTTTTTGATGTGAGAAAGATTTGATTTATATATATATATATATATTGGGAAGAAAACCAATCAATCAATCCACAAACAGATAAAGAGAGAGAGAGAGATTTGTTTGTTTGTTTGTGTGTGTTTGGGAACGAAAGTAAAATTGGACTTTAAAATGTGTAAAATTGAAATGTAATTATAAAATAAATATCATCATCATATCATTACGTTAATCTCTGATTTCCCGTTTAATACATTTATATTTTTTAACAAAACAGAGCACTGGTTTTAAAACCGATGTATTTTGTACATGTATTTTATGCTATGTCCGAGACCAGTCCCAAAAAACGTATATTTTCAAGTTCATATATAATTCATTTTGTTTATCTAATCAATCATTATTTGTGACCGAATGGTTGATTTCCTTACTAAATAGCCTAGTCAACCCGTGTTTGAGTCTTTGTTTAGACAATATTTTATTTTTTTTTACTCTCGTTATATAATTTAGTATACTAATGAAACCTTTAATTTTATGTAATATTTTATGTGGTCCCCTGTATTAAGTAAAACAGGAAAAGACCTGATTTGTTAAATAGATAACATATTTGATTTCTGATTTCCTTTTTAAAAAATCATATTATAATTTTAGATCGAATGCAAAATTTGTAAAAATTTTGCTTCGTATCAATTTTTTTTTTAAATGTGCTCAACTTATTGCATCTAATACTTTCTAGTTTAATATTTTATCATTTATTAATCATATCTTATAAGTTTTATTTAAATAACTTTTTTTTTACTCGTGCGCTAATTTAATGGATTGGTCTATATTTTAATAGCTAATATGGGTTTAATTTTATTAGGTATTTTAGTAGCTTATTATTTCGTATGAATTTGTGATGCACGTTACCTTTTTTAAGCACACATGAGCTTTTTATTACGTGCAAGTAGATTAAATTTGCAATGGTGCGTGTGTTAAGAACTTGATATTAATTCTAAATTTGAGCTAGTATTTAATATACACGTCTATTTCAAGATAAACACGTCCATCAATATTGGCTGTTGGCTCATACCTTTATTTATAAAGGAAACACCGGTTACAACTTAGATTTAATATGTATTTCACTAATTAATTAGGTTAAATTATGACCACCATTATAAATTTATAACTGCCCGTTTTCGATGTTGATATTCAATTTGGCACAAGAAAGGATAATGAAAGGGACAACCTATCCATGTCATATAACATAGTATATATTAATTTAATCTTACATTATAGAAGTGTATTTTGTCTTTAATATGTAATGTTATTCGACTAACCACATGTCAAATGCCCAAAAGAAACATTTAAAACTAAAAAGTTTGAATTATATATAAGTCCATGCATGCCCAAGAACACAAGTACCTTTACCTGACACTAATCATGAAATCATACTCCAAATTTTAATTAAACCTAAAGTCGTTTTTAATCTGTTTTAGCAGTCTTAACTCTTAACTACTTGTTCTACTTTATAGAAACTTGAATCTTTCAGAAGAGATTTACCGAGCTTTCTAAACTTATCTAAACCAAAGCTCGGGGCGTTTTTTGCAAATGTTGTATATGTTATTGTTATTATAATTACACTAACTTTTCATTGATAATTATACATGTTTTACTATATAACTCATGAATAAATAAAAGTGGAATAACATAGGCAAAGTAATAAAGGAGAGGTGTGTTGTTGTCGGTCCTTTCCATTTATTTTAGGTATCACGTGCCCACGTAGTATCCGTACGGGCATGGTGTTCACCGGAATTATGACAACGCGTATGAATTTCATAAATAAAAAAATCCCGACCCAACAAAAGTCGGGACCCGATTTTTTCGGGATCCCGTAGGGTCGGGATAGGTTTATCCCGAATCTCTCGACATATTTTTTTATTTTACGACAACGTCATTTTTTATTAACAATTTTTATTTGATAATTCTAAACATGTTATTAACACGAAACATAATACTAGTTTAAAAATAACATTCATAATGAATGAAAAAAGAAATCAACATGTAGTAGAAAAAATAGTGTGAGACTACAAATAATGGAGTAGATAACAAAAATTGATACGTTTTTTATTAGATTTTTTTACTATTTAGTTTTATTCACACAAGCAACAATTATCATACTACATGACATATATTATCATTATAATTTTTATAATTGAAAAATAATGAACATTTATCTTTTTTGAAATAACAATATAACTTTTTTATTTAATTATATTTTTTATTTTAATAGTTTGATATATTCAAAACTACAAATATATATTATACTTATTTAATTATAACTAATATATGAAACAAAAATGATTGTAGGCTATATGACAGATTGCTTACATTGTATGGTAATGTTACAAGGTTCGATTCTTATCATTTGTCTTTGATATAAATTAATTTATATTTTAGTGTTGAAATAAAAAAATCATGTTATATAATATAAATTATAAATTAATTAAAAAATCGGGTCGGGTCGGGACACCCGACGAAACCAAAATTGCCACCCGATTCCGAAGTTTGTCGGGTCGGGACTCTTCTCGGGTCGGGATACGGGTCAGGTCGGGATTTTAGTAATTTTTTCCAGCCCTAATAAATACTTGTAAAAAACAAGACGTGTGTAATTGTTTTTACCGTTGAACATTGAGCCTAATATTTTAATGGTTTCACTTAAAAGTAAACTCTCTTAAAAATACATTAGTATAAAAAATAAAAACAAAAACTTTTGGTAAGTGTGTGTGTGTGTGTGGAGAAACTAAAAAATGGAAAAAAAAAAAAAAAAACACAATACAATTTTAGAAAACAGTAGGGGTGGGTAAAAAATCCGTAAATCCGCCTCGTAACCCAACCCGCATAGATTGGGGCGGGTTGAATGTTAAAAAAAAAATCAATCTGCCCCTCCCCAATCCGTTATATATTTTGCGGGTCGGGTTAGGGTTGAGGTTCACAAACCGCCGGTTAATCCGTCCCAATCCGTTTCAACCCGCAATATATATATATATATTGTGTATTTTAAGATACCAACATTTAATTATTGTTATATTTTAGTTTTATTACTTGTTCGTGAATGTTTTAAACGTACTTTGATTGAGTTTAATTTATATTTATATTTGAAATATTCAATTTATTTTAAAATTTGGGTTGATTATGCAAACTATGAAAAATAAAGGACCATAATAAAAATGTAAGAATCAATCTAAACCCAACCCGTCCCAACCTGCAATTTATTTTGCGGGTTGAATTGAGTTGGGTTGGGGTTTTAATTGTAACGGGTTATATTGGATTGGATTGAGATTTAAATTTCATCAATTCGTTTCAATCCGCCCCGCCATTTATTTTACGGATTGAATTAAGATTGAAACAAATCCGTTCCGACACGTCCCGTGTCAACCCCTAAAAAAAAAAACACACAACAATATTAGTAAAGGACATTCAATACAGACACGTTAAATGCAATTTAACATAGTAATTGTTGGGAAAACACATAATAATAATAATAATAATAATAATATTAATACAGAGTGATAATGGTTAAATAGGAGATTTAATGGACCGACTTTTATTTGGAGAAGTAAATATATATTTATATTTATATATTTATTTATTTTCTGGTGGAGACTCAGCCTAATTAATATATATATACTCTGATTGGTTTTAGTTTAATTGGTTACATCTTTAATTAATTTTGAATCTGTTTTTACCCCTTTATTTGTATCTGTTTTATATTCTACGGCTTTTATATGTTGATTGATTCTATTTTAATTTTTTGTTATGTTTTTATTTGAAGTAAATTACATCTACTTTATTGAAAACCCTAATTTCTTTTTACTGTTAGGTATTCGCCTGATTAGTATATACAGATTGGTTTTGGGTTAATTAGTTACAACTTTAATTAATTTGGATCTGGATTCATGTTTATTTGTATTGGTTTTATATTTTAGGGCTTGTATATGTTGATTGATTTGATTTCAATCTTTAGTTGCGTTTTCATGTGCAGTAATTTAGATTTGTTTTACTGAAAACCCTAATTACTATTTACTGTTTTATTTTGGGGTTTTGTATAAGTTGATTGATTCGATTTCAATCTTTAGTTGCGTTTTCGTGTGCGGTAAATTAGATCCTTTTTTTGATTGATTTTGGGTATTTAATTGCAACTTTAATTAATTTGGATCTGGTTAATGTTAATTTGTATTAGTTTTATATTTTAGGGATTGTATGTATATGTTGATTGATTCAATTTCGATCTTTGGTTACGTTTTCATGTGCAGTAAATCAGATCTATTTTACTGTAAACCCTAATTACTTTTTACTACTGTTTGATTTTGGGTTTTTTATTGCAACTTTAATTAGGTTCGACCTTTTTTAGTTAAGTACTTAGATCTACTTTATTGAAAACCCTAATTACTTTTTACTGTTAGGTATTCGCCTGATTAATATATACAGATTGGTTTTGGGTTAATTAGTTACAACTTTAATTAATTTGGATCTGGTTAATGTTTATTTGTATTGGTTTTATATTTTAGGGATTGTATATGTTGGTTGATTCAATTTCGATCTTTAGTTGCGTTTTCATGTACAGTAAATTAGATTTTTTTACTGTAAACCTTAATTGCTTTTTACTGATTGATTTTAGGGTTTTTGGATTGCAACTTTAATTAATTTGGGGTTGAATTAATCTTGATATGCTTACCGTTTTATGTGAAGTATTTAGATTTACTTTTTTTAAAAGATTTTATTTCTGTCCGTACAGATTGATTTGGGTTTTTACTCGCAACTCCCCTGTCTGATATTTATTTTAGGTCCTTATGTTAGTTGTTTTATTAGTATATTAACATCTTGTATGTTTTGGACTGTAGGAGTTTTAATGATTTGATTTTGTTTGCTCCATGATTGGTTTTTTAATGAAATAGTTATATCAATGTTCTTAAATCCCTAAATACTTTTCGAGTAGCTGTAAATTGCAAATATCTGAATATTTTTTTTTATTTTATAATGTACTCTTTTAGAAAGATGCAAGCGTTTTGGTTTATCAAGATCTTATGCCTTAATTTGAAGAAGCAGTTGTATTGATTGTGTGAATTTTTCTTACCTATAAAATTGAATTTAGTAAAATGCATAGAAACTATCATAAAACACTAAACAACATCCATACTTCTTTCCTTTTTTATTCTAGTATTGGACTCTGCCTGTATATGACTTGTGATTTTGTTTATCATTTGTTCATTATCTAGCAATTTTATTAAATTAGTTTTGGCCCCCGTTAGGGATTCAGTTTAATATTATGTGCATTTCCGTGTTGTAATTATGGAATGATTGATTGCGAGTTTATGTTTTCTTTTGAATATAAAAGAACTCGTATCGTTTTAATTATTCAATTTATGGAATAGGTGCAGTAGAGATTGGTATATAAAAACAAAACAGAACAAGCTGGGTTGATCGGAAGGCATGCTTTTCAACATATTGACTCTTGATCCCTCATCAATATAATTATGTGCTGTATCGGCAATTAATGACAAGAGTAAAACTTGTTGCTGGCCCATTTGAATATCCCGTCGGCGATAGATCTCTGCTGGATATGATTCGTTGTAAGGTAATACAAATGCTTTTATAGTCTAAATAAGTTTTTAATTGAAAAAATTGCTGTATATACCGGTAAACAAACTACTTAAATGTAAACTTGCAAACAAATCGACGTGACAACAATATTCACTGATTATTTAGTTTCACGCTGCAAAGTTAAAAAAATTAGAACATGCAAGCCATGTGAAACCGGCTTCCTCTTATGACACTAATGTCTTCCTTCTATGAAGATATGTAATATTCTTTATTTTGTATTTTGGTACTTGTTAGATATGACTACTTTCTTTTAATTTCCTCTTTGTTTTTAAATAATTGGCTTTCTAATTCATATACCTCTGTTTAACCGGAACCGGACCTCTTGGATTATGAATTGCCATTTCTTTCTTAAGCACACGGAACTGGCTGCAATGTCTGACTTGGAACTAGCTGCCCTTACTTTGGTTCCAGGTTCTGGGCTTTCCTTTCGAACCGGAACCGGAACCGGAACCGGAAGGTCGAGTACTTGGATCCTCCGTAGTGTAGAGAGCATGCACCCGATTTCTGAATAAAATACTTTGATTACGTATTTGTCAACTAATTCTGTATGACAATATTTAAACTTTGCATTAGCTTTGATAATTTCTTTTGTTCTGACTCGAAGATAATTGTTTGTGGTTGTAACAAAGCATATAAGAATGCTTTTATTATTAGTGCATGTGTTTTCCTGCTTCTGTTCCGTATTTCATTAACATGTTTGTTCCTCATGACGACTTTCTTCTCATTGGGTTAATTTTAATAATAATGAAGTAATAGTAGTAATAAAATGAAGAAATAGCATTGGGTTAATGTAATAATAATAATTACTTGGACCGAAATAAAAGGAATTCGACCCGTTAGAGATGAGCGCGTAAATCCAACGTGGCAAGTATTAGCCGACTTACTTTCCCTATATATATGCTTTGATGTCTGACCCCTCTTAAACCCAGTAATGGGCAAGCCTTGTTCACTGGTTCACCCTTTTATTATTACGCCTTTAATTGTGTCTTAACATCCAACCGCTCTTATAAGCTCCGCTTTTGAAAAATTCGTTACAAAAGTATATACAAAGGGCAAAGCTGGTACAAAAGGCTTGAATTATGAATTTAGATCAAATGGCTTGAATTATCAATTTATAGTTGATTTTTTTTCGTCTTTTGAGTTTACTCCTTGTTTACCACTTACGTTTTCTTTTGTTTTTTTTCCCGAGGTTCACAAGAGAGTGCTTCCCATGAACGGGTCTTCATACCCAGTCTTTGAAGGCACCGAGGCAGGAGGAATATAGTAGGATGCCAAGAAGCTACAAATCTAATTCTTCACACATTTGTGCTGATTGTTGTGAGTATTTTTTTTCTTTGTTTTAATTTTATTAAAGATCGGTAAGTCATCATAGCGAATAAGGAATAACCTATCTCTTAAGAATTGCGTGTTATTGGTAATCGTTCCGGTGGTTTAAGAAGAGGATAACCTCCAGACAATATCATATTTCTTAATCACTTTAGTCGTACTTTTTCTTTACTCATTTTTTGTTTGATAATTCTCATATTTCTTGGCATTTTAGATTATTTTCCCCTTGAGTTTGTCTGTTACTCTTCTAAATACTGAACTAAATCCAAAGTAATAAACGATAAAGTGCATTAATGCAGAAAACCTGAGTTCATGGACTTAGAAGGCCAATGTGAATGATTTGTGAAGGAAAACCTTACCTCGCTAATAACTCTTTCATATAATTGACATGTGACACATAAAAAAGGCCTATACTGAAAGTGCTTTCTTCATAGTCTAATACCAAGCTTTGCATGCAACTCATACTTATATTTAGTTTAGATTCTTGGTTGTAATGAGGAAGTCATGGCTGACTTTGGCATCAGATCAGCAGCAGTTAACCTATCTTTCTGTGATATTCATACATAGGTACATTTTTTTGGGCGTTTTTTCTTGCTTAATTGTTTCGTAGAGTTGGTTTTATATACAGGATTTCAACTTACACAGGAAACCACAATGAGCCTGCCTTGCCAAACAACGTTATTTCAGACTTGCAGAACTGTACTGTAAGACATTTTTTTTTTTGCCCATTATACCCTTTCGCTGTTGTCACATTTTATTTTGAAATGCCCATACTTTAGCATGAGGAAGGTACTCTTTTGATGGTTTGATACATGTCAATATTGGACAATTATTTCAGTTGTATGGTACTTTCCATGTAAATCTTAATAAACATCTACAGAGGGTTTCTATTTTTGAATTTGGGAATTGATTAGGTTTAGCTATGTGTTTGTTTGTAGCACTTTGGTGCTTTTCCGATTTTTTTTCTTTTGACATGGTTTGGTCAGTGTAACATAAGGGCAAAAAAGTTCAGTAAATTGACTTCCAATCTTCTCACTGAAGTAAATGACATCATTTTACATCTTCATGCTTGTGTGGTTCTATCATAGTTTAAACTCTTTTAAGTATCTTAACTGAAAGAATGTTGATGAGGTTAGTCATGGAGTTGATTTGCAGCGATTTTCTTGGATATTTAGACGTTACTAGAGTTACGAATATATGGTGGCTTCATTATTTTGTTGTTTCTTGATTTTTCTTCTTTTAATTATGAGTAGCCTCTTATTTGCAAGGTATTTTAGTTTGGTGCTTGTTGTTCGTCCAAGAACAACATTTAAAAAGTATGTACACACACTCAAAGCTTCTACATCTTTATTCTTTACATTGTTTGCACTCGTAAAATGTTAATTTTATCTTATATCCTTTAAACATTTGGTTGTTGTGTCTGAATTGATTTAGTTTATTAATCTAGAGCTAGGTATATAATTGGCTGAGATGCTAATGACGCAATGCAACTGCATAAAATTTTGATTACTTCAATTTTTTAAGTTTGAAAAATTGACACATGAACTTTAAATCTGTATTTTTAAATGCTCTGATATGAACCAGAATTTTCACCTAAAAGATGTAAAGATCAAGGGGTGCAATTGAGTTTGCTAGAACTTCCATATAATTTGTTTAAGTGCATTGTCATTTGTCAGGCTTTAGATCTGAAAGTATGCATAAGTTTTACTTCTAATTACTTTAGGTTCTCGGTTGGATAATCGCGAAAAGCACCATTGTCCTCATTTTCTTGCCATATGTACTCACTTTCTTTAGCGACTCTTACTCTGCAGGTAAACTTCCATACTCAAGTGTGGTTTTTTGTAACTTTGTATATCTTATTGCTTACTTTTGACAGCATTTTTATCTGACAAGAAAATTGTTTCAGGATCCTAGTTGCAACGACGCAAAACTGTAAAAGATATATGTGCTCTATATAATGTCCAAAATTAATGCACCTTATTGAATAAAGTATATATGTCCTTGGGAAGTATGGTACTGTTAATTACTTACTCTTTACCTCATAAAGGTGAAAGCTAAGTTGCTGATTAATTGTTTATCATCAACTTAGCTTTCACCTTTGTCTCACTGTGCTTTAGTTTTTTAGGATCTATACTAATGCATGAACTGCATTTCTTTAGGACAATTTGTTGCATAAGCATGCCTCGTTGTAGATATAGTTGTAAGCTAAATTTTTAATAAGAGTGGTTTATCCTGCAAGAATTGAAAATTATATTAGTCAAATTCTATTTTGCAAGCACTTCCGCGGAGATCCATTTTCACCCCCTTTTTGCTTAGTTGGGTCAAATATTTAGTGATTGTTTTACATGTCCTGTATTTTAAAATCCTGTATAAATAAATTCAATGTAT
This sequence comes from Primula veris, assembly GCA_963682055.1. Classification (NCBI taxonomy): domain Eukaryota; kingdom Viridiplantae; phylum Streptophyta; class Magnoliopsida; order Ericales; family Primulaceae; genus Primula; species Primula veris. The sequence continues at coordinate 367,470 of OY821748.1, forward strand.
ATTTATTGTAAGGGTAGTAGACATGTTCGAAGAAAGTTTCCGTGGAGGACTAAGCAAGCAGATAAGCATGTCCATATCCCTATTTAATAATGCTTTAAATAATTTATGGTTATTTTCTGGAGTTTTTACAAGGAAGACTTGCATGTATCTGTACAGTCTCTATTGGGTTGTATAATCGATCTCGTGTATTCATATATATATATATATATATATATATATATGTTTTCTTTTCTTTTCTTTTTCAGGATCTAGCCAAAGCTTCAATTTGATCAGAATTTAGAGGGGATCGAATGAGACGAAGAGTGTTCTTGTAAGTCTGAACCATAACCTTTTAAAAATGATGCTTTAAACAAATCTTACATGAAAACTTATACTCTGTAAGATTTTACTATATTTTTTTGAATTCACATCCATCCGCTACTAATATTAATCCAGAGTCATAATGGTTAATGGACCGACTTAATTTGGAGAAGTAAAATTACTTGGTCACTACTCTGTTCTAAGAGTTAGCGCGTAACGGTTAGTTTAGGCGCTCCCTATTTCCCCGCTCCCACTCTCTCTCTATATATACATCGTATTTGCTCTTCAATTAACAAATTAAATCCTCTTTTACCCCCCATCTCTCTCTCTCTATATATATATATATTTATATTTATATATTTATTTATTTTCTGGTGGAGACTCAGCCTAATTAATATATACTTTGATTGGTTTTAGTTTAATTGGTTACATCTTTAATTAATTTGGATCTGTTTTTACCCTTTATTTGTATCGGTTTTATATTCTACGGCTTTTATATGTTGATTGATTCTATTTTAATTTTTTGTTATGTTTTTATTTGAAGTAAATTACATCTACTTTATTGAAAACCCTAATTTATTTTTACTGTTAGGTATTCGCCTAATTAATATATACAGATTGGTTTTGGGTTAATTAGTTACAACTTTAATTAATTTGGATCTGGTTAATGTTAATTTGTATTGGTTTTATATTTTAGGGATTGCATATGTTGGTTGATTCAATTTCGATCTTTAGTTGCGTTTTCATGTGCAGTAAATTAGATTTTTTTACTGTAAACCTTAATTGCTTTTTACTGATTGATTTTAGGGTTTTTGGATTGCAACTTTAATTAATTTGGGGTTGAATTAATCTTGATATGCTTACCGTTTTATGTGAAGTATTTAGATTTACTTTTTTTAAAAGATTTTATTTCTGTCCGTACAGATTGATTTGGGTTTTTACTCGCAACTCCCGTGTCTGATATTTATTTTAGGTCCTTATGTTAGTTATTTTATTAGTATATTAACATCTTGTATGTTTTGGACTCTAGGAGTTTTAATGATTTGATTTTGTTTGCTCCATGATTGGTTTTTTAATGAAATAGTTATATCAATGTTCTTAAATCCCTAAATACTTTTCGAGTAGCTGTAAATTGCAAATATCTGAATATTTTTTTTAATTTTATAATCTACTCTTTTAGAAAGATGCAAGCGTTTTGGTTTATCAAGATCTTATGCCTTAATTTGAAGAAGCAGTTGCTGTATTATGTTGTTTGAAGAGTCTAGCCATTGTATTGATTGTGTGAATTTTTCTTACCTATAAAATTGAATTTAGTAAAATGCATAGAAACTATCATAAAACACTAAACAACATCCATACTTCTTTCCTTTTTTTATTCTAGTATTGGACTCTGCCTGTATATGACTTGTGATTTTGTTTATCATTTGTTCATTATCTAGCAATTTTTATTGCGACTTTATTAAATTAGTTTTGGCCCACGTTAGGGATTCAGTTTAATATTATGTGTATTTCCGTGTTGTAATTATGGAATGATTGATTGCGAGTTTATGTTTTCTTTTGAATATAAAATAACTCGTATCGTTTTAATTATTCAATTTATGGAATAGGTGCAGTAGATTGGTATATAAAAACAAAACAGAACAAGCTGGGTTGATCGGAAGGCATGCTTTTCAACATATTGACTCTTGATCCCTCATCAATATAATTATGTGCTGTATCGGCAATTAATGGCAAGAGTAAAACTTGTTGCTGGCCCATTTGAATATCCCGTCGGCGATAGATCTCTGCTGGACATGATTCGTTGTAAGGTAATACAAACGCTTTTATAATCTAAATAAGTTTAATTGAAAAAAATTGCTGTATATACCGGTAAACAAACTACTTAAATGTAAACTTGCAAACCAATCGACGTGACAACAATTCACTAATTATTTAGTTTCACACTGCAAAGTTAAAAAAATTAGAACATGCAAGCCATGTGAAACCGGCTTCCTCTTATGACACTAATGTCTTCCTTCTATGAAGATTGAGAAGTTGACTTTATCATTTATAAAAAAATTGCGGCCTATGGAACTGTTGACTTTATCATTGGAACTGTTGACGTTTTTAGGGTGATCTATGGAACTGTTGTTAACGTAGGGAAAGGCGATTTGAAAACTCCTTCCAGGAAAGGGTGATCTATGTGTTGTATCTGATGGCACGGATTGATGATACTGTTGAAAGAATTCTTACGAGTAAAATTTGTTGCTGGCCTATTTCAATATGCCTGGCTGATAGATCTTCTGCTGGACATAGTTAGTTGTAAGGTAATGATATAAATCTTTCTTTTTTCTAAACCAAGTTTAATTAAAATATTGGCTTATGAGTAATCTTAGGCAAATAGACTATTTAGACGTAAAATTGCAAACAGACTGAAGTGACAGCAATACACTTATCACTGAACCATAGCAATGAACATGTTGCTTGTCCATAGACTAATTAAATGCTGACACATTAGCTTGTTTGGGTTGTTCATTATTTGGTTTATTCAATGCTGTTAAGTGAAAAACTGTAATATGCTAGCCTTGTGTTTTGGTTACCTTTTGATTTTTATTGACTACACATTATTTTCTGATACTCAACTACTTATATTAATATATTTACTGTATTTTGGCATTTGATAGACAACTACATTGTTTTAGATTCTAATTTGTTTTTAGTTATTGGCTTGCTTATACATATTCCTCTTTTCTTAGAAGAGCTTTTTGGATTATGAAAATTATAGGTTAAGTAAGGGAGGACCAATCTAAATACCAATCTACTTTTGTTGTGTATTTCGGTACTTGATAGATATTTTTACTTTGTTCTACTATCCATTTATAAGTTATTGGCTTGCTTATCTGTACACCCCTTTATATAGTAGCCTTGAAGCATGAGTATTAAGGGTTGAAGGGGTACATCTGATTGTTTAGATCCTCTCATATATTCCCTTGCATGCATACACTTTGCTATTTATTCATTTATCTGGTAGATGATTACTTTGTTATAGTTTCTTCTCATGTTTTTTATTTATTATGTTTTGGGCTCATATACCTATATTTAGGACAGCCGCGAGAATGAGGATTATTTGGCTGAGTACTTGGATCCTTCCAAACATCGTAATGCGTAAACCTTGTGCACCGGATTGCCCTTTATCAGTATATTCTAAGATACTTTTGGTTACGTATTTGGCAGCTATTTCTGTCGGGATGTATTTAAATCTCAATTTAATTTCTTATCATATTTTTGCTGAGAATAAATGAAGTATGATTCTTACACTCTCCCCTGCTGTTTATAAGCGAAGCCTGGGTGATTCAACTTGAAATGTGCTTAGGAACATGAATAGTATATTTTTATACAATAAACAGACAAATATGCGTTGGTCGTCATGTGTGTCTGTACTTTTGTTCTGTATTATCATTCAAATATTTGTTCTCATAGTAACTTTTCTCATTTATTGTGCATTCTACCTGTACTGGGAGTGGAAGGAGAGCAAGTATTACTTTTGAGCTTAGTAGTGTAAGTTGCCATGCGGTGGTATCTTTACCTGTAATGTTTATCATGATCGAGGCAAATTGGTCTAATTTTTTTTGTTTTTGTTTTCATGCGTTTAGCAGGCAAAGCATATGCAGTGTAGTATACAAGAACTTAAAAATATTCGGCTTCTACTCCATCAGGTACTTGTTATCTTGTCTTCTTGCATGGAAAAAATTGAAATAGTTGACTCTAACATTTGCATATTTCCACTAGTAAATTTCATCTGAAGTATTGTTATTGCTTAAAATTGGCTCCCTTGTATGGAAAAGATTGAAATAGTTGACTTTTGAACGTTTTTACATGTTTTTCTTGGATTTTCATGCAACATACATGTAAATAGTATATTATCATGTTAAATCAAGAATTTAAAGTCTATTAACTTAACAACGATATACCATAGTGAAGCAATAAATATTATGATAATAATGTTCGCGCAGTTTAACATAAGCAAAACAAGTCATGAACCGGAACCGAGACTTTGGTCGAGTACTTGGATCCTCCAAACCTCCGTAGTGTAAAGGGCATGCACCCGATTTCCCTTTATTAGTATATCTGAATAAAATACTTTGATTATGTATTTGTCAACTAATTCTGTATGACAATATTTAAACTTTGCATTAGCTTTGATAATTTCTTTTGTTCTGACTCGAAGATAATTGTTTGTGGTTGTAACAAAGCATATAAGAATGCTTCTATTATTAGTGCATGTGTTTTCCTGCTTCTGTTCCGTATTTCATTAACATGTTTAATCCTCATGACGACTTTCTTCTCATTTCGATGTGCATTGTACCTGTACCGGGTGTGGATGGAGAGCAAATAATACTTACGACCTTATTAAATGTAAGTTGCTTTTTATTAGTATCTTTCTTAGTAGTGCTTATCTTTCTTTACGTGAGTTGGTCTAATTAGTATTTGTGTTTTGGCGTATTTAGCATGCAAACCCTATGCCAGCACAGTATGCAGGAACTTCTAAGCAAAGGTCAGGTACTTTGTAATCTTGTGTTTTTCTAATGTGGAAAAGATTGGGAAGTTGACTTTATCATTTATAAGTTTCTGTTGGTTAATTATAAAAGACATGTTTTTTTTAAAAAAATTGTGGCCTTTATTTTATGATCTTAATGTTTATTTTATAACAGATTTTGAAATCGGACGTTTTTAGGGTGATCTATGGAACTGTTGTTAACGTAGGGAAAGGCGATTTGAAAACACCTTCCAGGAAAGGGTAATCTGTGTTGTATCTGATGGCACGGATTGATGATGCTGTTAAAAGAATTCTTACGAGTAAAATTTGTTGCTGGCCTATTTCAATATGCCTGGCTGATAGATCTTCTGCTGGACATAGTTAGTTGTAAGGTAATGATATAAATCTTTCTTTTTTCTAAACCAAGTTTAATTAAAATATTGGCTTATGAGTAATCTTAGGCAAATAGACTATTTAGACGTAAACTTGCAAACAGACTGAAGTGACAGCAATACACTTATCACTGAACCATAGCAATGAACATGTTGCTTGTCCATAGACTAATTAAATGCTGACACATTAGCTTGTTTGGGTTGTTCATTATTTGGTTTATTCAACGCTGTTAAGTGAAAAACTGTAATATGCTAGCCTTGTGTTTTGGTTACCTTTTGATTTTTATTGACTACACATTAGTTTCTGATACTCAACTACTTATATTAATATATTTTCTGTATTTTGGCATTTGATAGACATCTACATTGTTTTAGATTCTAATTTGTTTTTTTGTTATTGGCTTGCTTATACATATTCCTCTTTTCTTAGAAGAGCTTTTTGGAGTATGAAAATTATAGGTTAAGGAAGGTAGGACCGTTTACCCAGGTCCTCGTAAAACAGCGTAAGCCTTGAATAGCGGGTTTCCTTTTATCTAAATACCAATCTACTTTTGTTGTGTATTTCGGTACTTGATAGATATTTTTACTTTGTTCTACTATCCATTTATAAGTTATTGGCTTGCTTATCTGTACACCCCTTTATATAGTAGCCTTGAAGCATGAGTATTAAGGGTTGAAGGGGTACATCTGATTGTTTAGATCCTTTCATATATTCCCTTGCATGCATACTTTGCTACCTGTTCATTTATCTGGCTGATTATATATGTATATTTATCTAGATAATATATGTCTGTTTTAGAGGAGCCTTGAAAATGAGGATATCAAACCCATATCATAGAAGCCTTGTATTCTGGATTTCCTTCTCTAAATATGTATTAATATACAGTATATACTTATATAATACTGAGTATATTTATATGCGTAATATATGTCTGTTTTAGAGGAGCCTTGAAAATGAGGATATTGGTTGAGAAGGTTAGGACTGTGTGCCCTCATCCTCCTCAAACCCGTATCGCAGAAGTCTTGTATTCTTGGTTTCCTTCCCCAAATATGTTCAATATACTTCTATAATACAGAGTATATTTATATACATAACATATGTCTGTTTTAGAGGAGCCTTGAAAATGAGGATATTGGTCGAGGAGGTTAGGACTGTGTCCCCTCATCCTCCTCACACCCATATCGCAGAAGCCTTGTATTCGGGGTTTTCTTCTCTAAATATGTATTAATATACAATATATACTTTTATAATACCGAGTATATTTATCTAGATAATATATGTCCGTTTTAGAGGAGCCTTGAAAATGAGGATATTGGTCGAGGAGGTTAGGACTGTGTGTCCTCATCCTCCTCAAACCCATATCACATAAGCCTTGTATTCTGGGTTTATTTCTCTAAATATGTATTAATATACAGTATATACTTATATAATATTGAGTATATTTATATACATAATATGTCTGTTTTAAAGGAGCCTTAAAAATGAGGATATTGGTTGAGAAGGTTAGGACTGTGTGTGCTCATCCTTCTCAAACCCGTATCGCAAAAGCCTTGTATTCTTGGTTTCCTTCACCAAATATGTTTTAATATACTTCTATAATACTGAATATATTTTTATACATAATGTCTTTTTTAGAGAAGCCTTGAAAATGAGGATATTGGTCGAGAGGAGGTTAGGACTGTGTGGCCTCATCCTCCTCAAACCCGTATCCCAGAAGCCTTGTAATTTGGGTTTTCTTCTCTAAATATGTATTAATATACAATATATACTTATATAATACTGAGTATATTTATCTACATAATGTCTATTTTAGAGGAGCCTTGAAAATGAGGATATTGGTTTAGGAGGTTAGGACTGTGTGTCCTCATCCTCCTCAAACCCCTATCGCAGAAGTCTTGTATTTTGGGTTTCCTTCTCTAAATATGTATTAATATACAGTATATACTAATATAATACTGAATATATTTACCACATAATATGTCTGTTTTAGAGAAGCCTTGAAAATGAGGATATTGGTTGAGGAGGTTAGGACTGTGTGTCCTCATCCTTCTCAAACTCGTATCGCAGAAGCCTTGTATTCTTGGTTTCCTTCACCAAATATGTTTTAATATATTTCTATAATACCGAGTATATTTATATACATAATATATGTCTGTTTTAGAGGAGCCTTGAAAATGAGGATCTTGGTCGAGGATGTTAGGACTGTGTATCCTCATCCTCCTCAAACCCGTATCGCAGAAGCCTTGTATTCTGGGATTCCTTCTCTAAAAATATGTATTAATATACAGTATATACTTATATAATACTGAGTATATTTACCTCAGAGGAGCCTTGAAAATGAGGATTTTGGTTGAGGAGGTTAGGACTGTGTCCTCATCCTCCTCAAACCCGTATCGCAGAAGCCTTGTATTCTTGGTTTCTTTCACCAAATATGTTTTTAATATACTTCTATAATACCGAGTATATTTATATACATAATATATGTCTGTTTTAGAGGTGCCTTGAAAATGTGGATATTGGTCGAGGAGGTTATGACTGTGTGTCCTCATTATCCTTAAACCCGTATCGCAGAAGCCTTGTATTCTGGGTTTACTTCTCTAAATATATATTAATATACAGTATATACTTATATAATACTGAGTATATTTACCACATAATATATGTCTGTTTTAAAGGAGCCTTGAAAATGAGGATATTGGTCGAGGAGGTTAGGACTGCGTGTCCTCATCTTCCTCAAACCCGTATCGCAGATACCTATGGGTTTCCTTCTCTAAATATATTAATATACACTATATACTTATATAATACTGAGTATATTTATATACATAATGTCTGTTTTAGAGGAGCCTTGAAAATGAGGATATTGGTCGAGGAGGGTAGGACTGTGTGTCCTCATCGTCCTCAAATCCGTATCCCATAAGCCTTGTATTCTGGGTTTCCTTCTCTAAATATGTATTAATATACAGTATATATTTATATAATACTGAGTATATTTATCTACATAATATGTCTGTTTTAGAGGAGACTTGAAAATGAGGATATTGGTCGAGGAGGTTAGGACTGTGTGTCCTCATCCTCCTCAAACCCGTACTATACAGTATATACTTATATAATATTGAGTATATTTATATACATGATATGCCTGTTTTAGTGGATCCTTGAAAATGAGAATATTGGTTGAGGAGGGTAGGACTGTGTGTCCTCATCTTCCTCAAACCCGTATCGCAAAAGTCTTGTATTCTTGGTTTGCTTCCCCAAATATGTTTTAATATACTTATATAATACTGAGTATATGCATAATATAATATACTTCTATTTTGTTACGATGTCCATTTTGTTTTAACATGAATGGCATATACCCTTTCCAATAGTAGCCTTGGAGCATGGGTATTATGGGTTGAAGTGGTACGTATGACATTTAGATCTTCCTCAAACCATGTAATGCGAATGACTTGTGTACGTATGCTTCTATTATTAATGCATGTGTTTTCCTGCTTCTGTTCCGTATTTCATTAACATGTTTGTTCCTCATGACGACTTTCTTCTCATTTCGATGTGCATTGTACCTGTACCGGGTGTGGATGGAGAGCAAATAATACTTACGACCTTATTAAATGTAAGCTGCTTTTTATTAGTATCTTTCTTAGTAGTGCTTATCTTTCTTTACGTGAGTTGGTCTAATTAGTATTTGTGTTTTGGCGCGTTTAGCATGCAAACCCTATGCCAGCACAGTATGCAGGAACTTCTAAGCAAAGGTCAGGTACTTTTTAATCTTGTGTTTTTCTAATGTGGAAAAGATTGAGAAGTTGATTTTATCATTTATAAGTTTCCGTTGGTAAATTATAAAAGAGATGCTTTTTAAAAAAAAATTGCGGCCTTTATTTTATGATCTTAATGTTTATTTCATAACAGATTTTGAAATCGGACGTTTTTAGGGTGATCTATGGAACTGTTGTTAATGTAGGGAAAGGCGATTTGAAAACTCCTTCCAGGAAAGGGTGATCTATGTGTTGTATCTGATGGCACGGATTGATGATGCTGTTGAGATAATTCTTACGAGTAAAATTTGTTGCTGGCCTATTTCAATATGCCTGGCTGATAGATCTTCTGCTGGACATAGTTAGTTGTAAGGTAATGATATAAATCTTTCTTTTTTCTAGCCAAGTTTAATTGAAATATTGGCTTATGAGTAATCTTAGGCAAATAGACTATTTAGACGTAAATTTGCAAACAGACTGAAGTGACAGCAATACACTTATCACTGAACCATAGCAATGAACATGTTGCTTGTCCATAGACTAATTAAATGCTGTCACATTAGCTTGTTTGGGTTGTTCATTATTTGGTTTATTCAATGCTGTTAAGTGAAAAACTGTAATATGCTAGCCTTGTGTTTTGGTTACCTTTTGATTTTTATTGACTACACATTATTTTCTGATACTCAACTACTTATATTAATATATTTACTGTATTTTGGCATTTGATAGACAACTACATTGTTTTAGATTCTAATTTGTTTTTTAGTTATTGGCTTGCTTATACATATTCCTCTTTTCTTAGAAGAGCTTTTTGGAGTATGAAAATTATAGATTAAGGAAGGTAGGACCGTGTACCCAGGTCCTCGTAAAACAGCGTAAGCCTTGAATAGCGGGTTTCCTTTTATCTAAATACCAATCTACTTTTGTTGTGTATTTCGGTACTTGATAGATATTTTTACTTTGTTCTACTATCCATTTATAAGTTATTGGCTTGCTTATCTGTACACCCCTTTATATAGTAGCCTTGAAGCATGAGTATTAAGGGTTGAAGGGGTACATCTGATTGTTTAGATCCTTTCATATATTCCCTTGCATGCATACTTGGCTACCTGTTCATTTATCTGGCTGATTATATATGTATATTTATCTAGATAATATATGTCTGTTTTAGAGGAGCCTTGAAAATGAGGATATCAAACCCATATCACAGAAGCCTTGTATTATGGGTTTCCTTCTCTAAATATGTATTAATATACAGTATATACTTATATAATACTGAGAATATTTATATACCTAATATATGTCTGTTTTAAAGTAGCCTTGAAAATGAGGATATTGGTTGAGAAGGTTAGGACTGTGTGTCCTATCCTCCTCAAACCCGTATCGCAGAAGCCTTGTATTCTTGGTTTCCTTCCCCAAATATGTTTAATATGCTTCTATAATACAGAGTATATTTATATACATAACATATGTCTGTTTTAGAGGAGCCTTGAAAATGAGGATATTGGTCGAGGAGGTTAGGACTGTGTGTCCTCATCCTCCTCACACCCATATCGCAGAAGCCTTGTATTCGGGGTTTTCTTCTCTAAATATGTATTAATATACAGTATATACTTTTATAATACTGAGTATATTTATCTAGATAATATATGTCTGTTTTAGAGGAACCTTGAAAATGTGGATATCAAACCCATATCACAGAAGTCTTGTATTCTGGGTTTCCTTCTCTAAATATGTATTAATGTACAGTATATACTTATATAATACTGAGTATATTTATATACGTAATATGTCCGTTTTAGAGGAGCCTTGAAAATGAGGATATTGGTCGAGGAGGTTAGGACTGTGTCCTCATCCTCCTCAAACCCGTATCGCAGAAGGCTTGTATTCTGGGTTTTCTTCTCTATATATGTATTAATATACAGTATATACTTTTATAATACTGAGTATATTTATCTAGATAATATATGTCCGTTTTAGAGGAACCTTGAAAATGAGGATATTGGTCGAGGAGGTTAGGACTTTGTGTCCTCATCATCCTCAAACCCATATCACATAAGCCTTGTATTCTGGGTTTCCTTCTCTAAATATGTATTAATATACAGTATATACTTATATAATACTGAGTATATTTATATACATAATATGTCTGTTTTAAAGGAGCCTTGAAAATGAGGATATTGGTTGAGAAGGTTAGGACTGTGTGTCCTCATCCTTCTCAAACCTATATCGTAGAAGCCTTGTATTCTTGGTTTCCTTCACCAAATATGTTTTAATATACTTCTATAATACTGAATATATTTATATACATAATGTCTTTTTTAGATATATACATAATATGTCTGTTTTAAAGGAGTCTTGAAAATGAGGATATTGGTTGAGAAGGTTAGGACTGTGTGTCCTCATCCTTCTCAAACCCGTATCGCAGAAGCCTTGTATTCTTGGTTTCCTTCACCAAATATGTTTTAATATACTTCTATAATACTGAATATATTTATATACATAATGTATTTTTTAGAGAAGCCTTGAAAATGTGGATATTGGTCGAGAGGAGGTTAGGACTGTGTGTCCTCATCCTCCTCAAGACCGTATCGCAGAAGCCTTGTATTCTGGGATTCCTTCTCTAAATATGTATTAATATACAGTATATACTTATATAATACTGAGTATATTTACCTCATAATATATGTTTGTTTTAGAGGAGCCTTGAAAATGAGGATTTTGGTTGAGGAGGTTAGGACTGTGTCCTCATCCTCCTCAAACCCGTATCGCAGAAGGCTTGTATTCTTGGTTTCTTTCACCAAATATGTTTTTAATATACTTCTATAATACCGAGTATATTTATATACATAATATATGTCTGTTTTAGAGGTGCCTTGAAAATGTGGATATTGGTCGAGAAGGTTAGGACTGTGTCCTCATTATCCTTAAACCCGTATCGCAGAAGCCTTGTATTCTGGGTTTCCTTCTCTAAATATATATTAATATACAGTATATACTTATATAATACTGAGTATATTTACCACATAATTTATGTCTGTTTTAAAGGAGCCTTGAAAATGAGGATATTGGTCGAGGAGGTTAGGACTGTGTGCCCTCATCTTCCTCAAACCCGTATCGCAGATACCTATGGGTTTCCTTCTCTAAATATATTAATATACACTATATACTTATATAATACTGAGTATATTTATATACATAATATGTCTGTTTTAGAGGAGACTTGAAAATGAGGATATTGGTCGAGGAGTTTAGGACTGTGTGTCCTCATCCTCCTCAAACCCGTATCGCAAAAGCCTTATATTCTGGGTTTCCTTCTCTAAATATGTATTACTATACAGTATATACTTATATAATATTGAGTATATTTATATACATAATATGCCTGTTTTAGTGGATCTTTGAAAATGAGAATATTGGTTGAGGAGGGTAGGACTGTGTGTCCTCATCTTCCTCAAACCCGTATCGCAAAAGTCTTGTATTCTTGGTTTGCTTCACCAAATATGTTTTAATATACTTATATAATACTGAGTATATGCATAATATAATATACTTCTATTTTGTTACGATGTCCATTTTGTTTTAACATGAATGGCATATACCCTTTCCAATAGTAGCCTTGGAGCATGGGTATTATGGGTTGAAGTGGTACGTATGACATTTAGATCTTCCTCAAACCATGTAATGCGCATGACTTGTGTACGTATGCTTCTATTATTAGTGCATGTGTTTTCCTGCTTCTGTTCCGTATTTCATTAACATGTTTGTTCCTCATGACGACTTTCTTCTCATTTCGATGTGCATTGTACCTGTACCGGGTGTGGATGGAGAGCAAATAATACTTACGACCTTATTAAATGTAAACTGCTTTTTATTAGTATCTTTCTTAGTAGTGCTTATCTTTCTTTACGTGAGTTGGTCTAATTAGTATTTGTGTTTTGGCGCGTTTAGCATGCAAACCCTATGCCAGCACAGTATGCAGGAACTTCTAAGCAAAGGTCAGGTACTTTGTAATCTTGTGTTTTTCTAATGTGGAAAAGATTGAGAAGTTGACTTTATCATTTATATGTTTCCGTTGGTAAATTATAAAAGACATGCTTTTTAAAAAAAAATTGCGGCCTTTATTTTATGATCTTAATGTTTATTTCATAACAGATTTTGAAATCGGACGTTTTTAGGGTGATCTATGGAACTGTTGTTAACGTAGGGAAAGGCGATTTGAAAACTCCTTCCAGGAAAGGGTGATCTATGTGTTGTATCTGATGGCACGGATTGATGATGCTGTTGAGATAATTCTTACGAGTAAAATTTGTTGTTGGCCTATTTCAATATGCCTGGCTGATAGATCTTCTGCTGGACATAGTTAGTTGTAAGGTAATGATATAAATCTTTCTTTTTTCTAGCCAAGTTTAATTGAAATATTGGCTTATGAGTAATCTTAGGCAAATAGACTATTTAGATGTAAATTTGCAAACAGACTGAAGTGACAGCAATACACTTATCACTGAACCATAGCAATGAACATGTTGCTTGTCCATAGACTAATTAAATGCTGACACATTAGCTTGTTTGGGTTGTTCATTATTTGGTTTATTCAATGCTGTTAAGTGAAAAACTGTAATATGCTAGCCTTGTGTTTTGGTTACCTTTTGATTTTTATTGACTACACATTATTTTCTGATACTCAACTACTTATATTAATATATTTACTGTATTTTGGCATTTGATAGACAACTACATTGTTTTAGATTCTAATTTGTTTTTAGTTATTGGCTTGCTTATACATATTCCTCTTTTCTTAGAAGAGCTTTTTGGATTATGAAAATTATAGGTTAAGTAAGGGAGGACCAATCTAAATACCAATCTACTTTTGTTGTGTATTTCGGTACTTGATAGATATTTTTACTTTGTTCTACTATCCATTTATAAGTTATTGGCTTGCTTATCTGTACACCCCTTTATATAGTAGCCTTGAAGCATGAGTATTAAGGGTTGAAGGGGTACATCTGATTGTTTAGATCCTCTCATATATTCCCTTGCATGCATACACTTTGCTATTTATTCATTTATCTGGTAGATGATTACTTTGTTATAGTTTCTTCTCATGTTTTTTATTTATTATGTTTTGGGCTCATATACCTATATTTAGGACAGCCGCGAGAATGAGGATTATTTGGCTGAGTACTTGGATCCTTCCAAACCTCGTAATGCGTAAACCTTGTGCACCGGATTGCCCTCTATCAATATATTCTAAGATACTTTGATTACGTATTTGGCAGCTATTTCTGTCGGGATGTATTTAAATCTCGAATTAATTTCTTATCATATTTTTACTGAGAATAAATGAAGTATGATTTTTACACTCTCCCCTGCTGTTTATAAGCGTAGCCTGGGTGATTCAACTTGAAATGTGCTTAGGAACATGAATATTATATTTTTATACAATAAACAGACAAATATGCGTTGGTCGTCATGTCTCTGTACTTTTGTTCTGTATTATCATTCACATATTTGTTCTCATAGTAACTTTTCTCATTTATTGTGCATTCTACCTGTACTGGGAGTGGAAGGAGAGCAAGTAATACTTTTGAGCTTAGTAGTCTAAGTTGCCATGCGGTGGTATCTTTACCTGTAATGTTTATCATGATCGAGGCAAATTGGTCTAATTTTTTTTGTTTTTGTTTTCATGCGTTTAGCAGGCAAAGCATACTAATACATGAACTTAAAAATATTCGGCTTCTACTCCGTCAGGTACTTGTTATCTTGTCTTCTTGTATGGAAAAGATTGAAATGGTTGACTCTAGCATTTGCGTATTTCTATTAGTAAATTCCATCTGAAGTATTGTTATTGCTTAAAATTGGCTCCCTTGTATGGAAAAGATTGAAATAGTTGACTTTTGAACGTTTTTACATGTTTTTCTTGGATTTTCATGCAACATACATGCTGTAAATAGTATATTATCATGTTAAATCAAGAATTTAAAGTCTATTAGCTTAACAACGATATACCATAGTGAAGCAATAAATATTATGATAATAATATTTGAGCAGTTTAACATAAGCAAAACAAGTCATGAAAATGTCTCAAACACCAACTTAAAAAAGAAAATGCAAATATAATAAAAAATCAACAAGATATGAAAAGAAAAGATCGGTATTAGTTTTGTAGCTTGCCAGAGGTGAGAGAAGAAAGATACATGGCGATCAAAGAGAAAATACGTTTAAGATATGTTTATTTTATTGCTCTATATATATTTATTTTATTGCTCTATATATATTTATTCTAACATATTTTAACCTATTTTAACTTATTTTAACATATTTAACCGTTTGACCCATCAGAATATGGGTTGGTCCAATTTAAAATCTATTTTAAAACAGCTAGCAGTTTAACATAATTATGTTCGAGCACATAGGCGAGGCACCGCCTAGGCGGCCGCCTCAGCTTCCTTTTAAAACAGTGTTCCGGTTGAAGGAAAAAGGGTTGGTAACTGTAACTTTCTCCATTGTTCTAGATTTTACTCCTTTTTCCTCCCTGCAGCTTGTTCTGTTTTCTACAGAGTTCTTGTAGTCTTCATTGAAACATGGAGGTTAGATTTGTTAACTTTCAGGAATTAGTTATTCGGTTCAGACTGTGATAATAACACATTCACAGAGAGGCTAGGAATTAGGATACTCATGTTGCTTGTTTAGGACGTGGGTGAAAAGAATGGAGAAGGAAATTTTAAGATTACCCTTTCTTTGTAAAAGTTCTTATGTTGTCTAAAGCTTGATTTGATTTCTCATAATCTTACATTTATATTTTCACCAGAATCTATTCTACGCCTCTTCTCGTTCTTCTTATCTATTCGATCTTCTTGTGAAACTTTATCTATCCCTTGTGAGTGCTTTTTCACCAACTCTCATCTCTATTACTGCTCTTCTCTAGGTTGGGACCTTATTGCTTATAACTGTCCGATATATAGTGTTATTGATTAAGCTCTTCTTTCCATATTTCACCAGTTCCCAATGCTTTGCAGGTTGACTTATCAACTTGGTATATTGTTATTCTTTAAATTATAGACCGAAGAATGTATTGATTATGTTTTCCAGGCAAACAAGTTTGGGAAACAAGTATACCTGTCATAAATAGCTTATTATACTTTACACCAATGTATACTGGTGGGTTAGTATGCTAGCTAGCCTCGTATGGTCACAGACTCACAATGTTATACTTGGAACAATAGTAGTAAACATGCAGTACACGATATACTCGGTACTCATTTTTCCCTTTGAAAAAAAATTAAATAAAAATATTCATTTACTTTAGTTTAACTAAGTTGGAACTTTTTTTAAGGATGGATTCTTCACTGACTGAGAAGTTAGTTGCTGCCACTAGTTTACTTCATTTTAAAGTACTAACAAAACCAAATTTGTTACAGTTTGGTAAATGAATAATCCATCCTTTACTTCATTTTAACGGATGGATTCTTCTTTGACTGAGAAGTTAGTTCCTGCTCTTAGTTTACTTCATTTTAACGTACCAACAAAACCAAATTTCTTACAGTTTGGTCAAAATGGAATGATTCATTTTTCCTTTGGTAAATAAAAGAAAGATTTATTGACTTTAAAGGAAGAATCGGCAATAAATTGAAAAGAGAAGTCGAAATAGAAATAATGGTGTGATTGATGATCGTAAACTTGTATCATCCAAAATTTAACGTTTTCTTCAAAACCATAATATATATGTATATGTACATAATATATATATACATATATATATATATATATATATACATATATATACATACAGGGGAAGGATATATCGACACATCAAAAAACACACTATGTTTACATTGATATATCGACACATAAAAAAACACACTATGTTTACATTTTAATCCTAACCATTCATTACATATGTTTTTAAGGGTTGTGATGGTTTATTTGTTTTAGGTAATCTTGGCCATTGAAAAAACCCTAAAAAGATAGTTAGGATTAAAATGTAAACATAGTGTGTGTTTTTATGTGTCGATCTATCCTTCCCCCATACATATATATATATATGTACATAACATATATATATAGGTATATTCTGTAAGGGTTAATCAGTAGCCTCATAAGCCTGTGGTTAGCCTTTTTAGTCAACCTCATCTTAAGCACTGGCAATGCCAAATATGTAACAGGTTAATTGATGAAATGGAAACGACAGACTTGGACAAATCAATAGTTGACAATGAAGAGGAGAAATATGAGAACACGCTAATTTTCATGTCGCAATTACAATGGCCACACACCAGCTGTTTATGCTTCTCTTCCCCTTGCCCTTGCTTCTCTTGGTAATTATTTTTCAAAAAAAACCTTGGCCCATACAATGCGCCAATAATTATAAAATAAGAAATAGTAAGGGATTACCAATAAAAAATAGTGTAGTAAGGAAAGAATTGTAGTTGCGTGCTACATGAGTCTGTTGGGATTTTGAGTAATCAATTCGCTCCATAGAAGAAAGTCTGTATGTTCCCATATGTCATTAGATTCGTCTTTTTCATGCATGTCTTTTACTACTTTATATGTGACACTAAAATAATCATGGAGGTTATCTTTGTAGGAGTGGGGTGTTTAGTGGGTGCTAATCTAGCTGCATAGTATTCTAGTAATTTGATAGCTTCTTTATGGAGATGAAACAGGAGCAAACATACTACATAGCAGCATCTTGTGAAGAGCATATACGGTTAGACTAATGCCCTATATAATTCATTCTTTGCAGCAGTTTTTTTCCGTTAGTACAGTTTTAAACTAATTTCTTATGATCTTATGTGTTTGAAGTAGTTAGGCGGAAATTGGTTAGTTGCCTTTTTTCATCACGTGGCTTCCTTAAGCAATAATATTGCCATTCATATTGCCTGTTTGAACAAGCCTTAAGGTTAGCATATCTGTTACACTCTATAATATGTAGAACTTTATATTGAAGAGAACCGCTATTTTTTGTCCGTTTTTAACAATTTCAGGATTTACACAAATATTACCATAATAATGACACCTTAACCTTACAACACTTCATTATTTTCTGTGGCATCTTTGAGCTATTTCTTTTTCATACTCCCATACATTCACTCATTGAGATGGGTACATGCATTGAGTTTGTAAAATTTGAAACTTAGTTTCTAACTTTTATAACCAAGTTTTATAGATTGACTATTTTTTTTAACTTTTTATGAAAAGTCAATTTTTTTTTAACTCTGGTCAAACTCGTAACCCAGTTACGACTTACAACTGGGAGTTATTAACTTAAATTTGGATTCATATTTTAGGGCCTGGAAAAAGATGCACCCATAGGCAAAACAGAGTTTCCATTGAGAAAGAAGCATGTTCTATTAAATTAAGTTAAGATCTGGGTTTTTTTTGAACTTATCTTCATATGGCGAAACATGGCTGCATATTTATTACTCATTTACCTTCAGTGGCAATGGAGAGAAGAACAAATAGGTAGATTATTCTATAGAAGCAACGAATAAATTTATCAACTGTTAGATTGTATATTGTTTCTATCTGTAATCCTTAAGATTAGCTGGGTAGTACTTCTGAATAGAGGTCAACTTTGTTGCAATCCTGAAATTCCGACTTGCCTATACGTGCCGCTTGTGTGTTCGTATGTTAATTGACGTTCAGGAAATGGCAACAGCAGGAATTTGGGTTTATTTTAAAATAGAAATCAGCTAGAGTTTACACTTGGTGTAATATGATTTATTTATCTTTAAGTGTTTGATTACTAGAAGCTAAAGGATTTTATCTTTTGCTTCAACATTATGCAATCCTTTTTATCCAACTTACTACTCTCCTTATTAGTTTGTATATTCTACTCTTTGTTTTGGAAAATGTGATCATTTATTTGGTTTTTGTTCCAGAGGTTGTCCTGCAATTGGCGGTCTGGTTTTGGTCCAAGTGTTTGAGCGTATCGGAACCAGGTGGTTTTCTACTTCCCCACCAAGAAGGTAAACAAACATTATATCATATCTATTTATAGTTCATAATTCATTATTATTAAACGATATTTATTTTTAATCCTTTAGTCCACAGACTACTGCGTGACACTCGTAACATGCACTAATTTTGGGCCCATTCTTTTATTTGGTCTATTTCCCTACATCACTCTTGGAAAGTGTCCATTAGTATGATCAAACTGGCTCGTCTTAAAATATGCAGTTGTGGACTGTAGATTTTTATGCTAATATAACTCCTAGTATAAATAATTCAAGGCCCTTTTAACTCAGTGGTAGAGTAACGCCAATGTAAGGCGCAAGTGATCGGTTCAAATCCGGTGAAGGGCTTTTGGCCCAGAAAAATTAATCTCGCTTTTTCTTTATACCTCACCACTTCTGATTTTCTACTTTCAGAAGTATTCTTAGATAAGGACACATGCAATAAAAAAAGATCCCCAGAAAAGCTTTATGAGGGAAAATGATACCTAAAGGGCTTCAAGTTGTTCCTGGTCTTTAAGTTTATAAATTCAGCAGCTGAGATAAGCATAACAGTTTTAGAATGCGATTTCGAAAAGTATACATCATAAAATGCAATAACTATTTACAACTTCTTAAAATCATAGTTGGGATGCAATATCATTTGCCCTTTATATACGTTTTGTTGTTAAGAGTTTTTGTCATGATATGATTGTATTATACATACATACATATGTATGTATGTACATATACATATACATACATACATACATACATATACATACATATACATACATACATATACATATGCATACATATACATACATACATATACATATGCATACATATACATATACATATACATATGCATACATATACATACATACACATACATACATACATACATATAAATATATATACATACATGCATACATATATATATATATATATAATTTCGAGCAGATCAGGTAAAACTTGGTATAAGAAGACTAAACTCATGATGTTTAAATTAGTGGCTTTCCCTCTTAAGTTCCAAATTTAAAACCAGAGGTTTGGAGCTTAATTCAAGTAATATCTTCATCTACAGTCCTATACCAAATTTTAAACTAAATCCATAATCAATTATAATTCACTTATTTGAAACCTTACATATACTTTACTTCATAGACACGAGTAAGTTTCAGCACAATCTGTTCCCGACAGGCTAGTGACTTGACATGAGGATTCAACATAACGAAATTGTTGTTGCTGCATAAAGTGCTCAGTATCAGAAGTTTGAAAAAATAATTATAGACACCTCAGTTTTAGAATATGCGGGCCATGTGGCGACTGTTGGTGTTATTATTGGAAGTTCAAGGACAATTAATTATTATTATTATTTTGTTAGATTATGGTGACTAAATCTGCCACTGAGCTTTTTTCCTTAAAAAAAAATAGTACCATCTGTTAGGACCCTCAACGAACTCATGTGGACACTCCTCAGCCCGAGGACAATCTCTCAAAAACACATGTTGATGTTGACCCTTTTTTTTTTCTTTGCTGATTCCTCTCAATTAAATTTGCCATGTTGCACTAAGTTACTTACGGATGTATGCATGCGGTCCGGGAACACTTTGGGGTGAACACCCATCCGAACAAGTAGGGTCAATAGTTCAGCATTTAGACCGTAACATTTAGTCTAGGATCAAAAGTTAAACCTCAACAGATAATATTATAACGATAAATAAACTAGAAAAAAGGCTAGTGATGAGTTCAAAAGTCTCAATTCATAATAAAATACTTTAATAGATTCATGAGTGAAGGCACGCTGCCATTCGGCTACACCTTCTTGGAGCCAAATTGCATTCCCTGTCCTTGTGCTCTCCTCTGAAACACTGCCGTGAATTACACAAAGTCCAGTGGATGGTGCTAGGGGCAAAGCCCGCAGGGATTGTGGCACCAATTACCACAACATTCTTCTCCTCCCAAACCATAGCAACAACAGCAGCAGAGACGATATAATCAAGAAGCTCGTTAAAGAAAAGCTTTGCATTTCAGAGCTAAATCTTTATTCTCAAAATTGCCAATAATCTTTCTTCGCATCATGCTTAATTCATGATTAAGGTTTGCTCCATTTTCGCTCTGTTGAGCTTACTGTTTTCTGGTTTGTAGTCTATTTAAGCTTTAAATCACTTTGATAACTTCTTTTCGTGGGATTTCTTCGGGGTTTTATTTGCAAAAGAAGACGAACCTTAACGTTCAAAGTCTCTTTGCTTATTTATAGGGTTTCTGTACATTACCTGAGCTATCAAACATTAGGGTCAATCACAGCTAAATCATCCATTTTGAGCAATTCCGAGCAAAGTAATTGTTTGGCTAGGTAACCCAAAAAGTTCCACTCCCTGTAGCATACACAACTTGACATGTCTGAAACCAAAACATTCTAGAATTGAATCCAATTGACGGGTTAAACCTTGTTTTTACGCACATGAAAGAGGATAAAGTGGTAAATGTGCTCTTTAGATTAAACGTTTTGATCATTTGATATGGTCAAATTACAAGTCTCTTAACTGATCCGATGGTGGTCCTCAGCATTTGTTGATAAACAATGAGATTCTTTCGGGAAAAAAAAATGATAAAGACAAAAGGACCTTGTTGTTTCTCTTCAATTTAGTGTTGAATCTTCACCACTTTGGCAACATTGTTTGTACTTACAGTACCAACCATGTGATAACTGTAGGCGGCCAAATTATATCAATTGTTATTTAGTTAAAAACACAATTGCAAATAGAAAAACTTTACTGAAAAAGTAAAACTTCTTATTACTCCTTAAGTTGTCTACATGCTGTCTCTCAAAACTTACATAAACATTGCTTAATAAATCAAATTTTTCACTAGACCGAACAATCTCCAGCAATGGAAAATCCTGTATCTAATCGTTCCAATTTCGAAATATTTCCAAAGGATTATATATTACCACCAGATCAAAGACCCAGCAATAAAACTATTCCTCTGTGCAACACGGTCCCGGTGATTGACCTTGCCAAAGTAGAGGGCGATGATCGAATAAATGTGTAAGTCACTCAATGACAGTTAAAAAAATATGGCCGAGTAT
Source organism: Primula veris (assembly GCA_963682055.1). NCBI lineage: Eukaryota > Viridiplantae > Streptophyta > Magnoliopsida > Ericales > Primulaceae > Primula > Primula veris. Next base: position 389,466 of record OY821748.1, read on the forward strand.
CTGAATGCGGCTGAGTATTCGAATACGGTTAAAAACTGTGTACGTCATTCTAAAATTAATAATAGGTTAAAAAAAGACAATTAAGAATGTGGTTATTTGAATGCCAGTGAGTAAATTTCCTTGTAAGAGAATTTGCACTTTAAACAATAACAAGGCTCCCTAAGAGTAAATATGCGCTAAAGAATTTGTTTAGACCTTAAGAAATTGTATCTACGGTTTCAAAACCTCATGAGATATTTTAACACTTAGTGAACGAATGATACCGAAAATCTATAAGAAAAGACGGTTAATCAATTATGAAATTTATATGAATAACAAATTGTTCTTGTTCGAATGAAGAACAAAATTGCACTAAGAAAGTACAAAAAGCCAAGTCTCATAATGCATAGAAAGCGAGAGATTTATTAAAGATACACCTCTAAGGGTGCCTAATTGCTCGTGGTCCCAAAAAAATAGTTCATGTTATGAAAACGAAAAGTGACAATTAGTGTTTTTTAAGCCAAGTTGTATATAAGTAAAATGTATTTATTGTCCCTACAAAATTAGCAAAACTCAGCACACACAAAAGAAAACTCATAAGCCAAAATTTTTGGATCAAGAGAATGGATATTCTTCTTTCAAGCTGGTGTAAAGATGTTAAGTCCTTGCCTGAAAATTATAGATTTCCACCTCATCAATTGACCTCAAGAGCTTAATGCTCCATCATTTTCCAACCCCATAATCGATCTTCTGAAATCTGCAAATAAAGAAAAACACGAGACCATTGATCAAATTCTAGAAGCGGGAGAGGGGTTTGGTTTTTTTTAGGTGTTCTATTTTATTACTTTTATAGTTCTGGTAAATGTAATACATATGTATCAGGGGATGATATATTGGTATGAAATGTTAACAATTTTTATAAACACAGGTGATCAATCATGGAATTTCACAATGTTTAATAGAAGAAGCAATGAATGTGGTTAATGAGTTCTTTGACATGCCTGCTGAGATTAAGAAAAGTGTTTTTAAAACCGATCCCGAAAAAAGATGCAGGCTTTACACAAGTTCCTTTCATTATGACACAGAGAAGGTTCATCTTTGGAGGGACAACTTAGCACACCATTGTTATCCTCTCAACGATTGCCTACTACTTTGGCCTGAAAAACCAACCAAATATAGGTAAATAAAAATTATGTCAAACAATATATATAAAAAAAAAGATATCACCATCAGGTGACGTAATTTTGACATATTATTCATATATGTACAATAAATACCTGTTTCCTGCATGTGTTGGTTAATTTTGATGGGCATACACAAACTGCTTTTTAGATTTGGACAATCATATAATTGACATATTGTTCACTAAACTTGATTTCCCCCTAAATTCTATTGTTTAAATATTTATGCTTTCTTGTGATTTTCTCCTACTCTTTAAATATACACTTTTTCAAATCAATATAAAAGAACTTTTTATAACATTAATGATTTACTCTCTTATAAAAAAGTAACTTTTGATGCCATTTTAATAATTTTTAAGACGCTATATATCATGCATGGTCGTTAGTTTTTAAGTGGGTACTTATAAGTGGACGAAAAGCTAATAGCAAAATTAGTTACAAATGTAAGTATGCTTGAGGTTTTTGACTATGTTCAACCTTTTTTAATAACATAGAGAGATTGAGACAAAGTGTAGCTTCATAAATAAAAATATGGAAAGTAAGGAAAAGTTCAAATTTCAAAGAAATTAACATTATTTATTCATATTCGAGCATCATGAAAACATTGAAAAGGTTTAAAAACACCATTATAGATCTTATTAAAAAGTTAAAATAACAGGACAACAACCATACTAAATCGAAACAACACATCGAAAAGACGAAAACAACATCACACTCAAATACTTAAAAGTTCAAAGTAGAGCAATTTAAGAAAGAGCATTTTTAAGCATATGCCTCAGGGTTTTCCAAGAGGTAAGCCTCAACCAGTTTGTACATTCCGTCGGCCTTAGCTTTTCCCTCTTTCATCTCCTCTTCGGTGATCGCTACATCAGCACCCGATGGGTAACAGTTGCTCACTGTCTTGGAAATTGTACCGCCATTTTCTGATGGCACAAACTGAACCTCATGAGCTATTTTCTCGAACCTACCCCCCAATGTATCACCCTCGATCACAGTGTACTTGTATGTGAGCGTCTCCTCGTTAAGCTCATCGATTTGCGTGGTCATAGAAGAGACTTTGTTCTCTCCTGCATGGATTACACAGTTGCTTAAACTGTTAAACAAGTTCTCATTCTTTCAGTTTCATATATATGGGTATAATAAACTTAAGTGTCATTTGGAAGAAATGTTAATATACATTTCATAATCAAATTTAATGAAACTGCAGTCTGTTGGGGTAAGTTACCGCTGCTTTTAACTCCAAGAAACAAACATGTAAAATATCAAGTGCTAAAACAATTCTATATCAATATTGTTTTACTTTAGAAAAAAAATATAGTTTAACTAACTAATATATTTTCCTCACCTTCATTGAAGGTAATCTTCTTAACAGTTCCAGCTCCGCCATCGCCTTTAATGATTTCAATGCTCTTGATACCCTGTGGGATAAGTTTAGGAATCAGATTATCAGCGTCTTTGATCAATGCCTTAAAGAGTCTAGCGGGGGCGATAGGGGAAACAAGTTCGTCGTTGAATGTGAGTACACCCATGCCTGAGAAAGTTGCGAAAACAAAGACTATAAAGATATAAGAAAATTGAGCTGAAATTTAATTAATTAGGTAATGCTGTTTTTGCTTGATGGTTGGGATTAGTGAGAGGTGTGTATTTATATAGGGTGAAGATGTTGTTAGGGGGTGATAAAGCTTGGGATTCTTTTATTTTGCTTAAATGGATGATGATTACAAAGACACAAAAATAATTATTCTTGTTATCCATTTTATATGTCGCTACCAATGAATGGCCTAATGGAAATGCTCATTTATTTTATGGAGGAGATACGATTTTGCAATTTGATTCATTTTTAGTACCTACATTTGTCTTACTTCGGTCTAGTAAATGTCAAAAACTGATCACAAGGAGATCGCGAGAAGCGATGTATTTAGGTAGATTTACATCTCGATCGGGATAAATGCATCTATAATAAACATGGGCCTTACCGTCTTCTTCTTCTCAAAAATCCGGTCTCGAAACCAAATCCGCCTTTTTTGATAGTATGTACTCAAAACTAACGAGTTATAATTTGTCAAGTTTCAGAAAAATAAATTGCTTGATATCATGGAAAAAACACCCATATTTTCTGATTCTGTTAATTCTAGTTTGTTCCGGCCTGATAGTTTTATTTGTGATTTAAAAACATAAATAATCTTATTATTATTATTATAAGTTGAATGAACGAAGAATGCAACTTTAGATGATCACATGTATATATATATATGAATTATGATGAAAGCGATATTGTCATAGTTTATTTATTACTTAACTAGATTTGAAAACAAGAATCTACTATTTTCATAAACATATTGTTATATACACTACAAAATAATATTTGATTTAGTGAGAGTCAAAAGTTGTCACAAACCTGTCGCAAATTAACTAAACTGTCACAAAGCCGTCACAAATTGACTAAACTGTCACAAAGCCGTAACAAAAACCGTCGCTAATAAGCTCGTAACAAAAAATAGCGTCACTAATTCCATCGCTATTTGAGCATTTTTTTATAGTGATATATCTTGGAGGACCTTTCATCAAACATGTTTTTATGATGTCACAAAATTATTAATTGAAATTAAGGAGAAAATCTTCGAACTCTTGCAACTTAATTTGTATTTTCCTTCTTTTTTTTTCCCCCTCTCATTTTCGTCACATATTAACGATGTTGGATTTCAAATACGTACGTCATCTACAGTTTTTATATATACAGTATATATGTATTAGTATTGTCATTTCATTTGTGAAGGTTATCTTTAATTGCAATTTGCATGTTTATATATTCTTTCCTTTCTTCTTTTGTCAAAGTTGATAAATGATAAATAAATAAAATGTACCGAGGATATATATATCAACCACAATTTATTTTTTCTTTTTATTTTTTGTAATAATAATCATTCTTGAACTGGTATTGAGAGTACCTAATTTTCATGGGACTAACACACAATTATTAAATGCAAAAAGTTCATCATCTAGAATAGCGCTTAAAACACAAAACTACTGCTTTATTCAACTTTTCTTCTTATTTACAAATAAACTCCCAATTTATGACCGATTAGTCAGAGGTTTTGTTTTCCGTCCCCCACTTGATACATGCGAGTTGCAAGTCGAGGCTTCATGACCGTAACTAAAGGTGTCTTTCGATGAGTTGTCAACCCGTACTCTTCTTCCATATTCAGGTCACCGGGATTCATATTGTCCGGTAATTTCCAACTGAATCCATGTATTAAGTTGGCCAAGGTTGATCTCATCATCTTCATTCCAAGCCTTAAACCAGGGCACATTCTTCGTCCCGAACCAAATGGCAATAGCTCGTAGTGTTGTCCTCTTTCGTCAATATTTTTTCCTAGAAACCTCTCTGGGACAAATTCTTCAGGGTTGTCCCACGAACTTGGATCTCTGCCCAGACTGTAAACATTGACAAACAGAATTGTGCCTTTAGAGATGTGAAAGTCTAACACGTCACAATCTTCGATGGCTATATGTGGAGCAAGCAAAGTAGCAGCTGGATAGAGCCTCATAGTCTCCATCACGATTGCTTCTATAAAAGGAAGTTGCGTACTATCTTTTTCTTCAACCCATCTTTCTCTTCCAATTACTCTGTCGAGCTCTTCAGTCGCTTTTTCTAAGAGATGTGGGTGTTTTAATAGTTCAGACATTGTCCATTCCACTGTGGTTGGGACAGTGTCTGTTCCTCCAGTTATTATACCCTGAATTACACCTTTGACATTATCGTTAGTAAACTTAGCTTCAAGGTTAGATTCATCGGTGTGCTGCAATAAGACATCAACAATATCCTTTGGAACAAAATCACACCCCGCTAATTCCCTCCTAGTTTTATGATCATTAACCACAAAGTTTAAAAACTTTTCAATTTTTTTGGGAAAAGCCTTCATTCTCTTCAAATACCCTTGCAAGTCCAAGAAATTGAGCCATGGGATCCAATCTCCAATATTGAACACACCATTAAGGTAAAACCATTCTTCTAGTAGCTCTATAAGCTTGTCGATATTTGTAACAGACGAGTCGTCAGCCTTGTCCTCTGTGAAGTAATTTTTCCCAAAGGCCTGTCTACTTATACTACGCAATGTGTAGCGAAGCATGTGTTCTCGCAACATGATCGGCTTCCCTATTAGGGTATAAAGTTGAGAAAGGAAAATATGTTCATGTTCAACGCGCAAATATTCATACTTACCGAGTTGCTTTGCGGAGAGCAACTCGTTAGCTAAGATTCTACGAGCTTGATGCCAGTATTGGCCATAAGGTGCCCATGGTAAACCTGTAAAGTTATAATCTGTGTACCTTCCAGCAGCTGTCGTTTGAGGGCGGGATGCAAACAAGTGGTCAACTGTTTTTAGAAAAACTTTAGCGGTTTCCGGTGTTGAAGCTATAATTATTGGTGTTGAGCCGAATTTCATTTGCATTAAACCACCGTATTTTTGGGCCAAGATGTGTAACGACCGGTGGGGAATGGCTCCCATAAGGTTTAAGTTCCCAATAATCGGCCATGGTTTTGGACCCGGTGGGGTTTTCGGTTTGTTAGGGGTGGCAATAAGTTTCTTGAGAATGGCTATGGTACTAAATAGCAATGCTACTACTAAGCTTGGAAGCAACCAAGAAATTAAGCCCTCCATTGGCTTTGGTTTACAATGTTTGTAGTAATATTTGCTGAATGAGAATATTTTTGGCTATTTATGGTTGAATGTAATGCTAATCGCACTGCTTAATTAATTTCATCTCTTGGCTCTTGCCATAGCCACTAATAAGTTGGTAAAATACTTATCTTGTCATAAGTCATGACTAGGATATATTATTTGGTAGTGTAGTAAGATTTCTGTGGATATAAATCTATAACGATAAGTATCGACTTATTGTTCCAATAATACAGTGCTATGCTAGTTACTCAAGTTAGACCTATAAACAAATATCAGTTTATTATCAGAGCGTCTTTTGCTAAACTGATGATAAAATAAGTGTTGATAAATTTAGCAACAATTTCAAAAAGTAAATTGTTGTTATCTGAACTTTTTCTTATAGTGAGATACCTCATCAAGGCCGGAAAAAACTCCCGGAAAATCAAACCGAAAAGTTAACCAAAACTGAACGTTCGGTCTTTAATTTAAAATTGTCAAAACCACAATCATGAAACTATTTGTGTGTGAAAATAATCAGCCCTTATTTCTCCCATAAGAAAAAACAATTTAGTACTACAACTTCCAGTCTACAAGTTCTTTAATGTAATGTATTTTGATTGTGCAACTGGGCTTATTAACTTATGTATTCAACTTCCTATAATACTATTTTGTTTGGTTTTTAACAGCCACTTTCTGGATAACAACTTCAGCTTCAGCTTTAGCTTAACTCACCAAATCTAATTCCATTTTTTGATATAATTGCTACAAGTTGGAAGAGCAACTTTGGAAATCAGATTTATGATTACCAAGTGAAGTTGATTTGTCACATCGCGCGACAGTCAATAGTCGCAGTTTCTATGGATGAAAAATATTGATCAAATTCTCCTATTACATAATCTGTTTCTTCATTTATAACCTGATATAATTAATTGTGAGCATATCATAATACAGTACAAGACCTGGTACTAAATTATCCTTTTTATTCACAAAGCTGTTATTTACATACCATTTTGATCTCGCTTACATCGGTCTTTTTTACCTTTTACTTATCAGTCTAACTGACCTGCATTTTTACGATACTTTACTGAATTAGTGGAATGTCGTTTTTTTAGTGCCTTTACTACTGCCTTGTATTTGTAATTCAATTTTCTCTGAGTATTGATGAATGATTATTACTATAAATATTAAACTTGTATAACATAATCCGTTGTAGTCTAGTTGGTCAGGATACTCGGCTCTCACCTGAGAGACCCGGGTTCAAGTCCCGGCAACGGAATTCCTTTTTTGCCATTTTATTATTTCAATTATATTCCTGGCTGGCCAAGAAGTCGCTTTTTTTAGCTTGCTAAAAGCTCTAAACTAGCAGTGTAAAAGGTAGCGAAAGAACTCGATTTAGTTGGCAACTGTTTAATACTTTAGTCCTTTTGATGACCGCTCATACGCTTTTAACTCATGCCACAAGCAATGTTACACAATGATTTTCATTATTTAATACCTATATACATGATGAATTTATGAGATAACGAGGTTATTTTGTAATTTCGGGAGATAGTTTATGTGAAAACTTTCACCGTGTTTTGTTTTCGCATCTATAGATGAAAAACTACTGTAAAATTATGTCCAGCTATAAATCCAATGATACCCATAGCCCATCCAAGTCATGAAGTAAACTCATTGGGATCCATAATAACGTCAACAAGAAAACTAGAAAAGCTAACGCTTCAAATCAATGCCATTTTTTAATAATCCATCAAGACAAGGTTATAAAATCCAAAGATCAAGATCAAACCAATTTTTATAAAACTATCCAACTTTCTACTATTCATTACATCCAATGGTGTTTAACCACCGTATCGAGTTTTAAGTGGCTCAGGAGGATCCTCTTCCATAATGCCGGAACCTGTAGTTGCTAAGTACTCCCGTATAGTTGTTTTGCGGTCCCCAAGGAAAGTGTGATCAATAAAATTTGAGTAGGCTTCGTCACCAAGATTTTTTGCTGCCAAAACACTAAAAAGCATGTATTTTCATTGTTAGTAATAATGTGTGTGATCAGCTTAAAATCTTAAAACATTTATTATACTAAATACATAAATCCAAACATTATTCAATATAATTCCCTCAATCCAAGTAAACCCTTTCAGCAAACAGACACAGAAGCTTAAATCGCTGTCCCCTTACCCCAAAAAAATTAGGAAACTTATTAAGTGGCGACGAAAGTGGAAATACTCACCAGTGGCGAAGATATACACGGCAAGGTAAGATATCGTCACGCCAAATTTTGTGAATGTTGTATCGACCATACCGTTGAAAATAGATCTCCTCACTTCCTGCATCAAAGACATAAAGTAGACAGCAAAGGTAAAGGGTGAGACAAAAAAAAAATCTGCCTACCCACAGACAAAAAAAAGCTATGATAGTAACGCAATGATGCATGACTCAGCAAAACCTGATTCAGGAACAAGTGAGAGACTGTTTCAAGAAAAAAATAGTGGAGTTCTGAAACTTTGCCATCGTGTGGTTCCTTAGAGAAGTCATACAAGGGACAACGGTGAAAGAAATTTTCCCACAACAACATCTAACCTATCGTGAATTTGTAACATTTTCATATTGATATCTTATACAGAGTACTATCATGTATGCTTTAGATTTCCTTGGCTCAGTGTCCTTGAGCTAATATATTTTACCAACTCCAAAAGTGCTTGATCTGGCAATCACGGTGACTAAATGCTAATACAATTCCAGCAAGTAATCAGAAGAAAACAATATCTAAACTTACTATCATGTTCATAACACAATGAAACAATTTCTTGGGTTTAAATTTGTGGTCTCATGAATATCTACTTTTCAAGCTATTTCATAACTTGAGAGTTTAAGGTTTGCACAACTGCGGCTCAATTATGAACTTTATAAAAGAGTCCAACCAATTGCAAATAATAACGAGTAACATGAAAAGGACGTCTCTCCTTCTCAACTAACAAAACCCGACTTCCACATATTTATATTCTTAAGCAAATAACATAGATAATTTTAAAGCAGGGTTACCTTTGCATCTAATTTGTAGATATTCTTCGTCGCTAAAACGCGCACAAAGGACCTACATCATATCCCAACAGAATCTGTTAGACTAAAACAAACTCAAAGAGAGGTAACACTGACATACTAAACAAACAAACGAAAACAAAATTGAATTTAGTCTAGATTTCGTTTACCGCTGGATCAGTATACTGCGCTCCATCTAGAGTTTCTGGTAATACCTGCATGACAAACATTTAATTCACTAAACACCAAATTTAAGTTTCTAGGAAATGCATATTACAGTGAAATATACCACAAAGATTCATCTTTAAAGAGACTTACGGCTAAGAACCGAAACTCATGCTCTCTCTCGATAAAAGAAGGAATCTGAACACACGAAAAACACATATAGAGTCCTTGTATTGATCTTCAAAGTCTAGAACTTCTAAATAAAGCACATTCATAAGAGAAAATCAATCTAATACCTCGGATTTTTGGATCTCGAAAACAGTAACAATAAGGGATTCACCTTCGCAATGCTCCACGCTCAAGCTTGATATTTCCTATAACGTATTGATACAACACACCGTTATTTTAGCTCCAAAGGAAGAGTTCCCTAAGAAAATGAAAAGATTTAACTTTTTCTTTAAACTATTTTCCCTCAATTTTCAATTTGTGGCCATCAAAAAAATCAAGCCACTAGAGCTTAACGCACTTCGTGAAAGAATTCACAAACAATTTATAAACAAAGAGGAACATGGTTATACGAAACTTAAAAAATCTGGCTTGCTGGCAATCAAGAATAGATAGAAGTGAATCTGGGCCTAGTATGGCAAGTTGGCAACCCTTTAATTTTCAAGTGTTTGATATATAAAATTGCTAATAAGTTTTCATTTGTTCATCTGAAACAGAAAATTATTGGCAATTTTACTGGTCCTGATTGGACTTTGTTCATACAGAATTTCTGACATTGATGCATTGTGCGTGTAATTCTTGACAAAAAAGTTATTGCTGCTTCTATACATACAGATGTACGGATTAAGTATTACTTTCTTTGGTTCAAAATAATTTATAACACATGTTACCGGTTTAACTGTTTAAGTTCACAAGCCAAACTAACAATGAATGTGAAAAATATGTAAATTTGGTCTCTTCTGTCTGTTACAACTGTTTCAAAAAATGTATCCAGCTTGTCTTTTCACCAGAGAAATCAGAAAACTATTCAAAAAGAAAAACAATACAAAGTGTTGGCTTCCGGTGTTTACGAAATACAAAATGTTTTAAAGATTCGTTTTCACCACTACTAAAGATGAAATATTGCAGAGCCAAATAAGACAAATTAGCTGAAAATTGGCAATGATAACCTTAGTTTCAATATTAGCAATACCGCGCTCAAAGAAAATGGGAGCCGAATGAGCAAAAACACGTCGAAATCCATTTAGTCGCGCCATTCTGAAACCGGTCAAGTCTGGAAATGTGCTCCTAGCACTGCTCTCTGTTATCAAAATGCATAAGCTAATACACACAAACTCAAAACAATTCAAATTAAAGCTTGTAATGCATTATTCCAGGACTCATGCTGTAAATTTTATAATTGTTTGTACTTTTCATAACAGGACCAGGCTGTGGTTGTTTCAAAGCTATAGTTCAAAAACCATCCTATTTGATCCCTTTACTTTAACCTGCAACATTATTGGTACTAATTTTTGATAAACGGACATCCAATTATGGGTAAAAGTAAATTAGTCTTTTCGTATCTTATATGTTACTACTGTTTCCTTCTACGGCCAGAATAATAAGGACTGTCAACCAAGTCAGTCGTCTTTACAAATTTCTGATACAATTAGCGTATCAACTAAGACTATCGAATAACTTCTAGGTAGACTGAGACCATCGAATAATTTCTTCTTCTTTTTTTCAATTTTAGCGTGACCCTTACAAAGGTTTCCCATTCTTCCATCTAATTGTAATTGGTTTTGCTTCACTAATATTTCAGTAATTTTTTTTCCGACAATTAATATTTTAAGTACTTTTGAACTTAATTATCAATGTAGCATATCAGTGAATTGATCATCGAAGTTAAAAACAAAGAACATCAGCATCATTGAGCATATGTACCTAACTTGAAAGATTTTTTAACCATGAGTTTTTGATAACTAAAGGATCTTATTTCAATTTTTGTATCAGTACAAGGACCTTTGGTGTAATAAACATGAATTAAATATTACAAAGAGGTCCTAAAATAACTGTAATCAGTCAAAAAAGGACCCAAATAATCAATAACGTAACAGTCTGAGCCCAATAAATGAATTAGTACCGGAGAGTAGAGAACCGAAGCCGCATACGGAGAGAAGTCCGTGCGGAGATACGATCACATTGAAATCTCGCTCTTCTTTTAGCTCCATTGATGATGACGTAGAGACGGAGGGATATCGCCGGATATACGGTCCACGGTGACGGAGGAGGTGATCGGAGACGTGACGTGGAGGAGAGAGAGTAATACTTGGTAAAGTGAAGCACACCCCACTTATTTTTAACATTTCTATTCCTAATATTTTCTACACTCTTATTTTTTTTTGTTAAATATTTATTAATAAAAATTATTATATATGATTTTAAGATAAACGGATAATAAACTACGTCGCTACTGTTCATTAAACTTAATTTCTATTATTCCATATGTAAATATTATATATTTAAAAAAAAAAAAATCATGTCTTACGTTCTCGTTTCTCATTTCGTTTTCGGCTTATGTTTCCTATCTTGACAATTATTTTTTAGAAAAAAAATTGAAAATTTTCAATCATGTGATTGTATGTATATTGAATTAAGTATATAAAATATGTTATGGATCCAAACCCAATTCAATAACAATTAGAACAAGTCACTATGAGAATTTGCTATAAATTAGTATTATAAACACAGTTAATTAACATTTTATAAGATGTCGACTGTTTTGAACATACATACTATAAGAATATAAGAATGAATAACATTTCAAAATATGAGAATTTGGTAATCAGGTAAATTTTATAAGAGAAGCATATCAATTAATTCCAATCATATATCTTCTCCCAAGTTTTTTTTAAGTCGGGAGAAAAATAGAAACCATCCGGTCTCGATTCCCAAAAGCAATAGGCACCCCCACTTTGAAAACAATGCTTTGCGATTGACTTTGTATAAACATTGAATTCTCGTGTCTTTCCGCCCCACCACCAGTGACAAAAGTAGAGCGATTTTCCGAAAGGGTTAGGATGAAACGAAAACTCGAAGCCTCCTCCTTGATAGAACGTTTGAAATCCCTTATCATCCCCTTTTCCATAGCAATGCACGGTTACCCCTTCAGGAACTTGGTTATAGATAGAAATGTGGGCTTTACCAGCTTTATCAAACGGAATGCTCTTGGTGCAAACAAAGCAAACGATAAAAAGAGTGGTGCAAATGAGCAAAGGTTTTATGGTTTTCGATGTTATCATGGACATTTCGATTGTCTTTTGTGCCATCAAACACACAGTGAACATACATTTATATATACACCAATTCCAACTCCTTGTTAAGTAAGTATATTTAATGCTTTTACAGTAATAAGAATGACTACATGCATTGTTATTATTTATTATGTCTTAAAAATAAATAATAACTACTGTACATTAATAAAATTGGTTAATTACATTTATGATTTATCCATTTCCTTATGTTTGAATATAATTTATTGGAGAAAATTTAATTTCATTGATAATATTTTACCATTGGTAACATTGCAATCATTAAAGATAAGTATTCTCCTTTCGATTTTGTCCCAAAACAATATTTGTAACATTGACAAAAAGTGGACACAATGTACATTGTAGCAATAAAAAAAAGTCTAAAAAGAAGTGACTTATGTTCAGCTACAAAGTTGAACCAAAAACGTTCCTGGAAACACTATATACACATCATTTGTAAAGCTACTCATGTCTGTTTACATTATTATACGCCATCGGTAAGGAGTCTACCAAAATATTCATGTCAATTATATATAGGAATGGAAGAAGAGGCAAACAACAGATATATCATCAACCGCTGAACTAGGCTTCTTAAGTTTCCACGCACGAGCCGCGTGTTCGACTAATCTCTTAGCTGATTCTTCTTTTCCTGGTGACAGAGACACAATCTTCACGGCTTCTTCATTAGAGATCACGTCCCAAACCTGACCCAAAAAAATGAAATATGAACATCCAAAACAAACTGCAAATAAAAATTTAGCAGTATATGACATTATAAATAGTAACGAAATATAAACATGTTTGTTTGTATATACATTACGTTCTGGGTTAATTTTTAAAAAGGCCTTGTTTTGCAGCTTTTAAGATTGTTTCTTTTTTGCTTAAAGTTGGACTATAATTTATTAACCAGCTTAAAGCTCAGTTTTCTGTTTTATTTTGATATTTTTGGCCTATAAAACTCAGAAGCTTTAAGCTAGATTAACTTGTATTCAAGCCCTTTAGCTCTAGCTTTAGGCTCTTAGCCTTAGCAATATTTTCCTTTTCTTCTCTGTAAACATCATGCTCAAACATTTGCCATTTTGCACCGCTAAGCACATATCGGCAAAACAATGAGTATTGTAGTATATTAGTGCATAAAGCAAGATAAGAATAAGTTTCAAACCCCGTCTGTTGCCAAGATTGCAAATTGGTCCGCGCGTGTTATTTTCCGGTGTGTAATTTCGGGGTCAGAAATGAGGCCAAAGCCCTTAATGTAATGATCACCAAAGGCTCTGGATATTGCTAAACCAGGGCCTTTGACACTCTCCCCATCGGGTATCCAAACTCTGTATACCCCCGGTTCATCATCTAAAGAATGAACTCTTCCTTTCGACTCCGTTATTCTTGCCGTCTCCCCTGTAAACAATGATAAAAAATGAAATAAAATATGACTAAAGATTTGTAAAGACTAATGGTCTGTTTGCTTGATACTAATAAGCACATAAACAGAGTTTTTTGAGCTTGAGAAAAAAAGTTGTGTTTATCCCTTCAAAGAAGAAGAAAAGGCTTAATTTTTTAGTTGATGAAGAGAATGCAGCCCAGCATTTACAAATAAAAAATAAAATATGAGTTTAAAAGTTGTATCCAAATAAGGCCCAAGTTTATGTCACTAACCAAGTTCTGTTGCAGCTATTTTAGTTTTACTTATTCTTTCTAAAGTTGGACTTGGTTTGGCCGATCAACTTAAAACCTCACTTTTCTGTGCTTTAAGCATGAAAAGCTAGACGAAATAAGGTGGATGAACCCAGTGTTTTTTCCTTTACACAAACTCAAAAACTCTAGCAATTTTGCTTTGAAGCTGCAACCGAACATGCCTAAGCTAATGAGGGAGGAAGGAGAGGGACTAACGAGGCAGATTTGGTTTAAGATCGACAGTGAGCTGAATCGCCTCCAAGTTCCCTTCTTCAGAAATTGTTGCCAACACAGCTCGACAATCACCAATGTTTGCTATCACAAGATTATCACCCTGAGACATGACAAATTGCAATTGTACAACTGAAATTTCAGTGTGAATGATAAATAACATATTCATATGTTAGTATGTTACATACTCCGTATTAGACTATTAGTTATCACTTATCAGATGCATTTGGTAAATTGTAGAATTCATCGATTGTTTGCGTTCAGAAATAGCAAAAAGTATGAATGGAAGTAGGTTTCTGTATTATTCCACGACACTACCAACAAAACTGCAGGTATTTTTCAGTGGCCCCAGGCAAATATACAAAATTTAGACAAACTTAAATGTCATTGTAATCTCCGTTATTTAGAAGTAAAAAAATCTTTACCTGTTTAACCATAGCCAACGCTGTCGTACCGCTCTCGAAAGAGCTGATTCTAGGATGCTTTTCAAGATCTCGATCAACAAAAGAACAAGTTTTCAGAATAGCTTGTTTCCATATTTCGAATTGATTAAGGATCTCGCCTGTATCGCCTTTTGAATTTAGAGCAATGGTTTCTTGCCAGTAGCATAACAAAGTACGTGGCACAACTTTTTTAACTCTTCTTGACACCATATGACCCCAAGGACCATGTCCATCGAAAACACCGCAAAATATCATGCCCTTCTCTGAGCAAAATTCCTTTAGAAAAAAAAGGTACTATTAGTGACTTCTGATGCTACCAAGTACCAATCCAGTAGGGCTTTGAAGTTGCAGCTTTTACGCTAGAAATTCTGATCTTTTAACATGGTTGGAAATTTTGGGCTTCCTTTTCTTTTTAGAATATTTTAATCCCTGGGGTTTGTTTGGCAACGTTCTTTAAGCCGGAAAGAAGATTCAGATTGAAACTTCTAGCTTTCTCAACCCAAATGATCAGAAAAGTTCAGCTTTAAGCCAATCAATCTATCCAACATCCAGACCCCACAAAAACAAAATTGAGCTGAGTATGGAAACCAACAAGGCCTAAATCAGATTGTTTGGTATCGAAAGCACTAAAAACAAAAAAAAAAAACATGAGATTTTTTTGTTCTGATAATAAAACGGTATTAAGTAACGTATATCCTTTCAATCTCAGGATTGTTGGTTGACGAGATTTTCTCTGCAAAACACAAATTTGCAACCACTAAATGAATAGTTTCCCATGATTCTGGAAAATTATAAAACCAAAATATCATGAAATCTCCTAAGTTTCCCATTTTCAGCTCTAAAATTTGTAAAGACAACACAAAACAGAAGTCAGAATTCTAAAAAATCACTACTCCTCCGTGTGGAAACCATAAAACTCAAACCAGATACCTTACAAAAAAGCACTCAATTTAATAAAATGGTTGCAAGATTTACCTCCCACGCAACCACACGGTCCTGATTGATCCCTTTCTCCCCTCCCCTCGAAAAGAGCGAAGCAAAATTACCTCCTTCTCCTTTAACAGTGCCACAAGAACTCACCCGTAGCTTGTTATTTGTCGCTTCCTTAGCCAAAAACTTTGCGTGCTCTATTTCGATATCAATTTCATTTTTCTTAACCAAAACACTTCGAGTCAATCCATCGATAAAAGATTGAAATTGCACCATCTAGCTTAATATCCTAAACAATTTCAGAACAAAAATTAATGAAAATAGTACAACTTCTATTTTTGTGCCCTTGAGCTAATATAAGCTGGCGGTGTTTTCAAACTTTAGCATAGAATGACAGTAAAACTTAGTACATTATTTATGTCGAATAAAACTGCAGCGGGAGAAAATAAAAGGCAAAACACATCATTGTTAACATACAATAGCTTGTTTGGTTGTAGCTTTTACGCAAATAAACCGACTCACATAAGGCTGATAAGTGATAAATGAACCAGGTCCATCAGGCTTAAGATTTCTAGTTTTTAGGATCTGTGAACCAGAATTGCCTCGAATTTTAAGCAGAAATTTGAAGTTAAACTTGAAAGGTGCATCCATAGTAGCCCAAATTTTGAAGTTTTGTACCATATGCTAATAGGAAAAAAAAAACATGAACCCAGGAAAAATGTTTCTAATAGAATAGTGAAACAGGACTGAAGAAACAGCTACAACTACAACTACAGAGTATAAGTCTAGATAAAACCAAAGAAATAAAAAAGTATTAGTCAAAAACTCAAAGAAAAGAAATGCAGAACTTGGGTTTATAGATTATAAAGCTATACAGAAAGTATTCAAATGAGATGCAGTACGGTTTTAAGCTCCGGTGAAGCTACGGTAAACGCGATTCTTGTTTAATTTCCGAAGAATATCCAGCCAGAAAAGAAGTTAATTGAGCTTCAAAGGCTTAAGCTTATTTAACCCAAGAGACTGAACAAGTATACATATATACTGTATGTGTGTAATATAACTTAAAATATTTTACTAGTTGTATGTATAATCAATAATGTGTCTCTTAAAACTGTAGTAGCATTTTCTTGATGTGAAACAATATCAGAAGACTACAAGATAAATAAATTGTTGATAACTTCAACTAATGCTTCCCATCTATTTATAGATTACTAACACTTTTTAATATTGTTTAATAATTAATTACTACTAAAAAAGTTACGCCCTTACATTTTTACATAAATCTTACCAATACCTAGCAATAGGGAAAAGTTACCTATACATTTTTTTATAGTTTTTTTAGCTAATACATTTTTATTTTTTATTTTTCCAACTATACCTTGTTTTCAACAATAAATTTTTAATACTTTTTTGT
Organism: Primula veris; assembly: GCA_963682055.1. Taxonomy (NCBI): domain Eukaryota; kingdom Viridiplantae; phylum Streptophyta; class Magnoliopsida; order Ericales; family Primulaceae; genus Primula; species Primula veris. The sequence continues at coordinate 406,476 of OY821748.1, forward strand.
AAAGTCAATGATTTCAAAAAAAAAAATTAGTTTCAAGTTATAAATATATATAAGTTATTAAAAAATTTTTAAAAAATATACAATCATTTATTAATAAAATAAGATAGTATTGGGATAATTATTAAAAAAATAATATAGTTTTACACGTTTTTAATCTCACACAAATATACCGTTATTGAATAAATATTTTAGTCAAATTTTCACCGCCAAAGCTGCAAGTTTTCCACACGTGGATAGTAGACCTATTTTTCTTAGTCATAAAGTATTATATTAAGTTATGGTTCAAAAATTGCCAAGTCACCATAAACATTATTGGTATTACGACAGTAATTGGATGAAAATAATGTACTAAGGTGACACGAGAAAATACTTTGAATTATACTAGGATCCCATAAATTATTGTTGATAGGATCCCATATTCCCATTGGAAATTACAAAATAGATAGTGACAAAACCTGATGACAACCCTAATAAAATAGACTATATAGTACAAAACTATAAAGTTTATCTGTTGAATAAATTATTGGAGGAGCAGTACATGTTCTACGTAAATTAAACTATTTTTGTGGCTTAGAAAAAATCTCCATTTTATATTATGGTGATATCATAGTGGTTATCTTTCACATTTTTGTCTACTTTATGAAAATGGTGTCCCAGTGGGTCATTTTGTTGTTTTTATTATGCCCAATGACATTGATTTAGTGATTGTAATTAGTTGGCCGACTGGTTTAATCAATCTTTTTAAGGCTGTCATTGTCAAAATGAATTAAGATAACCTATCTTTAACTATAATTTACTTGGTCATGTACGGCGTATACGTCATGGCTGCTTGCAAACACCTTAAATTTATTTCAACCCCAAAATCGATATTGTGTACAAGTTTACACTTACAAGCACAACGACAAGTTAACGATAAATACCTTTAGCTCCAAAAAGTAGCAAGTAGAAACGAAAACTTTTGTGCATTTCTGTTGTTTAGAATACAAAATGAGCTTGCTGCTCCTACTACATTAGTTGTTAGATTGCCAAAGAACGTAATTAGAAATGAGATAACCATGTCTCACAATACAAGGACCATTTTCGGTGGCTATCAATTTTCATGACATACTTGGTAGACATCTAAATGACTCGTTAAAAACCAATCCTCTAATCTCTTGTGAGACTGAACATAACCTCAATGCAACTAAAGGTTTCTAATTTTAGACACGAGCACTCATCTGATCAGATATGAACTCTCTGAGAAGCTTTAACGACTGATGATAGAGGTCGAGGTCAATTCCGTCTACGTTCCTTCCAACTCTTGCCTTCAAGATTGCCTGAAATTGAGAAGAACGTTTAAATCTCGATTAATCCAACCACAAAAGAAGGGAAAACTCATGTACTAACCAAATTATATTGCCATTAGATAATGCTACAACAGGAAGGTCACGTGAAAAGCATATTGAACTGTTTTTCAATAGACAAAAAAGGCGTCTGCACAGGTGAGCATTTTTTTTGTTTTTCTGCTAATTGTCAATTGTCATACATACCTAACATAGACCAATTTCCCAATAGACGAAAAGAAAGAGAAAAACTATATTGTGCTAAACTTTCCTTGATTCAGATTTGAAACATAAAATGCCAAAGAATGTCAGCACCGATTTTAGAGGATGTCATTTTACCGATTTTAAATCAGTTATTTATGTAACTATATTGCTTTGAAGAAAAGCTAACGAAATGATACCGTACGTATGCTAAACTCTTTCATAAGTTAATGAAAAGAACTCAGCAGATTATACATGCGTCTTGTTAAAATTGAGGATCTATACATTAAGCAGACCTTTCTATAACATCTGATCATATAGAAATCAGAAATGAAACAAAGGAAAGCCCACGATCAACAGACAAGCATGGTAAACGAAAGAACAGCAAGTCTCAAACCTCGTCGTTTAGTGAACCTCATATTTCTCTCTCAGTAAATTGTTATATACACCTCGCAGGCTAGCAGAGACCAACTTCCAGGAAGGCAGAGAAAGAAAGTTAACTATTTGGGCTAAACTTATCCTAAATTTTGATTAGTTAACATATGGGATAGAAAAACAACAGAGATCATGCCTTTTATATCAAGCCTCATTATAGCAATTTTAGATCAACTACTTGTTGCAGAACTCATACTTAATGTGCAAGCATAAATAAATGAAAGGACAACATGGTTGTAACTTTGAAGTAAAATAAGCTGATTTTTTTACGCTCAGGTAGCGAGGTTTGTCCAGCTTGAAGATTCCAGTTTTTTCAGGTTACAATCCAAAAAAAAAAAAGAGCTCTGAAGCTGGTTAGCTGAAAATTCTTCAGCTTTAAACAAATAAAAAAGGAAAGAAAAGCGAGCTTAAAAGCTGTTACTAAACAAGGCCAAAGTCTCTAACCTCATCAAATGGTGATAAGTCGAGCTCTCCAATAAACTGGTATACGGAACCAACTTTAAGACTGAGGTTCAAGTGTTGGATATCGATTTTGAGGGTGTCGTTGCCTTCTACTATCACAGCAGTCGCATCCTCAACAGAAAAACTTTCCAATCTAGAGTAACAAAACAACAAGTAAATATTTAACAAATAGTACCTAGCAATCGCATAGAGATACGACAACAGCATCTCGTGAATTTATCTTTTCACATATTATACCATCATCTTGTGCACAGAATGTTGGCACATTGGACTTTTTACCCTTTGTGATCTTTTTCACTTAAAACATTTTCCAAATAAAATTTTCACTCTAATCAATTAAACCGAGTCACATCGATTACACACAAGCAGTTTAAAATGCCATTCTAAAAATTTGAAGGCACAACCATATCCATAGCCTTCTACATAAGTCAAATAAAGGGAAAATCCGGCCGAAACTAAGGCCAATTTACTTGAATTGCAGTATTGCACACTTCATATTGACCCATAAGATTAAGGGGAAAATTGTTAAAATAGTACCCAACCTATTAACTTTTAGTGATTTGGTACCCAGCCTAACACACTTTCTAAATTGGTACCCAACCTATACATTTTGCTCTAATTTGGTACACAACCTAACACTTTTTCTAATTTGGTACCCAACCTAACATTTTTTTCTAATTTGGTACCCAACCTATGCGTTAAAAACCGATGATCGAAGACAGATTGAGTCCCTTAATTGGACTGTATACGTATAGGTTGGGTACCAAATTAGAGCGAAACATATAGGTTGGGTACCAAATTAGAAAAAGTGTTAGGTTGGGTACCAAATTGGAGCGAAATATATAGGCTGGGTACCAAATTAAAAAGTGTGTTAGGTTGGGTACCAAATCACTAAAAGCTGATAGGTTAGGTACCATTTAAGCATTTTTCCCTAAGATTAAGGATTTCTAATTTTTCCAACTTGAAGTAAAAAGCTAGTTTTTTTTTTTTGTAAACTTAAAAGCTAGTTGTTCAATACTATATAGTAAAAGGAATTAACAGGATTTAGCATATACCATGTAGCTTATTTAAGTTAAAAGGCAAAATAAACTCAACTTCAAAGCTAGGCTGCTAGCTTTTACGCGATAATATCTCGGCCTTACTTTATTTTAAGAGTTTAATGCATTGTATATGATTACAAACACAAATTTATTTATTTTTATTTAGCGAGTTGAAAACCTAAATAAAAATAGATTTAACATATACCTAATTTTCAACTTGGTTTAAAAAAAAGGCGTCGAATTAACTTAAAATCCAAAACAGAGGATAAGAAAACTTACTTCCCGGTGACACGGAGAGAAGCGCCTTGCTTAAAGAACGGAGAAGCGGAATTTAATTCATTCAAAGTAACCAAAACACCACTCCCAATACTTGATGATCCCATTTTACTCCTACCCAATATATTTTACTAAACACAACAAAATTAATCAATAAATGGAAACCTTCAATTTTAAGGGAGTTGGCATTGGCTTTTTTTGGGTCAAAAATCTTCTTTTAAAAAGCAATTTGAAAAAAAAGGTTGATTAAATTTGGCACCAACTTAGCTTTTTTTACTTATAAGTGACATAACTTCCGATAAGTCATTTTTTACTTATTTTAATTTACGAGTGGCTTGTATACATACAAAATGATTTAATTAAAATAATTCTAATTTTGGTAAATTTTATGGGAAAAGGCTAAAAAGATCCTTTAATAAAAAAGAGAGATGTTTTTACCCTTGAGATATTTTCCCCCTCTCTCTCTCTCTCTCTCGTTTCTTTTTTATACTAGGCCTGTTTGGTGGGGTTTAATTTTTTGATAAATGATTATTGGGCTATTTAGGATTTTTTTTCCATATTATATATGTTACTATTGAACCGAAATTGGTGAATTCTCAAAGTTTACCGGTTTGTAATTTATTTACAGACGCCTGGAACTATAAATACGGATGCAGCGTACCTGAGTCCACAGCCGTTGGATATTACTACAGTTAAAATATGAAATGTACTGTAGCAATATCCAATGGTTGTGGACTCTGAGTCACTCTGACTCAGAGTCATATACACGGCTTCCTATAAATACGGAGTATTTTTTTCGTAGTTATAATGGGTGCTGAAAATATAAAATCGATAAAAAAAATATATATATATATATATAAAGCAATATCAATGAGGTGTCGTAGTCCGTTTTAACGTGTTACTAGCTAGTCACGTCCTTGAATGTGTTATGTTTCTGCTGTAATTTCTTTTCAAGTGTTAACTTCCTCTTTTTCTTCTTCGACATTCATAGAGTCCAGAGACGAGAGATATTGAATAGGTGTTGAGAAGTCGAGAAGTATACTAAGCCCGTCCCGTTTTGTTTCTCAGTTGGGTGGCATATGCATGTAGAGCTATAGCTAATCAGAATAACAAAGTATGTACTTATACGTAGAATGCATACGTATAATAAACTAGTAAGATCTGTTGCTCACAAAACTCATCATTGACAGTAGCTAGAGTTTCGTATAACCCCCATAGTGTTCGCCAATTGTTAAGACTACTGTTTATTTTATTTCCCTGGAAATGCCATAAGAATTAAGCAGACCAAACCCGACTTTAATTCTCAGGCTCAAACTAATCAAAACTTATTTGCTTGAGCGAGCAAACTAGACCGTACATAGAGGGGAGAAACAACAATATACACATTCAACTTCAACATAAAGGTCATAGCACAATTAAACGATCCATGTGAAACATAATTAAGCAGACGAAAGCCAAGTCACTGAAAAGACTAATAAAGCATTAAAACCCTCAAAAAAGAGATTTGACAAATACCAAAACAACAACTCTCTACAATAGCATCCTAGTTTCTGGATGATCAAACTATCAAGAATTATTATCAGTATTAACACCCTGAATACTCCCTTGGTTATTAGCGGGCAACCCGGACGGCGAATTCTCTCTCCTAATTGGCTCTCTTCTTTCGATTTGCATATTCTCACGGCGCCTATCATGGCGAGGGCGAGGCCTGGTCCTACTCTGTTGTTGTGTCCCGTTGTACCAATACTGAGGCCTGTGTATCACTTTCCCATCTACAAACAAATCCCCTGCACCCATCAAAGGAAACAACACCAACCGAAATTAGCTTAGAGAAAAACAAACTTGATTTTAGATCGTTATTAGGATTATATGTTCACTCCAAGTTTGGTATCTGGGGAGAAATTTAATATCAATTAGTTAGCAATGAGTTTTCCATATAATGGACCAGCAGGAGTATGCTCTTTCTCTCTTTTTTATTTTCAGATAGAGAGAGCAGATAAAACAGTTTCAAGACAAAAGTATACAGTGGTTACAAAGGAAAAGATACCAATGTCTACTCATAACTAATTATATCCTATGGATCAAGTCAAAAGAGAGACTTTGCTCTGGGGTTTCGTAATCCCCGGATGGAATGGTTTTGCTTGACATGGTAGCTGGTATATAGTTGGTGACAAGCTGGTAGTTAATGATACTTTTCTATCCTTTCTAGTGAATATTTGTATTCAGTTGGATATCCAAGTCATGTAAAAATAGTATTGAGGTTTTGCTGTTTTGGTGACAAGATGACTGTTTCCTAACTGCATACCATAACAAAGCTCGAATGATCTTTGACAGTTGATTCCTGGTTTCCAAATTGTAACCAGCTAATACTTTATGGGTAGTATAGTAGTATAACGACAAGCTTATAAGGGCTGTTTGGCTGCAAATTTTACGAAATAAGATATGATTTTTGGAGGTTGGAAAAAATGTTTGCTTTACCTTAAAGCTTTACTGGTGTCAATCAAATAATAAATAAAAAAACTTTTCGCAAGGGAAAAAGATAAATAAAAATTTATCTTAAACGCTGCAACCAAACATTGCCTCCGCCAACATATATGATAAGCTGCCTGTAAAACAAGGAATCGGTGCTATAAACAACGTTTAGTAGAACATACCTCCATAATCTTTGTTAGGGACATCAAGGTATGAGTCAGGCAGCACCCATAAAACACCAGGAAGTTCTGTAAACAGATTATCCATCAAAACATAGATAAAAGGCATTTAATGAAACAAACAGGTGCCTAGAATTCATACATAACCAAATAAGCCGACTTCGTTAGGAAAGCAAGAGCTTTGAAGTTTATTCACCAATCAGGCGGTAACAAATGTTGAACAATTATAAAGGGAAAATCTGGTAATTGTTTGCACTTGGGCATGCATTCTAATCAAACTTCTTAAATCATCAAAGAGAAAATGTTATGTTCTGAAAATGCACCGAAATCCATATTATCAAATCCTTAATATTAATTTAAAGTGCATCCTAATCATTCATGAGAAATTGATACACGTACAGCATAGTTACCTTTAACTTTATACGAAAGCTCTTCGGAGATTAAAGCACCAAAGCCTGTATAGGTCGTCGTACATACTGAGTAAATCTTCTTTTTTGCCTCCTCCTCACTGAAATCAACAAACACATTTAACCAATTACAACCCAAATCAAAAGGAAATATGTTTAATTCTACTTTTTCTCAATTTAATCAGGCCCTTCTAGCTACAGCCTTCAAGTCCAAAAGAGGGGAATAAAATGTCTAGAACTCTCGTCTGATGTATGAGTTGTAATCCTACTATTCAGCCACTCAATTACGTTCTCTACACCTACATTCTCATTTCCCTGTCTAGTTAAAAAACGAGAATAACTGGTTGACTCCTGTATACAAGAAGTATAGAATCTGTTATCCATCGATCTCATCATTTCATCATTTAGAATCGAAAGAACTTTTGTTGTCTACAGCTAACGTCTCATGGTTAAGTTTTCATCCTATTATATAGTCATTGAGTTACATTCTCGATGCTTGCATTTGAATTCCTTATCAGCATAGGTGAAGATAATGATTTTTGAAGTCCTGTATACTAGAACCCGTAATTCATCTAAAAAGTCATGTCATCATTACACATTAACAACCATCAGTTTCATAAACAGACACTCCCAAACAACCGTGCAGTATATCAAAATAAAGCTCGAGTGACATACTGGAACTAGAAAAAACTCGCCACACGACCAAAATCTCAACTTGTGTAAAAGCAATGGAACCAAACTTAAAACTGCAAAACCAGAAGCCCAATTATAGTATAATACCAAGATATGCAAATAGAAGCCATTATAGAGGTCATTTTGATTGGAAAGCTTAAGTAGAAGTTAGCTTCCCAGAACCTGAGATAGGGTATGAACAAAGCTGTTTGGAATTTTGAATAGTGGAAATCATGTTTCATTCCTAAATACGAGGTCAAAAAGACTCAAAGTCATGTTTTTCTCATGTCAATTTATGCAAAGGAAATCTTACAAAAGTATCACTGATGTGAAATTTCATTACAACAAACTCGCAGGTGAGAGGGGCATCCTTTTTTTTTAACTCAACATGACTTTTCACTCGTGTAGTAGTAGTATTATATAGCCAAGAAAAATATAACTCAGTTTTCTGCCAAGTGTTTCATTTACATAGTGTTATTTCTCAATTTTAAGTAATGGCATGCATACACACTGACTGGACTTTACTGTCTCCTCCTCAAAAGGTTTCTGGGTTTAGTAAGTTTCTGCCTATCTATTAACCACCAGGGTACTAAACTGACAAATAAATATTAGTACCATGTATAAGTCAATCTAGTAACTTACTAATTATATTCCTAAAATAAAGCTGATAACAAGTAAACTACTACTTTCACAATGTCAAAGACTCAAAAGATTTATACTAAAAATACAGAAATTACTAATGTCAGGAAATTTACACTCAAAAGTCAGAATGTCAAAAGTTACAAATGTCAAAATGTATGAGCATAATTAACTAGCTTAACTATGTGATTTCTACTGTGTACATCAAATACAAGAGTTTTACATATACTAAAAATTGCACGTAGGGATAATTACGACCATTCTTCCGAACATGTGCATAACTTGACGCTTTTTTTTTTGTTGCTATTTCTCATAATCCACGACCTTTGTTATGACACCGGTCAATTCGTCACATTCATTAAGTATTATTATATCTAGTTAATTTATATAGTACTAATCGTTAAGTAAACAAATTATGGTGTAAACACACACACAGAATAACAAGGCTTGTTCAGGCATTTCATCAAACACATCACTTGCAACATTATTCCAGCCTAAATTCAACTAATTTTAATCCAAAAAAACAAAACACTGGAAAAAAAATTAAAATTTAAAAACTAGTTAAAAATACATTTCAAGAACCTGAGAAATGGTTTTAACTTTTAAGTACAGTATACTCCTTATATAACCTTTCAAAAAAAGAGGTTATTAAAAGTATTAACTGTTTTAAGTATAAAATTCCTTAACCTCTCGGGCATTTCGTCAAACACATCAGCTGCACCATTATTCCAGCTTAAATTTAACTAATTTTAAAAAATAATTAAATTAAAAAAAATAGTTTATATTATATAGTAATCGTTTAAGTATAAAATTATGCTGTAAAACACACACACACACACACACAATAACGTGGGCCAAAATTAAACTAATTTTAATACTATGAATAAAATTACATTGATATACTTATAATTTAGCATTTCAAATAAGGCTATTAATAATAATAATAATAGTAATTCTGTAATTGTCATCTACTCCAAAATTACTTAAACCTAATATAAAAAAAGTGAATAATTAATTAAAGAAGTAATAATAAATTAAAAAAAAAAAAACCTTCCGAGAACCCGAGAAAGGGTATGAACGTAGGAATTAACCATATCATCCTCAGATGGTTTATTTTCAAATTCCATAACAATTAACCAATGCTCATAATCACAACCATCTAATAATATCGTCTCTTTTGGTGGCCTGTTGCTCCAATTCGGATTCGGGTCGTTTAACGGCGAATAACCCGACCCGGTCGTCTTATATCGGGTTGGGTTTATCAATCGGGTTGGGTTTATCGGGTTAGGAATGTGGTTTAGGAGAGAGATTGAGTAACGGGAACGAGAAATGAGGAGAGAGAGTGTTCGTCTACTGCTGTTCATCGCCGCCATCATCAAATTAAAATTAATATCAAATTAAATCTTTTAAATGTTTCTAAGGTCTAATAATTGTATTTCCATACCATACCCTATACTTTTTATTATATTTCCATTTGACTTCCGTTATTTAAATTGTTTCGGTTTTTATATTTATTTAGTTGTGTGGCAAACTATGTCGTGATCATGTCCGGCCCTCCACACCTTCTTACACCTAAGTCCTTCGTGTAAAGTTTTGGGTGTTGTTCCGCTTTGCAGTTTCGTGTTTCTCAACTTTAAAGGTGTAATAATTAGGGCTGGGTTCGGTTCGGTTCGGTTCGGTTTTTGGTAAAACCGAAACCGAGCATATTTTTCGGTTCGGTTTTTTTATTTTTTGGACCGAACCGGACCGGTTTTTTCGGTCCAGTTTCGGTTTTTTTCGATTATTTTTCGGTTTTATTTTTTCTTTTTCGGTTTTTTCCGGTTTTTTTGGGTCTTTTTCGGTTCGGTTTTACTGAAAACCAAAACCGACAAGAAATTTTTTTGTTTTTTCGGTTTCGATCTTTTTCGGTTCGGTTATCGATTCGGTTTTTCCGATTTTTCGCCCGGCCCTAGTAATGAGTACATCTTGCTCGTATACTTGGTTCTCTTTCGATTTGACTTATGTTATTTAAATTGTTTCAACTTTATCCTATTTAGTTAGAGGGCTAATTGTGTACTGATCAGGTCTGCACACCTTTTTACAGCTAAGTCGAGTAAGGTTTTGGACTTGTTTCCGCTTTGAACGAGAAAATTTACTCTATACACAAGATAAATTTCGTAGGAAATTACAAAATCTACTACAAGGTGTTTTGTAGTATTTATTTTGTTTTTTTAGGTGTAATAACTACATTTCACTCCTACCACTTTTATTCTCTTTCGATTTACCTTGATTGTTTCAACTTTATCCTATTTAGTTGCGGGGCTAGCTGTTTAGTGATCATACTTGCACACCTTCTTACAGCTAAGCCGTGTAAGATTTTGAACGTTGTTTCCGCTTTGAATGTTGTCATGTTTGGAACAAGAATCTCCGCAACCGTCAGAAATCCAAGGATCCTATTTATATATTCTCAATACGAATAACAAGATTCGCTTTTGAACTTTGTTCGCACGCTGGAAACTTGCAGCTAAGTAGCTTTAAAACGTGTGACAAGTGAGAAACATCTTTGTACTAATTCACTCATTCTCATTCCTATATACACGAGCTGCTGTATATGTGAGAAATTGTAAAAATATACTCTAATTACTCGTAGTTTGTTTGCATCATATGTGGTGTTCTATTATGTTGTTATTTTCCTTTGTATTACCATTTAGTTATTCCAAATCATATTCAAATTCTTTATATATTCACATATTGCCGGAAGAGAAACTTTCACATAAATGACTGATAAGTTTATTACAAGCTATGTAGTTTGATCACAATATATAGTCATGCTATAAATACAAGCTTTTGTACACGACACAAAAAGCTGGTGCACACTAGTTACGAACATTGATGCTACCCTTATTAGTAGTAGTAAACTACTTTTTTCCCCAAGTAAAGCATCTTCATAAACTAAATACATGCTATTACTTAATAGGTTTGTTATTCTTCCGAAAAATCGAAGAAAAACAAGCTTCTAAAGTACTTGAGTCGAAGGAAAATGATCATACGTCGCATCCTTGATCATCACCACGCTATGACTCTGACCACCTCGATAGCGGCAGATAATCGGATCATTAACTGTATATACGTCGGCTCTTGAAGGGTAAGCTTTTTGTTGATAAATGTTGGAAGAAGTTGGTGAAGGGTACTTCTTGCTTCTTCCATAAAATTGCTCTAAAAGAGCAAAACCTTCTTTTCCTATCTTGGCAAGATCACTTTGAGGTGCCATAGAATACTTTGCACTAGTTTGTTAGACCCTTTTTTTATGACTGTTTTGTTTTGAATAGCAAATACAGATACCCAAGGACTTTATATAGAGGCATAACAGATAACTGTTACAGATTCCCGATTACAAATCAAATAAAATAAAGATGTACAGATTCCCCTCGATCAAAATATCAGTATTACTTTTATTGAAGTTATTTTGATTATGACAAATGTCACGAATCTACTGTATAGCTGCAAAAGTATGGAATATTGGAGGCTTACTAAAGGTTTAAGCTTATGATACAAAGTACGAGTTTAACCAAAATAATGCAATGTATATACATCCATTGGGAAGTATATCTGATATTATGCTTATATGATTGATGGTCTTTATGCTTTTGGATAGAAGGAATATTTATTTTCTAAAGCAGTTCGTCTTTTGAACATTTACCAAATTACGAAGACCACTTTAGAGATTCTGATCACACTTGGGAAATATCAAAAGTTTTCAGGACTCAAGTACAATATCTAAATATGGTTTTAGTTTTGATTTTTTAGTTGTCAATAATAAATTTTGTGCAGCAGATTTGGTACCAAAGGATATTATTAAGGTTAAGATTACTCAGAGATTTTTAGTTTGCTGAATTGAAAAAGCAATTAGCAAACAAAATTTTTCCAAGATTCACAGAGTAAGAACTAAAAACAAATGGGAAGAGGTCGCTCAAATTCCTTCATTTGCCTGATTGAAACTTGGGGGCTGTTGATAGAAGTCTATTAAGCTTATGGGTATATTTAAATGTAACATCTTTATGCGGTTATACAAATCTTAATCCAGTACGAGCTTCGTAATTTCAAAAGCATACTCGTTATTCTAAAACCAAACTCGTACGAGGCTTGACTTTTTCCAGTTTTGATGTTTATCTAGGAAACAACTACTCGATAATCAAGAAATATACTCAATAATTAAAACGAAATCATGTCATGTCCTACCCATCACATATACACTAAACTATATATAATCACAGATAGATGCATAAGTAAAGGCAAAGATTAAGGGGGGAGTCGGTGATGGCGTTGACCGGAGGAGGAGGAGAGGCGTCGTGGGCACAGGCGGCGATGGTGGTGGTGCAGCTGTGCTACGGCGGGTACCACGCCATCACCAAGGGGGCACTTAACGTCGGTGTAAACCAGCTCGTTTTCTTCTTGTACCGTGACCTTCTCGCCCTCTTCATCCTCGCTCCTTTCGCATTCTTCCGTGAACAGTCTCTCTCCCCCCTCGTATCCATCTGTACCTATACATATCATTTTAAAACGAGTTTATATATTGGCCATAGCTACATGCCCTCTTCAAAATTGGTTTGGGTAAACGAGTTTGTCACGACAAAAAGAACATCAAAATTGGAAAAAGTCGATAAAATGAAAAAAGTCAAACCTCGTTTGTTTTTGAAATTACGAAGTCGGGACTGGATTAAGATTTCAGTGAATGTAAAAACGCTACCATATTTAAAACTTAATGGACACAAGTTCATAAACTTCTCTAGCAAAGTAGGAGATACATACGTTCTCCCATAACAACCATCCATTTTCCGGTATAACTTAGATACAGTTGAGAAATCCGACAGAGTATATGGGAACGGAAGGAGTAGAATTCAACAACAATAGTTTTGATGATTTTAGAAACTAATGGAAAAGACAGTTAACATAAGTTTTATAAGATCTATGTCTCGTTGTAAATACAAAAATAATAATTAACAGATTTTGAGTTAGAAAATGAAATAATACGTAGATCAATTGCGTACGGTCCTTTCTCCCCACGCTAATAAAATAATATTTAATGGATAATTATTTATAGGTGTTAATTAGAAAAATGACCCCATAAAATTGAAACCATTCATTGGCAATCCATTGTTTTGACAAACTGACTGGATTACATCATCAAAACATATTTTTTTCTTAAAATTTGATGATTATAGTATAAAAAGTGACATGCATCGGTGACCCTATAAATTTTCTAAATTTAAGAAAACACAGAATTCAACTTATATATAAAAAATGCATATGATTCCCTAGATTAATATAATAGTAATAAATTATTACGGGGTCCATATTTTTATGATTGTAATATTGTTATGATTATTAAATAATAATAAAAAAATAAAAAAAATAATGTAGGGTCATTATAAAAAAATTAATAAAGAAGCATGAATTTTGTTTAAATGTAAACGGTTCCTTAAAAGATATAAAATGTGTTTGTTTTGAGGAAATGGTTAAGATAACTGGTACGGATGCTCTGGTTCTACGTATCCTCCCCTTGTTCATTATACAAAGACCCCAATTCAACCACTAATTATTTTTTTATTTTTTTAAATAATCTAATCATTCAATAAGTTTGGGATTGTATTTATTTTCGGAACATTTCGTCTATGTAGGCTTCGTTTTTAAAGAGTATAATTTGTGGGTACTTTTTACCAACTTGGTGACTTGTATTACCAGAAAACGTTAAAAATATAATAAAGAAATGGAAAAGTAAAATTTATACAAAATAAATGAACGTGGTCATCATTATGTATTTAAGTAATATCTATATTTATAAGATTATGGAACATAATATAAAACGTACAGTACAGTACAGTACAGTAGTAGAAATTTTAAAATCCATGACCAAACAGTAATTAAATTAAATTATGTGAGTAACGCTATAACGGTCAATACAAATCCATTCAATATAACTTTGTTTGTTTGTTTGTTTGTTTGTTATGGTTGTTATAATCGACACATTATTTCTCTATAAAATCTGTATAAATAGATAGATATATAAATTTATAAAAGTAAAATAAAGTGATGGCGAATCGAACGAGTGATCTAGTGGGTCGGGTCAACCCGGCTCACGTTTTCGACTATGACTCATTAATCCATTACTGTTCCGTTAACGTTGACGGATTTCCACAATCTCCGTCTAAATTATCCGTTTCTCAGGTCTAATTTCTCTCATTCTTAAATTAATTAATTAAAACTCTACTATCTTGTTTTTTATCTTATCTGGGTTTGCTTATATATCAGTTACTATGATGGAGTATTTATTTTGATTATCAGCTGATTATATATATATATAGTCTTTGTTTTTTCGTCTTATTAAATTAATTCCAGTTAAGGTTTATGACAAAGCGATAACTTTGATGGGTTGGCGTTATGCTTTTCAACGATATAAATATAGGTTAAACAAAGTGAATATTGGACAACTTGTTGATCTTTATTATTGCTCGGTGATTGTACTTACTCGGATTACAATTTCTTATTACACTTGTGCTTGGTCTAACAATTTAATCTTAATCTTGGTCTTTATCTTTATCTTCGGTGCTCGGTCTTCAATTGAGCTCGGTTTGCTTTCTAGTGAGATAAGCTTTGACAAGTTTCTCTCTTTTATATTCTTCTCTCTATTTTTCAGACAGATTTTCGGTCCCTTTCCCAGTGAATGTACTGGGCTATTTATAGGCATTTATGCGTCATAGGATGTTGACAAGTGTCTTCATCTCATAGGCTTTTCCCATGTGGGCCCTTGCTCATTGGGCTGAGATATTTATGGGATAATTGTCTTTATCTTTAAGTGGGAAAGTACTGTATACCCCTGGCCTCATCTTTTGCATTGGATACCCATTTATATTGCATTGATTGGTTAGTATCCGAATAGATATATTCGGGTCTAATTTTTGTGCTCTATCAGTTTATTTACGATAAGTCATATAGTCTAAACTAATTTAACTGATATCTTGTTCATTAATACTGTATGATTTTAATTGCAAGTTTGGGAATACGTGCAATTTCTTAATTCAGTTTGGGAATGCGTGCTATTTTTCATTAAAATTGGTCTACTTAATGTGTCGGAATTGTATTTTTCAAAAGTTAGTTACACTTGTTTATGATGCTTAATTATATGAATTACTTTTAAAATTTACAATTCCGACATGTTAAGTTTGGGAATACGTGCAATTTTGTAATGCAAAATTGGTACACTTGGAATTGTAGATTTCAAAAGTTAGTCACGTAGTTAAGATGCTTAATTATATGAATTACTTTTGAAATTTACAATTCTGACACTTTTTAAGTGTACCAATTTTGGGACGGAAGGAGTATTATGAGTGTTATCAGGAAGTAATTAGATGGAGACAGTCACTGACCATTTTGATAAAAACTGATTAAAAAGTTAATATTGTGTATGTTGTTTGATGAAATTCTTCAAAAATTAACGTTTCAGCCCCTTCCATATTATAAAAAAGAAATAATATGGAGCATAAAATAATTTAAATACGAGAATATTATCCCCATGCTCAAGTCAAAAAGTCTTATGATTTTGTAAGGCTTGGAAGACACAAGTTGCCAAAACTGAAAATTCATTGTCACATTCTGAATAGTACAGAATCAGATATAAACATGTGTAATGATGGATAAGCGACTACCATTTAAAATTCCTTTAAATATGGATAAACCACTACTATATAATTATGCCATGTAGGTCATCTGTGTAATGCTGTGCGTGCATAGCATAACTGTATTTTTAAGATGCCAAACAAAGAAGAGTATTTTGCTTGGTCTTAGTTCTCCCTCTGTGTAGACTAATCGGGTTGGTTTGTTGTACATTTTAATCTGTATTGTAAATTAGTTTGGGCATGGTCAATCGAATCCGACATTTCTGTTGGAGGTTAGCTCGGGCCCTTCTGTAATAAAGTACGTGCTAAGGAAGAAGCCCCCTGGTATATTGCTTCAATCTGCTCATGCCGTAGAGAGAGAGTTTCAGGTAACCTCCGTTCCGATTAGTCAAATTTTCGTCCATATGCGAGAATCCTGTTGTGTTTTAGGCCTTGTTGGGTTGCATCTTTTGAGCTCAATGTTTTTGCTTTAAAGATTTACTTTATTTGGCTGCAACTTAGAAACTGAGCCCTTTCTTGAATTTTAAAGTATCCAGTCTTTTTGCATGAGAAGATATATTGTATTTTGTTAACGAGCTTCAAAGCTGAGATTTTTTGGTTTCTAAACTTGACCTTAAAACCGTTTTTTTTTTCTTTTCTGAAACTAAAAATATCTGCTCATTTTCTTAAACTTTGTAGCCAACGCAAAAATTTGGTTTCTGAAGTGTTTATTTCCCTATAGATGTCTTACGTCTTCGATTTTGTAGACCTTGGTGCTATCTGGTTGCCGTTTTTAAGCTATACTTTCCCTTTTCTGCTTAAAAGACTGACTGTATTTGGTTCACCTGCTTAAAATCTGAGACTCTGTTGTTTTTCGGACTTGAAAAGCTTTAAGCTGGAAGAACCCATTATTTTTTCAAAATCAAACCTGTAGCCAAATAATCCCTAAGTTTTTAAAGTGCTTATTTTCCTCCAGATGCCTTACCAGTTTGAACTTTTGCGTGGCAGGTTCTACATGCATTAGGCGTGCACACAGAAGTGCCAGTTCCTAAGGTTTTCTGTTTGTGTAATGATTCAACTGTGATTGGAACTCCATTTTACATTATGGAATACTTGGATGGACGCATATTTATCGATCCCCGTCTACCCGTATGATTTATAAGCTCATCTCTTTTTTTAATATCGGAATCATGCCTTTTTTCTTAACATATGTATCTGTTGGTTTAATTTTTTTTGACTCGTGTGTTATTTGTGTTTGTTTAGGGGTTGACACCAGATAAACGGAGGGCAATATATCGTGCCACTGCAAAAACTTTAGCCTCTCTACACTCTGCTAATGTGGACGCGATTGGTTTAGAAAAATATGGGCGTCGCAATGATTATTGTAAACGACAGGTTGGTTTCTCATGAATTTCATCAAGTTTCCCATTTCCCAGTTCACGATAAATGAGCAAAAGTTTCTCTTAAGAATCTGATTAGTTTTTACAGGTTTATTAAGGTTTGGTAACTCAACTATTACATAATTTCAACTTTTATTATAGAGTGAAAACTTTCATCTAGTATCAGTGTAGTATATTTTATTGATTCAGTACACTGCTATACATTACGTATCCCAAACTACATAATTTATCAAATTGTAAACTGAAGCATCAGTATTCTAGGTACTTATGTCACTATTTCAAAAATAGGCAGTGACGCAGCATAGAGAGCTGAAATATCGTGTCGGTTGGGTATACAAAGTAAAAAGCAATGTGCTAACTTTAAACAAATTCGTCATTCATCACACTGAATATTTATTTCCGTAGTCTTGAAATAACGTAGTATTTGAGTGTATTAAACCTTAATAAACCGGATTTCGACTATGAACTGACTAATGGTTGAAGTGTTTTTCTAGGATTTGTAACGTTAAATAATGGTTTATTTAGGTTGAAAGATGGGGAAAACAATATGTTTTATCCACTGGTGAGGGCAAATCTGATAGAAATCCGAGAATGTTAGAGTTGGCTGATTGGTTGTGGCTTAATATTCCTCCTGAGGATTCATCGGGAACTACATCAGGTCTTGTTCATGGTGACTTTCGGATTGATAATCTTGTATTCCATCCTGTTGAGGTGCCATACTTTAGTATTTACTAACCTTTTCTTTTTTAATTTAAATTACTATCATTTCCCTGACATATTTCTTAGGCCTGTATGTGTATATGTTGGATTTTGAAGTTCAAATCATAAATTGAGAACAAAAACTTCCAGTGAATCAAATGTAATGAATTATTGGCTTACCATAACTGAATAATCTGCAGGACAGAGTTATTGGTATTCTTGACTGGGAGTTGTCCACCCTCGGTAACCAAATGTCTGATGTGGCATACAGCTGCATGGTACTTCTCTCACTTTACAACTTGGAATTTGACATGGAAACTTAATATTATATCTCTATATATTTCCAGAAGAAAACTTATTTCTAGAACCCAGTTGCTTAGCTCAAACACTTATATAACTATCTCTACTGCAGTATGGTACAGACTCATGGTTAAAACTTTGAAAATGGCTGTGCAAAGGGAAAGTGCACGACTTATTTATTCATAGTCGTATATGTAAGCTTAGGCTCTGATATAATCTGACAAAAACACATGGGTATAACTCATTATGAGATCCGGCTTGCAAGGGGCTTTCCATGAGCTTTTATGTAAATACATAATAACATACTTAAAAGCGATGTTGGATAGTACCAGATTATCAGCTGAATTTGGGATTTATTAAAATTGCCTTATACTTTTCAGCACTATATAGTGGATGCTGGACTTGATACAAATCAACATGACGGTCTTGAAGTTTCCGGTTTACCTGAAGGAATTCCGCCATTGGCTGAACACTTGGCTGATTATTGCTCTACGGCTGTAAGCTCCTTATCACCAGTTTGGTTGGATAAATTTATTACACATATATTCATTTATTATCAACATTGATTACCATCAATTGTAAGTCAGTTAACAAACTAATGGATCTCTAATGAATTTTGTATAATTGAAGAAATAGATTAAGTATGGATCCTTCTGTAAAGATTGTGGTTTTATACGTGAGGTTTCAGTATATAAGTGTTTCTTTTATAGATGAAGAGTTGGAAATGAGAGCCCGAGGAAGGAAAGGTATCATTATACTAATGGAACAACTAACAGGAAAAAGGATTTCTTTTGTTTGTATTTGATCAGACCAAGTTATAAAGACCACTCTTGAGAAAATGAAGAAAGAGTTCTTGAACCAATTCCTCCTAACAGGAGGTTTGGAGAGTCAAATTATTTTCAAAGTGCTACACTTTGAACATTTTTCGAAACTGCGTTGGTGATATTTCAAAACTAAACATTTATACATTATGTTATTCAATAGGGTTTTTTTATTTTATATTTTGTACGCATACTTTATTGTTTCTGTTCTTTAGGGGAAACCATGGCCTGCCGCTCAGTGGAAATTTTATGTTGCATTTTCCTTGTTCCGTGGTGCTTCTATCTATGCAGGGGTTCATAGCAGATGGATTATGGTACGTTCTACACAAATATCGCTGCTAACTAGAAAACTGCCGACCAAAATCATACACCAATTTGAACTATGTAAAATTATGACTATACGATGACGTTGTTTGCTTACGGCTTTTAACCACGTCTTTTCCTTAGAACTTGGACTGTACTTTGTTGAGCATCTTAAGAGCTGAGATTTTCTGTTTTATCGTGATAAAGTTAGAAGCTTTAAGTGAGTTTTTTTAATCAACTTCAAATAATCCATCTTATTATGCTTAAAAGCTGGAAGAAAACAAACTCAAAGATCGTAGCTAGACCCTCCTGCCATGTCAAACCGTAAGAAATATCAGGTAGTTTTCAACTCATTATTTCGTGGTCCTTCTTGTTATAGGGAAATGCTTCTGGTGGCGAGCGAGCCACGCGCGCAGGGGAAACAGCTAATATTCTGATAGAATCTGCTTGGTCATTTATTGGTCGACAATCAGTATTACCTCAGTACCCTCCAGCTGGTAAATTTATTCGGTCCATTATCATCCAATTTAGTTTGGGACTCTATTTAGTCTCTGATTATCCAGTTTCCATTTATTATCCAGGCGTGGTCCTGCAAGATCTACCGAATGAAAGTGGGAGATTTGTTCCTAATAAAAGAATTTTAGACTTGAGAAACAAAATAATTAGATTCATGGAAGATCGAGTATACCCATTGGAATCTGAGTTCTATAAACTTGCACACTCTGACAAACGGTGGACCATACATCCCGAGGAGGAGAAACTAAAAGATTTAGCAAAAAGAGAAGGCTTATGGAACTTGTTCATCCCCGTAAGTTTTTTCTTTGAATTGGTTCAGGTCTTCTCTTTTCTACACTAACATTTCTTTACGATAAGCTTAGAACTCGTGATACTTTTTCAGCGTGATAGTGCTGCTAGAGCACAGGAGCTACTTTACGATGGGAGAAATGATTTTCCAGAAAACTTTTTGGGTGCTGGTTTATCAAACCTTGAATACGGCTACTTATGCGAGATTATGGGCCGGTCAATATGTGCCCCACAAGTGTTCAACTGTGGGGCACCTGACACTGGGAATATGGAGGTAATATGAGGGTGTGCTTGGTTCTGTTTTCAGTTCTGTTATTTGTTCTTCTTTTTGGTTTTAGTAGTCAAAGGATTCAAATTATGACGCTTTAAAGAATTTCTAACTTGATCACTTCTCTGACCACAAGCAAATTTGTGAACAAAATGTAAAAAACAACCCATTCCTGATTTTACTTATTCTCACACCAAAGAAGAATTGGTTTTATCTTTTTTGCACACAGCTTGAATAGTATTACAAGAGAAAGAAAAAAACTTTTAAACTTGAAATCAAGTACAGCCAAGAGTGGTTACTATCTAACATTACGAGTCTATGGAAAAATATGATGATTGCGTAGGTTTTGGGTGGCTTAACAATTTGACATTAACAGTTTTGCAATTTGATATCACACGGAGTTTGGAAATTTAAGTGGAATCTAGGATGAAGTAATATCCTGTCTCCAATATTATAGTTACCGAAGAACTGGCAGTATGCTTTTTATATCTGCTTAATAACTGTGCTATTGATTTCAATTTTAGGTTCTCTTACGGTATGGAAGCAAAGAGCAATTACAAGAGTGGCTTATTCCTTTGCTCGATGGTACAATTCGCTCAGGTTTTGCTATGACAGAACCTCAAGTTGCATCTTCTGATGCTACCAATATTGAATGTTCGATTAAAAGGTAATTTCAGTATTACCACTTCCAGATCTACTATTCACGTTATTCCATAAAGATATGATCACAACTCACAAGAATATTATACAAAAGTTAATAGTCAATACACTGTGTGTAGGGTATAAAAGTCTGCACATTGGCTATTAATCAGCCAGGCTTCATCACTATTACAACCTCACGTTTGAATAGAAAGACGGCTTTATGTATCAATATTTTTTATAATTCTATCACTTTATAAAAATGTAACTTTGTGCATTTGTCAATAGTTGTGTAAGTTAACCCTAATGCATGGTTGTACAGAGATGGAGATTCATATGTTATCAATGGAAAGAAGTGGTGGACCAGTGGAGCAATGGATCCTAGGTGCAGGCTCCTTATCCTAATGGTGAGTTATATATGTATACATGTGTGTGTGCGTGCCCGTATTGGAGTGATTTCTTTAATATTTCTCAGATCCATTGATGTTATTTAGTTAACTTAATGCAGGGCAAAACCGATTTTACAGCTCCTAAGCATAGACAACAATCAATGATTTTAGTGGACATCAAAACACCTGGCATTCAAATAAAGAGACCACTCACGGTCTTTGGCTTTGATGATGCTCCTCATGGACATGCAGAAATGTTTTTTGAAAATGTTCGTGTTCCAGCTAAAAACATTCTATTAGGAGAAGGTCGTGGTTTTGAAATTGCCCAGGTAAATTGTTTCCTACTCGTCTACAGAACTTTTGTAGTTTTAGAAGATGGTGTATCGGAAGTAAGTTTCTAATCGGGAAAATATCACTTTTGTACACCAACCTAATCGGCTTTTATAATTATTACACTTTACTTTTTCATAACTTAGGATTCAATCTGCAAAATCTAACAATCATCATACACAGTACACACGTTAAAATCACGACTCAAAAACACTAGTTGTATACTAGGCATCTATCTACACAAAATTAAACGATTAAATACTCCAACCTTGAAATTTAAGGTTTTAAGCACTCGTGAACTTTGAAAAGTTAGTGTACCAGTTGTTTGGTTTTGTATAGACTTGTGCTTACATTTTGAATTTTGATAGATTGGTGTACTTGTTATCAATTTTGTACGAATTGGTGTCTTAATTGGAAAATTTATAATATGGTGTACTAGCGGTTAAAAGTGACTAGTTATGCATAGAAGTGATATTTCTCCGAAATACTGTAAGTGTTAAATATCATTACCTTGTCCTTGTACATTAACAGGGTAGGCTGGGACCAGGAAGGCTACACCATTGCATGAGATCAATTGGGGCCGCTGAGAGGGCTATTCAGCTCATGGCCCAACGGGCCCTTACAAGGACCACTTTTGGAAAATTAATTGCGCAACACGGCTCATTCCAAACTGATCTTGCAAAGGTTTTTATATCATTTTACTGTCCTCAAAAAATAACCTCGATAGTCTTTAGTACAAAAAACTATAATCATGCTATATTAGCAGGATGCGAGTCTAGTTAATGCTTAAAACCTGAAGACGCTATACACCAGCAGGTGGTAAACTGCTGAAGAAAACAATTAGTGTAATTTTACTATGCATGGGCCATCCACACAAACAACACCTGTGAGAACTTCTTTACAGTTTTCTTACAGAAAATGGTGAGCATAAATGATAAATAATTAAGTGGAAAGAGGACTTATATATCAAACCTCCCGAAAGTTGGTACAATACATAAGTATTGCCAAGAAAGAAGGCCAAAATAAAAGCACAAAATATTCTACAAGTCAACGTTTAATGTGAGGCATCTGGACCTCTAGCTCAGAGCCTAACGCAAAACCCAGGTAGGGAAGCTCTTGCAATAGTAGCAAGATGCCAACGTAAGTAAATATCAAAATTTGATGTGGCGATGCACCATTACTTTGAAAACTACAGTAGAAATAAATACAGCCAGCTCAAAGTTTAGATTCGTGGGATTGTTTATCGGGGTCTTCTCATTTTAAAATTTATTGCGTTGTAGTGTCGGATAGAACTGGAACAAACTAGATTGTTGGTATTAGAAGCCGCAGACCAGCTTGATCGGCTTGGAAACAAAGAAGCTCGTGGGACTATTGCAATGGCAAAGGTAAAAAACATGTTTGCTGAGTTCGTTTTAATTATTTCTTTTGAATTTCCTGCAAGATGACATAATTCAACATCGGTTTGGGGGCTTGCAAATATGAAGCTGTTTGCCTGTTTCATCTCGTTTTTTGAGACGTATCTAAAATCTTTTCAATTCCTAAGGGTATTATGTCATTTCAGTGACCCGACCCCACCCTGGAGTTCTAGCACCGGGTTTACTCTTTATTGATTGGCTTGAAAGCAGATTTTCTCTATTTTAAAAACCATATTATACTCTAGTCTGCAAAAAAATGAAACTAACATGTTAAACTTGGTGTTTCCTAAATTAATGGTTTCATATAACGAGAACAATAAAAACCTTGAACATGGAGTTGCCTACTGTATTTTTTTTCCAAATTATGAGCCCAATATATTGGTTCTCTTTCATCTATTCTTGATTGATATGCAAGTAACTATATACTATATATTTTTTGATTGTGTATTTAATATTTATAGGTAGCTGCTCCGAACATGGCCCTAAAGGTGATTGATAGGGCTATACAGGTGCATGGGGGTGCGGGAGTTTCTTCGGATACAGTTTTGGCACATCTGTGGGCCGCATCCCGAACATTGAGGATAGCTGATGGCCCAGACGAAGTCCATCTCGGAACCATTGCGAAGCTTGAATTGCAAAGAGCTAAAGCTAAGCTATGAAGTTGATTATACGAGACATAGTAATTTGTAAAAGAATAAAAGGTTTTCACAAGAAAAAAAGAGGACTTAATAGTAAACGAGCTGATACGTTTATGTTGTGATTGATCATCGAACAGAGAGTTAAACAAACCTTATTCACCTTGCATCCGAATAAAAAGTTTATATCAAAAACTGTATTTATTATACCGCCATTTTTTTTATTTTGTAGTTATTGCTTCTTTGTTTCAATTTCTATACTTACTATTGATGTTACAGAAATAATTTACCTTTTAACTTGTAGTGGAAAATCTAGGCGAACACTTTTTGAGCATGGCTACTATATTTATGCCAAGTCGTTGCAATCTTTTACCATGTCTTTTAATTACTTTTTAGGTAACGTTTTAGCCTATCATAAGAATTATCATAATATCAAACATATACTCCATTAAGTGGTTGGGTTGATCCTATTTTATAACATAAATTGAGTCTCCAATTTTATTTTTTTAAACAGTCTCCTAATTAATCAAAGAACGGAAGAATCCAAGCTTTTTAACTTCAACAAATGCACCAAACAAATTTAAATAAAGGAACATGAATGGTGTAACACAATTGGTAGGGGATATATCTGGTTACGTACAAAATGACACACGATTACGTTCCAACAGTAGTGTAAACTTTCTTAGTCAAGAAAATTGTTTCTTTCAAACGGATAATCTCTTAAAATTTTACCGAGGAAACTGTTCAATGACAACTTAGGCACCTTTTTGCTAAAGATTATCGTTCAGCATTGATCACTGGATTACCCGGTAGAGGTCGAAACTGTACAGCCTTCAAATGTTAAGAAGGAATACCATTTGATCTTTCATCATCTAAAAAAACAATACAATACCCCTTAAAAAAAAGTCGGGGCCTGGGGGTTTAGCACAAATGAATCATTTTCCAGGTAAACTTTGGGATTGTGATTTAAATAGAAAGATGGGTCGCTTACCACATGACACATTAAACTAATTTTCTAGGTAATTTACAGAAATAGTGATTATATTATATTTGTTTGGTGCAGACTCAAAAATATGGTGAACGAAAAGTAATTTTCCATTGTGAACCCATCACAAACTTAAGCACTCCACCGCTCTGGCAAAGCCGGTATATGTAAATTCCACAAATCATGTAGAAGGGTGAGCTACATGATTAGGGAATAGACATTGGAGTATTAAAGTGAATGATGAGGACCACCCTTACAATGGAAAATTACTTTCAAAATAAGACACTTCCAATGGTTATAATATAACACACAAAGCCTTGAAGAACTTCCAATGTGGGATGATACTAAGAAAGGGGGCTTTCCAGGCAATAACATCTTAACAAAGAAAAGGAAATTCATGAAATAAAATTTGTACAGTACGTACAATGAGAGTTTATTGTGTTTCATACGCAAGTTATGAAGACGTTATGAAACGTAATAAAAATAAAAGCATAACTTATGTACTTTTTGGTTTTACAAAGTAATAAAAAGAAGCAACAACCTGAATATCGGGGCTTTCTCATTTTATAAATTTACTGCGGTTGTAGTGTCGGATAGAACTGGAGCAAACTACGCTGTTGGTATTAGAAGCCACAGACCAGCTTGATCAGCTTGGAAACGAGGCTTGCGGGTTTATTGCAATGGCAAAGGTAAGAAAATATGTTTGATAAGTTCCTTTTTATTAATGCTTTTGAATTTCTGCAAGATGACATAATTCAACATTGGTCTGGGGTACTAAATTCGTATATAAAATGTGAACGAACGTGTTTTCAATAATCAGTCGTATATATTTAACATTAGCTTCATTTAGTCCCCAGGGTATAAGAAAACTGGCTGAGTTCTGAACATTTTCGACTATAGTTGAAGATTACCTTTGCAGTGAGATATCGGTGGTGGGAAAGACTGGAGAGAAGAAGGGAGTACCGATCATGGACTCAAATTGAAGCCAAAGGCTCTCCCAAAAACTAGTTGCTATATACTTTGTTACTACTATAAAAAAAAAACCATGTACACAAAAACACGTATTAATACAAAAAGACCGGTGCTAACTAGTTAGACGAATAAGAAGTGACAAAAAACTCATTATCGTACAGCAACATGAGAGTGCACTGCGCGATTGCATATTGTGATCGAGGCTCTTGCAAAAAAGGTAAATATCCATTCCGGCACTCATACAGTCACACAAGCCAAGCCCCCTTGTGCTCTGAGAAGCCAAGTCACAGTGAGCTAAGCAACAAAATCAATCTGTACTAGCAAAATCAAGACCGCAACAACTCAATTCTCTATTAGCAACAAACCGGATTATTCAGACAAACATAATCACCAACCTACCACTTAACTTGGACCCTCAAGGCTTCTTCCTAAAAGACGAAATTAACGGAGCTATTCAAACTATAATGTAATGAGGTACTTTCTAATTAACATGATACTATATATATATCACAAATCGAGGAATAACCTCAGTACATGGAAAAAATTGGAAGTCATCTCGAAATTGTGTTAACTATCAAAGTACTCTGCTTCTGCTGCTAATCAAAAACTTGAAACCTATATTAGTATTAACCGAGTTCAGTAATAAAATGGGAGCTCTTTAACGACAAGTAAACAATTATGAGACACAATTTGCAAAGATCAATATTTCATTATCAAATGATCAAAGAGTATGACACAATTTGCAAACAATCGTGATAGAAACAAAAGTAGTAGCACACGACCACCTATGGAAATTAGGTTGCATATTACACAACCAAGAGTGCGAAGATAACTACTTATTTTGCAAGTTTGCAACACAAATTTTCCTCATGGCGTCAGCCTACAAATTTTATGAATCACTTTCTGGAGCAATTGACCAAATTTAGGTCCGCATACACTCTTCAATAAGGGTTGAACTATTTAATGAAAAATAAGCTTCAATCAATTAAGAGAGTTGAAATTTTCATCTCTCCAACTTAAAATAATCGCATGAATTAAGCTCCAATTGCTTAAATAAAAGTGGGACTAAAGACATGAAGAGAGAAAAAGATTACCAGGGAATAAGAGAGAGGTTAAGGCTGTAATACTTATATCCCCTAAAACGAGTAAGCATTCAATCCCTATTACCTTAATTGCATCTGTTTACAGTGACATGTAAAGAGAAACAAATAAACTGATTTTCATAAATAATAAATTCATTGCAATGGTATTTGGCTAGGGATTATGAAAAAGAACGCAAGTCTCAACAAGCAAAATCAACCATTTCTTCAGCGACCTAAACACTAACATTTCCACTATGCCACAGCTCCGACAGAAAAAGGTAAGTACATTATCTAGGTGACAGAGTTACCTTGATAGTCTGCCTGTAGTGGCGTCAACATTCCAAATATACATTAAATTTACAATAGAACTTGGTGTATATATTTCATATAAAGCAAGAGGGAATAACACTTGATCGTCATAAACTATAACCAGATTACAATATAATAATTTACACTCACGTGTAGCAGAAACATCTACCTGAAAGAAGACCGTATCAGAAATCAAACAAAGCAGGTATTTCCATAAGGGAATTTACTTCTTCTGGATTTCTGGCTGGTCCTGCTCGAAAAATCAACATCGAAAACAAATTCTGTCTAGGAAAACCATAAAAAATACTCATTGTATACCAACAAGGACGTTTAATTCAACAAATAAACACAAGTTTTTTAAAAAAGAGATGCAAGTGAATGGCATTAGGAGACATTTTAGTCCATTTCAGATCAAAGGCAAAAAACTTTATTCAGAGGAGGAAAAGGAGAGGCACAACTGTGCAAAACTAAAGCTGAAAAGGTGCTTGGTTTAATATTAATGAAATGCAAAGGTTGGGAAAAGTCTCATATTTCCATTTTCTGTTTAGGTTTAAGAGAGTTGTTTTGTCAGATTATATTATATGGCTTAGTTGATGGTCGCACTTGAAAAATCAAGCATGTTAGCAAACAGGTAATCTTTTCACAAACAGAACAAAAATTCTTGGGCAGAGGTGCAACAGAGCTCAGCTCACACCCAAATGCTAAGCAATTGAGAGGAGGGAACCCAAGGTATATATACAACACATTACTACTCAGCAGTTTATATTATTGATGTAGAACCGTACATGCGGAATAGAACCAGGGAAGGACTGGAAACTAGACAAATAAAGTTGCAATTTAATGTCATTGCATGGTTTTGTCGAGCAATCCACATAACGATGACGTTGCTTATCGATTAAATATATTTATCGGGCAGGTCAGAAATGTGCTAACTGTAAACCGTTAATAACTTCATAACAATTCAAACTTGCTTAGGGAAAACCGTGCTCCATTGGCTAAACCACTGAAAGACAGTAGTGGAAAACAATAGGTGGCCCAGGAACATCATTAACGTTTTAGAATTGCAGGTTCAAGGTTATTTTCTTTTTAAAAAAACCTCTCAGTAAAAAGAGATTAGACCGTACAATAGACTTTATCAATGACCCCGTGTTCCAATAGATATATTGAGAGCCACAATCGTTAAACCTCTATGCCAAAAACCAAGATGTTGAAAAAACATACCTAGATGTCCAATTATTGCTATGTGACTACAATTTATATTGATTGTCAATTAAGGTAGATTAGTTTAGAATAATAACATACGTTGCCTGGAAAAATCAATTCACTTGTCGTGCAAACTTGCAAAAACTTAAGCTTCTCATAAGCCCTGATGATAAAATACAGGCAAATCGATATCCGCATACCTATTTTCTTTTAGAATTTAAAGACTTTTAAGTGATTCAGGTTGCAGGATTAAGGGTTATAAGTTTAGAATTTTGGTTAACCTAAGAATTGAACGTACCAAAATCACCTTTAGTGAGAAATAAGAACTGACAAGAAACTTCGCATGTCCCACGATTGTGTTAATTTAAAAAAAAACGTGGGTGTATCTTGGTCAGAAAAGCTATATGCAAAAGACAATCCCCAAGTAGGAGTTGAACCTACAACCAGTCAGTTAACAGCCAACCGCTCTACCACTGAGCTACTGGGGAGGAACATCTAGGACTTATGTAAGAGACTCTCGTACTTTATTTCAACCTGTGACCGAACAAAAGATCGTTAAACCCAATAACAATTTATTATGGTATAGCTGACATCGTCACCACTTGTTAATTTTTTGGTCTGAGGGATTTCAGCATTTTTATATTTTCATTTCTTAAACTCATTTTTTATTTAAATCGGAGGACCAATCATAACAAGAAAATATTCTACAAACATATCAAGGAAAGCGCTTTTCAATAAATTTTCAGAAAAGAAACACACTGCAGCAAAAACGTAGCAGAAAAGTATCAAGCCACTTGCCTGATTTATCGTCCCTTTCTCGGGAAGGAAGATTGCTTAAATTGGATCCCAGATAAATTCTGATGAAGTGTTTAACCTACATACTTTGGCCTAGATAGCGTACAAGTCCTACCTCACCTTAAAAAAAACAAGTATGAAGTTTAATTCATGTTGTGGACTATTTCCCGTGAACCTATAATGTAAAAGGAGAAGGGGGTGGGGAAGAGGTAACATGAAATAGCAAAAACTAATACCAACTGAAAATTTTGAAAAAAAATCGTAAACAACAATACAAAGTAGCCAATTCGTTTACACTAATGGACTGTGATGCACTATTTCCCGTGAACCTATAATGTAAAAGGATAAGGGGGTGGGGAAGAGGTAACATGAAATAGCAAAAACTAATACCAACTGAAAATTTTGAAAAAAACATCGTAAACAACAATACAAAGTAGCCAATTCGTTTACACTAATGGACTGTGATGCCAATAGTGATTACTCTACTGCACCAAATTATAGGGAACTGGGATCGAATAAAAGCAAGGTCAACACATTAAAAATCTTAAAGCCCGTTCGTTACTCTTTTTTCATGTAGGCTAATAAAAAGTAATTTTCTGGATTAAATGTCTCTTCCTGTTATTTACTAGTAAGGAGGACTCTTTTCCGATGGATAGAATATTAGAACTTGACATCCATGTAAAAGTAAATCTAATGGTACAAAATGTGGTAAAAAAATAAGAGTGATTGTCATACCTTCTTATTATCAACATCGTATGTTTGCTTAGCAGACTCGGTGCGTATCTTGCATTTGAATATGTGCGTCTCATTTCATTTCTCATACCATATAATAGCAACCGTATCAGGAATATTGAGACGACGTTACAATATAATGAAAAGCACCAACATAACCTTTTGGGTAAGACTAATAAACACCACTGCCAAGTATTATCAAGAAAAGTGAAAGAATATAGTTTATCGTACCATTGTTGCGAAAGGAAAAACTATCAGAGTTGTTTAAACTTACGACATAATTGCAAAAGAACACATATTTTAAACTATAGCATTGGCATGTAACACTTTATGGTGGGGTAGTGGAAAGTTGTTGCTTGTAGTTTAAAAAACGTGACATGCATATTCTTCAGAACACTATCTATATAGAAGTACTATTCTGTCCTGACAATCTGCAGGGAACATATTTTTTTTTTACTAAACAACACAAAAACATATATTATCTTTGGTTGCCAAACAAAACAAACTCATTTATTGAACCTTGACCAAGTACAGTACGTTCAACATAATTTTCTTGTTGGAACTAAAAGGTTAGCATCAACCACAATGGGAATCAAAATGCGCTAATCCACTTCGCTATGCAGTCTTAGCAGACAACAGAATGTTAATACATAATAACAAAAAATTAACAAGAATCCAATTTTTTAAAATTTTATTATTTGGTTTCAAATAAACAAACCAAAGCATTTGAATTTACGCAATTTGTGATAGTTTATATAATCAACAATCAAAACTAACATTCTCAAACTGTTCCTTATTTAACTTTGCACACATATAGGAATGTGTTTTTCAAATTAACTAACCTGAAAGATTTCAATATATAACATGCAATGTTTATAGAGCTTGGACATGTAGTTTCCGTCCACTGAACGCAAAACGAAGCCAGCATTCTTTAGAATTGAATCAAGTAATTGGTTAACAATCCATACGGCTATATCAAATCAAGTGAGCATAGGTAACATTTGTTAAAAAATAGAAGTCAGTTTCCATTTGCCCACCAAAACACGAAATAAAGAATTAAGTGAGCACAAAACCAAGTCAAATATGAAGGATGTACGTTTTAAAGATAGCAGTGAAAGGCGTATGCTCCATCTTTAAAGACTCTTGAACTGAATGAACTATAAAATCTTCTGAAAGAAGGAAAGCAAAAAGGTAACACTTAGTGGAAAATAAGTTAATTTCCGTTTTGCCCACCAAAAGGTGAAGTAAGACAGTGCGTTAACAAAATAAAGTCATATATAAAGGATAAACAGTCTAAAGATAGTGGAGAAGGTGGATACTTCATCTTTAAAGACTCTTGAACTGTATTCAGCAAGAAATTTTTTTGAAGGGAAAGAATAAAATGAAGTAACAGAAAGTCCACTTTTTTTTAAAACAACTGATTATTAGTCTCTATTTGGCCTATCTCTCGTAATTGTAAAAAGAATATTAAGCTCTAAAAAGTAATTTTATGGGCTAGTTGACCTCTCATGACTAAAAAAATATATTTATTTCTCTCAATTAATTCTAAAAGAGATTGTATAAGTGAGATGGCGAGAAACCTGAGAAGTCATAGACATACAAACACAAGATTTGATGAAGCAAATGGCTTAGCTAAAATAAGCAACAATAATATTCATACACAGCACGCGTCCGGCTAATCAGAACCAGCACATCACCAATCCTGTCACTCATAAGTAAATAATACACTTACTGACCAGAAGTATAAGAAGATAAACCGTGATAATTTGACTAGCATAATATAATTACTCGAAATAGCATATGGATTTGCACCCATAATAAGAACTAATTGAATAAATGCTCAGTTGCTCACGAAATGCATAACTAAGGGCAGTACTTTCAGTGGCATGCAAAGAGAATTAGAGGGGCAATCAAAATCATCTCTAATGTTTAATATCTTGCAAACACTTACCAATGCAGATACTAACATTTCTATTTTCTACTAACAAAATGTTATCAAAATTAACACAGAATGTTTAAAAAATGTTTTGTAAATGAAAATTGAAAATCATGCGGAAAACTTGACATACCACGGCTGAAAAACTACATGATCCAGAGCAGCAACATATACTATGTACCAGCTGAAATATAATAGCAATAAATTGATAGCTTGTTTTTCAAGTGCACCAAAATTTCATAGCTAAGAAGCAAGAACACAAACTTATCAGACATCACTCAATAACAAGTTTCAGATAAAAACTAACAAACTTCAAAATCATCTCTACTGTGTAAATAAGGGACAATAATGACCAGGGGGGCATGTGCCAAATCATATATAAGTGAGCAACTTTAACTGATAACTGTTTCACTCATTTTTTTGGCTACATGAGGATCCTTTGCAGTCCGGCTACACTGTATACAATTTTACTCTCTTCGTCCCAAAATAAATGTCCATTTTCATGAATATATGGATATATATGAGGTATAAAGGGAACAAATGTTTTGGGACAGAGGGAGTATTAAGTTTTCATTCAAAAATTACAAAATTAACCCGAAATTTGTTTAAAGCATTATTTTCGAAAAGATATATTTCAGTTTTTTATTGGTTATTTTTTGGGTAAGTAAGCATTATAAAAGACAAGGCTACGACCCTCCATACATGGAGGTTCTACAGGTTATCTCATAATCTCAACTAGGCTATGGTTCAGACTTACAAGAACACTCTACGTATCATTCAATTTCCTCTGGATTTCGATCAAATTGTATTTTTGGCCAAATTCTGAAAAAGAAAATAAAGATATGAATACATAGAGAGCCAACCCAATATAGACTGTACAGATTCTTGCAAGTCTTACCTTGTCTGGTACAAACTCCATAAAAAATAAGCAGAAATTTGTTTGAAGCATCATTTAAAAAGCTTTCAAATAAACTATAAAATATACAAACTTAAAGCAAAACCACTATGACCATAGATATTTACCTGCAGAATAAGAGTCGCCAAAGAAAGTGAGTACATCTGGCATGAAAATGAGGACTGGATGTCTTCTATCAACAATGGTGCTTTTTTGCCACTTTCCAACCAAAAACCTAAATGGTTAGAAGTAAAACTTATTCATGGTTTCAGTCTTTCAGATGTAAAACCTGACAATACACTTAAAGAATCATATGGAAACCATAGCAAACTCAATTGCACACCTTGATCTTTACATCCACCAGGAACTAAGACGCTCTACCTTCTGCAAATTTTGGTTCATATCGTAGTATTAAGCATGCAGATCTAAAGTTCATGTGTCATATTTTCAAACTTAAAAAAATAAAGTAATTAAAATTTCAAGCACTATCACTGTGCCATTACCATACTCAGCCATTAATATTACTAGCTCTAAATTTAAAAACTTAATCAATTCAGACCCAACAATCAAATATTTTAACGATAAAAGCTTAAATTTACAACTTACTACTGCCAACAATGCAAAGAGTAAAGATGGTAGAAGCTTTGAATGTCTGTGTATACATTTTAAATGTTGTTTTTGGGTAAACAACAAGCACCAAAGCTGAAATACCTTGAAAATAAGAGGTGACTCATAAGAAGAAGAAAAATCAAATAACAACACAATGAAATCACATGTATACCTAACTCAAGTAACGTCTAATATATCCAAGAAAATTTGCTGCAAATCAACATGACTGACCTCATCAACATTCTTTCAATTTAGACACTTAAGAGTTTAAACTATGATGGTATCACACATGCATGAAGATGTAAAATGATGTCATTTACTTTGGCGAGAAGACTGGAAGTCAATTTACTGAACTTTTTGCCCTTATGTTACACTGACTGAACCGTGTCAAAAGAGAAAAAACGAGAAAGCACCAAAGTGCTACAAACAAACGCAGTTCTACCAAACCAATACCCAAATCCAACAATAGAAAAACCCCTATGGTTGTTTATCAGGATTTACATGGAAAGTACCACACAGAAAATAATTGTCCAATATTGATATGTATCAAAGCATCAATATTGGCTGAGTATGTGAATTTCAAAGAGTATGTGACAACAGATAAGCCGTTAAGATTTCATCTTTCTGAGCCAAAGGGTAACGGGACAAAAAAATTATGTCTTACAGTATAGTTCTGCAAGTCTTGACACAATGTTGTTCGGCAAGCCAGCTTCGTTGTGGTTCCCTGTGTAAATTTGAGCCCCGCATATAAAACCAATACTACTATCATTTAGCAAGTAATTATGATACTAGACAGGAAATTTAGCAAGAAAGAACGCCAAAGAAAGTGTACCTCTGGCATGAATATCACAAGGGCTGATCTGTTTCTGAATTCGGTCAAGTTTTCCTTGTTTCAACCAAGCATGTAAATAGTAAGAAGTATGAGTTGCATGTTTTCATAAAAATTTTGGTATTAGACTATAAAGAAAACACTTATTGATCTAGCAAACTCAATTAAAGAAATTCTCCTGCCACTCATGTTGAAAGGAAAATAATATTTAATTACAAACCACTATGGGACTTTTATGTGTTAGAAATAATTTATTTGAAAGAGTTATTAGCAGGATTTCCTTCAACATATAGAGCTTGCAATAGAGATGAAATAAACAAGTACCTAAAGGATCTGGTGCTGTCCTTTTATTATGTGATATAAATATAGGATGCACATAGAAGATAACAACCACTCATATTGGCCTTCTTAAGTCCATGAACTCAGATTTTCTGCATTAATGCACTTTCTTATTTAATGCTTCAAATGGAGTTTTCAGTGTTTCTCATCCCATCAAAGTTAATGAAGAGAATGAGCAGGCATGATAAAAATGGGTTAAATGATGAACAGAAAAACTTAAGGGGAAAAGAATTATATGCCAAGGGAAATAGAACCTTAGATGCTAAGAAAGATGAAAATTATCAAACAACAAATGGGTAAAAAAAAGTATAAAAGAAATGAGATCATACAGAAGAACCTAAACAGGATGTTTCATGGCAGTAATATTTTCTCTTTGGATTTAAGCAAACCACAAAAGAATTCGAAAGACGGAACAAAGTGCTTTCTAGACTCCTTTTCAACATCGCAGGTCAATTAGATACGAATGCTAACAATACCTCAAAAAGATGGTTTGCTGTGGGGTTATTTTTATTGCTTCATTGTTGACTGTTCTTGAAAATGAAGTGATCCAACAAAGCATCGATCAAACTGCAACCACACAGTAAAGAGAAGGTAAAAAACAACCCGTCATGGGTTAAGTAGCATAAACTAGATTGGTGAGAAAATACAGGTCGAAGCTTACCTTTCAGCCTCTGTATTTCCAGCGAAACCAAGACCAGTTTTAATGCTTTCATGTACTTCATTAGTTACTCTACAGCCAGCAAAAAGAAAAGAAATAAGCCTGCAATATACAATTCTCTCTCATCTTTATGCCTGAAATTGAGGAATACAAACTTGATGTTCCTGCAACTATACCAAGAGACATTTCTTTCAAAATATTAAGTGAATTAAAAAAAAATTAAGTCGAAATGAAGGATTTACGTCTAAAGACGGTGGAGAAAGGTGGATGATCCATCTTAATAGACTCTTGAACTTTATGAACTTAATTTCAGCAAGAAACATTTATAAGGGCAAGAAATAAATGAAATAAACATATAAAAGTCTAGTAAAAAAATGGCTCGCCGAAAATAAGCAATAATAAGCATAGGCAGAGCACGCGTCCGGATAATCAGAGCCAGGCCATCACTAATTCTGTCCCTGATAACTGATAAGTAATTGGAAGACGTACTGACCACAAGTATAAGAAGATAAGAACGTGGTCATTTGACTAGCATAATATAATTACTCGACTAGCAGATGGATTTGCATCCATAATAAAGAACCTAAGGGGCAACCAATCAAATAAGAGCAGTACCTTCAATGACATGCAAAGAGAATTAAAGAGGCTATCAATCAAATAATCTCTAATCTAAAGTCTTGCAATTACCTACCAATTATTCACCAATGCAAATACTAACGTTTCTATTTTCTACTAACAAAATGTCATCGAAATTCACACAGAATGTTACCTACAAGAAACTGTTTTCTGAATGCAAATAAAAGATCATAAGGAAAACTAAACATAGCACAACTAAAAAATCATCGGGTCCAGAACAACTACATATATGTACAGTTGAATAAATTGATAGTTTGTTTTTCAAGTGCACCAAAACAACACAAACTTATCAGATATGTCAAAAACAAGTTTCAGAATAAAAACAAATGGGTTCACAACCCATCTCTACTTTTTATCATTTGTAACTTAAATAAATGTAACTAACGGAAGACATAAGTAAGGGACAATAATGACTTTGTGGAAAATCATAGACAAGTGAGCAACTTTAGCTGATACAACAGAAGTGAGCAACTGATAACAACAGTTTCGCTCATTTGTTCTTTTTGCCTGCATGAAGATCATTTACACTACAAGCTACAAACAGTACAAAATCTTACAGAGTAAGTTTTCATGTAAGATTTGTTTAAAGCATCATTTTTAAAAGGTTATGGTTCAGACTTACAAGAACACTCTTCGTCTCATTCGATTCCCTCTAAATTCTGATCAAATTGAAGCTTTGGCTAGATCCTGAAAAAGAAAAGAAAAGAAAACATATATATATATATATATATATATATATATATATATATATATATGAATACACGAGATCGATTATACAACCCAATAAAGACTGAACAGATACATGCAAGTCTTCCTTGTAAAAACTCCAGAAAATAACCATAAATTATTTAAAGCATTATTAAATAGGGATATGGACATGCTTATCTGCTTGCTTAGTCCTCCACGGAAACTTTCTTCGAACATGTCTACCCTTACAATAAATATACATTGAATTTATTTATACAGGATTTTAAAATACAGGACATGTAAAACAATCACTAAATATTTGACCCAACTAAGCAAAAAGGGGGTGAAAATGGATCTCCGCGGAAGTGCTTGCAAAATAGAATTTGACTAATATAATTTTCAATTCTTGCAGGATAAACCACTCTTATTAAAAATTTAGCTTACAACTATATCTACAACGAGGCATGCTTATGCAACAAATTGCCATAAAGAAATGCAGTTCATGCATTAGTATAGATCCTAAAAAACCAAAGCACAGTGAGACAGAGGTGAAAGCTAAGTTGCTGATAAACAATTAATCAGCAACTTAGCTTTCACCTTTATGAGGTAAAGAGTAAGTAATTAACAGTACCATACTTCCCAAGGACATATATACTTTATTCAATAAGGTGCATTAATTTTGGACATTATATAGAGCACATATATCTTTTACAGTTTCGCGTCGTTGCAACTAGGATCCTGAAACAATTTTCTTGTCAGATAAAAAAGCTGTCAAAAGTAAGCAATAAGATATACAAAGTTACAAAAAACCACACTTTGAGTATGGAAGTTTACCTGCAGAGTAAGAGTCGCTAAAGAAAGTGAGTACATCTGGCAAGAAAATGAGGACAATGGTGCTTTTCGCCATTATCCAACCGAGAACCTAAAGTAATTAGAAGTAAAACTTATGCATACTTTCAGATCTAAAGCCTGACAAATGACAATGCACTTAAACAAATTATATGGAAGTTCTAGCAAACTCAATTGCACCCCTTGATCTTTACATCTTTTAGGTGAAAATTCTGGTTCATATCAGAGCATTTAAAAATACAGATTTAAAGTTCATGTGTCAATTTTTCAAACTTAAAAAATTGAAGTAATCAAAATTTTATGCAGTTGCATTGCGTCATTAGCATCTCAGCCAATTATATACCTAGCTCTAGATTAATAAACTAAATCAATTCAGACACAACAACCAAATGTTTAAAGGATATAAGATAAAATTAACATTTTACGAGTGCAAACAATGTAAAGAATAAAGATGTAGAAGCTTTGAGTGTGTGTACATACTTTTTAAATGTTGTTCTTGGACGAACAACAAGCACCAAACTAAAATACCTTGCAAATAAGAGGCTACTCATAATTAAAAGAAGAAAAATCAAGAAAAAACAAAATAATGAAGCCACCATATATTCGTAACTCTAGTAACGTCTAAATATCCAAGAAAATCGCCGCAAATCAACTCCATGACTAACCTCATCAACATTCTTTCAGTTAAGATACTTAAAGAGTTTAAACTATGATAGAACCACACAAGCATGAAGATGTATAATGATGTCATTTACTTCAGTGAGAAGATTGGAAGTCAATTTACTGAACTTTTTTGCCCTTATGTTACACTGACCAAACCATGTCAAAAGAAAAAAAATCAGAAAAGCACCAAAGTGCTACAAACAAACACATAGCTAAACCTAATCAAATCCCAAATTCAAAAATAGAAACCCTCTGTAGATGTTTATTAAGATTTACATGGAAAGTACCATACAACTGAAATAATTGTCCAATATTGACATGTATCAAACCATCAAAAGAGTACCTTCCTCATGCTAAAGTATGGGCATTTCAAAATAAAATGTGACAACAGCGAAAGGGTATAATGGGCAAAAAAAAATGTCTTACAGTACAGTTCTGCAAGTCTGAAATAACGTTGTTTGGCAAGGCAGGCTCATTGTGGTTTCCTGTGTAAGTTGAAATCCTGTATATAAAACCAACTCTACGAAACAATTAAGCAAGAAAAAATGTACCTATGTATGAATATCACAGAAAGATAGGTTAGCTGCTGCTGATCTGATGCCGAAGTCAGCCATAACTTCCTCATTACAACCAAGAATCTAAACTAAATATAAATATGAGTTGCATGCAAAGCTCGGTATTAGACTATGAAGAAAGCACTTTCCGATCTAGCAAAACTCAATTATAAAAATATTCTCGTCACTATTGAAAGAGGAGGGGGGATGAAACCATAAACCAGTATAGGCCTTTTTTATGTGTCACATGTCAATTATATGAAAGAGTTATTAGTGAGGTAAGGTTTTCCTTCACAAATCATTCACATTGGCCTTCTAAGTCCATGAACTCAGGTTTTCTGCATTAATGCACTTTATCGTTTATTACTTTGGATTTAGTTCAGTATTTAGAAGAGTAACAGACAAACTCAAGGGGAAAAGAATCTAAAATGCCAAGAAATATGAGAATTATCAAACAAAAAATGAGTAAAGAAAAAGTAGGACTAAAGTGATTAAGAAATATGATATTGTCTGGAGGTTATCCTCTTCTTAAATCACCGAAATGATTACCAATAACACGCAATTCTTAAGAGGGAGGTTATTCCTTATTCGCTATGATGACTTACCGATCTTTAATAAAATTAAAACAAAGAAAAAAATACTCACAACAATCAG
Source organism: Primula veris (assembly GCA_963682055.1). NCBI lineage: Eukaryota > Viridiplantae > Streptophyta > Magnoliopsida > Ericales > Primulaceae > Primula > Primula veris. The sequence goes on from OY821748.1 coordinate 445,602, forward strand.
CACAAATGTGTGAAGAATTAGATTTGTATGCTTCTTGGCATCCTACTATATTCCTCCTGCCTCGGTGCCTTCAAAGACTGGGTATGAAGACCAGTTCATGGGAAGCATTCTCTTGTGAACCTCGGGAAAAAAACAAAAGAAAACGTAAGTGGTAAACAAGGAGTAAACTCAAAAGACTAAAAAAAATCAACTATAAATTTATAATTCAAGCCATTTGATCTAAATTCATAATTCAAGCCTTTTGTACCGGCTTTGCCCTTTGTATATACTTTTGTAACGTATTTTTCAAAAGCGGAGCTTATAAGAGCGGTTGGATGTTAAAACACAATTAAAGGCGTAATAATAAAAGGGTGAACCAGTGAACAAGGCTTGCCCATTACTGGGTTTAAGAGGGGGTCAGACATCAAAGCATAATACATACAAATAATAAAGATTTAACTACGTATTTCATACAATTTTTTTTATAAAGATATATATATAACTCAGTTAGGCCAAATATTTGACACAACCAAAACAAAATAGAATAATGGGTAGTCCCAATGCTCAGAGATTAGCCTATAATTAGAGAAAATTAGTAAGCAAATTTAACGTAAAAACATAAAGGAAGTCTACAAGAGTAATTGGCTGCTAAATACTGCACATAATTGAATCATAAAAGTAAGAAAGCTATCTCGTGCACAAGTTCTGCGCTTTACGGTTTTGGGAAACAACAATGTGATGTTTACATCATCACTTATTATTTACTTAAAAACCATACAAGGAAAGGGATATAAAACTCAGTCAACCCAGATATGTAACTTGGGAAAGGGATATAAGGCTTTTATAACTCTGCATTAACCACCAACTCATAGCACAAATATGTAAAAGGTTAAACCCTGAATTATATCTTTCACATCCTAAATTTGGTGTTCAACTAATTTTCACAAAACTATTCACAAACGAAAACAACGAATAACTACATAAATTTAGAATTCTTTTATTAACCAAAGTTAAAAGGGTTCTAGTTATCTCTGCATTACTAAGAACAGTCTGAGAACAGAACAAATTAACGCTGCTCAGAACAAGTTAACAAATATGACAAATTATACGCTATATTAGATCCGACACATTCTAAGATTTCCAACTTATTTAATTTGGGTAGATTCATTAGTTAGATTAAACTGAAATATAAAACCTGGTACGAGAAAAATAATACAGAAATAAATGAAAGGGAATTCAACCCAAATATACTCTATCTCTCTCAAACCAGAACAAATCGACGAGAAAATTAACGCCCAGATACATAAAATAGATATGTGAGATAAAACCCTAGTCTATCACATCCTATATATAAATATATATTAGATATCCAACTTGTTTTATTAAAAAAAACTAATGAAAAGAAACTCGACCCAGATATAATCATACGAAAATTAAACTAGAATTCCTTTATAACGCCAAATTAAACACCAAACTCATAAATTATTAGTTTAAATATAATCTAAGCCTTAATTAAGTTAGATCTATATCACATATTCACAACATCCTAAATTAGTAAATTATTTCTTTAGTGAATAAAATCAAAACAAATCATAAAACCTGGAACAACAATAACATAAAATTAATGAAAAACACACAATTGCTAGATCTTGTAATTATATCAACCAAATTAAAAAAAATAAAAAAATCGGAGAACAAATTAACGCAAACAATAAAAACATAACTTAAATAGTAATAAAACCTAAACTAAATCCATCGCATTCTAAACTAGACTGATTAACTAAATAATAAAATCTGGAACGAAAAATAATAACACATAAATATATATATATATATATATATATATATATATAGAGAGAGAGAGAGAGAGAGAGAGAGATTAAATGAAAGTGAATATTAATTTTATTTATTGTATTTTTATGAGTGAATATATAGGGAAAGTGAGTCGGCTAATATTTGCCACGTCGGATTTACGCGCTCATCTCTAACGGGTCGAATTCCTTTTATTTCGGCCCAAGTAATCATTATTATTACATTAACTATTTCTTCATTTTATTACTAATACTATACGAGGGATGGACAAAAAATGTGTAAATTCGTCCCGTAATCCAATACGGATTGGGGCGGATTAGGGGTGGGTTGAATATTAAAAAAAAATCAATCCGTTCCGTCCCAATCCGCTATATATTTTGCGGGTTGGGTTAGGGTTGAGGTTCACAGACCGCGGGTTAATTCGTCCCAATTCGTTTTAACCCGCAATATATATATATATATATATTGTGCGTATTTTAAGATACCAACCTTTAAGTATTGTTATATTTTAGTTTTATTACTTGTTCACGAATGTTCTAAACGTACTTTGATTGAATTTAATTTATTGTTTGAAATATTCAATTTATTTTAAAATTTGGGTTGATTATCCAAACTATGAAAAATAAATGACCAAAATAAAAATTTAAGAATCAATCTAAACCCAACCCGTCCCAACCCGCAATTTATTTCCCATAATTTATTTTGCGTGTTGGATTGGGTTGGGTTGAGATTTTAATTGTAACGGGTTGGATTGGGTTGTGTTGAGATTAAAATTTCATCAATCCGCCCCAATCCGTCCCGCCATTTATTTTATGGGTTGGGTTAGAATTGAAACAAATCCACCAAAATCCGTATCGTGCCCATCCCTAACTACTATTACTTCATTATTATAAAATATTTTACTACTAATATTTTACAAATCACACAAATAGCCAAATCGGTACTAGATTGATATATCTTCATCATTGTTGGGCAACATCAACATTGTACAAACTATTGTTTTACGAATTCTTGTAGTTTAAAGTACGTATATAATGTATCTGTTATATTGAATGGGAGCTAAAAAAAAAACTTGTTTTGAAATTTTTAAGTAATATGGTGTTGTTAAACAAAATATTTATCTGCTTGTTATTTAGATATGATATGAGTAAGGCCATGTTTGTTTACAGTATACTACAAAAGTCTATAATTTGTATCGTATTAGCTAGGAGTGGTATAAATAATAACATACGGGTGGTTGTTATTACTTATTGGTTACACTTAAACCCGTGTACTATATAATTAATCTCTTCTAAATTCTAATAAAATATTTTCTATACATTATCTGCTACAACAACAAAACTATTCTAGCTAACCTACTTAAGAGATGATGTTAACGAATATGATTGACCATATATATGTCCATATCCATATAAACATAAGACTTTTGTGCCTATGATAACCAACGACAAGTGAGCAAAATATAGTCTTATGTCTTTGGTTTGATTAGTTAGTGGTCGAAATCAAATTAGTTAATTAGCTAAAATTTAGTATATAATGTAAAATTTGAAACGAAACATCGAGCCCAAGATGAAAGAAGTATTGAGGATGAATCGACACTCTAAATTGCCGGTCAATGAGACTGAACAAGTCACCGCTCTACCTATATGCGATGAAATGCATTGAAATATGGGGGTAAATGATTTTCTATGCTCCTCGTCAGTCGTCATAATTCGTGGCCATTTTGATAGAATCTTTGCCCGCAATATTGTTCGAGTCTGAGAAGCACTTGAGAAAAAAAAAATGCAACATCCAACTTTTGGATACGTACTTCCATGTGAGAGTTGATACTATTTCCTATTTTGGTCATCTTAATATAACACGAAAATGAGTAAAGCCTCAGCACTAAATACTAATGCCCGATCGATAAACACCAAAATTCGGTACAATCCTCCTAGAAAGGCTATATTTCTATTAATTCGAATATGATTATTCTTTGATCTATCCCGTTTCCACCAAAACTAACAGTGTACGTAAGTATGTTCGATTACCTTTGCATGTCGGGAAAGACAGAAGAGAGGACCCGGTCACGGACTCGAAGCCATGCTCCCAAAAAATAGTTACTGTATACTTAAACATGTTATTTGTCTAAGAAACTATGTACATAAAACACGTATTAATACAAAAACACTTGTCCTGACTACTTTTTATATTTTATTTTTACTGAGCATCCTACCTAGTTTTTCTTTTTAATTAGCTATAGATGAAAAAACGATAAGATGATAAGATTAATAATAAAGAATAACACAAATCATGTGTGGATCCGCAATAGAAACACGTTTAGATCCTATGAGAGGTCTATTATTCCATTTTAACATGGGGAAAAAGTTTGCATACTAAAATGGACAAAATAACTTTCGGGGAGAGATATTTTCATTAGATAAGAGAGGTTCCAATTAATGTACATGGGATATGCATGACATACATATGACATTTAAAAAAAAAAAAAAAAATAGGGATAAAAAATGTTATTAGTTATTACTTTTTATCTATTTTTTATGAGAATATGATATTGTGGTAATTAATAAAAAAGTGTAAGGGTATTTTTGGAAAAAAATGGTAAAATTTGGCAGTCTCAAAAAATATTGGGTTGACTTATTATAATAGTATAAAAGTATAGATATATATATGTATGCAAGATTTGGCGAGCTTGATTTTCTTCCCAAGCTCGGCTTAATCAATTCGCGTCGGCTCCGATCTTTCGAGGGATCCGAAGTGGGCTATATCGGCTATGGTGACGAGGCGTCCTCTGTGCCTGCACAAGAAACGAACAGGGGTCCGGGGTGGGTACCAGGTTTTCCCTCTCCAACGATCAAGTCAGTATCGGTGTTAACTGAAAGTAGGAATATAATTAAGGATGAGAGATCAAGCCGGTTACAAGTCGCAGTATCAGATGGCACAGGCAGTGTTCTGGGGGCCCGGGTTGTTTAAGCTTTATCTATCATCTCTGTATTTGTGCGTCCCCTCTAAGTGGTATTAGTGGGGGTATTTATAGTGTGATCAGAGGTGTATTAGCCCTTGGATCACTGTACTGTGAGATGCTGATCCAACGGCGTTAGGTCATTTATGACTCTGACAAGGGTACTGTCCTCTGCCGGGGGCCACATGGAGGTGGCCTGTGATTGGGCCACGTCGATGAAACGCCAGGAGGGTCCCTCAGGGGAGCAGCAACATTAATTGGGAAAGCGTACTCAACACGCTTCTTTGGGCCGGCCTGGGTTCAGCCCGACCTCTCAAGATCCGGGGTGACACGACATCCACTATATGGGGCCCGATTTGTCTATTCTCGTGGTGGTATCGGTCCGGACTAGGGGATGCTGACATTCCCTCGCCAAGATTATCCTGTTTCTTGTTCTAGTCTTCTCAACATCGTCATGGGATGTTGGCAACACATCACTTGTCATTGAATTGCAGTGGCGCTTTAATTTACGAGTTTCATATTCAAAAAAGGTTTTTTCAGGCATCTTTATATAGATTAAGAAATATATAGGAGATTACAAAAATAAAATAAAATTAAGATATAGGATCAAACGTTCCTGTCTTTTATTTTTGCTCCTTTAATGTGGGCAAGATATTCTAGAGGATTATGAAATGAGTAGCATCAGGTTTTCGTTCCTGTCAAAACTCATAAAGCCGGGTATGACAATCGTAATTGATCAGGTTGAAATTACCTGATCGAGGTCTCTTTAATTAGTAGCGTTTTGTAGTAACTTCGAATTAGGCTTTTCATGTAGCTAGCTATTCCTCTCGACGAACCAAATGCACTACAACTTAGATTTTTCTAGAAGATTCAACTTATAGAAGAAGGGCTTGATCATATGTTCCTAATTCCGATCAAGCATTCAAATATAACAATTGCATACAAAGAGTAACGTACTAAACACTATTAATTTGGTTTCAGTTTGCCTAGTACGTAGCACTGCTGCACTAACAATTGCATACTTCTTCTTTTTTGAAATATAACAATTGATACTTCTATTTCTTTTAAATTTGTATCAAACGATCCAATACACTTGTAAAACAACATGAAAATGAAAGCATTATGATGTTTCCAACCAAGACAAAAAATCAATGAAGGAAAAGAGAAACGTTCCAAAAGCAACACAATATAGTGAAATAAGCCGACTTTTGTTACATTTGTTTTCTTGTGTACCCCAAACTCCCTTTTCTGTGTAGTTTTTGGGCTTAACACAAGAATGCTATGACAAAGATCGTATAGTAGCTTTTTGTCTTCAAAACTGTCCATTTTTCTAACTATATATTAAGCAAAATTTGGAAGCACGAAAACAATGACAATTATGACACAATCTATTACTAATTATTATAGAAAAAAAAACCATTTGGTGTACTCGTACTTTCACAGTGTGCCTCCGGTGCTCCACCGTTCTGTTTGTTTATGAGTAACGAAACTATACTTTATTTCTTGTCAGATGTTACATACAAAAATAAAAATAAAAAAATTAGGCATGACCATATGTATTTTTCTCCAATCAATTACGCGATTAATTAGTTTGGAAAATAATACCAAAACTCCAAAAAGCACTGTAATTTTACGAAAAGATTTTCGTGTAAACCTCTCGAGGTTTTCTATATAATATTTATATTATATAATACTTTTTGTTTTCGTTACCGCCAAATAACTCCAATTTTTTAAAAACATACATAGTTTAGGTGACCCATACCATGAAAAGTGACAAATTACTGAATATCAATACAATCTTGTCACTGTATATATGGAGTAATTTTACTCACTTTGCAACATATTTAGTTCAATGTTGACTAGTTTAGAACCCAATATTCACGTAATAATCAAGATACTACATAAGTTCTTCCTATAAGTTGATGTATCTATCAAATGTCGACTTGTAATTTATTTAGTATACCGAAAACCTATCTGAAAACTCAAATAGTCAAATTTGTTGATATTTTGAGGACATTAATGTCATTAAATATTTTATCATGACAACTTAAAAAAACAAATTTCAGCATTTTTTCTAATTATATTTAACCTATGAATTTAGTAGATGAACCAAGATCGGTTGAAACAAGACAAAATATCTTAAGGGTCGGCTCTTACGTACCAAGCACACACATTTACAAGAAGGCAAAGTTACAAACTTACAATACAGGTTTTTGTGTCATAAATCTTATATCACCGTCACACAACTTAGAAAACAATTACTCAATTTGTTCTTATTCATTTATCCACTTTTACTTATTAGGATGTCTTAAATCATTGGATACTTAAATTAGTATGCCACTTTATCGAATTTTAGTATGCTAGCTTTTATCCAACACACAAAAACAATTCAATCATTACTAATAAGTTTTATATTTAGTTACATGGATACCCTATATAATTTATATGTTTCTTTTATCATAGTAGGTAGGACACATGAAAAAAAAGGCACATACATTATTCTTTAAATATGAAATTGAGTTTTTTTTGTGTGTGAAAACTAAGCATGTTATTTTAACCAAACGACCAAAAAAAACTCAATTACTCACAGCAGTTTGAGTAATCAGAAAAAACTCCTCAAAGATCGAGATAACGAGTGTTCACAGCTCGTTAATTAGAACTTTAGTTACATATTACTCTACATCTAGCTGTACAAGAAAAACATAATAATTATACACTCTTCAAGTAATTTCCAAAATACAACCAAATTAGTACAAAATAACATCATTCCATACTTAATCAAAACTTGAGATCAATTGCATAATTATATATTTAATTTTCATATAAATACTCATAGTTCTCCATCTTAAATGACAGTTATTATTATTAATTCATAAATCAGCCACTCGATCTGTTACCAATTAATTGTTCTATACGAAATTACGTGTAATTTTGATCGGTTTATAACATGTATCAAAATGAAAATTTTGATACAGTTTATTGTGTGGTTAAAATTACACGTAGTTTCGTAATAAAAAATTAATTAAAAACCGAGGGATTAGAAATTATGCCCGGTTTTTTTTGGATTGGGTAGACTACATAAATACAAACATTTCTTATTCCATAGTATATTTTATAACCGTTATGCAAATCAGTTTTATTTGTATTTGTTAATTAATCTAAAAAAGAAACCGACTTATGTCCACCAGTAATTACTTGGTCCTACTCAATTTCCCTCCCATAAATATACACACTTATATATTTTCCCCCAAATACACTTTATTTCATCTATTTTATCTCTCTCTCTCTCTCTCTCTCTCAGCGAGAGATCGTTCTTCGTAAGGTTAATTAATCGCATAATCATCTCCTGTTTATTTGTTACGCTTTTTTTGTATGTGATTAAATTAGATATTTTTTACTGTTAACCCTAGTTTATTTTTACTTATTGATTTTGGCTACTCAATAGAAACACTTTAATTGATTTTTTTATCTCGTTGCTGTTTTCTCTAAAATTTATTAGATCTACTTTTTATTTTCCCTTTTGTTAACTTTTTTACCCGATTTATTTTGTGTTTAATTCATGGTTTCTGTTTGCTACTTTTCTGTTTAGTAACTAGATTTAAAACCCTATTTATTTTGTGTTTTCTCTTTAAGTAATTAGATGTGTGTTTCGAATACCCTAATTGATTTTCGTTATTTAATTGCAACTTGAATCGATTATAAATTGGTTACTGTTTTCTGGTAACTTAATCGCAACTTTAATTGATTTCGATCTGGTTACTGTTTTATCTAAAGTAATTAGATCTACCTTTTTTGCCGATTGATTTTGGTTTAATTTATTGCAACTTGATTTTATCTCGATCTTGTTTCTGTTTGCTGTTTAGTAATTAGATTGAAAACCCTAGTTAATTTTTACCCGATTGATTTTGGTTTCTCTTTTTGCGATTTGAATTAATTTCGATTTGGTGTTTTCTTTGAAGTAATTAGATGTGTTTTGAATACGATAATACAAGATTGATTTTCGTTATTTAGTTACAACTACAACTGCTTTTAATCTAGGTTGATTTTTATGTTGAATTAATTATATATAGGTTTTGAAAACCCTACGCCATTTCTACCGATTGATTTTGGATATTTAATTGCAACCTGAATCAATTACGATTTAGTTACTGTTTGTTTTTTGAGAACCTTAAGTAATATATATGGGCTGATGTCGGGTTATTTAATTGCATCTTCGTTCTTCATTACAAGTAAAAGCCTTTTTAGTATATCAAAATCTTCCGAGTCTGATCCTTTTCCTATTCACATACGTTTTTAATGAGTTTAATTGGTTATACGCTTGATATATCTTCTTTATGCTGGGTTGATTGCCTTTTTATAATGAAATTTATCTTCTTAATCCCTAATAAGTATCGAGTGTGGGTAAATAAAAAATATTCTTGTTATTAATTTAAATAATAATATAGCCTTTAAGAGAAGTATAAGCTTTGTTATGAATCCGATCAGTTACTTGTATTGAATGTTTGCTTCCTTTTTTCGTATGAAATTTAAATGGTTTGAGATTCATAGAAACGATTATAAACGTGTTTATGATATCTGGTTTTTGGGACCGTTTCCTTTCTACATGTGATTTGCTAAAAAAATTCTTTAATTATCTTGCAACGGAGTACCTTTTAATTTGTTTGCTATATTGCAATGACGGATTGTCATGTGGTCAATTTGGTGTTGGTGCATTGTTATAAGATCTCAATGTACCTCTTGAATTTGCCTTTCTCAACAGATGAAATTAAAATTCCAGAAATAATTAACCTACTTGCATGTAAATGAGGCGTTTAGCAATTTAGATGGTGAAATTTGGTTCTAATTTGTGTGTATTTTTTTTTTTCCATTTGTTCACAACTTATTTCTTGTTTGAGTCGACTTCCTTAAGATGAACAAAAATGTTTTGTCAGGAAATTGTGTGAACAAAAGTATTTGTCTTTATATGACCCTCGATGTATGTTGGTAATAAAACGGGAATCATGGATGTTGACGTGGCAAAGCAAAGGTGTTATGCATGCCAGAGAAATAGAGTTGGATGATGGGTGTGTTAAAATTTTTGCATATGGAGAAGGAGATGAGTTTTTAACTCTCTTAACTCTGTTAAATCCTTCAATACAAGTTGTTCTCATAAGTTGATCTGCAACGGCTTCTTAATAAGATATGTTTGCACATTAGTTTTGTTTATGAATGAAGGGTCTGTTTCTGTTTTTTACTCCTGTAAGTTGTATACTTCATAGTTTAGTAAGTATTACTATAAAAGTTTTAAGATGAATAAGCTCGTCGTTTTTTTAGGCTCAAGATTGGCAGATTTTTTGTGTGAAAGTGTACAACCCAACTACCCTTACTATATTGTATCTGAAAATTAGTCTTATTCAAATGAAAGTTTGGAAAAAGTGTACAACAAAACTAAATCTCACAATTATCAGTATGCTACTTGATTTTCTCTGTTGCTTTACATTTTCCTGGTGTTTGACCCATTCTCTTTTACTTAATTATGTTTCTGACTATAATCTTTACTATTGCTAATTAGCTGGAACTATTTTTTTTCAATTGAATATTGTAATTATTCAACCTTAAGCAGATGCTATGTGCTACCTTTACTCTAGATTAGTTCACTACAGTACCAAAAATAAATACTTCAATGAACTTAGTTTTAGTACAAGTATTGCCGTCGATTCCACTTTTGACATTACAAACACCTTAACATCATCTACCTGCCATCTGACTTTTGGTTTTACATTCTTTTCTAAACTATTATTCTGCTTATTGCTCTAGATTCTGTAGTAATTTTAGTAGATCAAATTACTGAAACTTTTACCTTGAAACTAGAAGGTCAGGGCTTGCAGTACATTTCTTGGATAAATTTAAAAATGCTAACAATATAGATCTTCATCACGCTATCGCTTCCTTTTTCATTCATTCAATTTTTGATTGAACAATGTCCGACTCTTATGAATGGGTAAGTTTGTGATGGCCTTTGATTGCCAGTTATCTGTGTATTTGATCGCTTTCTGTTCCTTGTTACGGTTTAGAATATATTTTTTATTGCATTATAGCTGCTCGATTAGGTTTATGCATCAGTGTTCATGTTATCTGAATGTTAATTTTTGTTTCTGGTTTATTGTCATATTATAAGTACGGCTGAACTGCAATTTTTCTAGTCATGCCTGTATTTATTGTGACATCGTGGGAATTGTTTCTTTCTCGGACTAACCGATAATCATAGTCACTGTATACTGTTGATATTGATGGAAATTATTGTACTGCTTGCTAGTTATTTCTTCTTGTTGTGACTGAGAATAACTTATTATAATATTCTATTTGCTTGCTCAGGTTCTTGCCTTGTTGTTCATGTTATCTGACTATAATTGTTTGTGATTAGTGATTTGTTTTTGCTAAGTATGATGGACCTGAAAATGTCTGGTCTTAGTTGTTTAATCATATCAGAGTAGTTCTTGCACTGTAGCATTCCAAAAATTTATGGTTTACCTTCCCTACGTTGTAATGCTTTAGTGAGTGTAATTTTATTGTTTTTGCTGATTTTTTGAGTTTTACAGTTTTTTTTTCTTTTCTATTTTCTGTTGTTTAAGAAATGTATCGTTATTTTCATCGGATCCTTGAACTTTGGCAACACATTCAGACAGTCAAATCACCTAGGAGGAACCCATTAGGATATAATTAAAAAAACACTAAGAGGTGAATGTTGTGTAGCTATAAATTTATATGCATTGGGGGTATCATGTATAATTAGAACACCAGGGCTCTAGAATTTTTTTTGCAATATTTATGCTTTGTCATTGATAGTATTTGTTTTTTTTATTGGCAAGGGTTAGATTTGAGGGGATCCCAATCTTTTAATATCTATTGTCATAATCGGTTTGGTTGAATTGGTGATGAAATTTCGTTTTGATTTTATTATCTTAATAATACCTGTCCACATGTCTTGTTATTTCCTCCTCTATACTTATGAGCATGCATGTAATCAAGCTGATGGAATTGTGTCTTTGCTGTTATGTCTCCATTTTGGAGTTTGTTCAAACTAAAAAGTTCACTTTCTTCATTTTCTTTGCATCTGCTGTGACATTGTTTAGTTTGGATGATCCCATAGGCCTTGAGATTGCCTTATTACAAATTTGCTACTATTATTTAGATTACTGATTCGTTTGTTTGTTTTTAATGCCGTTCATGGGAAAAAAATATATTTGAATTTCGCTTCAATTTCGATTGTTAATAGGAGGCTCCAAAGACTAAGAGAAATATTATGGGGAGAAAGGATATATTATGAAGGAAATGGTAATTTCAGAATAGAGTGGTATTTTGGAGGCCATCATTACGGTCAAGAGTACAACTGCAATGTGCTGATGTTGCGAATTTATACTCTCACAGTAAGTCCTCAAACTTTAGGATACTTCTTTCTCTGCATCGGATATAACCATTTTGTTATAGAAGAGTAACAAGTAGATTTTCTGTTGCAGATAAAGATGCATTTTTACTCTTTAATATATTTACATCAAGTCTTATACTGTAGGATAAAGGAAAATGATTAGTTGAACAAGGCGAATGGCATACCCGAGTATCATACTGAAAACTTCTAGTTATATGTGATTTTTCTTTCGGTACATGAAGGATGAATTTTAAAGTGTCTTCTGTTTGCAAGGTCAGCAATTTTTCAATAATGGGAAAAACTAGTCTCCTTGTATTTATTCTACTATGGAATTGTTTGTAGCCGAAGTATATTTTCCCTTTGGATTGCGACAAAGATAGTATTCCCCCTTTCTTCCCAAACCTAATAAAGTATATTTTTGCTTTGTTTTATAAAGATCTTATAGTCTAAGATACAATTTACAGGTATGCCATTCCCTATTTTCATCATTATGGTTTTGCCAGAATCAAAGCATCACTTGTATTCAGTTTTTTTCTTTCTGATTCGAAAATAGAAACCTTCTTATTCACATGCTATCGAACACAACAAAGGATAAAATAAGAACTTTCTTTTCTATTTCCGCCTCTTAAAGACTGGTAAGAAGGTACGGATTTGACTCAATTTTCTACCTTAGTGTTCATATGTTTTTTCTTCTTTACCTATTTGTTACTGTTACCCAATAAGCCTATATGGTCATTGAGAGAAGAACACATAGGTGGATTCTTGCATTTGAGCAAGTAGAAAACATAAACCGTTCAATATAATAAAGTGGGCTATGCTTCTTTATGGACTCTGTCCCCTTTAAAATCCGGAATTGCATATACTACCAATCCCTTGATTATATATATCCTACCATATCTTTTGTTGCTTGTGGACTAGTTTGTTATTTCTCCTCAGGGAAATGGTAAAGATAGCAGTTAATGAGTTTAATGAACTTTAATTTATCCTGAAAAGAAAATATATTTTCATTCATTCTCAACAATATTGATTTTATTTGTATCTGGAAGCTTTCTGTTATGAAAATTTATTTGGAACCCTTCCAATTTTTTTAATCTTTGGGGAGTAAACTACCATTATTTGTTCTCTTTGCTGATTCCAATCGAAGATTCAAGGTTTTTCTTGTTTACTTCATTATGTTCTTTGTTTAATCCATCTCATTTAGTCTTCTTTTTATTCTGTATACTGTATTTTTCTTATGGATTTATGATAATTGTTTGCTTTTCAGTAGCAGAGGTGGTCCTTGAAATGACTGACAGGATTTTAGTCCAAAATTTAAACGAATGGGAATTAGGTTCTTCTCTACTTTCCAACCTAGAAGTGAAACTTATTTTTGAGTAATATTTACTTTTAATTCAATGTCTCACAGATCACCATACAGCTTCAAACCAACGTATAAGGTTCTGCGAAGCGAAGAGAAGGGCCCAAAAAACTTGTTTATTTACATGTTTGCTTTTTTGAAAATCCATGATAAAGTCAGAAAATATATGGTTTGAAAAAAAATAAGTTTGGTTTAGTCTTGTTTTAAAAACTTCGAGGCCCAAGCTCAGTGGGAGAGTAACGCTATCACACGGCGTAAGTCATCGGTTCAAATCCGATAAGGGGCTGTAGTCCCAAAAAAAAGTTGAACTTTTTTCCACCCCAACAGTGGCTTTTTTCAGATTTTGTTTACAAGGTTATTTTTATAGAACAGAACATCACACGAGTTCTCTTAGTTTGGAAACTTATGAATAATCTCTTTATTTTTATTTTCTTTTCAAAAGCTACTTTATTATAAAGAAAAAGGATACCGGCTTTAAGGCTTTTATGCTCTCTTGAGTTTTGACTGGTTTCAACGTGTGTGTGTTTTATTTTTATTTTTGTAATCATATATATATATATATATAACTTAAGGGTCGAGATACAATTTCTAATAAAAAAAGGATGTAACTAATACCTTTCCTTCTCTCCAGAATTTTGCGGCTATAGATTTCTATTTTCTAAAAACAAATTTGGTCTCAACTCAATTATCACCATTGAAGACTTATATGAATGCAACTTTAATGGCCTTCCTCTTAACCATTTTTCATATTTACTTTATATGAAAGCCAAAATTTCAATTGCTTTAAAAAAAAGTTTGCCGAAAATGCATTGAGTTCTGCAAATAAACATGTATGGTATCATTAAAAGAAAACCCAGTTATCCCCAATTCCCCCAATTGTAGTTCCAAGAAGTAAACTGTTAAAATATCCACTCAATCCAATTAGCCTTTCATAGGGTTGCTCTCCAATAATTTTCATATACATATATATATACAAAACATGTATTGCTCTAATTCATTGTTAAATAAACAAAGTTATCAAAGTTAGGTTGGAAGTAAATGAAGAACAAAAAATAAAACTTAGTTTGAATTATTTATGATAAAAACTGTATAATTTCTTACCGTACATAAGATGCTATACTAAGCACTAGAAAATTTTAATTCTCATTTGTTTAAGTTTCCAGCTTATGACTGTGGCACTATTCTCTTTTTATGGTTCTCCATTAGAAAACTGCTATGCTGAGTGTAGGTCCAGTGTTGTGCTTTACTGTGCCTGAGGTTCAATTGCTCTATTCATTCTACTTTCCTCCACGAATCAATGAGGAGGTATTTCGTCAAATCGCTAATCCTACTTTCTGTTTTGACATGTGGCCGACATTTAAATTGTTCATATTTTAGGAAAATAATATAAGATATATGTTAAAGGTGTACTTGGCCTTTCTATTATTAAGTTATTATAGGTTTGAACCGTTGAGAAAGAGAGCAGTTACCTGGCCATTATCTTTTAATTGGATGGAACTTTATTGGATAATGCAATACGGTTTTGCCTACTTGAAGGAACCAAAAGCTGTTTTTTTTTTTTTATCAGTAGATGAAGTTTTAACTTTCTCTCAGCTGTGATGTTTCAATTTCTTCTTTTAGGCACGTCAAAGAACTTCGACTTGTTTCTGATATATCGATAGGGTAATTTCTGTGTTCCCTTGAGTATGGGAAAATGAAAAGCAAACGTATGACCACTTCGATGGTCCAAACACATGTTCTCTGTTGTGTTACGCTGAATTTAATGCTATTTTTTGAGTCCCTTTTCACACTTTTGTCAAGGTAGAGCTAAGTACGTCACAACCTCCTCATAATTTGTAATCTAGGTCTGCATAACATATGTATATTGCTATAACTGTTTTTTGCCGGAATGATATTTTGCTTTTCGTACAATATACTTAATTGGTTATCAGGTACCCAAAATACTATTATGGTGCTTGGACTTGAAATCTTTTTTAACCGGGTATGTGAAGCATAAATTGTTGAATTTGTGGTTTGTTGAAATGCCATCACTGGTTCAATAATCACAGGCCATCAATTTTATTCAGTAAATGTTGTTCTATTATAAGTTATGTAGCAAAAGTAATTGTTTCATATCAGTTTTACAAGGTTAGTATGGCTCTTTCTTTTCTTCTTTTTGTATCAAGCATTTCATTTTTTTTTCAAGGTCTCCCATAGCATATTTCCATTGACAAATATCCCCTTTTTCTCCTTGTGTGCATTTTTTCTCTCTTTCTATTTTCAGATGAAATAAAATTGTTTGTTTTTAATGCTTGCTTTTCCAGGCATGAAAAAACAAATTGTTAGCAAAAAACACACATCGACAAAAGGAAGAAACTAGCACATGTTTCTCTACCTCAGTAGTTGGGACTTACTGGTTGTATAATGTAGAATGACCACTCTAGCTGGTCATGTTGCATGATATCATTTGTTGTTGTTTTCTGTTTTCCGTTTATCTTTGTTGTGGATGTGTTCAAAGTCAAAAATTGCACATGAACATAATAATAGAGATAATGTACACGTAGGCTCTTAACCATTCACAGTTGCACACAGTCGAATGGAGATAATAAGTCTTAGTACCGACCAGCTCTCAAGTACTGCTTGGTCATAAACTTTAATTTTTCTTATACTTTATATAAGTGAAGTAATCCGCAATAAGCATGTGGACTTTAAAATTTCGTAAGATCTTCATCCTGCCAATGGATATTTTAATATTGGAGATAATATGCAGTTCCGCAAGCAGAAGTGTTGATATGTAACTCGTTTTACTGATTAGCCTGTAATTTTTTTTTAAAGTGATTTACGACGAGCTAGCATGTTCATTGGCTTGGTTTTTCAGAAGATACTTATCTCGATATTCAATTCTATAGATATATGTTTGTATTTACTTGTCTTGTAAATCCTTTGATAAACTGTCATGTGTTTCTAATAGGAAATTTTTTGTTTGTGTTTAGGTCTCTTAAGCTTGGCATATTGCCTTCCATGAGCTCAACGGATGTATCTGGTTCTTCTTGGACCGATAAAAGATCTAGACTTGGAAAAGAGACCTCTACTTTGACCAGATCTTGTTTGACCTCTTTGAGTGATAATGGAAGTGCTCCTGGGTAAATTCCTTGTCAGAATCTATTACTTTTTAAATTCTTCAGTTAGCATTACCTCTCTTTTCATTTTACTTCCCTTTTCTTCTTTATGGCCCTAGGAAGGTAGGACTGATAGACTGAATGTTTGTTGATCGATACTTGAGTTCATCAAACACCCCACCCCGGCTTTGGAGATATATGAAAAGGTCAGAACTGCTATTGCACCCTTCCTTTCTTCTTCTCTCCCACCCTATGTTTTCCTTTTCCTTTTCGCTTGCAAAAATGTTTGTGGGATTTTAGTTTGCTATGATTGATCCACTAGTTTAAGACACAAAAAGAGCAAAGTTAAGAAAACTGAGACTTCTAACAAATAAATTCAAGTGCTGATGGTTACTATTAGCTTTACCATCATGAATTGTTGCCGTTAGCGACGTTTCTGCAAACTTTCACTGTTATTCCTCAGTAGCTCAGTGGTTGAGCCGTCGACTGTTAACTGACTGGTTGTAGGTTCAATTCCTACTTGGGGACGATTGTTAGTTATATTTTTCCGACCTATTTGCGCTTGTTTTCCTCTTTAAACTAGCGGAATTGTGGGAGAAGTTTCTTTTTTGTTTTCTGATATCATTCTTGTACAAGTGAATTTGGTTCATTGAAGTCGTTGGACCCAGAATTTTAAAGTTCAGAACTGTTAGAAAATCCTCTCAGTCAATGACAAACGCTTCAAAATTCTTTAAACACAAAAATTCTAAAACAATTCCTATGTGGTTGTTGATTTGCCTGCAATTTATTCTCATAAATCATGACAAGTGATTTTTTTCCTAGTTTGTAAGTTAGACTGATTTGATTGTTTGAGGCAATAGATACTTCTCTTCTAAACATATTATTACTTTTTTTTACATTAAAATCACATTAATCTATACTTCTATACTATTATTTAAGCAAACACCCCCTTATGAGGCCTGCCAAACTTTTTTTTCAAGAAAGCCCCTGCAAAAAAGGAAATTACATAAATAGAAAGTACAAAACAAAAACAACTGCTCCCAATTTAAATTTCGAAATAAAATTAACCGGTCTCCAACTGCCGTAATAAGCAGAGGCATAACTCCTTTGAATTTCACCTTCTTTCTCCCATCAATTTCTATCTTTCTATCCCATCAGGTATAAAATTTGTGCAACATTTAGTTATTTTACTCCCAATTATTTTCTTTTTTAGGTTTTAATTTTATACATCACGGACTGTGATAATCACACACGCAACATGTGGACGGTTCCCGCTAGTATTTTTCAAATCATACTCTCTATCAATATCTGTTATACCCTGGTCTGGTTTACGGGTTGTATCAATGCCAGAACTGTGGCAATAATCGGACACTTTTTTCTTCCTTTTGTTGCAATTTTACGTGTTATTTCTTTTATAATGTTATTTGCTTTTTCAACACCTTGGCCTTTGGCACAAAGTGCTGGTATTTGTGGTCTAACTGGATTAAGGAACTATATCTATTGTAAAAACTTGTACACAAACATTTAATTAGCTTTCAACTTGATTATCTCTAGACTTCCTGTCATCTACGGTTTTAGTTCTCTTAGAACACTTCCACATCAATACTCTGAACTATTGAAGTACTGTGTGTATATCTCAGGTTCCCTCCCTGCCTTCAATATCTAGCTTTTAGGAGTGAGTTCTCCGTAAACTCCGTTCACTTGTATGTTTTTCCTTGAGAATGTCTGCTAAGCCATTCACTGCATGTCCTCCTTTTTCATGTTATGTTTATATTCAATGGTTTTCCAAAACAAAAAACATTTTGTTTATAGATTTTAGCTCGTCAGTATGTTTTTAAACCTTTGTTCTTTTCCATACCAAGATTCAAATATAGTTGCAAGGAACTATATGGCTTATTTTATTTTCTGTTAACCTTACTGAACAAATTCAGTTAAGATAATAGTTTTGGAGTGCTTACTTGTCTTACGACGTATAAGTAATGGATTTAGTCCAATTGTGTATTTCAAGAGCATTGTTGCAGTTTCTTTTATACTTATGTGCAATTCTATCTGATTCAGTTGTTACCATAATACCTAGAAATAGCTAGCTCGCATGCATATAATTCGTGACTAAAAGCAGTTTGGATTTTGGATTACTCATAAATATACATAGTGTTTTGGTTATAAGATGTCAGTCTCGAGAGCTAGCTCGCATGAGCCTGTTGACTGAATTTTCAGATCAGCATAATTCTTAGCGATTGATAAATATATCAAGAAGCTAGCTATTTGGAATTACTCAACAAAAGGTAAAGTAGTCTCATAATAGCCATGTTCAGCTTATTATAATGACACTTACTCCGTATTGAGTCACAACTTTTTTAGGAATAGTCTAACGAATCTTTGATCCGAGTGAGAAATTGTCCCAAAATTGGGAGAACCGCTACTTAGAAATGACAGCTTCACTGCCAAACCATTGCGTACATGCATAATTTTGTAAATCAGTTTCTTTTTTATGTTTGGGACCATGGTCGAACAGTAAAACTATGGTTCTGCAGATTCTACTTAGTTTTTAAGAAAGTTACTCCACCTGATAATGGTTTCAAATAGCAGACCCAGGATACTGTCAGATTTTGTAGTGGCTTTCTATATACTGATATAGATACTCTAGTCTTGTCTAATTGAAGACTGGTCAACCTAAATCAATGTGTGGAAATTAGAATCTGATGCCATTTTGGAAATGTTGACTTGAGGAATACTAGAATAGTTTTACTGTGTGTGGGAGGTTCTCAAGTAAGGAAGGCTAAATAAATTTAGTTCAAGTAGGCTTTGGGATAGAGTTAGTTATGAGACATGATGTACTCACGGCTCAACTATGCTTGCCTGTATAAATGGTCATGGACGTGTGCTCTGACATCGTGATCCAAACTGATTCCAAAGAGAAAATAACATCCGACTATTGGGCTTTTTAACCAACAGACCTTGTTCAATATTGTAGATAGATTTAATTCCTGACATGGCTACGAAAATATTCTTGTAATGATAATGAGAAGCTCTAGTATAAACGAAAAGTCCATCAGCAGCTGTGTTGAAAGGAAAGTACTCGTGTGAGTGTGTAATGTACATGTGATCTCTTACATTCCCCTAATTTTTGTATCCAGAAAACAGTCTCATTATAAAGGCTTAATTCGTGGTTAATGGAGTAATTGTTATCGGGTATAAACATAAAATAAACAAATTAGAACGCCGACATTGCCCTAATAATACAGTTCATACTATAGCTATAAGGTAATTCACCTCCGGGCTAGATGTCGGGTCTGGACATCAGATGATGCCAAATGGGAGTTTTCCAATACTATACGGAGTTAGTATTGAAAATAGTCTAATTCCATATTATTTAGCCCGACATTCTTTTTGACTCCCGGAATCGCCACTTTTGCTTTTTAAAAACTTGTTTTTCTCATCTGTCCTTGATAGTTACCCATCAAGTAAAATTAAAAATCTGCTGAGTTTAAACTTGTTGTAATATGGTTTGTTTATTTACAATAAGCTAAAAGGATTTTCTCTTTTACTTCATCATTATGTTCTCCTTTCTATGAAACTTATTACTCCTTATTAGTTTGTATACTCTACTCTTTCTTCTGGAATATGTGATAATTTATTTGGTTTTCTTTCCAGAGGTGTTCCAGCAATTTGCGGTCTGGTTTTGGTCCAAGGGTTTGAGCATACCGGAACCAGGTGGTTTTCTACTTCCCCTTCAAGAAGCTAAACTAATCATTAGATAATATCAATTTATAATTCATTATTGGTATTAAACAATATATATTTTTAATCCATACTTCCACAGACTAATGCGTGACACTCTTAACGTGTCCTGACTCCTGAGTTTGGGCCCATCTTGTAATTCTGAATTAGTAGGTTTTGGGAAGTATATGTACATTTACACCTATTAGGCCCAGAATTTCTTATTTTCTTTACTTTCCTTTTATATGGTCTCTTTCCCTAGATCACTCTTGGAAAGTGGCCATTAGTATGATACTATGATCAAACCTGGCTTGTCAATGCCCTTTTAACTCAGTGGTAGAGTAACGCCATCATAAGGCGCAAGTCATCGGTTCAAATCCGGTAAGGGGATTTAGTTCCAGAGATAGTAATCTCGCCTTTTCTTTATACCTCAATACTTCTTATTTTTCTTCTTTCACAAGTATTCTTAGATAAGGAGACATGAAATAAATAAGTAAACAAATCTAAGAAAGCTTTATGCAGAAAAATGTTACCTAAAGGGCTTAAAGTTATTCGTGGTCTTTTAGTTCATAAATCCAGCAGCAGCAGTTTAGATAAGGCATTACAATTTTAGAATGCGATTTCAAAGCATACGTCATATAATGCAATAACTACTTGCAACAACTCAAAATCATACTTCTCGGACATGCTTCATTTGGCCTTTATATACTTTTTGTTGTTTGAGTTTTTGTAATTTCGAGCAGATCACAGGTAAAAGCTTCAGACTTTTGACTGCTACACTTCTTGAAAAGCATAGTTCTTACCATGAGGGGAATTCTTTCAAGCAAAGTTCATACACATCCTTTTTATAAGAGGTTGTCCTTTTGTTTTATTTCCCTTTATTCGGTTTAGTTTGTGATTTGTAGTCGTGTACTCTTAAAAGTTATGAGGTTTAAATTACTACTTCTACAGGGTGAAAAAAGACTAAACTTATGAGGTTTAAATTAGTGGCTCTTCCCGGAAGTTCCAAAATTAAAACTGGAGGTTTGGAGCTCAAGTCAAGTATTATCTTCATCTACAGTGACAGTCCTATACCAAATTATATCCAAATCTATCATCAGTTATTATTTACTTATTTTAAACTTTAGGGATGTACATTTGCTTTATTTCATTCATAGACACGGGTAAGTTTCGGCACAATCTGTTACCCGGCAAGCTAGTGATTAACATAACAAATTTGTAGTTGCTGCATAAAGTGCTCAGTATCAGAAGTTTGATTGGGTATACATCTTTAGATTTGGTTATTTTTGTAGTATCTATCGAAAAAATAAATACAGACACCTCATATTAGAATATGTGGCGAATGTTAGTGTTATTATTGGGAGTTCAAGGATGAATAGTGTAAATTTATTCAGTTTATGGTGACCAAATCTGTCACTAAGCTTTTTTTCTTAAAAAATAGTTCCACCTGAGAGGACCACTTAGGATCAAAAGTTACCCAGACAAACTTTAACAGGTCGTACTAAATAAATAAATAAGAGCGGCTAGTGATGAGTTCAACAGTTATTTTTTAGTAAAGTTTATTTGTAGATCCATGAGTGAAGGCACACTGCCACTCGGCTACACCTTCATTGAACCAAAGTGCAATATCTTTCCTTGCGCTCTCCACTTAATCGCTACCGTGAATTACACTCCTCCCGATGTCAACTACACAAAGTCCCGTGGATGATGCCAGGTGCAGAGTTGGTGGGGTTTGTGGCACCAATTGCCACAAGATTCTTTCCATCCCAAATTGTAGCGACAACATCAGCAGAGACGATTTTGCGGAGAGGTCCAAAGAACACTCAACAGTCAAAAGCTTCAGGCCTTTCAGAGTAAAATCTTTCGTCTAATCTCACCAACCAGTCCCCTCTGGACACCATCTTGCCTAATCATGGTTAAGGTTTGCTCCATTTTTGCTCTGTTGAGCTTACTGTTTTCTGTTTTGTATTGTCACTAAGCTTTAAATTCCGGGTATTTATTTGCAAAACAGCACTAGCCTTAATGTCCAAAGAGGGACTGAGGACCGATACGCGTATTTCTTTCATAACCTCTGGTCCTCACATCAGGGTCCTTTGGAAATTGAGTGTAGTGCATGTATACCAAGTACAATAAATTTTTTTCTTTAATAAAAAGCACTGATGGCAGGATTGTTCTCCTTTCATTCCAAAAACCAAGTGAAACCCACTTTATTTTTTGGTTTGGCGTTCTGTCTTCTTATATACTTTTTGCAACATCTAGGTTCTTTTTTTTTATGGAAGCGTTTTAACAGAGCAGAGATGAGCGCTAATTGTGAAATAACATATGTTCAGTACATAAAATGAGATTTTATTTTGTTACATATGGAAAAATTAAGGCCTTGTGAGATATAAACCACACAATCTAAGTGTCTTTAAATGATCTGTCTGTTGCTAAGCTGTTACAAGTTAACTGATTGTAGTATGTAGGTCTTAAGATGACTGAAGTAATTTTTGCAAGCATTTGGACTTAAAATAAGATCGATAGTATAACTGATAATTTTTATTTTGGGAAGTAATGGAAAGTAAGAACAACCTGGCGTATTGAAAACGTGATAAGAGACGGAAGCAAACTATCCATGATCAGGTCACCGCAAATGATGACTCTTTAAGAATACTAAAAATGGATAGTATTTCAGAAATAAATAATTCGGATTTACTTGCTGCAATCTGTAGTCTTAAGTGTCTAGGTAACAAGTAGTTTTTACAGTGAAGATGGTGGAATTATATCCGACTGTGGATTAGATTCTAAACTGTGATGAGGAAGTGAACGATTAAAAATCCTTCTGTTCCTTTTACTATGATTACAAACCAAATGGCAACTCTTTGGGCGATGCTTCTAAATTCTGTTGCTCCAAACCGTTTTTGAGTTTAGTCGCAGGCCTGCTAGCTGTTACAGTGCTTGATTAAAATTCTTAGTCCGACTTATGGTTTTGTCTAGCCTTCACCAATATTTTCTTTGCCAAGATTTTCACAAGGTTCGGCTCTAGTTTCGTTGTTTCTTTCATCTCCCTCATAAGCAGTGTGTTAATGAGATTGCAGTTGTGTATTTTCTCTTAATTCTCAATAAAGTGGTTCTGTTTTCCTGGGAATAAAAAGTAGTACTAGTAGTAGTTTTTTAGTAATAATAGTGGATACTTCTTGAATAGGTTACTTAGGATTGTTTGGATTCAACTTTTAGGTAATAAGTTTTTTTTTTTTGAAAATTTAGGTAATAAGTTGCTTGTGCGAGTTTGAGAAACAAACTGGGTTTTATCCTGATTATAAAATCTATTTATCTTGGGTAAGAAAGTTGTTAGACCTTAATAAGTAGTATACTTGTTAACCAAGTCTTTTGCCTTTTCAGTAAAAGCAAAAAACTTAGGTTGAAACTTATAACAAAAGGTAATTTGAAATTATACCATCTTTGATAAGTTAAGTAATTGACCAAGTCTATAATATATGTAGTCAAGTTTTGAGTCCAAACAAGTAAGCAAAGTACACAAGTCAATGTAATGCCGTGTTATACCCACTTGGTTGTGTCATTCACTTATTTTTCCCTTTGCTTTAATTTCTCCATTATTTCTACTCCAACTGAGAAACCTCCTTCACCGTCAAAAATATATAAACAAAAATACAATATGCATACGCAATTTTATATTATGGGCTACTTTGGAAAATCGTTTATATCCCAATTTTGTCCAATGTTACAAAAAAAAAAAAAAACCAGGAAAGAGTTTAAATTACTCTTCAAAAACAATACATGTTGCATATTTATTTTAGGGGGGAAACTATCTTTAATGTAAACTTCCATAGCTATTAATATTAAACTGCCATCATATCATAGCCCCATACACACTATAAAAATTTAATTGAATAGAATGATAATACATGTACATATGTGACGATTTATAATCACACTCGAAACAATTCTCGCAACTCAACCACTCGTGCCCAAATCCTCGTCGCATCTTATTAACTTAATCTGAAGTATACGAGTCCAATAAAGATTGCTTATTTTCACCATCTGACTATATTTGTAAGCATGAAGTGTGATTTCTGAGTGAATCTTAGTCTTACCATTTTCTTGGTGCATGAGGATGACAATGTTGATCGAGTCGACTAGTTCACCCCACACTCGAGGTCCATCTCGTCTGGGTCACAACTCGGCCCGTCCCCAACCACAGGAGAATCATCCGCAGACTTCTTTCCCATACTAAAAATTCTATTAAGCGACAAAATTCTCTTCCCGGGCGTCCAAAACCCTTGACTTGCCGGTGAACTCAAGCCTGACTCGGACTTCAACTCGCTCCTACTTGGCACCTCTATCCTTATCCTCCCGTTTCGCCACCCCCTATGCTCTAACATCGACGTGGACTGACACGTGGCACATGACCCCATACTTGACCCTGATTCAGTATCTGCTGACTGTTCAACTATGGGAACGCGTGTCCCAATATGACAAGTGGCGCATGAGTCCGATTTGACCTGACTCGATAAGCCAAATTCAGCACTAATCTTCCCAACTATGGCATTAGAGTGACACGCGCCACATAAGCCGGAGCTCGATCCGGATTCGACCAGACCCGGTAAAACTAACTCGCTGTTCATTTTCTCAACGATGGACCTACAAACAGGACATGTGGCATGAGAGTGGAACCACATATCAATACAGTCTATATGAAATCCATGCTCGCATTTGGGTAGAAACCGGACCTTTTCACCAATTTCAAACTCAGACAAGCACACGGCACATTCAAACGTGGAATAAGCACCTTCGTGTGCGTATTCCACTATTGGAAGCGAGGCTAAAACGGCCTTGTCAAGGCCGCGTGGGGAAGGGATACGGTCGGGGGAGTGTAATATAACGTGTCGGGGACGGCGTGTGATGACATGACGGGTCTGACGTTGGCGGAGGTGCCAACGAGCGTATAGGTGAAGGAGGACGACGAAAATCATGACCGAAAAAAGGACGATAATGGCTATGAGCATTATTTTGCCACTAAGGGCAAAGCTCTTACTTGGGAATATTGGATCAGTTGGGGGGGTGTCCATTCTTGAATATTGATATGAAAAAGAGAAAATGAGTCATATATCCATTTATATATATACAATTATTTATAATTATATACACTATCATAGTATGTATGCATATGGTACTCAGGAAGAAAGTTCTTGGGGATTTCGCAAAATTATAATTTGGAATTAAGCGGCAATAGACGCCAATTTTGACTATGGAATTCGTAAAAATAAATGTGTTGCCCTTTGTTATTGTTTTTTATTCTTTTCTTTATTCTTATGACGGATTTGTACATGTGATTAATATATTTATTAGTTAAGTGACAAGATTTGCAGCTTGTTGAAATTGCAATAGCATAATAGTACTATACAATTGTTCTATTTGGAACGTAACGTCTATAATCTGCTAGAATTATGATGAATTAGTAGAGGATTTTTGTGTAGTTGGAACCCTGCGGGAAAGGAGACTGGTTTGGGATTAGAATCGTGTTAATCCGACGAAAACTATTACGATGATGACTAGTGATTCATTGATAAATCGAGTATAACTAGTTTGTTCACTTCGCAGCAAGTGAACAAAGAAACATCAACGTGTAAGTGAAAAATTAATAGAGGCTAATGGCAAAAACCGAAATATAATCATGAACCTATTATAAACTTCAGTTATATGTAAATAAGTTTGTTAAAAGAAATATCAATTTTTTTTATTAAGCTTGCAATTTTTATTTTATTTTTTGGGCTGAAAAGGTTTAAAAATCATAGCCAATTTGTACATGATCAATTGTGAATTGTTTCCAATGTGAGGTTGGATTTTTAAACTACACTTTTTCTGAAAAAACGCACAAACCGTAAAAAAAATCTACGGTTTACAGTGTTTTTATGCAAACCGTAAAAAAAATCTACGGTTTGCAAAAATACATGCAAACCGTACATTAAATGTACGGTTTGCATGTATTTTTCCAAACCGTATATTTTTTTTTACGGTTTGCATGTATTTTTTTATTTATTTTTTTGTAATTTCAATTTGTAAAATAGTAAAAAATATATAAAATATGCAAATCCATAATTCACTTAGCTATATATAATTGTTTGTTGTTTGTTTATATTAATTATAGAAATTATAATAATTGTTGATATTCGTCCCATTTAATAAAAAAATTAGGATTTTTATTTAAATTTGTGTTATTTAGATATTTATTACTAATGGTTTGGTTATGATGTTACATGTTTATGATGGTTATTTGTTTTGATTGAGAAAAATAAAAATTGTTACGTTTTATTAATATTTACCCGTTTTGAAAATTAGGGGTTTTTATAAAATTATGTTTTTTAATTAGTTTGTTTGTCCAAATCACCAATAAAAATTGGGATTGTTGATATTTTATCCGTTTTATAAAAAAATTGAGTTATCATTGTTTGGTTATCATTAAATGTGTTTGGTTATGATTAAAAAATTGAGTTATCATTGTTTGGTTATGATTAAAAAATTGAGTTATCATTGTTTGGTTATAACTCAATTATAACTCAATTATAACCAAACAATGATAACTAGAAAATTGCAAATCAGTCCCTGCATTTCGTAAAAACTCAATATTGGTCATATCAATTAAAATACAGAATATTTTTTACAAACATACAAATCAAACATACGAATCAAATTAAACTTACGAATTTATAACGTACAAATCAAACATACGAATCAAATTAAACTTACGAATTTATAATATTCCAACTCAGGTAAGAATAAAACTTACAAATCAAACATAGAAATCAAATACAAAAAACACAAATGTGCATTTATTTATTTTTGTAACGAGTAAATCCTTTAAAGTTGGACGTAGGGAGCATCTTTCCCGCCGATATTAATCTATCCGATGACGGCTCAGTAGACTCTTCGATTTCGTTTAGCTCCGGACGACGTCTCTGTCGATGCTGCGATTCTGGATGCGGAGCACGCTCGTGGGATGTAAGTGTCAATCCTCGACTCCAACTGTCGTACGACCCAAATGATTGTCTATGATGATCCAACGGAACATCATCCTGAACGTAGTCCGACCCAGCAAAAGAAGCACGACGACCATGACCGCTTGAACTCGGACCCGGACCCTGATCTGTAGTCGGGGGTCGACATCCACTCGATCTTCTACCCCCGCTACGCCCGCCGCTACTAGATTCGCCTTCGGGACGCCGACAAACTAATTAAAAAACATAATTTTATAAAAACCCCTAATTTTCAAAACGGGTAAATATTAATAAAACGTAACAATTTTTATTTTTTTCAATCAAAACAAATAACCATCATAAACATGTAACATCATAACCAAACCATTAGTAATAAATATCTAAATAACACAAATTTAAATAAAAATCCTAATTTTTTTATTAAATGGGACGAATATCAACAATTATTATAATTTCTATAATTAATATAAACAAACAACAAACAATTATATATAGCTAAATGAATTATGGATTTGCATATTTTATATATTTTTTACTATTTTACAAATTGAAATTACAAAAAAAAAAAAAAATACATGCAAACCGTAAAAAAAATATACGGTTTGCAAAAATATATGCAAACCGTACATTTAATGTACGGTTTGCATGTATTTTTGCAAACCGTAGATTTTTTTTACGGTTTGCATAAAAACACTGTAAACCGTAGATTTTTTTTACGGTTTGTGCGTTTTTTCAAAAACAATGTAGTATAAAAATCCAATATCTTCCAATGTCGATAAGAAATGGTCATACACTCATACAACTTGACAAAGTTATGTAGTCAGTATTAGGCTATGGATATCAGGAGCATAAATAGTAAATACATTCTTATACTCCTCACGTTTCTATTTAATTGTCTATTTCGAAACTACGTACAATTTTGATCGGCCAAAAACTTATATCAAAATTGACGGAATGAAAAATTTCAGAATTTGAGCATGTAGTTTAAATGTTAAATTTTATGATTAAATTTTAAAAAAATTCATTTCGACAATTTTGATATAATTTATAAGTCGGTCAAAAATTACACGTAGTTTCGTAGTGGACAATTAAATGGGAACGGAGATAGTAACTAAGGTTAGAGAAATGATTTCTGCAAACATCACATTGGCTAACGAAAAAGAAGGTACCAAAAAAATAAAAATGAAAGCTCAAACTTTTATCTCCATCATTTTAGTTAAGTAATATCTCAAGTTTTTTTTATGACAGGTATCATCTTAAGTTAATTGTATGCGTAATCTCGATAATCAACACTCTTTTACTAGGAATTTATCCATGTTTACAGTTTGCCTAAAATTGTTTTTTGGTATAAACATAGAAGCTTCAATGTTGTATAACCGATCACTCTACGAGTCGCTAGTACATATGGTGTGATCGTAAATCATAAAATGCCTTGTTACACCAAAACAATGAAGAGTTTTTGAATCATAAAATTGCAGTATTGTGGAAACTTAAAAGCCATTTTGGTTATACTAGTATATATAAAGTAAAATAATTATAAAGAAACAGGCAAATACGTGGTATTTGATAGACTTGGATATAACCAGTTACTAATTGGGTAATATATGCATACTTTCAACAACAACAACAAAATAGACAAGATGTGGAATCATTAATTATAAAGTTGGGCCACCATATCCACACCCATCTACAATAGATAACATAACAGAAATTTTGAGACCAGTAGCATTTATTTCTAACACCTACAAATCACAATCTAATCATTTTCATCCTGTCTACTTTTATCCAATTTTTTCAAAAATATTACCACTCTAATATTGTAATTACTCTTAAATGTTATCACTCAATTTAAATACATAAGTAACTTAAAAAAATGTTATTTTCTACACATTTATATTCCAAACAAAATCGTTGTGTATTTTTTATAAGAGTAAAACATTATGTTACTCGTTATATACGATTGTTAATTAATTATATTTAATCATTCGATATTTAAAATTTAAAAAAAATATATTAAATTTATTTGTCGGAATCATATCTATGCCATTACATATCGCGCAACGATTAATAAGTATAAATATATACTTTGCATTTATTTGAGTTTTCCCATACTCACTCACTCACACTCTCTCTCTCTCTGAAATCTTCCTTTTTGACCCTTGAAAGAGAAAGAAATGACAAACAAGTCCCCAATTTTCTCAATCAAAACAAATTCTCACCATTTCACTGACTATGGTTTTGATCCCCATTTCAACTACTTCCAGGTACATCCTTTTTTATATTTTGTACACATTGCTTGCACTGAATATTATTTGCAATTTATGATCCTTTTAGTAATTAAAATATTGTTCCGTAGTGTAAGCAGATTACTATTTACTAGTACTATTTTTTACAACAATGTTATGGATTAAAAAAAAAAAACTAAAAAAATACAGATGAGTAGAGTCAGTAGACTGATTATTATTATGTTGAAAAAATAGTATATAGTCAATCTATAAATTCTCTTGAAACAAATAAACTTGTATATATAACACTTGTTACCAAAAAATTAAACCTCACTTTTCAAGTTACATTTTGTGTTTGCTTTCTTTTTCATAACAAACTTTTCTGTGAATAATGTTGAATACAAAAGATTTATAAAAAAAATTGGCCACATATTCATTACCTCATTTGGAATAATATCACGTTGTTTTGTTTTCTCATTTTAATTTTTTTCCCCTATAATATCACTTTGTCTGAAATGCTTTGTAGTTTTTACAATTTAGCAGTTACAGTAATGCTCCTCATTTTTATAGAAAAAGTTCTAATTAGTTTCTATAAATTCAATTGCAACACTAGCAGTAATACAACCATAACTATATTTCTCATGCTTCTTGAAAAAAAAAAAGGTCCTAGAAGAAGCCCAAAAGAACAAGCAAGAAACTTTGTCATCGAGACCCATAGACTCGCTCCGCTTCAAGCTCCAAAAGCCGAAACTGAGATCAAACGAGTCAAAAAAGATCAATAAGAACAAAAAAAGACCAAAATGGTGGCGAAACACACTTCATTTCTTCAAGAACAAGTGGGCATACACTCACTCCGACCCAACGGATAATATTGAGCCTTGTAGTGAATATAATGCGCGCATTAAATCAATATCTGGCCCGGTTTATATTACTGAGAGTATAAGCAGGGGTTCAACCCCGTACATGAAATATGGACCGCTCATTAAGGGTACCATGGACGTTCCCTATGTTAGTCTCAGGGAGCTTAACATGGACCCGCCTCACAGGATCTCTGCCTCCGCTATGCCTATTTATTTGGTCACGTAAAAATGTGGGACAATGTTGGAATTTTTAGTACTCGGTTCTGATTTTTGTGAACTTAGTTGCGATTTGGGTGGGTTTGGTAATTTGTTTATGTGATTTAATTTTCAGCTTTTGCTATTATTGTTTATGATTATGCCCTTGTTATGGGTAAAATTAGTGTTGGTTGTTACTATTGTTCAATCCAAATTGTATTTGGTTCATTGGTTGTATTCCCCAAGTTTTTGGAAAAGTGATACTAAATTATTGTTAAAATTATGGACGTTATTTTAATTGCAAATTAAGGTTTTTACAATCTTTCTAATTGTATCATCTTCTAGTATGAAAATTTACTATGGCTGATTGATGTCATACATAATTGAATTTCATTTCACATAAATTTCAACAAAATACGTGCTAATACCAGTTACACGTAAATATATCGATCGGCTCAATTTAATGTATTCCGTTAAAACTCATGATTATGCCTATTTGTGGTTCTGGTCTTTGGCCTTTCACTGCCATTCAAATTACAGAGTTTTAATTTATCATAAAGTACTACAATTTGTTGTTTATTTTCTGAATTATGTGTCCATTGGTGTAATTGAATTATATATAGTTAGTCCAAAAGGTGCTTTTATTCGATCGAGGGAAAGAAAGTTACTGTATAATTAAACTAATGATTGTTACTATTTTAGTATTTTTTTTGTATGGGCTTTTTTGTGTTGTGATCGACTTTATTGATATTCGCAACTACTGAGCTCGTGATTTGACTCAACTTTAATTAAACTTCATTATTTCCCTTTCATTTTCTCATATAAAGTTAAAGAGTAATACTCTCTAATTGTCCCTTTATTTAATAAAATAATCTAATTATAGTTGTACTAAATTCTTTATGTATATTTTACAACTTCAAAGTGAAAAATAGCTGAAAATGGATTAAGAAAAAACACAAGGTTCCTATACCCGACAAAGGTTTCTGATAAATTTGGTAGTCTCAGTATAACTTGTACCAATTTACCATATAAGTTCTTTCAGTGAAAATATACAATACAAAAGGTATATTTGGATAAATAAGATAAAGATTAATTATACAATAACTACTCACTCTACTCTATAAGATGGACAACTTTTGTTAAATTTTATATGAAATTCGTAATGAAATGCAATGAATAAGATAAAGGTGAAAGAGAGAAGTAAACAACTACCCTATTTTCTTATAGTTTGCATGTTACTTTCTCGTTTAAGCGTACTCAAGTTTATTCTATAAAATGGACAACTTTTCTTAAATTTTATACGAATTTCGTAATGAAATGGAATGAAAAAGATAAATGTGAAAGAGAGAAGTAAACAACTAACCTATTTTCTTATAGTTTGCATGTTACTTTCTCGTTTAAGCGTACTCAAGTATATTTTATAAAATGGACAACACTTTTCTTAAATTTTATACGAAATTCGTAATGAAATGCAATGAAGAAGATAAAGGTGAAAGAGAGAAGTAAACAAGTACGCTAGTTCTTATAGTTTGCATGTTACTTTCTCGTTTGAGCGAGGCCGTAACTCTTATTAATATTTTGGTCCGTTTAATCTTATATAAAAAAAAAAATTGTAGCTAAGAGAGGATATATTATGTGAAGGCACTAGGTCCCAAATCAGAGTTCACTGCCACTTTGTTTGTTTGCTTGTTTGTTTGTCTTGTTGATTATCAATCTCCACTAGGCTTGCTTGTGTCCTTTTCTTTAAGGTTTATTGCTAACGTGATTGTGTCAGTTATTTCCAATACATAATTAGTAATAATTACTACGTAATAATGTTCATTTGCTAAATAACAATCCATAAAAATTGTGAAAAATGTTAAATATTCCCTTATCTGTCACAGACCATGCATAAATGTATGCTTTCTCGTGTAGGTACTACTTCTCTCCTTATCTGTCTAGCATTTTTACAAATAAAATGTACAACTAAAAAAACGTTGGGAGTTTAGATGACAGAATATACATTATATCACCTTGCTCTTAACTCTAAAAAATTATGTCTAGCTAAAAAAGATTCATGTAAAAGTAAATCTTTTCCAAAACAAATACATTCTTTGTTGAGAACAATTTGGCAAGCAACCTTAACAATTTTGAGTACAACTTGTTCCAACAAACTGAATGACATTCTTCATTAATAAACCAAGTCAAACAAAACAGCCTATATTAATTTTGTAACTATTGAAATTTAGTGTTTCCTAACTTATATATCACAAAAGCATGCACAACCTCCCAAGTTTAAGATTTGGGAAAAGAAGTAAAGAACTAAGAAGGCATACACACACCAAAACGGTAATAAATTCAATAATGCTAAACAGAATACAAAATCTCAATAAAAGCGTGTGCTATACGTCACAAAATCATGAACAAAGCGCAAAAATAAAAAACGGTAAAACCGTGTGCTATAGGTCATAAATCCATGAATGCTAAAGAGAATGAAAAATCTCAATAAAAACGTGTGTTATAGGCCACAAAATCATAAAAAAAAAACAAAAACGAAAAACGGTAAAACTGTGTATTAGGCCATAAATCCAAGAATGTCAAAAACAATGTAAAATTTCAATAAAAACGTGTGCTATATACCACAAAATCATGCAGAAAATGACAAAAACGGTAAAACCGTGTACT
The DNA here is from genome assembly GCA_963682055.1 of Primula veris. NCBI lineage: Eukaryota > Viridiplantae > Streptophyta > Magnoliopsida > Ericales > Primulaceae > Primula > Primula veris. The sequence goes on from OY821748.1 coordinate 478,871, forward strand.
ATATACCATAAATCCAAGAATGTTAAAGAAGAATGAAAAATCTCAATAAAAGCGTGTGTTATAAGCCACAAAATCATGCAAAAAAACACTAAAACGAAAACCGGTAAAAAATCATGTACTATAGACCATAAATCCAAGAATATAAAAGACAATGTAAAATCTCAACAAAAGCGTGTGCTATTTACCACAAAATCATGCAAAAAAGGGCAAAAACGAAAAACGGTAAAACCGTGTACTATAGGCCATAAATCCAAGAATGTTAAGCCGAATGAAAATCTCAATAAAAGCATGTACTATAGGCCACAAAATCATATAAAAATACAAAAACAAAAAACGGTAAAACCGTGTATAGGCTATAAATTAAAGGAAAAAAAATTACAATTTAAAATCTCAATAAAAACGTGTGTTATAGGCCACAAAATAATTGAAAAAATGGCATAAACGAAAAAATTAAAAACCGTGTACTATAAGCCATAAATTCAATAAATAAAAAGACAATGTAAATTCTCAATAAAAGCGTGTGCTTATATAGGCCACAAAATCATTGAAAAAAGGGCAGGAACGAAAAACATTCAAAACCGTGTAATATGAGCCATAAATTAAAGAAATAAAATGACAATATAAAAACGTGTATTATAAGCCACAAAATCATTGAAAAATGGGCAAAAACGAAAAATATTAAAAATCATGTACTATAAGCCATAAATCCAAGAAATAAAATAACAATGTAAAATCTCAATAAAAGTGTGTGCTATGCCACAAAATCATAAAAAAAACGAAAAAGGTAAAATGGTGTAGTATAAGCCATAAATCCAATAATGCTAAATAGAATGAAAAATATCAATAAAAACGTGCATTATACGCTACAAAATCATGCAAAAAAGGTAAAAACGAAAAACGGCAAATAGGCCATAAATACAAGAATGCTAAGTATAATGTAAATTCTTAATAAAAGCGTGTGACAATAAAATCATGAAAAAATGGACAAAAATGAAAAACGGTAAAACCGTGTACTATAGGCCATAAATACAAGAATGATAAGGACAATGTAAAATATCAATAAAAATGTGTTATAGGCTAAAAAATCATGCAAAAAAATGGCAAAAATGAAAAACGGTAAAACCATGTACTATAGGACATAAATCCAAAATGTTAAGTATAATGTAAAATCTCAATAAAACGTGTGTTATAGGCCACGAAATCATGAAAAAGTGGCAAAACTGAAAAACGGTAAAACCGTGTAATATAGGCCATAAATCAGAAAATGTCAAAAACAATGTAAAATATAAATAAAATAATGTGATAACCATAAAATCATGCAAACAATGGTAAAAACGAAAAACGATAAAACCGTGTACTATAAGCCATAAATTCAAGAATGATAAGGACAATGAAAAATCTTAATAAAATCGTGCCCACAAAATTATGCAAAAAAAAGCAAAAACGAAAAACGGTAAAACCGTTTACTATAGGCCATAAATCTAAGAATGCTAAGTATAATGTAAAATCTCAATAAAAACGTGTGAAAATAAAATCATGGAGAAAAGTACAAAAACGAAAAAGGGTAAAACCATGTATTATAAGCCATAAATTCAAGAATGTTAAGAAAAATGTAAAAATCTCAATAAAATCGCGTGTTAGCCACAAAATCATGCAAAAAATGGCAAAAACGAAAAATCGTAAAACTGTGTAGTCATAAATCCAATAATGTTAATGACAATGTAAAATCTCAATAAAAGCGTGTGTTATAGGCCACAAAATCATGAAAAAAATGTAAAAACGAAAAACGGAAAAACCATGTACTTAGGCCATAAATTAAAGAATGTCAAATACAATGTAAAATCTCAATAAAAGCGTGTGCTATAAACCACAAAATAATGTAAAAAATGGCAAAAACGAAAACGGTAAAACCGTGTACTGTAAGTCATAAATCCAGTAACGTTAAAGTGAATGAAAAATCTCAATAAAAGGGTGTGATATAGGCCACAAAATCATATAAAAAAAAAGACAAAAACAAAAAACGGTAAAACCGTATAATATGACATAAATACAAGAATGTCAAAATAATATAAAATATCAATAAAAACGTGTGCGACCACAAAATCATGCAAAAAAAAAGCAAAAACGGTAAAAACGTGTACTATAGGCCATAAATACAAGAATGCTGAGAAGAATGAAAATTTTCAATAAAAGTGTGATATAGGCCACAAAATCATGCAAAAACGGAAAACGGTAAAATCGTGTACTATAGGTTATAAATCCAAGAATGCTAAAGAGAAAGCAAAATCTCACTAAAAGCGTGTGTTATAAGCCACAAAATCATGAAAAAAGCGCAAAAACGAAAAACGGTAAAACCGTGTACCATAGATCATAAATCCATGAATACTAAAGAGAATGAAAAATCTCAATAAAAGCGTCTGTTATAGGCCACAAAATCATAAAAAAAAAACAAAAACGAAAAACGGTAAATTTGTGTACTAGGCCATATATCCAAGAATGTCAAAAACAATGTAAAATCTCAATAAAAACGTGTGCTATAGACCACAAAATCATGGGAAAAGGGGCAAAAACGGTAAAACAGTGTACCATAAATCCAAGAATGTTAAGAAGAATGAAAAATCTCAATAAAAGCGTGTGTTATAAACCACAAAATCATGCAAAAAAACACTAAACTAAAACCGGTAAATGCAGGTACTATAGGCCATAAATCAAAGAATATCAAATACAATGTAAAATCTCAACAAAAACGTGTGCTAAACCATAAAATCATGCAAAAAAGAGTAAAAACGAAAAACGGTAAAGCCGTGTACTATAGGCCATAAATCCAAGGATGCTAAGGAGAATGAAAAATACCAATAAAAGCATGTGTTATACGTCACAAATCATGTAAAAAAGACAAAAAAAAAAACGGTAAAACCGTGTATTATAGGCTACAAATTAAAGAAAAAAATTACAATTTAAAATCTCAATAAAAGCCTGTGTTATAGGTCACAAAATCATTGAAAAAAGGGCAGAAACGAAAAAAATTAAAAACCGTGTACTATAAGCCATAAATCCAAAAAATAAAATGGCAATGTAAATCTCGATAAAAGCGTGTGTTTATAGACCACAAAATCATTGAAAAAATGGCAGAAACGAAAAACATTCAAAACCGTGTACTACCATAAATCCAAGAACGTTAAATATAATGTAAAATCTCAATAAAACGTGTGCTATAGGTCACAAAATCATGAAAAAGTGGCAAAACAGAAAAACGGTAAAACCGTGTAATATAGGCCATAAATCAAAAAATGTCAAAAACAATGTAAAATATCAATAAAATAATGTGAAATATACCACAAAATCATGCAAACAATGGCAAAAACGAAAAACGATAAAACCGTGTACTATAAGCCATAAATCCAAGAATGATAAGGACAATGAAAAATCTTAATAAAATCGTGTGTTATATGCCACAAATTCATGCAAAAAAGACAACCGGAAAACGGTAAAACAGTTTACCATAAGCCATAAATCCAAGAATGCTAAAGATAATGTAAAATATCAATAAAAACGTGTTAAAATGAAATCATGGAGAAAAGTACAAAAACGAAAAACGGTAAAACCACGTATAATAAGCCATAAATTCAAGAATGCTAAGGACAATGTAAAAATATCAATAAAATCGTGCTAGCCACAAAATCATGCAAAAAATTACAACAACGAAAAATCGTAAAATTGTGTACTATAGATCATAAATCCAATAATGTTAATGACAATGTAAAATCTCAATAAAAGTGTGTGCTATATGCCACAAAATCATGAAAAAAATGCAAAAACGAAAAACGGGAAAACCGTGTAATAGGCCATAAATTCAAGAATGTCAAATAAAATGGAAAATTTCAATAAAAGCGTGTGCTAGACGACAAAATCATGCAAAAAAGGGCAAAAATGAAAAAGGGTAAAACCGTGTACTATAAGTCATAAATCCAAGAATGCTAAAGTGAATGAAAAATCTCAATAAAAGGGTGTGCTATAATAGGCCACAAAATCATTAAAAAAAAAGGGCAAAAACGAAAAAGGGTAAAACCGTATATTAGGCCATAAATCCAAGAATGTAAAAAATAATGTAAAAAATAATGTAAAAAATAATGTAAAATATCAATAAAAACGTGTGCGACTACAAAATCATGCAAAAAGAGCAAAAACGGTAAAACCGTGTACTATAGGCCATAAATACAAGAATGCTAAGAAGAATGAAAATTTTCAATAAAAGTGTGATATAGGCCACAAAATCATGCAAAAACGGAAAACGGTAAAATCGTGTACTATAGGTCATAAATCCAAGAATGCTAAAAAGAATGCTAAATCTCAATAAAAGTGTGAGCTATCACAAAATCATGAAAAAAACGCAAAAACGAAAAACGGTAAAAACGTGTACTATAGGTCATATATCCATGAATGATAAAGAGAATGGAAAATCTCAATAAAAGGGTGTGTAGGCCACAAAATCATGAAAAAAAACAAAAACGGTAAAACGGTATACTAGGCCATAAATTCAAGAATGTCAAAAACAATGTAAAATCTCAATAAAAACGTGTGTTATAGACCACAAAATCATGGAAAAAATGGCAAAAACGGTAAAATAGTGTACCATAAATCCAAGAATGTTAAGAAGAATGAAAAATCTCAATAAAATTGTGTGTTATATACCACAAAATTATGCAAAAAACACTAAAACGAAAACCGGTAAAAGCATATACTATATGCCATAAATCCAAGAATATCAAAGACAGTGTAAAATCTCAACAAAACCGTGTGCTATAAACCACAAAATCATGCAAAAAATGGTAAAAATAAAAAACGGTAAAACAGTGTAATATAGGCCATAAATTCAAGAATGCTAAGGAGAATGAAAAATACCAATAAAAGCATGTGTTGTACGTCACAAAATCATGTAAAAAGACAAACAAAAAACAGTAAAACCGTGTACTATAGGCTATAAATTAAAGAAAAAAATTACAATTTAAAATCTCAATAAAAACGTATGTTATAGGCCACAAAATCATTGAAAAAAGGGCAGAAACGAAAAAATTAAAAACTATGTATTATAAGCCATAAATCCAAAAAATAAAATGGCAATGTAAAATCTCAATAAAAGCGTGTGTTTATAGACCACAAAATCATTTAAAAAAGGGCATAAACAAAAAACATTCAAAACCGTATACAATAAGCCATAAATTCAAAAAATAAAATGACAATATAAAATATCAATAAAAGCGTGTACTAAAAGCCACAAAATCTTTGAAAAAAGAGCAAAAACAAAAAACATTAAAAATCGTGTACCATAAATCCAAGAAATAAAATAACAATGTAAAATTTCAATAAAAGCGTGTTTTATAGGCCACAAAATCATGAAAAAAAAGGCAAAAACGAAAAAACGGTAAAACAATGTACTATAAGCCATAATCCAATAATGTCAAACACAATGTAAAATATTAATAAAAGCGTGTGCTATATATACATCACAAAATAATGCAAAAAATGGTAAAAACAAAAAACAGTAAAACCGTGTATTATATGCCATAAATTCATGAATGCTAATGAGAATGAACAATATCAATAAAAACTTGTATTATAAGCTACAAAATCATGCAAAAAAGGCAAAAACGAAAAACGGTAAAACAGCCATAAATACAGGAATGTTAAGGACAATGTAAAATCTCAATAAAAGTGTGGGACAATAAAATCATGGAAAAGGGGACAAAAATGAAAAAAGGTAAAACCGTATACTATAGGCCATAAATCCAAGAATGGTAATGACAGTGTAAAATCTCAATAAGTGTGTTATATCTACAAAATCATGCAAAGAAATGGCAAAAACGAAAAACGGTAAAAGCACGTACTATAGGAAATAAATCCAAAAATGTTAAGTATAATGTAAATCTCAATAAAAGCGTGTATAGGCGCCACGAAATGATGAAAAAATGGCAAATTTGAAAATGGTAAAACCGTATACTATAAGGCATAAATCAAATAATGTCAAAAACAATGTAAAATATTAATAAAATCATGTGATATAGATCACAAAATCATGCAAACAATGGTAAAAACGAAAAACGAAAAACGATAAAATCGTGTACTATATGCCATAAATTCAAGAATGATAAGGACAAGGAAAAATCTTAATAAAATCGCGTTATATGCCATAAAATCATGTAAAAAAGGCAAAAACGAAAAACGGTAAAACCGTTTACCATATGTCATAAATCCAAGAATGCTAAGGATAATGTAAAATCTAATAAAAACGTGTGAAAATAAAATCATGGAGAAAAGTACAAAAACAAAAAACGGTAAAAACGTGTATTATAAGCCATAAATTCAAGAATGCTAAGGACAATGTAAAATCTCAATAAAATCGTGTACTAGCCACAAAATCATGAAAAAATGCAAAAACGAAAAACGATAAAACCGTGTACTATAGGGGCCATAAATTCAAGAATGTCAAAGATAATGTAAAATCTCAATAAAAGTGTGTTATATAACCCACAAAATCATTAAAAAAAATGGCAAAATACAAAATTTGGTAAAACCGTGTAATATAGGCCATAAATCCAAAAATGTCAAAGACAATGTAAAATCTCAATAAAAGCGTGTGCTATATAGGCCACAAAACCATGCAAAAAAGGCAAAAACGAAAAACGGTAAAACCGTATACTATAAGTTATAAATCCAATAATGCTAAAGTGAATGAAAAATCTCAATAAAAGGATGTGCTATAGGCCACAAAATCATGAAAAAAGCTCAAAAACGAAAAACGGTAAAATCGTGTACTATAGGTCATAAATCCATAAATGATAAAAAGAATGAAAAATCTCAATAAAAGCGTGTTATAGGACACAAAATCATGAAAAAAAGCAAAAACGTAAAACGGTAAAACCGTGTATAGACTATAAATTAAAGAAATAAAATGATAATTTAAAATCTCAATAAAAGCGTGTGTTATAGGCCACAAAATCATACAAAAAATGGCAAAAACGGTAAAACCATGTACCATAAATCCAAGAATGTTAAAGAAGAATGAAAAATCTCAATAAAAGTAAATCTTTTCCAAAACAAATACATTCTTTGTTGAGAACAATTTAGCAACCTTAACAATTTTGAGTACTTGTTCCGACAGACTGAATGACGTTCTTCAAATAAGCCCAGTCAAACTAAACAGCCTATATTAGTGTTTCCGAACTTATATATCACAAAAGCATGCACAACCTCCCAAGTTTAAGATTTGGGGAAAGAAGTAAAGAACTACGAAGGCATACACAAACCTCTTTCAGGTTCCATTTATTTATCAAAAAATATCACCAAAAAAATCGTAACTCTCAACTGCTTTTACTTCTTTGGCGCTTTTCGATATCAAAGTGAATTTCGAGGAGGTCTGTAATGCCAGCAGTTATCTTCTGCCCTGCTTTAACAGGGCCAACACCTTTCGGGGTTCCTATAGTGGACAACGTTTTTTAGGAGCCTGGTAAAAGTATTTAACTCAGAACATGAAACTAGTGATAAGACGAAAAAATAGTACCTGTTAAGATAACATCTCCCTCAAAAAGTGTCATGATAGAGCTTATATGGCTAATCAGATATGGGATTGTGAATATCATATCCTTGGTCGAGCCTTTCTGTCGAATTTCTCCATCTACCTGGAAAGGATAAATACGCAAGTCTTTTACTAACCATTTGTTATTAGTTATTGAGATTACTTGAACGGAGCAGAATGAAATAAAAGGGCAAAGGAAGTTATAAAAAATGAAACCTTTAACCACAGCTCCAAGTCGTGTGGATCTGGCACCAGTGATCTGGGGAGCTGTAGAGCATTATAGCAAAACAGCAGAGAAAGTTAGAATGTTGCAAGAGAAGCTAGAATAAAGTTAACTGTCTATTTTTCACGTTTCTAGACCATATAACAGATAGAAATGAACATAGCAATTGTCGCCTCGTGTTGCAAACCAGTTTAACGTTTGAAGGCTCATGTTCAAATTGACCATAAAGGCAGAAACCATAACGTTGCCGTATTATTGAATCTAGCCTTTTTCTCTATTTTTTTCTAAAAAGATCAGGTAGCTTGATATTTGAGAGAGCAAATAAAGTATGCACACAGACTAAAGAGATTGTTGACGGGAATTACCATCGAACTGATTGGAGTAAAAGTGTCCTGCCCTTTAGCTACCGTCCACGGAAGACCTGCAGACTGATTTTAAGAAAGTAACTTCATTATCATAAAAATGGAACCATTATATCTAAAAGCGTGAATATGGATTAAAATAATTACTATTAAGCCACACAATGTAAACCAAGCACAAAACTAAAGTTAGTGTTGTTATATTACCTTTGCAGAAGATTGAATTTCTCTTGCAGTCATATCGAGAGCAAGTGCATAACCTAGAAGTTAAGAGGAGTACCATGAGTTCAAAGATAATCTTAATTTTTTTTGCATATATTCATCAAAGGACAACACATTATAGCTTTTTATTTTATTTTAAATCTTATTAAAGAGGATCAAGGGATTTCACACCTACGCCCTTTAAAAAGACTCGAACCCTGTACCTAAGCTATTCCTAGCGGGTACTTCTAGTGGGTTTTGACAACACATCATAGCCATCAGAGAAAAAAGGGTGGAATCTCAATTCTCACACTACATGCAATCAGAGAAACTCTAGAGACTAGAGGGGATGCTGTGATTATATGTTTGTTCATATCAATACAACTTAACAAGCTTAAATTTCCTAAACCACAACTAGAACCACATATAACTTATAAAAGGGAACTTACAGCTTTGTACAAACACACATAATTTATGTATGTATGTACACATACATACACTAACACATATATTTCCAAGATAAATCGGAAGGAATCACATAAAGCCGGCTTAGAAAGGAACGCACAGAAGGCAAAATATGAAGCCGAAGCCAATAATATCAACTTATCGCATTGGTTCCCAAAACAAAAAAAGGTTACATGATAACAAAAGCAGCTTACATAAGGTCTCAAATTGGCTTTAGCTCTGCTATCCCAAAAAGGGTTCAACGCACAATTGATAAACTCCATAGGTTTTCCTTAGATCACTTCTTGTCTAACCAATTAAATAAATAATTACAAACTAGAAATAACGAATTCAGAAACCTTCAGTAACTCAATCAATGTGCAACTAGTGCCATTTAGAAGATAAAGACCTCTACCCAGACACAGTTCATTACTGACTACGTGGTGACAGAAGGCGTCGGTTGAATATGTAAAACAATTTCATAACTGACATGGATTTTGAAAAAATAATCCTCCATTTGTGGCAGTCTTTGTCCAAATATGTATAAAAAAAAACTTAATAAGAAATATGTAAAACAATTTCATAACTGACATGGACTTTGAAAAAATAATCCTCCAATTGTCGCAGTCTTTGTCCAAATATGTTAAAAAAAACATATAAGAAATTTAGCTCCTCTGCCATGTGAAACCTGGTTTATATCATTGAGCTCATGAGGGCAAGGAATCTATATAGTAACTAGGGTTTGTTTGCCTCAGATTTTAAACAGATAAGCTACGTTTTTCGAATCTCAGCGTAAAAACTAGGTTCATACAGCTCAAAATGTGTAGCTTTTTCACTCCATAAAAGAAAAGGCACAACTATTAAGCTATTCAACCAAGTGTATTGTATCTTATCGTAAGCAATAAAGCATGTAATCAAACTTAAAGGTTGCAACTAAACCAGTACTTATGTTCACCGGCAAGTACTTATAATCAGTTAATCACAACTCGAAATTAATTATTAAGATTCCAAAATTGATAACTGAAAATTTCCATAAATGTAAACCTCCAACATAGTCTATGGCAGAGGACTCGGGAACGTCACGAGCCTTCTGGCTAATCACAACAGCGAGCTCGACCTCATGATCTAGGGCTTCGAGCGGATGAGGAATCTGTATGGTACCACCGTTCTCCAAATATGACGATGTCGGCTTCATAAACAGCACTGGCTCCTACAATATCATATACATTACTTACTATTATTCTCTCCCTTTATTACAAAAAATTAAGGACCGTTTGACATCAACTTTACTGGAGAAAAAGGCGCTTAAAAACCCAGTGAAAAAAAATCTTGTTTAAGAAAAAAAGGTTGTAAAATACTGGTTGGCACCACCTTAGTCTTTTTTACATATAAGTGACTTAGAACTTATTATTTTACTTAATTTAACTAATAACTGACCTTTAGCTTTACAAACAAATTTCCGTATATTTCTGGTCATTTTTACACACGAAAAAAGCTAAAAACAACAAATTCCTAGCTTTTCGGCATCTGAGCTTTTTTATCTTTTCAGACCCAAAAGCAAGCTTTCTAAAAGCTAAAAAAAAAAACTAAGCAAACCAAACAACCATAGTTTTTTTTTCTAACCAAAAAAGCTAACAAAATAAAAAAGCAGTTGCCAAACATGCACTAAATTAAAGTTTGCAAGCTAGAAATTCAATTTTAATCATTCATGTACATGCCTTTTTTCACAATTGCATAAAAATTGTTAACAGAAATGAGATGTGAATACTAAGTATATAATTAACTAAGCTTCCCAAACTCACTTAATTAGTATGACGTAAATTGGTGCAGTACACAATCACAAACTTAGCCCTAACTAGGGCTGGGTTCGGTTCGGTCCGGTTCGGTTTTTGGCAAAACCGAAACCGAAACCGAGCATATTTTTCGGTTCGGTTTTTTTCGGTTTCGGTCTTTTTATTTTTTGGACCGAACCGGACCGGTTTTTTTCGGTCCAGTTTCGGTTTTTTTCGGTTATTTTTCGGTTTTATTTTTTATTTTTCGGTCTTTTTCGGTTTTTTTCGGTCTTTTTTGGTTTTTTTCGATTCGGTTATCGGTTCGGTTCGGTTTTTCCGATTTTTTGCCCAGCCCTAGCCCTAACAATCACCAATAACAGAAGTAATTCAATAGAATAATAAAAAAATGTACAACAGTGATCAATTACGTTCCACGGGTCACAATTTACGTCATATATATACACACACCTAATCATGGTGTGTATCTACTAAAGTACTATATAACTAAACTCACTTGATTAGTTTATTAGTGTGATTTATAAATTAAAAAAGAAAAACAATAATTTTGTGACGACCCAGATTTCCAGGAAGTAATTTCTGTGGTGCGGTGTTGTGCGTCGGTCCCACATCGCCCAAATATAAGAGTACTCGTGTGGTATATGAGCTTAAAGATCCATTTACTATCAACAAGGCCTTTTAAAGCCGTGCGGCACAATAGCGAGGACATAACTCCACAGTTAAGCGTGCTTAGCTTAGAATAGTGACCCCCCTGGAAAGTTGTGCAAAATCGGACAATATTGTTGATACGGGCGTGGCGGTTCGGTCCATGGGGTCGGGTCGTTGCAAATTTAGCAAACTAATAGAGTTACAAAAATGGATAAATTGACGTACACAGTCAGAATATTAGCCCTAACAAACACCAATAACTAAATAAATATAAATAAAAACGTAGAACAATACATACAAAAATACCACTATACTTATACTAAAACTAAAACTAATTAGCTAGTTTAGTTAACTACTACTACATAATTATTCTATTTGATCCTTGTATTTATAATCGTTCTATTAAATACACCCTCTATTTTGATTTTGTGTTCCCCCACTTTTATTTATTTACTAAATATATAAAAGAAAAAGAAAAAGAAAAAGAGAGAGAGAGAGAGAGACCTTGGGGAGGGGGTTACCGAGTTCTTTAGCGTGAGCGGCGTAATTACGGCCAACTGCGACGATCTTAGTTCCGATTCCGATCAGCTTTTTATATCCCGATCCACTCGCCATCGCTCACCTCACAGAGAGAGAGAGAGAGAGAGAGAGAGAGAGATTAATAAAATAAATAAACCAATTAAAAAAAAAAGGAGAAATGACTTTTAATTTCTCTCACGCGCCAAACTTGGATATATACGTGTATTGTATATGTATCTATAGGTTCTTCAATGTTAGTTAATTACATAATTGGTTCGGAGTTTTTCATTTTTTACACTATTCTTCCCCTAATTACGAACAAATTATGATTACTTTATTATGTTTAATACTACTACTGCTACTATTAGTACTAGTTATGTTTTTGTTTTGGAATTTCAAATATATATATAACTCGGTGAGGTGAGTCCAAATCTTATATCGTTTATTCTCTATTCCTTCTGTGCCTCCTTTCTTATCTTATGTAAAAATTTGTTATAAAAAATTTAAAAAAAATTATACAATTACTATAACACATGTATCAATACATTCCAATAATTATTTTTAAAAGAAAACTCACACGCAATTTATTTTGGAATAAATGTATAAATTAGTGTAAATTAAACATTAAATCTTAGAAAAATTGTCTAAAACATTATTATGTCCAAATGTTTAAAATTTTGAATACAATATAACATAAAAGCTTTTAAGCTTGAGAAAAAAGTTGTGAAAATTTAAAATTTGAGTGAAAAAAAAAAAAAAGCAAGGGAACACGGAATGGGGTAGAAAATAGGGATAGAATATTTGGACTCTGGTGAGATAGTTGAATGTTTATTAAATTATATTGTTAGTGGAATTAGGATAAGAAAAATGATTTGTGTTACCAATAGACCAATAGTATAGTATGATTTTGTTTTGGAGTTTGGATACATGAGTTGTACTCTAGGAGTCTGGTCCTAAATGGGTTACTAACACAGAGAAAGGGGTAAATAAGAAAAAATATTTAGTCTTCTGTGTAGCTTTTTAAGTCATACATCTATTAGTGTCACAGCATACAACTATAATAAACAACAATATATACGTGGTTCATGTTCATGATTGAAGGTACTCCTGAAAAACTAAATAAATTCTCGGTAATTATGGTTGAAAATTGCATTTTTTTCACTATATTTTAACCAAAGTTTACCCATTGTAGTTTAATCATGGTACTCCTGAAAAACTAAATAAATTCTCGGTAATTAAGGTTGAAAATTGCATTTTTTCATTATATTTTAACCAAAGTTTACCCATTGTAGTTTTTAACCCCTCGTAATACGATTACCACAAAATCATATGAAGTTCATTCATTCCGGTTTATGAATCATGTTTTTGCCACCGGTTGATCATATACTAATAGACTGGATACATGTTTTCCCATATAAAATTGTTCATTTTATGTAATTGTTTCAAGACAATATTATTATATTATAACATTTCTTCAGGTTCTAGTTACAAGTAGTATTTATTTTTGAAAAAGGTGTATTACACTTTTAAATGATATTTGCTAGTTTCCTTCCAATTTCGTATTTACCGTTACTTGTTTTATTATTAATGTATTTTCATTTGTTTGATCATGTAAATCCATAGTTTTAACCTCTCTTTTTTGTTTTTAACCCCAATAATGACACCAATTATCATTATTGGGTTTCATTTAATAAATAAAGGTGATTATTAGACAATACATAAAAGTTAAAAGGGAGAATCCCTACCAATAGATCAAAACTTAATAAATTCTGGGCAAGTAACAAAGTAAATAAGGTACTTCAAAAAATACATTTCTAGTAAATTATAATCCAATAAATTAGCAGAGTAACATGATTCTAATCTCCTATAAGCGTATAAACAAATTTACTTATGAGAGAGAAAAGGGAAAAAATGCGAGGGCATTAAGAGTTCTTGCACAAGTGTTCTAGTTCCGGTTACAACTGCAACCTCTCTTGGTTTCACTATTCTTGAGACTAGGCGGGGGCGTTTCTTGGTCATGATCACTAGAAGAAGATTGAGAAGTAGAATAAAGAGTGTGCTTGCTAGATTGTCCAATTTCCGATTGATGATTGAGAGACCTGATAATTAGTAAACAGAAGAAGTATTAACAATCCTGCAAGAGAAACATGAAGAAAAAGTTTTATACGGATTAAGTAGATACTTTAGGCTCAAATTGATAAGGTCTAAGAATGACAGGCCACTAGCTTTTAAAATGGTTTATTGAAACTGAAAAAATCACTTGGTAAATATTATAGAGTTCTAGACTAGCAGAATGCTAATAGGAAATCTGTTATTTATTGAGTGAAAGTTGAATCTTTTACTGCTTTGGATATCTTGACGACCGGCTGAGGAGCATTGGGCTTGGACACCATCCAGTGAAGTGAGTCGTACTATCAGATATGTCTTCGCTTGACTGCAAAAAATATTTGGAAATCACATTATCATTCGGATAAATCTTTAATCATCTCTAAACATATGAAAACAACCGAAGTCACTAGTTACTAGTATTAAGGAACATTGTGCAGGCACACTTTGTTGCCCTTCATACTAATCTGAATTATCTATTTGTGAGCCACTCTTACAAAATACACAATACTGTGGAACTATCATCAGTTATAGTTTCGTAATACCTTGAGTAAGAAAACTGTTTTTTATAAATAACGGGTTAGTGTTTTAAACGGACTTACTGTTTTTTCACTGGAACTTTGCATCTGAGAGAGTTCTATGTCCTGAGAAGAACATGTCTTTTTCTCATTGAACAAAAGGATCGCACATTTGCATGTAAAAAGTAGTAGTAACACTCCAAGAGAGAACACCAAAATAGACTCGATCACGATTGCGGATCCTATAGCTGCATCATTACATAATAATGCAGATATGAGAAGATCTAAAATCTAATGTAAACAACCCACTAAAACTGAATCATAAAATCGGTACCACTATCTCATACCAACTGGTGCCCAAAAAATATGCTTTATCAGGAAATGAAATGATGGGAATAAGGGTGCATTTTTTAAGCAAACAAGGTTAGGCTCAGAAAAGAGCTGGATTCATCCAGTTAAAGCTTCTTATCTAAACTAAAAAGGCAAAAATCTCAGTTTTTTTGGTGGTCAACCAAACACAGTCCAGCTTTTAAGCAAAAAAACGAGTTCATAAGCTACGACCAAGGAGGGAAAAATAATTTAACATCATTTGTGGGGCAGATTTTATGCAGATTAGCTGGATATTTGAGGCTGAGAATAAAAGCGTTCATTTGCTTTTAAGTTTTCGTTTTTCATGCCAGAAATCTGCAAATCTTAAGTTACTAAGGGAAATGCAATGAATCAACGAACTTGAGCTTAAAAACTGCACCGCTGTCCTACATATAAAAATATGAAGAGTTAAAGCATGGAAAAAGAACGAGGCTTACTATGAGCTACCAATAAAGTCATTGGTTTTCTTTTTAAAAGGTGAACGTTTGCCTCGGCAAAAAGAGAAGCAGAGTTCTTCACTGTACAATCAGGAAAACATCCATAGTTTCCCATATCGCTAACCTTCAACGTTAAAACGGCACTGAAATCTTCACCCTGTAAAAAATATATGTTGAATTCTTCACCATATAGCTAAATGTATCAAACCAAAGAAGATTGGCAATTAATTCACTTACATGATATAATAAATGTTGCATGATATTATTACACTCTTTGACTGTTCCGCGAAATCTTATGCCTTTTGCTTTTACCATGAAATGGTGGGAGATCGTGACAAATGTCATAACAGGTTGCCACTGAAAGCTATTCTTTAGTTTCAGTTCAGTAGAACTGATGAGCTCAGCTGGTAATGTTGTTGACAAAAATCCATTATTCACTTCCATAGAAAACAGGATCAGAAAGTTGGAGCTGTTCCCTGATGCAAACAAAAAATTACTTATTAATACGATGAGATCATGAATGTTAGAAAAACAAGAATAACCTCGTGATGACTTGTCACTTAATTGGCTTCTAAACCATGTTAGAATTCTTAAAAAGCCTGCATAGATGATCGCATTAGAATTACCAGGAAAATTGTTAAGATCCGGATCCCCCACAAAGAAATCAAACTTGTCCTTTTCTTTATCAAAAACTATAAACCCATCCTCAATGTTCTTCTTCTCCAAGACAACAAGATTCGGTGTTTTAATGAATGGAGGATCATTAACTGGCTCCACGATAACTGGAACATCCAAATTATTTACTCCGTTACTATTCATGGTCGTGACATGGATTAAATCATGCCCGCTGAAGTTCTCATTTCTGATAGACAAAACCAAATCAAAATATTAATACAGGTACTAAAATTGAACAAGTGGAGTACTACTTTACACACTTGGCCTTTTTAAGCTGCAGCATTTCAGCAAATTTTCTGACTTATTTGACGCTGAAAATTGCTTGTTTGATTGCATCTTTAAAGCTCAGTTTTTTTTTTCCTTCAGAGTTGTAACACAAATGGTTAACAAGCAAATAAGTTGATATTCTTGTTATTTTTGGCCTGAAATAACTAGAATCTTAAAGAAGAATCAGTTCAGTTTTTTTTTTCTCAGGTTCAATAATCCGGGTTTTTTTTTTTTCCGAAAGAAATAATAATATCCATCTTCTTTACATAATAACAAGCACGAAAATGGATTCATCCACTTTAAACCAATAAACATTTCAGGCAAAAAACAAAACAAAAAAGGAAGAAGTTATGTTTACAGCTGCAATCGTAAAAATTAAAGCTACAACCAAACATGGTTGTACTTTAATTCCCTATTGCCATAATCATGGTGCATACTCGCAATACCTCGGCAATCGTATATAGTATGCATATTGTGTCTAAGAGGAATCCCGAAACAGAAAATAATTTCAACTAGAAAACCCACTAAATCATGAATAACTGAGAAATACCCAAGATATTGAATTGACTGAAGTGCAAAATTGATTACTTCTGAACGACCCCCTAGCACTAGACTTCTATTTTGCCCATCTGATTTGTTCACATATAGTTCGTTCCACGCTGGATGCCAAAACTGCGTCGGAACAGGAGAGAGAAACAAATCTCCAGAACGTGCCACAAGAGTAACAGAAATATTTGCTGTTGCATCTGAATTTATTATCTCAATTCCGGTAAAACCACTACAATGATAGAAAATCATTAAAACAAAATGAAGAGTGACTCACTATTTTTAGACCAACAGATCATGAGATTTCGAATTATACTCTAAGATGTAAAAACTAGCAACTTGTACACAAATAGTATAACATTTCCCGACGAATTCGTTAGCTACTTTTCGTAGATTGATATGAACAAAATCGATACATAATGATACATAAGTGTAAAAACTAAAAAGTGCAATAAATTCAAATAAGTAGCTTTGAGTAATGAGTACCTTACCCGAACTTGGGACTAATAACATCTTCAAGTGCTTTCAGATGACTCGGAAAAGAAATAAACTGAGGTGGAATGCTGAGAACCGTTATACAGACTGAGGATGAGACAAGATTAGAATTTAAATCGGATATAGTATATACGAACGAGTCGTTGCCAGCGTATCCTTTATACGGTGTATATCTGAAAAGCTGATCATATTGTAGTAATGAACCATGACCTGGCTACAAAACACGAATGTACAAAAGTAAAAATTAAAAACTTGAATCCCAAAAAATGATAATAGAACTTAACCGTAAAAGAATCAAGTCCATAAAGAATACTTTTAGATTCTAAATGTCTTGAAAGAGTTTGTTCTGATAAGGATCCGAGAAAACATGCAAGCAAAACATACTTGTAACCAACAAGTTTTCAGACATTTGGTTAACAACTTCTAAGCTGAACTCCTATGCTCTTTTATCATAAGTAGCAACACTTGCTGAATTACTGATTTTTTTAAAAGCTAGAATTTTAAGTGGATGAACACAGCTTTTTACCTTCTCTTAAATAAGGTCTTATTCCGTTAGAAATTTTAAGAATAAAAGCTGGGTCTTCTTCATATAAAAAGACTAGAATCCAGCTAAAATCTTCTAGCGCTTTTAATCTATTTTACGGTTTTATCTACTGCAGTCAAGCTTTCAAGGGGAAAAGAACTAAGCATTAAAGTGCAGCGAAACAAGGCCTGCAAACTGCTTTGCTTAAAAACAGCAAGAAAAGAGAACCATAATCCAATTACTTCGGCATCTTACTTCTGTATATTCCAAGATTCTTGCATTTTCACCAGCAATTAAATCATTTTCTAGGGCATCAAAAGCAATCGACTCATCTTCCCAAACTGTTACTGAATCGTTGTTAGCTTTTGGAAAATATTCACCTAAAATTAGACAATTATAATGTCAATCTGACTGGAGAAATTTTGATTAAAAATAAACTAAATAAGAACTCTGAAAAACGTAAAATAAGTAACAACATGGTACTTTCGATATCTAAAGTATTGAACTTACTGTTGTATACATTTACTCCAAAAGGACAAGGATGAAAAGGTTTCCCTTCAAATTTGGCACATATTTCGTAATTACCAGTATCATTTGCCAAATAAAATCCAGCGTATAAACCGTTACCAATATCAACGAACGGCCAAGTAGAATAACCAGATCTATTTACTGAACCAATTTCTAAAGTTAGCTTCGATTGTTGTAATAATACAGGATTAGAAAAAGAATCCATTAACTGCAAAACAATTTCATTTCTTGTCATCTTTGGCACTTTATCTGCATATTTCACCACCCCAGATTGGGGTATATTGACCTCACCTGTATAAAACACAAAGATTAGATAATAGATTGTAAAAAATTATGGACACGGGAAAAGAAAATATAGCAAAAACACGTGTAAAATATTTACACTTGTTTATGTAATTCCTTAATTTCTGTCATATTAGTTGCTTCTTAATCAAAATGATCCCCAAGATAAGACAACCAGAGAATGATAAGAAAAACACAAATGAGTATTTAAGCTCGTTAAAGAATTCTGGTTTCTTATTTCTATGCATGAAAAAACGTGAGCCTAAAGTTGGCCAAAATGCAAACAAAATAAGTTTTTTTCTTCACGTTTGTTCTTTTTTTTTCCGAGCCAAAACTGTAACATTAACAACAGGATGCCGTGCGACATGAAATTACCTGCAGCTACATTCTTTTTCACTATATGTCCCACATTCAACTGGATGTTTCCACAAAATACAGTAATTTCGTAAGTCCCACTCTTGTCAGGTTTATATGTAACATCGAAAGAGCTAGCTCTCACTTTACTGCTCTCTGTAGACTAAGCGAGAAACAAAGAGCCCTTAGTATACATGTTATACATGTGCTAGAAAATGAGTATATAGTATATACATATAATGTATCATTCTTCAGTCACAAATTTTGCAGTATTATGTAATATTGCAAAAGAAACATTTAAGTAGAGCACATACATTATCAGATGGGCCAGAAGATGGAGCTTCAACAGGCAAGGTACCTAAGATGATAATCAATTTTCTCAATAACGGAAGTAAAAACAATGAAACAGGAGATAATCATAATACGGACAAAGTTCTAGTGTTTATACCATTATCAGTCGGCGATGCGTGTATGTCAGCAGGTACATGGTAAAGATCAGATTCTCTCACTATTTTTACTTGAACCATATCGAGGTTGACTGGGGCCGGATACAGATAAGCATCTTTCAGAAGAATCGAAAACCTCGAAACTTCACCAGCAACAGAGTCGTTTAAGCCAGATCCATTGACAATACTCTTAATACTATCACAATAACCTGTTCAAATCCAACCCTTAAGTTAGAACTTATAAAAAAATATCATAGACGGACAAAATTGGACTTAATTCTCATTTAGTTACAAGAAAAAACTATATAAGCGTGCACTTCGAACGGAATATTTATTGCCATACTGTTTAAGAAACCAATTTCTCTTTGGATACACGTACTTTTTTGTTCTTTTATATTAGGAATGAACATACTCTTAAATACTGAGATATTTATTGGCATTCTATTTAAGAAATAAATTTCACTTTTGATAGGTATACAGATGATAAACCAAATAGTAACGGTATGCAGAAGTACTAATGGGAGTGAGAAGTTCTCACTCGTACAGTCGTACTTGATAAAAAGTAAGTCCAAAATGTATCACCTAATGGGAATAACACCAGAACTAATAACTTAATAGGAAGGAACTGGTTATGCAAATATAATTCCAGCTGAAGAGGTTTCAAGTAAAGAACACACCTACAAAAACTGTAAAATTGTATGGCATATTAGATAAAGTCTTATTCTGCTTCGAATCGAATACCATAAGCGCATAATTCCCAGGTTCCTCTAGACTAAATGAGAACAACTGAATGCCAGGTACCACTTCGTTAGAGCTTAGATCTGATATGGGCATGAATAGTTTTGAACCCTGCTCGATAACTTCGACATCAAACTCGTAAGATCCTGGAACAAAATTCCCATACAGATCCCTCTGGTTTACGAAGAATGCAATTTTGGAAAACAATTGAAAAGAATTTGTATCCACGGTCCAATTGGCCTCACAGCTGGGGATATCCAATGCTCCTAGAAGAAAGGAAATTGAAAATCAGATATCTGCGAGTAAAGATACATTACACACGTACAACTATACTAGAAAACTCAAAATATGGAACACATGCATTCAATAAAATTAAAAAGGATAACACGTCATGTTGAAATCGGAAGAGTTTCTGTAACAGGATCCTATTACTTTTGTAAGATACTTGCATAAGTTCATTTTACATGTATATACACAGAAGTACCTTCTTTGATCAATACCTGGATTTGCCTTGAATGGCAAAGGAGAACCATTCAAGCTTCGATTTTTATCTTCAACATGGAGAAAATAATTTCCAGACAAAGCCACTGGAAATTCAAATACTAGAAAATAGAATCCGTCCCATCCTTTGTAAGTGAGATTAAGCGCACCCACGATAGAACCATTTTCAGAAGATGTGGAAACTGTAATATTTAAGGGACTTGGCCCGTCGTTAGATTGAGTGATATTATTTCCAAATGCATCTTGAGGATGTATAAGAAATGTAGCTTTAGTCCCAGCATCAAACTCATTCAATTGGTCCATCCATGAAACCGCACAAGCGGTTGGATATATATTACCTTCAATTCAACAACCTCCTCAAATAAGTAAAATTTATTAACAATTTGGAATTAAGGCTTTGTTTGGTTGCATCTTTTAAGAATATAATTTGGATCGTTTGAGCCCTTATGGTGTGTTTCGGTATATTTTTCAAAGCCCCAAACAATTTCATTTCTCATTTGAACTCGTTTTGAGACAAAGTTAATGACAAGTACGAACCTGCTTCTAAAACGAAATATATACAATTTGAGCTTAAAAGAGAAACCTAATATTAATCATAAACTTTGTTAAAAAAAAGGTATTGAAGGCAGCACTTGGCGACGGAGCTAAAACGCTACTTTTGGTAAATAGGAGTTCCTAAATGCTAAATTTTGAAGATTTAAATCAAAATAATAGAAAAAAAATTAGTTTTATTTTTCTATTTTATTAAAACAAGGAGGCCATTACTAATATGAAAAACGATCCATTTATCAAAAAATGAAAACCTGGTGAGACCCGAAAATGCAGCGAGGAGTCAAAAACGCTGAATTTGTCGTCGGTAATCAACACATTATACAAACCAACAGTGATCGGAACAAAAGAAATTTTCCAATCATTCGGATCATCATTGTAATTCAACGTAACCCCGGATATTAAAGAACTGTTCCCTATCTTCCCATTCACCGTAATATTTGGATTAAAAGGAAATTTAAACTTGTCTCTATTGTATTCACCCAACACCTTAACTTTAATATTCGCCACGTCACCGGCCAAATACGTGTCTCTGTCATCCAACCAACCGAAGGCAAAAACCGGGTTCGCTACATTTTCTGTAAAATAAAATAAAACGCATATGTATAAGGAAAAATATACTTTTTTACCACAATTTGCCACAACTACTATTGGGAAAATGAAATATAGTTTTGATATTGAAATAAAAAAAAGTGTACAAGTTAAGTTGATACATATGCCATGATATATATATATATATGGACTAAATTAAAGGCATAGTTAAATTGTGCAAAAAGAGTACCTGAGAATGCTAAATTAGGACTAAAAGATGAATTTGGAAAAGAGAAATAAAATAAGGAAATGATTTTGCAGAGAAACGAGAGATAAGCCATGAAAGAGAGAGATTTAGTTTGAAAAGAAAGAGAGAGAGAGAGAGAGAGAGAGAGATTGTTACGTGGATTACTTACTCTTCATTATTATTATGCAACTCTAACCGTTTTCTTATTGGTTAGCGGGAAAATAAAACGAGTTCAAATAAATAAAATAATGTATAAATTAACAAAATATACTGTTTTTGAAACTAAATTAACAAAAACATACCCAAACATTTCTAATTAACAAAAACATACCCTAATTTGTATATTTCATACCCTTATTTCAAAAGTCAATACATTTGTTTCAAAAAATTTGTATATTTCATACCCTTATTTCAAAAGTCAATACATTTGTTTCAAAAGATTTGTATATTTTCATATCCTTATTTCAAAAGTTCATACCCTAATTCGTAAAGTTCATACATCAATTTACATAATTTATATACTTATTTATATAATTCATATGCATAATTTTTAACTCTATACCGTTAATTCACGGACTTCATACACTTATTTTTCAAGTTTATACATTAGTTAACAAATCCACCCTTTGTGCGTTCTCTGATCTCGAACTACCATGTCGTTGTTATGGGCCTCTTGACGACCGTATATCCGTCGGCATCAACCTTGAGTTTTTGAGCTCGCTCTATACCCTCGTCGTCCACTCTGATTGATGTGTCCGTCTCAATTTCTATCAAAAAGAGAGATCGGAGATAGAGAGGGGGATGAGAAGAGAAAGATCGGAAAGAGAGAGCGATTAGCAGAGAGATATCGAAAAAAAGGAGGAAGGACGAGAGATCGGAGAGAGGGAGAAGCACAAGGAGAAGAAGGAGCAGAGTGAGATCGAAGGGAGGAAGAAGGAGTCGGAGAGAGAGATCGGACAGAGAGTGGGAGGAGGAGAGAAAATAGATAGAAAGTGATGAATGAAGTTTTTTGTTTTTTATTAATTATTAATTGAAGTTATGTTTTTGATAATTTAACTTTCGAAGGTATGTTTTTGTTAATATAATAGGTGTAGGGTATGTTTATGTTAATTGTCCCGACAAATATTCATAATTTTAGTTTTTTATTATATAATTAATTTAAGTATTATATGTGTTAGGTTTTGAATGGTTGACACATATAGTGTTATTACTCATTGTGATATCCCTCCTTCACATCCCCTCCCAATTACATGAGCCGCACGGGCAGACAAATCAGACGGGCGTTTAGGGCGTGACCCTATTGAAACGCATTTTTTTCCCACACAAAATGGCATCCTTTTGTTCAAAAAACAATATACATATTTATTTTGTTTTGTTACGTAGAGACCATTTTCATTGATCATTTTGCATTGTAATATGTTATCGGTTTCTGTTTTGTTATTTATTTTGTTTTTGGAAAGACCACAATAGATAACCGTAAAATAGTTGATTGAAATGCTGCCTATATTCGGATTTTAATTATGAGAACACAATTATTCTACACTAAGCTATCGCGGTTTAGTGATTTGGATTTTTGTTTTTCCTTGTAGCACAATATTTGCAGGAAATAAAAAGGGGATGTTAGATTATTGCCAATTGTGTCTTCCGTTTTAAAGAGGATATTTCAATGTATATCAGTATTGCATGAAAATAATGACAATCATGCTTGCAAGTTCAATCTAATAAGCATAAGTCATTAGGGTTTTCGATAACAAGCTTCCGTTCGTTGCAAAATCTATCTAGCACGATAGTTGATCCATCTATATACGAGCCTATGATCGCTATTATATTTACCTGGAAAAAAACAAAAAACACAAGTCCAAGTAATGTGTTACTCTTGCACTCCCAGAAGATGTCAAATATTACGGTACTTAAATCGTTTTAAGAAACAATAAGATACCACGGTTCAAGGGTCAATCTCATAAACGGAATATAAAAGTGCTAAATGAAATTAGGCATTGATATAACAGTCTCTAACGTGACACCAATCTTTCTATTATCTGTTAGAATATATATGGCCTAGTGTCATATGTGTTAAATAAATAATGGTTTGGATAATTATCAAATTTATTAATCTTATTGGTTAAATAATTAATTAAAGATAAATTAAAAGTAGTTAGTATTAGATAAGGATTAAAGATTAATATTAAACTAATACTACCACTTATCACGTTGATGGAACGTGAGAAGTGGGGGACACTGTTATACGTTCCCTCTCTCTACCTATAAAATAATAGTAACAGTACTATATTCTCACCATCAATAACATACAGAGAAATATATAAAATAGTATTCATTATTAAGGAAGGGCTAAGAGAGAGAAGACCGTATCTCATAAAAGCTTAAGCAGTAAACTACACAATGGCTCAAGGTAAGTATTCAATCTTTATTCATATCGTTGTGAAAATTATGAAGTTAACGATCCATGTTCCTTTAAATTAATTCAAAGGTTTATAGAATATGATTTACATGTGGTATCAAGAGCATGGTTTTAAAACTCATAATTTTCCAATCAATAAATTGTATAAACCCTAGAATTTAACTGTCAAAGTTTAGATTCAAATTATATTCCGCTGCTAATCTTTATTATGGCTCAAGCATGTACGTTTAAATTATTGTTGTTTACGTTACCTGATCTATTAACACAACCGTATATATATTTATTCGGTTAGATTTGTCTACATGTTTAATTTGCATGCTATGACCATTTATGATTCTGTAAAAGAGAAGAAAATAAATTACAATATGACTTTAATAGTTTAATTCTAGGGAATATAATCAACTCATAGATACACGTGGGTTATTGGTATCTGTTTAGTTTCTATCTATGTTTTTTAATCTTAGTTTGGTAGTTTTCAGTTTGGGTTTTAGTCTGGTGATGTGATGTTACGAGAGCTTGATGTAAAGCTGTTTATCTGGTCTTATTAATGAAATGAATTTAGTTTTTGTTAATTATTCAGTTTGTTAGTGTTATTCTTTTGATTTTGCTGTCAATCCTTAATTCCTGAATAGATTGTGCTTAATTTATTTTCTTTGGTTAAATATGATTTGATAAATTATGACATTAATTATTGTGATTGACAAGAACTATAATATGCAAATTTGCTTTTTCGTTGCTGTGATTAATGTGCTATGTGTGATTGGTTAATTCAATTAAAATTAAGATGCTACTGTTTCATGTTTCACTGGTCAATGATTTGAATATTCTGGATAGTTGAATTCTTTCAATAAAATGTACTTTATTATTTATAATGGGTCTTGATTTGCTCAATTTAAGTTCTGTATTTTCAATTTTGTAACTGAAAATGTTTATTGACTAATCAGCCAATATGAAATTTATGTTAGTTATATACTGATGTTACATACGTTAGTTGAGTAGAAGTAATGTACAAAGTTTCAGTAAGTTAATAATCGTTTGGTTTTGGTAAATAGATTATCGTTTTACTAAAAGAACTTGGGAATAGTTTGAAAGAGATTCATTCCAGACTTTATTTTAGTGAAATTTTTATTCAATTCTTTAATACTGAGATCCTGAGCAATTTCATCAGTCTGGGGGTATTTTACCAGTTTTTTTTTTTTTTTTTATATATTGAATTACTTAGAGGATGTATTGTATTGTTATTGTATTGTAAATTAATCCCCTACTAAACAGATAATCAATAAAATTGTATTGTTAGTCACCAAACTCCAAAAG
This sequence comes from Primula veris, assembly GCA_963682055.1. Taxonomy (NCBI): domain Eukaryota; kingdom Viridiplantae; phylum Streptophyta; class Magnoliopsida; order Ericales; family Primulaceae; genus Primula; species Primula veris. The sequence continues at coordinate 504,473 of OY821748.1, forward strand.
TTTTAAAATCTTAAGTTGTGTAAGTAAATTTACCCATTAGGATGCTAATAAATTATACAATGGTAAATTAAAGTTCGTTGTTATAATATAAGATAATTATAATCACCCAAAGGTGGATTTGTCAAATTTATAACTAATGGACGTACTAGTTGGTAACCAATATACTATTCTATTCAAAATTTACATCCAAAGATGTTAAATATGTCTAATTAGTGTATATGATTGCCAAATTATAGATTATTTTAGCATCATTAAAATTAGCGTTATATGTCTTTGTATCACCCAAAGGAGGACAATGATATATAGTTTATGTATTAGAATCATTAAAATTAGCGTTATATGTCTTTGTATCACCCAAAGGAGAACAATGATATATAGTTTATATTTATCTATTTGAATCTGTTTTATGCATTTTAAATTTATAAATTAAAGTACTAATAAACGACTATTGTATCAAATTTTGCAGTACCTGTTCCCGTTGCTCTACATTCGCATGCTTCGTCGGTACCCGTGTTCAATGGGCTTAATTTCTCTGATTGGTGTGAACAAATTCAATTCCAATTAGGTGTTTTGGATCTTGATTTGTCACTTCAATCAGAGAAACCGGATGCTATTACTGATACTAGCACCGATGATGAAAGGACTTTCCATGAAACTTGGGAAAGGTCAAACAGACTTAGCCTAATGTTTATGCGAATGAGTGTAGCAAACAACATTAAGTCAACACTTCCAAAAGCTGATACTGCTAAGGAATTTATGAAAAATGTTGAAGAGCGTTCTCAAACTGCAGATAAATCTGTTGCAGGGACATTAATGACTACCTTAACCAACATGAAATATGATGGTTCTCGTAGCATGTATGATCATGTCACTGAAATGCAAGATGTTGGAGCAAAAATTAAAGGCTTAGGGATGAACTTGGATGAAAGCTTTCTAGTGCAGTTTATTATTAACTCACTACCTCCTGAATATAGCACATTCCAGATGAATTATAACACAATGAAAGACAAATGGAATGTGCATGAACTCGAAAGTATGTTAGTTTCTGAGGAAAGGAGGCTTAAGAATAAAGCAAAACATTCAGTTAATCTCGTAAGTAACCAAGGAGCAAGAAAGAAGTTTGGTAAAAAGCCAGAAAATGGGAAGAAGGGACTACATAAAGTGAATAGTTCTTCTTTCCAAATCCGCAAGAAAGAGCAAAAGGATGTAAAGTGCCACTTTTGTGGAAAACCCGGACATTTCAAGAATGTTTGCCTGAAACGTAAGGCATGGTTTGAAAAGAAAGGTAATTTTAAAGCTTTAGTATGTTTTGAAGCAAATTTAACTGAAGTTCCTTTTAATACTTGGTGGATTGACTCTGGTTCTACTGTCCATGTTTCCAATACTATGCAGGGATTTCTTACGACCCGAACCACAAGTCTAAATGAGAGGTTTATTTACATGGGAAATCGTGTGAAGGCTCCAGTTGAAGCTATTGGAACTTATCGTTTAATTTTAGCTACTGGAAGTCATTTGGATTTGTTTCAAACTTTTTACGTACCTTCTTGTTCTCGCAATTTGATTTCACTATCTTGTTTGGATTCTGTTGGATATTCTTTTAAATTTGAGAATAAAAGTTTTAGTTTGTTTAAAAATAATCATTTTATTGGTTCTGGTATTCTTTTTGATGGTTTATATAAACTAAAACTTGATAATATTTTTGCGGAAGCTCTTTTAACCTTGCATGATAATGTTGGAACTAAACGTGGTTTAGTAGATGAAAGTTCTGCTTATTTGTGGCATAAACGTTTGGGTCATATTTTCAAAGAAAGACTGTCAAGATTGGTAAAGAATGAAATTTTACCGAATTTAGATTTTACCGATCTTGGTATTTGTGTTGAATGTATAAAAGGGAAACAAACAAAACACACAAAAAAAGGAGCCACAAGAAGCACACAACTTCTTGAAATAATACACACTGATATTTGTGGACCTTTTGACGTTCCATCTTTTGGTGGAGAAAAGTATTTTATTACCTTTATCGATGATTTTTCACGTTATGGATATATTTACTTATTGCATGAAAAATCTCAATCAGTAGATGCCTTAGAAATATTTATTAATGAGGTTGAAAGGCAATTAGAGTTAAAAGTGAAAATTTTAAGATCTGATAGAGGTGGTGAATATTATGGAAAATATAATGAAAGTGGACAATGTCCAGGTCCATTCGCTAAATTTCTTGAAAAGCGTGGCATTTGTGCGCAATACACAATGCCAGGTACACCACAACAAAATGGTGTAGCTGAAAGGCGTAATCGTACTTTGATGGAAATGGTTAGAAGTATGCTATCTAACTCATCTTTACCCATTTCATTGTGGATGCATGCCTTAAAAACTGCCATGTACTTGTTAAATAGGGTTCCTAGTAAAGCAGTTCCTAAAACTCCTTTTGAGTTATGGACTGGTAGGAAACCTAGTTTACGGCACCTGCATGTTTGGGGTTGCCCGGCAGAAGCAAGGATTTATAATCCACAAGAAAAGAAATTGGATTCAAGAACGATCAGTGGTTTTTTCATTGGTTATCCAGAAAAGTCTAAAGGGTATAGATTTTATTGTCCTAGCCATAGTACAAGAATTGTTGAAACTGGAAATGCTAGGTTCCTTGAGAATGGTGAAGTTAGTGGGAGTTTGGAACCACGAAAAGTGGAGCTTCAAGAAGTTAGGGTGGAAATACATTTACCTTTAACTTCTTGTAAGGCTATTTTTCCTTCTGTTGTTGAACAGTTGAACAATGGACAAGAACAAATTAATGATCCAACTATCCAGAATGAACATAATGTCAATGAACCCATAGTTGATGAACCACTAGAAGTAGAATTAAGAAGGTCTCAAAGACCAAGAAAATCTGCTATTTCTGATGATTATGTGGTCTATCTAAATGAAGCAGATTTTGATATGGGAATCGATGAAGATCCAGTTTCATTATCACAAGCCATCGAAAGTGTTAATTCTACGAAATGGTTAAATGCCATGGAAGATGAGTTAAAATCAATGGAACAAAATGAAGTTTGGGATCTCGTTGAATTGCCCAAAGGATATAAAAGGGTCGGGTGTAAATGGGTCTTTAAGACCAAACGCGACTCTCTTGGCAATATCGAACGACATAAAGCCAGACTTGTTGCTAAAGGTTTTACTCAAAAAAGTGGAATTGACTACACAGAGACTTTTTCACCCGTCTCTAGAAAAGATTCGTTAAGAATCATTATGGCATTGGTTGCTCATTACGATTTAGAGTTACACCAAATGGATGTGAAAACCGCCTTTCTAAATGGCAATTTAGAAGAAGAAGTCTATATGACTCAACCAGAAGGATTTTCCATTAAAGGAAAGGAAAACATGGTGTGTAAACTTAAGAAGTCGATATACGGACTTAAACAAGCTTCCCGCCAATGGTATTTTAAGTTTAATGATACTATTATTTCTTTTGGATTTAAAGAAAACACTGTTGATCGGTGTATTTATGTAAAGATCAGTGGGAGTAAAGTTATGTTTTTAATTCTGTATGTTGATGATATCTTGCTTGCTACTAACGATCTTGGCTTGCTATATGAGACCAAGAAATTTCTCTCTAAAAACTTTGAAATGAAAGATATGGGTGAGGCAACCTATGTGATCGGGATAGAAATATCTCGGGATAGATCACAAGGTACATCTCTAGAAATAAGCTTATTACCCAAGGCCTTTTTTTTGCAGGAGACAAAGTTCCTTCGTAATCTGGCAATATGAAAGCGATGAATCAACAGAATAAGTACAGATAGAGATATCTATATATACAGAATGTATAGTATAAAAGAGCTTATCATCATTCTTAAAATTCAACAGTTATTTGAAGGACAGAGTATAGAAGCACACAAGCCAAGTTAGTATGTCTTTCCAAGTTTAAGATAATTATGCATCGGATAGACTGATACAGAATGTTCATACTCACTTTGTATGTCATCAAAAAACTTGGAAGCCCGTGTTTGGCTGATGCAAAATAAAGATGTAAACAAATCCCACCTGGCTCTGGTAATTGCTTAATTTTTCAGTTTTTCACGTGAGAGACCAAAAGGATTCATTTTCAAATTTGGTTACAAAAATTCGCAGTGGTTCATTAGCAAAAAGTAAATAGTAAGTTGGATATAAATCCTGCAACCGCACATATTAAGCCAATAAGATAAATGAGCTATGAACTCGTCTTCAATAATATCACATGTGGGCAGTCATTTTCTGAATCGATTGTTGATGATTGAGGCTACATACTCAAATGGATCCGCAACTTCAGAAAATATGAGATCCCAATGAGAAAGCTTTGGCCCATGCTTTTTTAGAAAATCATTACCAACAGCATTATTAGTTTGCTTTTGTAAATTGTTCCTACCAAGCATAGTTGAAAGAGAAACCAAATTTAAAAGAGTCGAGATGGCCCAACATCTTCTGTCATGCTTTCATAATAAGATTAGAAGGCATAAAAATGAAAAACTAACAAAGTGATTTTGAAAAGAATCGATGTTGCAAGACTACTAGCTAAAATATTCTGCAATTAGACTATTGTAATGGATGCTTTCACGACAGCAGTAAAAACCAAGATGCATTTCAACAGCAGCAGTAAAAGACTGAAAAGTCAAAACTGTCCCAAAATGACGAGCAATAGAACAACATTTGAATATCGAACAACAAAGTTCTTTATTTCCAGATTTTGGTAGAGAGGATGCATTTTTTGTACACTGGAGTAGCTATCAAGTTGGCAACAAGATGAATCAGAACAATGATTATTAATCTAAAAGAATCTTAGTGATATGAGATTTTCCTAAACTGTGACATAACATAAAAGTTGCTGCCTACAGGCTCAAAAATAGCCAATATAGATGGAAGGCTGTAGATTATTTGATTACATTTAAGGGCAAACTTAATATAATTGACAAATCAGGAGGCTAAAAAGGTCAAAAAATTAATGACATTGACCTCACATCAATATCTATCCCTCTTCAGAAAGCACATAATAATGAGCTGTGTTTCTCCAATTGGTGCTAAACTCAAACTCACTTCACCAAAAGTAACACACTCTATTTCTCTCTAATCAACTCATGTTCCCTAATGGAAAAAAAATTAAAAGTGTTAGTTAGGAGAACAAATTGAGAGGTGCTGAGATCAATTATAGTGCTTACTCACATGCTCTTCACATGCTAATTTTGCCTCCTTTTCATCAACTAGGTATTCGTATCTACAGCAATCAAAGTGTTCTCCCCCTTCTTTAGATTGATACAAGTGCCATGTTGGGACCCAATAAAACCAACCATGTTACATAGATATTTAGGAAGGCTCGTGAGACAATTTTCACTTTTTGTAAAATTGAAGTATAACACTTCTCCCTTCTGTAGATTATGTTGTAGATGTTTACAGAACTGTGACTGATAAAACGTGCTGTCAATGAAGAAGACCTAAGATCTCAAGAATTTAAATCCCAATTTGAGTGATTTGCTCACTCTCTAAAGATAACAGTTTCAAAACTCAACTCATCAAGACTAAAATCAAAAATATTATTTTTGATGCATATATGATATCTGTGCTAGTAAAAAAACAACGATTTGTTAAGAATTGCATAAAAGCAACAGGTAGTGGTTTTGAACCTGCTTTTGCTAAAAAAAATCATATGGTTAATTAAGTTTGTGTTCATGGTAGACCACAGTTCCAACTCTGCTTTTAATTCAACTATCTCCAGTTGTACGGAAACTAGAAAGTAATAATATACGGACCATGTGAAACGACCAAATAAAACCACCCTAGTCTGTTAATCAATGTACACCTTTGGGTCTGGATTTTGAGCTGTGAATTTATAAAAGGTATAAGAAATATTCCCATCTTTCAAACACTAATGTGGACCACCCATCAGATCTCAGCCTAAGTCGTCACAGAAATATTTAGAAATTTAGTCTCTATTCTAAAAAAAAACTAAAATAATCTTCACACCAGCATGCATAAGCACAGATCATGTCTGACATGTACATTTGGACACTACAAACACGCATTCTCTGGTGGCACTTGATGAGGCTACGATATATGATCAATCTAATAGAAATAGATGGAAGATCTCCTCCAGCCAAATTTCCAATTAAGGATTACTAACCAAGAAAAAGTTGGTGCTAAATCAAGTGGGATTCACAATCTCTTTACTAACAGTTTTTACTGTCATGCTGCACTTAACACCAAAAGTTGATGTTTTTCCATTAATGCCTGCCAAGCTTATTCCTTTTTTAATTGTCAACAACAGACGGTAAAAAGAGAAGTATTACCTACGCGGAGGTTAAAACAAAGTCTCAAGTGTCGAATGTCTACATTTTGTGGTTTATATTGGCCAATGTTTTTTATTGAAGAAATGAATAATGCAGTCTGGTTGGTGGTAAGTACATCATAACCTCTCATATCCCTATATGAAGATTTTCAATCTAAACGTCTAAATGAAATGATGGATAATACAGCTAGATGGAATGCTTGAGAAATGGGGACCAAATACACTAAAGTTGTTATTTTTCAAGTACTAAGCTACCTGTAATCAAAAAACTTAAGTTGTTAGTAAGAGGCCCAATCTTAAAAGTACGCCCTCCAACTGTGTCAACCTTCACTAATATCTTAGGGAGGTTGATTAATATCTAGCAGGTGGAATTTCCTGATAACCTAAGCTTTTACATTCACTAGTCTTCTAACATGATTTCTGACCTTGGAGTGTGGACAAAACACAAATTCGAAACCTACAATCTGTGTACGTTACCAATTAGTATTGTTCTATGTGTTTCCGTTCTATTTAACATCTCGCAGGTTATTGGTGTGCATTTCCGAATCATGCGCAGAACAAACGTTTTACTTAAATAGGGAGTTTAATAGAGCTTAATATTCATAGTTTGACCCTACTTCTAAAAAGTTAACTTTCTTTTATCCTTTAGTGATCTAACAAACACCATGATAGTTGATAGATAAGGATGATGATAAACACTTTTTCTCATAGCATGTTATCTACCTACCTATGGTAATATATTGAACATAATTGTTGTTGGTGAAGCTTCATTGATTGGACAAACTTAATTTATCAATATTCTAATAGTGGAGAAATGTGATTGAGATGAACTTTGTCTACAGATTAACTATTAAGTGGGGATACTTATTTTGTGATAGGAACTTGATTTATTAGTTATTGGTACAACTAAACATTCACATGCTTGGTCTCATGCAAGTGTTACGATAATATACTTTCTGTTATGACTGTTAAGTAGATAATGAAAAACTACAAAGCAGCTTCTGAACCAAAATCACTAGCTTCTAAAAAGAACAAAACAATGAAAAAAGAAGCATTTTCAAGAAGAATCTACGAGAACAACTTTGTTAAGGAACCTGAGATATGTCTTTCATGAATGCAATAGTCGTGATCAAAGTTTTCTCTCTTTTTTGAGAGAAAAAGATAAAACAGGGTGAGCGTACACGTGATTGGTCAGATCATAAAGCATTACCAGCAATTAGCAAAAAATCTTACTTCGCGCATTCACTTTCCGCACAAAGTTGATATAGTTGATTGCGCGTATCTATTACCTTTTCAGTTTTTGCAACGGGAATATCTCAACTGACACCTTCAAAATCCATGCCATCACATAACTACATTAGAATATCACCAAATGCAAGTATATCACACATTGCATCTAGAAATATAATTTAAACATAGCTAAAACATGTCTATTGAGTATTGACTACGATGGAATAGTACTGCGCCTGCATATTCAGATCTTTGAAATTACTTTTTTTCCACGTTTATAAGAAAAAGGTGAATATACTAGATTCCCATAAAGTACACTTCAAGAAGCTACTGATTCCACTTGTGAAACATATACCATCTACAATAGATACAATGGGCTAATAAATGATTTTGACAAATGCAAACTCATCGTAAAATAGAAGATCATAATTACAGGTGAATAAAAGGAAATAAGAAGGGAGAGAATCAAGTTGAAAATATTAAGATATGATCTTCAAAGAAAATTGGCAATATTCACTTTTTTCTGAAAAAGCAGAGTTCAAGACTTTAAAGAGTGGGGTATAGGGAGGTACTATCTTCCATTTTAGAGATCAAACAAAAATCATGTGAAGGTTTACTGATATGAAGCTTTTAAATCGATGATGACAGAAACCTAAAATTTCACCAAAGATTGATCATTTACCAAGCCTTCTACTAAATACAAACGACAACATAACCAAATCCAGAAACTGGTAAGAGAGCAAACCCGGTGTTAAAACTCCCGCTATGGGCGGGTCCGGGGAGGGGTTGGGACACTTTGGGCTTAATGTAGAAACTGCTAATTTTGAAAAGTAAATCTGATATTCTGGTGATAATGATTAACAAGAGACGTTGGTATGTACAAGATCTTAGGAAGTTATAAACTTTTTTCAAAAGTGTTCAACTATACATGCAAAAATAGTTGATAAATACAAGTTTCTATAAAGTTAATGCAACTCAATAAACAACCAAAAGGTTTCTACTTATCACGGCTTTTTACGCCAACAAGACAGCATCTGTTGCTTAACTATTTAAAGTTTTAAAAAGACTATCGCTTTCAAATTACAGAATGAAAGATCCCATTGCCAATGACCATGAAAACATCATAACCAAGTTACCACTCTCTATCTAGTCGTGACAGTTCTAAATAAACAAATCAGGCACTATGTCACCGAAAATTTGTACGTCTCTACTTAAAACAGTTAAGTTGGCCATGATTCATTTCATAAAGAGAGCAAGCATTTTTCTTTTTATTTGGCAAATGGACAAAGTTAGGTGAATGAATGATACTAAACAGTTCAGACATCTCTTCTTCACTAATATTACTCACAACCTCATATATGGGATCTTCATGAACATAAATCATCTAACACCTTTATAAAGAACTGATTTTATCCGACAATGGTAGACCTCTTTTCTCTCCCTCTCTATCTCTCTAGAAACTCCATGTTTTTGTGTATATTATAAGATAATTCTTAAATTTAAACATGAACAACATGGCTGCAGAGCAATCAGAACAGCACCCTAAATTGAGTGAGGTACAAACTAAGAGATGCTTAAGAGCTATTATTCTTTTTCCAGTTCGCTTATACATCCTAACAATCAATTTTTTATTGTGTCTTTTCCAGGTAGTAAATGAGTTAAGGAGAACGACCAAAATAGGCTTCCCTATAGTGGCAATGGGTTTGGTAAATTACATAAAAAGCATGGTCCAAGTAATGTCAATGGGAAAACTAGGGAGCCTCGAACTAGCTGGTGGTGCCTTAGCTATCGGTTTCACAAATATAACTGGATATTCAGTTTTATCAGGTTTAGCCATGGGTATGGAACCACTTTGTAGCCAGGCATTTGGTTCTCGAAACTTCACATTAATGTCAAAAACTCTCCAAAAAACAATTATAATGTTGCTTGTGGTGTCACTACCTATCAGTTGGTTATGGTTTAACCTAGAGTTTCTCATGCTTAAGATACACCAAAACCCTGATATAACACGAATAGCTGGCTTATATTGTCGCTATGCTATTCCAGATCTTGTAGCGAATAGCTTCCTACACCCATTACGTATATACTTACGTAGTAAAGGTACAACGTGGCCATTGATGTGGTGCGCTTCTCTAGGACTATTTATCCACATCCCAATCACCAATTTTCTCACTTTTTCCCTTCAATTAGGGGTCCCAGGTATCTCGTTATCAACTTTTATCACCAACTTCTGTACGTTGTTCTTTCTTTTAGGGTACGTTTTATACACTCATGACCCAAACAACCCTATGTGTCAACCCCTTATAATACAAATAAAACCATTGAATTCAAAAATATCCTTGAAAGAGGAGTGGGAGGCACTACTTAGACTTGCTATACCTAGTTGTCTAGCCCTTTGTTTAGAGTGGTGGTGGTACGAATTGATGACCCTTTTAGCAGGTTACCTTAGCAAACCCCATGTCACACTGGCCACGTCAGCTATAGTTATACAAACAACCTCTCTAATGTATACACTGCCTTCGGCACTAAGTGCCTCAGTGTCAACTAGAGTCGGAAATGAGCTTGGTGCTGAAAGGCCATCTAGGGCCTATTTGGCAACAATAGTAGGGATAGGTCTCTCTCTCTTCGCCTCTTTTTTTGGCTTGTTATGGACAACCTTAGGAAGAGAAACGTGGGCTAAGGTTTTTACAAAAGACGATGAAGTCCTAAAACTGACAACTCTTGTACTGCCAATCATTGGTTTGTGTGAGTTGGCGAACTGCCCACAGACCACGAGTTGCGGGGCTCTAAGGGGAAGTGCTAGGCCAAGTGTTGCTGCTGCGATAAACTTTTATTCATTTTATTTAGTGGGTTTACCTGTATCAATTATTTTGGCATTTGTATGGAAACTTGGGTTCTTAGGACTATGCTATGGGCTTCTAAGCGCACAAGTCTCGTGTGCTTTTCTTATTCTTATAGTGGTGTATAAAATGGATTGGAACAAAGAATCGTTGAAGGCTAGAGACTTAGTGGGCGAAGTTAGTAATCTCGAAGAGCTGGATATTGAAAAGTGAAGATAATTTGAGTAAGTAATAGCATTACATAATTGTTAGAAACAAGTTGTTTCTTTGTCTTCACGTGTTTTTATGTTGTTTGCTATTTAATTTGAGGACCTATGATAACGGTGCCTTTATATTGTTTCATCTAATGTGTATAGTGTATCTCTTACCTCTCACTTTTTATGATCTGAGATTCCAGAGCTTTCTCCGATGACTCTTTCAGTGCATTAAGCAGTTATCTGCAAATACAGAACAAATTAGAAACTTTTCAGTTCTTTCGATCTTGCAACTGTTAAAAGCTGCATGGATATCATACAGAATGATCCATACATACATATTTCCTTGAGAAATGAGCATTTCACACAGTTCGGACTGAACTTTTTCACCCTTACATCTTAAAAATAGAGCAAAATATGGGCAACTTAAAAATAGAGCATTTCACACAGCCAGCAACATATGGCCAAGGAAAAAATCGGTATCCTAATAGAATGGGCATAACATCTTTCTGATGAAATATTTCAAGATATTAAAAAAAGTAAAATAAAAAATAAAAAATTAACTACAAAGTTGAATCCAAAAATAATCACAAAACAACAATTGAGGGGAAGCATTCTATATCTAGTCTCTGGACAAGGTCTCCAAAGGATAATTCTTATTTTGAGATTCAAACAAGCTTTTCACAAGAAATATATAGTTCTAATGAATTTCAGTTATATTACGGAAATGCCTAATTCTTGCTATATAACTGAGAAATAGAGCCTTTTGAGTAAACTACTTTGGGCTACTGGCTAAATACTAAAGAACCTCAAAATTAATCGAATATTACTTATATCAGCCATGCAAAACATAAAGTTTATGCTCAGGGTATGAGGATAAATAATGTCAAATTTACTGTTCACTCGAAAAGAAACTAATACTTATAAAACCGATCAATTATTTTTATATAACCGCTCATTTCTTTCTTGATAAGGTTATTATACTTATATGCCAAACCATCAGGTCGCTAGTAAACTCAAATTTCTTAGTATGCAGATTTGTAGCAATAATCTAGAATTTCAGGAAAAAAATTGGGTTTATCTTCCAACTTAAAAACCTTCCATTTAATCAAACCCGAAAAATCCCAATGTCTAAGCTGAACTCACCAACCAATTCTGCAAATTATAAGCATGAATATTAATAAGCTGGTCTTAAAATCTGCAACCAAACAAGCCCTAATTAAACATTTGTGTTCAACTTATATTCAAAATTAGGGCAGTGTTTCGTTAATTCAATAAAAAAAATTCGGAAAATCCCGCGATAAACTTTCAAGTGTCATTGCTAATAAATTAATAGTATAAGCAAATTTGGTCAATATAGATTTAATGAATCTTCACAAAAGACAAACCCTAATTCTGTATCTTTTTATTAGATTAGCGGTGTTCGGATAGTTTAAATCTCAGAAAACACGGATACGAAACAGTAAACTAGTAATTAATCAGTTATAATTGATGCTGATTTAAAAGGGAACTAAAAACATTAAATTATAGGGTACCTTATTAATTGTTTCCCGCGCAATTGTAAAAGAAATGACAATATTTATTCCCTTAATGTACCGTATTAATAATCGGGTCGGGTTTTGCATGATCCGGTATAATCTGATTTGGGTTCGAGATCGAGGTTTTGCGGTTTGGGGCTTCAACTTTTGATAACTTATATCTTGGCACATTCTTTTATGGGAAAATAATTATGGGTCCCCATTTTGTGTCAGTGCATTGTATTGTTAAATTGATCATCCTTATATTAGAAAATTGACTGTTAGATGGTTTATTTTTAATAACTACTTTACGTTTTTTATTTTAATTATATATTAGACAATTTGTTTTTTGATAAATTAAAACAAATATTATAACACAATAAAAACTCAATTAAAAATATAAAACCATATTGGAAACTATCTTAAACTTAAATAACAATCAAAATTTTAAAGAATATATTATTTTGATAGATTTATATATCAACGATACAAACGACACAAACGAAATTCTCATTGGTTATACAATATTTGTTGCGATTAGTCTTTTCTAGTAGTTCACTAGTAATAAACTTTTCATAAATTGAGTAAATTAAAGACATGAAATTGGTAAAGAATGTAAATACAACAAAACTTGATTAAATTTAACTTGAATTTGGAAAGTTTTTTTAATGCCTAGATAATGCTCGATAAACACCCGCTAGCAAAACCGATCTTTTATTATTAGAAAGCAATATATCATCAACAATTACAAAAATTAATCCCAAATATAATCACTCCGAAAGTATTTTTTTACACATACATTTAGTATTACAAACGAGTCAACCCGAGCTTTGTTGTGTTCGGACTCAGCTCGTTTGCTCAATATGTTTGTCTGGGCTCGGTTTGTGCTCATGGCCAGTCTAAATGATCAAGTTCAATCTGTTTCGTGAATTACTTGAAAAGCTCGCGCTCTTGATCTTTAGGGTTGTTAAACTTGGCTCGACTCGTAAAAAAGCACATGTATTCATGTATATGGAGTAATTTTTTTGTTGATACTTCTATAACACACATACACACATATATTAACGAAATCAAACAAGTCTGAGCCCGAATAATTGCTTAGACTTGTTTATTAAAAGAGTAATGTCTTTTCTTCAAGCTCAGTTGATCATACGAGACGAGTCTTTAACGAGACGAACACAAGTTTCTTCATGAACAACTCGGTTCATTACATACACTGGCATAACTCCATAGTCTCCACTGAACTAATCAAAGATATATCAATAAGAAAGTGGTCACATATGATCATTGTACATTGATAACATAATTAAATTACCTTCAACAAATGCATATATATTTTTTTCATTTTCTCTTCCACGAGAACATTAAGAACAAGAAGTATTTCAAGTTTCAACTATAACCTCTCTTACCTGAGATTCAAAAATATTTTACCAATGTGTGAGCAACATTGATGATAAATCAATAACTTTGGTCGGGTTGCGTTATGCTTTTCAACAATATTAATATAAATTAGAGAATATATTGGACACGTTGTTGTTCTTTCTTATTGATCAGTAATTGTAATTGTTCGGATTACAATTTATTATTACACTTGTGCTCGGTATAATAGTTTAATCTTAATCTTGATCTTGAACTTTATTCTTGATGTTCGGTCTTTGACTTCTCTCGGGTTGCTTTCTAGTGAGATAAGCTCTGACAAAAATCTTTCTTTTATCTTCTTTTCTCTGTGTTTTTTCTGGTCCCTTTTTCAGTCCAGTGAAGATATTTGGCTATTTATAGGCATTTATGCTTCATCGGATGTTGACAAGTGTCTCCATCTCATGCGTTATCTCATGGACTTTTTCACTATAAACCTTTATTAATTGGGCTAAGATACTTATTGAATAATTGTCCCTATATTTAAGTGGGAAAATACCGTTATACCCCGGGTATTATGCTAAATGCGTTGGATACCCATTAATAACATGTGGATCGGTTCATACCCGGATAGGTATATTCGGGTCTGATTTTTGTGTTCTATCAATTGAAATAATCGTTTAAGTAACCAGAAGAGCGGCCAAGGCCACAAAACTGAAATTCCGTGAATAATACAGTCTTACGAAAATAATAATCCATGTAACTTGCAAATTGTTTCGTTAGAAACAGTGACGGATGTAGGTTGGGGGCATGGGGGCACGTGACCCCCCAAATATTTTCCGCAAACCCTTGACGAAAACAATGCTGATGGCTTTTCCTAGTTTTGCCATAATAGAACAGAAGCCCGACTGTGTAGACTTGGAAAGTCTAATATGGGAATTACAATAAAAGTATCCCTATTTTATTTGAGTATTCTTTCTAAATTTATAAGCAGTATTTAAAACAACTAAACTAAATAAATGTTTAACGTATTTTTGAAAGAAAAATTTGGGTTTGTCATTTGAATAAGACGGATATCATATCATCACAGGTATATTTCAATTTCAAAAACGATCCGTGTAAAAAAATGCTCACTACAAGAAAAAAATTCATTTAACATCAATTTTTTTTTAAGTTATTCTGGTAAATTGGGTGTGATTAAATTTTAGCAATTACACGATAATATTCATTTATAAATATTTTTGTCTGTTAAAGAAACAGAAAAGTTTGGAAAACAGTTAAAATAAACTGAACCATTACACAAACTGGTTTGAATAATTCATAATAAAGAATCTTTAAATTCTAAATGCCGACAGTCACGCAAAGAAATAAGAACTCAAGTATTTAATCATTGAGTTGTAAGAGGTTTAACAACTACTTGTACCATACCTAAATGGACATATTTAACGTATTTTTGAAAGAAAAAATTTGGGTTTGTCATTTAAATAAGACGGATATCATATCATATCATCACAGGTATATTTCAATTTCAAGAACGATCCACATAAAAAATACTCACTACAAGAAAAAGTTCATTTAAAATCAAATTTTTTTTAAGTTATTCTGATAAATTAGGTGTGACTAAATTTTAACAACAGTTTAACTACACGATAATATTCATTTATAATTGTCATAGGCGGTCACAATATTTAAAAAATCACATATTTACAAATACAAAATTAAATTCCACCCAAAAACCGTAAGCAAAAGTAGACAAATCCCTAAAAACAAAAGAAATAAAACAGAAATAATAGTACGTGGCACTCAAACTAGCATGTCATAGCAGTTACACTTTTTCACTATTTCTATTCTCTATTTTAGTCTATTTAAATACATTACATAGAGAGACTATGTAACTATATGAACATATCTATAATAAATAATTAAATACAAATATACTTGATAGTCGGAGAAAGTAATTAAGATCGATGGTGGTGGGTCTTAAGATAGTCCTCCTAGAGACCTTAAAAAACAGTGAAAACATGAAAAATAACCGAATAGTCGTCAACAAAGCCACCGTCACGATGATAAAAACAATATCTTCTCCAGCTAGCGCTTTTCTCGAACGGTGTTTTCTTTGTAAACGGAAACTGTCAGCCGGAAAAGATATCTACATGTACAAGTGAGTTAACTTATGTTTTTTTTAACTTGTTGTGAATTTACATGTTTTCAACTTGTGAAATGTTACATGTTAAAATGTTAAACAGTTAACTTCTGTTTTTTAACTTTTTTGTGAATGCACATGTTTTCAACTTGTTGTGAATGTTACATGTTAAAATGTTAATAATACTATGTAATTATAGTTCCGTATGTGCTTAATTAAGTTTCTAAACAGTTAATTAGTCTTGAAAAATTACCGAAAAAATGTCTCCAAACAGTACAAAGATGCCCATTCAAACTTAAAAACATTTTTTAAGTCTAATTATTTAATTTGCTGTCAATTTGTTTGAATTCCCATATCTTACGATTCTATGTATTACTTCCTTCCAAATAATCTATTTTGTTATTCCATTTTCCTAAAATAGAAATAGATCTTTTCCAACATTACAAAAGCCCATATTTTCATATTTTTTAGGTAAATGATCATATTACAGAATAGGGAAAAAATTGGAAAGAATGTAAAAAAAGATTGTGTAACTTAATCAAGTGTGATTCTTGTGCATGCTGGACTTTGTCAGTATTTCATAATTTATTGTAATTTTACATTTCTACTAAATCCCAGATCTTATATATTTCAAGTCCACAGTAGTCCCAAATATTTTAATACGACCCTGTTCTCCAAAAATGCAACATTTTTGGTCCCATACTTTTTTTTTAGAATGAGAGGGGATTTGAAGATATGAAACCACTTAATTTTTATAAATTTATATTTTTAAAAATTAGAAAATACTGTCTTATGAACGTGGATGAGTTTTCAGTCGGTATACATAATTGAACCGCTTGTAATTAATACTACATACTTCAAATGATCTTTAACTTGCATTTATTCACTAGTAGATCAATAATTTCACTTTCATATACTCATAAGATAAGATGATTGATGAGTTATTATTTACTTGCATTTGGATCAATGTACACTGCATGCATACAGATAATCTATAGAAAAAATAAAATAAAGAAATGACATCCCCATAACCAAGTGTCACAATCAATTATAATTGAAATCAACAAGAGGACAGGACGAAAAAATAGAACACCACCACCAATGTCCAAATACTGTAATACTACAAATTGTGGGAAGCAGAGTAGCTGACTCTGAGTCAGTGTTACTCTGCTTCCACAACCATTAGATCTGTTTAAATCTGCTACAATTAAAATTTTTAAACAAATTCAATGGCTGTGGAAGCAGAATAAACCTGACTCAGAGTCAGTACTCTGCTTATCAAATTGTGCAATCTTTTTGTCCTTTGGGTGTGACTCCAATGAGCACCAATTTTAATTGAAAATAAATATATAAGTTTATACTTATATTGTTACACTCATTACTTATTAGTGATGTAAAAACCATAATCTTTCCATCTCAACGATCTAATACAGTTATTTTATAATAAAAAAAATGATCTAATACTAATACAATTACATGTGAAGTGTAGTCGTTAACTGTTATTCTTAACTGTTTCACTTATCATGTTTTTATTTTATCTTATGAAAGAGGAGACGGAGCATTTTGTAGCGTCGAATGTAGAAGCAACCAAATTGTGATGGATGAAGAAGAAACTAAGTACAATTCCAAAGCTTCTCTCTCGAGAGACAAGTGTCCTTTGGCTGCCATTAAAGGCGCAAAATCAAGCTCGTCTTCATCATCATCTTCGTCAATGCATAATCAAAAGGGCGCTACCAACAGAAACGGAGCAAACTGCTTTGTATTCTAATAGTTTTCCAAAATAGTCCTCTTTGTGATGACTTTGATAAGACTTTTTTTAGCTCTTTTTTTTTTCTTGCTTGTTTATGTGAACCTGGCATGTTTCAAAATGAAATGGTCCTCATCCATTTACTAGACAATGTCACTTGCCTAACATACAGGCTTTTCTGAGAAATAATTTGGAGGGACTCGTGCATCTTAAAAAAAAATATCTAAAACCACATTTTGGAAAAGAGGGGTCAGCTATTCAGGTATAAAGACAATGGAATCCACAAGGACGATAGAATCTTACTCATTCATGTGATTCATCGAGGGATAAACAAAAATATTGCAGCCTTATCGTCTTTAACGTATTCGTTGTACTTACATAACACACTGTCATTTGTTTTTGACAAATTGAAAATTTGCTTTTATTTTTTAACAGAATAGGTAAAGTTCTAAGCTAGATGAACCATTCCTTTTTACTAGTCCAAATAGATGAAACCGAGCATCTATTTCTAGAGTATAATACTCGAAAAGAGTAATTAAATGAACTGATCGGATCTTCTCCCATCCTTTCTGTAGCTGGTCCTATATAGTTTACATATGGTCACTTTGTTTTTGTTTTTTAAAGTAAGGGTTATATCAAATAAAGAAGCTTCTAATCAGCCAAACAACAACTCGAACTCAAGAGTTCTGTTCTCATCATCAGGCGTTTTGCAATATTGATTCAACAAGTGTACTAAAGGCTTTGAGAAAATGACATTGCAGCTGAAATCTAAATAGTCCGACAAATCTCAAACTAAACCCAAGTCAAATTTTTATACAAGTACCGAATTCTACATGCGCGTGCTAGGTGGCAATAACATTTTACCGAACTGGCTTGATAGGCATAGAATGTTCACCATGCTTACCCAGACTTGAATAGCAGCACAGCTTTTGAATCCAAATAAAAGTACACAAAGTGATTGGCCTCGTGAGTCACGTACGAACCTGAACAAGAAGTCCAACAGAAAATGATCAGTTTCACATATTCAGAAATATCATATAGATAAGTGTCTATCAGGATCAGATTAAAATTTAATCTATAGATCAAGACAAGTATCAAACTAAAAGGCTGAAATGAAAAGGAAAAAAAAAAACTCCAATTTTAATCAAGCAGAAACCCAATTTTGCTTGTAAAAGAAACACAATATTTTAATCCTATTTTGTTAAACCGTCATTACATCTCCTCCGCAGGTACAGCTCATTATTGCTCACAATTAAGTCAAACACGTTCAAATATACATCATGATATTGGAAGGTAGTGAGAATGAAACTAGATCTTTATATGATATTGCTCGAATAGCTGAAGTTCACAGAGACATAATAATGACCAAATTATAAACGGCAAAATCAGGTGAAACATAAAATCCCATTTCACAATTCACAATTCACACGATGACTGGTTATTTGTCAAAAAGGACACAGAATAAACATCCTAATAGTACGTCATATAGCTACGAGAAAATGCCAAACAAAGTGACACGTGAATACAGTTCTGTTATATCTTTAATCACATTTTTATCTGCTTATACACCATTGGAACACAGTAAAGCAAGATTATCTGAACTAACAATTTCAGTCCATTAAAAAACCTATGATTAAAGACATTTAAATCTCCGACTGACTTGGCCAGATAAAGGAGCCTAGTTCTCTATTACGGAGTACTAATTACTACTAGAAAGAGAGTAGGAGCAATATACTATGTAAAACAACAGAAAGTGCACGTTCAAAAATTTAAAACATCAATCCACTATTTTATCCACGCATTTGCATGACAGTAACATAGTGGTAGATAGACACTCCATCGAAAAAACGAAAAATAAAATTTGAAGCTGTCCAGATTTAAACACAGAAATATAATAGCAACTGGAAGTTGGGATTCAATTCATATCACTGTAAAGTAAAGTAAAATCACATGCAAAGAAGATAAGAAAACTCAGAAGCTTTTGCAACCTCTCAACCTTATCAAACCTAGTGGCTAGTTCATAATTACAGAGTTTTCAAACATCATAGAAACATAAGGTACAATGTCGGCAATAGCATAAAAATGAAAACCTTCCTAAGAAAATTACCATTTCCATCTGTATTAAGGGTACAGATGTACAATTATTTTTTAAACAGAAGGCTAACT
This sequence comes from Primula veris, assembly GCA_963682055.1. NCBI lineage: Eukaryota > Viridiplantae > Streptophyta > Magnoliopsida > Ericales > Primulaceae > Primula > Primula veris. The sequence continues at coordinate 523,976 of OY821748.1, forward strand.
ATAAGTCAAAAACTAGGAAGTTAGAGGAAGAATAGCACAAGAACCTTCCAAACAGACGTAACACGTTGCCGTCGTTAGCTAAAGACCACAGTGGTAACAATAAAATTGGCATCTTAAGTAATTTGCAGGAATTGTAGCCAAGAACGAAATCCGTTCAAACTCAGACAATAGTATTATGTTTTTTTGATGGTGACTTACTCAACAGATTTTACCTTCCAAGCATCTTAATCCGAAAAAATCACATGTAAATATGAACAAACAAGGAAATAATATATTGCACGTCTGCACCAGTTTTTGACTTAGAAGTTAGAAAAAGGTATTGGATAAATCTCAAATCTCCAACATGCACTGAATCATATTAACTGTAGATAATAATCCAACAAAACTAAGGCGTAATTGTAAATCATAGCAAAGTCAGATTAGATTCAGGTAATGAAGAGAGTACGAGATAAAAGATTTCATTATATTACCAAAATTCTTGCCGACGATACAATGCCAGGTAGGACCATGTTTTTTATCAAACTCCTTCTTAATCTGCTCCGCCACATCTTTCTCCACACTCTGCTTCTCAAATGCCTACAACACACACATATATACATACATCGTTAAGAACCCAAAAACCATCCTTCAAAGGCCTACAAATAGTATTATGTTCACACACATTTTGAAAAGGAGCTCGTTAACCGCCCAGAATAACAAAAACTCTTATTCAGACAAAAACATTCAGTTGTAAATCTCAGTAATTTTGCCAAAGTATCTCCAAACTTTTTCTTTTCTTTTCGCTTAATATATTGTTTTCACCCTCCCCCTACCAAAAATCTCGGTTCAGCCCATATGTATGATATTCCTCTCAACTACCTAGAAAGCAGAAACACACCTAATACGCATTTCAGATCAATGTGACCCAGGTTGCACTTTGTTAAAGCATATTAAAAGTTGCTAGTATTGAAGTATTGCTACAACAGGATTACAATATCGATTAGCTTTTCCATATTGAGCTAAAATTCACAAAATTATTAAAACTCTTTCAACCTCCTAGCTCCATTAACCAAATGCATAGAAACAAATACATATACACAACATTGCTAAGAGCCAAACTACGCAACCAACATTCTTATTCGAGGGCTGCTAAATGCAAAATGTAATCTTGTGGGCTTACAACTTGCTAATCATATCAATATCAAGTTGCCTTTCCATAAATACCATTGTCAAAGGCGAAGTCAGAAAGCACGAGTAAATAAAATACAAGGTGGGTAACTAATTTCATCAAAATAAATTTTAAAATGGATGTAAAATAATAAAAAGTTGCAATTTTCGGTGTAATGGAGGGTGACGTGGCCCCGGTTTTCACCACTTAGCTAACACCTAACCATTCTCCCAAATGCAAATACTAACTAGTTATATAATCCTACTTACAACATTGTTAAGTGCCCATGTTTCAACTTCTTCTTTTAAAGAGTAAAGTAAGTAACTCCACATAAGTACCGGAATGAGAAACCTTTTTTTTATAATTAATACTCACTGTGTCCCATAATAATAGTTCAATTAAGGTTTTCACTCCGTCCCAAAATAATAGTTATGTTTACTTTCTAACCGGGACCCCCTTTTGTGCAGTCAGTGTGTTTAACTGCACATTCTACCGTTAATTCGTGGACCGTTTGATTACTTTAGATTAGATCTGAACCCTAGGATCTAAAACCCTATTACAAAAAAAAAGAACCCTGAAATTACTATTCTACCCTTAAATCTTACGGTCTAAATCTAAAGTAAATGATCCAACGGTCCTCTATTTAACAGTGCTTTGTACCGTTCAATGTAGAACGTCTTTTACACCTTTATTAATTAATTTGGAAACAACAAACACTAAACATGGTCTACGATTTAAAAATCAACTTCACAAGTATCGAAAACTAAAGTGAGGTACTAATTTTGTAACTACATTAAGAAACTATATTAAAACCAAATGAAAACGTTAATTGGACTATTTTAATGAGATGGATATAACAGTAGTTAATAAAATTATTATTATGTATTAGTAAAGACCATTATCTAATACTATATTATAAAACAATTAATTAAAGGCAATATAAAAGTAAAAAAGTAAGTACAGAAATGGCGAAATGAATGGCATCGTTTTGAAGATCTTCATTCATATCTACACTTTTTATTATCACCTTTCTCTCTCTCTCCTCACCGTTGGTCGATTTCTTAGCTAGGGTTCCGCCCTCCATCTCTCTCTCTCTCTCTCTCTCTCGATTTATTTATTTATTTATTTATTTATGGTGTAATGAATACTCTAATAAGTGAGTGTATTTTAGAAACTGGTAATGTGTGTGAGCTTGTATTTCAATAAAATTGTCTTATTTTCATTAAAAAATTGACGTTTTTTTTTTAATAAAATATCCTATTTTCTAATTTTGTTGGATTATAATAATGTTGTAATTTCAGTTGATATTGAAATTGTATATATTAAATACTACTATTAAAAGTTAACCATGAGGTTGTATGTGAGACGCGTAGTGACATAAATATCGTAATATATTTATTTTGAACATGATATTCAGATTGAGTGTATTTAGCCTACATCCGTAATTAGAAAAATATAGTGATGACAGATTGTTAATTAATTAGATTAGGTAAATTGATAATTATTAAAATATAATGAGAGTATTTTTTTTGTAAAATTGAGCAGACTCATTTATTTTGTGTTGATTTATTATAATAGAATGATATATACACCAACCTAGGGCTGGTTTCGGTTCGGTTTTTGACAAACCGAAGCCGAAATAGAGCAGATTTTTCGGTTTGGTTTTCAGTCTTTTTATTTTTTTTACCAAACCGAACCAGTTTGTTTCGGTCCGGTTTCGGTTTTTCTTCGGGGTTTCGGTCTTTTCGGTCTTTTTCGGTTTTCCCGGTTTTTCAGTTTTTTCGGTCCGATTTTATTATAAACCGAAACCGACCCGTAAAAGTTTTGGTTTTTCGGTTTCGGCATTTTTGGTTCGGTTCGGTTTTTTTTTGTTTTCGCTCACCCCTGCACCAAACACTACATAACACTTTTAGATACAAAAACACTTATACCTCAAACGTGTTTTTTTTTTTAAAAATCCCCTAAGATCCCCTTACGAAATCAAAAACGAAAATATAAATCGTAACGTAGTCATCTCAATGAAAATATATCACCAAACCAATTAAACAATATAGTTATTCGAAACTACTTTTCCTTTCGCGTTTTCCATTTTTCGCATTCAGATCCTCATTTTTCGCTTTCTTTTATTTAATTTATAAATTTTAGACTTTTTTTTTTCTTCATGTTTTAGTATCGTAAGCTTTCAACCTCCGTTTTCCCTCACCGGATTCATTAACGGCTTATGATTTACGCAGACCGAATATGATTAATACAGACGTTAATGGTACAAATCACGTCATGTACTAAAATTAAACCTACTAAAAACTCAAATAAATATATTGGAACCTTAGTTAAGTCTACCCTAAATTTAAATATTAATTAAAAAATAAAATAAAAAAAATTGTATTTTTAGTAGATTCACTTGTAACTTTCTCTACTAATACGGCCGTCGTCTCTATCAAACAAATACGGTCCTTCATTAATATTTAGTTCATGATTAATGATTTACATTTTGTACCTTGCTATTTATTATTGTGGTCCCCGTGTTAGCTCTAATCATGCCACGTAAACTTATATTGCACATGCAAGTTTAATTAAATCACAAGTCAACAGAATAATCTGCCATTGGTTAGCTATCACGTTACAGCCTTTAATGTGTTGTTGATCTTTCTCCTCAAATTTAATTACTAACTATACTTTGTTGTCATTGTTAAACATAGGACGGTGGTTTATTTTGACTTAAATTTATTCCAACAATGGTATGATATCCTTCATTCCTTAATTCTCTTTTATGTGCATGGTGTATACGTAAATCAGTCGTGATTTGTACAGTTGTACGATATAAATGTATCGGGGCGGACCAGACTTAACTCGAGTAAGATTGACACTTGCACAATTGATTCGGAAAATAAAATTACGAACAACACCTGACTATATTTTTAATATAGTTGTTAGTTAAAATAAAAACATTAAACACCGATTTGTTTATAATGTGTTGAAATAAACTGAAATTGTAGAATGGTTTAGGAGTCTAAATCTTCTACCCCAGCCCTTTTGCTTATTTTATTCAAAAAAAAATTGTACAATTACTATAATACATGTATCAATACATTCCAATAATTGTTTTTAAAAGAAAATCCACACAAAATTTATTTTAGAATAAATGTATAAATTAGTGTAAATTAAACATTGAATATTAAAAAAAATGTCTAAAATAATATTATGTTCAAATATTTTAAAATTTGAATACAATATAATATAAAAGTTTATAAAATTGCGGTATAAGTTGTGAAAATTTAAAATTTGAGTGAAAATAAGCAGGGGACATGGAAGAAGCTAAAGAATATGGGGTAAAATATTTGGACTCATGGTTTAGCATTTAATGTAGGAGATCATGAGTTTGAAACTAATAAGCTACAATTTGATTTTGTTTTTATTTTGATTTATATTTATCAAGAAGAGAAAAATCGAAACTTCAGCATTCTGATATATCGGGTCGATACCAGGGAGAGACTATAGAAAAAATAAATAAAAGCATAAAGCATTTCATGTAAATAGAGTAGACCATGATAATTTGATCTATACCTATTTTATTAGTGAGCTTATTTCATTTTTCCACAATAGATATAAAAAGAGAAGTTGCATTTAGCAAATAGCAAAGTGCCAAGGCAGGTTTATCTTTATGCATATGTTTAGTTTCTTGTGATACATCTGAATTAATTTCATACTTAGTAAATTAATGTTTTATCTAATCACTATAAAATAATATTTGATTTAGTGAGAGCCAAAATTTGTCACAAGCCTGTCATTAATTTAAAAAATTGTCATAAATATGTCGTAAATTGACTAAACTGTTACAAAGTCGTCATAAAAACCGTACCTAATAAACTCGTAATAAAAAATACTATTACTAATATCGTCGTTATTTGGGTATTTTTTTTACCGGATTGATATTATAAAAAAAAAAAATCAGAAGGCTGAAAAGGAGCAAACTTTTGTTGCAGAAACCCAGACCAAAACAAAACTGGTCAGAGATCCTATTACCAATGCCAAGATAGTCCGTCCCAATAACCAAACGTATAGATTTTAAGTTAGTAAATTAATTACTAAATTTACAATGCTCTGTGATAGTTTGTCATGTTATAATATTTGTTTATGTAAAGCACAATAAAAAAAAAAAAAGGGAAAAAAATCTGAAATTTAATTTGATTTTTGGCAAAATTGACAAAGTGTACAGTCCCTTTAGCCTAATAAACTAGTTGGTGATGCTACAGAGTCACAGATTCACAAAAATAATTTAGTTGATATTCCGATGTCCATTATAAAATTACGTGTAATTTTAATCGGTTTATAACTTGTATCAAAATTATTAAAATGATTCTTTTTTAAATCTAATCATAAAATTTAACATTTGAATTATATGATCAAGTTTTAAAAAAATTTATTTCGATAATTTTGATATAACTTATTAACCGGTTAAAATTACGCTTAAAATTTCGTAATGTAATAACATATTTTCGTACATTGTGCACGTACTTTTCTTTCACAGTATTTTGTTTGTGAAGCAAAAGTAGCTGGAATTATATTTCATAGAGTGGCAAGAGATTCTCATTAAATAAACAAATAAACTATAGATATTTAAGTAATTAAAGGGCCTCATCAATTTTACAAACTTCGCATTGGTCCTTATAATTCCAATTAAAATAGTAACTCCTTCAAGTTTTGTATACTCATATAATTGATCCCCATATTTAAAACGGTGGCAATTAACTAACGACAACGATTTCAGCCGACTCATCATCCATCAAGTTAATATTTCATAAAAAAAAAATATCATATTGATGTATGTGTCTACATCTTTAAATGTACGTGACGATTTATACAGACCTAAAATATTAATATTGACTCTCGCTCATTCAAATACGAAGTAACCCATGTTAATACCACTATTATAACTTCTAAAACTCTTGATTTAAATGATCTATTTTTTCTTATTTGTAAACATAAGAACCAAAACGTTCTCAACTTGGTTACTAAACTACTATGTTATATATATATATATATATATATATATATATATATATATATATATATATATATATATATATATATTCATTCTGTACGTAGATTGATTGCATACCACCATTGATATTAACTTTGAATTTATTTATTTATAAATTACCAAATCACTAACAACAAAACATAATTAAATATAATTTTTATCGTAAAATTATTTATTAACTAAATAATTTACATATAGACCTATACGCTTACTACAGACACATGACTACTAAAAAAAATATCAAAAAAAAAACAAGGAGTGAAGGATTGGTTCCGATCTACAATACAAAAACATTATTTCAAAAGAATTTTTAACAAACACACGAACACATGGAACTGGTAACTTTACTACTCAAAACACTAACTGAAAAAGCATTAACTTTGATCGGGTCACGTTATGCTTCTCAACAATAATAATATAAATTAACGAAAGTAAATATTGGACACGTTATTCTTTATTTATTGATAGGTAAATATTCTTGCTCGGATTACAGTTTCTATTACACATGTGCTCGGTCTAATAATCCAGTCTTAATCTTAAACTTGAACTTTGTCCTTGATGTTCGGTCTTTTACTTGACTTCTCTCGGCGTACTTTCTAGTGAGATAAGGTCTGACAAGTCCGTCTTGTACTTCTTTTTGATAAGATTTTAGGTCTTATTATTGTTGAGAAGCATAACGTGATCCGATCAAATTTAATGTTTTATAAATAACAAAAAAAATAAAAGATCAATCATATACAAAGTAACAAATCAATAAGACATTAAACCTAAATTTTAAAACCAAGGTTACCCAAATAAAATTTCATAAAAAACAATGAACACGATACCCGTTACATAAATATTAAATATAAAAATTGATGGATTATTAAAAACAAATATCTCCTCCACACTGCAAACCTGCACGTTCTCCTGTACACCCTCTTCAATGCTTTCTCTTTCTCACCTTCTTTGACCACTCTCTCTCTCATTTAACCTTTCCATACTTTCAAGATTCATAACAAAATATATATATATATATATAATGGTTATGGAAATGGTGGATGAGGATATGGAGGAGTCGGGAATGTCATGTACTGATCATCCATACAACAAAAACCAAACACCCGGTGGCATTTGCGCCTTTTGTTTACAAGATAAGCTCGGAAAGCTCGTATCTTCTTCGTTTCCTTCTTCGATCTTTCCTGCTTCCGCTATCTCCTCCCCTAATTCCCGTATTCATCATGATCAGCATGTCATCTTGAAGGGCAAACATACCATGACTACTACTACTACTACTACGTTTAATAATAACAACAAGATTAATACTACAAATGAAGATAATAATAATAATAATAATAATAAGGTTTCTAGCATTATATTCCAGCGTAGTAAATCTACCGCTGTTAATAGGCATCGAGCCGCTGCTGGTTTCTGGTCTTTCCTCTCGCTTAACCGTGTTCGGGCTTTCCCTGGCGGAAGCGGTTCTGGCGTAGCTCACTCGTTTCGTCAGAGATCTCTTCGAGACTATGATAGCAACAACAACAACAATGGTGGTGGTGGTGGTGGAGAGAATGGTGATCAGTGTTTCTCTAGAGAGGATGACGAGAGGAAGGTCTCTAGGTCCAGATCCGTGGGGTGCGGAAGCAGGAGCTTCTCGGGGGACTTCTTCGAGCGTATCTCTACAGGGTTTGGAGACTGCACGCTCAGGCGAGTCGAGTCTCAGCGTGAGGGGGCTAAGACGAAGATCAAGAACACGCCTGTTCATCGTGCGTCTGCTGGTGGGGATAGGGTTAGGTGTGGAGGGATATTCGGAGGGTTTTCGTCTTCTTCTTCTAGTTCGTCATCGACTACAAACTGGGGGGTGCCGTCTGCTGTGCAGGCGGCGCGTGCAGGACATGGGAGGAGCAGGAGCTGGGGTTGGGCGTTGGCGAGTCCGATGAGGGTGTTTAGTAAGCCGAAGAGGAAGGCGAGTGCGAATGTTGCGCCGAATCTGAACGCGATTCCTTCGATTTTGGCTGTGGGAGGGTGAGATATGTTATTGAATGATTTTATCTTTTATCTAGCTATTTGCCTTTTTTCTCTTTTTTTATTTATTTTATTTGTTTGGGTGTTGTTATAAATGTGGTGTTTTGGATAATGTACACTTACTACTACTTTGTGAAGGTTATTATGTTAATTGAGTTTGGTTTGATCTTGGGTCAAAAATGGATCTTGTAACAATTGATTATATCTTTAATCCTTAATTCGTTGCTTCCTTAATTATGTGATTTGGTTTATAGGAATTATGTTTCTTTAATAAAAATGACTTTCTTGTTTTTATTTTGTTTTAAATTAAAGCTAAAAATGTGAAATTGTTTTTGAAATTGTATTGATAGTGATACCAATTGTCTTTTGGCTTGGCTCATTGTATAAGATAAGATGTGTACCTTTCCTTGCTAGATTTTATCTTTTGAAAAGAAGTATTGACTTTACATTGTAACGTACATTAGTGGAATTGTAGATTCATTTGGTAACACACTATTAAGTTGCCCTTATTGTGAACAAAATGATGATCTCTTATTTAGAAGATGAACTTTTCTAGTAAGATTTTATTTTTTGGAAAGGTGATTATTTTGACCCTAAATCATTGAGTAAATTCACTTTTTCCCCTTTTGAACATCAAATTCATTTCTCACTTTGTCAAGTCAGTGTATAATTTGTTCATTACTAGTTGGATGGATTGTTCTTGTTTATCCAGCATGATCCCTATCTTTTGATGAAATCTTTTAGTTTCCTTTAACTTTTATGCATAATCATTTACTACAAATTGCAACTTTTGTGGCTCATAATGGGATATGTGGGATCACAAGTAAACACATTGTTGCCTCTTATTACACACCATCCACAAATTGTGCTTCTATTGTAGCTAGTGTTTTATGTTTAGTTTATACTTTATACTTAGTTCTTCCAAATTTTTATAACTAAATTTTAAAAAAAATCGCAAAGTAAGTTTTTTGTCAAATGGTTTCCTACATTATAATTCTTTTTGTAAAGCTGCATTTTTTTGAGGTTAATTATTCTGATCTATGCTACATAACTGGCAAGTCTAGTTATAAAGTGGTGTCAAACGGTCAATTGTCACATAGATGCATTAGATTCTTATAATATATCAGTGGACCACTACAATGATATAGGCACGTTAGTTTATTTGTAGCTAGCTAATTTGTACATATTTATACAGTACAGTACACAAGGACAAGGATAGTTAAAAAGATTGATTTCCATTGAATTAAGCTTTGGGAAAATACTTTCAAGAACTTGTACGTTTTTTTTTTTCATTTCCATTGATTAAAATGTGAACAGACTTTGGCAAAACTAATCATCATTCTGAATACATGAATTATCGTAATAGCGAAAAGTCACGGATTCTGGGTTCGCATCTCCTTGAGATATAAGAAGGTAAACCCGTATATCCTCGATCTCAAAGAACAACAAACATGAAAACTCAAAAGCGTGCATCAAATAAGCATGACTATACTTTAGAAATACTCGCGCATTACTATAGGACAAATAGTTTGTAAACTTTATTTTTTGACATAACAAAACTAAAAGTGAAATTATAATTTTAATCTTGCTAAAATTTTCATTTGCATGATACCCTTGCTTATAAACGACTATATAGAAGAAAATTAAAACGCAAACGCTCTCTAAATTTTTAGATGTCACATCTTGTTCTTTAATTACGAAATCACGAGTACATGTCTAGCACCGAATACATATACAGTAAGATAAAATTATTTCAAAATTATGTACAAATAAATAACTCGGGGGACATATATATAGAAATGAGATGAATGTCGTTAATGGCAACATGAAAGCTTGCTTATCTACCCTTTAATATGGTCCCCTATCTAGCTAGTGATGAATGATTTATGTACCAAAAAAGTGGTGAATGATATGATATTTCGCCTTTTTTTGATGCACGAACATTGAAAATTTGTTTGAGACTTTTAAACACATGATAGTGAATTGTTGGCTTGGATCTTTTGATGTCTCATTCTAGGAGTCTTGTGTTTTGTATACCTTTAAGTTTTGGTTTTTCCTTTTCCTATCATTAATAAATAAATTCACTGGCTGGGCATGTGATGGCACACCTAATCTTCACAACTCATAATAATATAATATAGTTGAAGAAAATGTAAAAATGATAAAATAAAATTAGTGATGCACACCTTATAATTAAGAGCTAAATTAATACTTTCAAAATTTATTTGTTTTATGAAATTCGTCTTAATTTGCCCATTCACAATTAGACAATTGTTTTGGTCATATGAAGATCTCTATTGAGTTTCAGTCAAATGCCAACATGCATACATGGTGGATCAATTGATTGATTGATTGAAATTATACTAAACCAGATCTTAAGGGTGGGAATAGTAATAATCATGCATGAATATGAAGTGTCAAGTTGACTTAGTAATCGCTATAAAATAATGTTTGATTTAGGGAGAGTCAAAAGATGTCACAAACCTGTTACTAATTTAAAAAAATGTCACAAATCTGTCACAAATTGACTAAACTGTCACAAGACCGTCACAAAAACCGTCGTTAATAAGCTCATAACAAAAACTAACGTCACTAATCCCGTCGGTATTTGAGTATTTTTTTTATTTTATTTTTTTTAATGCATGTCACTGTCTTGTTTTTAATCTTCTCCCCCCAAAACTAACCACCATTTCCAGAATAAATATTAATTTGAGAATTTTAATAACCATGTATATATAGAGTACACATCATGTAGTAAACAGCTTTCTTTGCTTGGTTATTAACAATTTTGTACATTGTATTGTTATCATTTTCTCAATTAGTACCCTGCAATATTGTTAGCTAAGTTTTTCCAATTAATATCATACATGCATATGCTTATTTAAAAGACCAAACTACCTGTCGGTCTAACGGAAGTTATCCAACGGGTTGGTTTTAAATCGAAAAAGAAACGCGATACTAGGTAGAAAAATGAGATATCAGCTGATACTAAATAAAAAAAAAAAACACAATAATAGAAGGCAGAAAAAATCAAAAAAAGCTATCTGCTTCTATTATTCAAGTTCACAAACATGACCTAATAACTTGTGAACCCACATGCAGTGATTTATTGTCTATACATATGAAAGAGACTCATGATCAAGTAAAGGACAATCTACCAGCAACATATAAAAAGGACATCGAACTTGTAAGTATCTCACTAAAATTCATGTCGACTTCGCATATACTACAAAAATTTTTTTAACCAAATAGCGATGTGATTAGTAACGGTATTTTTTGTTACGAGCAGATTTGTGACAGCTTTTTAAATTAGCGATATGTTTGTGACAACTTTTGACTCTCACTAAATCAAACATTATTTTGTAGTGATAATTCTTACCCTAAATTATGAACCGCCATGAAATTACTCCTACTATTATTTAATATTGTCGTAAATCGTACTAGCAATTCATAATTTTGACGGTCATAAGTCAAAATCTTCCCTACAACTCCGGTGATTAAAAAAAATTAAACACACATGGTAAAAGATATCGAATATTTGCCGAGTTTGTCAAAAACGAACAGAACGCTCCCACTATATGATCACCATCTAATTGATCCTCCATCGAGGATAGCAAACCGATAACAAGTGAAAAGTTTGAGTTTGACGGTAGCTAGTGATATTTATACCAAGTCAACGAATTTAATTAGCTATCCGCCCGGGAAATAATACATACTACTCCAATACTTATATCACTCATTTAAAAACCAGTGACTTGTGACGGAACCAGGAACCCGAAATGTGAGGCACCGATTTCTATATAATTTTTTCCGAAACCTATATAAGTAATGTTTTCGTAATGGGAGAGGAGGGAATGAAGATTTTGATTAAAATACATCGATTTTTTTTTTTCCCGAAATGAGGATGGAAGACGTGATCCGGACTGTCTCAACCTAGTTAATTTATCTTAAAAACCATGAACTATGAAAGGTCACATTTTTTCCCTAGAAAGTACTAGACAAAATTCTTATGTTAGTAGTATTTATTATTGTGAAACACAAATTTTTGTTTAATTTCGTGTATGTTCCCCCAGCTCCTTTCTACATCACAACTATATATGTTGTTAGTCCTGGCGCAGATAATTAAATGCAATATATATTTGATACTGAAGTTACAATCTAGCTTAGTTACTTTACGTACATAAAATTTAATTTTGTAACAGAGTTCATAAATGAACACAACATTGATTATTGTAATATTGAAGTGTTACAACTTACAAATTAGTCCATCTCTGGATTTTTACTATTTAGAGAAAAAATACATCTGACATTACCACTGCAAAATAATGTTTGATTTAGTGAGAGTCAAAAGCTGTCGTAAGCCTGTCGTTAATTTAAAATGTTGTCACAAATCTGTCGTAAATTGACTAAACTGTCACAAAACCGTCACAATTAACAAAAAATCCCGTCACTATTTTAGTATTTTTTTTTTTTTTAATAGTATCCCTATTAGTAATAAAACTGATCATTATTTTATTATCAAATCACCTGTCATTACGTATATATGCTCAAAATAATTGGTGAGTGTATTAATTAATATCTGGCATGGGCCACGTGGCACTATTCTAATACGTGCATAACTATAGAAACTACAGTAGTATTGTTATGAATGTCCCCTCACGAAATGCCTTAAATCACATTCACTATATAAAAAAAAAAAAAAAATAATTAAATAGCTACGGGCTGACAGTATTTTTTGTTAAGAGCTTATTAACGACGGTTTTTATGACGGTTTTATGACAGTTTAGTCAATTTAAATACTGTAGTGATTAATTAGAGGCCGTGATTAATTAGAGGCCCATTCTTTCATTAATTTTTATTTTTTTCAATCAACTCAAATCCCTACCATCTTATCCATATCTTTATCAATACAAAATTAGCTCAATTGAAAATTATGAAAGATAATATTAGTCATAAATCAACTTTTATATGATTTTTTAAATGGAGGTGCTGGATGAAAACTTTTTTAATTTGCAGTTACTCGGTCTAATAAAAAAAACTTAAAATCTGTTTTTAATCTTAAAAAAAACTTATAATCCATACGGGGGAGATATTGAAATGTAAAAAAGAGGTTAAAAGTTGTTTTTAAGCTTAAAAAATAATATTATAATCTACACCAGAAAGATATCAAAGTGTAAAAAAAATAACTTAAACCTGTTTTTTTTAGTGTTTGTTTGAATTGTTAAGTAAAAAAAAAATACCAAAAAATTACGAAAATAATATATTTTTTATCACTTATAAACTGATCTGCACTTAGAAATAGTAGTGAGAACAAAAATATTCCACCAATATTTAACTAACCTTACCAACATGATAACAACAATCAGTCCAATGTTTTTGGTACTAATTTCAAATGTCACAAACTGCAATTCTTGTTTAATAGCTGACATTGTTCAGCCGATATAACGCTGGATTCTTAAATCTATCGCCTAATCTTGGTCGTTAGCGACAACATTTCAGTTGTGTTACTCTAGCGATGATATTTTGGTATTTTAGAACTCCGATGAAAATAAACGACGAATGAGAAGTCATAAGTTGATTTTAGCATATCATGAAATAAGGCCAACTTGATCATTTGCATAAAAAAGTATTGTAAAGGAGGTCTCAAGTCAGAAGCTTGTTTTTATCATCAAACAAAGCACTTTGTTGGATTGCGTAAGCTAATTATATAAGTTTATAACCAACACAAAAGAGGTGTTCAACTGAATATACATGTCCCAGTTAAACACTTCATCGAACAAAATGGCTTTTAACATTATATCCAACCACTTCATGCACAAAATAAACTTGGTTTTGTTATAAGATTACATACAAATTAAATCCCCTTCTTATTTTTCACTATGGCTTCATTTCATATACTCTTTTCGTTTCTTTCACAAATCATCCCCTGTGATATTAGCGTGATAGCAATCGCAAATTTTGTAGTCTTATACATGTTATACAAAAGAAAAAACTCAGTCTACTTGCTCGACTTTAGTTGCTATAAACCCCCTGATTCTCTCCGACTACCAATGTCTATGTTTGCCGAACACATTATTCATGACAATTTCGACCCAGATTCTATCGCATTTAAAATGAAAATACTCAAAAAATCAGGATTTAGTGACGAAACTTGTGTCCCCCTCTCCCTTAGAGAATTGCCCATTAAAAAATCACTATCGTCTAACATTGAAGAAGTGTCATCGGTGATGTTTAATGTTGTTGAAAATTTCATTCGGAAACACAAAATCAACCCGAGAAGCATTGATATACTAATCACCAATAGTAGTATGTTTTCTCCAACACCTTCTCTTAGTGCAATGGTGATAAACAAGTTCAAGATGAGAAGCAATATTATGAGCTTTAACCTTTCGGGTATGGGTTGCAGTGCCGGTATAATATCGATTGGTCTAGCCAAAGATTTACTAAGAGTACATCGAAACTCGTTAGCCTTAATTGTGAGTAGTGAGATACTTAGTCCAAATTGGTACACGGGAAAAAATCACTCTATGTTACTAACGAATTGCTTATTTCGAATGGGCGGTGCTGCGATTTTGTTATCTAACAGAAAACACGATAGGAAAACGGCAAAATATGAGCTAAAACACTGTGTTAGAACAAACAGAGCATCCGACGATAATTCTTATGCTTGTATTTATCAGAATATTGACACGGAAAATAAACTCGGTGTTTTGATATCGAAGAGCATAGTCAGTGTGGCTAACGAGGCTTTAAGAGCAAACATGGCTTCTTTGGGACCACTTGTTTTGCCTATTTCTGAACATATTCGATATGGGTTGTCGATAATTTTGCAGAGAATGAGAGTGGCGAAAAGACTATATGTACCCGATCTTAGGCAAGCGTTTGATCATTTCTGCATTCACGTGGGAGGTAAATCTGTAATTTTAGCTATGCAAAAGAGCCTAAACCTGACAGAAGAGGATGTCGAAGCCTCAAAGATGACACTTTATAGGTTTGGAAATACATCGTCTTCATCCATTTGGTATGAACTTAGCTATATAGAAGCTAAAGGGAGGATGAAAAAAGGGGAGAAAGTTTGTCAAATTGGTTTTGGGAGTGGGTTTAAATGTAATAGTGTGGTTTGGAAATGCATCAAAAACATTGGTGAAGAGGAGCAAAATCCTTGGAGTGATAGGATCAGCTTGTATCCTGTAACTGTGCCTGATATGGTTCAGATTCAGCAGAATGAGTAGAGATCAATTCGTAATTCTTGGTTACGATTATCTAAAATAAGCAAGCGTTTTTCGCATATTCTTGGTTTCTGCTCCTGGTCCATATCCTTCACTTGAAATTTCTGATATTTTTTCTGCAACTATTTGCTATTCCCCGAGAAATGGGATCAAAGGTTTGTAATGAAATTTAATAATTAATCAAAAAAGATGTGCAAATTCCCAAGTTGCACATCAATTTTCTAAATATTCTTGGCTTCTGCTTTTGTCCATATTCTTGTTGATTTGAAAACTATGATAAAGTTCCTGCAACTATTTGCTACTTGACGTTAAACCGGATTAAAATTTGTACTAAAATTTGATAATTAATCAAATAAGACGTGAGATTTTCAAAGTTGCGAACCCAGTAAAGCGTTATAATAAGAACTGAAATTTAAAACTACAAGCAACTAAGACCATAAATCCTTTTTTTAAAAAGCACGAAGTTTTTTTATCAAAAAAAAAAAAAAACGAGAGGAAGTTTGCAAAAGAAGGAGATCAATCTGTCTGCAGATCCATCTAATAAAGCTAAATTGCTTTAAGAAATGCATACTAGGAAGAACGATTTCAACAGTTAATGAAATAATTTTAAATTTTTATTATCATATCTATTAAAAATAGAGAAAGATTAAGAATACTATTAAGGAACCCAGCAAAACATTTTCTTCACAAGAGTGATAAATCTGTGAAGTTAATCTATCAAACACTGCATTTATTTGATTTACTAAGTACCAACTTCAGTCTCATCTAAAGTTTTACCTTAGCACAACCCAAACACAACCAGCTTTAAATTAACTAAAAGGCTAAATAATCATGCCAAATACAACTTGATTAGATAAATAAACTCAGGTCATGAAAACAAAATGAGCCACATAAACCATCCTTCAGTCATTCATGAAATAGAATTGAGTTAAATGCAGAATTTCAGTACACAACTACAAAAATAAATCAAAGGATCCACAGTACATAACTAGAACAAAATATAAGGGCAATATAGGAATTCCTTCAGCTGGGAACTTAATCTTCCTCTTCTCCTTCATTCTCAGCAATGTTGAAGTATCTCAGCTCGTAAACGTTGCGATCCTTGTTTGAAGCAATCACACGAAGCCAATCACGCACATTGTTTTTCTTCAAGTATTTCTTTGTCAAATACTTGAGGTACCTAACATTAAGATAAGTAACAGGCACGTAAGTACAGACACGAAAGAAAACTTGAAACAATTATAAGTCGTGTCTATTGCCTACAACAAGGTCATAACAAAATCTAAGACAAAACAAAGACAATTTATTAATAAAGCAAAATGCTGGTTCAATGCAGAAGGGAAGACAGATATCACAATATGATTAGAATACTAAAATTACTTCACATCCATAACAAACCGACAATAGGGTAAAAACATCTACCAGCTTCAATGTGCAAATGGTACTAGCAAAAGGCTACAAATGACAACATCTTAAAAGTAAAACTTCCCTACATGACTCATCGGTCTTGTTTTTTAAAAAAACTCCCAGAAGAGTTTCTCCCTTTAGATTTGATTATCCCATGGTAAATCACTTGAACTGTTACTAGCATCCTAAAATTAATTTCCCAAATCAATAGTAAAAAATATATTTCCGTTACCAACTCAGACGAAATCATTTATTACATAAATAAGATTGATCATATTAAATGTTCCATCCCAGATTTTCAAGTAAGCATTAAGGTATGCCTATTTGAATAAAGTGAAGGTTTGGATTTGATTTCGGGTGCTGCATTCATCTCAATGGCACTATATAATTTACCAAGGAGTCAAACTCCAGACCCATCATCGTCAACTGAAAGTTTCAACAAGCTAAATAAATTTGCCAAATCAGAAAAGATATATTTTTCCAGGTTAACTAATCTTTGAGCTGTTTGCAAGTAAAACCAAACTCTCCCTAGTCAAAGAATATAACTTAAGCAAATATTCAAGGAGGAGCCTTGTATATTTGAATTGAACTGAAGGACGAATGATGTAGGGTGCGGCATTCATCTCATAACTTCTCACATTTTATACAGATTGATAGAAAATCTATACTTCATTAATACGGTAACGTTAGACTTTCAGCGTATCAAATAGAAAATAACACATGATACTGTTTATCAGTTAAAAAAAGTAGGTAGTTTTGTCTAAAACTGTTATTTCTATAAACGATTCCAATTTATGGCTTTATGTATCAATTGTACAAAGGAAGACCGTCAAGCCGAGGCACTAACCACAACTTCTGATAGCCTGTTACCAAATTATGTAAAATCACTTCACTTGTGGTGCAGAACTATAATTAACTTATGAATGGTATACACATAGGTTTGCAAGCAAGGTGTTAACCGAGCTTTACTAAAATTTCACTGGGTCAAAATGCAATATACCACAATAATAGACAAATGAAGGGATACAAATACAAGAACACGATTATTCACAAGTCAATTTTATGTTGGGGTCAAATCCGGCTATATCGGAAAGCAGTGCCAAAATGCAATTGTCCACAAAAAACAGCAGCAAAAATGAAGAAGACTAAACATAAACAAAATGATTGTATAGAAGAATGTAACACTTAGAAGTGCAATCGATGTCCATTGAAACTTATCACAAAAGGCATTTGACATGATAACTGAAAAGATAAACATACAAATAACAGATGTATCCCAGTATTGTTTCTTGTATAGAACATGAAAAAACACAAATACAATCATAATAAATAAAAATAGAAGGGGGGATTAAACCAAATAAGCTACTCTGACGTTCAGGTTGAGGGTTTAATCGTATGTTCTGAGTATAATATGGGCAAAATGTAAATAACCATAAGACAGGGAGCACAACTGAAGAAATACAAACAGAACACACAAATACAATCAGGACAATCGTTTAAAATAAACAAAAGAGGAAATAGCTGAATGAGCTAATATATCGACTGTAGTTCAGATTGCACGTATAATCAATCTTTCAGTTTAAATGTAACTAACCTCGAAACAGTCATTTAAGCAAACATGAGCATAAATAACCAAATGAGCTTCTCTGTCAATCAAATTCTAATAATACATGCATAGTTAATAAGATCAAAATGCAGCCCATTATTCCACTTTATTTTGTATAATAAGTGACTATATTATTAGGCTTGGTAAGTTAAATTAATATATACAGTCAATCAACCTCCAATAAACCTGAATCGAACATTACTGAATAAAACCTGAATGATAATGTAAATAACCACGGATACATCTGAAGAAACACAATTACTGGGAGTACAAAAATCACTACTACTACTACAACTACCTATGTATCTATCTATGTATAAAAAGGAAAATGTAACTAAAATAGAATATGACCAAATGTGTTTCACTAGCGTTTCAATTAAGGATATATAGTTAAGTAATGTAAATACAGGGAGCAAATCAATCACTCCAACAAAGAACGTATATGTATGTATATTAATATAAATTAATATATCAAAACCTCTTGGGAGAAATTAACGTATACTCAAAAATAACAACAAAAATCCATTTGCTGTGGGCTTTTTTTTGTTATTATATAGGCCGGCAGATTAAATGTGCTTTACGACCATATATTTACATACATATATAATAAATATAAAAGAAAACAAAAGGGAAAGTAGCCAAATGAGCTTCTTTTGTTGTTAAATTGAGTATATAACCAATCACACTGAATATTGAGTATATAATTAGACACAAGTACAGGGACTACATCTGAAAAGTCGAAACACAAACAAAAGAAAGAAAATACGTGCAACTTTGACCGACAATTTTTTCATATCTAGATTGCCGAAAAAAATTATTTCAAAAGTTAATTACCTAGTTCATGGTTAGAACTAAATGATGGAATTTTCAATTTTTTCATTTCCGCAATTTTGATAAGAAAAATTTGATGGTCAAAGTTGCACGCATTTTCGTAGGGGACATTTGTTTAGGGACGGAGGGAGTATAAATTAGCAGGGTAAAAACCTAATTAACCACAAATACAGGGACCACATCTGAAAAGTCAAAAAACACAAACACAATCACTTCTACTATAACAAAAAACTCTGAATATATATAAATTAGCGGAGTAAAAACCTAATTAACCACAAATACAGGGACCACATCTGAAAAAACACAATCACTTCTACTATAACAAAAAACTCTAAATATATATAAATTAGCGGACTAAAAACCTAATTAACCACAAATACAGGGACCACAACTGAAAAAACACAAACACAAAAACTTCTACTATAACAAAAAACTTCTCATATATATAAATTAGCGGGGTAAAAATCTAATTAACCACAAATAAAGGGACCACATATGAAAAGTCAAAAAACACAAAACACAATAACTTCTACGATAACAAAAAACTTCTCATATATATAAATTAGCGGGGGTAAAAACCTAATTAACCACAAATAAAGGGACCACATATGAAAAATAAAAAAAAACACAAAACACAATAACTTCTACTATAACAAAAAAAAAAACTGAATAAATAAATAAATAAATAAAAAAGACCTTTTGGAGAAATTAGCGTCGGAGATGACGGTAATCTTGCTCTTATCACGAGTAACGGTAACGGAATCTCCCAAAGCACCGGCTTTACCACCAACTTTAATCCTTTCTTGTAAAAACTTTTCCAACGAAGCTATTTCCATTATTTTATCCTCTACCGGCTTACCACAATCTATCGTGAACGTTACTCCCTTCTTCTTTCCTCCCTTCGCCGCCGTTGATTTACTCATCTCCTCCTCCGCCGCCGCCTCTGCTTTTCTATAGAGAGATATATAGTGTGTTTGTATTTTTTTAGGGTTTTTTCCAAGTTTTAAAAGGTCTCATTGGGCTTTTATTTAATGGGCTTATGTAATTAATTAGTTACCCCTTCTTTTTGTTAATTGTTGTATATTATGGGCTTTAATAATAATAGTATCACCCCCTTTTTGTCAATATATACAATTTACTATATTGGCTGTGTTCGGTCCGGTTTGGTTTTTGTCAATACCGAAACCGAAACGTAGCAGATTTTTCGTTTTGTTTTTTTTTATTTTTTTACCGAACCGGGTTTTTTTTGTCCGGTTTTGGTTTTTCGGGTTTTTTTTGTCTTTTTTTGGTTCGGTTTTTTTGTAAACCGAAACCGACCCGAAAAAAATTGTGTATTTCGATTTCAGTCTTTTTCGGTTCGGTTTGATTTTTCCCTATTTTCGCCCAGCCCTACAATTTACTATGGCTGTGTTCGGTCCGGTTTGGTTTTTGCCAGTACCGAAACCGAAACATAACAGATTTTTCGGTTTGTTTTTTTTCGGTTTTGGTTTTTTTATTTTTTTATCGGATCGGGTTTTTTGTGTCCGGTTTTGGTTTTTCGGGTTTTTTCGGTCTTTTTTGGTTCGGTTTTGTTGTAAACCGAAATCGACCCGAAAAAATTTGGGAATTTCGGTTTCAGTCTTTTTCGGTTCGGTTTGATTTTTCGGTGTTTTCGCCCAGCCCTACAATTTACGTCATGTTCGGTTACGTCACCTAGACTTCCAAACATCATAATTAGTCAGGCGGTGATATTGTTGTCGAGATTATAAAAATACATTTAGATATATGTAATTTTGGGACTGTCAATACCACCACCACCTACGTAGCTTTTCGAATACGGACGAACATATAGTTCATACGTACATGAAAGTGTGGTAAAACACATCTTACATGTTACAATCGTTGCACGGAATAACTAAAAGTGAACACTTTACGTGGTGGTCGAATTTATAATTTAAGCACAACATGTAATGTTTGTGTTGTCGGATAGAGAGAAAGATTTGTAATCCCTACCAAATAAAATTGGGATTTAAAGAACCGGTGGTTTATGCACTACTTATACATAATTGACATTTTAAGATTGTTACAGATTATACATAATGGTTTATTTTATGAATTATTAAAGTGTATATTGTTTCTAATACTAATGAGTGTACTGTTTATTAAATAATGGTATATGCATGAATGTTTTATTAGGATTCGTCCCAACATGTTAGTGAACCGTTATTGGTTATAATATTTTTTTTAGAATATAATATATTACAAATATTTATGAAATACGTACAATTTTATAAATAATACAATAAACAACTAATTAAATTCTTATGATCTACTATAGATAATTTATCAAATACAAATACAAATACACACTGAAGTTTGCAGTTTTTGCCCAATCCTACAAAACAATTTTCCTTTCAATACATTAGTTGTAAATAGAAACCGATGAACCATAAATAAAGTTTTGGTGGTAATCAGACCATAATGTGGTCTTTTTATTTTCCCCTCTTTAATCGTACTTCAGTTCGTTGCCACTTTGTTGTTTTTCGTCGCTAAAAATTCGTTGTCGGAAATCAGAAACCATGAGGGGAAGACCTTCTTGGAGAGAAACAGTTGGCTCCCATCCGAGAAGCTCTTTAGCCTTTGAAATATCCGGTTTTCTCTTGTGAGGATCATCTTCTGTGTTTGGCCTAAACTCGATTTTTGCGTTTGGGTCAATTGTCTCTTGTACCACCTACCAAAGATTTTTACTTTAAATACATTGCCTAAATGAATCCCTTTCTATTTTCTTTACCCAAATAATATTATATAAAAGTTTCATTGAACCTGAGCAAGTTCGAGCATAGTGAATTCTCCAGGGTTGCCGAGGTTGAAAGGACCGACATGGTCACCTTCCATTAATTGTATCAGGCCCTTGACCTGGTAAAAAATATACGCTTATAGGCCAGTAGACGGCATGAGATGCAGTTTATATGCATACTGGTGCTTTGTTTCGAGAAAACGAATTGCATTTGGTGAAAACTTCTCATCTTTCAGGCTAGAAAATTAAAAGGGCTTCAGATGAGCTGCATATTAATAGCCAAAAGGGGCAAATTTGATGGTTTAAAAGCTGCAAGCAAACAAACGCACAATCTGGTCAATTTTTGGTAATACTGTAAATTAGAATGCCAATTCAACTTTTGCGTTCTTCTAACAAATCTTGCTCCCTCAAACACAAGTAGCCAAAAAAAAAAACAGATTTTCAACACTCGGATAAACATCATGTTGTCAAATTCGGTTTCAGCTTTGCTTTTTCCATTATGATTTACATTTTACTCAAAGATGTACCTGGTCGGAACTTTTTGATTTGGTGCTTGTTAGAAAATGTGCTACCTCTATGTCGATAACAAATTTAGCAAGTCACAGCATCGCAATTTTCACAAATTCACAATCTTATAAGGAAACATATCTTCAAAATTATAAGCAGCCGTGTTACGTAAGTACTTACCAAGTCGGAGACATACTGAAAACTCCGAGTTTGCTTTCCGTCTCCATATACAGTCATTGGCTCTTTTCTTAATGCCTATATTTTCAACATTTGAGGAAATAATATATTGAACATTAGATTTTTTGATCATCATGAAAAAGTATAAAATAGTTCTCGAACCATACCTGAGCAACAAAATTGCTAACAACCCGCCCATCATCGATGCACATACGCGGTCCATACGTATTAAAAATCCTAGCAATCCTCACCTGCAACAAGAACCGCGATGCACGTGATGATAGGTAAAATTAATCATGATTGTACATAATTTTGTTGGCAGACTCTTCCTCGATTAATTTAAATAGATATATACATGAATCTCTCAATTACAACTCTTCAAAATTAGGAAGTTGTCATATTATTTTCTTATTATATGTAAACTTAATTATATATCGTATCAAAAACCTCTATGCCAAGTCCTCTGTGGTAGTCCATAGTCAAAGTCTCAGCAGTTCGTTTTCCCTCATCGTAGCAGCTCCGGACACCTAGCGAATAAAAACCAATTTTATTTTTTTTTAAAAAAACTGGAAATATTCGAAGGACTTGTTGCGAGTTCTTTTTAGTTTTTATTGGAATTAATGTCAAACGTACCGATTGGGTTAACGTTTCCCCAATAAGTCTCCACCTGAGGGTGCTGAAGTGGATCACCATACACCTCACTGGTGCTCGTTAGCAAAAACCGTGCACCGATTCGCTTTGCCAGCCCAAGCATGTTTAGTGTTCCCACTACATTTGTCTTGTGAAATGAACCTCTTAAAATCAAGGACTTTTACACTAGATACGTATATGTTAGTGAACTAGTAAATACTACATTTTACCTGACCAAAATTACTAGCATAAACAATTTATGCTAGTCATTATCATAAGTATTTTGCAATTCATTCAGATAATAATATAACTATTTCATCAAAATAACCAGATTGTTTGTTCCGACGCTTTATCTCATTAAACCCGAATATTGAAATCTAGGTTTTCTACTTGTTTCTAGGTAATTGTTTCCATCGAGTACACTTGCTGGTCTAGAGATCAGCGTTCACATGATAAATTTTGGCATCGATCAATAATATTTTCAAAACAACTCAAAAAGCGAAAAATGTAAAAGGATATAATGGTCTTGACAGGGTTGAACTTGTAGTGAACAGGCGAGGCAGG
Source organism: Primula veris (assembly GCA_963682055.1). Lineage (NCBI taxonomy): Eukaryota > Viridiplantae > Streptophyta > Magnoliopsida > Ericales > Primulaceae > Primula > Primula veris. The sequence continues at coordinate 547,895 of OY821748.1, forward strand.
GCATGCAAGGTGGTAAATCTGATCCACCTCCAATAGAATCGGCTCGACTACATCGTGCCTTATGAGCTCAAATCTCGGGTTCCCAAAATGGTGCTCTAAATTTGGTTTTTGTCCAGTGAAAAAATTATCAACCACAATCACAGTATCGCCTCGTTTCATCAGACGGTCCACAAGGTGGCTTCCAACGAACCCGGCACCACCTGTCACCAGAATCCTTAAGCTCTTGCTCTTTAATCCGAATGGTATTCTTCCACCTGAAAAAACAGTACTTTGACATTTTGCTTCGCAAATTAACAAAACGTTCAAATCATGGATCCTCCATTCGCGTCCTAGCGGTATCTACGATGATATGTTTTGTTAAGACTAAGTTGTCAAAAGCTTGCGGCATAGTGCCAATGGCAAATTTGCAATGAACTGCTATCAGTTCCAGAAGTTACAATTTGCATATATACCCAATGCTTATAAGCTGCATCCATAGTTATTTGATATTCCTGAAGAAATTAGATATGTTTCTCTAAAGTCTAAACAGAACAATAGTGTAAAAAGCGTGCCCCGAGATAATTAATTCCGTGTTTGGGATTTGCATCGTTGTGTTTTGTACATCCAAAAAGAAGGCACCAGAATAGACAGGTCTTCTGTCAGTTATATTCTCTCGTCTACGAGACTACGGTCATGGTAACAATTTGAAACTTGGGAAATGCTGCGAAATAGCAAAATTTACATCCTTCTCAAATCGTATGGATCAGATCCATCTTTTTCTAGAATTTGAGATAGTATTATGTAAATTACCCTATACAAAAATTCGGGATTCATTCAATTATAATAATTAACTCCTGTTGTGTCGACAGAAAGTCTATTCAAATATTAAATGCATGTGATTTTAATGACAAAAACAAATCGTCCCAAAGTTTCAAGTGCATTTAAGATACCGTACCTGCAGTTGCGTGTTCTAGCCCGCTTCTCTGGAGCTCATACGTGATACGCCGAGCCTGCTGATCAGCTGACTTGGTAAACGAGTCATGACTTGACCGGTTAGGCAGTCGAAAGGTGGTGAAGAAAACCGTAACGATTGATATACCTATACACATCAAAACCAAACACTCCAAATATTTCCTCATTTTATTTCCTCCTGATCTCTCTCTCTTTTTTTTTTGTGTGTGAAACTGTCAAGTTATTGAAATTTGTAAGTTGTAACGGAATTAAGATGGATAGGTTTTTGAGCAGTTTGAGGTCTCACTTTAAGTGAAGAGGACTCTTTACAAAAAGTGACTTTCAAGTTTATAAAATTATAGTATATAAATATATAAACAGATATGAGGGTGATAATTTATGATATTCATGCATAATTTATTTTAGATGATAGTCTTTATGCATGGATTTAGGCCGTAGTGTGTGCCGGTGTATGTGTATTTTGTGCTTCCTTTATTGCCGTTTCAATCCACTTTTAACACTTTTTTTATTTTATTACTTATAATTTATAACTGGTGCTACAAAATATTACTTAATAAAGTCCATGACAAGGAAATTATATATCGATTAATTGTTGAAAAACTATTCCATGGCAAAAAAAAGTAGCATCCTCAAAATGGAATGGCCATAGCGTTCTTGAAATAGAAAGGTGATGGTGACATTATATAAACTGAAAAATAATACCAAATATTGTTATTTTGCACATAAAACACTATAACCTTGAAAGTTATGGCCATTCCATTTGAAAGATGGGACTTTTTTGCCATGGTTAATGGTTTTCTGAGAAGCTGAAACTGCTAATTAATGTCGCAAGAGCCGTAGCGAAGATGCTTACAATTTACAAAGATGTTTAATTTTGGATATTACTATAAGTTTCGACAACTTTATATTCAAATTTGGAGCTACATTATTACGGATCTATATATTCCTTCCCCCCCTGAAGCTATGGTATTGCGGATCTATATACATCTCCTCTTTAACATGAATGATGAATCCTTAATACAGAGATGGATATCAACAGTTCTCTCGTCATTTGTTTCGTATTCTTAACAATGCTCAGTAATTATCTGCAGCAGCCAACAGTCGACCAATTTCATTTTTCAAAATATTCCTCGAATAGAAATTGAAATTGGAGAAGACACGAGCCAGGAAATAAAAGTAATGACGAAGATGTTTACTTTTTGACTGTGCTGCAGTTTTAGACGACATCGAGTTTCTTATTTTCAATTTCGAAACTACATATTTACCTTTCTTTGTTCCTTTATCTGTCCAATCTGCTGCTTACTCTAGAATCTATATAAGCCGGTAAAATGTCACTAAATATGTAATCATGAAAATATTTAGTGTTAGCCGAAGACCTCTGTTATATACCCAATTTGGTAAACTTTAAAAATGGGTTAAGCAGGTTTTTCGAAATATCTAATAATCTAAATTGTAATAGAACAACTCGCCAAACAAAAAACTATATAAAAAGTTAAGCACATGATTTGCGAAGTATGAAAATGTTCTAACACACCCTTACCTTCATCAAAAGCATAACGGGACTGATTTCTTAAGTTACTGGAAACATGTTAACTAAATGAAACAAGACTTAGTTGGGAGCACATGTACAAAAGTAATCAACGATCTTGCAAGCAAATGTAGTCTCAAGAGGTTGATATTCATATATTTTTTCAAAAATAAACATTTTAAAAATCGAAATAAGCAATCTGAAGATGAAGGGAATTAGAAGCCGGTTGTGTCATTAAATAGAAAATTAATCCACAAATACAATCTTAATCTCAAAACCTTCTGATATCTTTAGGCGGCTTAAAGTGGAGAGGGTGAGTTTCTGGGGTGGCATACTCATCCTCCTTCCACATTTTTATTGTCTTATCAGCTTCACATGTGACAAGCCTTGTCCCTGTAATGTCATATGACATTGCGTATATACCGGCTTCACTGTCGAGCGACCCTGCAATTAAATAAAACAAACATCAAATACGTATTTTTGGTTTTATCTCTTTATTTACAAGAGGACATAATATATAATACGCAGATGATATATTACCAGGCTGTACTATAGTTTGGCTTTGCTGGAAATTATGACCACTCTTCCAGTCCCAAAACCACATACTTCCATTATCACCTGAAAAAAACAGTTGAATCGAGTCATTTCAAAGAGAGGGCAGGCCTGTTTGGTGGTTCTTTCAGTTTCTAAAACCATGTGCTTGTTCTCATGCTTACAGTTTCAAGCCCAGAAGCAAGTAGTCTTTTCATAAACTTTTAATATCAGTTTACCAGACAGATAACAAATCTAGCAAAAACAAGTAAAAGTCCACAATTGTAGTGCCTTTTTATTGAAAACCAACCCCGTATTAGAACCCTGTTTGTCAAACGCATGCAGAGTTTTTGATATATTGAAGCAATTTCTTTTGGAACAACTTAAATTCACGAACAAAAAAAGAAGCAGATAATCAATAATAAGCAATTACAAAAAGAACATTCAAGAACATAAACGTGACGTTCTCACCTCCTGTAGCCATCACACCCTCTTCATTTACTGCCATGGCATTAATTATGGTTCTTTGCTGAGAGCTGCAGGAGCAAAAAGGCCAGGAATTAGAGTATGAAAGTGCGCGAACAAAGGAAAGAATAAAATTTGTCTCAAAAAAACATAAGAGAAGAATAGCAAACAAGAAAAGAAGGAATCATTACGGATGCTGAGAAAAATAATAGTAACACGTTATATTATACATATATATAAAATAAATATACAGGAATAAAGAACACTTACAGCATGTTGTGCATAAATTCTCCTTTAGGGAGGTTAAACTTTTTAATGTTGTCTGCCGATCCCGAAGCAAAAGAATTCCTGAACAATGATATAAAAATTGAGATCCTCACATGAAAATTAAAGAGTTAATGAAAGTGACAATTCAAGGAATAACAAAATTCTTTTAAGTGCATACTCTTTAGGATGCGGTGCAAGAGCTCGTACAGATTTTTTGTGATGTGTTAGAGTCGCCATAGCAGAACCTATCGGATAAAACACAACAAATCTTGTGAATACTAACACACTGAAAAGAGTAGAAAAGAAATAGAAAGAACGTAAAAGGAATCATTACCCTTTCGTAGGTCCCAGAATTTAATTGTCGAATCATGAGAGCCAGTAACGACTTGAGGGTCCTGGAACCAAAAATTGAAAAAATAGGTCATGCTACGATGCAAGTTTAGCTACAGATAAGAGAGTTGGATTTATTATGGATCCGTAAAGCACACTTTAAAATATTGAAACTTTTAGAGTTTTTGGCTCAAGGGATACCATTTAAGAGCTTGTCTTGACACCTACTTTTATAATTTATCACTTCTATACTCTTGTCATTTAGATCCCTCATCACATATGTAATTAATTTCCTCATAGGAGATATTCTAGCTCCCCAGTCTCCTGAGGACATTTTCTGACATGCTTGCGACAGTAAACATGTACTCTAGTTTAGGGAAAACTATACAGCTCGAAAGCGTTGTGACTTTGCAAATGCATATAAATAATAAATAAACTTAAAACATATGAGAAACTGTTTTTTTTTTTTTCAAATATAAGAAAAAGATTACCCTACCGTAGGTCGAGTGAAAACAGAGCAAACTGTATTCTCATGTCCGGATAGAGCGTGAACTTGCATTTTACTCCGGATGTCCCATACCTACAAATATGACGTAGACTCAGCTAAGCAGGTAAAGTAAAATGATTGAATAGACAATTAGCAAACTAAAGGAGAGGGGTCAATGATGTAAACTTACTCGGCACACGGAATCACGACCTCCAGTGAGGAGAACGTCAATAGTTGGATGCATAGCCAAGCAGTAAACACCACTTAAATGACCATGATAAGAACGAATAACCTGTAAAAAGGAAATTCGGGGATCAGCAATCTTATACTAAGTTCAACATATACTTTTAAATTAAAATAAAAATACAACTCAGAAACGCAAGCCAACCTTGTTCTGCTCAAGGTCCCAGCACTTGACTAGTTTGTCATCACCAGCAGAGAACATATATGTGTGTCTATTACTTATGGCAAGACCTGTAAAGATAATTATACGTTTTAACATTTGACCATACCAAACTCCCAAGTAATAACTCGCTAAAGTAGCACCCAAGTCATGAGTCACTAACATAAAGGACAAACATATATCAATGACTAGTGACAGCAAATAAATACCTCGTACTTGTTCAATGTGTCCAGTAAGCGTGAGCTTCAGCCTTCCACTTCCCACATCCCATATCTGCTCATCAAATGGAGTGCAAAGAAGGAAAACGGCTTTTAGAACATGGGCAAAAAAATATATGGAAAACACTTGCTATTAGGAAGAAATTTGATTTAAACTGTAAGTCTCTATTGAACTCATACCGGTATCACCCAAATACTTTCCCAAATTTGTGCTAGAATTCCTATCTATGTACACATAATAAGATTTAAAATAAAATAAAAATACACATAATATTTTAGACCTTTGGCTTTCCATATATTGATACGGAGTCACGCTTTTACAAACTTCAATTACTAGACAAATGTTTTGAAGTGTTTCATAAAATTGAACATTCAAGGGGATTCAAGAACTTGTCACTTTCTATAGACAAGAAAGACATGTAGACCTTTATATCTACCAGTATCAGAATTAAATGGTAACTGTACCTTGATTGTACGATCAGCGGAACCAGTAGCAAACCAAGAATTACTTGGATCAAATGCAACTGATCTAACCCATCCCAAATGCCCACTGATTACCTGCACAAGTTTATATTTAAGAGTGTCAATCAACAGGTGCAACTCTGACGTGTAAAATAAAGTTATAACTTATAACATAATATATCTCTATATGAAAACAGACTATATCACAGAGCACACAAAATAGCATGTAAACGTTACATCCCTAGTAACAGCAGAATGATTTCTGAAGTAAAAGCACTACAATTTGCATGAAAAGCTTAATTATACAACAAGGCACTGCCCAAATACGCTTTCTTTACATACCTTCCAAAAAGCGAACATTACTCACTTGGATATAAATAGGAGAAATATTTCATTATCAAACATTAACTTACGAAATAGACCAACCCCACCGTCTAAATATATATTGAACAAAAAGTAACCTTCTTGACGAGAGATGCAAACAGGTATTGACAGAATCATGTTCCTTAGTTCTTCAAATTCATTACCAAAACGGAATACTACCCTCATGTTTGTATTTCATTTATGAGAAGAACGGAACAGAAGGCATTAATACATTGCCAACTTACCCTGTAGTTTTTCCATGGCGCTCTCCATTGTGGTTTCGGCCATCTACTTGGGATTCTTTCCATAAGGGCCGAAGTTGAGTAATTCCTGAAAGACATAAAAAAATGTTGGAAAACATGTTACTATACAGAACTGATAAAGGAAAAAATTTCAAGTACTAGTTCATTTATCAGAAAGCAAGGAAATACGATAAAAAAGATCAAGCTATTCATTAAACAGAACTACAGGGAATTATACTTTTAATGTCTCAAATAACAAACCATATAATGACTATTCCTGGTGATTAAATGTGCTTATAGAGGATGACAGACATACCCATTACAATGCATAAGCATCATGGAATGAGTACTAAAAGTCACCAAAACAGTTGAGGCCAAGGTAAATAAGAGCTATGCACATAACCTGATCTTGTGAGACTTAACATTAGACAGAAACCAAAATACAAAAGAACCAAATAGATGATATACAGTTGTACTGGTTGTCCCGAAAACACATATCTTGGGACTTTTCGTAGGGTAAGAAAATATACTTCCATAAATAAAGTAGCCAGTCATCCTACCCTACATTACTCCAAAAGCCTAAGCTGAAAAGACGGAGATATGTATACTTGTATACAAAGAGAGAGAGAGAGAGAAGACAATAACCTGTCAGATGATCCGGAAGTAGAAATAATGGCACTGCCTTTCCCAGAAGTGCCAACATCAGAACTGGCATATTAAAAATGACCACCAAGTCAGTTCCATCAGATACACATAAACCTCGGGTCCTCAAAAAGTCTCATGATCTAAGCGAAAGTAAATCGTAATATACTAATGTATAGTAAACCAAGGGAACAAAAGCCAAAAGGCCATTCAGACAAAATAAGGTGATTTTTCTTTGAAACATGATACTAATAAGTAGACGAATACGAAAACTTGAAATTAAGCAAGTTTCTATGTATTCCCATTTAAAATCAGCATCAAAATAAGTACGCACCCCTTTGTTTGTATCGTTGGCCCAGCAACTAAATCTGTTCGAGTTCCCCCGTTTTGAGTTATCCTTGAATTTTCAGGTCCTACATTAAAAAAAAGAGTAATCAGGGTCAAGACAACACAGGGCATAATAGGTACAAGAATTTGAAAGTACAAGTAATCTCCAAACGAGGACTGATACTGCAACCAAACACAAAACTAACAAGCAGAGAGACGAGTACCTGGAAGAGCTAAGGCATTCGAGGGGACAGCAGCTGTTTGATCTTGAGAAGCTGCTCTGATTTGAGTCGAGGGCTGAGTTGTGCTCTGTATCCCTCCACACTCGATATTAAACTACACGACATGTTACATTATTAGTGAAAATGCAATCCGAAGACAGTGATAGTGAAAATTTAACAAGTCCGACAGTTTTTTATCAATTGTTTATACTGTCAAACACAAATTTAAATAAAATCACTGCATCCACAAAATTATATAAAATACCAACCTTATGGCTCATTCGTATCTTCTTACTGCATAAGAGGAAAAAAAACACAAATACAGGAAACCAATCAGTACCCATAACTTAAACTATGAGTCCAAAAATTAAACATATGCCTGATTGACAACGAGAAACATGTATATTGGATAAATTTGAAGGGGAAATATACCAAATTACGAGCTACGCGATTGGTCCTAAAAAAAATTTCTCCTTCTGAGAACAACCGAGTTGGTTCTAAAAAATATTTTCTTGAACTGATATGGAAACACCTTCAAATAGATGTTCCAAAATTTGAAGTCAAATTTAGAACTAAAGCACAAGCAAAAGATTACCATACTACAACCAAACACATAACTAAATCCAAAAACTTGAAAATAGATATCAATCGTTATTATTTTAGTAAAATTTTTTAGAACGACGAACATGAAATTAGGGTTTTACATAGACAAAGTAGATCAAACTATAGTGTTACTTTGCGGCATTGCTATAACTTACTCCTTTAAATATATCATAGTATGGCGTGGTTTTACAACTGTTATAGAAATTTGGTGATCCACAATAAAAAGTAGTATTTTTGTTCCCAAAACTCATCCTTGAACTAAATAACAAAGGCCATGAATTTCGTTTATTCCTAACTAATAAAAAAAAGCAAGGAAACCCAGTTAGTAAACTGAACAAAATATAATTAGTCTCGAGCTTATTTACTAGCAGCTTTTAAGCACATAGTCTGCCTAAATAATACCGCTCAAAGCTATATCGATTTGTTGGCATGGAATTTTACGTAGTTATAATTTGCATAAACCCAAAGTCTTGCCAAGTCTCAAGCGATAACAATTTAATTATCTAAAAGCTGAAGTAGAACAAACCTTCAACCTAAACTATATAGTCTATCTTACAAGAAGATGAAAATTAGAGCTTATAATTGGAAAATCTATAAAACATTATACAACTAGATTAAGATTCTACAGAGAAGCTTCAAATCTCAATAAACAATATGAATTAGAAACTCCAAACCAATAATAAAAACAACATACACATACATAAATAGATATAGATATAGATATAGATATAGATATAGATATAGAGAGAGAGAGAGAGAGAAACCTAAGTGGATTGGGAGGAGGGGAAAGAGAGTGGATAGGGGAGAAGAGATCGAGAGATCTTTTTAATGATTTTATTATTATATTCTTAATCGATTTTGCCTCCACTTTCTCCATCGTCGCCATCACCATCACCTTCACCTTCGCCTTCGCCGTCGCCGCCACACTCTTTTTTTTTTATATATCTATTTAGAGAGAGAGAGAGAGAGAGAGAGAGAGAGAGAAATAGATTGTTTGTTTCGAGCTATTATTTCAAGAAAAAACGTGTTTATACTAACATGTAATATTGTATTTTTACTATTTGGGTCCCTCGTCTATTCACTTCTATCTAATTAAGGACTCACCTAACAATTATTGATGGAAGTGTAGTTTGGATTATTTCTTTTAGGGATTTAGCGGAATCGCATTCACTACCACTAGTTAGCTCTTAACCGGTCTATATAAGCAAGATTTGGTTACTTATTTCGAAATTAAGATTTGTTTGTTTATTTTAATGTGAAGATATTACCTTGTCAAAAAAATCTGTTAACTACCTTCTAATATTGCATTTTACTAATTACTATTAAGGTCTTCGTCTATTGATTTTCATCTAACTAAAGGTCCGCTAACAATTATTGATGGAATTGTAGTCAGTGTTTCTCGTATTCGGAAATTTGCTTTTAAGAGAATCCAATCGAATTGCGTTCACTACTAGTTAGCTATGAACTGGTCTATACTTAGATGAAAATAGGTTAATTAAAAAACTTTAAAGGTTTGATACCAAAATGATAAAACTCAACCTATTACAAATTTCCCCCATGTTATATTTGTTTTACAATTTTCCTAAATGGAATTTAAGATTTGTTCAAATAAATTAATTGACACACGTTTGTATAACAATGATGAAGTATAAACAACATTACATATTGATATCTTAAACGAATTGGCCAAAATGTCGAGTAGAATCATTTGGTAAGCCAAACACCTTCACAAGGCAAGCGCTTTTCCTTGGACGACAATTGGGCAATGATTTTGCTTCTCGAAATTTTAAAAAACCCAGTCATCAACATTATCGTGAAGGGCTAAAGTCCTAAAATATGCATATACTCGCTAGCAAATCGAGATTGGTTGATAAAGTACGCGTTGTTAGCTAAAGCATCTCCTGAGTGTTGGAATTTTGTATTTATACAAAATGGTTTTTGTCCAACTTTGACAGATCGATATAGATGGTTTAGATTTCATGAAATCGTATGTGCTCGGTACGGAACCGAAGTACTATTCCATAACCATTATTTGTAAATAAAAATCGATAACAATAAATAAATTAGTTTCGGTGCTAATCAAAAGATAACGTGACACATTAACTAGTCATGACAACAAAGTATTAATCTATTTTCTGCATACAGTTATATTTATAGAATCCAACTTTGATATTAAATAAAAATCATTAGACTTATGGTTGAAACAGGCTAGCATTTAACCACCACAAGATGTGATTGTCAATTTGGCATATTGTTAGACATGAGTGCGATATATTTATCTCTATATCAATGAGCTGGATTTAAAATGTATTTATATATATATACAAAAGTGAAATATGCTTGTAGGTAGGGCCGGGTTCGGTTCGGTCCGGTTCGATTTTTGGCAAAACCGAAACCGAGTATATTTTTCGGTTCGTTTTTTTTCGGTTTCGGTCTTTTTATTTTTTGGACCGAACCGGACCGGTTTTTTCGGTCCAGTTTCGATTTTTTTCGGTCTTTTTCGGTATTTTTCGGTTTTACTGAAAACCGAAACCGATCCGAAATTTTTTCGGTTTTTCGGTTTCGGTCTTTTTCGATTCGGTTCGATTTTTTCGGTTTTCTGCCGAGCCCTACTTGTAGGTAGTGATACGTACTGATTTTGACTTATTCACATGCTAAGCCATAATTGTAATCTTATTTTTATTTCATGTTGGTCTTATTAAAATTAACATACTTCTTATATATATATATATAGTTTCGTATTGTTCAGTTAGAGCATTGAAATATTGAGCTCAAATGAATGTGCGCTTGTGACAATCTAGGTAGGTGAACTTACAAATTAATCACTAAAACATGGAATGTTTTTGTCATATAGAAATTTGATTCCTGATGATAATTATCATTATGATCACTTTCCAATACTTCGAGATCAGCCGTCCAGCGTTGATCGGCAAAAAGATAGCCAGCCATCGAGCTCGAAGTTCCAAACCATGATGTAGCAGTATGAAAAATAACGCCGGAATAAAAAGAAAAAAAAGGAGTTTCCTAGCGATAAAACTTAATTATGAGAATATTACAAAGAGTTTGATACAAAGACCAATATTCACTTAAACATGCTTAGCTTATAACAATAGTTTTTTTTTTTAATATAAAAAATGTTCTTTTTTTTTAATAAACAATAGCTTAAATTTGATTACCGTATTCAACCAATAATTTGAAAAGTACTGTGTGATCATGAGTTACTAAATGTTACATGTCATTGGTGGGAAGCAGAGTCATTGGATCTGTTATTAAATTTAAACTGTAACAGATCCAATGACTGTGAGAAGTAAAGTAACTCTGACTCAGAGTTAAGTGCTCTGTTTCGTGTCTAATCACTATCATGTTTGACAATTGACATATACATACGCATGCATGCACATGCTAATATAAATATTCTTTTCCATGTCATTTGGTATGGAAAATTATTGTATTTTCAATCTTACAGCGTCTTAAAATTCTGTCACACTCACCTTCCCTGTTCTTTCACTCTTATAGTCTCCTATATATATATATATAGATAGTATACATAATACATATTTATTTATAAATACAACTCATAAACCAAGCAAGCAAAATAACTAAATTTAAACAATGTTGGATCAAGACCACCGTGGTCCGCCCCATGCGATTGTGCTAGCAGTCGTGATACTAGCGATGATGGTGGTGCCTACAATGATAGGTGAACAAGGCGAAGCCGTTTTAGAGTTTGTATCCGAAACTCTCAGCCCTATCGGTCTTCTTCTTCTACCTGTTGGGCTTTTGATCGTAATCCAGCTGCTTTCTGGTGGTTCAGCAGTTTCCAGTGCGTTTTCCGGCGGACAGCCTGATAGTATTCACCGTGTTAGTGGGTCGCCTGTTGGTGTCGCGCTATTTCTTGTTATTATTTTGTGTCTTCTCTATTGCAAAGTCAGTATTTTCGGAGGCGGTGACGATGATTCAGATGAGTAATTTGGTCACAACTTTTACAATATTTTGATCTAGAAAAATGATTCTTGCAAAGCGGTTTGAATCGGAAGTGTATGGGGAAACTTATTGTGATTTTTGGAACTGTATTTTAGTAAAGTACTGATTGGTTTAGTAAATGTAATTACTATTGATTTTGGTAATTTGGTTTTCTTTTTCTTTGTGTACTTGCATTGCATATAGTGGTTGAAATAGTGTAGGAGACATTAAGATGGAAATGTGAGTAGCTGAGATTTCGTTATTGCACAACCAATTGCTAACACATTACGTTATATATTTTCTTTTCTGTTTTTTTTTTTCAATAAAAGGAATTATTTGGTAAATCTAGGTTATGTAACGTGTGACTACTATTTCAATTAAAAGTAATTCTGGAACAGATTTATACAATAGAAGTTAGAAATAATTAGGACCATAGTCCAGACTTGATCGATGGACGGGGCGAGGCGATCCTGAGTTTGTCTCTGAAACTTCTGAAAAATTTATGTAGCTAAAACCCAAGTTATACATGAGTTTTGCTTTACTATCTCATTGTTTGAAATTACTGGATTTTCGAAATTGACTTTTATAGATTGGAAGATTAAGTTTTGCTTGTTATGTTTGATCAGAGCTGTGTTCTCTTTAATTAGTTATTCTTAAGCATTTGTAAGAGATTATCCTTAATTAACTCTTAGATCAATAGACTATATACCTACCATAACAAAATTTCGATATAACAATTGTCAAATTCTGAATCGAAATTTCTGTAAGACGACATCAATAGTTTGTTAAATTCATGTTCATACGATTCGCGAGCTGATACTCTACCGAGCTTGTAAAACATTTCAATCCAAAATCGATTTCTGTAAGCATCTGATTTGGATTGTATGACTTTGCTATCAAGAAGAGCAAGTTATAAGTTGTGAATTTTAATAGTTTAAGCATTTACTAATTTTCATAACTCGAATATACAAGCATTAATAGTTATGGCAGTGAAAATCCAATAGCAATTCTCCGTTCCATATTATTTGTCTACTACGAATCTAGATGTATTTTGATATGCATAATTGTTATATCTACAGTGCTGAAATGAAAATTTTTAGAAAAATTTTACAAAAACAAATTTAATTTGAGTATATATACAAGTTTTTTCAAATTTGTCATTTTAACAATTTTGTTACGATTTTTTTTCCATATAAAATGCACGGAATTCCCGTTGTGGACTTGAACGGAGCCAGTAATATTTTAGTCCTCTAAAGTGTCGGTGCAAGGGTAATAACTACAATATTTCTTGAGGAAGACAATTGGCCACAATTTTCTACTCTTTCTCACTGGCACCGAGATTCTTCTAAAATTAAGTTATTTAAAAATTTATAAATAGTTGATTCTTTCTCAAGTACACATGAATCGACAAAAAAAAAGAGACGTATACCAGTACAACACTTGGTTAGATGGACACTAAAATACTACTCGACCCACGAGTATAATTTTAATCGATTAATAACTTGTATCAAAATTATCGGAATGAAATTTTTTAAAAGTTGATTATATAGTTTAAATGTTAAATTTTATTATTAGATTTTAAAATAATTCATTTCGACAATTTTGATATAAGATATTAGCTGATCAAAATTGCATGTAATTTCGTAATTAACAATTAAATGGTAACGAGATAGCAGTAACACATGCATGGTAATGCATTTTTTGGCGTAAAAAGTATTTTAATAGTGGGAAAAAAAACGTTAATTTGCTCACGAAATTGGAATCCAGTATGTATATATATATGGTCTGTCTCAATATGCTGAATCAAATTACTACTTATTACTTTATGAATAAACAAAATAGAATTTACATTTTTTATCAGCTATATATATAGTCCATAGATGTGCCAATGCTATATAAACTATATAATAAAATATTCCTTATGCACAGACCATGCCCTAAACGGAGTAGGAATCATGAAATAGTTTCCACGGGTGCGATGATCGATGAAAAACAGAGTCTAGACGTAATGTTTAAGTAGAATAAAAAAGATCGGAAACCATACACTTCAAAATATGTCTCTGTGACTAATAATGCTTAGTACCCAAAGAAATCGGCTGGAATTTTAGGCCTTAAACTTCGGATATGCTCCGAGCTTCCGTTGCTATGCCATATTTTGGGATCAAGGATGCGTTGATGAATTTTTGTTTACCTTTTAAGTTTTTACACCTGAAATGTAAGATTTAATTATATACTGAGAAATGTTTGATAATTGGCCACAATAATTATTCTAATTAAGATGGTAGGAGTAGATATAAAATAAATCAAACTCAAAAAGTCCTTTATACCATTATCTACAAACCTGATTTGCTTTGTTTTGTTGAGTATTGGTCTATTGGAATTGGATACAAAATGTAGTTGAGTCACAAAAACCGGTGACACGGTCAAGAAATATAGCTCGAGACTATAAATGATGGTCGAATATCAAATGAAATTTCAAACTGATCAGTGCATTTGGAACGTCATAACAGGTTAACGGACTGATTATACGACCATCTTTCTGAACCCTATAGTCGTTATCCAGACAAGATTGTTTGTACGGTAATTGTACCATAATTAATAGTTCCATAACCAAAAACAAGATAAGATAATTTAATGATTTTGAAAACATAGACGTATTTTACATGAAAATCTAAAAATATTGTAAAAATAAGGAGTAAATAGAGTGGTTGTGAAAAGTAAAGGGATGTTAAATGTAAATAAGTGAAAGAATGAATGAGCAAAAAAAGAGAAAAGGGGGGGTTGGGTTGTGAAATAGCATTAAAAAGTAAAGTAGTAAAGTAAAAAAGAATAAAATAAATAAATAAACAAAGAATAAGAATGAAGAGAATGGATGAGGAGAAGAATGGAATGGACAAATTTTTAGAATCATTGAGTTTTATGTAATTAATAGCATGAACAAGTTAAATAATGTTACTAAAAATTATGAAAATATGTTTATTAGTAGATATTGGAAGCTTAGCCCGAACTTTGTTGGCGATTAAACTTCATACCCTATTAATTTATTGTAATTGTTTGTTCGGATTGTACATATTCATTTATACACGGTTCGTTTAATCTTAAAAAAAAAAAATGGGAATGGAAAGAATGGAGGGAAAGATGAAGGAATTGGAAGAGGATCAAAACCATTTAAATAACGAGATTACCCCGACTCAGACTACTACTACATAATAATAATAATAATAATAATAAACCCATACCACCACAAAACCACCGCTCTAACTCTCTTTCACCTCTTCGTCGCCGTCCCGGAGATACCGGTCGATACGCTTCTCCTCTCAGCCGGATACCTGATATGGCCTCGACTACTCATACATCATCATCAGGAATTATTAATAATAATAATATGAAGTTTAGTGAAATGCAATATCTGAATATATTGCACTCTATGGGTCAAGCTGTTTAGTGAAATGGAAAACATATTATTAATGGTTTTTTCATGCTTTTGATTATTGGTATTAAGTGAATTATTTAAGTAACATTGGACAGCACAAATTAGTTTATTCAAGTTGCATTTAAAAAAGTTTGGTGGTACACCTTCGTTATTTGACCTTGACAGCTTGGTGTTTAAAGATCCCCTTTTCTTTGCGCTTAAATTTTTTACATTCGGACTCAACTAATGTTCTATGTTGGGTTCGATATTAGGGTTTGGTATCCTAATTAAATACATCACTTTTGCTATTACATAATTTCACTTTTACTGTAACATCCCAGACCCGGGGTGTTACATGGCTGAATAACACGTGTGGCGGCACGTGCTAAACAAACCCTAAAAGAATAATTATTAAACACTCGCTACATAACTCATTAAATAACCTCAAATTTCTAGCAAAAGCTTCATTAAATAGAATCTCGAAAATTACGTTCATTACAATAACTTAATCTCTTACAAACTAAAATAAAAATGTAATCGCAGCGGAATTTAACACATAATTTTAAAGGTCTGTCTGGTCCCGACTAATTTGATTTCAACTCTATGTACCTGAAAAGGTTATAAAATCGAGAGGTAAGCTAAACGAGCTTAGTGAGTGATAAATCTTGCAATATAATATATAGGGTCAGAAATAGGTTTTCCATATTGTCGTTTTCTTAAAAAAAAAAACAATATTTTTATTTTCAACAAAATTCCCAAAACATGAATATAAATAAAATTGTAGTAGGATTTAAACAATCTTCTTAAACGTTTTAGTGGTGTGATCAATACGATAATATAAATTAGATATTTATCTAGATTGGATTTTCCAATCCTAGGTGGACTCTATAGGTCTCTTTTATTCATTGTATTCACACTTTCCGAATATCTTTTCTATGATTGGACTTTCCAATCCTACGTGGACTCTAGAGGTCTCTTTAATTGCACCGGTACTTCTCAAATATCTTTATATCATTTTTTTTTCTCAACTTAAATCTTAAATATAATAACATAATGATCACAAAAATAAAAATAAACTTTCTTTCAAAATCTTATACGTTCATCAACGTATATAACATTTCACTTCTTTACGTTCATCAACGTACACAAATAACATTACTCTTTTGAACCTGCAACTTTGCAATGATATATATATATATATATATATATATATATATATATATATATAATTTTGATACCTTTAAAATATAATTTCAACATGCAAATATTTATTAAAAATGCAATGGTATTTTATAATAGCAACTAAGAGAAACCACTCACGTATATACGAAACCCGAAGAATCCAAATATTTCTTAACCACCATGTATAGTACCAGGACCAAAATTATTTCTCTATCTATACGGATATATATAATATATAGTGTAGACATATGAATATGTAAAAGGTTTTGTATTATATACAGTCATTTTAAACGGTTACGGAAAAGTGAACAGACAAGTTTAATACAATAGTTAATGCATCATTGAAATTTATGTTACTAATACTCTTTCTATTACCAAACTCTATAGTATCACACGTAACATTTTCATTCTAATACCATATGTATGTAACTCTATGAGTGAATGTGGCTAATTAATGAATATGTAACATCTAGAATTAATACGTAGTATAGATCATATGTGGCCTAATGCATTTTAATTTAATATAGTAATGAGTATTACACTAAATTTAGAAAACAAAACGTTAGGCAGTTTCTACACATTAATTGTTATTATAGCATGGTTGTCATATTGTATTTTGAACATGAATTATAAGGTTACTCCTAAAGTTAAAAATTACTAGCAATGTGTAAAACTATTAAGAACAATATATAAAATAATACGGGATTTTACATTTACCATTTTTGAATATCAGGAAATTTTCAAACTCTGACGTGTTGGTTGCTTTTGGTATATTTAAGTTTCCCCTTGTAGCTCGAAGTGGGAAGATAAGAAAAATGGTGGCTGATGCCAAGAATTTAGATTCTTCAAAGCTAGAACTCCCTAACTTGCCAGGTGGTGCTCAATCCTTCGAGCTAGTTGCTAAGTTTTGCTACAGCATAAACTTTGAGATCAATTCTGCAAATGTAGCGAAACTGCGCTGCCGAATATTTGGAAATGAGCGAAGATTATTGTAAAGAGAATCTAATTTCAAGGACAGAATCCTATTTAGACGAGGTGGTCGTTAATTCTCTTGAAAATTCCGTGCAAGTTCTTTCTTCTTGTGAGGCACTAATTCCTATTGCAGAAGAGTTGGGGATTACAGAGCAATGTGTCAGTGCTATTGCTGTGAATGTGTGTGAGCAGCTAGATATCAACAATGGTCCCGTTGAGTGGTGGATTGAAGATCTATCAGGACTAGGAATCGACTCTTATCGTAGAGTAGCGATGGCATTGGTAAAAACCGGTGTTCAGATGGATAGTATTATTAAGTCTTTAATGAATTATGCTCAAACGTATCTAAAGGGTATTGGAAAACAGCAAATCTTGAACCCCGCAAAGCCAAATCCTGGATTGGTAAATAACGGCCAGAAGGCAATTCTTGAGACTCTCGTGACCCTTTTGCCCTCAGAAAAGTGCTGTTTTATTCCATTAAATTTTATTTTTGGGATGTTAAGGATGGCGATTTGGGTAGATGCTACACTTTCTTGCAGGCTTGAGCTTGAGAGGAGAATTTCCTTAAGGTTAGAGATGGTTTTGCTCGATGATTTGCTTATCCCATCTGTCCAAGCTGGTAACTCATCTTTTGATGTAGATACGGTGCTTAGAATTTTGGCGCACTTTTTACATAGACTTGAGGAAGAAGAACAAAAACAAGAACAAGAACAAGAGAAACAAAAACATGAAAATTGTGGGTATGAATCAGACAGGTTTGGTTCTCCGAGCCATGAGTCGGTTTTGAAAGTTGGACGACTTGTCGATGAGTATTTAGCGGAAATTGCTTTGGATCCTTATATCAGTCTTCAATGGTTTGTTTCTGTGGTAGAGGTGTTGCCAGATTATGCTCGAGTCATTGATGATGGGTTATACAGAGCAGTTGACCTCTATCTGAGAGTGAATTTCGATATTCCTAATGTCCTTTAAGCATTAATGTCCACAAGTGCTGACAGATGTTTTTCCATCTTTAAGTGCTAGTAGTTCCGTAGATTTCGAAAAGTTGAAACATGCAATTTGGTTGTTGAGTGCAAGTTTTACTTCAAATTCTGTAGATTGCCAACTGCCTGTGAAATCAGTAAAATTCTGAAATTCGAAGCATTAGTCAGTTATGGGAAGTTTCATTGTTTGTTTGTGTCATACATTATGAGGTATGAGGTAAATATTTCCACTATTCTCCTACCTAAGATGGTGATTCCATTGCTTCTGACTTTTTATTGTTTTCATTATCTCGAGTCTTAGGTGTAAATAAATTAAATCATTGTTTGGAAGACATCTTATGTCTTTTTCTAGAGTTATGAAACAACAGTTACAATGTAAGTAGGGCCGGATGAAAACCCGAAAAAACCGAACCGAAAAACCGAAACTTTTTTGGGTCGGTTTCGGTTTACAATAAAACCGAACCGAAAAAACCCGAAAACCCAAAAAAAATCGAAAAAGACCGAAAAACTAAAACTAAAACCGAAAAAACCCGAAACCGGACCGAAAAAAACCAGTAAGGTTCGGTTCGGTCCAAAAATAAAAAGACCGAAACCGAAAAATCTGCTCGGTTTCGGTTTTGCCAAAAACCGAACCGAACCGGACCGAACGCAGCCCTAGTTACTAGGCGAGAAAACAGAGACTAATAGAACACCAACTCAGAGTTTTCATGTAACTGGTTACATATGTTGGCTCTTCTTGTGTTATTAACTATCTATGTTAACTTTTTTTTAAAAATAAAAACAGGCTCATCCAGTGTTACCAGAGCAAGAATGTAAGAAGCTATGCAAACTGATAGACTGCCAAAAACTCTCCCAAGAAGCCTGCAACCATGTTGCGCAAAACGACAGGCTTCCGCCCCAAATGGCGCTTCGAGTTCTCTACTTCTAACAAGTCCGCCTAAAAAACTCTCTCTCTTTTGGCTCGAGAGATGCTTTCTTATCTCAGAAGATCAGTAGCAACATCCCGAGCGCAGCCATGTCACCACGAGACAACTACGCCTCTTTGAGAAGAGAAAATCGGGAGCTTAAACTTGAGATATCGCGAATGAGAGTAAGATTAACCGAGCTTCAGAAAAATCAAGTTGTTATGAAGCAAGGGATGGTGGAAAAGACCAGGAATGGAAAGAAGTTTTTGTGCTCTTTCTCAAAAGGGATTGGTAGGATCATTTTTAAGGGCCCCGGGCTTGGAAAAAAGGCTTAGGGTGAAGTAAAACACAGGAAAAGTCGGAGGTTTTCTGTTTTCTAATCATGTTTCAGATACGTACCGTCTTTTGTTTCGATGATAGAATAATTGGGTATAACTAGCAGTAATTATATGGTTTGGCATAATGATAATAGGATGATTAACGTATATTAGAGTACTTATGTATCACTTCTGTAATCTCTTAGGCTTTAGAGAACTTCCCTTTTTTTCTGAAATGATACTTGGTAAGCTTCCTATTCTCATCAAAATATCCATGAAAAAGCAAGGTAACACCTTTACAATTTAACTTTAATTCCACAACTTCATCTTAGAAACCGCCTTTTGCGATAACACATTTTGGGTTTTTATACGGGGGTATTTCTATTGCGATAACACATTTTTTTTCCATTTGTTGGAGAATGTTACTCTCTCAACCTGCCTTAGTCTGATGTATGTACGTGCGATCGGAACCACAACATAATTTTTGGGTTGCTAAAAACCAGTATCGGCTCAAATTTTATTCATCTAGGTGGGGAGTAAAAAAAATTCTACCTTAAAAAAAAAAAAACCTTTTGTAATGTTCATTTCAAAAAAAAAACATCACCCCGTCGGTATATGTTTTGGCTAACAAAAGAGCCGGCTTTGCCAAAAAATATAAACTTCAGTTTTTTGAAGAACCAGTTTAAAAATCCCACCTAAAAAATATAATTTAATGAAAAGAACATAAAGAGCCAAATTTATATTTGATACTCAAATTACCAAAAACGAGTAAATAAAGTTAAAAAATTATTTTGTTTTCCTTTGGAAATCCGCTCAAATTGTTAAAACCTTAAAGAAATGTTTATGAAATGTTACATAATTTATTTTTGACAAAATTTTAAATTTATGGACAATATATTGATCAAAATTGAATTTTTAGGTTTATACCTTATTGTTTTCTCTAAATTATTTGCAAAGCGTGATTTGGTTACATGTATAATTGTTGAGAGTTTTTGTTATAGTTTGTATGTGAAACGAGTAGCCACAATTTTAGTGGGAAAAAATACGTTTAATATATCAAGTTATAGTGTTGTTGACGATTTGATTATCCACATTTCAAATTTCTCAATTTGAGTATCACACTATAAGAAACTGTTCAATTTATGTACCACTGTCTAAATTAATCATGAAATTATGTCAAATGACAGCACATGCTTGATAAATTTGAATTTGAGAGGGTGATTTTGTCATTCTGCACCAAAATATATCATCATAAAACAACATTTCACCAAATTAACGTTTGTCAAATGTCACGTGACATGATTTCATGATTAATTTAGACGGTGGTACTTAAGTTGAAAAGTTATTATAGTGTGGTACCAAAATTGGAAAAATTAAAAGATCGGTACCCAAATCGTTAAAAACAGATAGTTTGATGTATTAAACATATAAAACCCCCATTTTTAGTTGATTGTTATTTTATTTTTTTCTTTACCCTTTTAGCCTTTATAATTATATTTATTAATATTTATATAGTATCACTATACCAAAATATAATAGTATGTAATAACATAAATAATATATAATTTGAAAGGGGTTGTCGTAACTAAAATTTAAGTGGTTTCCAAAATGCTCTAATTAATTACAAATTACTCAAAAAAACACTATAAAATATCAAATTATTGTAAATTGTGGTGTTGTCGTGACCAGGGACGAAGCCAGAAATGACATATGCAGGTGCCAAAATTTAGAATATAAAAATAATTGATGCCAAATCACCGTTTTCAACGTATTTTAGTGAAAATACATGGTTAAAAATTGAAAAGGTCATAATTTTCGGAATTATGGGGTGCCGTCGCCACCGATGGTTTGCACTTAGCTTTCCTTGGCCGTGGCAACCCCTTGTCACATAGTGCTTCCGCCACTGCGTGCGATGAGGTTTCGCGCAATATAAATAAATATGCTATGTTTGCTAAAATAAGTCAGGAGCTTTGGTTGAATGTAGGTAGCACGTTGTGGATATGTTGTTAGAGAAGCATGAAGAATTTAAGTTCCTGTTACCCCCTCTCTTTTTTTATGCGTAAGACGAGCACGTAGGAGATGCTCTTAGGAGAAGAAACTTGAGTTTTTCTGGGAACGTGAGAACGTCTAAGCTTAAGATAATACTACAAGTAACATTTGAATAAGAAGGAGAAAATTTAATATGTCGACCCGACAAATGAGAATTTAGAAGCTGAAGCTTCTGTGAAATTTGAGTTACAAAAAGACGTGGAAATATGCTATGGAAATGTAAAATGGGAGCAATACTGATCCATGATATTGTAGACCCTTATACTAGATTTCATCATCAATTAGCTAAGAAACGTAAACCCAAAGTGAATCTCTATGCTGCAAGATGAATATAATGCGGTTGTTTGGATCCAGCGGGTATTGAAACTCACTTTAGTTGTTGGTTACTATTCTAGAAACGGTAATTAACGATATTGAAAACAACGAATTAGCCAAACTTGTTGATTCTTGTGTTTCATTAACAAGGATGAAACTTTATTATGATTTTGAACAAGAAAATTTATACTTCCTTGGGAAGTAGGAAAAAGTAAGACACCAGACTACTCGATATGATATGTCAAATATTTGTAGAAAGGGAGTAGAAGAGACAGTAAATAAATTTTATCCACTAGGTCTAGACATGTGATTTTACCCGATTTAAAAACAAAGTAGCAACAAAAATTGTTTCTTACTTTTGTAATACTCCTGAAATTTCTGCAGGAGCTAATATTGGAAGCTAATTATAACTTGTTAACGATTCATGATTCCTTTTCTTGCTGTTGCTATCATGGCGTTCTCAAAGGGCTAAAATATGTACTACTATAATAAGAAAAAATTGACAAAATAAAGGGCAAAACCCTACTACTGGCTCATGAATGTAATGAAAGTCAAAACTAGTTTGGTACCTTATGATAGTCACCTACGAGCTTCATTTCTTCCAAAACACTAAAAAAATCAAAATAAAAAAATAAATACGACCAAATCAACCAGCATCCTCGTTTACTTTTGAGCCTGAGAATATTAAACAAAGAACCTGAAAAAGATCACAGATATAACAATAGATGTTTAAACTTGTAAAAAATGATATTCTCTCCACTTACTTATTTTCTAAATTATTCTGACTGAATCTCCCTATATTTAAAAGTGACCCTTACCTGCCTGAAACTGACACTCTTCTCTTACCAGTCAGCTTCTCTTCATCTTCTTCCTTCCGTATTTATATTTCAGTCTTTTACTAGGTAATATCTCATTTTTGCACCTCGCACCGCACAAAATCATGTGAGTCTTTGCTAATCACCGTCAACTTCAAATGTTAGTTTGAAAGCTTTGCATATCTTTTATGTTTTTGTGTATTTTAATGTGTTTTATGAATTTCGACATTACGCCAGTTGATACATAGATGCTCTCTCTCAGTTACAGTATTGTTATTATATGAATTCAACATATTGGTCCTTGATGAGTAGTGTATCATCACTAGGCTTTTTTAAAGTGATCACCAAAATACAATACAACTGGATGATGGAAACCGTAAAGCTGATAAGAGAAGCAGTGTTTTTTTTAAACATTTTTATTTTATTTTGGTAAGAAAACATTTTGGGAGACGCATCGGTGTTTTTTAAAATATTTTGAGAGACTTTTTTTTTCCTTATAAGAAAACATGTGGAAGATTAAACGTAAATTGAAAAATAAATACAAGTATTGACCAAAACATAGAACATAAAGAGTGTTTCCTATAAACAACGACGACGGTGTAAGAAATTATAGCCAAATGATGCTTAAGATCCGATTGTTATCCCTTTTTATTTCTTTGTTGTTGTGCAATATGTTACTGTAAGCTTTTTACTTCCTTTTCGTGAAAATATTGCTATGCTGTCGGGGTTAAGTGGAAAATTAAATTCTTAATTTTCTCTCAGTTCTGTTGATTCATTATTATTTTACTAAAAAAGGTTTTCAATGTTAGTAGCGCTACTATTGTAAAACTTTAGATTAGTTGGAGAAGTAAAAGTACGAAAATTGGAGGAGCTAATTCTTAAAATGATGTGATAACAGTGATGACTCCCTATGAGCATCTCAGAAATTCCTATAATCTCCATGTTAAACCATACCGTATCTCGAAATAAAGTTATTGCACTCATGAGTTGTTATTCGTTGGTTGTTACAGATGGCCTACGAGAAATCATGGGTTATTGGAATATTTATTGTCCTAATATCAAGTCAGTTTCCTCAATTTGTCGATGGTCAGCTGACTGATCCTCGAGAAGGTCTAATTTTAGTTATCAATAAAGAATTGAAATTAGATATTGATTAACAAGACAAACGGTAGATTTGTTCAACCATGTCTTATTATTGATTTTACTTTCACTGATTTGTGCAGCAAAAGCACTGCAAGCAATTCGTAGCAAACTACAGGACCCTTTCAAGAAACTGAAAAATTGGAAGAAGACCGACCCTTGCAACTCGAATTGGACTGGTGTTATTTGCAGTAAAGATAATACTGATGGTTATTACCATATTCAGGAGCTGTGAGTATATCCAATTTATTTGTTCTTCAATTCCATTTTTATTATATTTTCAATTTATTTTTGTAAACTTGGGTTTCTTGTGTTTCTGAGATTATATGTCACGCTCGTCTCAATGTTTCATTACTATAGCTACTATAGTTGTAGCACGGAGGCATGATCAACTGTTTGAGGTTGTAAAAATAAAAGACATAATATTTTTCAAAATGAAAAGACCGGAAAAGCGGGATTTATATATATATATATATATATATATATATTTACCCTTTTTACTTATTTTTTCTTTTTTGTACCCGGTTTCTTTTTGGTCAATTTTAACTTTGATTTTGAAACTCTAAAAAAATCCCTTTTTATTTTTCGTTGCTCCTTTTATGTGCAAGTTGGAGATATTTTTCAATAAATTCCAACTTGAGTGGGCGTGTTAAGATACATAAAGTTAGTTAGATTAGTCTATAAATATTCGATTGAGTTCATTGTAAAAGTTGGTTGATCAATATACATTTTTTTTTTACATTTAAAGTTTCTCTTTTTAAAAGATTTGTAATCAAATCATTCTTAACAAAACTTATTGAAGAAGTGTAAATTTAACACATAAGAAAGTTTTATGAGCTACCTGTTTTAAAACACTGAAAAGAGAAAAACACTTTGTGGATTTTTAAATGAACAATGGCTTATTATCATTTTGTTTGGTGGTTATTACAATCTATAGTTTCTATTTATTTTATTTCCTCTATTTCTTAGTAAAAAAAATTTATTCTTCATAGGCGGTTGCTAAATAAGAACCTCTCCGGAATATTGGCTCCTGAACTCGGTCAACTAACTCGGATGACAATATTGTGAGCCATAACAAATTAGCATTTTTATAATTAGATCTAAAAAAAATTAGCATCCTTTCAAGAAAATTTAGTTCGTAGTACTTTTCTTCAATTTTGTGATTTGTTTTCTTTTCCCCAGGGATTTTATGTGGAATGAAATAAGTGGCAGTATACCAAAAGAGATAGGAAAGATTACTTCCTTGCAATTGCTGTAAGTGATAATTTTTTGTAAACTTTTCCTCTGAATGGTGCTAATTAAAGTTGGTACATGTTTTTGTTTTGAATTCTCAAATGCCTTTCGTCATTTTTGTAGGCTTATAGTTTTTTTGTATGTGTATAGGTATGTAGTTCTTCGGTCATATGCGATTCCCGAATTATCAGCTATTTTTATGTTATCTACTTTCATGTTCAAACTTCTTCTCTCTCTTTTGCAACTAAGTGGTTAAAATATAAAACATCAATTATAATACAAGTAGGAGGAAAATAATAAAAAGTAAGGTAAGACGAAGTCATGCAATTTACTTTCCAGAAATGTTTTCTGTATTTAACTATACAATATAGAAGATTAAACTATACAATATAAAGTCAAGGGGATGTTGCTGATGCTTTTATGCAAATAATATTCTAGATCTCTTATTTTGTCAACGTCACATAAATACTGAGTAATTCTTAAATTTTTACTGTATAAAAGTTATAAATGATTTATCTATTGAACTTGGAAGGAAAACATATAATTGGCCAAATAATATTTTATGTTTTCTGCAAATCCCGCTTCAAAGCGCCTTAAGCTGGTTTTTACTGCAGAAGGAAAAAAAATGCATTAATGAAATGCTCAATAATTCAAAGCTTACACTTTTTTTATAAATCGTTGAGGTTTGTGCTCCAAAACATAGAAAAAGTTTTGCCTTTCCTATTCTTTTTTAAATAAGGCTAAAAGTATTAGTTTGTGTTACAAGTAACAAAATTAAGATATGGTTAAGCACTTTTAATTATGATTATTAGTAATTGTGTTTCTTGTTTAAGTTTTGGACTTTAAACCATGGTTTTTCTTTATAATACACTATTGATCTTAATTTGTGTTTCTCAGGCTTTTGAGTGGGAACCGGATATCTGGTCCTCTACCAGACGAGCTTGGCTTTCTTCCAAATTTAACTAAATTCCAGTTGGACCTAAATTTAATTTCAGGACCAATACCAAAATCATTCGCAAATTTGACCGGTGTCAAACATTTGTGAGCTGCTTAAAATGTTTTGGATATTTCTTAAGAGTATTTTGTTATTAAGAATCACTTGATCTGATTGTCTCTACATGTATTGCAGTCACATGAATAACAACTCAATAAGTGGCCAGATTCCACCTGAGCTCTATGTGCTACCTCTGCTAGTACACTTGTATGTTCTATGGATTCGTACATTCTTTTTACGCCTATAAATACAGAATATGATTTCTCTTATCTACTATGCTGCATTGATTGGAAACAATAAAATTACTTGGGTTGCATAATTAAAAACTACATACATTATCAGAACTTCGGTAATTGCCCATTAGATAAAGGAAGTTTTCCATTTGTATATCATGATTGTTCTTTAACATTTATGGCGGTTATATAACTCTTTTTGCACGACAATCAAGCCGGTAAATTGATTCATCCACCAACCAGTTACCACGGACAAGATGCAATATTAGGAACCCAAATCTTGTTGCTTTTAAATTCCTGTATTTCCCAAAACAAACCCTAGTTAATCCTACTATTCACTTGTGATGGAATTTGTGTCCAGTACTGTCCACCCGTCATTTCCATTCTCATGCAATTATTTTAATTCTTTTGTGCAGCCTGTTAGACAACAACAATTTATCTGGTTATTTGCCACCAGAGCTCGCAAAGATGCCATCCTTGAAGATTCTGTAGGTTCTTACATGTTGTGTTTCTCCTTTTTTGTATAGTAAAATGCCTTCTGATTTTTAAGATCTGGCCCCAGCTTTCTTATGCAATTTGTTCCTATTTATTTTTCTCTAATAAGTTACCTCCATGCTTACTTTCTCCGTTCACTCATACACTTTTTTGTTATGGAGTATATACTAGGAGGTTATGGTTGATCATCATATTTTGGCGAATCGATTATAGAGGCTCTCTCTTTGTTCTTTCTTCTATCTTTTTCAATATTAGTTTTGAAGCTTTTGGAAGTAAGTTTTAGTTCTGTATATTAATTAAAGCAACGGCTGTAGTTATTAGGAACCTAGAGATCCATATTAGAAATTTAGTTTTATATCTATCACTTGTGTAGGAAGGCAGTTACAAGCTTAAAATGATATATATAGGTGTTATGAAATTACGAGAGGCAATTATGTAGATTGAGGTATTCATTGGTGTTTTTACAAACTAAAGGTCTCTTTTTCTCTTTCCTTTTTGGTTTAAATTTATCGAAATACGCTCACACCTATCCCTATAAAAAAATCAGCTTGTTGTCCAGTGAAAGTTATCCAACCTTACATTAATATTCTTACCAATATGCCAATATTACTTCAATTTTCTTAATACACTAATTCGGCTTTTTTTCACTTTGAAGTCAGCTGGATAACAACAACTTCGACGGGACTGAAATTCCAGCTTCATATGGAAATATATCTACGCTCTTGAAATTGTGAGCATTTTTTGTATTTTTTATCTGTTACCTATCATTATGTTAAGTTTTTATTTGATCATGGTGATGGTCTAAAAGCAATTAGCTAGTTCTTCAACTGATTAACTTTTGATAATCCTTATCGAGTCACTCAGCTTTTTGCATCTTAATAATTTTTAGTAACTGTTCTTATTGTTACTCCATTTGATACTGTTGTTGAATAGTCTTTCTTATTCATGTATCAATTCCGGCATTTCCTAGCAGTTGAACTTCTTTTGTTTTAAAATATCAGGAGTCTTAGGAACTGCAAATTAACAGGATCTGTTCCTGACGTAAGTGGTATGCGAAGGCTTAATTACTTGTAAGTCTCACCATAAATCTAATCTTAGTGTTACTAACATTTTGATGATGATGTTCATTGTGGTAATTTAAACTATGTATATCATCCTTCTTTTTGCTTTAGTTTTCGTTACCTCAAATTTCCTTCAATACAAGTTCTCTTTACCTCAATTTCTTTTCTAGGCAGATTATTAAGAAGTTAAGATGCTATCAACTGAACTCCTAGCTTCCCCACTTTCGTCGGGATAACTATTGACTAAAATATAAAAGTACTAATTTAACTAACTCTTTAATATGTTCCTTTTGCAGGGATCTCAGTCAGAACCAGCTTTCTGGAAATATACCGCCAAGCAATTTATTTAAAAAAGTTACAACTTTGTAAGTGACATGTTTGTTGTCATTACAGCTTAACTCAACTCTGATTCCTGTGTTTTTGCTGTTCAAGCTTGTTTATATGTATGATTTTAAGCAATTATACTGTTTTTTTTGTTAAATTCTTTTCCCTTCTTAATGCAGCGATCTTTCAAATAACACGCTTAATGGATCAATCCCGGATATTTTTTCAGGCCTAATTCAATTCCAAAGGCTGTGAGAAAAATTAATTTCAGTATCTATTTTTTCCCCTTGGAGCTGACATGATTTTCAGCTATCTCTGTATTAAATCAAGAAATTTCCCCCCTCAATATAGGTCGCTCCAAAACAACTTTTTGAGCGGTTTTGTTCCCACATCCATTTGGAAGAATATGAATTTCAGCTCAGATGCAAGACTCACACTGTGAGATCGATCCTATGACACTTGTTTTCGAATCTAATGTTATTCTTTTCCTTTTGGGCAAAACCTAACAGTATCTGTGTTAAAGCCCACACGTATCTTACCATTAAAAGGTCCTAAGGATGGGTAACTAATTATAAAACACATGCTAGATCATAATTTAATAGTTTTATTCATTTGTTTGTTTATATAATTTTACCTTTTTATACTTTCGTTTATTTATACCTTTTATTTTCCTACCAATTTTTTCTTAATATTTATTTATTTTACCTTGTTTTCTAATTTTTATTTTGTTTTTGGTCAATTTTCAAATGGGTGAAACTTTCGGCAAATGACTGAACGTGGCTTTATTGATGCGGATTTATTTTAAAATTTTGAAAAATATGTTAAATTGACAAAAAGGGGGCAAAAACGAATACATTTTTTTTTTAAAGAAATCGGGGTAAAAAAATTATAAAATCCCGCTTTCCCGGTCTCTTTACAATTTGAAAAATATTTTGTGCTTCTATTTTTGCAACCCCAAACATTTAGTATTGGTTCCCTCTAATGTTAAGGATGGGTAACTCGTTATTACTTACGTTACATTTCTAGTACTTTGGTTTACGTTTCATGGCAGTATTAACAAATAGGCAGGTTATTGCTAGCATTATCTGTGATTAAGGCATCATGTTACGTTTTAAGTACTTATATTTATGTTTCAAGGCAGTATTAAAGAATCGGTTCCGTTAACTTAAATATTAATTAAAATAAAATTTATTTATTTTCATTTTTAATTATTTAAAATACAAATTATAATATGGTAAACTAAATATAGAAACCTAGTTGTGGTCTACCCTTAACTTAAATTATTATTTTTTATTACATATAGTATTATTAATATATATATATTGTTGACATTATAAAAGTCATCCTGACTATAATTATATGTATTTAATGATTACAATTTTCAATACTATTAATTTTAGAAACAATGTATAATTAGCATTTAAACCATGTAATAACTACCGTTAATTAGTGCCCCGGGCACTACTGTAGTTAATTTATGGCAGCCAATGACTGTATTACATAATTTAAATGCATGCAATATTAAGCCACATTTATTATGCCCATACTAATCACCTAATCATCATTACGAGCCCTACTTAAAATGTCTGTCTTTGGATTACCCTCTTTTTACACCGGGTCGATCGA
The DNA here is from genome assembly GCA_963682055.1 of Primula veris. Lineage (NCBI taxonomy): Eukaryota > Viridiplantae > Streptophyta > Magnoliopsida > Ericales > Primulaceae > Primula > Primula veris. The sequence continues at coordinate 577,951 of OY821748.1, forward strand.
TGTATAATTGCAACAAACCTTGATCCATCAAAAAACTTATGTCACTTCAAAAAAAAACAAAAATTTATGTCATATATTTAGCTAAAAAAATTAAGTTTGAGACAATTTCCCAATTATTCTCCTGACAAGGTATTCTTGTGCAGGGATTTCCGGAATAATTTGCTTTCAAACATCTCAGGCAGCCTAGATCCTCCACAAAATGTAACTGTTGTGTAAGTCGTGAGTACTACATATCTTTTCCATGTGGAACTTCTAAACAGATATTTACTCCAGTTACAGGACAGTTTATTATAGATAAATATTTTCGTGAAACTATTGTTACTAGTGGAACACAAAGATATTTGAGAAAGTAGAGTTTTTTTTTGCAAAAAACAAATTAAGTTACTTTCTACCCAAATTTTGCTATGAAAACTTCACATAATGCACCTTTTATGAGTTGGTCAAAATGGCCAAAACATCCTGTATTTCTGCTTATATATTAATATAAATTGTACATGGAAACTCTTTATGATGATTGACATGAATTTGATGCTAGTTAATTCATCATTTATCAGACTTCAGGATAATCCTGTTTGCCAAAAATCGAATCAGCAAAGTATTCTGCAATATTGTGGGCCTAAAAAAGAAGAAGAAACTATTCAAATCCGAAGTAACACAACTAGTACCTGCAATCCTTATTCTTGTCCTTTCAGCTTTAATTTCGAATTTGTTCCTGGTTACTCTTCTAAGTGCTTTTGTGCTGCACCTTTTGGGGTCGGTTTACGCTTAAGGAGTCCTAGCTTTTCCGACTTCCCTCCATATACGGATCAGTTTCTGGAGTACATAACTTCAAATCTCGGTCTTGAGATTCCTCAGCTTTACATTGATTCAGTTTCATGGCAATTAGGTCCTAGACTAAAGTTAGATTTGAAAATCTTCCCCCCATTTAGCCCAAATATCAACGGTCCTAGGGCCTTCAATGAGACAGAAATTCAGCAGATAATTAATTTTATTGCTACTTTTTCGATTCCTGGTAACGATACCTTTGGCCCATATGATCTGCTTAATTTCACTCTACAAGGTCCATATTCACAGTGTAAGTCTGCGTAACACAGAATCTTTTTTATGATCCTTATTCTTTTCTATTTCATTCCTTTATTTGAAAATGTTAGTATTTCATAAGCTTATAAAATTAATTGAATTTAATTTTAATTTTTAACCTATGGTTTAGCACTCATGTTTCTTTTTTCCCACTGATAAACCCTCTGATGAAAAATTAACATTTAGTTTAATTTTCATATTTTATTTGCTTATAATAGTTTAATAGTTATTTTTCTATTCTTAAGAAATTCGACATTAACTGGTTGTGTTTTTTTGAAAGATTTTAAGTTTTAGGGTTATAATGTTGTCTTTTAGAATAAATTGCTGTAACTAAAAAAATCAGATGTCCGATAAACAATTGTGCAAGAATTTGGTGATTTATTTAATTTGGGTTTGGCATCCAAATATCCCTTATATGGTGAAGGTTAATTTTCTGTTTTACAATCAATACAGGCTATATAAATGAAGTTAATGTGTTGTGTGAAGGTTGAAATCGTGATAAATGAATTTAAGTTAATTAGTATTTGGTTTTAAAATGTACCAGTTTTAATCCCACCTCCCAAATCCGGAATGAGCAAAGTTGCAACTGCTGGAATTGTGCTAGGATCTGTCGCATGTGCAAGTATAATAATTATTGGAATCATTCTTGTTTATTTGAAAAGGCGTAGAGGAGACAAGTATAAATCTTCAGAAGATCAACGTTGTAAGTATCTTTTTGTCTTTTCTGCTCTTTATCATATGAAGATTAACACTCTAGGGCTTTTCTTTAACTTGCTACGGTGTTACTAATGTGGCTCTTGATCTGTTGATCAGATCATTTGTGCACTATTTTTTCAACCTCGTTACAGGATTTATTATTTCTCAGGTTGGGGTTACTTAAGCCTTAGAGTTTTATAGTTGCTTGCTGAAAGCAATCGAAGTGGAAACAAATTGGTCGGAGATTTTACCTTGAATCAAAAATCAAAATTTGATTAAAAGTTAAAACATAGCAAACGTTAGCTCACAATATTTTGCTTTATTTCATTGAATTTGATTTTTAGTTTGTTGCAAACAATTAATTGATATTCCATCCCACATCTTCTTTTGTAAGCCTTGCATCTTTTGCGCAAAACTTATGTTTCTTTTTTACTGTAAGTGAGTACGTTACAGAAGAGGTATAATATTCTCTGGGTTAACTTCAAGATGACAAAAATGTTCCTTCCTTAATTTTAGTATTGTTTGGTTTTTGGCAGTCCCAAAAAACCCTATAAAAATGGAAGGAGTGAAAGGATATTGTTTCAAAGACTTGGAAATTGCAACAAACCAATTCAGCATTACAGCACAAATTGGTGAAGGTGGGTATGGAAAAGTATATAGAGGCATGTTAAGTGATGGCACAGTCGTCGCCATAAAGCGAGCATTACAAGGGTCCTTACAAGGCGAAAAAGAATTCTATACTGAGATTGAATTTCTGTCACGTTTACATCACCGTAACCTTGCTCCATTGGTTGGATACTGTGATGAAGAAGGTGAACAGGTAAAGATGAACTTCCCAGTCTTTTTTTTAAGGCATACATGCTTTTCTAAACTCAGATCATCTTTTTTTCTTTGTTTTAGTTTAGTATGATAACTTTTAAAAAGTTCTATCCCATTCTTTATCTTTACAACAGATTTAGTATTTTAGCTTACCATCTGGTTTATTTTGCAGATGCTCGTCTATGAGTTCATGCCAAACGGATCACTACATGATCTCCTAAATGGTACAGTTCCATGCCATTTTTAGTCAAATTCTTTCATTCTTTGGGTTTAACGTTCATTTAAATGTATTCATATTTGTATCTCGGGATTTACGGTGCTATCAAATCCTCGTTCTAAGACCATAAAACTCCGTTTTTTTTCGCAGATTATGAAGGAAAACCAAATCAATTGCAGTAATTTTTTTCCTACTATCTGTTTACATTATTGATATGCTTTTTTGACAGCTAAATATAAAGAATCGTTAACTTTTACGAGAAGATTGCATATTGCACTAGATGCAGCTAAGGGAATTCTTTACCTCCACACTGAAGCTGATCCTCCAATTATCCATCGTGATATTAAGGCAAATAACATACTGCTAGATAAAAAGTTTACTGCAAAAGTATCTGATTTTGGAATTTCGAGGCTCGCTCCAGTACCAGATGCCAAAGGAGAAACAACTTCTCATGTATCTACTGTTGTGAAAGGAACACCGGTAAGAAAAAAAATTAGCGAATTTCGGGACTTTTACCTTTCTTTCATAAGTGTCATTTAATAAAATTCATAGACACATTTTTGTTCTTATGGCGAGTTTGTATATATCAAAGGTTGATAAGGCTTGAGCCGCCTCGTCAATACGTCTTTGGAATACCGTAATTCCACATGGAATAGTATATAACTAAATATGCTTTTGTTTATTGAGGAAAATTGAACTGACAATGTGTACTTTAGAGCGCCAGAAGTGCGCTTTGAAGAGTAATAAGGGGAAGAATTTAGCTTCTTGAGTTTTGCAACAAACTGTTAAAAAGATTGTGTCCTCAAAGCAAGCTTTCAGATGTTTCAAAGCGATGCGTTCTTAAACATAGACTCTACGTATTGACCAAATTCGTCCCCACTATGTTGATATCCTATATCTGGACTCTGGATATATTGCTGGTTTAACATCGTTACTTCATTTCCTAGCAGCTATCGTAACTGTTACAGGTAACTAAGGACTTTGTGGTTGCATATTCTGACTAATCATAATAGAATAGAAACTAGTGCATAATTGCCATATGTCCACTTGCATCTGAAAAGCATGACAGTAAACATGCCCACAAAATTATTAAGCAAGAATAGTTCACATTGTATGTGCAGTGAATTTGCTGCAGTTGATATAATACTCATTTAATTATAATTTGTTTAGAAATTAGAGCTGTACTTACAGCACAATGATGTGGTATTTTATGCAGGGATATCTTGATCCTGAGTACTTCTATACTAACAAGTTAACAGAAAAAAGCGACGTTTATAGCATTGGAGTTGTTTTCCTAGAGCTTTTGACTGGGATGCAACCAATATTCAATGGCAAAAACATCGTTCGCGAGGTGCTCCATTCTTCTTTCTTAAACACACAAAATCATCTTTAAATGTTGGCACACTTTGGATGTGCTTGGATGATTTCACTAGAGGTAGCACTTACTTAGAGAGGTAGTACAGTTACCATATATTTACAAATTAATCGGATATGCTCGATCTTGTGTCGCTTCATAGAAAAATAATCCCCTCTTATACCATAATCTTGTTTCCTAGACCTAACATGTTGTAGGTTCTCGGATCCGTATCGTCATTCCTCACAGAAAGCGATCCCAATCTAATAAGAAATCATATACTTCCTCCGTTTCCATTTAATTGTTCACTACGAAACTACGTGCAATTTTTACCGGCTTATAACTTGTATCAAAATTGTCGAAATGAAATTAATTTAAATCTAATCATAAAATTTAACATTTGAATTATATGATCAACTTTTAAAAATTTTCATTCAGACAATTTTGATATAAGTTCTTGGCCGGTCAAAATTGCACTTTGTTGGCCCGTGCGGCTAAACCTTAGAGGGGGATAAATAAGGTTTTAAGCGGATTTCGCCTAATTAAATATAAGTGCAACTAACAACCCAACTATCGCAATTCTAACCTTAAGCGTTTAACAAAAGTTAATGAAACGCTAGAAATACTACACGCTAGCAAAAAAATAAGCAATAATAAGGAATGCGTAAAATAAAGAGTAGAGAAAGAAATTGACACCACGATATATAGAGGTTCGGCAAACCCGCATAGTCCTCTCCTCGGTATTCATGCTACCGAGTATTTCACTATAATCTTTTTTCCAAGATTACAAATCCTACCGAGATAATCAATCGATTTGTTCACCCTCTACCCGAGATTTGTACTCTTGATACAAGTGCAAGCGAACACGTTTACGAGTCAATGACTCTCCATCAATCTATGAGTACCCGAGTGTTTAACCTATAAATTTTAACCAACATTTTGGCTTAAAAGTTTCTACCCAAACACTCACTCACAAATGAGCTTATAATTTGCTCTTTACAAATTTATCGAAAATAAAACAACACTCACAATTTGATTGCTTCTAAATAAGCTAATTTGTTATATTTGATGATGTTTGATCTTGATTTGAGCTTGTATTGTTTTCTCCTCAATTCCCCTCTTTTCGAACTTTTTCTCAACAAAGATGATTTTAATTATTTGTAATTGAGGAAGGTTGAGTGAGATGTATTGATTGATGATGGATATATTCTTGGAGATGGATTGGGGGGTTTTGTAGACCAAAAAGATCTGTTTTATCTATTATAACCGTTGATAGTGGTTGAGAGATTTACGTTAAAGCTACTTTTTGAAAAAGCTAAAAAGCTGTTTTTTGTGATCTGCACTTTGACCCACCGTTGGGTGTCTTCTGACCCATTGGTGGATGAAATCTTGCTTGGTTCTGGATCATTGACCCACTGGTGGGTTCTGTATACCCACTGGTGGGTATTATCTGAGAAAATTCTTCTTGTTCTGTCCACTTGACTCACAGGTGAGTTCTGTATTATCCACCGGTGGGTGCACCTGGAGATTTATATGTTGAACTTTCGACTTTGAAATGCTCGTAACTTACTTGTTCGAACTTCAAATTTACTTCCGTTTAAACCGTTGGCTTCGTTATCGAATGCTCTATCATTTTAAAGTCCTGAAATATACATTTTCTATTTTTGAAAAAGACAAAACATTACATCATCGAATAGAGAAATCGTAAAATCATTAATACATAATCAAACGTATAATCAAAATCAATTATTGAATCCATGGTTCAACACACGTAATTTCGTAGTAGACAATTAAATAAGAACGGAGAGAGTACAACTTAACAAAATTTAAGAGAGAGAAATCAAAAACACTTTATAGTCCGACGATAGTACCTATTCCTTTCCTTGTAGTGTAAATGTACCATGTCCAGAGATGTGATCCACAGTTATCCCTGTCTCTGTGTTTCTGAAATGTCGGTGTTGCATATTTTTTGGAATACTTTGTATGTTTGCTTATGTAAGTTATTAACAATACGGACTATTTCAATCGTGTATCATCGTGTGTCAGGTGAAAACAGCTTGCCAAGCTGGATTGATGTCCTCCATCATAGACAAAAATATGGGCCCGTACCCCAGTGATTGTGTCAAGAAATTCATGGCGTTGGCGCTTAGATGTGCACAAGACGAGACAAAACATCGACCTTCAATGCTTGAAATTGTGAGAGAGCTAGAAAACATTTCTTCAGTGGTACCCAAACCTGAACTATTTGATGTGAGCAGCTCACCAATCTCAGTTTATTCATCAACATCATCGATTTATGCTAAAAAGAACCTCTATGATTCAATAGAGTTTACTGGTAGTAATTTGGTTAGCGGTGTCATTCCCTCTATTAAGCCTCGGTAATATAAGGATTATGGTAGCTGGAAATTGCAAGACAATGTCAATGTTTCATGTGCTATAGCCATTTTTAAGGTTCAGAACATTTTTTTACTGGTTTTAATTTATTATGAAAAGAGGTTGTAATATGGTTACATAAATGTGCTATATTGCTATGGAATGGTGTTTCTACGTACTGTTTACTTTAAAGAAAATAGTCGCTTTGTAAAAATTTAAATCACAGAATTGTTTAAAAATTATTGTGGTTTTATATTCTGTTATTCATGATTTATCTTTTTCTTTTTGTGCATTTGCTGAATCATCTCAATAATCTTTTCTGATACCAGTTATGTTTTTGGTGTGTTGAAAGTTCAATTATTGTGTGAAAGAGATCCATGTTAACTATTGTGCTACATTGGACCACTATTTTGCTTACAGTCTTCTAGAGGTAGATGCGTGACTCGGCTTTAGATACCCATAATCGATAGTGATGGCGAGCGTGAGCGAGTACAGAATGTGTAGTGGCGGAACTGGGATGAATTCGGGAAAGGGGCCAAAACATATTTCCCAGGGTTTTACTTCAAATGCAGGGGCTAAAATGCTAAAATGAAAAGATTTAACTAAATTATATGTCAAAATGTGAAAATTTGTTTAATTTTGCCAAAATATGGTAGGCCGTCATGTTGAGAAGAGGTGATTGAGAAGGCTGAGAGATTGTTGTTATTTTCCTATGCGAAAACAAAGATTGACATCTATGACATTTTGATAATGAAGTATAGTTTTTACCCTTATATTTTTTAAACTTGTCAACAGTGTCGTCTTCAGCATTTCGGATAGTCAATTCGAATTTCTAAATGAGCCCTTAAATATTAGCATCACTTTAAAAATAATACTCATATTTCTTCCAAGAGCTCACGTTCAGTTTACAGTCAATATGTGTTTGAATCTTTGCATTTAAATTTTTTACGAAAAATTATGGTACAAAACTAACTGAATATATAACTAAATTGTTGAGACGAGATAAAAATTAAATAAATAAATGAGAAGTAAAATCATATGAGATTGTCAAATGCAAAACTATTAGATTTTAAATCACTACATATAACTTAAACTAAAATTATAATTTTGTTAGTATGTAACGATTAGATCAGTCAAGTCAATGCACAAATTTAGAAAACTCATTAAAAAGTGGAAAGCGGTCAGAGTTTTGTCTTGATGCTATGCAATTCTTGGGAAATATATGACTGTTTGTAATGCATAACATTTTTTAACCTTAAAATTATCGGAAGTACTTATAAATTTTTAATATATTACATAAAAAAATATGAGGCCCTTTTATAATTAGAGACCCTAATTTTATGCTTGTAAAATTGGGATCTCCATTTTGTGCAGTCAGAGTTATACTGTACACTGTCCAGTCATCTTTATAACCATTAGATTAAAAAATATAGGGTTAGATGATAAGTTTTCAATAACTAATTTAATTTTTCAATTTTTATTATATATTAAAAAAACTATGATTTAATTTAGAAACAAATTTTACAACACAATAAAAACCAAAATAAAAATATAGAACTCTAGTGGATACTACCCTAAATTTAATTATTAATCAAAATTTGAAAATAATAATAATTGAATATTTATTTTTGAAAATGAGACTTTGTGCCGTTCAATTGATTGACTGGACAAAAGAAAAACCCGTAAAATTGAGTCTTCAAGCTGTTAGTGCTTTTCAACTATAAACATAGGAATTAGGTGGAACGATCGAAGCCACGCCCAACATCTTGAGAAAAGTTTATGAAAAAGGTATTTTTTTTATATGTATTTTGACCAAAATCTTTAAAAAATTGTATTCGGCTCCACATATTATGAAAAAAAAACCCATATAAGATATGAAAAATAATTATATATAGAATATTGACCGCTCATATTTCACTTTTCTAGTTCCGCCAATGACTATAAAATATTGAGTATTTTATACCGCATCCGTATTCGATTACTTGTGAAGCTAATTATGTTTGTAAGGTATTTAACAAAACATCATAGTGTTTTTTAATTAAAATAACAGTAAAAGATTCAAACGAATTAGCCATTCGTGTATAATAAAAATGATTTGTGTTTAAACTTTAAACAGTCTTTTGAGTTTTTTCCCCAGGAGGACTGACTGGGTAATAACTACTAATCAATGCAGTTTATTTTATTTTATTTTTCAGTCACTATCAAAACAATCCCACGCTCACATTCTCACCATCTCACCTAGAGCGGAGTTGATACAATATCACGCTATTTTTTTTCATTATCATTATCGTACCGTACTCAGTAACAGAAGAGATTTTATTACTATTACTGTACCGTACATTCGGTATGTATTGTTATTTTATCGTTTTTTATGTGTATTCGTAAAAAAAAAAATCGATTTTTTTTTTCTTAAATCAATGTTTTGTTTTATTTCTAAAGTGTTTATTAAAAAAAAAGTAAAATTTGACTTTTTAAAATATTTTTTTGGTTATTTATTGTTTTTATTGTTTTGTTTGGCAATTTATTAGATAGTAATATTAATAAATAACCAAAAAAATATTAAAAAAGTTAAATTTTACCTTTTTTTTAACAAATACTTTAGAAATAAAATAAAACGTTGATTTAAAAAAAAATACTTATGAAAAAAACGATAGTATGACCTTACAAACATGATGACCAAATGTGCAACCCCCGAAAACAATTCAAAAGTTACGTTGCTTTAGTTTTCTAACTATCATAAAGTTTAAAATCCTAATTTAACTGTTTTAAAGTAAGTTAATATAAGCACTAAATTACAAGTTCAACTAAAAATTGATGGTTAAAAACTTAAAAAGCGGCTAAAATGTGAGTTTTACGAGTTCACAGAAAAGATAATACGGATTATCGACGTTACCGTACGAGATTAAAAGTGTAAAATATTTCATTTATGGGGTCAAAAGTGTAACTTTTAAATCTTATTTTCAGTTTATTTACATGATAAATATAATCTCTCTCTCTCTCTCTATTTTTCTCAGCTTCACGATTATACCCAATCAGGTTTCTCTTTGTGTTTTTTCCCCTTTTTATTTATTTATTTATTTTAACCTAAATTATTCAATTCTTATTATTTTTCATAATTCTACTCAATATAAAAATACCCATCACATCTAAATCACCCTCTTTTTTTTTTTTCTTTCTGAAAATTAACTATTATCAGATTGTATATATAGGCAATTATTTTATTGGGTTTTCAGTTTATGTTTCTCTTTAGGATTTAAAAAAAAAAACAATTATGAGGCTTTTTTTAGATGCATAATTCATTAATTAGTGTTTATTTTCATATAGCTTTTTTTATTTTTGTTACTATTCTTAATTTAATCACACCCCTTTTTTTGAACCTAGCTTAATGGTAATATTATATTACACTCTATGATTGTAATGTTAAGCACTTACCTTGTTGAATTTTCAGTTTATGATTGTAATTATTTAGGGTTTTATGTATAAAGATGCGTAAATAGAGGAGACGTGTTGATAACGTGGATATGAACACTTATTTGGCTTTGATATTTTTTATTTTTAAGTTTCAAGTCCTGGAAAGATCTTGACTTTTACGGGGGTTTTCCGAATTTCCGTGAATGTAAATGTTTCGTTAGTTAGTATAATTCACGTTAATGCTACATAACTTATACTCTATGATTGTTTTAATAAGCCTTTTTGGGTTTTCAGTTTATGATTGTAGTATTTATTTAGGGTTGTATATGTAAGGAGGCGTAGTTAGAAAAGACATGTGTTGAGATCATGGATATGGACACTTTTTAGGCTTTGAGATTTATGATTTTAAGTTTAAGTCCTGGAAAGATCTGACTTTTACAGGTTTTCGCCAAGTTTAAGTCGTAGAAAGATCTAACTTTTACGGGTTTTCGCCAAGTTTAAGTCCTGGAAAGATCTAACTTTTGCGGGTTTCGCCAAGTTTAAGTCCTGGAAAAATCTAACTTTTATGGGTTTTTTCGCCAAGTTTAAGTCCTGGAAAGATCTGATTTTTATAGGGTTTTACGGAACTTGGGTGAATACAATGTTTCGTTAGTTAGTTTGTTTCATGTTAACCGTTCAAAAGCGGATTATCTGAGGCCCTGAGGTCTAATTTTATCTATAAGCCATTCCCTTAGTTGGTTTTCAGTTATGATATAAATATTCGCTAGGGTTGTATATAGAAACATACATGTGTATAGAAAAGTGATGTGTTCAAATCATGGATTAGGACAAGTTTGAGCTGCATGGGCTTCTGTTTATAAACCTACGAACCCTTATTTTTATTTAATATTCCTGAAAGATGCAACTTTTGCACATTTTTTCCCCAGATTCAGGTGAATGCAATGTTAAGTAGTATATATCAATTGAAGTATCAAGAAGCAAATCATCCGAGCTCTGATTGTGTGTGTGTGTGTGTGTGTGTGTATTTGCATGCATGTTTAAGCAATTCCTTTTGCAGAATTTCCGTTTATGACCATCACTGTGGTTGAATATATAATCCACGTGTTTATAGAGCATATACGTGTTCAAATCCTGGATAGGAACTATTTATAATTATGAGGCTTTGAGTTGCATGATTTCTGTTTATGTTCTTACTAATCTCTGATTCTGTGTTACTATCTTTGATTTCATCTAATGTTCAATAATCCCAAAGTATTTAGTCCGCAACTTTTACGCACGCCGCCTTAATAAAATGCTGTGTTTTATCTAGGCTCATTTTTATATAAATAATCCCCTTTATGAGTGTTCAGTTTATAATCGTCTATTGGTATGTATATTTAATTATAGGTGTGTATAGAGGAGAGATGTGCTCAAACCATGTATTGGATCAATTTTCAGGTGAATGCAACGTCTATTACGTGAAGTATTGCGGAGAGAAAAAAACTCTTTAACCTCTGGTTGTTTTTAAAGTGATCTCCTTACTGGTGTTTAGTGGACCGATATTTAGGGATATAGAAAATTTATATACTATTTGCATGTACATATGCATAAAAGTGGATTTGTTCAGTTTAAATCATGTTTAGGAAACGTACATAAACTCGTAAGTACGGCAAAAGATGTTTATAAACTCAAATCATGTTTGGTTTTCTTTCTGGGGTTGTTTATATAAATACATGTGCTTATAGAGAAGCTTGTGTTCAAATCATGATAGAAACAATGATGAGATTTGAGATGCATTAATAAATCCATTCTGTTTTTATTCTTATGAATCCCTACTGTTCGTGACTTCACGCTATTTCAATATTTATATCCCCGAAACATCTAATTAGCACGTATTTTATCATATTTCAGGCAAATTTTATTGTATATCATGTGTTGTGTACAGAAGAAAGCTATTTAATTTCTGATTGAATCCAAGCAATTTCCTTGGTGCATTTTCAGTGGGATCAATCTTTAGAGTCTTATAGATGTATGTGTACATAGAGAAGGGGTGTAAATCATGAATAGGAACAAGGACGTAAATTTTAGATGCACTGCTCTGTCCAAAGTTTCTGTTTATAGTGTATATATTCTTATAAACTTCTAACGTCTTTACTTTTTCATGAATTTGCTTAATGAACCATACATCTAATCTCGTTGATTTCTTTCCAAAATTCAGGTGAATGTGTTTATTATATATCATGAGCAATTCCCTTGGTGGGTTTTCAAGTTAAGATCGATTTCTAGGGTTTGACAGGCAAAGAGTGCAAGATCGTTCAATTATGGATGGTAACAAAGACGAGGCTTTGAGGTGCGTTAACATAGCCAAAGAGGCCATTGCCTCGGGGAACAAGACCCGTGCCCTGAAATTCATAGGCATCGCTCAGAGGCTCAATAAGAACCTATCAGTTGACAGTCTTTTATCCGCATGTAACAGTATAGATGAAAAAAACGACACAACCACTGGTAGTAGTCAAAACATGCGCCCTTCGATTAGATCCAACGAGGCGTCGCATGGTGGGGTGCGTAATTATAACGAAGAACACGTTCAGTTGGTAAGAAAAGTAACAAAGAGTAAAGACTATTACGAGATTTTGGGGGTGGAAAAGAGTTGTTCGGTTGAGGAGATTAAGAAAGGTTATCGGAAAATCTCTCTCAAAGTTCATCCTGATAAGAACAAGGCGCCTGGTTCTGAAGAGGCGTTTAAGAAAGTTAGCAAGGCGTTTATGTGTTTGAGCAATGATGACACCAGGAGACAGTATGATCAAACGGGTTTAGTTGATGAGTTTGAGCATAATCAGCAGTATAATGTTCCGCGTAGGAGGAGAAGGACTAACGGACATGACATGTATTATGACAATATCGACCCTGATGAGATTTTCAGGTCATTTTTCGGGCAAACTGATATGTTTAGGGACTCATACGTCTATAGGACTAGAACCCCGCCTAATCAGCACAGAGAAGATAATAACAGGACGGGGCCTAATTTCATGCTTTTGCTTCAAATATTACCGTTTTTGGTTATAATATTGCTCGCGTATTTACCGTTTTCAGAGCCAGATTATTCTCTTCAGAGAAACTATCAGTACGAGTTTGCTAAAACTACTGAGAAACACGGAGTGGAGTTTTATGTTAAGTCGGCTCAGTTTGATCAGAATTTTCCTGTTGGGAGTCCTGGTCGAGTTAATATTGAGAATAATGTAATAAAGGATTATAAGAATATGCTCGGTCGTTATTGTCACATAGAATTACAGAGGCGTCAATGGAGCAGGAACATGCCCACCCCGCATTGTGACAAGCTACAAAACTTTGGAGTAGCCTGAAAGTTTGCGCCTTTTGTTCTTGTTAACTTTTGAACAGAAAAATTCTCCTGGCTATGATTTTTGCCTCGATCTCTTCCTACTAGTTCTTATTTTGTTTCGTTATCACTATTTAGCTTTTCCGGTACTTAATGTGCTTGTTTGATACCTATGCACTTTTAGTTAATTATATTTAAAAGTATAGAATCATATATTAGTGTTTTTTTTTTTTTTGGAAACAACATATATTTGTGTTTGATAATGCAATAATAAGTACATATAGTATTCCACACAGGTCCTCTCTCACACCCAACTATGGGGTATCTTTCTTCATAAATTAATTACCAATAGATATGAAAAAAAATGTCATTTAATCTGAAAGTGCAGATAAGCTTTCCTTCAATTTCATTAGTATTTGTTTACAGTCATTCAAATAAAAGCGGATCTCTGCTAGGTTAAGCTCCAAGTGAACGATTCCGTTATGTTTTTCTTTTCGTGTAGAGCTCAAGTAAAACATCAGCAATGGTTTTCGATCAAATCCGTTGTATCCACAAATCCGCACCAAACCAAACCGATTCGTTGGTTTGGTTTGCTTTGGATTGAAAATATGACTGGTTTGGTTCGGATTCAAAAAAGTGCAATCCGTCATTTCTTAACGGATTGGATTAGGATTGAACCTAATTAGTTAAAATCCGAACCGTGTACGCCCCTAGCATCATCAAATACCGCAAGGATAACTAAGTTAATTCGACGTAAAACCAGTATAACGCGTATGTTTTCCGTGTATAATTGGACGAAAAAGTTCATATCTTTTAAAAAACACGAATTCAGGATTCTAATCGGAAAAATTAATAATGTAAGATAATACTGATTTCAAATTTTATCAAGCTCGAATGGTCTGGTTTTCATCAAATTTTCGGTTTTTTCATACGAATTCGTAAAAAAAAATCGATATTTTATTCGTAAATCAACGTACTATTTTATTTCTATAATGTCTGTTCAAAAAAACCCTTAAAATTTGACATTTTATAATTTTTTTGAATATTTATTAATATTATTACGTTATAAATTGTCAAGCATAAAAAAAAATATAAAATGTCCAATTTTAATGATTTTTTTGAACAAATAGTTTAAAAATAAAATAATAGATTGATTTACAAAAAAAGATTGATTTTTTTTTTTTACAAATACATATAAAAGCCAAAAAATTAACAAAAACCTGACATTGGAACTTTATAAAATTTGTGAAACCAATATTATCTTACATTATTAATTTTCTTGGCCAGATAGTCCAAATCAGCCGTTTATTGAAATTAGTTTCCATTTCTATTTCTAATAATAAAATAAAAATAATAGTATAAAACTCGCTTTTTTGTATCTTCATTCTTAAACTTTACTGTATATTATTTTATTCAATATAATATATTACAATAAATTTACCCAAAAAAAGAGAGAGAGAGAGAGAGAGAGAGAAAGCTATTTAGAGGGTTGCTTTTTATTTACATTTAAATCAAATTTAGGTTCCTTTTTTTTATTTTGCTTCAGATCTAATCTTAAGCTCTCATTTTTCTATCAGATCATTTTTTTTTCAACAGATCTAATCCAATTTTTATGCCTTTAATTAGGTACCCTCTAAATCTTTTACTATTTTGTATATATTTTTGTTATTATATGTTAAAAATTCAATCTTTGATCATAGTGCACTAACTGCAAATGTGTGTTTTTGTATCTTTTTTAATGTATTGATTATAAACTTGGGTTTGATATATATAATGGAACTGATGTTGCTTTGGATTTAATTTTAGGGGAATTTGTGCTTTTTTTATTTAAATTTGCCTTTTTGAGTTGGGTAGTTTGATTTAATTTAAGGATTTTTTGATTTTTTTTTTTATCATGTTGATGATGATCTAATGGTGTTATACTTATATATGGTGAATTATAGGTTTAGATATTTATGTACCTATTTATATATGTAAGTGTTTCTATAAAGATTGTTTCTTTCGACCTTTCTTGATAATGAGACATGATTGTTGATAATGGCGGTGAAGTAGTTTGTTCAATATCACGATACGCGAAAATCTATTATTTTTTACCCAACCAATGTGGACTTTGATTAGATTTTTGGGGAAGTTTTGTGCTTTTAATGTGTAGTTCTGCCATTCGGGTTACCGCAGTTTAATTTAACAATCCTGACATTGCAGGATGGAGGGAGCATTAGTATACCGATCTTTATTCTGAAATTGATTGAATTTTCTATTTTTCTGTGTGCAGTGGATTACAAATTGTGAAAATTGGCGCCACAACGCAGATCACAGCGGCAGATGGGTGGTCATATGCAACAGAGCAATGCTGCTGCAACTGCTCTGTATGATCACCCTGCTGGTGGAGGAGCTTCTGGCGGCACCTCCACAGATGCCGGAGATGCTGTCATGGCACGGTGGCTCCAGTCTGCTGGGTTGCAGCATCTGGCCTCACCTTTAGCTTCTACCGGTGTTGATCATCGAGGCCTCCCAAACCTTCTTATGCAGGTATATTCACTCCCACACACTCACTCACACACACACACAGACAGCTGAATTACATGTTTACTGACTTATATAGTTACATGTTCCTAGTAACTTTGCAACTGCCATAACACATGTTTGTGAATTGTTTTAATGCTATTACCGTTGTTTCTCAAGTATGTGATTCCTTGCCTCTTGAATAATCATGCAAAGTACTTAGATGTTCTTAAGTTTAACTGGTACAATTATTTTAATCAGGTTTCTAACTGTCGGTTCCTTGTTGAAACTTTGGAAAATATCAGGCACGCCTTCTTTAATCATTGGAATCCAAATTGCATTGAAAGGAAATCAAAGGGGTTAATTATTTTATTATGATCAAAAGATCAAATTATATGTTGGCTAGTGTGTGCAAAATAAAATATCAATTATTTCCCTTACTGCTAAATTCACTGTTACCAAGGTTTCAAAAGGCGCTAGGCGGGTTCTAGGCAGAAAGGGTCCGCCTGGTGCCTAATTGGCTGCCTAGGCCGCCTTTTTCCTGCCTAGACCGAATTTTCCCATCCTGGTCCCCGCCTAGCGCCTAATCACCGCCTTGGCGGCGGCCGCCTTCTGTTGCCATGAGCCTGTGCTTGCTAATGTCGTGTTTTATTGTGTCCTTTTGTGTTTTCTGTTGTTTCATACTTCTTAAATATTTTTTAGTTCTTCTGTATACCGATTGCATTTAAAAAAGTCAAATTTGCTTGAAGGGATATGGAGCCCAATCTGCAGAAGAGAAGCAAAGGCTTTTCAAGCTAATGAGGAACCTCAATTTTAATGGAGATTCTGGTTCTGAGTCTTACACTCCTACTGCACACAGTTCTGGTGGTATAGGTGCACCACCTGAGGGCTTTCTCTCTCCCGAATTTAGAGGGGATTTTGGAGCAGGGCTTCTTGATCTTCATGCCATGGATGACACAGAGCTCCTATCTGAGGTATCTTATTGTGGATTGAAATTTAAAAACTTTTTAAACAATATTTAGTAATTACTTATGATAAACTCAAAGTATCTTTTAAAAATTGATGGGGTTTTATAGCTGTGTGGCATGTACTATTACTACAATTCAATTAAGTACCATTTGCTAACATTTTTCTTTTTAAACAAAGCATCCAAACTTGCTCTTTACACTTGCGCCCTCCAAGTTCTAACAGAAAATTCAGACCCAACTCTCTTCTCCCTTAAATTTTAAAGAAAGTTTGAAGTACCATTTTTGTCCGCACTCTTATCCGTTCCTTTCCTTCATCAGAAACAAGGTTTGTGTATTGTTATCTGTTTGGTATAACATTGAAGGGCCTTAGATGCGAATATCACTTGTATAAAAATTTAATGTACTTTTGGTTACTCATCTTTTCTGTTTTGTTTTTCAGCATGTTATTTCAGAACCCTTTGAGCCATCACCTTTTATTCCCGCGGTAGCTGCATTTGAGGATGACTTGTCCAGCAGACAGGCAGATGTTGATGCTTCGGTTGGATTAATTAGTGAAAAGGAGAACAATGGTAGGGAAAATAATGTGGCAAAGATTAAAGTAGTGGTATGTTTTCCTCAACTTTAAAAGAGTGTTAGTCTGTGCTCGTGCACTTTCATTATGTTTGTATATACAAATATTAATATTGAGGGGAGGAGCTAAGTGGAGACAAAAGGGGGCTGTACCCCCTCCGATTTTGACAAGAAATGAGGAAAAAATTTACAACATTTTTTATCTTAAAGCTTCATCACATGCAAATGTAGAACTTGCAGCACGATATATGGGATATCTTGATTCCGTTAAATAATATTTAAACTGTGAATTGTACCCTTCTCATTTGATATGTTGTATTCTCAAGGTTCTCTCTGTGTTCTTTTTCTAGGTTCGTAAGCGACCATTAAACAAAAAGGAGCTTGCTCGGAAGGAGGATGACGTTGTGACCGTGTATGAAAATGATAGTTTAGCTGTCCACGAACCCAAAGTAAAGGTAAGATTTTTTTTTTCACCTTACAGGAACAGAAATCTAGTGTCTTGATAGGATAGGATTGATCTGTGAAACTTTTGTCTTTTTGCAGCTTCTCTTTTATGTCTTCTATTAGAAGAACTGACATTTTACTTTCGTCTGTAAGGTTGACCTGACTGCTTATGTGGAGAAACATGAATTTTATTTCGACTCTGTTTTAAATGAGGATGTATCAAATGATGAGGTAATAAACTAGCTTGTTAGATATATAGTCCACATAATTGATGTTTGATGTGCTAATTGGTTAATTATGATTCTCTTTTTTATTTCCAGTTATTGCCCTTTACATCTTTCTCAGTAGTAGTTTTTTTTTTTTTAATTTCCATCTCATATTCCATGTCCTCACCCTAACAGGTATATCGTGAAACGGTGGAGCCAATTATTCCTGCTATCTTCCAGAGAGTAAAAGCCACGTGTTTTGCCTATGGTCAGACAGGTAATACAAAAAGACCCTGTTCTGTTATTTAATGATTATTTAATTATTCAATAGCAAAAAGTGGTGTTCAACTTTCATTCTTCTCATATTATCTGATATTTCTTTTTTTTCATATCATTTAGGAAGTGGAAAGACGTTTACAATGCGGCCTTTACCTCTGAGAGCTGCTGAAGATCTTGTTAGACTTCTTCACCATCCTACATATCGCAATCAGAGATTCAAATTGTGGCTTAGCTTCTTTGAGATATATGGTGGAAAACTCTTTGATCTTCTAAGCGAGCGAAAGTTAGTACTTGCCATACTTTACCTGTCGGCTCTCTTTATTTAAATAAGATTTGGTCTTTTTTATTTGAACGAGAAGCAATGTTTCCATAACTTTGATATGCTCCATCTTCTAAAGAAGATAAATACAAGTTAACGGAAGAGTCGAGAAAACAACAGTCCTGCATTTCTGCTTTTCTCTACAATAAGGATTAAAAGAGGACTCATTTTGGTTGCATCTATAGGGTATAAAAGTACACACTTTTGGTGGAGGTGGAAAACTAAAGTTTTTAAAAATATCGTGTGCTTGGTAGAAAATATTAAGTATTCTCTCTTTTCTTTTCTTTTTTATATTGGGAATACTTAAAATTAGTTGATATTAGTGTTAATTATGTGAAAAGTAAACTTTTAAGTAAAAAACATCAAGTAATATATTTCTTCTGTCCAAACACACATGTATAATTTCTTGTACTTAACAGTAAAATGTACAAAGTAAAGACTATGCAAAATAAGCCCTAAAAGTGTTTTGCTGACGCTGTATGGCCTGTTATTGAATATTGTATTGAATATTGTGTGCCTCATTAGGAATATTTTCAAAAATGATAGAAAAGACCATAACAACTTATTTTATTGTTCATGTAGAGGAAACTCTATATGGCCTTTTGTTGAATTTTGTGTGCCTCATTAAAAATATTTTCAAAAAGGATAGAAAAGACCATAACAACCTATTTCATTGTTCATTTAGAGGAAACTCAGTATAACCTTTTATTGAATTTTATGTGCCTTAGTTAAGAATATTTTAAAAAATGATAATCATAATCTGTTTTATTGATCATGCATAGGAAACTCTGTATGAGAGAAGATGGTAGGCAACAAGTTTGCATAGTTGGATTGCAAGAGTTTGAGGTGTCTGATGTACAAATCGTAAAGGAATATATTGAAAAGGGAAATTCAACAAGAAGTACAGGGTCCACTGGTGCAAATGAAGAATCTTCAAGGTCGCATGCTATATTACAACTCGTCGTGAAAAAACATGTAGAAATAAAAGAAACCAGGCGAAACAACTACAACAACAACAGTAATGATGCAAATGAGGCCAAAAATGGAAAAGTTGTTGGGAAAATCTCATTCATAGATCTTGCAGGTAGTGAAAGAGGTGCTGATACAACAGATAATGACCGACAGACAAGGTATATTTGTTACTACTAAACTCTCGCTGCTAACACATTGTTTTTTCAGCTTTTAACAGTTTCTTTGCGTTTTTTCTTTAAGAGCTGAACTGCTTTCGGTTGACTGGATTAAAAGCTGAGTTTTTTTATATTAATTTTACGGCCTGAAATGGTTACAAGCTTTAAGCTGGATGAGCTCAGGTCTTCTCTCAAGATCGATACGTGCATCCTATGTGCTTAAAAGCTGCTAACAAAAGGCTTAGGAAGTAGTTGGATATTTTAGTTTGCCCATATTATGTGAATAAGAAGCATAGAATCTGCAGTGTGCATGATAAATTTGTCACCTGGTTGCAGCTTTTAAGTACAATTTTTTCTTCTTAAAAGCTGGACTGTGCTTTGTTGATTAGCTTGAAAGCTGAGCTTTTCTGTTTCTTTTTGCCTGAAAAAGCTAGAAGCTCTTAGAGGGATGCACCCAATTTTTTGGGTTTTGTCTGTTCGTTTAAAATTTGGAGTGTGTTTGGTTGACCAGCTTAAAAGCTAATGTTTTCTGGAATTTCCCATAAAAAAGCTAGAATGTTTAAGTATGATGAACCTGGATTTTATTATAACCTAAAAGCCATGCGCTCAAAAGCTGCAACAAGACATAAGCTTTCTCAACCTCAGGAAGTCCAGCTTATTTGCTCAAAAGCTGCAACCAGACAAGCTCTTATTGTATTGTAAATGAAAGACTTGGTTTATCATTGTTGTTACAGGATCGAGGGAGCAGAAATTAACAAGAGTCTTTTGGCACTTAAAGAGTGTATACGTGCTTTGGACAACGATCAAACACATATTCCATTTCGTGGGAGCAAATTAACCGAAGTGCTTAGAGACTCATTTGTTGGAAATTCAAGGACTGTTATGATTTCGTGCATATCCCCAAATGCTGGATCATGTGAACACACACTCAATACCTTGAGATATGCTGATAGGTATGTAATTTGTTTCACAATTACCATTAAGTTAGATATTTTGGAGTTTTCCATTTGGCCACAATGAAAATCTGTTTCCATTTAGTGGTATCCGTTTACACTCCAGACCTACTCTGCATTTTGTGGCAGAATCATAAACGAAACTAAATCAAATCAAAGTAGTTAACATTTCGAAAGAGTTTACCATATTATACTTCCACCCTCAATGACGATTTGTGGAGTGTAGGAGTGAAATTATCCTTACTTTTTTCTATGTGCATAAACTTCAACTGTCTGACTTCATTTTAATGGACATACACTTCAAAGAAACTGGTTTTGATTGGATTCTTTTCATTAGGCTGGTTTCACCGTTGATGGGCATATGGGAATGAAAATTTCCACTAGCGTAGGAAATAAATTAAAGAAAATTACACTAATGGGACTTTGCCCTTTAATGTTTTATTCTAAGTTAGAACGAAAGCAGACTTTCCGGGGTAACCCCATTCTTGTGGCTGAAGACATTTTTTTACTGACAGGGTTAAAAGTCTCTCTAAAAGTGGAAACCCGAAAAAAGATCAAGCTATGAGCACATCAATTCCTTCGTATAAGGAACTTATACCAGTAACTGCTGATGTGGAAAATTTCCAAGAGCAACACGAAGAAGTTAAAGTAGTTGATACAGGTAGAAGAGTTTTGGAGAGAGAGAACCATTCGTACAAATTGCCTGAGTCGTATAAACAACCTTCAAGTTATGTGAATGAACGTGAAGATGAAAGAACTCGAATGGACAAACAAAATATTAGTAATATAGGAAGTCAAAAGAATTACATGCCATCAAATTTAAGTACCTCGCTTGATAGTGAAGAGAGAGTGCAAAAGGTTTCACCTCCACGAAGAAAAGCTCTCAAGGAGGAAAAACCTGAAAAGACGAGTCATTTTCTGAAGAGGCAGAATAGTGGGCCTGATCTTTCTACAAGCTATAAGCAGCAAAGTATAAGCACTTCTAGTGCTAATCATTCGGGGCCCAGAGAGCCTGAACCACGTACTCAAGATGGAAATATTAATGAAATACTTGAGGTTCGTTCTAATTTTGTAATGTTTATGTGTTGTTTTATTTACTTGATCGTCGAATTTTCTTTGTCAGTTACTTATTTATATATTTTGGCAAAATTTTAGGAAGAAGAGGCCCTTATCACTGCTCATAGAAAAGAAATTGAAGATACCATGGAGATTGTCCGTGAAGTAAGTGAAGATTCTTTCTCCTTAGTTTCTGTTAACAAGGTAGTTGACATAAAAAGATGGCCCCTATTTAACATTATCTGGATAATGTAAAATGACATGATTAATATATATATATATGGTGAAAACTTAGATTAACTGCACTTATTTAAGATTGCACTTGTACGGGAATGGATTTAAGAATAGAATTGCTATTGAAATCCAACATTACATGCTACAAATCTTCTCTTTTTCTGCATGCAAGTCAAATTCACTTGGCGACTTTAATAATATGAAATTTTGCAAAACCCTATCCCCTCATCGGCTTTCCTTTGTTTTTATTAAATGTTTGTCCGAATCTTGACATTACTTTATTTAGATTTTCTCACCCTTTACCAATCAGAACCTAGTTAGCTGTCGACAGTTTAGTTTAAATTTTGCAAGTATTCATTCAGTAAAAACTAAAAATAACAAAGTTCTTTTTTCCCTGGGATTATTTTATTTTCTTCTTTCCAGAACTGCTTGGTCAGATGATAGTGTTTCTGACTATCATTTTCCGTGTATTAGGAAATGAAGCTATTGGCAGAAGTGGATCAGCCCGGTAGTCACATAGACAATTATGTGACACAATTAAGTTTTGTGCTCTCGCGCAAAGCAGCAAGTTTAGTAAGCCTGCAAGCTCGCCTTGCCAGGTTTCAGCACCGGCTTAAAGAGCAAGAGATACTTAGCAGGAAAAGGGTACTGCGATAATGTTATATGATTGCGTAAAAAAATCGAATGACAGATGTTCACTAGAGATTAATATTCATCTTTAAATGCCTTTTAACAGTGGTGTGGCATAAATCTGAAAGAATGTGGACTCGGCTTTTTCGAGAAATTGAACCCTTTAATGCAAAGTGTTGAAACTGTGATGTCGAAGGTTATGTATGATTTAACATGTTATTTGAAAGGGTTTGTGGTTTTATGACGGGTTTTCAAGGGTTTTAGACCTTATGCTGTTTAATGGCCGCTTATAAAGTATAAACAATTCCAAACAATGTTTCTTCTTTTAAAAAGGGTGGTGAAATAGATAATGCCGTTTTGATTGCATTTTATGTATTCTGTATATTTAAAATTTCCTTGGTTTCCTATTGATCAGTCTCCAAATTCATATTTTGATGTTTTTTTATTTCTCATGGTATCTTCTATCAGCTTCTATCAGCTTCACTCAATATGATTGGCTTTTGTAGCAATTTGCGTATTGTAGTTAAATTTTCCGTGAACAAGGCCATCCTTTCGGCAACTACGCTTCTAAAGAGTTAAAGGCAGTATTACATATACATACATTCATGCATTTTGTATATACATTTTTGTTGTGTATATACATTAGTGCAAATTATGGAGTACTGGAATTGAAGTCGGTGGCTTACCACTTACTCACAGAAATTGCACATGGAAACAGCAAAAGTACAATAACTTGTGAAAAAAGAAAAAGTCATAAAATGGCTTCAACATCAATTTGGCGATCTTTTAAGATATTTAAATGACAGCAAATAACAGTATTTTAAAAATTATATACATGGAATTCCTACTAGTTTCCTAAGATGAACAAAGATTTCACCAACTTTTTTTTCTACCAAAGAAACAGGCGCCTAATAGTCAAGCTTAAAACTTACCCAGATAATTTGGTAATCCAGATTTTACATCATCAGATTGGGTTGGGCAAATGCATGTCTGGCAATTTCTAGGTTGCAGGTGCTTGAAAGCCTGTATCTAATACTACAACTAATTAAACTGTTAGAATGTAAAGTTGTTCTCCAACTTGATAGCCCCAATTAGTACATTCACTAGTTAAGCAGAATCCGGCGTCATAGAGCTTCAAGTCTCAGAATCTCTTTTGCAGTCCTCCATCGAAAGTATGGCATATGTTTCTGCAAATAAAGAAGAGTCATTTATCACTTATTTTCCACTAACTAAGATAGATTTTGCAGAAACAATAGAGTTAAAGACCAACAACATTTTTGAAACACAAAAAATATATTCGAAGAAGTTATCCGCAATCCAAGAAACATCTATACATGACCAACAAAGAAAATGTTGAATTTTATATAGGAAAATATCTGAAAGCCTTTGTCCAATCCAAAGTGATAAATCTCTCTTCTTATCAACTATATTTCCACTACTAACATAACTATACACAAATATGATATTGAATTCGGTGAAAGGACTATTAGACTCTAGTCCTGTATATAACACTATACATATAACTGGTAACGAAATGTTTACAGTTTTACCTGATTGAAATATAGACCTAATCCCCTGCTGTAGAAATCAGCATACTTGATCATAAACATGCCACAATCGGACCTGGCCAAACAACCAATGAGTTTAACAGATCAAATCTTAATTTCATGCCAGAGATGCAAATGAAAAGGTTTAACAAATTTAGGGACATGTCAGTGGCTAAAGGAAATTGATGAATCCAAAGTGATATATACAGTATGTTATAATTATTATATTTATAGAAGGCCTACACAAGGTTTAACATAAACAGAACACATGGTGCATAAGATCATCTGGCAGTGGGATTTATACATGATAGATAAACTCACTCTGCAAACCACGTGTGCAAAAAAAAAATCACAAAAAAAGTGATATTCAATTCTTCACCTATCTAAGCAACACAATCATTATTAACGGAAGAAGAAACAATATAGACATGCTAAATGTATACTCACCCATTTTTCTGTAGAGGAATGTTCTCGACACGTTCATGTGTCCATGAAAGGACATCAATATCCTCTCCATTCTTGTCTTTTATTTCATCCGCATAGTACATAGCCTGGCAAAATACCAAAAACAAAATATTTTCAACAAACTTGAAATGGAAAAAAAAAGGTAGCTCTTATCTTTATTCAATGCGCCCTTCAATACTTTATTGGGGGAATTATTCCATTTTAGAATGTTTCACTTCATTTGTCCCCTGTTCCAGAATTTTGAGTTTAGTTTTACTAAATTCTATCTTTCCTCTATGTTCCCTTCTAACAAGGGAAGAGTTTGTAAATTTAATACAAAAGGCATCGCAATCATGATGTCATGTTAAATGGAAAGGAGGAAGTTTTCCAATGGGATACACTGTACTGATTATAACTTATACGAATTCAAAAGGACAAGTTAATCAGAGATGGGATTTGTAATACTAGTAAAAATAGGAAAGTACTAACAAAACCAGTCAGAAACAAACAGTTTCTTTGATAGTCAGCTACAGATGTATATCTACAATTAAGTGACGGAGACATTTATGCGGAAAGACGAAAACATACCAATACTTTCAGCACTCTAGTGTCAGTTCCTCCAAGCGAATCAAGATATTGGAATTTACGATCTTTCTTGTTTATAACCGCTAAACACCAATGCGCTTGTTTATGAATAGGGACAAATATCTGGACATGTTAAAAAAGATAAGTAAATGAAGAATGGAACAGCCGAAAGTATAATTAAAAGATGGATGGTCAATAAAAATGAAATGTTTTAAAACTTACTTTATCGCATTCAGAAAGGTTGTATCCCAATTTCTTTTGGGCTGTCCAT
This sequence comes from Primula veris, assembly GCA_963682055.1. NCBI lineage: Eukaryota > Viridiplantae > Streptophyta > Magnoliopsida > Ericales > Primulaceae > Primula > Primula veris. The sequence goes on from OY821748.1 coordinate 603,352, forward strand.
CTTCTCACGTATTTGTAATCATAACCACTTTCCCCACTGATTAACTGAATAACACATTTCCAGAAATATACTTCAAGGTAAAAAAAAACATCAACTGTTGAAAGATAATAACTCTGAGACAATGATGACGTCAAAATAAGATGAACACCAATATTTATTTAACTGGGAAACAAACCCCAACTGCTATTTGTCCCTTTTCATTTATTTGGATAATGAAGATGTATAACTAGAACTTAAGTCTGTAACAGATCACCTAAAAAAAAGAAGAAATCTCTAATTAATCGACTCAAACCTAAAAAATTGAAGTCCCCAAATATCAATCATTGAAAAGTAGAAAACCATAGCCACTTTTGAAAAAAAAAAAGCTGATTTGACGTGCAATCAGTTTTTCTTCGAATAAATGTTAATCTCAAACACAATATTTGTCAAATATGCATATCTAGTAATTATGCCCATGATATGTTGCACAAAGACACGTAGTGTAATCTGAAGCCTACATGCTTCATAGAAATTGATGTTATTACAGAAGAATGGCAAATCAATACTAACAAATTTACCAAAAAATAATAATTAGTTAGGCAATACTAACCTTTTTGTAGAAGAATGTGTTGAAGAAATGACACTTCAAAAATTTCTTGGGCTCCCTGGTTTCCCTCTCTTTGAGTAAATGGAAATACACATTAACCACCTACAAAATTAAAAAGTAATCCATCAAAGGGAATTAATAGACAAACTTATACCACAATATTACATTTTTCGCCATATACGAGATTACAAAGTGAATTGAAAAATAATACAAAGGATGAAAGTACCTCGTCATTTAACCATTCCTCAGTTTGTAGACATTGCAAAATTCCGCCGGTTATATCAATGTTAGCCTTCTCGTGAGTTACCAAAACATTTCTCCTGCATTAGCATTAGCATTAGCATTAGCATTAGCATTAGCATTAGCATTAGCATTAGCATTAGCATTAGCATTAGTATTAGCCAAGCAATTGTTGTAAAGTTAACACCAAAACACAATTCTTGAAGCAAAGCAAAAAAGTATCGATATACCCACAAGAAAAACATATACCAATTATGTGAAGAGAAGGCCTGAAAAACTTCATCCTTTTCTTCGTTTGTGAGTGGAACAAACGGTTCTAGTGTATGCACCGGCAATTCAGAGACACTGTCGTCATCGGAATCTAATGAAAGTGTTTTTAAAAACTTGCTCATATCTTCCAATTCCATATCCGTAACACCATTTTCAACAATTTGAACATCATCATCATCATCATCATCTTTATCCAAATCAATCACTTCGTCAACTAAATCATCCTTTCCTTCGTTTTCCAATGGCAAAATTCTACCCCCCTTTTCAATAAATTCAGTCTCATCATCATCACTACCATCATTTTGATCCAAATCAATCACTTTGTTAACCAAATCACCTTTTTCCTTCTTTTCCAATTCCGAAACCACACTCCGTTTTTCGACAATCTCAGTCTCGTCATCATCACTGCCATCATCTTCATCCAAATCGATCACTTCGTTAGCAAAACCAACTTTCTCGCCCTTTTCCAATTCCAAATTCACACCGCTACTTTCAACGATCCGAACCTCATCCTCATCACTTTCACTCTCTTTATCCAAATCAATGACTTTAACAGAATCAACTCTTTCATCCCCTACTAAAACCTCATTCCGAATCGAACCGACAGCTGACTTACTCGCTAACTTGTATTTCATAAATAGCTCCGCGCCCTTTTTGTCACAAGAACCCTTATTTTCACAAACCCCGTTACAACTACTACAATTACTATTAATAATCGAGGGAAGCCCAATATTATGATCTCGATACGTACCCATATTTATACCAAAAGATTCCTCCTTTTTCCAAACCCTAGTAATAAAATCACTAATTTTTACAAACCCTGTTATTTTTGTCCATTTATTCAATAAAGAACGGGGATTAAGCATATAATTAGAGCTGCAAACAGCGTTTTTGGGGTAATTATCCATAAAAGGTTGAGTCTTTTGTTTTTTAAAGACTTGGGTATTGATATGATTATCGTAATTAAGTGGATTAGTGGAATATAAATTACCTCGTTTGTGTTGGCTACTTAATCCACCCATCAAAATTGCTTCATTATATATATATATATATATGTATGTATATATATATGTATATATATATGTATGTATATGCTCAACAAATATTAAATATAATTTTATACATAACTCCTGCCTTTGTAGAGAGAGAGAGAGAAAGTAAGATTAATAGAAGTGTGATTAAATTGGGGCTGAAAATATAATTTTAGAAAGCTTTTGATTAAATACAGACGGTAAAAGTATAAATCACGTCACGTAATAAAAACTCAACCTATTAAAAACTCAAATAAATATATTGGAACCCTAGTTTGATTCTACCCTAAATTTAATTAATATTATTTTTTTTTATTTTTTTTTAGTAGATTATGTTTTTATTACGTGACGTGACTTATAACCCACTCCATTAATACAGCCGCCGTCTGCATCAAGCAGACAGTGTCTGTATTTAGCAGATGAATTTTCGTAAATAGGGGGATGAAAGTGATTATTTTTAAAAAAGTTAATCAAAAGTGGATAAATAATTTATTATTTCACCTTTATTTTAATCAAAACATGCCCGGTTGCAAATGAGCCTGATCAATATTTTCATTAAAAACGTCAACCAATTGTTATCATTTTATTTTTTTTAGCAAAGCCTTTTACCTATAATTTTATCATAGTTCAAAATTTTGGAATCCAAATATTAAAATATTGAACTTCCATGTCTCAGGCTTTTTAGTATGCTTCGGAGTCTACATGAGTTGATATTTTCGTTTGCTAAAATTTAGTTACACTCGTTTTAGCAATAATTTTTAGAGTTTTCAGAGAAGTGTAAACAGTTGGGCCTTGTTTGGTTGTGTGAGATTAGATTTCAAATGCAGTAGATTCCACAAATAACATGTTTGAATGGCTAAATATGGTCTGGATTATTAGTAAAACGAGATTACAAATGACCCTGAAATGAAGTATTTACAATACCATATGGAGTATGGTATTAAAAGTATCGGGACTACATATGAAAGGTTATTCATAATACCGCTTAAACTCATAGTTCCGGTAGTACAAATACGGCAGGCCTTGGTATATTAATTTAAATGATACTTATGTATTGACACAATATCTGTCGTAATTGACACATGCACAATACACCTGATCAATAATACATATAAACATGTTTTAAAATACATAAATTGTAGTTTTATTTCGCGGCTGGTATTTCTTGTATAGTTGTATATTTGACATGTTTTATGAATTGAAAGCCAATTGCAAACGGTATATTTGCATACTACTAAATATAAAAGTTCATAGCAACTTATTCGGATGAATTTTTTTTTGACGCATACTAACAATTATTAAACAAATTTTCTTTTAACCGAAATAAACTTGTGGCTTTTTTTGGAGTACCTAGAAAGTCGCCAATCACTACCAAGTTTTTAGTTTTTACGTGAGTTCGGAGTTAAGAAAGGTATTCGACCTCTAACGATCAAAATTTCATCAAGCAAGTTTCGGTTTAGATAGGCGCTCTGAAACAGCCCCAGCCTCAAAATGCATTTGAGGTAAATTTCAATGGATAGTGCCATTTGTATGAGCTGTTTGGGAGTTGTTAAGTTTAATGCTGGGGATTTGTTACGTTGTATGCCTGAAAATATCCAAAAGTTCAAAGAAAATGACCTTGACTTTTTCTGTCTCAAGTAAGTCACGATTTGCTTAAAATTTGAAGCCAAACAACAAGTTAAATATCACCCAAACCAAACTGTGACACAATCGTAATGTGAGCCCAACCTAGCTACCACTTCATCCTACATTACAAGGGGGGAAATCTACATGAATAATATACCGGTCGAAATGCTGCTAGCCTTGTATAGACTCAAAATCAACTATAAAAAAATTTTGGAAAACATTGAATTATATGAAACTTCATTGCACCCTCTGAAAAAAAAAACATGAGAAGGAAAGAAAGGAAAAAATAAATAAGGGAAAGACCAATAAGTTACTGGGATCAGTCAACGACTCTCGGGGTTTCAGAGTTGCTGGAATAAATCTGATACATCTTCATCCTCCTGGGACTGTAACGGTAAATCCTGTCAATCGAATAACCGAATAGCTGGTGATAATGGTCTTTACGGAAAAACAATAAGAATACAAAGAAGAAGAAAAGTCACAGAAAGCTCAGTTTCGCTTGTTTTGACTCTATTGCAAATTGTGTTAACTCAAAGCATAGATCATTCCTCGCAACTTTTACACAAAGATAACCCTAATTAACTCCTAAACGGAAAACAATTGAAATTTTCTGTCACTATGTAAATCTTCTGCTACAGACAAACAATATCAAACCTAATGAACCCCGCACAATTAAACCCTAGGCAGTTTTCCTGACGATAGAGTACTAAAAGAACTACGAAAGTGACAGATGAGAAATGCAGAATAGAATCAATACATGACCAGTCTTTACACAGAAAATGGACGCAGACACACCGACACACATATTTATTTAATTTTAAAGTTTTAAACCAAGTCATTGAACTGTCATAGCGAGACCTAATTATTGCAACTCCCACGAATCATCTTAACTAAAAAACTAGAGCTAATAAGGACCAAATTGGAAAAGAAACATCTACAACCACTGGTGGCTTAGAATGACTGACATAAAACCAACCATACAGCACCAACAACCGCTTAGTTATACAGGATTACAAAAATGTACCTGAGTATTTACGAGATGATGTGTAGGCTGATCTTGCCCCACTGGGTAGGGCTGGGGTTGAGACATTCGATAATAAGGCTCCTTGAGATCAAATTTGCATGAGGATGTCTGAATTACCCCACCTTGTTCAGCACCAGGTCCCCACGTTTTTGCTATACCCAAAATCATTTGTTTCGTGTTACAAATAAAATATTAATTTAATATTTCAATGAAATAGGACTATATAAAGGTAAATTACAAAAATTGTCCCCATACTTCAAGAGATATTTGGATTTGATCCCCATAGTTTCACCTGTAAAACTGTGGATCCTCCTAGTTTGATAAAGTCCAACTGGTGGTCCCAAGTTTCAATCTCAATAGTACTGGTCAGTGTTTTGAAACACGATAGCTTAGCAAAGGCTTTTTGCAAGAACTTTGTTAAAGCACAAGTTGTTTCATTATAAAAAGCGTAAGATTTTTATGCCGTACAAAGCGTACGCCTTTTAAGATTTTCCGCAAGACATTTTCCCCCCTAGACTAGTAAAAACGAGTTTATTGAGCTTTCAAGGGAGCTGTTGAAAACAGCTTTCGTCCCTATAGTTTTATCTTTTAAGTTAAGTTATCCGTGCTAGCTTCTGGACACAAATTTGGTCCGCATAGTTTTAAGCGACTTACATCCCTGGTCCCTTCCCCACGGGGACCAATAATGTTATTGATGAGGACCACTTAAAATATGGGGACTACTAGTGTATCTGATCCAAACTAAGGGAACCAGTCATGTTTCAGTTGAACTATAGGGAAGAAATAAAAAAATCAACCTAGAGTATGCGGATCATTGGTCTCCCAATTGAAACCATGGGGATCTAATGGAAAATGATCTAACATGTGAAGACTGTAGTTCTAATCTACCCGCCAGAAAAGACAAACCTGACAATGTAAGGTAAATGGTGTAACTCTGAGCATTATGAGCAACCAAGTGAAGTCGACCAGTAATCTCTTGTCCTGGCATTGCATATATCGGCTGAGATAAAACGCATCGAATCTGGTACCAGTGGGTTGTTGGAGCACCTGGGGCTGTCGTCAGCCACCTAGGCACCGTGCTATCAAAGAGAATTTAAAAAGAAAACATCAAAATCTGCATTTTATATATAAAAGAAACTATAACCAAACTATAAACAAGAAATTACCTTCCATCAAATAATACGTCAAACCAGCATGCCAGCCCATGAATTCTAGCACCTACAGAGGCAGTGAACTTAAGCGGAACATCGATTTCGTAAAGATCCTCTTCCTGGTGAAGGAAAAAGAATAAATTTATTCATTGACAAGAATAAAAGTCAGATAATCTCATTTAATCATTGAGGGTAGCTCAATGATAGTTCATAATTAAATAAAAAGAAGCTAAAAAACCAAATCAAACACCAACTATGTTTGCCCAAACAAGCACCCAGAAAAGCTTCAAATAAGCAGATGACACAACTGTAAAGCTTTAACTAACATGGATTTCCCTCTAGATTCATTTTCAGATTTTTATCAGCAAGCAATGTCAACACTTCATCTCTTATAGAAACCCAACAAGACAGGAAGACTATTAGATTGAGCCATACCCCTGTTGGCTAATGATTCTTATAGTAGACAGAGGGGGAGTGGGAAGGATGCAGGTTAGAAGATGTTGCAAAATATCTGCACGTACTAATAGTGAACACGGTTTTGTTTTCTTGCTCATATCAGTAGAAAATAAACTGGATGATCGCGGACAATAAAAACATTTGGCAACATAGGGGAATAATAGTATTGTGGTGGACAAAAAAAAAATCAATCAGAGAAACTTATCTTTACCTTTATAGTATTGAAGTTAATCACATGAGATATCGCAGGAGCCACTAATAACCGTGGATCGAAAGCATCCACTACAGGCTGCGCACAAGCAAAAGGATAATTAGGCAAAGAAAGAAAAATGTCAGCAATTTAAATCAAGAAAAGACAGTGTTGACTAAGTTAGAAAAAATATTAATGAAAATTTAAGTAGAAGATTCTACTCTTATTGAACTGCCATGGACAAGGTCGCCTTACATTTTTGCATGTAATGTTTAGTTCTCAATCAAAGCCACCCAAAACCCATAATAGCTATTGGAGAAATTTAGAAGACATAACTAGGGATGAAAACATTTGTAATGTTATATACGCTGTTTGTAGATTTCTTAAGCGACTGAAAAGGGAATCAGCAATACATATAACTTCAGTTTGTTTCAGGTAGTATCTGATAAGGTCAACTCAACTGAAAGGTTATGCAGAACAGCTACAGTATAGGTGGAAAGTATTTCTTAAAGGGAACTGAGACAAGTATATAGGGAAAGGAGATTAAGTTGATTCTCTAATAGTATCATGTGCGAATGCTGCATATCTGAATTAGACTTAACCTGAGAAAAATATCCATGGAAAGCAGATCCGTACAAAGGAGTGAGATCAACTCCATAGTAATTCTGTTGCTGCCAAAATAAAGCCTGCAAAAAATCAAAACAGTTTAGATTTTGTCTTAACCGAATAAGAGGGAAAGAAACAAATGATAGTATTCCAAATCCCATAGTACGATATTAAGGACATGAATGTCTTCACGGATAACCATGAACAAATAGTTGGCTTTATCTAATATAATAAAGAGAGTTTTAGCTAATTTTACAAAATGAAGACCAAACAAATTTAAGGTAATAATTCAGTGGCAGTTAACATGTTCTTTTTTCGGCAAGTTTTTAATTAATTTTTCCGGCAAGTAACATGTTACAGATTTACAGTATTTATAACATGACCGTTTATTTTCAACAAACTTGTGCTTACAGGGTGCAAAAAGTGATATTCAGCAATACATGATTCAATATGCTCAATTCATTAACATACCTTATTAGCAATTTCCATGAATAAAAATTCATCACTGAATGGTGCCATATGTATTCTGCAGAAGCAATCAGCTCAAGAACATTACATCTATTAAACCAAAAGGGGTACCAACAATGTATAAAAATAACATAAGAAAAATCATGTGTTGCCTTCTTTATTGATCGAATGGTGCACAAAATCACCTTCCAATTGTTGGGAACATCTTTCCAGTAGGGACAAGAAACCGATCCCTAGCAATAATGTAGGTTTCCAGCATTCTTTCATTGACTAACAAGGTCCCTGTGAAAAGGGAAAAAAACATGTATAATTTTATCGTATAATTCTTTTATCTCAAAAATAATGATGCAATTGAATTATATCTCATCACGGACTACTACCTTAACAAATATTAAACACATTTCGCAGACAACAAATAATAACCCAAAGAATATAAAGAACCTAAAAAATTAAAGAGAAATTCTGACATATATATCATGTAAAAAGTAACTCGTAACAAAATGCTATCTTTACTAGCTTTTAATCAAGACAATGTCCAAGCAGATACTCTTTGAAACAAAGCCACAACGTTTTCGTTACAAATTTGTTTTTATGGTATAATATTTATAGCTGCAAAGTTTAGCCTGCATTTTATTTAGCCTTCCAGGATTCTCATTAACTGGAATAAGAAAAACGTACCCATTGGTTCAGATATTAGAATATCAGCTTTCTCAGGCAATTCAACATCTTCAATTTTACCCTTGATTACCTGCAACAAAAATTTGCCAAAAAAATATTACAAACTTGCACCACCAAGTTCAATTTAAAATTGACATAAATTTAAAGGTTGCACACCGTGATTCTTTCACCCAATGCCGGATTTCCGGCAATAAGTTTACGAGCATATTCTGCCATTTCAGAAGCTTCTACAGCATAAACATGTCTAGCACCTGCCTGATATGAGAAAATGTACAGATAGATAAATCTGTTTAACTTAGGAAGCTATGCTGGGGAACAAATAATAAAGATAAGTTATGTGCCAATATATTTCCATTCACAAACCTGGGCCGCAAATAATGACAAAATACCGCTACCAGCTCCAACATCCACAACCACACGATCAGTAAAATCCACACGGTTTTCAATTACAGAGGCATAATAAGTTCCTGAAAACATACATTCTTATCATAAACTTTTCAGACTATTGCTAGTGATTTTTATAGATCTGAAATACTTGAGAACTAAGTGGATCAGGCACAACCATAGTCATAAAGCAAGGCTATATAACGGCTCAGTTAAATGCCTCTCAAAAGAAAAATGAATTACAGAAGATAGCTAGCCAACACTTAGAACAAGATTAAGCTTTTAAGGGGAAAATGTCACTTTTGAACACCTATCAATCAGTTTTTGTACAATTAGTGTGTCATGCTATTATATTTCACATTTTATACACTAATTTACAAAAAAAAATACAGAATAGTTACTAAACCAAACTATCGAAATTCACAACTCGGACATCAATTAGCATAAACCATTAAATCAAACAATGAGTACACTTAAAAGTTTCAACGTTTATCGTAGATGTACTACTTGTCCGATTTTGGTGTCGACCAAAAAGTGCAAGGCTGGTGCTTTGAGTTTTGATTCTAAGTCGGGGTTTTACTAATTTGTTCATTTTTTGTGTAGATTGGTGTCCATGTTATCAAATTCAATAACGGATCAGCGGTGCACTGATATCTAAAAGCGGATAAGTTACTGTAAATAGGTGATATTTCCCCGCTTATCAAAATAAATAAATAAACGGTCAATTTAACCTGTCCTCACATAATCCTGTAGCATGTTTTGCTGATGTAGCAATTGTCCATAATAATGAAAGTACACTTTGGCGGAAGATGCCTCTATCTTCTCATCAAACTTGCTAGAAGTCGTTAATGTTCCATTTGGTAATTGTGACCCTTGAAAACAAAAGAAAACAACAACTAGTCAACTGCAAAGCTCATCGAATAACAGTTTAATATTGACTCTCAAAGCATTTCTTTATATCTGAATCAACAAATTAAAGTATCTTATAAGATAAGAACAATGGGAACGGTTAGATTGTGGCAAGTTTTTTTTCCCATTGATATATACAGAAACCCTTGCTATCAATGCAGCGGCAAGTTAACCACACTAAGACTTAACAGAGAGAAAATAAAACGAGTCAACATGATGTTCTTCTTTAAAACTGTTCATGCTTGAAAATACAAATTCTCCGACCAACCAGAAGAAGAATCTATATTGTAAAAATAAGTAGTCAAATCACTCAAATATACAGTAAAATCAAGATTAGACTCATAATGACGGAGTAGGTTAAAAACCAAAGGCAAGTTGTATGTTAAAAAAATTATTAAGATGATTGTTTACATGCAACAAACACCGCAAATAAATAGCACCTTCAACAACCACTTCTTTCTTCCATTCGTCAAAAGCACAATGGAATGCTCTACTTTCTTTCTCCTCTCTGAACCGGATTGTGAGCCCCTTGGAGTAAGGTTGCTGGTATAAATGCTGAAAAATTAAATAACATGGATATATAGCAGAACAAAACTAAATTATGTAATATAGCCTCTTCACTGTCAGCAAATACAATTCAATTAAAAAAAAAGTGGAATATATCCAATTAAGCAGGTACAATAACCATAAATATATAACTATTTTGTGGTATTATATTTGTATCAAATTCAAGCTTAACACAAATGATTGTTTACCTCTTTGCTTGCTTCAGAAGCTTCATAGAAGCATGCTGATTCTACAGGACTTAACTTAAAAACCTGAAAAGAGCAGATATGGACAAACAAATAAGCAATGATGTCGGAAAACACACTTCAGTAAATGCTTTCCGTGCTACAATAATCACATGCATAAACATACAAACATCTACAATAAAGTCAGGTAAAAAATGTGAACATGAATAAAATATCAACAAAAACATGAGATCAGCGTTATAAAGTGAAAACAGGTTTTGAAATTAATAATGTAACGCATATTCATAAGAATCCATACATTATGGGTTTCATGACCTTTATGAATGTAATACAACTATGATTGTAACTTTTCCTGCTGTCCATATACATTTTACAGTAATAGAAACTAGTTTTAAAATTTAAATAAACCCAAAAAAATAGGAAGGAGCTAAAAGACTTGATCAGTATGAAGATCAATGTGATAACGGAATTTCAATTAATCATTCCAGACCCAATACTTGTATCTACGAGTTTCCGTCAAAATAATTTGAAGTCAATATAATGATTATACCCATAAATATTTTGAATATTTTCCGAGAACAGAAACAGCCATATTTTAAACCTACAAAGTAGGATAAGCTAAGAGTATCCTGATCAATTTGAAAGATCAACGTAAACGCTATTTCAAATTACTATTCCTGACATAAATGTACTATTTCGTCAAAGTTTACTTTTTCGTCGATTTTAATCATAAATTTCTACTGAAATCATAAATGTCCACTAAATTCTACGGATTCTCGGCCGAAATAAAGATCGCTTGCTTAATCCCGCTTAATCTGATAGTACGAAATTAAATGAAGTATGCTAAACAGGAGAAAAACTGTGAATACCTATTGTCAAATAACAAAATTACAAAAAAAAAAAAACAATTTAAAAATTACGGAAAAAGATATCGGGATATAAAAAAAAAGAAGATAACCTGAGCTTTATGAAGATCAATGAGAATGTAGTCATTCGGGTCGGAACTTCGATAAAAGCGAAGCTCGGAAACTCCTGATTCGGAGGTGAATCTAGCATTAATCGACGAATTTAAATCTGTTTCATAAAATAAATTAGAATTATAAGAATTGGCGAGCTCTGTTATAGAAGCCACAACGAATTCTTCCATTATTATCACTTTTATATATATTTTTATATATTTATATAAATATATATATATATATGTGTGTGTGTGTGTGTGTGTGTGTGTGTGTGTGTGTGTGTGTGTGTGTGAGAGAGAGAGAGAGAGAGAGAGAGAGAGAGAGTGTGTGTGTTAGGGTTTATCTGCAACTGTTAAATTTTGTATGGGAATATATATATATTTCGGAAATAACCCATGTGGTTTTATATTCTTCAAATTAAGCCCCCTAATCCAACAAAACCAATATTTTGGTACATTAAAAAGGTTAAAGCATCATCATCAAACTACGTCTTTATCTCAAAAAATTGAAGTCGGTTATATGAAACCATTTGTGAGTTTATTCATCTTCGCAACAATGATTTTTTCTTCGCCATGCTTTCAATTCACTGCTATATGTTCATCAGTTTGTCTTGTACTCAAGTCATTACGAACGACTTACATCCAAGTTTTTAACGGTCTACTTCTACATTTCTTTTGATTCCCTATATTAATACATTCACTCTTACTAACCGAAGCACCTATAGGTCTTATTGCCACATGCTCTGACCATCTTAAACGAGCCTCTCTCATTTTATCCTCAATCGGAGTCACACTTAGCCTATCACATATATCCTCATTCCTAATCTTAGCAACCATACATGTCAACATTCGCATCTCTACTACCCTATTTTATTTTCATATACTTTCTTAATCGCTCAACCCAGTTTATTTTCATATACTTTCTTAATCGCTCAACACTTAAAAGGTTAAAAGTGGGTAAAACTTCCTCTAATAATACTAGTCATAGCAAATATTTTGGTTTCATAACAATTATAAAAGGTTTGGGTCTCATATGAACCTAGGTGGTAATAAGAATAAACTCTACACTGTCATATTACATATTTTTTAAGTCTCGTTTTAAGAAATTTATCTAATTATACTAATAAAATACATTATATATAGTGTAAAAATATATATATTATACATGGGATGAGCTAGGTGGAGGCTGGTAAGGGTTGCAGCGCCCCATATTTTTAAAAACACAACTTTTATAGTGTATTTTTTTTAAAACGAAAAATAACAGTATTATTTTTTTAAAATTCAGCCTTTCATATAGTGATTATGCCTCCGTCACTGAACTCATATGTAAGAGACTTATTTGGTGGGAGTACTTATTTTTTTTTACCACATTCTTACGAGTTCAAATACTATACCCCTGATCACTACCTCATTTCGTGCGTCATTGATTGTTTTAGCCCAAAATAGTTATTAAAAAAAATTAAATTACAATTAGACATTTATCAATACATTCCGATAATTTTTTTTCTAACAAAAATAAATAAATACGTTACATTTTGGAATTAAAATAACAACTCATGTAAATTAATTATAAAATTCAAAAAAAATAATGTAACTCAACAAGGTGTATCAATATTATAAAATATGCATAAAATATGTTGTAACGCTTTATAAACATACAAAAAAATGTTATAAAAATTTAAAAATTGAACAAAAATAAGTAAGTGGACACGGAATGAGATAGATATTATAAGTTAGAATATTTGGACTCCATTAGCTAATACCTTATCCGTATGATCAAATCTTATTTGTTGAATTCATTTTTTCAACTTGTCAACTATACTTGAAGTTCCTTTGACACGAAAAGGTTATAAACACAAATAACATGCATCTAGATGGCGCAAATATGTGTGTCTATGGGGTTATATTTTTAACAAAGCAGCTATATTGGTGTCAATATTAAATATGTGAATGTATACGCAAATATGGCCTAATAAAAGCACATTAGCTTGTACTTACATACTCAAACTTCTGTATCGAGCCACTCAGAACTAATGATGAAATGAAGCCACAGTCCACATGGGGCTCGGCAAATGATATAAGACCGCACCGACAAACTACGAGCTTACATATTACACTCCAATCTTAATGATATGAATCACAAGCTCAGATACGTTGAAACTTCATCATGTGTAACTCTTGGAAGAAAATGATAATCGATTCGTTACTGGTTACTTATAAAACGAACAGTAGCAGACGTAAGATATGTGCAGAAGTCTGAAGAGCATCCACAGTTAAGACGAGAAGTTGGCGTTACAAGTATTTTACGTTAACATACTATACGAATCAAACTTGGATAACCAACAAAGCATCATGCTAACAAACTGAAAGGAATTACATGTTTATTCATACACCATCGGCATTGATGCCAATTTTCAAAGTACTTATATTGTATTAGACCTTATTTTCAGCAAGGCATACATTTTAAATCTAAGACCACTAAGTAGCAACTAACCAAATGAACAAATTTAATGAAGTCTGCAAGACCAGTGACACTACATTGTTAAAAGAAAAGAAAAGAAAACTTACAAATCAAGAAATTCCGCAGTGTAGAACAACAGCAACTTACAAGTTACAACTTACAAATACAGTAACGGAACGAACAGACACGTATAAAACTTAAAGGGGGACCAAATTATGACCATTTCTATGAAACATTCACAGCTTTAAACTTCGGATGAAGCAACCCAAGCTCATCTTGAGCTTCTAAAGGATCACTCGTCTCGTTTTTTATCCTTTTAACTCTCCTACTCGCGAGGGTCTTATGCGTAAAACCATACATTTGCAAGACCTGATTATCACCAAAATTAAAAGCTCGGTCCATCTGCTTTAAGCACCTCTCAACAGGGTAATCTCCGAATTTCCCACAAGGTTTACACCCCACAAAATGAGTCACAAGTGGCCACCTATGATCACCAAGCCCCGGATGGTAATTCTCTATCATCTCCTCGTATCTATCGACTAAAATACCCCAATAACCGTGTAAATAATAAGCGTTTTCAAGATAAACCTTTTCACCCCATCTATCCCTTTGTGTCGCCAATATATATACCATAGCCGATTGATCATCAGCTTCGAAAACGGGCCTATCTTTAAGCTCTCTAGTCAAAATTTTACCAGCCTCGTCCCTAATCTTTCCTTTTGGTCCCATTGGGGCCCACACGTCTAGAATATCTAACGCCCATTGACAGTTTCTCAATAAGAAACTACCCGTGTTTAAGCCAATCCAATTTTTTTGATCGTAAACCATCTCGTTCCACCCATGTAAAACAAAGTTATGATCTTTATATCTCTCCCATGGGACCTCAAACGCCATGTCGGTAAACATGGCATCACTGTCCATCCACCATAAGAACTCGATCTCGGGATGAGACAGTAATAATTTACGGATTAAGGGTAGTTTTGCCCAAAAACCGGCCATTTCAGAATCAAGCAAAGCCATGTTGTAAAATATTTCAATTCCGTGTAACCTGCAATAATCAATTTTGTTTTTTATTGCCTTTAACAAGTAATGGTCACCGACAGGATTTTCACACGGTTTGGGGGAAGAACCGGTGACTAACAAAACTCTAGGCTTATTGGGAGCGATAAAATTGGGGAAACTGGGGTTCTTCTTTAACCAGTCCGATCTTTGTTCATCCCAATCAGAAATCTTCGGCCCTAAAGTGTACGGCTTGTTTGGATCAGGTCTTTCATCCTCACCTATTCAAAAGGAAATGGATTATTAGTAATACTACACAACAAAGTGGAAAATAAGGAAATTGATAGAATCATAAAATCTACTTCATGGTCATAAAAACAAGAAATGAAAAGTTCAAATGTTGCAGCAGAATTTACAACAATGATAAACACACACATAAACACACACACAACTAGAGACATAAAACTCATAGATCCTCTAATGTTTTCGTTATCATTGGAAGAAGGGAAATCGGACCGATGCATAACCTGTAATGTATAGTTTAATTACGTACATTTGTGGTGTAGTTTGACAGCCACTCAAACAGTTTTGAGTGCTTGTTTGGCTGAAGCTTTAAGCAGTAAGTTGGGTGCTTCTAGTCTGACATAATTACTAAAAAATTTGGTTAGTTCAGTTTTTACCTTCTGGTCTTGTCAAATCAGAGAATGAAAAAGATCATCTTACTAAATCTACTGGAACTTAAAAACAAAAGCAAGTAACCTGAGTTTAAAATCTGAAAAAACACTCTCCTAGTTTCAATGTAAAACTGTAAATTAGCTTAAAAAGCACAGAATTGCCAATTTGAAAGAATTTCTAATAGCATATAGCTAGATAATTACGGCCCGCTAGCATTTTACTCTGCACAAATAAATGACTTGTTTGGTTAGATCTTTTAATCTAGTAAAGCTGTAATGCATTTGATTTATCAACTTTAAAGGGATATTATAGTTTTGCAACACACCTTTTTCAAACTCAAACCACACAAACAAACTCAAAATCGATAACTTCGCATCATATATAGAATGCAAATCAATGTGATCAATTAAGCAGATAATAACTAATGAAACAGTAAATTAGGAAACTACTAGAGACCTGAAGTTAATGAAAATCAGTTAGATAGGCACATAACAAGTACCATAGCTACTAATAGCATAACATCTATTGTAAATTAAATAATCAAATAACTAACACAATCCATAAATTCTTCTAAGATTCGTAAGCAGATAACACAATAAATGACTTGTTTGGCTGAATCTTTTAATCTGGTAAGCTGTAATGCATTTGATTAATCAACTTAAAAGGGATATTATAGTTTCTTAACAGGAAACTACTAAAGACATAAAATCTATTGAAATTAAACAATCGGATAACTAATACCGCACGCAATCTATGAACTCGTCTAAGATTTGTACGCAATCAGGGAGGGGCTGATACTCTACATGAATTTCCTTACTCTATACGCGTCTATACTGAGTTTATTTTCATCATAAGGGAGGGGGTGAAACGCTATATTTTTGAAGATTTTTATCAAAATACATAGAAAAAACTCTACCTTTTCATCGGTTTTTATCAAAATGCTCCCCCGACTGAAACTGCACAACAGTCTACTTGTTTGGTTGCAGCTTTTAAGCTAGTAAGCAGCAACACATTTGACTAATCAATAAAAAAGGGATTTTCTGTTTTAAAAAGCTGGCTTTGCAGTAAAAAAGCTCAATTCAGAGTTTTAAAAAAGCTCACTTTTTCGTCGTTGCAAAAAAAAAAAAAACGCTTTAGCTAAGTTTCGCTTTTTAAAAACACTGGATTTTATAGTCTCCCAACAGGAAACCACAAAAAAACCATAGCATAATTAAATGTAAATCAATTATAGCCAAAAAAACTTAATTACATTGCAATCTACTTGGTTTATTGACCTTCATCAACGAGCATCTTATTGATATCGAATTAAAAAGGGATTTCATAATCTCCCAACAGGAAACTACTAAACACATAACATAATGCAAAAAAAACTTAATTAACATTAACAATCTAGTACTAGTATATATTACTAGTAAATAAATCTATAATTATATTCACCTTCGTCTTTAAGGATCCTATTAATATCGAACTCCGCGTAACTCCTCCCGCTCACCACGTCATCACCGCCACCTCCAATAACCTCCTCGAGGACCCTCCTCGGCTCGGATCTCCTTACACCGCCTCCGGAATTAATAAAATGGTCACGGATCTCGTTAAAGTCCTGCTGAGGCGTACCGAATTTACCTGCACCTAAGTTGCCACGTATCACCACCACCGTTAAAACAAGACAGAGAACCGTTAGCTTTCCGTTACGGAGGAGACGCTTTAGTCGCCACATACGACGCGATCCTAGGACCCGTTCGATCATTTTTTTAATTTGATGGGGTGATAATGATAGATAGTTTGAGTGGGTTTGTTTTATTATTGGATGGGATTCATTTTTGGCTAAAATTGGGAGATTTTTATTTTATGGGAGCGTCGGTGGATATATATATATATATATATATATAGAGAGAGAGAGAGAGAGAGAGAGAGAGATTTTAGTGAGAGAGTGACATTTTAGGACATTGTTATGCAAGGCTGTAATGTTATGTGAGCTTCTACTTATGTTATTTTGTGACATATGGAATATTCCAATTTATGTTACATGGTATCAATATCATTATCATCCTATTTTTATATTAAATTATTATTATATGATATTTGATTTAATCGGAAAACAAATTGTATCGATAGTTTTATTTATATATTAAATATTAATTTGCGAAACACGTATTCAGTCGAATCCGCAATCAACACATTTATGTTCATACTTTCTTCAGTATTTTAATAATCTCAACAGACTCGATAGTTAAAAACTCAAATGTATCAAATACGAACGAAACAAAAGTACGATGGTTCTTCTAGAAGTATTTTTCATAGGCTTCTTTTATTTTGATAATATATTATTTTATCCAAAATCATATTTTAGCTTTTTGTTTTTTAGAATTTTTAGTTTTTTTTGTTGTTGTTAATTTGTCTATTAAAATCTAAATAATTTGACTTAAATCAGTTGATGTGATCTCGTACTTACGTCATTTGTAACTTGGAATATTCTGATTTAAGTGACATGGTATCATTATCATGGTATTTGTTTTATAGGATTATTTAATCAAATACCATTTGTTGCGATACATTTTAGAAAATGATGGTACAATGTAATGTTTGATAACAATTTATTTTATTGATTTTTAGATTTTGTAGTTTTTTTAAGCTAAACTGTTTATTGAAATCTAAATAACATGGTTGTTCAAACACACACGGATTTTTAAATTTCAAAATCTAAAAATCAACTACAAAAATATGTTACCAAACGGATTTATACTCTCTCATTATATAGTATATTGATGAATATTAATAAATGTTGGTTAGAATTAGATGGATTAATAAATACGTGTTTCAAATCTCTAATATATTCTCAAAAAATAACAATATTCATGATTAACATATAACAACACTCATTAAATAAATACAGGTGTATGAGGAACTGATAATTTGAAAATACAAAATGGATTTATTTAGGACGGATGAATAATTTATTTTTACGGATATGAACAATTGAGATTGATCAACTATTATTGTTCTTTGTAACTTTAAAAAACTACGAAGACCAAATTATAAAAAAAAATATAAGTAAATATTAACCTACTCCTTAGGTTCTAATGTGGACTATTCCAATTTAGTGAGCTAGTAATTTTCCGTTTATATCCTTATTTGACAAATGACAAGGAAAATGATTGTTGTGGATGTAAAAGTAAATGAGATATTTATTTTGAAGTGGACAATTGACATTGGTGTTCACTTTTTTCTACATCATTTCGTGTTTCCTTACTTATTTTTACTTAAATTTTAAATTTTCACAACTTATACCGCAACTTTTTATATTATATTGTATCCAAATTTTAAAACATTTGAACATAATATTGTTTTAGACAATTTTTTTAATATTCAATGTATAATTTACACTAATTTATACATTTATTCCAAAATAAATTTTGTGTGGATTTTCTTTTAAAAATAATTATTGGAATGTATTGATACATGTATTATAGTAATTTTACAATTTTTTTCAAGTTTTTTAGATTTTTTTTTTTGGATAAAATAAACAAAGGGACACGAAAGAAGTTAGAGAAATGAGATAGAATTGACTATAATAAAAACAACAAAAAAAACTATAAGAACAAATAAGCTAGGCGTTAAGTTCTTATCTTTACTTGTAGTAACGTGGAATATTCCGATATACTGAGATAGTATTTCATTTTTTAGCCTTCTTTATTTAATGAAAATGATTGGCGACACTAAAGATTTGGTCATGCTATAAAAACACAATTAATTTCCCCCTTTATTTTATCTAACTGTTTTTTTTTAGAGAGAATTTTAATTATTACCAAATGATTATAATTAGATAGAAACTAAACAAGCAACAAGTTACGTCGCTAGTCCATTTGGAATATAAAAAAAAAACTAATTGTTTATATTATATATTTCGATTGTCATTTGCAAATTCCATTAATAAAAGTTCAAATACTAAAATGATTATTATTAACTCTGTAATATGTTGCCAAATATCGTCATGGGGTGTTTTGTATTGTACTGAAGTGATGTTACACGGGTCCCAGTTTCGGTGCTACTTTTTATTTTTGCTAACATAATTCAAATCGGTTAAATTTGTGTATTTTGTGTTTTGAAATTTGGAATGGGAATAGTAATTCAATATCCTTGTACCTACCACCTACCTCCACCTCCAAAAGTCTCAATATTTTGTCTTTTTATAATTTTAATTCTTATTTTTTAAAAAATTATTAGTCCTTTTTAGGATATGACGGATACAAATAAATAATCAAATAGCGACGAGATTAGTGATGGTATTTTTTGTTACGAAGTTATTAGCGACGGTTTTTATGACGGCTTTGTAACACCTTAGTCAATTTGTGACGGCTTTGTGACAGTTTAGTCAATTTATGACACATTTTAACTCTCACTAAATCAAATATTATTTTGTAACCAAATTTTCAATCAAAACAATTTATTTTTTGAATCAGGCGTAATTAATACAAGGGTCACTGAACAGGCTCTAAAAACAGGCTACAAGGACTAAAAAAAAAAAAAAAACAAAGATAGCACACAAATCAAAACAACTTAAACATGCAATATATTTGAATAAGTGAATCTCAAGACCATCGATATTTTTGTATATCATAAGTATCTTGCATATGGTCTAGTCTTTAATTATCACTGCTGATGTTCTTATAATTATCAAAGAAACAAAGATCCACTTAGTAAGGATCCAGTCAAGTAAAATTAGTAATAGAATAAAGTTTTTGTTTTTGATAACATTTTGCCAATTTTTCGATCGAATGCAAGCGCGAAAAAATAAAATGAAAACAAAGAGAAGATTGGTTTGTGTTGATAAACACATGATTGGTTTGTGAAGGAAATTCATTAAGAGTGGTTTAGTGGGCTAGAACCCGTTAAGAAAGCTTAGATACATGGTTCGAGTCTTGTTAAACAGGATATGTGTGAAATCTCTATTGATCATTTTTAATAAGATTTAAATAAAAAAAATATAAATTTGTGAAGGACGGTTAATAGATTACATAAACAATCCAAATTACTATTTCTGCGAGTTGTATAAAGCATACGGGTATCTATATTTGTGAGGATTCACAAAAGTTGAGTAATATACGAATTCAAAATCTAACTCTCGTTTCCTATCCATTTTTTTAGTCTTTTGAGTGTCAGATTTTGTAAGAGGAGGTAGTGAGTTAAGTGCCGCACAAAAAAGTATCGTAACCTAAGTGCGTATCGGACTCACAAGTCGTTATTTTTATTTTTAAAACACATAAAACTTTATTGATTAAATTGGGAACTAACCCGGTTTACATCAACAAAGTACACATGTTATTATATTACAAAAGAAAATACAACTAATCAGAAATATTGAAGAGCTACAAGTCTATATCTCATCAAACTATTACAACAATTCCTAAAGACCAAACCTTAAAAAGTAACCAAGAGAGCTACTCATAAGTAAAAAATAATAACTAGTGAATCGGTTAAATCATACACAAAATCATGAACATCATATTATTATAGTATATGTAAAATGTCTGCGACTAGGCATCTATCGATCTCGTGAAGTGTTACGTGTTAGGAATCAATCGTAATTAGCGAATGAGCCGTTCCCAAAAAATAAAATAAAAGAATATCGTAATTAGTGGATGCAATTATACGGGAATTAAGGTTCAACTCGCAAATTACAGAATATCGTTTCAATCAAAATTATAGAATCAAAATGCAAGATTATTGAAATACCTGCAGTGACCATTATTATATTCAACCTTTTTCTTTGAGTCATTTTATATTCAACCTTTAATTAACACAATTCTGAAACTTAAATACATAATAAACGCAACCCAACACAAACAAACCCTAATCAAACAACTCGCGACAGGGTTCATGGCCCGTACCTTGTTATACCAAGTCACCAAAGTCCCAAAATGAACCAAACAATAAAAACACGCAAGTCGAGTCAAGCCAAGTCGGACTACCAGTGGCTCCCAATGTAGACCTAATGCAACATGGGCCATGTAAATGGGTAACGTGTTGGTTGAGATAGAGAGCCAAGCTGATAAGCCGGTCAGGAGAGAGAAACTGAATGAGCCGAGGTGGATTATAGATAGGGGTGGGAGGTGGTGGTGGTCGGCTAAGGCTTGGTAGAATCGGCTCGAGCCGAAGAGGGCGATTGTGGCTATAGTCAGTGATAGAGGGAGGATTAGGAGGAGGGCCCTCTTGAGACCCCATATTTTGTTCATTGTTTAGGGTTTTATAAAATTTAATGAATGGGTTAGTGAAGAATTAGCCATAATACTATTTGAATTGTGTGTCACGAATAAAAGATGGGTAGAAAGAATAACGTTAGAGGTTTTCCTACAGTTTTGCACAAATCTAAATAATATCATAAATCTTGTTTGGTAGATCATGTAATCTTTGCTTATTAACTTTTCATTTGAATATGGTTTTCTATTTTCTAGCTCTTTTATTGTTTTGATCAAACCATTTTCAGGTCTATTACTGGGTCCATTTTTAAAAACAAGTTGAAAACAAAACTCTTATGTTTAAAACAATTTAAAAACAAAACTTAGGTTTAAATGAAAGTCAAATACACTCCCACACGTTTAATTAGTTGAAAAATTAAACCTTAAGATGTTGTTTCCCTAATTATTTTTCGTTCTGGTTATTGATGACTTGAACAATCAAAAGTAATTGTCTACTTTTTGTGTCCCTAATAAGAAATTTATCGCTAATTATCAAAATTTTATCACTAATTTTGATGACCCAACAATTGTCTAATGCTTTTTTTAAAAAAGTTTGAAAATGAAAGTCAAAATTGATCAAAATTGACCAAAAAGAAGAAAAAATAAAAATCAAGAAACCAAATTACAAAAAGAGAGAAAGTGAAGAAACTAAGGTAATAATTAAAACCGGGAAATAGAGAGGACTAGGACTCAAAACACTAATGGTTAATTTTCTATTCCGACTACAAAACCAATTGTAATATAAGGATATGTAGTATTATATTTCCCCATATATATATATATATATATATATATATATAATAGTAAAAGTTACACACGTCTGTGTGCGTAATGGTATAAATCTCGTAATATATTTTATTTTGAACATAATATTCAGATTTGATATCATTTAGGTTATGCAGGTTAAAACGAATTGTTAATTAGTTTAAATTACATCCGTAATTAGAAAAATATAGTGAGGACAATTTGTTAATTAATTAGATTAACTATATTAGTAATTATTAAAACATAGTAAGAGTATTTCTGAAAAAATTATACAGCCTAATTTATTTGGATTGACTTATTATAATAGAATGATATTTTTTTTTAAAATGGACCTTTTAATATTAAAGAGATGTTTCGAGACTCGTTACATGTTGACCCAAAACCGGCTATGAAGTCTAGTGTCTACCTATGTCGCTACATTGCAAGTATATGTTAGTTGTCTAGGAAACGTTATTTACAATTGTATATTAACTTAAATACAACAAACGTCATCACCTATAGAATTTATCGATGATTAGAATCAACACTGTCACACCTAATGTTATATTAATGTAATATATGGTATATTATTATATATGGTGCTTTGCAGTAATCTTGTCTTAAAGTGCTTCATTGACTTTAGTTGTCATATATACTAACAATTTAGAGAGTTATAACCATAGGTTATTTTAAAAATAAAATAAAAACGATAGGTTGTTTCCAAGAGCCAAACACTGTATATAAAATTGTAAAGAGTGGTGATACTTATTGGCTATTTGACAACCTCAAATAACTTATCATGTGGGATCAATTTTGAACTTTTATCGGTTGGAAATCAAAATATTATTAACACACGTATATATTCCACTGTATACATCCATGCACACAATTTAGAATTTACTGGTAAATTGTGATTACAAAAAATACTGCTAAAAGGTGGTAAAAATTTAGAAAACATATGATTGAGTATTTAAGGGATGCAGCGTAGGTGACTCTGAGTTAAGACTCAGAGTCTACATCCATTGGATATTGCTACAGTTAAAATATGAAATGTACTGTAGCAATATCCAATGGCTGTGGACTCAGAGTCACCTACGCTGCTTCCGTATTTAAGGAGTACATACAGGGCCTGCCCTGGCTATAACTGGGAGCACCTAACCCGGACAATTTGATCAAATAAAAAGCTCCTTTTTACAAACTAAAAGTTAAGTGGAAAAAAAGTTAAAATGAATAAAATGCAACTATAATGCTAGTTATGTTGTGAGTCTTATTAGCTCAATATATATATTATATAGAAGACATAGAGAGAACATAGACAGAGAAAAAACAGTAGGTGTTTATTAATGAATACATGCATCCTAATATTATTTATATACTAGATGTTAGGGTTATATAAGTTATAAAGCCCAACTTAGTCCCACTATTAATATAATCTAAACCAAACATTTTGAGTTTGCCAAATTTTACCCAAATTTTTCAAAAATATCCCCACTCTGATATTGTAGTTACATCACTCAATCCAAATACATAAATAACTTAAAAAATGTTATTTTACACACATTTATATTTCAAACAAAATCGTTGTGTATTTTTTACAAGAGTAAAATATTATGTTACTATTTATATACGATTGTTAATTAATTATATTTAATCATTTGATATTTAAATTTTTAAAAAATATTAAATTTATTTATTGGAATGATATCTATGTCCGTGTCGCATTGCGGGTCGACATTAGTTGTATATATTTACTCAAAAAAGCATAATGGTTAAATTTGAACCAATGAATCAAGTGGTACATATGGCATGTGTAACGTATATATCTGAAGAAATTATTTTACATAAAAACGGCGCATTCTCACTATCTCTCTGCTTATATTCTAGAGAGAGATAGAGAGATAGATTCGCCTCACAAATATACATTTAAACTAAAATCACCTATACAATACATATTTATATATATATATATATATATATTATACTCCTCTATATATAAACATTTAATTTTAAGTGTTTATTTGTAATCTCCTATCTATTATTAATCTCCATTTGATCTCAATAAGGTTGGTTCTTATATATAAATTCATCTTTTTTTTCTCTCTCATTATAATCTCTCTCTCTCTCTCTCTCTATATATATATATATATATATATATATATATACACATGTGTGTGTAATTTGGCATGATTATTAATCTTAAATTTTCTTACAATTATTGGAATATCTAGATTTCCTTGATGATTTAGTACAGGGTGTAATTTGTATGTTTTTATAAATTTGATTGATTATAAAGATATGGTTTCAATATGAAGTTCTATTTGGTCCATGTTTTATTTGTTTATAACTACTAGTACCCAACCCAGCTTTTGGAAAAAAGTTGTGGAATTCGTAAAGACGTGCGTGGATTTTGGTTGTTCAATTTAGTGTTTCGAATAAGTAATTGTCTCTATTATCAATCTCAATTTGATTGGAAAACCGGACTTTTTTAGGTTTAGTTTCATATTTTTCGGTTTATTATTATTTTTAAAATATGTATCTATAACGGTAATTCGTTGTTAATTCATAATTGAGTATTATTCTGTAACCAAGTCATATTTATCGAATTCTATCGAGGAAGTTTTTGTGTTTATTCATTATAGGTCATTATGTTGATTATTAGTGTTCGAAATAAGGACAGCTCAATGAAAAGATCAAAACTTTATGATTTAAACTTGGGAGTTGGAGATTATTAGTTTGAATGAAGAATTATTAAGAGAAAGTAGAATTCTAGTTGAAACTTTTGGTATCATTTGTTAATTCACTCTAATTAATCTTACAAAGCCTTGTTTGGTTGCAACTTTTAAGCAAAGAAGCTGGACTTTTTGAGGAAAGGCTTTTTCAAACCAAAATTCCAGAAAGCTCGAATTTTTAAGCTCTTAATAAACCACCTGGAGTTCATCTTTTTATAAAAAAAAGTTTGAAAACCTGAGCTGAAGCTGCAATCAAAAGGCCGTGGCCTACTTGTTGTGGCTCATGCAAGGAAAGAGACATTATATTTGGTTAAAAACGCTTTGTTTTAAAATGGTGTATAAGCACATCTCCGTATAATGTTCCACTTGTTCATATCCAAGATCAGTAATTGAGGAGTTTGGATCTTTTCAAGAAGTGGATAAATCATTACATTTGGTTTTGTGTGTTATTACTTATTAGTATTACCTATGATGAATTTAGTTGACCTTTCAAAGAAGTACCGCCACTGATGTTTCTGGAATTGAAATTGTTATTACATAGTAAAACATGTGTAAAACTTTGTGTAGACGATTTTCTGACTGAAAATATAAATACCTGTTAAGTTGTGACTTGTAAAAGTTAAATTATATGTAGTTTGTTGTTATGTAAATTTATATCATTGAGATTATCATTTTTCCGTTGATAAAGAGACTAATTTGATTTTATTCTATTTCAGGCATACATGATGTTTGGGGAAGCAATAATTGATCCGGACACGGATATTAAAGTAAGTTTTGGTTATCAATGCGACGAAAAACTTGGTAACCCAGTGGACATACCCGACAATTATGACAACTCATCTGTGACGAAACTCAAAAGAGCGAACAGTTCTTTTTCTTGCCTATCTGGTGCTGCATTAAGTGCAAATGCCACATTAGCCAACACAAACATATGCAACGGCTATATTGGCGAAGAGATACTACCGAATTGGGATTCTCCCAATTCTTTTCGAAGAATACTATCTTCTCCCTCTATCACTAGATTAGACGTCCAATCGTCGTCTCTCCAAAGTAGCTTATCGAACTTAAGTTGTAGCCCTTCAACACCTAAAGAATTTATGTTGAAATCAATGAGTGCTCCTTCTCCTAGAAGTGAGGGTTTTCTTAATGCTACCGAGGTACAAGTCGCCGGTGGGGCTGCTGGAGAAGATAGAGTACAAGCATTTTTCTCGGAAGAAAATGGTTGGCTTTTTTGTGCCATTTATGATGGATTTAATGGTAGAGATGCAGCTGATTTTTTAGCCGGAACTTTTTACGAAACCATTGGATTAAACCTCCATTTTCTAGATTCTGAAGACTCGTTGGATTCAGAAAATAACGAAATTCGCCACCAGAATTTATTTGTTGACCCAACGGAAAAAATTGACTTGTCATCTCCTTCATTTAAGCGTAATGTGCTTGATAGCCTTGAACGTACTCTAATTCAAACCGAAAATGATTTTCTATACATGGTTGAACAAGAAATGGATGATAGACCTGATTTGGTATCCGTTGGCTCCTGTATTCTTGTTGTGCTCTTAATTGGGAAAGATTTATACACGCTCAGTTTAGGTGATAGTCGGGCCGTAGTGGCGACTTACGGTGAAGAGAGAGGTTTGAGTGAGAAGAAGTTGCGAGCTGTACAACTCACTGAGAGTCATACGGTGGAAAATAAAGCTGAAAAAATACAACTTATAAATGACCATCCCGATGACTCGGCTGTGATTGTAAATGGAAGAGTGAAAGGAAAATTGAAAGTTACCCGAGCATTTGGAGTTGGATATTTGAAGAAGGTAATGCATCTCTTTTTCGAATAAGTTAAACAATTCAATATTTCGCCTCACGAACATGATAACTGTGTTATTAGTAATTGATATATATCAGTTTGTGGAGTTAAGTTTACCTATCCCATCCGATGGAAGAATAATTTGAGTACATAACTCACATACTCGATAGACATGCATTAAAGGCTCAAAATTGTTTGAGATTTGTACACTGTATTAAAGTATTAACCTCTGGTCATAGATTTTCTAGGTGAATATTTAAAAACTGGACACGGTTCTTAAATTTGCAAAGAAAAGCTGCTATAATGGTAGAATTCATTGGGTACAATGTGAAGTTAATTTGAGATTGATTTAATTAATAGTCCATTAAATTTAATGTTTTTCATTTTGCGCAAAGTGTCAATCATGCTAATTATGCGACATGTTCCATTTAATCCTTCTATTTTTTGAGACCTGACAAATATTGTTTCATTGTGCAGAAAATTTTGAACGATGCTTTAATGGGTATTCTTCGAGTTCGAAACCTTTTGAGCCCTCCTTATATCTCTGTTCAACCATCATTGAGTGTCCACACTATTTCAAGTTCTGATCAGTTCGTTATACTTGGAAGTGATGGTTTATTCGACTTTTTTACCAACGATGAGATAGTTAATCATGTTCAGATTTATATCAAGAACAATCCCGCAGGGGATCCAGCTAAGTTTCTATTGGAGAAACTTGTCTCTAGAGCAGCTGATTCTGCAGGTAATTACTAATTTAAAAGCTGTTGTAACTGTTATATACATGAATATATAGTTGGTGCACAAAATTAAAGTTATTAGCTTCACTGTTATAGGGTTTAGTCCTGAAGAATTGATGAGCATACCTGCTGGTAGAAGAAGGAAATACCATGATGATGTAACTGTGATTGTAATCATCCTTGGAACTAATAAGCGCACCTTAAAAGCATCAACATGCATATAAGGTATCCCTTTTTCTTGTTTTATATGTATATTTGTCGAGGTGTTTTGTTCACATAGGGTCTTTCCGATAGCTACAAGCACGTGTTATGACTGTGTTTTAGCTTAGTATTCGATTTTAAATTGCAACTATAAAGAACTTGATCAATTTGTACATATAATCGTCTCCTCTTTCCTTTTCAAATTTTGTTCTCTCATTTCAAGTAGTGTATTGGAAATTCGATTCGATGATGATGAAAATGTTAAATAAATTTTCGGAACAGTTTTGATGAATCAATGTAATTTTTGTTTGGTCAATACTTTTATTACACTTTCGCTCATATCTTTACTTTCTATTGGATGTTTCTGTCTATACGTATGGTGTTGAAGGTGCCTCTAATCTTTTTTGTATAGAAGTTTCATTGAACAACCAACTCTAGTGCCTCTTTAGGTGGAGGAAAAAGGGATTTATATTCTTTGTTGAATAAATTGGCGGTTGAGTTGAAAAGAAACTTTTACTTTGAATTTGTTCAATTAGTGATTACTATAACTTTATGTCCATGTAACCAAATCCAGTCCCCCATGAATTGAAAGAGTGTTTTTTCAGCACCAGTTGTACCTTTTAATATGTACTTAGTACATAACAATGCCCCCACCAAAATCTTTTCAATCTTCTCCTTTTATTGGCTTGAACAATCAAAAACATGGTGAGACTTTTTGGCTATCTGTGAGAAACTTTATTTTGGGAGTGACGAAAGGGTAAAAGAGAATTGTTCTATTTTTTACAAGAAACATTGTTTTCACTTTTCAGCTGTCTTTAGTTTAAGTTTTAATTTAAGTAGAAGTCAGAAAGCTGTTCACCATGACAAATTTTATTTTTGCTAATTAAAAATGCACTATGAAAGGCCTAGCCATAGAACTTGAAAATTAAAATAGCAGCTTGAAAGTGACGGATTCGTATGAAGAAATAAATGAAGTTCACATTCAGATGGTGAAGTGGGGTGTAATTTTTAGCACAGACTATAAATACATATCAAATTTACATGCCGTAATAAGTTCTTTTACAATAACTGCGGGGCTGCCATCCTACTATAAACACTAGTTTCTCATTATCGGCATCAGTCGGTTATTTTGGTGTGTTTTGCCTGGTATTGATAGTCTGAAAATATCAATGAAGAAAAAGTTCACATCGAATAAAAGCAACACGTAATTAGCCTTAGCACGGCTTGGGATATTTTTCTCTGCAAACCTATGGCCACGACGTGTTTATGTAACCATTCGAGTTAAGCTCGTTTGGTCCTTGGTTTTCTAGGATTTCACAGCTAGTTTGCGACAACGGTACATTACTTTAAGTTGGTGACTTTGTCTACTTATAAACTTGTACATATATCATGAATAGACTTTTAAGTAATGAACTTATGCAAGTTCCAAAAAAGGGTAATGAAACTGGTGTTATTTCCAGAATAAGGCAATGGAACTTGTGTGATCCCTGTGTATTGTTGGTACCATCAATATCAAACATATCCTATTCGGCTAAATTCTTTATTTGGAAAGTACCAAAAATGTATCAATCGTATCAGAAGTTTAAGGCCAAAGTTTGCTTGCTTGAGAGCGACTCAATTGCTTGGTCATCCTGTGAAGCTTTATGATTATTAGATTCTTCATTTTTCTGTTTTTTTTCTTATGGTCTTTCTCATTGGTGGTGTATGTATAGTATCTTATCAGGTTGTTCCATAGTTATCTGGAAACTCTGTTTAGGCTACGTATTACGTTTTTCCGGAAACACGTTTCGGAAATGGGTACGGTACTTTCAAAATTTTAGGAGAAACGTATGCGAAACGTTTCAGAAACTTTAGCGAAACCTTTCAAGAAACGTGTTTCCGGGGAAAACATTCAAGAAACTTTTAAGACATTTATTTTTGAATAAAAGTGAAAAAAATGCATTTAAAATGATGAAATCAAATTAATAAAAGAGCATATGTAAGCTATTTTAATAAATTATCTCTTAAATCATAAGAATTTAACTAGTTGTTCACTGTATTATTGTATAATTCATAAAATTGGGCGTATTTCATAAAAAAATCCAATATGTTATATTTTAAATTGGTCTGCGTTTCCGTTTCCGTTTCCGTTTCCCGTATCGTATCCCGCTTCCGCTTCCCGACTTGGTAACTATGGGTTGTTCTCTTGGCACTGAAGTTATACTCTGGATTCTGGAACTAGCAATTTTTTAACTCGCAAAGTTAAGTCATTTCGAGTCCTATTTTGTATACTATCATAAATATTTATGACATGATTAAGTTGCAGCGTTGCTTCTTGTAAAATATCGTTAAGATTTCAGAGATTTCGAGCTACAGAGTTTACGGTAGGCGCAACTACTGTTATTGAAACTAATCTTAAGTACGGCACGTAACAGTTTTCTTTTCACATCGCGAGTTTGGGACATGAACGTATACAATCTGCAAACTTATGCACTCGTGACATATCCAAGAATTTTTACACAAGTCAAATAAAATATCCACCTTTGGTTGGAAGCAGAGTACCTGACTCTGAGTCAAGGTTACTCTGCTTCCACAGCCATTGGATCTGTTTAAATTTTTTAACTGTAACAGATTTAAACAGATCCAATGACTGTGGAAGCAGAGTAACCCTGACTCAGAGTCAGGTACTCTGCTTCCCCTTTGGTTAGAATACTTTCTTCATTAACTCAGAAATTATAAATTACTCGTAATTATGGTCAAATTACTTCCAGAAAGCTAATGAAGTTATGATTAACCAAGTCGCTGTTAACGTGTTTAGCCGGTCCTTTTTGAATTTGTCAACATTATTGACAACTTTATCAAAGACCCAAATTAGCTACAACAGCTAATGGAGTAATTTTTTTTTATATCACCAAATATTTCACAAAGCTACCATTCTTACCCCTGGATTAAAAAAGTTTGCAAACTTATGTCCACAAAAGCTAAATTGTTTCTTAAAAATCACCTTAAAACTTAAACTTTCCCTTGAAGTAAATAGATTCGTGGTTTACGCATCAACATGCACATTATAAAAATCAAGACATTTGGCCATAAGACGATAACTAACTGACACCATAGGTGTCGGAACAATACCTACCCAAAGGTTACCGACACCTTCGTTCGGATAAAAAATATTCACGATTACATCTCTAGCAGACCAAAACAAACAAACTCTTTTATATAAATTTTCAAAAAAATATTATTTCCGGTCTGTCATTCCAGTCAGCCGGCTCCTTTGGCTTATCCAAGACTCGACTCTGTTCGGGAATAGAAACACGAAATGTCATTTTTTTTTACATCTTTATCGAAGACTTGCATGAAAAAATAATAAAAATAAAGAAAATATGAGATATTAAAGAGAAAACGAGTTTCTTGAAACTGTGGTTGGCACGAGTAATGCTACGTTCATCCTTCTTACACTCCTTGTTAGGGCTGGGTAAAAACCCA
The DNA here is from genome assembly GCA_963682055.1 of Primula veris. Lineage (NCBI taxonomy): Eukaryota > Viridiplantae > Streptophyta > Magnoliopsida > Ericales > Primulaceae > Primula > Primula veris. The sequence goes on from OY821748.1 coordinate 634,732, forward strand.
AAAAAACCGAACCGAACCAATAACAGAACCGAAAAAAACCGAAACCGAAAAACCAAAATTTTTTCGGGTCGGTTTCGGTTTACAATAAAACCGAACCGAAAAAGACCGAAAACGAAAAAAACCGAACCGAAAAATTTGTTTGATTTCGGTTTTATCAAAAAGCGAACCGGATCGAACTCAGCCATACTTCTTGTGAGAGAAGTTAAACAAAAAAAACGATACAGAACAAAACTGCAATTTTGTTTTCAGTGTTGTCGTAAAAAGTAAAAGTCAAAGATAACAACTTATTCATAGTGAAGGGACTAATTCGAAATTTTCCATGGCAATACAAAGCAAGCTTGCCTCTGCTTAAAGAAAAGCACGCGAATCATAATTAAAGCTCTCTCTCTCTCTCTATATATATATATATATATCTATATCTCTATCTATATATATATATAATTAAAATTATACATACATATTGTAAGTAAAGAGTAAAAAGAAGAAAGTAAAGTAAAATAAAAAGAAGAGAAATAAATGGGGGGTGGAAATGGGGAGAAAGAAGAGTGGTTGATATACAGTTCGGTGGCGAGGGGGACGATGGTGTTAGCGGAATACACAGAGTTTACCGGTAACTTTGCTGATATCGCTACTCAATGTCTTCAACGATTGCCGGCATCTAATAATCGGTTTACTTACAATTGCGACCGACACTCGTTCAATTTCCTCGTTCACCAAGGCTACGGTATTCACTTCCCCCCGCCCTCATTCCCTCTCTCTCTCTCTCCCTCTCTCTCTATATCTACGCTATTAACTACGTAGTTCAGTTGTATACAAGGACCGAACCACCTTCTTTATAAGGGAGGGTTTTGAACGCTAATTTTGTTAAGTAATGAGCCGAAACGCTCATTTTGGTGAATGAGTGGAACACTTAATTTTGGTAAATACGAGGGTGAAACGCTATTTTTGGTAAGTAGGAGGATGAAACGCTAATTTTGGTAAGTAGGAGGGTGAAACGCTAATTTTGGTAAGTAGGAGGATGAAACCCTAATTTTGGTGAATGAGTGGAACACTTATTTTGGTAAATACGAGGGTGAAACGCTAATTTTGGTAAGTAGGAGGGTGAAACGCTATTTTTGGTAAGTAGGAGGGTGAAACGCTATTTTTTATCGATTTTAACTTCTCTCTCTCTATATATATATTGTGTGCAACGCGTGCCATGAATATGATGTAACGTAATGACGTGATCGAAAACAGTATATACTGTAGAACTTGGCAACTTGCAGAATTAAATGATAATTATTAAGCAACTATGTACTACAACTGTTAAGTTGGCGAGATCAATAGATTGAAGTTTAAATTAAACTTAGTGATTCCCAAATTTGGTTATGCCTATCGGTTAGTTGATTTGGGTATGTAAATTGTGAGATCACATTGAGAATGGATGCGTAGTCCAGAGAGAGAGAGAGATCGCACATTGGGGAGGAAGAATATGTGTGCGATTAGTGATAGATATGTCATACGTGTTTTGGTATTTGAAAGCAGAGTAGTTTTTTGGGATGTTTTTCCGTTACTAAACTGAAAGAGTATTTTGGGTATTTTATAAAATTTGTGAGGGTATTTTTGAAAAAAGTGGACCAAAATTTAGCAGCCTAAAATATAACCACCAATTCTTGGTTTCCCTTATTATAATATATATATATATATATATATATATATATATATATGACCTGGATCTTGGGATGAAATGCCAATTTTGGTAAATGAGGAGGCTGAAACGCTAATTTTTGAAGATTTATATCAAAATACAGAGAAAGAAAAAAAAATTCATTGATTTTTATCGCCCATGACTGTCTCCACCTAATTCATTCCCTGCATTTATATGTATATATGTGTGTGAATATGTATAGTGCTTGAATTTGGTAGTTAAGCAGTAGTAGTAGATTGATCTATTCTTTAGTGATATTTGATCCTATTAATTGTACACCTAAATTAGTATTTGTATGTATATATGTATGTTATATATGCAGATTTTCTCTCTTAGTCCAATTGTTTAATCTCAGTTGTAGCTTCATTGTGCGAGTCTGGTGTTTATTTGCTTTCTTAGGGGGTTTTATTGAACTTTTAGGTAATTTATGCCAGAATTTACTAGAAATACTACAGCATTTGTAAACTGAATGGTTGATAGGATTTGAGTTTGCTTACTGAATAAATAAGCTCAAGGAGCTGAATTAGCACTTAGTTAGTTCTGTAGTGTTTGTTTGCTTAATTAAAGGGTTTAGTTATGCTTAGAAGCAAGATTTGCCACTGGAGAGTGGATGTTGTTAGAAATTGTCTGTCACTTGTTCGTCAGCGGTATATAGATTTTATAGTTGTTTAGATATGAACTTGATGAGCTGAATTAGCACTTAATTAGCCATTTAGTGTTTATATGCTCAATTAGGGGGTTTGATTAAGTTGAGAGCCAAAATCTGCCACTGGAAAGTGGAGTTTACTAGAAATAGTCTATCATATGTTCACCAGCAGTATATAGAATTTAAAATTGCCGAGGGGAAAAATAAGTTAAATGAGCTGAACAAGCACTTGGTTATTTATTCTGGGTGTGCTGTTAAAAGAGTGACTATATGCATTTAAGAGTGCAAATCTTGCTTATAAAAAAAAAAGTGTGCAAATCTGTGTTTATCATCAGATAAAAGGGGTGGTAAAGCCAGTATTGTAAATCGGATATGCCGAAATTCGAATAAAATGATGCCAGGTGAAAAATTAATAAGGGGTGCAAAATCACTATTTTCAGAATACAAGGTAAGAAATAAAAGAAAATACGATTATGGGGGGTAGAATGGTACTCGGTAATCACCACGTAGCTCCTACCCTGGATAAAAAGCTGTTTGATCCTGTTAATTTAAGTAAAAATTTAAGTTCACTAAATATAAGTGGTGAGGTTCTAATCATACCTGGGGCTCTGGCCTTTTGGGAGTGTATCTTGCTGCTATTTATGTGTTTTTTTATATATAAAATATGGTGATGACAAGTTATATTTGGTCTTTGGAACTCAAAAAGTTTTTAGGAAGGTGTATATAGAATAACGTTCAGTTGAGGAATGCCGTCTTAAAGAGGAGATAAAAAATCTTACAGAGGTTGTCGAAAGTTGCTTTTAATTTAGCTGTCATTTGTCTCTTCAAAGGGAAGTAGGGAACAATTTCTGATATTGTGTTTGTAAATAGCTAAGGCCATCGAACTCAATAACTTTTTTTAATTAGTCCAATAATATGTGGGTATCTGACAGTGTGAGTTTGTAGTGTTTTGTTTTAAAAGGTGCTCAATGAATCAATATTTGGAGAAATACCCAAACCATTACTAAAATTGGCAAATTGGATTCTTTGAAATCTTTGATATATCTATTTGGTGAATTAATATACTTATAAAGTTTAAGTTCTGCAATATTGGTAAAAACTGTCTGCAAGATTCCTTTATCTACTAGTCTGTCTTTGACATTATAATTATAAAAAGTAAAAACCACAAGAATATTACTCAAATGTATTTGTTTAAATTTTTCCATGGTAGTCGTGCTCATTGTTCTTACACTACAGCTTAGTGAGAAAATACGTTCCTACTGTGAACCATGCAACTTGCCTTTTTTTTTTCTTGATTACTGGCTATGAAATATCGAAAACTTTGCTTTGGCAAGGATTCGATCTGGAGCTCATTGGTGGGATTATCTTATAGTCATCTCCAGACAAAGTCTTGGATAATTTAGTTTTTTCCCCAGGAAGTGTCAATTGTGATATGTAATTTGCAATTCTTATGCATGCATGAGTTCTAGAAGATCTATTTATTAGAATAAGAAATTGGCAGTTAGGAAGTTGTTGAAACAGCACCAACTACGATATTTGAAGAGTAAAAGAAACAAAGAAAATAAGGTTGGTTTACAGATATAACTGACTTTGACGAGTTAACTACCCCTAAGCTGAAATCTCAATGTTCAATTCTATTCTCAAAGGACACGTTTTGTTACGTAGCAACTTAAAGAAACAAGCAAACAAACAAACAAACAAAGAAACATTATTAAGAGCAAAGACCTATATAAAAATGCTTTCGTTAGTTTTTGGAGTCCCGGTCAATCAGAAATACGCATTCATGTCTCGGTGTTCCAAAAGCATTTTTTTTGATCAATTCCGATAATATTTTCTGACCTATTGAAAAGTTTCCCTTCCACGGAAATCCCGTATATTTAATTTCTATATGCTTCCATCGCGAGTGACATACAGTGCTGCTGTAGTGCTGTGTAGGAATTAGGATTAGAAATATGTACAGTAGTTGAAAATTTGTCGAATTTTGGCTTATACACATAGACACATAGTTGCTTATCAAGAAAGATAAAAACCAGCACGCCTGTACATATTGAAGATTGAACTATTATTTTAACTGCTAGTGCCTAGACGGATCATTATAGAATGGCGCTCTTTTCTTGTCCTAATACATCTCGACGTTTTGAGTTAATATTTGTGATTTGAGAATCATTGAAGTGGTTGTAGCTTATAGCACATATAGCTTTAAGTTCGGAGAAATAAGTACTAGTCTATGTTTGAGATTGATTGTTGAGTGAGGATTCTCTTTGTTCCTTGCAACGTCTCAAGTGAAAACTTAATTTATAAAAAAAAAATAGCTTTGACTCGGCCTATTCTCCAAATTCAAAAATAAAATAGCTGTCTCACCGGAAAAGACAGAGGGCATTATTAGTGATGCAATGTGATTGCACCTTACCACACAATGGCTTTTGAATTGGTGAAAACTGAAAGACACTAATGAATACAATGAATAGCTGAATGCACCATGTTTGAGTTTTCTTTTTCTCCCGCGATAATGCATGTGAAAAAAGCCAAGAACCCGAGATAAGCTGATAGTTACTTCTTTCTTGATGTACCTTTCCGGGAGTAAAATAAAGGTTAAATGTATTCGATATTTGGCAACTAAAGCATTGTGATTCTATGAAGTGCATGCCTCAATTTTAAAGTGTCTATGTTTATTTGCAGCTTATTGTGTTGTTGCTAAAGAAAATGTCAGCAAGCAGATTTCTATCGCGTTTTTGGAACGTCTAAAGGCAGACTTCATGAAACGGTATGGCGGTGGGAAAGCCGCTACAGCAGCTGCAAAAAGTTTGAATAAAGAATTCAGGTAATTTTCTTATACTGCTATAGATTATATATGATTTGTCTCTTTGTTGTACAATCGGTCCATTAAATAACAAAATCTTGATAATTTGAACCTTTATAAGTTGTTACTTCTTTACAGCCCGATTATGAAAGCGCATATGCAGTACATTATAGACCATGCTGAGGAAATCGAAAAGCTATTAAAGGTGAAGGCCCAAGTTTCAGAAGTTAAAAGCATTATGTTGGAAAATATCGACAAGGTATGGAAAAGCCATTACATAAGAAACAAAGTTTGATAGTTTTATGTTCATATAGTTGCCATATTTGCAATTCAGCGCGCTTATAATATGATTTTCTGTTTTACATGTGATGATTTATAACTGTATCCATTATTATTGAACCACCTGCAACAAATTTACTGTTAGTTCATCAATCGTTTTCATTTCACCAGAAAGCTTTTGGCAAGTATAAAATCACCCTTTAGGGACACACCGTTAGAACTTTTCCTCTAATGGTAGTGTATAAAGAGTAGACACACACCATGTAGTCAAGTTTAAGTCATCCATCATGGAAATGCTCAAACATGAATATTTTTAACTACCGAATTCCAATGGAACTTAAAAACTGCTTCAAAACATTGTGTACTATGATATAATATTTTTTTTTACATACGATTCCATCACTCAGCCATATGGTGTAGGACGAGCAGTTGTGTCCTGGTAACATATTTTAAACATTTAGTTCACTTTTGTTGCAGCAACTATATTTTCAAATCCATAAGCCTTTCATTTCATGTTTTCGACGTTTTTTTTAAACAAAAATCCTTGTATGGATAACTGTAGAGAACCTGCAGTTAAAAATGTGATTATAGTATTGTTTGTACTCTACTGCTCTACACTCAGTTCATTGCCCATTTCATCTTTTGATTACTAACAACAAATGAAGCAATAAAACAATTCACTTACACAATTTACAAATTTCAGGCTATCGACAGGGGTGAAACCTTAACTGTTCTATCTGACAAAGCACAAGATCTTCGTGATTCGGTAGGTTGACATGCACCTATTTTTTGCAGCAGTGTATAATTTTTTCTGCAAAACAGATGATAACTGTCTCATTGTTTCAGGCCCAGGAATTCAAGCACAAAGGGACTCAGATTAGAAGGAAAATGTGGTATCAGAATATGAAAATAAAGTTGGTCGTCCTCGGAATTTTATTACTACTGATTCTAATTATTTGGATATCAATCTGCGGTGGTTTTAACTGTGCCAATTAGAATTGGGCTGTATTTTCCCATCTTCGAGTTCTCGTTGAATTTAGTGATCTACGCCTTAACTCCCTTTTCTCCTTTTTGTTCTTTTAATCTTAATTTTCTTTCAGAGGGTGAGGGAGGGAAAACGTTTGGGATTTCAGCTTCGTGTGCCATAATATGTTGTATACTTATATAGTAGTTAGATACTAGTACATGTAATGTTTTCATTGTCTCATGGTTGTCATTTGTTGTATTTACTAGTCACTTTCAAGATGCTGGAACTTTTACATAGTTACATCTCTCGTTTAATCATAAATTAGTCTTTGTTGTTTGAGTGTTATGCTTGTGATTGTCTCAGAAACGAGGATGAAGTTTTATGTATAGCCACTCGGGGGCCGCTAAATACAGCAGTATTTAATTATGTTTCACAGCCCTCTCAGTTTCGCATTATACTGCCAACAGTCGAGTTAAATTTCGAATGTATAATATGTAGTTTGTAGTTATTCATCTTATTTACAAGAGAAAAGAAATCCATAAAATCGCTCAAGATTAGAGGTGTTTATGTCTAAAAGACGGTAATCACTACTCACCAGGCTTTGCCTAAAAGACGTAGGTAAAAGATTGAACTTTATCTATAACAACAAAAAAACTGAATATGCCCGGCCTATACTCCTTCATTCATGTTTATTCATGTTATATGAACTAAAGTGAAACTAAAGGGGATAAACCATGGTTAGCGGGAAACTCTTTTTCCCTTTAATTGATCCCGTTTCCTGCATTCCGTTTCTCGTTTCGTGTTTCCTATTATTTCACGTATAAATTCTAGAATTTTTACTTAGCCTTCTTTGCTCGGCTCTCTGATAGACCTGGTACCTCTGTGGGTGTGTTGATCCACTTTGCTAATCCTCCTCCGGAAAATTAAACTGGAGTTGTATCACTTTTTCTAAATTTCATACCACTTTTCTCCTCCGGAAAATTAAACTGTCTTTTTCAGGATTTGCATCTCGCCCAAACTCAATTTTCAGATCACTACCCATTTCCTTTATCGTCAAAATTAGAACAGGATTTAGACACTACTGTAGTGTGTGTAGTGTGTGTAGTGTGATTTGATTTGTTGCACCAAACTTTTAGGTTCAGGAATTTGTAGCAGACACTTTAATTATCGTGTTGTTTCTGGGCTTTTGCCGTTTTGTTGCAAGTTGTTTTGGTGCTATAGCTTTGTATTTGTGGTTTTGAGTTTATGAGTAGCTTTGTAAATTTAGCTACGCTCCCTTTTTCATCTTTTCAGCTTACTTACCAAAAAGAAAATGATTTTTTTTTCCATCATTTTTTTTTATCGTTTTTGTTTTCCGTTTCGTGTTTCGCTTTGGTTTCCTGTGCTGACAACTATGGCAGAAACAGAGAAGAGAGGAATTAAAGAACAAAATTCAAGGGGTGTTCACTGATTCACACCAAACATGAAAAAATGCAACGTTTTGTAAAAAAATAAAATAAAAAATCAAATGCTGAATCATCTCAGGTACTTATTTAAAAGACGAAATTGCATTGTGTCTTTTTGTGATTTCGTATTATGTTTCTATTACGAAATCACAAAATATTAAGTTTTTTTTTTTCCCCACAATTTGCCGTTTACAAGTGGCATACATAAAGATATTGCGGCCAATAATCAACTAATAACACAGAACATGAATTATCCACGCATCCATAGTATTCTTTTAGACTCAACTTTTCACAACTTTTATAGCATTTTAAATTAATAAATTGACTTACAAATGCACACTTTTTCTAGAGAATAGTAATGGATGGTTAAAAATGGAATAGTATAATAGTTGTAAGCATCAATAAGTCATGGTTTTGCCAAATACTTGAGAACATTTGAATCATCTTTTTCTTCATGATAATGGAATGTTATTTTTTAATTATTTCTTTTTTCCATTCTATTTTTTAGAAGTCTTCCATGAACTAAGGTGGGCGCCGAAGACACATGCATGTACACATATATTCTATATGGTAAAATATTTAACAACCATGCAAGATAAACCTACATATATTTAATTATTAAAAATTCCGAGCCTAAAACACTTTTAAATATCAGTATATATGCTATATGATGTTTTTTTTTTTTACTTTTTACTTTTTTAATTTTGATATTACATACTGCTACATTAATTATATGTATCAAATTTTTAACAAGACTTACGAATTCAGGATTCTCCTCAAATGCAACACCTTATGAAGAGTTAAACAAAGTTTTTGAAGGAGATGTAATATTAATATCATAAAAATTCAGGAAAGAGTTACTATTAGCTAGCGCAAATAACAACTACGTACGTGACTCATGAGACTTAATTTTCACATTATTACCATCATCAAAAGTAAATCTTGTTTAAAGGAAGTTGTATTTTTGTGACAGCAACAAATATATTGTCAAAAAACAATATCTATATTTATTTAACATTGTCCCTAATAAAAAAATTCCATTAAGTGGCATTTCCTCGCAATTAGAAACAGGAAAATGCTAAAATGTGTCTCCAGATATATCATTCTATTATAATAAGCCAACCCAAGAGAATTGAGGCTGCCCAATTTAGCCACTTTTTTTCAAAAATACTCCTATATTTTTTTATTAATTGCAATAATACCATGCTCACATAAAAAATAAAAAATAAAATAAAATATAACAACTAATAACACTATGTGCCATTCTTTAACAACCAAACATTCTTTTAAGTCTTATACTATTTTTTTGTTGGTATTATCCACCTATTTGTATCATAACTACACTTATTTTTTATATTTTAATTGCATTGCGCGTCACGCACGCAACGCGTAGGCCACGATTACTTATTATATATATATGTTTGCTTAATTGGAATCAATTTGATACCTACAATGTGAGAATGCCATATTTTTTTTTGAAGTACTTAATGATGTTAAACATGGTAGATAAGTGATGTTTAAACTTGTTTAAACATTTATCAATCATCGCGTTTTAATTAACATAATAAATATTCTTATCACATTGTTTTAGTAAATAAGTTGTAGTTTAACATGTGCCCTCGAGCAACATGTTAATTAGCATAACCATTAGTAAACATGCATATTCACTTTCTTCATTTTGTCGATATATTGATTTTACACATTTTTGTTCAAATGTAATCCGCAAGAAGAAAAACACTCATGCTCTCAAACCCTAACACAAAAAGAAAATGCAAGATATATATAAATCATTACAAGGCAAATTGTGATCCTCTTTTTTCATCATTATAATTTTCATGGATAAACTTACAGCATATATTTTCCCATATCTATTTTTAATTTCGTGCATTGATTCTCTTCTACATATATATCTAGCAATGGAGAGATAAGAGATCATAGAAGCCCATCCTTTTGAAGGAATGGGCAAAGAACTATGTACATTTACATTTATATATATATATATATACATGTATATTTAGGGACGACACTATAAAAAAATACTCAAATAGTGGTATTAGTGACGGTATTTTTTGTTACGAGCTTATTAGCGACGGTTGTTGTGACGGTTTTGTGACAGTTTAGTTAATTTACGACAGATTTGTGACATCTTTTTAAATTAACGACAGACTTGTAACAGTTTTTTACTCTCATTAAATCAAACTATCCGATTAAATTGAGTTGCAATATAAGACATGTGTTGATAAGCCTTCTTATCCAATAACTCAGTAATGCATATACATACATACATGTACATACTGACACTTTTTAACTAGTAACTACCACTTGGCATGTTGTGAAGATCTTCAAACCTTTGCAACACATGTTGTTTGGAACTTTCCAATAAATATGGAACTTTGTAATTTTATTTTTTATAGTCGAAATCTTATTATTATTATTATTATTAAAAATAACAAGATTCATTTCTTTTGTTAGATAGGGCATCAAAAGTACTTATGAAAGGACTAAGAAATATAAATATTTATACATTGTTAAAGATTGTGATTTGTGATATTTGTCCCAATTTATGACTATATATTTTTTGTTTAATTTATGGGCTTCTTTATCATCTTCTTTAGACATGTGCTATAAAGCGTTTTCATATTCCTCATGAACTAGTTGAGGAGCAATTAGCAAAGACCAAAAAGAGAATATGGAAGTTCAGAAAATGGATATTATAGAAAATGGAATTTTTATTTCATCATATTTTTCATGTGTTGTGTGTAATGTATAAGGAGAAGTATCAAGTATATATGCATGGGCAGTCAGATTTTGATGTGTACATACTATTGAGTATTTGAGGTCTAATTCAATATTACCAAAACTCATCATTTAGATGAACTATTCCATATGTAAATAATAGGATAATTAAGTACTTCACCAAACCATACAAAATAATATACTTAAAAACAATTGTTTCTTCAAAATGTGGTACATAATATATATGTTGTGCTTTAATTTTGACTTGCTAATTTTCTTTTCGCCTCACCGAGGACGAGATTCTATGCAAAAAAAGAAACTTGATTCCGATATATATATATATTTCTTTTTTTTTTTCTTTTTACTAGGGTGTCTATATATATACCTATGGGTTATTAAACACTCATTAAGTGGGAACAATATGTGATAACTGGCTATAAATTTGTGTAACATAAAAATGACACATTATTTTTTTTGGAAACAAACTACGTAAATTAAACCAGAAACTAGCATACAAATGGAGCTCTTAACAGCTCAAGCCTCAAGGGGTTGTCTAAGACTCTTAAAAATTAAAATAATTAAACATCAAATTAGGTATTTGGTTTATCATAATCACTCTTCATATATAGTCCACTGTCCACGAAAACTTAATTATTTAAATTAACTATAGTTGCAATTAATTCCTAAAACTCATTTTCCAAAGACTTTTTATAAGAAATGTCAATGTAATTAATCTCAAAATTAACAATATGGATATGCTTGGCTGCAAATTTTGTATGCCTAAGTACATTATTAATTCAATGTTTAAAGTGGGTTTGGCCATTTTCTTCTGTAGGAAACTTTACTTTCTACATAAAAGCTATATATAGACAAACAAACACTATATGATTTTAATTAAAAAAAACACTAAATTTATATAAATAAATAGTTATTCAAATTAGCTAGTTAGTTAAGTCGTTAAGGATATATCTATTTTGATGAGTATCTAGCTTGTGAGATTTTTCACTGACAATGACAATTATTTATGTGTGTATATGCCAATAAACATGGAAGTGAGCTGCCTAACTCAGATTTACTACGACTCGAACCGTTCATATACATTATATATATTCAAAATAATCTAATCATTCATTTAAAACTCAACTAATAAAAAATAAACATATATAACTTTCAAAATAAATAAATAAACAAAGCATACAAAAAAATACCCAAATCGCGACGGGATTAATAACGGTATTTTTTGTTACGAGCTTATTAGCGACGGTTTTTGTGACGGGTTTGTGACAGTTTAGTTAATTTGCGACAGATTTGTGACATATTTTTAAATTAATGACAGACTCGTGACAACTTTTGACTCTCACTAAATCAAACATTATTTTGTAGTGGTAGTAGATGAATGATATTGATGTATATAGAGTTTTTTTTTTATGTATATAGAGATTTTTTATAAAAATTATGTATATGAACGATTAGATTATTTTTACTACTTTATTTTTTTAATTAGTTAAATTTTAAATGAATAATTAGATTATTTTAAATATATATATATAATATAGTTGGAATCATGGTGAATGGTAACGGAACATAAACTAAAATATTGCAGTATATTTGGATATATTTATTATGATGTAAGTAGTAGAATATAAAAACTGAATAATGAAACAATTGGTCAAGTTGAAGATGGACACGTGAAAACTCCCCCCGTTGATACTAAGTAATATTTGATCTTTTTATGCTTACCTTTCTCCATTCATTGGTAACTAACTAACTACCCTAACTTTTCTCATAAATTTCTTTCAACTTTATGCCTTATATTAGCAAACATGAAAATTAAATAAAGTTTCATCCTGTAAGCCACTAAAAAAAAAAATCTCAAATACCGACGGAATTAGTGACGGTATTTTTTGTTACGACCTTATTAGCGACGGTTTTTGTAACGATTTTGTGACAGTTTAGTCAATTTACGACAGATTTGTGACAACTTTTTAAATTAGCGACAGACTTGTGACAGCTTTTAACTCTCACTAAATCAAACATTATTTTGTAGTGAGCTAGCCATGCATATTTTGAACAAATTGAATAATGACATGTCTTCTCCCCTTTAAACTCATAGTCAAAATCATCATGAGATAAATTGTCAACAACAACCATGTTCCATGTCATGATCAACCGTCTTTTGTTCCTAATGAAAGCCTAATTTCTCCATTTTTACTTACAATCTTCTCTAAACTACAAATTTAATGAACATAATTATTATTTTTGACAGTTCGTGCATTTGTGTTTTATAGTTATATATAGCAAGGGTAGGTAAGACTATATATATCACTACAAAATAATGTTTGATTTAGCTAGAGTTAAAAGTTGTCACAAGTCTGTTGCTAATTTAAAAACTGTTACAAATCTATCGCAAATTGACTAAACTGTCACAAAGCCGTCACAAAAACCGTCGCTAATAAGCTCGTAATAAAAAATACCGTCACTAATCCCGTCGTTATTTGAGTATTTTTTTTAGTGTATATAATACATGTACGTTTTGTTAAAATAGATATTTTCAATATTAACAAGGCACAAGGCCTATTAATAATATATATGGTTTTTATATATTTGTGTTTTTATATTTTGGACTGATAATGTCAATTTCAGGATATACAGGACCTATTTGCAGTATCAGAATTGTTACTTAACTTCTTGTTAATTAGATAATAATATTTGTGTCACTATATGTTTTCTGGGGACTTAAAGTGTAACTAAATGAAACTTTTGTCACCACTTTGTAAGTTGAAGTCAGCGTGTATAATTACGCAATCAACAAACATTTTTAATTAACTCATTAATAATAAAAATATGTTTTTTCTGATTATCTCTTTCTTTCTATAGTATGTCGACTCATATCCGATTATAATCTCGATCACTTTTTCCGATTATATCGACATTTATATTCACCAGAACGTGAATTCAACAAGGCCAACATTTAATCAACATCAAATAATTATTTAGTAAACAGATTGAGCCTGAAAAAGTCGGCTAATTAAATTACAAAACTAGAACAAAAAAATTACAATGTATAAGGAAGATACTTAACATTATTACCACAAACGATATAGTAAGTAGGGAAACTAAAATTTCAAGGATAAAGAAACCTTCGGAATTTCAACGAGGTCGTTACAATAATAGCATTAGCAACTCTACCTGCTAACTGCTGTTAATGAAGAGAATCGCATTGAAGAATCAGGCGTTAAAGGACGAGAATGATTATCTCCGTCATGATAATGTGTATCTAAAGAATGAGATAGAGATGCTTGAATACGTTGTAAAACAGCTTATTGACTAAGCTTGATGTTTGTTTCTGTCTTTGTAATGTTCTGTTTGTTTTACTGCCTTTTTGCTTTGGGTTTGGTTCCCTGTTCATGAATTAAAAGATGCTTTTGGTTGCTAAAAAATAAAAAACAATAATAGCGACTCAACCGACTCGAAGCTAATAACGGCCCGATTATGATAAATAGTAGCTAATAATTAGTTAAAAGTATCTTGGCCATTTCATATTTTGTAATATTGTGAGCATACAATTACACTGCACCTAGTGTCACCCAGAATAACATTATATAATATATTCATATGTTTTTTAAGTACATGGACGTTTTATGAGTTTTGTTAGCTTTTTAATTAGGTAACTTTTGTATAATTAACTTGCATTAACATCTCTGTTCTCAGTAAAGGATAAAATTAACAGAATTTTGACAAGACCTACAGATTAAGTATATATTGATTGAAAGAGAAAAAAATTTAAGCACACAAGAAATTCAACTTCTTAACCAAATTTTGATATAAATTACATAAAGTTAACAAACTTAATCAGCCACAAGCCCACACGTATCATACACTAATTAACAATGCCCTAGCTATGTGAATGATCACCACTCAACACACGTTCAAATACAAACCTCAATCAAGAAAAAAGAAAAACCAAACACAAGGTAATCAAGCACTAAAAATGACCTATATATCTCTCACTTCGAAGACATTCCGGTTTTTCACCACAATATCGTACATATGCATAGACTTGAACCTGTTGAAGTCTTTCGGAAGAGAGATGAGATGAACGGTGGATCTCTTATGGAATTGTAGAAGGTCGGGGTCATCGTAGTATCTTTCCCACCCCAATGAAGCAAGTTTCCTTTCTAATATAGCATAAGATGTTATAACCTCGTTTGTTGGGTTATGAACTAGCATCTTACGCCTTTGGCTCGAGCCTTGGTTAGACTCTGCTGCTGGATTCTCCACCAGCCGCACCACTCCGTTCTTGAACACCCAAACGCCCGACATCGGATCTTAGAGAGGGAAGGAGGTGAAGGAGATAGATAAAGAGAAAGTGTACTTGAGTTGAGTTGGGGATGAGGTCTGAGGGTGTAGGGAGTTGGATATATATAGGGAAGGAAGGTGTCATTATCTATTTATCTTATATAGCTGCCTTTTTGGATATGGCACCATAACATAATAAATAGTACATTGTAATTACATTCCAATTTCATGGCTAATATTTTCAGATTTTCCCCCCCAATATCTAGGTGTCTTTATACTCTTCTAAGTAAATATGTTAGCTTATTCGAGATTGGAAAAAAAAAAAAAAACAAGTTTAGACCTGAAAACCAAGTTAGAATTATTAAGTTTATCAACCACATTACATAAATATAATGGTACCTGAAAGCAAATGGACTATATGTTTAGAAAGTAAAACCAAGCACTTAGTCGCTATAACTGACTGAATTAATTTACATGTTTTTTGAACCAAACAAAAAAATAACAAAAAACACACAATTGTGATATTATAAGCAAAATGGTATATGGTTTTATTACCTAATTAATTTGCTCTAGGACTGAGGTTTAATTAATTGACAAAAAGAAAAAAGTAAAGCAGTACCGTCACAATAACATGCTTGATATCCTATAAGTCGCTATTGAAAGTAATATTCTATATACACTCACATTATGGCATGAAAGTGTAAAATCGAGTTATCCCCCTTATAAACAGCAGTGGATTGGTCGCCAGTGCGTATTTTGTTTACCGTGAAATATGTATAAATACTTTCTTTTTTTGGCACAAAACTGGTGTTTATTATTAACTGCATGTATCAATACTAGGGACACGTCCCCAAGTGACATAAATCTGATAACGAATCCGATCAAAACCAATAACTACAACATAAGTTAATTATAGTGCCTAAGCCTGCACTTTCAAGGAAAAAGAAGTCGATCCAAGCTTTCACCTTAGCACGTCAAATTAAAGAGAAAATGAACTCTAAAAACCCCCCCTTTTCTCCTTATAACCGCTCTACTTATATCTCTCCTTATAACACCGGATCAAAATGATCAAAAGAAGGGTTTAAAGACAACCAAAATCTCAATAAAAATGGGGCTTAGCTAATAACTTTGGATCAACGACAAAACCTCAAAAAGCTGCTCTATTAAACCACTAAAATTAAAGGGAATCAAATATGTGTATTTATTTGGTTTATGTTCATGACCAAACAAACAAACGATGATCAGGATTAACAATGTATTTTAAATCGGTAAGCAAAAAGTTAATTTATACATATTGCCCGGAAAAAAACAACTTTCTGAAAAGAAGAAGATAAATTTCTACCGTATATTATACACTATAAAATAATGTTTGATTTATTGAGAGTCAAAAGCTGTCACAAGCCTGTCGCTAATTTAAAAAGCTATCACAAATTGACTAAAATGTCACAAAAACGTCACAAAAACAGTCGCTAATAAGCTCGTAACAAAAAATATCGTCACTAATCCCGTCGTTATTTGGATATATATTTTTTTTATAATAATATATGTATGTTATTAAATTAAATAATGTGTTGGATAGTTGGGTGAGTGTGAAGCTAAGGTAGTGGGACCATATGCATGTTGGGAAAATCTTAAGGATACATTCCTAGTTAAAGATGAGACAAACTTAAAATATATTTATTTATTTATGTTTGTTTGTGTGGTGATAATAGGATTGAGAGGAATCGATTGGTTTCCAAATTATTAGACCTAAATGAATGTGAGATTCTTATTAAATTTATTCCGTTTTTATTTTTCCAAAGCTATGATACTTTTTCTAGATAATAACAAAGCAAGTTGGAAAATTGCTTTACTAGAAGCTATCAAATTTAGTGTAAATCTCTATGATTGCTACTACCGATCATATTCATGTATGTTTGAGCTAGCATCATATAAATGAATCGACTTACGTCGGTTAATAAATATTACGTAGTCAAAATGAATTTCTTTTTGGGACAAGTGTCATGACGAAATTCATCATTTTTTAAGTGTTACTACTAAAAATCTTACATTTAAATTTACAAAATTGGTATATAACATAATCAGTGAGCACTTTAAAATTATACCCTTTGAAATATGTGGTACGTATCATATGGCTCAATTAGATTCATACATCTCCATTAATCTAATAATAAGATTAACAATAATTATTATTTTTTATTAGCTCTCAGATACATACATAATTTACATATGTATAACTAATATGCCATTATGCGTTAGAAATATGGAAATATAATACGTATGCGCATTATAAGATGGACAATAGAAATAAATTGATAGGATAAAGATTGAAATAATTACAGTGAGATTCTGAAAAGTATATGGAAAAGTGAAGATGCTTGTAATAATTATTATTTTTACAAGCAAATTGAAGGTTAGCCGTATTATTGCCCATTATAAAATAATATTTGATTTAATAAGAGTAAAAAACTGTCACAAATCTGTCACTAATTTAAAAATCTGTCACAAATCAGTCGCAAATTAACTAAACTGTCACAAAGCCGTCACAACAACCGTCGTTAATAAACTCGTAACAAAAAATACCGTCACTAATTTTGTCGCGATTTATGTTTTTTTTTTTTTTTTTTTTAGTGGCCATTTGTATGTGTGAATAGAGAAGTGTTGAAATTTCAATAGTACACATCATATTCCAATATTCTGATTTTTAGTAAGTCATCATGTTTTTTGCTTCGTACTACCATCACAATGAACATATATATTCCTTTTGCATCATAGTAATTTATTGGAGATAATATTTATAAAGAAAACGTTTTATTCCTGTGTAATTTAAGCAATGGAACAAAATTTAATCACCATTCTTACACATATACTTATATATATATATATAAATTACATGATACATATTCTTATGTTTTACTATGTGACTACACTTGGCTGTTTTTATGCCAAACTGTTCTTTTCTGCCTAACCACTTTTGACTATTAATTCACATCATTTATTTATGTATATATAACACCCATGTGACGATTTTCATAGATGAAAATGTACTTCTAACTTATATCGTGTGTTTTCCCTTCTAAGTATCCACACCACTTAAACAAATTCGCACTAGCTAATTAATCAAAGGAAATTAAGTATTAATTTCAAGAACATTGAAAAATATATTGAAAAAGGATCTTACAAACTAGACAAAGCTTAAAGCCACGACTATAAATGTACTACAACTTGGCAATGGTAGCTCTCTTTATTTATTTATGACAATTGCTTTTTAAATATATATAGCTTTATTCTGCTTAGAGACCACACAATTGCTTTTTTTTTTTTAATGTCAACTTGTATTAAACGAATGGAGAGTAAACGTTTTTATATGGGTCATGCCCCCATATTAGCCATTCCGTTTAAGAAACGATAAACAAAATTACACAAATTCAGTATCGATAAAAATTAGTCTTAAATTTAGGCCTAGAAATGCAATAAAAAGAAGGGAAACTCCTTGTGTTAACACTTGAAAAATATCACTTTTAAACCCAAAATTGGCTTCGATAATCTACCTCTTACTCCTTATACCCCATATTGGTATGACTCCACAAAAGCATCATGATCAAGGTGATCTAAGCAACAAACTTGTTAATACTGGATTTACTCTCCAGGAAAGAGTTTCTTCTACCATATACTATGGAAAGAGAGCAATTAATGGTTAATACTCAAATCAAGTTCTTGATAAGAAACTTAATAAGATGAGAGGTTTGCCTAATCATAACATGAATACCTACATTGTCAAGACCCGGAGCTAAATGATAGCATTACTAATAGTTATGATGATAGCAATATTTGAACAAGGCTATTACAATTTACAATAGTCAAAATCCTTTGAAAAATACCTCATTAAAAATATAGTAAAACGATAGTATCGTCCATAGTCTCCGGGAAACTCATTACCACTTTCGGAAATCATTTTTCTCGTTTCTTGTTTCGTTTCGTGCTTCCGTTTCCTATCCTTACAGCTCACACTCGCTGAGCTGGCGGGTTCTTACTTGTTGGAACCGGATTAGATTTTTTCAAATTGCATAAATAATGTAGACCAAAAATAAGGTTATAGTGTTTTGGGGGGAACCATGCATATCCTCCAAAGCCGACCCGTCACGAGTCTTGTTACAGGTAACAGGTTCAATATTGTGTATAGAAGGACCAACAATAAATATGTTAAAACTCATTATAAGTACCAAAAATAAATAAAGATGTTAACGTTAACACTGAAATTACTAAATACCAATCGGGCAATCACATATATAGGCTGGAAAAATGATCACATAACTTCACACAATCGCTCTTGTTTTCTCGCATTTGTTTTGCCTTTGTTCTCAAAAAATCGTCATTCCCATTGTTGCTATTTTTCATCCCTTTTGAACAATTTCTTCATAATGTATAATCATTATGACTTAATTATCAGCTGACACTGTTCTTAGGTAGAAAAATATCATCAATTATAGAAAAAGAAAAAAAAATCATTGTTCTTATTCACTTTCATAAAACTGAATATTGTTTAGTTCTTTTCCCATGGAAAAGGAGACCAGGTGCAAGTTACAAAGACCAAAACAGTAGCTTATTCTTCTAATGAACCTATCGATAAGTACTATAGTCCGATAATTATCGGCATGCATGTATGGAACCTATTATATCCCCCAACAACACGACTAAAAGTTTTTATCTCATAATTGTTTGCCTTTATGGCATACAGTACTGTCTTTTTGATAGATCTTTGGTCTCATTTTCCCAACATCATGTTTCTACTTCTTCATGAAATTAAATTTGTCCGGGATTGTGATGTAGACCTAATTAAATTATTTGCAAGAAAAAAAAAAATGACAGGTGCTTAAATCAATATACATGCATGTACACAGTACTGTTGTGTTACTTTTAATAATTTTTATAATATAACTTTTGTAATTTTTGTACGTTTAATTTATTGATCTTTTTGTAGTTAAAGAATACTTTTTGCACATTTTAATTGATTCCATTCGGGTTCACTCAAACTACAAAAACTCTACAAGTCGAACAAATTAAGTCTTTTTTTGGGAAATCTTAAACCAAACCAAAGTAAAAGCTAATCTAATTGATTCAATATTTGATGGGGTAATTGGTTTCGTTTTTCCTGATTAGGTATATATATGTTTGGTTCTTTTACTCACCCCTAATTAAGAGGCATTAATTATTCTATATATAGCATGCATGACTTGATAATAAACAAAAGTATAGTACAATTTATGTTTGGATATTTTTTTAGTAATTAATTATATGAATCATTATTTGATCAATTGATCACGTAACCCTAAAATATTAAGAGTCGAGACCTTCTTCTCTCTAATTATGTTATTTTCTCTACTTGTTCGTTCCTATTGACTCAAAATATAACTGTTTACTACTTATAAATATCTCAATATCATTTAAGTAAAAGAAGCGGAACAATAAATATTCTGGTATATTCTTAAAACCCTAGGTTTGGTTACAAAATGAGATGTACGTAATTGCAAACCACCAAAGGGTAAGAAGAATAGTGAACTCTATTTCTTCAAAGAAGATGGAATTTTAGCGACAATTTATTAAGTAAGTTTTAGAACAACCAACCAATTAATTAATCTTATGGTAATGTCAATATAATGAAATCAGCCATTTGGCCCCTCCAATGCAAATGAATATATTCTCCATGTTATTATATATACCACATAAAACAATAGTTTATTTGTTATTCTAAAAGTTGATCGAGCACTTAATGAAGGTACGTATATTTAGGCACTTAAGAGAAAGATAATTGTAGAGAAACCATAACGAACTTTGCCTCCAAAGTTAGAGTAATGAAGTGAGTGACTACTTTGTTCCAAAGTTAAAATTAAAGCCCCTAAATATAATTGTTTAATAGCTATATGGAGATTGTTTAGAATATAACTAGCACTAAACATAAAATTATATCAAATTTATATGTATCACTTAATTATATAATATGATATCTTAGGAATTGATTCACAGAGAATGTTTATAAAGGGCATTAGTAATGGGATTCTATTGTCAACTTCGAAGCTTAATCCCGCCAGTATTTAACTTTTTGAAGGTAGTTATAATTAGGCTTTTTAGACGTAATTAAATAGGATATTAATTTAGAAACAAATTATATATGGAATCTTCATTTGCCAAGTATATATATTTCCAGTTAAATGTAGATTGAATTACATAAATGGTCATCCAGGCCAGTCCTTTAACCCTAATTTCTAATTGTTTCTCATGATTTTAATTAACTAAAACTTCCTTAAATTATAAAAAGAACTATAAATAGGGACCTGTTTGTCAGGTTTTCAAAAGTTGGTGGACATTAAATAACTATTGAAGATGTGATTCCGGGATAAAAATAGAATCTCTTTTGAAAAAATAAGGACCTAAAAAGTAAAATTCTTGCTGATGTATGTGAAATATGTTATCTCTAGTGTGATTGTATTTATTTATTATGTCGTTTAAATACCCTATTGATTGCTCTAAAAGTGAAGTATTTAATTTGTAAAAATTTATGTTTAACATTAATCAAAATTACTCCGTACGTGTTCCAAAAATATAAATGAAATATTCCCAGAAATTTGCATCCAAAGTAAGAGAAATTAATTAAAGCAGCTGAAACGGAATGTTTTGGTTTATCTACATTTTTTCACGTATTTTTATATTGTAATAAATTATGTTGGGTACATTAGTATATGAGGTAAAACTAATTACATTTATATGTAGTGTTGATTCTGTGAGAAGATCAAGATTAAGCAAGTTGTAACCAAATATATATTAAGTCTAGTTAATTAAATTTTAAAAAAGAAAATATTATTTAACCAGGTTCTGTTTTTAAAATATACATATTCCATTTTTTATTATTTATTCTGGAACACTCTTAAATTTGTATATTATAAATGATAAAAATAAGTTTGGTGCAAAATTAATAAAAAGAAGTTAGAATTATTCTTGTAATTAATTAAGGCTATGAAGAATAAAATGTACGTCTTTGATGCATGGAATAAGAATTAAGGCTATTAATATTTGTTAGTGGTTAGTCACTGTTAGCTCATGTTTTCGTCATGATGGGTTACAAAAATCGCATCTTAATCATTCTTTTATGCGAAGAGACTGGATCGATATCTACTAAAAAAATAAAAGTATTTTCTCGTGTGAGGTTTTAGTAAATTTTCTTATTATAAGTAGTTAGTATTATAATTGACATCGATTAGACTATAAGAAAATGTTTATTTAGTATCATAATTTTTTTTCGGTTATGTTGCTAAAGTGGTTGTGGCTAAATTTTAGCAATAGTTTAGCAACAGACTGAAATATTTTCATGACAGCATAGCCTAGAAGGGGATTACTTCATCTTTCTATGTATTAAAGTTTCTAATATTGGAAAATGTAGATCAACAAAGGATTCACTTAGGAAATATAGACCAACTTTTAAAAAATGGGTTACAATAAGAGACGCTATTTTCTATAAATAAAAATACTTACGTTAAATAAACATCCAAGTTTTTTTTTGTTGGCAATCATCCAAATTCCAAGCTTTGTTGTTATTAGTGAAACAAAATACAAATAATTTTATTTTATAAAATTACGACCCCTACTATTATGCCAAAACTAATTAGGCAAGGTTATTTAATTAGATCTTAAATAGGCCTTAACAGGCTTGAATTTGATTATGGGCCCAATAGTGTTTGAGTTAAGTTAGTCCAAATCCAGTTTTACATTCAAGTTTGATCTATCAAGTATATCTGGAAAAAATGGGAAGCAGAGTACCTGACTCTGAGTCACGGTTACTCTGCTTTTCACAGCCATTTGATCTGCTACAGTTTAAATTTAATAACAGATCCAATGACTGTAGGAATCAGAGTAACCCTGACTCAAGAGTCAGGTACTCTGCTTCAAAAAAATGTCTTAAATCTTAAGAGTTATAGAAATGTACTGCATATATATGTAGTTTTTATACTTTTGATTGGTTGGTCCCAAAATATTGAAAATTTAAGAACTGGTCTTTTCTGTGATAGACGGACATAAATGCACATTAACAACAAAATTCACATTATAAGTCGAATGGGGTAGCTCATGTAATTTTTTTTACATGAGATTCTCATGTAGAATCTCAGACCTTCATTTCTGAACTAACGTACGGTCCTCATAAATGATAAGTTAAGCATCAAATCAAAATAAATACATAAATTTATCAAACATTGAATGATAGGTGTGCGGTTCAGATGAAGTCTCATGTAAAAAAATTACATGAGCAATCTCGTTCCTGACCGAATGTAGCTCTTTTGACCAGACTATATGCTAGTGTTTTTGTAATGATTTGTTTCGATATTGACCGTTAGGTAATGTAATGAAAATTGTCAAGATAGAAAGATGTATATGTTGATATTCTGCCGCTATAACATATGTTAACCAAATTAGTAATAGAACACAACATATCGTCTTTTGTTATTATTTCATTTAATTTCTTCTAGTTGTCAAGCTTAAGGCATGTTAAATACCACAAGCTTAAAACCGTCTATTTTATAAAGCTTTAATTATTTTTTCTAGTTTCTAATAACAGTTTTATCGTCTCTAATATGGACAATTTTTTGCACAACATAACCTGAAAAAATACCATATCATCACGATTGTTGGGTACCATTTACAATATATATTTATATGAAAAATAGCTAGTCACATAGGAACGTACCAACACTCCTTATTCAACAAAACAATACGACGACACATGACTTGCACGAGAACACGATAACCAAATAAGTAAATAGAAAAATCCAATCTCGCTATTCCAACACTCCTTTATTCAACAAAACAATACGACGATACATGACTTGCACGAGAACACGATAACAAATAAGTAAATAGAAAAATCCAATCTCGCTATTCCAACACTCCTTTTATTCAACAAAACAATACGACGATACATGACTTGCACGAGAACACGATAACAAATAAGTAAATAGAAAAATCCAATCTCCTGATTCCACCACATTTAAGTAAATAAATATAGTGTCGCGCCGTTGAAATCAGGATATTTCAAGAATTATTAATGGATCATCTTCACGACTCGTACCCAAGCCTCTCTAGCCAATATCCTCTCAGCCCACTGGTAAACCCTAGGACGTGCCTTGATCGAGGTCTTGAACGGGGTTTGCATTAAAAAATACAAAATAGAAGTATGGCTCAAATCCGCCGACGTAAATTTATCCCCACCCAAGTACTCTATTCCATTGAGCCTCTCCTCATAAATATCAAGTATTTCGCCAAGCCTCTCCTGAGCAACTGCCACCTCATCAGTGTCGGGTGAAGCTCCAGTCTCGGGCTTGAAGAGAAACTCGTCGATTATTTTCGAAGCTGGTGGGTTGAACTGATGGTCCTCAATATCGATCCATGTGGCGACTATGCCTTGGATTAGTGGGTCTCTGAATATGTGCTCTTGTCCTTTTATCGGATAGGCGAAAGCTATGAATCGCATCACTGCCCTTGACTCTGCAACATAACGTAATTTTATCATTTTTATTTATTTATAATGATCATTGTTTAAAGAAGGGACTGAAAATTAAATTTTGGCGTCGATCGAGATAGAAAATTGATGAAAACTATAAGTGCAACCATCGCTTTCTTATATACTGTGCGCGACATGTACGATTATGTGATGGCAGGTATGAGGTATCGGTTTTTACAAAACTGTGTTTTTGTAACACGTTACGTTTCAGAGTTTTAATTAATCCTAAATATGATTTGTTACGAAGATTTTTGGAATTTTGTCTGTTTACATGTTAATTACTCGAAAGGGTAGGAAACTTTGAGAGGACATACCAAATAAATTCAATTCGTCATCTTGAAAAGCTGGTATTTCACCAAATGGCTGCATTCATAAATATTTCGAAATTAAACAAACATAAAAACAAATCATAAAGTAAAAAAAGCATGCTCAAATATTTCTACAATGACATTATGACATTTTTGGTAGCTCCCGGGTCTGACGACTTTTGTATCACTATCTCTAAATTCTTTATAACTCAAAAATTCATACCAAAAGTCATACGGTCATCTTTTTAAAAATATAAAAAACGCACATCTGCTCTCTAAAAACAAATAATCGCATGCCCTCTCCATACAAAAAATAATATTATCTTATTTAAATGTTTTGACTTTTGATATACTATCACCAAACAATTTATATATTGCAAAATAAACTATAGAGAGGCATGGATAAGAAGACTGAAAATTGATGTAAAATTGAAGTGGATTATCAAAGCTCTAAAAGCGGGTTTATAACCTTATATTTAGAGAAAGTGATGGTGAGACTAATGTGGTTTGTCTATGTAATTAAAATTGCTTGCACCATTTAAAAGCTTAATTAAATGAATAATTTGTTGTATTAGCTGATTAAAGTATAGTTGGATGCACTGGTACTTATGCATTATGATGATTCCATAAATGCCAAAAAAATAGTACAGTATAATATATTACTCCTTTTTTTTTATATTTCTCAGTCATATGAGGGGTCAGAGAATCTTTTACTGTAAATATGAACTAAAAAACAAAAAGATGTGACTGGTTTTAAATACGGAATAATTATAAAGTTGAACGGATCTATGTAACAATTGACATTAGCACGAATTTATTTAATGTCATATGTATCAAATATTAAATAATAATTTAAAATTCAAAATTTTGAAAATTAAGTATTTTTTTTATGTACTATTAATCAATAATTCTCCCTTATTTAATCTCATGCCCCATATGACCTTCTCCGATCGTCAGGCCTAGGCGATGACCGTTCGTCGTGTTACTTTCCAATAATTGTAGTGTAAGAGACTATAACATGATAACATCCAACATTAGTTTGTTGAAAATAATAGCAGAAGAAATACAAAAAAAACAATGTCTCCTTAAATTAGTTAATAAGAGATTCCAAGATATATTTTCACCAACAAAGCATAATTAATTAAAGAGGAGATAAGAGATTACGCTCAAAGCGAGAAAATGATCAGGCAAGTGCTCTTCGGATGCAATATCGACCGGAATAAAGTCGAAGGTGAGGTCATGCTCATATAGAGATGCTAACACCCTCAATGTGCCACTGCATTTCAAGCTCCCATATACCTTACGAATACCCATGACCAAAGAGGAAAAAAGTGATAAAAGAGATAGAAAATGTACATGTTTGTGTGATGATAGTATACATATACTACAATAATGTGGGCTAACAACATATAATTAAATTGTGACAAGTTACCACTGGTGTGACCGGTCCCTACTCACAGAGACTAGACCTAGTCATATAGTCGTGGTAAAGTAGTAACCCAATTTGACAAAATTAATTAATAATAATGCACAGAATATGTAAGTTATGTACCTGGTGCCATTTATGTTTTAACATAGTATAATAATAATAATAATAATAATAATTTATTTTAGAGATTTATTATAGATTAAAAATCCTAACATTGTACTTGTCCAAAATTGATTCACATAACTTCACCCATTATAAGAACTACCTTACTCTTTATTCAATCTTATTAATGATAATTAAAAGATTTCACATCTACCATTCAACAAGACTCGAACTTTACACATTCGATTGATACTGCGGACTATAACCCATAAAAACTTCGTTACTCGTAAAATATACTAACTATTTTAAAGACAGCACTTTCAGAGCAAATTCGTCTCGATCATCATGCATTTATCAACTACGAAACTCCATATGCTAATAGTCTCTCCGTTCTTATTTAATTATCCATTACGAAATTACGTGCAATTTTAACCGACATAACTTATATCAAAATTATCGAAATGATTTTTTTTAAAATCTAATCATAAAATTTAACATTTGAACTATATTATCAACTTTTGAAAATTTTCATTCCGACAATTTTGATACAAGTTCTTGGCACGTTAAAATTGTACGTAGTTTCGTAGTGGACAATTAAATGGGAACGGATTGAGTAAAATACATATTTATCCCTCCAAATATACATAAAATTCTATAATTTGATAAATCAAAATATAAATATTCAACATAATAAAAACTCAATCTACTAAAAACGCAAATAAAAATATACTAGAACCCTAGTTGAGTCTGCCCTAAATTTAAATATTAATTAAAAATAAAAAAAATTGTTAAATCTAAAACTCACGCTACTAAAAACCCAAATAAAAATATAATATAAACATAGTTAAGCATAACCTAAATTTAAATATTAATTAAAAAATAAATATATAAATTGTTAAATCTATTATTACTAATAATCAAAATCATTAATGAACTGGATATGTCATGTAATGTGACACATTAACGAGTTGATTTTCTGGATAGAAAAAACATGCGAGGACTTTATGATTTGTCCACCAATTTACAATCAACTTAGAGTTGGAATATAGCAAGTAGCATGATATTGTATAGTTCCGAGGAGAAACAAATAAGAAGCACATTGTATACGTCCATTATCTAATGAATAACCATCGACATTTAATTTTAATCTCCCAAAGGGATGACATTTTTAACAAAAAATTATTTGATCTTCAAGGAATTAATTAACCAAAAGTTGATGGAAACTAAAAGTTTTCCATAAATCATAATGATTACTGACTATATATATATACAGGATCTGCAATTAGGAATTTTATTTAAATATTATTCGAAATGTGAAGGTAGTCCAAAAGGAATCAATGTTCAAAATTATTTAATACCACCCTTACAGGTAAGTTTTAGCCATATTTTTTGTACTTTTATGTGTTTTTATTTTATAGCTTTTAAATTTGCTGGATGTCAAGGTTTTTGTAAAGAAAAACAATAAAAGGACTCCATAATAATATCTTTAAATTGGTATGTGAACAGTGAACCCAAGCCGTTGTTAAAGATACTTATTAGTGTTTTAATTGAAAATTGGAGATCAAAATAAATTGTCAAAAGTATGGGAATTACTCCGTTACCTACTAATTATACAGTTCATTTTATTTTTTAAATGGTAATTAAAGCCCATGCCTAAATTTTGGTGCTCTCATTTTTATAAACTTTAAATAATAGCACAAGGTATACGTACAGAAATGTCCACACACATGTGAAACGCCACTGACAATTAATATAAGAATTTAATAGTTTCCACCTACAATATTAATGAAAATGGAATTTTATTTTTTTTAGAAACGAGTCATTTTCGAGAGGAATTAATATTGCCATAAATACCGTACCAAATTACATTATAAAAAAAATACTCAGATAGCGACGGGATTAGTGACGGTATTTTTTGTTATGAGCTTATTAGCGACGGTTTTTGTGACGGATTTGTGACAGTTTAATCAATTTGTGACAGATTTGTAATAACTTTTTAAATTAATAATATACTTATGACATATTTTGACTTTTACTTAATAAAAAAAGTAGTAAATAGGGATCTTAAGGTGCTGTAGACTATAGTTAAATAGGGCCCCACATAAAGGTCCAAAGAAAAAATAATTTAGGCACGTGATACTATTACCACTATAAAAAAAAAATATTCAAATAACAACGAGATTAGTGACGGTATTTTTTGTTACGAGCTTATTAGCGACGGTTTTTGTGACGGATTTGTGACAGTTTAGTCAATTTGCGACAGATTTGTGACAATTTTTTAAATTAGCGACAAGTTTTTGACAGTTTTTGACTCTTACTAAATCAAATATTATTTTGTAGGATACATTCATTCATCCTACAATCCACTTTGTCCTGTTCAAAATGAAATTAAATCAAACATATTAATAATTGAAACAAGTTTTACATAAAAACACTTTTAACACCAAATGATAATATGTGAAGGGTAAGAGAAGTGAATATATGTATTTTACTATCTTTTACACCTCATTTCATAATACTCTAAGAAGTTGGTATCCACTCCCAGTACACATCTAAATGTCTTAAACTTTT
Organism: Primula veris; assembly: GCA_963682055.1. Taxonomy (NCBI): domain Eukaryota; kingdom Viridiplantae; phylum Streptophyta; class Magnoliopsida; order Ericales; family Primulaceae; genus Primula; species Primula veris. The sequence continues at coordinate 663,548 of OY821748.1, forward strand.
GGATAATCATTTAACAACTACTAATATGATACCTCGTACATGTGTAGTCATACTTACAGATTATGAAACATAATTATAACAAACTCGTTTACACTTAAACATTTTTGGTGAAAATTTGTTTTGGTTTATGACATATAAGATTGGTGACGTGATTAGTATGGCAAGCAGTGTGAAAATAGTGTGAGTATGAATCATGATGATAGGAACATGGCCATGTGAAAGGGGACAAATCAACTATACATAGGGATTAAATGACACGAGCGTCGTTCGTGTTCGGCTCGGTTAAATTTCGGTTCATACGAATATGATAATAAACAAGAATATAAGTGTTCGTCTATTAAGTGAACTGAACATGAACATGAACATGATTCTGTTCGTTTCGTCTAAACTCGTATTCGTGTAACTATATAAAATAAAAAAAACTAAATCTATCAGTAATGATGTAACAAAAACTAGCTAGTATTACTACAAATTAATAAAGTTATTTGTATTACAATAATATTAGTGATATATTTGTATTATTTCAAATTTATTAAGTTAATTTATATCATCATACTATAAATACAGTCACCGATTTTATTGTTAAGTGTCCGACTCGTTAAACTAATTAATTATACATATGTAAAAAAAAATTATACATTAATATAAATTATTTTATAATGTTAAATAGATTAATTAAGTAATATTTTATTTATTAATAGACAATTTTATCATGGTAAACAATATAATAATAAAGATAAAATTATAATTATATTCTAAAAAGAAAGGAAAAAAACAGTATTTTGAAATTATTAAATGTTTTAAATGAGAAAAGACATTCACGAACATCTCGTGTTCAGCTCGTCAAATGTTCTGTTCATGCTCGTCGAACGTTCGTTCGTATTTAAATGAACATGAACTAAACATGAACAAGTGTTTCAGTTGATGAACATGAACATGAACAGACCCGTGTTGCGCTCGTTTCGTTTCATTTACGGCCCTAGCTATACAACATTTACATCTACATTTGCTACGTTAAAAAGACAATATAGACGATGTGTAGAACTTTTAATTTATCACCTTCATATTTTTTTGGGATTATTTTGACTTTTACCAAAAAAACAAACTGTATCAGGTTACTCTTTTAAAACATCAAATTATAGATGTGTTCTAACATGTTACATAAATGAAAAATAAAAAAGTCTCACTCATAATTATTTAATATTAAAACTCTAATCATGGGTGCTTTTATTCTTAGTTAAAAGGAGAAATAAAAAAATAAAATAAAAAAAGAAAATTTATATAGAAATTGTTGTTTGATGCAAATGTAAAAGTGTTATGTAAAATTAGAAAAAGTGTAGTTTTTTTTTTTTTTTTAATTTGAAAAAATAAAAGAGTAAGAAACAGTGCTTGCTCTTAGCAGCTCATATATATGAAAATCTATCTTATTTTATCATCTACAATTTGGCTCATTTTATACAGTAATTAGGAACCCAAATACAATATAATGTCATTTTTTTTTCTTCTCTCTCTTCCAACTGGGGACACAAGAAGGTTTTTCCATAAGGCAGGATTTTTTGACTGCAAAATATCTGTTTTCATACCAAAACCGTAAATCCAAATTACAAACCGTAATTCGAATTTACAGTTTTGGAGTGAAAACAGAATTTTTGCAATTGAAAAATCCATCCTCTTTTCCATCTATACCATATTTTCACTTATCTCCCATCTCCCTGGACAATAAGCTTGTTTGCATATCTTCTCTCTCTCTCTCGCACCGTGTTTTATGACTTGCTTGTTTTTCATCCCAAATTTTTTGCGATCTATAAGTAATCGTAATTAAACTAGGTACATATTTAGTCTTTTTAAAGTTAAGATGATGATATAATTAGGATTCAAAAAAATTTAGTTTCCAAGGTTTTAAGTTACTGCTACAAAATTTGAATATGATCAAGATTTGTTGATGTATATTAAATGATTTTGGAATGAAAGTGGTTTTTGATCGTTCCATGATAGACCGAGAGTTCTTTTCACATTAGGGACCGAGTGAAAATTTATTGTGCTTTCAAGTTACATGGAAGGTAGCATAGATCGAAGTCTGATTACGAGAAAGGGAGATTAACGCTCTAACCACTTGGGTAATCCACATTGCTCAAATTACAACTTGCTTAAAGAATAGTTTTGAATTTTGATGTACAGTATGGGGATTAACTGATATTCTAGGTTGGGCTATATTTTTACTGACTATTTCCCCTATATGTTAAAAATGTTATTTACTTTAATAAAAGCAAAGACCAAGCTTCAATTTATTATTTTTTTTCCATCTTGTATTAAACAATTCTACTAAAGAGGCTTGTTTTTTTTTTTTTTTAAATTCGTAAGAGTTGGTTATCAAACGCAGTGAGGTCTTTTTAAACCTAAAGATGAAGAGTTGGCTTTAGAAACTGCTCAATCATCAATCAGACGAGAAATTAGTTAGTCCTGCGTCAATTCACTTATATAACTCATTTAACTTAGATATGAAAATATTGTTATAAAATTATACAGTTTTCTTATCCATTACCTTAAATTTACTAAACTCAAATATAAGGATCAATATGTTCCCTTATAATTAAAATAATAATTTCTCTATTTTACTTTTCTCTTATTCTATATCATTTATTTGTATTTTTCGCGTATAAATTAATAAAATAACAAAAAGATGAGTTGTATAGTTTTGATAGAAAAATTAATAAAAAAGCTGATAATTTATATAAACCAAAACGTTTACTTATAAGTTGTAAAAATGTCCTTTTTACTTTAAACACGAGAAAACTTATAAGTTATTTAATGTGATTGCTCTATTAAATTAATTTGGGTTAAAAAAAATTGATATAAATATATTAAAATATAGTAATATTTAGTTATAATAATAAATTTGATAGGTAAGCTAAAAAAATGCATAAAGTTAAACTGTTATCCTAAAAATATAAAAATGACGATAATTACCTTAAATATGAGGGGAAATGTAAGTAAACTGATGCGGTTGCTCTTAAACGGAGGATCTATGTGGTGGTCTTTCAAAAAACACCATTTTGCACTTTTCAACATGTCATCCATAATTCATAACATAATTTGAATAAAATTTGAGAGTAAAAATAGAACCGGATAATTTCTGTAATAGTAAGAGAAAGGCACGTGTACATAATTCAAACATCCTCAATAATTATTAGTACTCCATTACAAAAGTGCTAGCAGTACAATTTAAGCAAATTCCTATTTAGCTCTCAAACGTACAAAATGCACTGTTAACTCTTTCTAGTATAATTTATCTATAGTGAAAAAAAAATATAAAGTTTGTAGTATAAAAACAAATTGTTCTTTATTATGTGTGTGATACTTTTCACACAAATGTTTGCTAGACATATCTTATTATATTTATTATTAGAAGACACGTCATACGCAAACCGTATACAGAGTATGCCCGGATGAAAGTAGACAACATAGTACATAATTTATCATATGATTACAAACATCATTTATACTCATTATTACTCCCAAATGTAGTTCTAAAATTTGATTAATTTCCTATTTGGTTCTAAAATTTAATAACGTATTGATAAATCTTCTAATTGGACCCGATGAACGTTTCACTTCAGAAAGAATCTCGTTGTTTTAAGATTTTAATATAGTTTGACATTTGGCTAGTTTTTTTAGATTTTTAAAAGTTGGTTGCCAAACGCAGTGAGGTTTTCTTAACCAAAAAACAGAAAAAGAGGGCTTGGAAAACTACTACCATTACCAGATGAACCGATATTAGTTTGATTGCCACAGATCGCATCGAAGCAAACAGGGAACTAAACCCATGATGGCGGAGTTTTTTGCCTGAAAATTGAATATGGCAAACCTCCCAGGCCAGTAATAATACTCCTTCCGATCCCATTTGATTTCTCCTGAAAAAATAGAAACAGAGAAATGCACACTCCCTACGCAGGGATTATCCTGTTCAGGTTCGAAGGGACTTTCTCAGCCTGATCGTAACTTCAGCTCAAAGCTGAAGCAGATTCAGACACCCCCGGTGCCTTTTGATATTAGTATCAATTTAAAAGCACCAAACTCGCACACAATTTCAGTGTTTATTTATTAAACATTCCAAGTCAAACAGTACCGGACAAGCTTACTGAAAGCTGCTTACTGACCTAAAGCTTGAAAACAAAGAGCATAAAAAGCTAACAGCGTCATACAATTGCTGTTCAGAGCTCCCTCCATTAGAGCCGTTATTCAAAGTCCCAGAGTTCTGCAAATCATTATGGAAAAGAATTGGAGGCAACAAAAAAGCAAATGATCTTGGTCTTCTATTATTAACACAAAATTATTCAAGTACTAAAGAAAAACAGTATACAAAACATGGAGTGTCAACAAGAATTGGAGTGACCGCAGTGCAAATAGTTTATCACATAAAAATATTTAAATCCAAAAAATTGAATAAGTCAGCTATGTAATTCAAAAGTAAAACTGTGTAACTGAAATTGTATTAGTGGATCTTTAGTAAGGTTTATGTGATTGTACTTAATTACAGTAAATAAGGGCGTAGTAAAACATAAGAACTATAAGGTCTGGGGACATACTTTCAGTATCCAGAAATCCAGAAATCCAGGAAAAATACAATTTATTTCTTGTGCCTAAATGTTTTAACTAATTAAGAATTCACGGGACAAATTGTAAAACCTATATATTTCGGGATTAAAAAATAGCAGAAAACAACCTGTCCAGGTCTGATGACAAGTTTTTTGCAATGACTTATGAATGTAATTGGGGATTTTAGAAGGTTAGAGAACATTTTGGTAAGCCTCATAGGTGGTTTACAAAAATGTTGGGACTTCAGAAGAATTTCCCAAGTTTAGTTGGTCTAACTACGAACTGAAAGAATTAATCAACCTGATTGTATAAACTTAATAACTCTTAGAAATTGATAAAAACCCTTCAGACGTAATTGTCAATTAATAGACATGTAGGGCTTAATTGAGACAGTCTGGCAAATAGAGTCTTGCATGCAACTTTGGACTAGAGTGAGACTAGTATGCAAAGTGATTGGTGAGTTACTAGGTAAATTAGACCCAGAGGTGAGCACCATTAGCAGTAATAATAAGTTTGTGTGGCTATAAAATGTAGTATGCAAAATCGGTATTCACCTAGTATGCAAATCGGTAATCATGACACCCATGATGTAGTATTATACTATAAAATGTAGGAAACAGGATACATATTTTACTACTGACCTGATTTAACTCTTAATAGATTTAACATAGCTTTCTGGCAAGTAGATCTCCCCGCCAACCTCGCCATGTTGCTCTCCACTTATAGTTTTCTTAGCAGCTTGAAACTCAGCACTCATAGCATCCATCCCGCGTTTCACAGCCTCCTCGTCACCATATCCATGTTCTTCCGCATACTTACGAACATCCTCTGTTATCTTCATAGAACAGAATTTGGGACCGCACATAGAGCAGAAATGAGCTACCTTAGCACCATCTGCCGGAAGGGTTTCGTCATGGAATGACATGGCAGTCATTGGATCTAGTGACAGAGCAAACTGGTCCATCCACCTGAAAAATATTTTGGTTAGCTCCATGAAAACTTAATTTGTTATTTAATTCGTTTCAAACAAAAAACTTGGGGCTGGCAATTATTTTAATTAGTTTTGAGTATTTCCACCCCATACACTATTCCTAGTTTTCGGCACTGGTTAGCTCAGTGGTAGACCTACCCATAACCTGAAATTGAAGGTTCTCAGGTTCCAGTCACCAATGGGGTATAGGTATAGGTATAGGTATAGGTATAGGTATGAAAGCATAAGAAATTTTTCTTTAATTTATTAAGCAACTTCACCTATTCCTGAATAAATGATCGAGTACATTATTTTGGGATGTCACAAATATATATATATATATATATATATATATAGGGGAAGTTAAAAGTAATCTAGTCCATTGAAAATAAACTAAATGGATGGTTAGGATGAATTTGTAAACATAGTGTTTTTTTTTTTATGTGTATAGATCCTTCCCCATCTATATATATATATATATAAATATATATTGATCATCTTCCAGAATTTCTTGTTAAAACATGCTGGTATACATCTTTTGCCCTCTTATTTATGGTGAAAAGTTTAATGGTTAATGTTTCTACTTTTATAGTTTTATGAGGATATTTAATGTTTAATCTGCAGTTAATATAAATGTTAAAAAGTTGGACTTTTCAAGGACTTACGGAGTAAGAAAAAGGGGGACAAGTCTACCTGAACTCGAACCTAGCTTTGCTTAGGGCATCATCCCACTCTTGAGCATGTGGATGGCATTTGGCTAAATCAGCAGCATGAGCAGCTATCTTGTAAGCTATAACACCAGCTTTCACATCATCTCTGTTTGGTAAACCGAGGTGCTCTTTTGGTGTCACATAGCAGAGCAACGCTGTGCCCAAGGCCCCAATATTAGCAGCTCCAATGGCTGAGGTGATATGGTCATAACCAGGAGCAATGTCGGTTGTTAATGGTCCAAGGGTATAGAAAGGTGCTTCGTTGCACCACTCGAGCTGTTTCTGCATGTTCTCGGGAATCTTGTGTAATGGAATGTGCCCAGGTCCTTCATTCATAACCTGTGGATCACATTATTTCAAAGAGTTTCAGATAAGATGGTTTATAAGCAGCAAGTCACCTATTTTTAAATCAACAGCATAATGATGATATGTATGCAATTTTGTCGTGATATATGTGTTGCTTGGATCACCATTACAGAAGTTAATTATATCTGGATATATGGGGCAGTAAAAGTAACTTTGAGATACAAAACGTCTTTCAGTTGAACTGGGTTTTTGAAAAGTGGTTTGCAAAATAAGACCCACGACAAGTACCTGGCCTCTGTTCTAGATGACACAACAATAAATTATCATAGATATCATTACCACCTTGGAATTTTTTTTTAAGTTGTAGAATGAAGTACTCCAGATACATGGAGATGTTGGCCATCAAGACAAATATGCCTGTATATGTGATATAACATACATGCATATAAGGCTACAAAATGTAAACATTTAAAAAAGGAGGTAAAGAACTCAATGTTCACGTGGGATCAATATCTTCAATCCATTGCAGATCAAACAGCTATCATCATATTCTTTTCAAACCCAGCTTTGTGTTGAAAGTGAAATGTGAAGACCATATTTTCTCTAGTTGAAAGAGAAATGGTCTGGTAACAAATTTTAATGTAGTAAGTAAACATTTCATTTTTCACTACTGAAGAGATTTTAACTACCTGAACATCCTTCTCCCAAGCTCTACGTGTCAATTCCCCTTGAGTCAAGAGCTCAGCAAACTGAGCACTGTCATTCGCATCGTAAATTGAGCCAGGCCTCAGTCCATCACCAATTGAGAGTGCTATATCATACTGATTGCATATATCTAATATATCATCCCAATGTTCATAAGCAAAGTTCTCCTTGTGATAAGCTAAGCACCATTTAGCATGAATAGACCCACCACGAGAAACAATTCCCGTCATTCTCTTAGCAGTTAACGGAATATAACGAAGCAAAACCCCAGCGTGGATAGTGAAATAATCAACTCCTTGTTCAGCTTGCTCAATTAAAGTTTCCCTAAACGCTTCCCAGGTCAAATTTTCTGCAATTCCGTTAACTTTCTCGAGAGCTTGATAGATAGGTACAGTCCCAACAGGTACAGCTGAGTTACGTAAAATCCACTCACGGGTTTCGTGTATGTGACGACCAGTGGATAAATCCATAATTGTATCAGCACCCCACATAGTTGCCCATTGAAGCTTGAGGACCTCTTCTTCAATAGAACTCACAACAGCTGAATTTCCTATATTTGCGTTAATTTTGACCAAAAAATTCCTTCCGACTATCATTGGCTCTAATTCTAAGTGCCTTTTGTTTGAGGGGATTATTGCTCGGCCACGAGCTACCTCTGATCGAACAAATTCTGGGTCGAGCTTCTCACGGGCAGCACAATATGCCATCTCTTCAGTTATTATTCCTTTTTTTGCATAGAACATTTGAGTGAATCTGGGTCCACCAAGCACCTCCCTCCTGTCTATCCACTCCTTTCGCAATTTCGGGAGGCCTGTTCAAATTACATCATCATTACAAGTTTTCCTCATTTGGGCAAGTCAAAATCAGGTACATATAAGAAAGGTATGAAACACGCAACCCATTTTTTTTCACAATAATTTTGGCTTCCCTATATTACCAAAGTGCAACAAAAAAGAGCTATATAATGTTAAGAGAATGGATGGGGGATCTTTTACATAGGTATCTATATATTTTATACAAAACTTGAACAAAGAAAAGTTCTTCAATACAGTAAATGGCACAATAGTAACAATAGGTCCCAAATCAAGTTAAATAAAGCATGATTTTAAAAAAGGATATATAGATAACTGTAAGGTGCAATGCAAGAGTAGATTTAGGTCCATACCTACGCGTGGACTTATGTTTTGGGGGCCACTAGTGTCGTAGTTGTCAAAATGGGAGTCGTCTCCAGACAAGTGGACCCGTCGAAACGGGACTTTGAGCACATGACCAGACTCCTCATGTGTAACTTCACTGCAAAGGTGAACAATGTACCCAAAATTTTGTTAACGACAATGTCTAAAGAAGACAATCACATACAGACTCAATAATCCGAGCACACAAAAGAAAGTATAAAATTATTATTATAGATATTAGCAAAGATTAATCGGAAGCACACCTGTATTCCTTCGAGCTCTTTGGGAAGCATTGCTCGAAGGGTGGAATAGGGATAAAATCAGGTGCAGAGGGATCGACGGTGTGTTTCGGCTTCTTATTATCTGTGTCCAGATTAGTTGTTCTCGGGTCAAAGGTTAGAGTAGCTTTAGGGCTCAATGACAAAGTTGAAGACGATTCCCTTTTTCGCATAAAAGCTACGTTCACGACCGCATCAAACCCAGGCAAGAAAGAACTGTTTAGCAACTTTGCCGAAGCTGGGTTGTTTCCATTCTTACATGAGGCCGATAACAAAGTAGTCTGCATCGAAGCCATAACTAGTAACAAAGAAAAGAATGTGATAAGTTCACACTGAATTTGCAGTGGAATTAAAGATTAAAAAATAACATAAGAGAGTGATCAAGCTCTCTCCTTATGTTAAAGCCTGGAAACATCTAGAAACAGCATATTTATCGTAAAAGGCAAGAAACTGATGACAAATCACATTTTATTTATATTACTAGCATCAACCATTTTAATTAAGGAATCGTCATGGAAAACAAAATGAAAACCGAAGTGAGGCTGATTTGCAAGCCATAAAAGGTTAGGACTTCTCCTGTAGGAAAGACGTAATTATGTATATTCCACTTTTTAACCGAGTGCTAAACATTAGTCTAGAAGCAACTTTCAAGTTTCGTGATCATCGTTAAATCACAATTTCAAGCCCAAAGACGGTCTTCATTAGTTCAACTGAATTTGTTTTTTTCTGAGTGAGTTCTATCGCGACACAAATCTGTTAATTCCTAGAGTCTGCAACGTGAATTTCTTGGGTGAAACAACTTTGGGGATAAGCCCCTCAAATGAACTTCTACTGTTTTCTTCTACTAGTAAAAGAACTCTTATTAACGAGGATTAATTGTTGTTTTTTTCTTGACAAGAAATGTATGAAGCCAAAATGCTAAATTGAAATTGGTTTAACAGTGTTATTTCTGGGTTTTTTTAGTTACGAAAACATAAACACTAAAAAAACGAAAAAGATCCGTTAAGTCTGTAGTTTTTCGGGCTACCTAAACCGCTCATCTGAGTTCAAACTCATTCTACCTCTCTTGAAATGATTGTTACAAATGAGCCTAGGCATTTATCACAAAAATAAGGCAAAAAGTTCAAGTTACTAGCACTTCGGACTTTGCAATCACAATTTGACAAAATGGGAAAAAGAAACGCCGCAAAAATAACCTCATTTCTTTATACATGTAAAGTAATATTAGATCGATCATTAGTCTAGGGGTGGCCCTAAAGGTATTAGCACCTCAGCTGTGATTTTTTTTTGCGTCCTAATTCTTTTTACCCGTCATAAAAAAAAAACATACAAAAAAAACAAAATAGAACCTGATAACATAACAAATATTTATTTTTAACTTATTACAACGCAAAACAATCAACGGAAATCGTCTCGACGTACAAAACGGCACTATTGTTTAATTTGCATAAATAAATTTTTCTATTTATATTTTCGATCAAAACAACGTCGTTTTGTGTAAAAAAAAAAACTGCGCCTCAATAGGGCCGCGCCCTAGAGACACGTCTGATTTGTCTGCCAAATGGCCCCCTGAGTCCATATACTATATTATCAATAATGTATACGGGATTGGACTTAGCACATGGAGAAATATCCCAGCCTACTATAAGTTTTTTATTTAATATATTTATACGTCTCTGTCATTGTGTGTGCACAAGTGTGTGAAGACACACAGTTATTATTTATTTATTTGATTAAAAAAAATGTTAAACGGTTTACCTGAAGATTTGTTTAGTTCTAGCTTTTGAAATAATTTATAGTACCGTTAATTAGTATTTTCTTAATTGCACATGTACAAAGAGGAAAAAATATAAAAAAAAGCCGCTTAATAACTCAAACAGCAAAATGTGTATCAAGCGATTTTATTGACATATCGATAGTTGAATTTCCGTATTAGGTACAATCAAACCTAATCAGCTGATATATTTACTCCTTCCGTTCCTATTTAATTGTCCACTACGGAACTACCTGCAATTTTAACTGGTCAAGAACTTGTATCAAAATTGTCGGAATAAAAAATTTCAAAAGTTGATCATATAGTTCAAATGTTAAATTTTATGATTAGATTTAAAAAAAAAATTCATTTCAACAATTTTGATACAAGTTATAAGTCGGTCAAAATTGCACGTAATTTCGTAATGGACAATTAAATTGGAACGAAGGGAGTAATATTTAAACACACACAAACAGATATTTATACATTAATACATATATAGTATAAATATAGAAAGTTAATTGCATGTTTATCATCCGATTAACCGGAGATTAGAAATATAGAGAAGAATGCACATATATACACAGGATATATAAACACATTGAGCATAATTTAATCTAGCAAAAGATTATTCCATCAAAATAAGACTTATATAAACATATATGTCCACATATATACATACATACATGATACATACATATATATATATATATATATATATAGAGAGAGAGAGAGAGAGAGTTTACAGATCCAACGGCTCAGCCCTAAATATAAGCTTATTCTCTTTCTATTTATATATATTTATAATAGTAAGTAAAGTATTTTATGGTTTTATATATAAGCATACACGCGTATAGTGTGTACGTATATATATATATATATATAAATATGTGTATGTATACAAATTCTGCTGATAAGGTGATGGTGGTTGGTTTAAAACAGAGATAAGATCAGCTTGGTTTACAACTCTCCTCTATTTACTATTACACCCTTTACCTTTAATAAACCACATAAAGCTCCCTCCTATTTTGTAATGTTTTGCACTTTACACCCATGGTCCTTGAAGTTAACCTCAAATTATTAGGAGAATTTACATGGTCCTACTTCGCATTTTATAGTTAATTGGACATTAAAGCTAGGGTTGGGTTCGGTCCGGTTCGGTTCGCTTTTTAACAAAACCGAAACCGAACATATTTTTCTGTTCGGATTTTTTCGGTTTCGGTCTTTTTATTTTTTGGACCGAACCGGGTTTTTTCGGTTTTTCGGGCTTTTTCGGTTTCGGTCTTTTCGGTTTGGTTTTATTGAAAACCGAAACCAACCCGAAATTTTTTCAGTTTTTCTTTTTCGGTCTTTTTCGGTCCGGTTCAGTTTTTTCGGTTTTTCGTCCAGCCCTAATTAAAGGTCGTAATTATAAGATTAATGGTATACGTACACCCATTACATTTAGGGTTGTAAAGGAGATGAGCCGTTCGTGGAATCGTTCGTGTTCGGCTGATTTTCGGTTCATGTTCGCTCATCTATAAACGAACATGATAATGAACAAGAATATAGCGTTGGTCTATTAATTGAGCTGAACATGAACATGACTCTGTTCGTTTCGTCTAAGCTCATGTTCGTGTAACGATATATAAAATTTGATAAAATTAAAAAGTTAAATCTATTAATGATGTAACAAAAAACTAGCTAGTATTACTACAAAATAATAAACTTATTTATACTATAATAGTATTAATGATATGTTTGTATCATTTCAAACTTATTAATGTAATTTATATCATCATACTATAAATACAGTTACCGATTTTATTGTTAAGTGCACGACTCGTTATAGTAATTAATTATAAGTATGTAAAAAATAATTTATACATTAATAGAATATATAAACTTATAGCTAATAAAAATTTATGTTATAATGTCAAATAGATTAATTAACTAACGTTTTATTTATTTGTAGACAACTTTATCATAGTAAACAATATAATAACAAAGATAAAATTAGAATATATTCCAAAAAGAAAGGAAAAAAATACTGTTTTTTAAATTATTAAATGTTTTGATTGAAAAAATACGTTCACAAACAACTCGTGTTCGGTTCGTCAAATATTCGGTTCATATTTGTTAAACGTTCGTTCGTATTTAAATGAACATAAACTGAACATAAACAAGTATTTCAGTTGATGAACATGAACAGAGGCTTGATCGGCTCGTTTCGCTTCCTTTCCCCTTTCCGGCTCTAATTACATTACTCTAAAACAGAGTAAGATCGGCTTGGTTCACAACTCTCCACTAATTACGATATCACCCTTCACATTTAATAAACCACATAAAACTCCTGCGTAACTTGTAATGATTACACTTTGCACCCATGGTCCTATTAAGAAAACCGGAAACTCTTGAAAGAATTTACATGGCATGTCGATCGTACTTTGCATTTAATAGTTAATTGTGCATGAAAGGTCGTAATTATACCCACACCCATTACATTACTCTCTATATTACTTTTTATTTTATTTTATAAGTACTCTCTTGTGTTATATTACTCTAAAACATAGATAAAATCGGCTTGGTTTACAACTCTCCACTAATTACGATCACACCCTTTACGTTTAATAAAGCACATAAAGCTCCCACGTAAGTTCTAATGTATTGCAGTTTGCACCCATGGTCCTATAAGCAAACCGGAAACTATTAGAAGATTTTACATGGGATCTCCATCGTATTTTGCATTTAATCGTTAATTAAACATGAAAGGATAGAATCATAGCGTCACATATATAATAAATTAATACTACATGTTAGTCTCACATAGAGATAATAAATTAATACTCCTATATGTTAATATTTTGTCCATCACATTTGAAAAATAACACTACAGAGACTGTCTTAACCAGACTAATTACCAGACAGTAATTTATCTAATTTTTATAATTCTCTTGACACCCAAGTAAAACAAAAATAAAACCTCAAATATAATATTTATAGAACCCTAGTTGAGAATACCTTAAACTTAAATATTAATTAAAAATATTTAAAATTTTAATGATATTAATATATTTTATTTGACGATTAAACAAAATAAAAATCCAAATATAATATTATAGAACCCTATTTGAGACCACCATAAACTTAAATATTAATTAAAAATATTAAACATATGTCCGAATAGCATACTCTTAAATTTCGGGATGAAAATGAAATTCTAAATTTACATTAAGAACTGCTATGTTGAGAGTCTGGTTGACTCTATCTGGCTCATTATCATTATTGATATTTGAATCACTCGTTTTGGTCAATTTAATTTTAATGTCCCAACCTTTCATAGTCAGCAATTGATCCCAATAATCTTCAAATATTTTACCCATTTGATAATAATGCTAAGAAAACATTACGATTTCGCATAAAACATTTTAGTTCTTTTGTTTATGTTGCAAATGTATGTTTCTTCACTTAAATTTCATTGCTGTTTCGTTACATTCCACAAATATCTCTTTTAGGCTTATTAGCTATTCATGTCACTTTAAATTTTAATTTATTTTCCAAGTTGTTATTACTCCCAAGTAATTGCATAACATGTTAGTTAGTCTGTCACAAACACGTCGTTATGTACAAAAATACTTTAAAACATTATTCACTAAGCAAATTAGTTCATACATTTCTCAAATGCAGCTAACTTTCCTCATCGTAAATTAGACGGGCGCCACACTTGATGACCTCCGAAGCAGGCTCCAACACTTTATCCGTCATAAAAAACCCGATCTCGCTGCCTGGATATTCCATTTTAGCAAAACAAACGTCTAAAGCCGCTCCACCCATTCGAAACTCATTAACTGTGAAGTACTCTATGGGGAAAAATAAATTTATCACATTTTCGCAGCTAGGAGAAACCATACAGTCACCAAAGTGAAAGATTGTTCCTCCGACTCTCATTTGCATACGAATCCAACAACTATGACCCTTGGAGGCAACAGCAGAGAAAGCAAATCCTAAAAAATTGGAGACATTTAAACCTTGTGGAGGCAGATGAAATGTCATTGAACCTCCAGCGTTTTGGTAGCTGATCCACTCTGGGATTTCGGACCCTGGACCGCTGTAACCTCTGAATCTGAGTGACCGATGCTTATTTTCCTGGACACAACATAAATATTTCAATATGCATGGTATATTTTGAAAACAATTATACTAGAGTTGATTATGGTATATACAACAAAGACACCAAAGAATTAAGACAAGATGTACTTTGTAAAGGACACACACACTGGCACAAAACTAGGTGAAGACTAGAAGTGTACCAAACCGCATTTCGACAGAAAAGTACAATTATTCGATTTTTGACAATGTATTTTAGGTAAATCTAGCTATTATATCATTTTAACTCCTTTACAATAGGGGCAAAATTAATACATAATTGTGGTTCTGCCACTGCAGGTGTACATACACGGACAAATAGAGAGAGAGAAGAGGGAGGGAGGGGGGCAACCTTTATCTGACTGAAGAGAAATCGGTATCCCATGAGGGTGTTTATCTCCTTAGTCCCTTCGAGCTTGCAACAACCTGCAAAGGTTAAAACTCTTGCATCTCTGAATACAGTTGGACAGCATATGGTTTTCAATGATTCACAACCCATAGCCAGAATAAATCTAGTACTTGAAGGAAGCAAGGGGAGTTCTCGCAAACTCTTGCAATCTATCAGCCAAAAACTCTCCAGGCTATTAAGATTCTTCATGCTTGTCGGTAAAAATTCAAAGTCATTGTTAGATAGATATAAAGTTTTCAATGACAAACATAAGGAAATTGAGTCGGGTAAAGATTTTAAGCGGCATCGGCTCAGATTTAGTTTTGTCAAAGATTCTAATCCTAAAAATGATTGCGGAGTTGCTTCGCAACCTTGGCATGCCAACGTTTGTATATTTCTCAAGCGCGCTATCGAGGTCGGGAGATGTCTAACCCCAGAGAATGATACATCAAGAATCTCTAAACTGTCTAAAAGTCCTATTTCTTCAGGAAGTTCATGAAGTCTAGAGCACCCCTTGAGCAAAAGTTGTTTAAGTTTCTTCAACTCACCAATGTTGCTCGGTATAGTTTTCAAGTTTATACAATCTGACAAATTCAGAAAATCTAAATTGGTGGAATTACCAATAGATTGAGACATGTCTGTTACACCTGTCCCATCTAAATTTAACCGCAACGTAAACTCTCCAAAACTTGCGAAAAATTTACAAAGCTTTAAGCAGCCAGAGAATATCACCCATTGAAGAAGTTGAGATTCAAGCTCATGAGGAACAGTTTGAAGAGAGCTGCAATCTTTCAAGTCCAAGCATTTTAACCTTTTCAAGTTTTTAATGGAGGGATGAAGATCCACTAAAGCAGTACAACTTTGAAAAATCAGATACTCGAGGTTGGAGAAACCTGTCAGGTCTGGGCATTTAGTTAGAGACTTTGCGTATCTAAGATCCATTAAAGTTAGTTTAGATAGTACCTGATAAAAAATGAAAAGGATGAAATGAATTAAAAAGCTAGTATGTAGCCAATAATATCAACTTTTTGAAAAATGGGTGCATAAAGTAGTACCACTTTTCCATCCCAAAGTTTTTCAATGGGGCTATTGGTCAAGCGAAGCTCGACAAGATACTCTGGTTGGAATGTAGAGGGCATACAATTCAAAGGGTATCCATCCCAATAAAGACAGCGTAACTTGTTAGGAAGATCTACAGGAAACCATGAACCACAGATTTCAAGAAATCTCAGGTTTATCATTTTTGCCAAAGCATCTGGCCGTGGCTTTACATTCTCAGGATTAAAAAGACTTATGCCTTCCACCTTTTTTGTTCCCTAAAAGAATTGTCCAATTACGAAAAGTAACATTAAAAGTTATAAAACCACTAATTTGTCTTAGTAGATTTAAAAAAATCAAATATATATACCGTATTCTCCACAATTACATGCTTGACATCATCATGACGCCAGATCCTGCTGCGTTCTCCAGGCTCTTTTCTCGATTCTTCGTCAACAATAGACCAACCCATCTTTTGGATCAAATCATGCATCGACAGTACATTATCTTCTGAAACATTCAAAAGAGTCTTTTTAACAAGAGCGTTTATTCCAGTAATGGGGTCGAAACCACAACTCTCTAGTATAGCAACTACTTGATCTTTGAATGCTTCTTTAAAAAAACAACAAACATCAAGTAATATCTCCTTTTCTGTCCAATGCAATCCATCATAACTAAGTCTCAGTACTCGTTGAAGTTCATCATCAGGGCTTTCCCTCAGTCTATCCAATGAACTTTCCCACACGGGTACATTTTCGCCCAAAAGGGAAGAACCCAAGACCTCGAGAGCTAAAGGAACCCCCTTAGCATATTGTATTGCACGGTCTATGAGACTTTGGAATTCTCGAGTTTCACCATTTTCCGCAAAGGCTTTGAATTTAAACAGCTCTATAGCTTCATCTTCATTTAACTCTTGAACTTCAAATATGTCTTGAGTTTGTACACCGCATACCCTTAGTACCTGTTGATTCCGAGTTGTTATAATGATTCTACTACCATGAGTAAACCTGTGAAGGTCTCCGACCAAATTTTTGATCTGTTTTGCATCAATGACATCATCAAGAACAATAAGGACCTTTTTGCCACTTACTATGTTTTGAATTACGCTTGTTCCACGCATAACACTTCGTACTCTGAAATCGTTTTCAAATAGGATATCCGAAATAAGATGTTCTTGAAGAGCTAGTACATTATTTCGATTGAAAACTTCTCTAACATTATCGATAAAGCTGCAACCTTCAAATTGCCACGAGATAGATTCATAGACAGCTTTGGCAAGGGTTGTCTTTCCAATGCCCCCCATTCCCCACAACCCTATAACTCGAGTTTCGTCTGAGCCTAGATTTAGTAACTTAATCACTTGGGCCATTCGATATCTTACCCCAACTAGTCCTTCCAAAGGGGTTCGATATGCATCAACTGACTTACTGAAGATTTTACGCACAAGGTTGCCAATAAGGTCTGCTTCACTCCTATAGTTGAGAAAATAAGAATATGATTAGGTCAATAAACCTGACAAAAAAAGAAACCATAAGCAAGTCTAGTAAAGTGAATATATTTTATTAGTAGCAGGCTAGCAGGCAATAGAAATCAAGAAAGGTCTATATCAATGAGGTGCTTGGATATTAGGAACCAGAAAAAGAGCAAGGAAAATGTTTTTTCAGTTTAAATTCCTTACAAGGAAATGAACAGAAATAGGGCATTGGTGTTTATTAAGGAATCCGTGGGGTTTATTAATGGACAAATCAGCTTGACTTTAAAATCCAGATTACCCTTATCTTCATAAGAAAAAAGTAACTAAAAAGAAACTATTTTCTCGTCTTCTTTTATCCGTTTCTCCAGTTTTAACAAACTGAAGTTCAGAATCCTTTGTTTTTTCTAGTTTCTGTTCTCTTATTCAGTTTCACTTCAAGAAGTTCATAAACACACTCGAACCGTTGCATTTGATGATTTGGGGCTGGAGATATTTTGGATCAAACACTTACGTTACTTTTTAAAAGCATTACATATATCTGTCCCCTCTCTAACATAAGCTTTCCGATGAGATGGTGGGTTACAACTTGTTATAACATTGGAGCAGATAGAGGTTTTGGATAAGTACTAATCTTTACTCCCTGCCGAGAGCAAAAATGTTCAATTAGTTAACCTGAAATGTATCTATGCAACAATGTCTGATAGTTAAAACTTTTTAATAGGTTGCTGGTACTAGATACAACCTAACAGTGTGCATGTTACCGTGTTAAATGTCAATATATGTACTAGTAAACATACAAAACCGTCTGGGTGAAAAGATAATTAGAGAATCCTTAAGCTAGAGGAACTAACAGACTTACTCAAATCTATTGCTCGGGTAAGCCCTTCCTTTTAAGTTACCAACTTCTTCCAGAGCTTCTGTCCATTTTTTGACCTTACTCACGTTTTCAGAGGCTGCTTTAGCAAATCCTTTTCCAAATTCCCCTGCTATGTGGCGAACTTCCGATGGCTTCACATGATAGAAAACTGGGTAAACAAATTGACCAATTGTCTTCTTACATTGAAGTATGTGCAAAAGTTCATCCAAACACCATGCTGAATTAGCATAGTTTTTTGATAAAACTACAATGGAGAATCTTGATTCTTCAACAGCTCCGGAAAGTCCGTCTTTGATATTTTCCCCATCTTGAAGCTTATCATCATCTTTAAAGGTCAAAATGCCCTTTTGGCGCAAAGCACGGTACAAGTACTCAAGGAAATTTCCACGGACATCTTCGCCTCTAAAGCTTAGGAACACATCATAACCGCGACGAGTGGTTTTGGAGGAAGAAGAATTACAAGACTTCGATCGTTGATTAGAATTCAAAGCCATTGTACAATCGACTATTACGTGTTCCTAGCTATCACAATTCCTAAACACCCAAAACTACAGTTTATTAAAAAAATAAAATTAGTCCATACATCAAGAGTGAAATTAAATCCAATAATTGAAGAAATCAACAATAAAAGCACCACAAGAGCAACAAATTCATATTGATCTCAGCAATTTGTAGTTTTATCAAGTATCAACTACGAACAGTGCAGAGGTAAAATAAACTAAAAAAACAGAATAAAAAGGGTCAAGCAAAATAACCAAATTTCAAATCTGAAATTCCTATCCGTTGTTCTAGATGCAGTTTTGCAGTAAGGTTCCAAGTGGGGTTGGAACTGCAGTTTGAACCAAGTGTATAAGGTTTCAAGTGAGGTTGGAACTGCAGTTTGAACCAAGTGTATTAATGGACAGAAACTGTTTTAAAATTAAATGTACTTGGAAATAATTCACACGCACATTTAACAACGGAGTTCACCTAACTAGGCTACGTCTCCGGGGCACTTACCCAGATTATGATATTATAAAAAGCTTACAATATATGACTCAAGTCTTAATGAAAAACTTAGACTCCCTCTATGTTTTTCTGCCTATCACTATATTGCTCCTACTCTATAACTATCACTTATAAATCAATGGCATCCCACCATTGTTTTTCTTTTTAAAGCTCACGTGTATTCTCTCTAGAAAATAAGTTCTTTATAATTTAGAACACACACATTTACAAGCTTAGGTTACTAAGTATATAAACAAGTAAAAACAATCTTCTATCTTCAATATCTTTTGATTGCTTTTGACTTGGTTGATTAGCTTCAATCTCTCCAAGTATCACGAGATTCTTCAGCATGGATTGACTCTAATCATCTTTGATTAATACCTGTTTAGTAACACACTTGAAAGTAGGAGTTAATCTTTTCCTTTGAAAGGAAACATATAAAGATATGATCTTTTAAAGATAATATCTTTTCATAAACATATGAAACATTTAACTCCACATATCAATCAATCTTTATACATATCTTTACTAAATAATATAAGAATCAAAAGATTGCAACAAGTGATAAGGACAAGCATAAGAATAGAGATATATATATTAAAAGGAAACACAACCTTATAAACTAATCTCTTTATATCTTCTATAAAACATCTTTCCTTAACACATTAATATTCTCAATAAACACATATACACGTTTAAGACCTTATGAGAATATATCCTACATTCTTTAAAACAAATGATTAGCATCAAACAAGTAGTAATGTAGAATAATGAAACAAGACAGAATTCTGTTTTAACAGCAGGTTGAACTGTGGTTGCAACTGAGGTTGCAACTGGTACTTGAAACCTGTCACCACAGGTTGTAACTTAGGTTGCAACCAGTACTTGAAACCTAATACAACTAACTTAGTAGGTTGTAACTGAGGTTGCAACTGGTACTTGGAACCTGTCAATCCTGTCTTAGTTATTAATAACAGTTAGGATTTATTTAGTAAAAACCAATAGACAATTAACAATATTTAGACCAGAAATCTGGTCCTAACAATCTCCCCCTTTGTCATTGGTTTTGACAAATCAATAAAGTTTATAAATCATCCCAACCACCTGCAAATTCCATATCAGTAAGCTCCCCCTGTATGTTAGAATTGCAGGCAAAATATATAAGCACAATGTATGTGCACACAATTAGTTTTCAGACCTGTTTCAAGTTTAAAGCTTTCATACTTCAACAAGATATCAAGATATTTGCAGAAAGAAATTGCAGAATGATTAAAGCCAAACAGGCATAAACTTGTCTTAATACAGCAGAATTGAAAAACAGATTAAAGTCTTGAAAACATCAAAATGAAACAAAACATAAAACAAAAAGCATAAACTTCAAACTTCACTCCCCCTATTTGTCAGCAACCAATGGAATTAGTCACTTGGAATATCACATTGTGGGGGTCTTTCTCTTAGAGGATTCTGCCTGACCACTTCTTCATCTTCTTCATTGTCATCCTCACTGCTGATTGAGACACCATCACTATCATCATCATCCTCACTCTCAATAATGTCCACCAGCAGCTTATTGATTTGATAATCATCAGCATCCAATTCAGCTCTCCTTTCTTGATTATAAGCCAGCTTCTGGAGTAAGTACCACTTTACTCCTTTCTTCTTTGCTGAAGGAGCAGATGAAGGTTCTTCTTCCTTTTCTTTCCCTTTGTCCCCAGAAATATCATTGACATGTCCTTCCTTCAGTAGTTTGGCAGAAATATAGAGAGCAGAGGGACAATCTGTGATTGGTTCATGAGTGATACTAATGGGAGAATCTCTATGCATAGAAGAGACTTGGCCCAGAAGTATACTAGATATGAGGCAAGGGAAAGGAAGCAGAATGGAAGGTGAATTATCATCACTAAATTCCTTTATAAGATTAAAGATATGAAGGCCAAGGTTGATGGGTAGTGAAGACATAATCCTGTATAGAAAAATAGCCATATCTTTGTTGACTTTGGAAGATTGTTTGGTGGGTGTCCAGTTAAACCTAGCAATTTTGTGCAACACAGCAGCACTTAATGTGAGAGAGGATGTTTTGATGGAATGACCATCAAACCTATTGTTCTTTCCAGTTAGAATTAAAGCTAGAATTTCTAAATCTGGTTCAGCATTGTTGTCTATAGTAGGACTGGGACAACACAGATAGTCATTAATCAACTTAGGTGTGAAATCCAAAGTTACACCTCTCAAAAACACTCTTCCATACTTAGGATTACCCTCTTCAAAGACACCACTGCTTAAATTGGAATAGAATTCTTTAACAACAGCAGGGTAATAGGAGTCTGCATAACAAACAGTTTTGGCTAATCCAACAGCAGAGAGTAATTTCTCAACATACACCTGTATGTGAGGATAGCTAACTAAATTAAGCCTTCTTTCACACAGAATTTCTTTACTAGCCATTCCTCTAAACCTCCTATATGTTGTCCTACTCCAGAAACGAGGATCAACATTATTGTTTGTTGGAACATACTCAAACTTAGCAGTAACAGGGTCATTATCAAAATTCCTTCTAGCACGCTTCTTAGTGCGCTTAATTTTGGGTGAGGAAGACTCACTTACCTTTGATTTGGAACCTTGACGTGATGGAGATTTATTCATAAAATCTCTGAGGGTGCAATCATCATCAGAATTGGGATTTTTAGAAGGGATTGATGACATGGTTGCAACTGGGGTTAGAACCTTACTTAGAACCTTGCAGTGGGTTTCTACAGCAAGCCTAGGGTTTTACAGAGATGAGAGAGAGAGAGTTATTCTGTAAAAAGTAATTGATTTTGGATAGTAAAAAGATGTTTGTATAAATAGCAATAAAGACCATATCTTTTTGAAATTGGAAATAGATACATGCAAATCAATTAAGCAGCAAATTTAGGCTTAAACATAGGAAGTATTTTATCAACAGATTTTAAAAGAAAATCATACTAAGATTACGCAAGAAACAGTTGGCAATAAGATAACTTCAGCCAATTAAACAGATAAACATTCCTTTTTCAAAACATATTCATCCAAAATTTGAAAAATCAAACATTGAAGCTTTAAGGAAATTTGACTTGATTCAAGATAAAAAACAAAACTTAAACAGATATCTAGCTTTTAGGAGAACAAAAGAAATCTAGCAATTTACTCACGAAAATATGTTTATCAAAGAATAACACTAATAAAGATTAAATTTTAGGAGCTTAAAATGAGCAAATCCGTTTTTATTTCTACACAAAAACTAGTTTGATGACCTCAGCAAGGAAAGAGTATAAGTGATGTCAAAATTTTACAAGACTTTGTCTTGACAGCTATAACAGAGATTGAGGTTTCAACTGATGTTTCAACTGAGCTTGCAACCAGTATTTTTAACACAAGGTTTCAACTGATGTTGCAACTGAGCTTGCAACCAGTATTTTTAACACAAGGTTTCAACTGATGTTGCAACTGAACTTCCAACCAACTATAGAGAGTGTGAGGTTTCAACTGATGTTGCAACTGAACTTGCAACCATCATATAAAATTGCACTTTGTGCTAGCAACTCTATTACCAGAGAGGTTTTTAAGGACAAGTTACCTCACATCTGTTTTTGAGACACCAAAAGAGCGGCTTTTTCAAGACAAAAACATCATAGCTCAAAATAAGACTTTAACCTTAGAAATAAAACTTATTAAAGATACTCAATACAGACATATTTAGCAAAAGTATTCAATTAGATTGATAATGACATACCCCTATGTCACTTCTTAATGATTCAAACTTGTTTGTATCAAGGGGCTTTGTGAAAATATCTGCTAGTTGTCTTTCAGTTGAAACATGTTCTAAAATTAAGCTCTTTTCTTCAACTAGTTCTCTAATAAAATGATGCCTAAGATCAATATGTTTGGTTCTGGAATGTTGAACTGGATTTTTGGCTAAATCTATAGCACTTTTGTTATCACAAAACAGAGTTAATATCTCTTGTTTAACATTGTAATCAGTTAACATTTGTTTCATCCAAATAAGTTGAGTGCATCCACTTCCAGCTGCAACATATTCTGCCTCAGCAGTAGATAAAGATATGCAATTTTGCTTTTTACTGAACCAAGAAACAAGATTATTTCCAAAATAAAAACAACCACCAGAAGTACTCTTTCTGTCATCTATGTTTCCTGCCCAATCTGCATCACAGTAGCCACTAAGAAAATGGTTTGTATCTTTAGAATACCATAGGCCTAGATGAGGTGTTCCTTTTACATACCTTAGAATTCTTTTGACAGCTAGAAGATGAGGTTCTAAAGGATTTGCTTGATATCTGGCACAAACTCCTACACTTAAGCAAAGATCTGGTCTACTAGCAGTTAAATACAGCAAACTTCCAATCATGGATCTATAAAGACTGGGACAGATATTTTTACCTTTATCATTTTTGGACAGTTTAAGGGTAGTACTCATAGGGGTTCTCTTCTCTTTACTCTCACTCAGACCAAACTTTTTAACAAGATTGTCTGCATACTTACTTTGGCACAAAAAAATGCCTTTCTCATTCTGTTTAACTTGCAATCCTAGAAAGTAAGTTAGTTCACCTCCTCCACTCATTTCAAATTCATTCTTCATGTCAGAAATGAATTCTTTTATTCTGTTATTAGAAGTAGAACCAAAAACAATGTCATCAACATAGATTTGAGCAATTATTATGTCCTTTGTGGTTTTCTTAGTAAACAGAGTTTTATCAACTCCCCCTCTGTTAAAACCTTTTTCAATCAAGTACTTGGTTAATCTATCATACCAAGCTCTAGGAGCTTGTTTTAGACCATACAAGGCCTTTTTCAACAAATAGACATGTTCAGGAAAGTTAGGATCCTCAAATCCCTTAGGTTGACAAACATAAACTTCTTCATTAATCACACCATTCAGAAAAGCACTCTTTATGTCAAGTTGAAACAGTTTAAAATCATACAGACATGCAAGAGACATCAGCATTCTAATGGATTCAATTCTAGCTACTGGAGCAAAGGTTTCATCAAAGTCAATTCCCTCAATTTGTGTATAACCCTGAGCTACCAACCTAGCTTTATTCCTGATAATCACTCCATCCTCATCACTTTTATTTCTAAAAATCCATTTAGTTCCTATAACATTTTTATTAGAAGGTCTGGGTACTAAAGTCCATACATCATTTCTCTCAAATTGGGCCAATTCATCCTGCATAGCTAAAATCCATTCACTATCTTCTAGAGCTTCTTTTATATTCTTAGGTTCTAACTGAGAGATATAACAAGCAAAGTGAACAACATTATTTCTTTTACCTCTGGTTTTCATACCTGAAGTAACTTCTCCTATGACATTGTCAAGAGAATGATTTTTCTGAGTCCTTACATAGCGAGGCCTGCTAGTTGACTGAGCATGAGAACTTTCTTCTTCTTCTTCTTCAGATTCAGCAGCATTTTGGGTTTCAACTGTGGTTCCAACCTCAGTTCCAACCTCAGTTGTAACCTCAGTTGCAACTGGACTTCCAACCACTCTGGGACTTCCAGTTTGTTGTGTTTCTTCTTTCTCTTTTTCTGTAGTCTCAGCCTGTTCATTATCACCTGTAATCTCATCAACAGTTTTTAGGTCATCAAATAGCACATTATAAGATTCCATAACACAGTTTGTTCTTTGATTGAAGACTCTAAATGCTCTACTGTTCTGAGCATAACCAAGAAAAATCCCTTTATCACTTTTAGAGTCAAATTTACCAAGATGCTCTCTATCTCTGAGAATATAGCAAACACATCCAAACACTTGAAAATACTTTACATTGGGTTTTCTACCTTTCCATATTTCATAAGCTGTCATGGAAGTACCTTTAGTAATATAAACTCTATTAACTATATGACAGGCAGTATTAACAGCTTCAGCCCAAAATCTATTGGCAAGTTTCTTAGAGTTAAGCATTACTCTAGCCATTTCCTGAATGGTTCTATTTTTCCTTTCAACTATGCCATTTTGCTGTGGAGTCTTAGGAGCAGAGAACTCATGACATATTCCTAAGGAGTTGCAGAATTCTTTAAACCTGATATTTTCAAATTCAGTTCCATGATCACTTCTAATCCTAGCAATATTACCACTAGTGGAACCTTTTTCAACTTGCAGTTTTAAGCACAGAGTTTTGAATAGTTCAAAAGTTTCAGACTTATCCTTTAAGAACACTACCCAAGAGTATCTAGAGAAATCATCTACAACTACTAGAATGTACTTCTTACCACCTATACTGGCAGTTTGCATAGGACCCATCAAGTCAATGTGAAGAAGTTCTAAGACTCTTTTAGTGTAGATTAGACTAGTACTTTTGTGTATACTTTTGGTTTGTTTTCCTATAGCACAATCACCACAGACACTTTGAGTTTTAGCAATGAGTTTAGGAATTCCTCTTATCAACTCTTTTTTAACAAGCTTATCTAAAGTTTTGTAATTCACATGCCCAAGCCTTTTATGCCAAATATCTGCATTATTAGTAATAGCTTGATTACACCTACTTTGAGACAATTCTTTTTCAGCTTTTTCAAACACATAGCAACTGTTGGTTGATCTAACTCCAGTCATGATTAAATCATTGTTAAGATTAGTAATTAGACACCTTTCTTTGTCAAATTTAACAGTCATTTCATTATCACAGAGTTGACTGATACTAATTAGATTAGCTTTTAGACCATCTACAAGAAAAACATCCTCAATATCAGGCATTCCAGGTTTGTTTAAGGTACCTTTACCAATAATTTTACCTGTATCTCCTCCTCCAAACACAACAGTGTTACCTGTAAGAATGGTGACATTTTTTAGGAGGCTTGCAGTACCTGTCATATGCTTAGAGCATCCACTGTCAAAATACCAATCATTAGAAGTAACAGCATTCAAAGAGTTGATAACAGCTTTGTTGTTAGCAACTAAGATTGCTTTTTCTTTAACTTTCCAAACCCATTTCAAATTTTTATTGACAGAAGCCAACCAGGTTTTCTGGGAAATGTACTTTCTGTTCCTTTTTAAATAACACTGGACTTCAGAATGACCAGGTTTTTTACAAAAATTGCACAATTTCAACCTAAAGTTATTCAGTTTGTTCATGGTTGCAACTTTGGTTGTAACTGAGCTTCCAACCTTCTTTACATAAACCTGCGTTTTATTCCTGGTTGCAACTCTGGTTGCAACTGAGCTTCTAACCTTGTGATCAAAATCATGAGTTTTAGCTTTAGCAACAGCTTCAATAAAAGTAGTTTTTCCTGTACTCTTACCACCATAGTACCCTAGACCACTGATATCTTTGGATCCTCTAGAATATGACAGCATGTCATCTAATTTATCTGAAGCAGAGACATTCAGCAATTTTATTATCTTTTTAGTTTCAGTAAGTTCAGCCAGTTGTAATTTAAGCTTCTCAGTAAGATTTTTGACCTCATCCTTTAGATCAACATTCAGCTTGCTTATGATCAAACATTGTTTACTCAGACTTTTATACTTTTCATACAGAACAAGGTATTGCTTAGTAATGTTTTCATCAGAGGGCTCTTCCTCATCACTGCTATATGTTTCACATGCAGTTGTAACTGGGGTTGAAACATGCTCACAGTCACTTTCATAAGTAAGTTCTTTTTCAGTGATTATTCCCATGAAATTAACAAAATTTGAACCATCCTCTTCATCACTGTTACTCTCAGAATCACTATCACTATGAGTGGTTATATAAGCATTTTTGTTTCTTTTTAAAGTGTTTGCACACTCAGCCTGAATATGACCAAAACCTTTACATTCTCTACACTGAATCTCTTTAGATTTGTATTCTTTGTTATCCTTTTCTTTGGAATTCCACTTTCCTGTAGAGTTATTATTGAATCTAGACTCTGTCTTAAACTGGTTATCCTTTTTCTGAAAGTTTTTAGATGAACCAGTATCATCCTCCTTTTTCTTATAAAACTTCTTGTACACCTTTTTTGCAAAGAAAGCTAGTTGTTCTTCATCACTCATTTTATCACAGGTATTAGATTCAGATTTCTTAGCTTGAAATGCTATTCCCTTTTCTGGTCTTTTATGTTTGAAGAATTTCAGTTCATGTGTACTAAGATTTCCTATGAGTTCTTCAAGTTTAAGATTATCTAAGTCAGTTGATTCTTCAATAGCTGTGACCTTAATTTCAAACCTTTCTGGGAGTGACCTAAGAGTTTTCTTAACAAGCTTAGCATCACTGTATTTTTCACCTAATGTTCCAGCTTGATGAGCAATGTGGCAGATTCTACCATTAAATTGTTCAATGTTTTCATCTTCCTCCATTCTTAAGTTCTCAAATTGGGTAGTTAACTGTTGAAGTTTGAAAGCTTTTACTTTAGTTGTTCCTTCAAAAGTAACTTGCAAAATATCCCATGCTTCTTTAGCTGTTTCACAATGAGAGATATACCTGAATACGCTGAGAGTTACACCAGCAAAAATCAAGTTTATGGCTGTTGAGTTGGCACTTGATTTTCTGTCTTCTTCAGCAGACCATCTGTCTTCAGGTAAGAGAATCAGTTCTCCTTCATTATCCATGGTAGTTGGAGCCTCCCATCCATACATAACAGTCTTCCATGCATGTTCATTCTGCTGTTTGATGAAGGACCTCATTCTAATTTTCCATACTCCATAGTTTACTCCTCCTTCAAGCAATGGAGGTTTGTTGAAGGCGTTTCCTTCCCTCATTAAGTCCATTGTTACTAGAACACAGGATCCACACTAAGTAAGATCTAGTGTGAAGCTCTGATACCAATTGAAATTCCTATCCGTTGTTCTAGATGCAGTTTTGCAGTAAGGTTCCAAGTGGGGTTGGAACTGCAGTTTGAACCAAGTGTATAAGGTTTCAAGTGAGGTTGGAACTGCAGTTTGAACCAAGTGTATTAATGGACAGAAACTGTTTTAAAATTAAATGTACTTGGAAATAATTCACACGCACATTTAACAACGGAGTTCACCTAACTAGGCTACGTCTCCGGGGCACTTACCCAGATTATGATATTATAAAAAGCTTACAATATATGACTCAAGTCTTAATGAAAAACTTAGACTCCCTCTATGTTTTTCTGCCTATCACTATATTGCTCCTACTCTATAACTATCACTTATAAATCAATGGCATCCCACCATTGTTTTTCTTTTTAAAGCTCACGTGTATTCTCTCTAGAAAATAAGTTCTTTATAATTTAGAACACACACATTTACAAGCTTAGGTTACTAAGTATATAAACAAGTAAAAACAATCTTCTATCTTCAATATCTTTTGATTGCTTTTGACTTGGTTGATTAGCTTCAATCTCTCCAAGTATCACGAGATTCTTCAGCATGGATTGACTCTAATCATCTTTGATTAATACCTGTTTAGTAACACACTTGAAAGTAGGAGTTAATCTTTTCCTTTGAAATGAAACATATAAAGATATGATCTTTTAAAGATAATATCTTTTCATAAACATATGAAACATTTAACTCCACATATCAATCAATCTTTATACATATCTTTACTAAATAATATAAGAATCAAAAGATTGCAACAAGTGATAAGGACAAGCATAAGAATAGAGATATATATATTAAAAGGAAACACAACCTTATAAACTAATCTCTTTATATCTTCTATAAAACATCTTTCCTTAACACATTAATATTCTCAATAAACACATATACACGTTTAAGACCTTATGAGAATATATCCTACATTCTTTAAAACAAATGATTAGCATCAAACAAGTAGTAATGTAGAATAATGAAACAAGACAGAATTCTGTTTTAACAGCAGGTTGAACTGTGGTTGCAACTGAGGTTGCAACTGGTACTTGAAACCTGTCACCACAGGTTGTAACTTAGGTTGCAACCAGTACTTGAAACCTAATACAACTAACTTAGTAGGTTGTAACTGAGGTTGCAACTGGTACTTGGAACCTGTCAATCCTGTCTTAGTTATTAATAACAGTTAGGATTTATTTAGTAAAAACCAATAGACAATTAAAAATATTTAGACCAGAAATCTGGTCCTAACAAAATCAGAATTCCAATTTGAAAAACAGAAACTCCCCTTCCTAGCAACAGTAAAACTGTAACAAACATACATATATGTAATCAGTAATTAGTTACATAAATCCAAAAATCTTGTTTGTGATACTCTTATATAAGAAAATTAAGTATCCGGCAAAAGCAGCAACTGAAAATTGAAAACAAATTCAATACTAACGAAGTAACAAACACACAACAGTTTCATAAAAAAAATCAACAAGCCCAATGGGGGTCTCAACAAAATCACCCTGCTGGACTAAAGCACATCAACATGAAGCTTTCAAGAAGAAATCATATATAAATCTCAACATCCGAATGTCATGATATTTTCACACTTGAAGACTCAAACAAAAATCATAAACCATCAGAGAGAAATGAATTCATTGCGGCCTCAGCAATTTCGAGTTGAATCAACCACCGAAAACAGAGAAAAGCTGCAAATTATTTTAAAGCAGCAAAATACAAAGTCAGACTATTCCATACAGTCATACACAGATCACACACAAACACACACACACACATGTTAGAACACTTTTTTACTCTATGGTTGTAGCAGCTAACACTACTCTATAAAAAAGAAATAGAATTAACAAGGTGTCGTAAATACTTTGAAAATAAGTGCGGAAATATAAATGAGCACAAGATATACATGGTTTGACGTCTCAATATTTCAGGGTTTGAACATTTCACTTGATTAAATAGTGTTACCAAGAGACTTTGGTACTCTATGGTCCATCATAATTAATTATGGCATATCATTTATAAACACACTGCAAATTTTCCAAATTATATTGGTCACTTGTCAAATTCCACCACTAAGTCTGGTAAGTGGTAGGTATGTTTACAAAGTTTCAATGCAAATGGGTCCAATGACATTGCTGTTAGTTCTGATTCCTCTAAAAAATTATCGTATATCCTCTGATAGTCAGGGGCGGACCAGGGGTGGTCGGGGTAGCCGTGGTCACCCGGCGGTGATTTTCAATTTTTTTTTATATGTATAATTTAATTTTTTCTAATATATATACATTGATGTCCCCCTAATTAAAAAAAAAAAACTGTTGGTGTAGCGACAAAATTGGACTTAAGGTAGTAGAAAATTATAAGTTCAAATCATGTTAGCTGTTTTTTTTTTTAATGCAATCTTACTATGGATATGTGTGTTGGTTTTAACTTTTAAGCAGTTACAAACAGCAACAAAAATGATCAAATATTTGTTTATGTATTAGATATCCAAAGAAGTTAGTAGAAGCAACAATTAATACTACTTACAATTGTAATGACTAATTATGACCTTTCTTATTTCTTACTCCATTAATGCCACAATTTTATTAATGACATCATCTCAGTGAGCACGCATTAATTTAATTATAGTGCCCATTGGTATTGTAATGACTAATTAAATTTTGAGTACGCTAGAGTTTACTACTATATACTTATACAGTTAACAAATAACAATACAAGTTTAATTTCCAATTTAATTACTTACATTCTTGCATGGGTATTTCAATTTTTTTTTTTTTTTTGAAGTATCTGATATATGGGCATAACACTACAAAATAATGTTTGATTTATTTAGAGTCAAAAACTATCACAAGTTTGTCCATAATTTAAAAAGTTGTCACAAATCTGTCGCAAATTGACTAAACTGTCACAAAGCCGTAACAAAAACTGTCGCTAATAAACTCGTAACAAAAAATACCGTCACTAATACCGTCGCTACTTGGTTGTTATTTTTTTTATATATATAAGTACGATATACCATTTCGAAATTAATATATTTTAAGTACCGTTGAGTTTTCTAATCTTTAAGTACAGCACGTCTTCAATACTTTCGGCAGAGTTTTTTCGAGCATGCAAATTATTTTTTTACCACATGTTTAGATTTCAAGTTCACGTCCCATATTATTTTTATTTATTTTTTTAATTCATTCCACTCAATTTTATTACAAAATAAATAAATATAACATCATTTCATTATATCTCATTACACTTCATTTATCTACAAAATAAATAAATTTACTCACTCTATCACACTATTAATTAATACATTCTTCTGTTTTTTTTTTCACTCAAACTAAATACAAATTAAAATATTTTATAATCATAATATTATATCAAGTTAACACTTTCAATTAATTTATATTTTGCACCTTTTTATTTATTAATTTTATTACTTCCGAGTAAATAATTAAATTGTTCACAAAACCCTACACGTTATTATTTTATTCCGCCTTTACCTATTCTAAACAAAGTTGCTACACAACCCACTCCATCTATATTATATTATTTTTTGTCAGCTTTTGTATTTCGTTGTACTTCCGTGTATATATAGTGATTACTATAAAATAATGTTTGATTTAGTGAGAGTTAAAAGATGTCACAAGCATGTTGCTAATTTAAAAAATTATCACAAATCTGTCGCAAATTGACTAAACTGTCACAAAACCGTCACAAAAACCGTCGCTAATAAGCTCGTAACAAAAAATACCATCACTAATCCTGTGTTATTTGAGTATTTTTTTTTATTTTTTATTTTTTTTCAGTGGAGCCTCCGTTTTATACTCAAATGGATGGAACATTTCATTTGATTAAATAGTGTTACCAAGAGACTTTGGTACTCTATGGTCCATCATAATTAATTATGGCATATCATTTATAAACACAGTGCAAATTTTCCAAATTATATTGGTCAATTGTCAAATTCCACCACTGGTAAGTGGTAGGTATGTTTACAAAGTTTCAATACAAATGGGTCCAATGACATTGATGTTAGTTCTGATTCCTCTCAAAAATTGTCATATAAGCCTCTCATAGTCAGAGCGGACCCACGGGGTGGTCGGGGTTAGCCGTTGCCACCTGACGGTGATTTTTAATTTTTTTTTTATATGTATAACACTACAAAATAATGTTTGAATTAGTTATAGTCAAAAGCTGTCACAATGCTGTCACTAATTTAAAAAACCGTCACAAATCTGTCGCAAATTGACTAAACTGTCACAAATCCATCACAAAAACCGTCGTTAATAAGCTCGTAACAAAAAATACCGTCACCAATTCCGTCGCTATTTAGGTATTTTTTTTGTAGTGTAATTTAATTTTTTCTAATATATATACATTGATGTATCCCTAATTAAAAAAAAAAATTATTGGTGTAGTAGCAAAATTGGATTTAAGGTAGTGGAAGTTTATGAGTTCAAATCATGTTAACTGTTTTTTTCTAAAATAAATTTACTTTTAAATTACCAAATTTCGTAAATGACCATTGTATTTTTCCAAACAATATTACTACAAAAATTATTTTATTGCCCAATACCCTTTGTCTTAACTTTATATTTATTTTATACTATGTTAAACATAAAAAAATCTTTATTTTTGTATTACACCCTATTTATTTTATCTTTTATTCGACATATTTTTTACATCACGACCCTCAAGAAAATCATTCTGGTTCCGCACTAGTCATATAAACATAAAACGTACATTTACAAATACTTTTCTTTTAGATAAAATTTACCCTTGAACAAAGTACTTGAGAATTATTGTAAAACACTACGTACCGTGTTTATACTGTCATACCTTATCGCTCTAGGCACATATATATCTTAAATTTTAAATTTAGAGCTTTTGAATGTATTCAAATTTTGAATTTTTTTTTTAATTTTTTTTTACGTAATTTTGTAGTTTTTTAAATGCTTAAGGACTTTGGTAGCTTAAATTTAAAGTAAAAATACTAATTTAACTTGTTTTTAAAGTGTAGTTGCTAAAAGATGTTTTTTTTTTTAATGCTTTGAATATCAATGTTGTATTTAACTAGTATGAAAAAGAGATTGATTAGGTCGTATTGTAAATAAAGAATAAAAGACAAGGGTAAATATGTCATTTATATATTTACGTTATCTTATTTAACAGCAATATGTTGAAGCGATATGTTGATCGGTTAACGTGTATAAATTGTTAATGTTGAAATATGTGCATGCATTTTATTAACCCATGATAGTTAGGTCTATATTATAATTTCCGGAAGCAGAGTATCTGACTCTGAGTCAGGGTTATTTTGCTTCCACAGCCATTGGATCTGTTTAAAAATTTTAACCGTAGCAGATTTAAATAGATTCAAGGGGGGTTGGAAGCTGAGTAGCTACTCTGCTTCCATAATTTCCCTTTTATTAGCACATCCAATTTCAAACTCTGTGTGAAATATTACTTATAAAATTTGGATATAGCTAGATCTGGCATTTCAACAGCCTTAAAATATTCACCGCCAACTTACCTAATACCCAAACCCCTTGGATTATGTGCAATTTATTAATACAATGAAGAAGCATATTTTCACATTGTAAAAAACAAATTCAACTCTTCAAGGTGTGGGTAAAATACAAAAATGATGAGAAAACATCATTTAGCCGGTTAAAAAAAGAGGAAATATTAGAGTGCTAATTTTGTTAACAATTTTTGAGTCATTCAGATGCTTGTAATTTTGTCGTAAAATGACTTCTCTATCAACTAAATCAGTCAGTTGCTTCGACCCTTCTTCTTCTAATACCATTTGTCGTAAGTACGATGTGTTCTTGAGTTTTAGGGGTGAAGACGTCCGTGGCGAGTTCCTTGAGAATTTGTATCGTACCTTACGTCAAAAAGGCATTTTGACGTTTAAGGACGATGATAAGCTTAAGGATGGAGAAGGTATTAAGGACGCACTTTACGAAGCTATTGAGGAATCAAGTTTTTCAATTGTAGTTTTATCGAAAAACTATGCTAGTTCATCATGGTGCTTGGATGAACTTGCACATATACTTTTATGCAAAAGAATAATGGGTCATGCTATTTATCCGGTTTTCTATCATGTTGAGCCATCGGAGGTTCGTAAAATAGGAGGAGAATTCGGTGATGGATTTGCTACTGCAGCTTCTTCTAATAAAGGTAAAGTCGAAAAATGGACGGAAGCTTTGAAAGAAGTGGCTAATCTAAAAGGATGGGCGTATCCCCACTTAAGATTTGAGTAAGTCTGTTACTTTCTTCATGACTTGCTCTTTGTCGTATGTTTTCCTCATTTCACATTTGTGCTTACTTACAGAAACATGTTTATAACAATTATTAACTAGTTTTGTAGGAAATATTTGAGTAAAGCAATGCAATCTAATGTATGATGATACTTTTAGCCTATCAGATCGATCTTTCGTATCGATCATTTTCACTTCTTTAAAAGACCTGCTTGTATATGATTAGTTTGACGTTCAGTTAACTGATTTTAGCATATACTATTTGTCCTCACCAACAGGTCTGCACCAGCACTTATCGATAACCTTGTTCACAAAATATTTATCAGAACAATTGATACATATCGCATCCCTGCTCAAGACCTAGTTGGAATAAAATCTCGAATGACGGATGTAATTGAGCTACTAGATTTAGGATTAGACGAGCCTCGAATTGTAGGGTTATTGGGAATGGGGGCAATTGGGAAGACGACCCTTGCAAGGGTTGTTTATGATTCTATATCCTGGCAATTTGAAGGAAGCAGCTTTATCGATGATGTTACCGAGGTTTTAGCTAGAAGTGGCCTATTAACACTTCAAAAACATCTTATTTCGGATACTCTAATGGAAAGAGATCTTGAAGTACGAAGTGTTATGCACGGAACAAACATAATTCAAAACATGGTATGTCGTAAAAAAGTTCTCATTGTTCTGGATAATGTTAACGAGCCAAAACAACTCGAAAACTTGATCAGGGAGCTTCACTTCAGTCCTGGAAGTAGAATAATTATAACAACTCGAAATCGTCACGTACTAACTGTATGTGCAGTAAATGATGTATTCCATGTTCAACCATTGTCAAAACGTGAATCTATAGAGCTGTTTAGATCCAATGCCTTTGGGAAAAATGGTAAAACTGAAGAATTCATGAGACTCATAGGATCTGCAGTAGAATATGCTAATGGGGTTCCTTTAGCTCTCAAGGTTTTGGGTTCTTTCCTTTTAGGTGGAACTGTCCGTGAGTGGGAAAGTGCATTGGCTCGGCTGAAGGAATGCCCTGATGAAGAAAGCCAACGAGTACTTAAAATCAGTTATGACGGATTGCAATGGGAAGAGAAGGAAATATTTCTTGATATTACTTGTTTTTTCAGAGGCATGGACAAAGATCGAGTAATAAAAGTACTGGAAAGTTGTGGCTTCAACCCGGATATTGGAGTCAATGTTCTTGTTAGAAAATCGCTTCTGACTATTTCAGATGACAATTTGTTGGTTATGCATGATTTGGTCCAAAAGATGGGGTGGTCTATTGTTGACGAAGAATCAAGGAAAGTGCCTGGTGAGCGTAGCAGATTGTGGCGTCCTTGTGATGTCAAAGACGTACTTACGGAGAACACGGTTAGTTCATTCGACAATATATAATATTACAGTTGATACTTTTTAGATATTATTAAATTTACAAAAGCACATTATTTCACTACCTTGATAGAGTTTAAAATTTACCCTTCTTTAATTGGATTTTTTTTAGGGAACAAAAAAGGTTGAAGGCATTCTTCTTTATCCTGAAAATTTACAATTTAGGCCGAATGCATTAGCTAAGATGACAAATCTGCGAATTCTTATGATCCATGGTGCATGGTGTTCAGTTGATCTTTCTGACAAGTTACGCTTACTTTTTTGGCACGGATACCCTTTGAAATGCATGCCTTCTTCATTTCAACCGGAGAATCTTGTTGAGCTTTGCTTGACCAATGGCCACATTGAACAACTTTGGGACAAGAAAGTGGTATGTTTATAGCAGCATGAATTCATTTGTTCAAAGGTAAAACAGATGTGATTGACTTCATTTTCAATAATTATTTTATAGGAACTGCCAAAGCTAGCATTACTGGATCTTAAACACTCGACGTCTCTAACCAAGAGTCCAGACTTCACAGGTTTCCCTAATCTCGAAGACTTGATTTTTGAAGGTTGTACCGCTTTAGGGGATCTACATCCCTCTGTTAAATATTTAAGAAGGCTTAAAATCTTGAACTTGAAAGGTTGCACTAGTCTTTGTTCTCTTCCTTATGGGATTGAATCGCAATGCTTACAAACTTTAATATTTTCTGGCTGTTGGATGCTTACAAACATCTTGGAAAGATTTGGAGACTTGAAACAATTAGGGCAGCTGAATTTAGCTGGGACTCGCACAACCGAATTACCTCAAACCATTGGTAACTCAACCAATCTTGATCATCTAGATTTGTCGGGTTGTACAGGCTTGAAAAGTTTACCAAGCAGCATTGGTCAATTAAAAAAACTCAAACAACTTTTGCTTTATGGATGCTATAGCCTTAGTGAATTGCCATATGAAGTGGGAAATATAGACAGTTTAGAGATTCTTGATGTTTCATTTGTTGGAAGTATCCCGGCCTCGGATTTACCTGGTAGTACGTCGAGCAACCCTTTTCAGTTAAAAGAGCTTAAGCGGAAGTTGCTTAATAGGATCATTGATCTTAGAAAGCAAAATGAATTATTTGAACTTGTTGACGGTTTAGAGGTTCTTGATGTCACATCCTCTAAGTATATACCAATCCCGCAATTCTTCCTACGTTATAGTATAACGAGCAATATTATTGTTCCTTTAAAAAAGTTTAAACAACTTTTGCTCAGTTGGTACTATAATTCTCGTAAATTGCATGAAGAAGTGGGACCTGTGGACAATTTAGGGAAACCATTATGCAGGCTTATAACACTCGCAAACTCAATTGAACCTAGTAATACATCGATCGCCATTGGTCATTTAGAAATAATTAAAAAGCTTACATCCTACGGATGCTGTTTCCCTAATGAACTGTTTGCAGAAGGAATTCAGAGTTTAAAGTTTATTGATGTATCATCCTTTCCTCGACCTTTTAGTATACCAAGAAGCATTGGTCAGTTAAAAAAACTTAAACAGCTTTTGTTATTCGGGTGTGTTAGACTTGATAAACTTCCTGAAGAAGCTGGACTTATGGACAGTTTAGAGGTACTTGATGTATCATTCACCAGGATTACACACCTCCCAGCCTCAGTTGAACGCTTGAGGAACTTAAAGAAACTCGGAATTAAGTCATGCAAAAGAATTACACCACCGCCTTTTTCAGGATTTGAGTCTTTGACGATGCTAGATCTCTCTTTTTGTAGCCTCAAAGCCATCCCTTGTTCGATCTCCTTATGTTTGTCACTAAAAACTTTACTCCTCTCTGAAAACAATTTTATGTTTTTACCAAGCATTAAGAATCTTATTAATTTGGAGAAGTTGCTCATCAACAAATGCAAGAATTTACAAGAATTGCCTGAGCTTCCGTTGAACTTGAGAGATGTTATGGCTTATGGATGTCATTCGTTGAAAACCATATGCAGCCCACTAGTGTACAAAGATGCAAGAAGACTTTGTTTTGCAAGCTGCCCCAAGCTAGTCGGAGTTGAGGAAATAAGCACCCTCATGGAATACAATTTTTTGTTCAATCAGATACAGGTTATCTCTTACGCTCACCAGAGCTTCTATCAAAGTTAAATGTGTTTGATTTCAAATATTTTACCCCCTTATAAATAAGTTATTCACATCTGAGATGAATTCGCAACATATTAGCCTTAGTCCTTGTCATGTAAATCTAAAATGGATGACAAGTTTGCTGAAATATTTCATTCTTACATACTTACATTATATACAGGCAAATAAGCGTCGGTCATCTAGAGTTTACACTGCTCCCGGCTCCAAACTTCCAGAGTGGATCAGCTATAAGAATGTTGGAGGTTCAATAGAATTCCGTCTGCCTATACATGATTTCAATGCCTCCAACTTAATGGGATTCACATTCTCAGCTATAGTATCGACCAAGGACCGAAACTGTAAAATTGGTGTGCAAATGAGAATTGGGGAGAAAATTTTTAATTTGGGAGAGTTCTTTAAATTTTCCAAGTACTCCGAAAATGTTATAGTTTTATTTTTACCAACAAGATACTTCACCATTGATGAGTTCCACATGGGTGGAACAATTTTGGAATTTTGTTTCGTTACCACACGAAATCGTGACAAGAGAGGGGTATATACAACTGATCAGGAGTTGAAGTCTGCTCGGGAGGTCAAGGAGTGTGGGGTACGACTAATTTACAAGGAGGAAGTTGTCAGCAATGGAGAAATAGTTGAAGTACTGAGCACCACCTTCCTCAGACCAAGAAAAAACAAATTTGCTTGGATGCAATCTGATCACGAGGAACTTAAATTTTACAAAACAATTTCAATTTTCTGTGCATTAGTTTTGTTTGTGTGTGTGTGTCAATTTTTGTTGGATCAAGTTAAGAGGGGTCCAAAAAATTAAGCGAATCTAGGACGCCCGAAAGGTAAGAAGTAAGAACCCATGCATAATGTTTTGACCGATCTGGCGGATCTTTTTTAGGAAAAAAACCAGAATGAGATCGGTGTAACCAGAATGAGGTCGCAACTCGCAAGAAGGCAGAACAACTCTTGAAAATGACGCGACTATCTCCTTCAGAAGGGATAATGGACACTTTCTCCAATTTAATTTTCCACTCATTTGAGGATATGTACTATCTTTTTCATTTATTTATGAAATAATGCTTACTATGGGAGTATCTCAGTTGAGGGATTTGAACAAAACTTGAATTAGACTTTCATTCATTACTTTGTATGATCATTTTGTTTGTTTCTTCTGCTGATACGTGTTTCCCTTCTTTTTTTTAGTCTTAAATATAAAAACGAATACTAGAAGCTGGGTAAAAATGTACCAAAACTATTAATTTTTACTGATTTGGTACACAGCCTAACATACTTTCTAAATTGATACCCAACCTATACATTTCGTTCTAACAACCTAACACTTTTTCTAATTTGACACTCAACCTATGCGTTAAAAACCGAGGGAAAATGCTAAAATGATACATAACCTATCACTTTTTAGTGATTTGATACCCAACCTAACACACTTTCTAATTTGGTACCCAAGCTATACATTTCGCTCTAATTTGGTACCCAACCTAACACTTTTTTTCTAATTTGGTACCCAACCTATAGGTTTCGCTCTAATTTGATACTCAACCTATACGTATACAGTCCAATTAAGGGACTCAATGTGTCTTCGATCATCGGTTTTAAGCATAAGTTGGATACCAAATTAGAAAAAAATGTTAGGTTGGGTATCAAATTAGAAAAAGTGTTAGGTTGTGTATAAAATTAGAGCGAAATGTATAAGTTGAATACCAATTTAGAAAGTATGTTAGGCTGGGTACCAAATCACTAAAAGTTAATAGGTTGTGTACCATTTTAACAATTTTCCCAAAAACCGATGATCGAAGACAGATTGAGTCCCTTAATTGGACTGTATACGTATAGGTTAAGTATCAAATTAGAGCGAAACGTATAGGTTGTGTACCAAATTAGAAAAAATGTTAGGTTGGGTACCAAATTAGAGCGAAATGTATAGGTTGAGTACCAAATTAAAAAGTGTGTTAAGTTGGGTATTAAATCACTAAAAACTGGTAGATTATGTACTATTTTAGTATTTTTCTCCTAAAAGTAGCAATTGATACTTACTTATACCTAGAAAGACATAAAACAAAAACAAAAAAACTAAGGCCTCGTTTGTTACCATCTTTGCTAACTTGGGATTGGAGTAGCAATGTGGGTGGACCCATAAAAGTTGTTTGAAATGTTTTTAGTTAGGCTTGGAATAGTAAAGTAATATGGATTAGAAAAGATGGTAAATACAGGATTTTTTAATACTAGAGGGGATAGGGTTTTGTAAAATAGTCCCAACATCAATGTTAATAATACCAACAATACACCATCTTTCGTAGTCCGTAGTACTCGGACTACAAAAGATTTAAACAAATAAGACCTAAGAGTAACAAATGACAATATATTCTTATTTATTTATTTACCAACTTTGGTATTTCTATATTTAGCGTGTCTTTTACGCGGTCGTTAAAGAGTTCTTTGTTTTTCTTTTATTTTCTTATTTAACGAATCAAGTTGTTTGATTAGTTGATATGTCATTTTCTGAATCCAAAAAGAAACACAATTGAACCAAATTTCACACCCCGTGTATCGCCTTAATTACTAATGTAAGTAATTAATGTAACATAATTAGAACATACTTATTACAGATTACTCGAATATTAACTACTGCAATTGCACCCAACTTTATTTGTATCAAGACGAGAACATAATTCCGCCCCTTAACTTTCTGGGGCTCGTTGTTGAAAAAAGTTTGGAGCCTGTTTTAACTGTCGCTCCTGAAATTAACAATGAAATAACTCGAAACTCTCTCTCAAACAAATAAATCTCATTAATATAAACAAAACATTATATCATCGAGCAACATTTTAGTTAAATAATAAATAATTCATGTGAAAGAAACATTATTACATTCAAGTGCATTCTCCTCGCATTCTAAGAAGCAAAATTTTATTTAAATTATATTCGGGGCTACGAGAAAACACGCTATGAAATACTAGGGGAAAAAATTATAGAATTTCAACACACGCATTGTCTAAAACAACGATTATTATCAGCTGGGTAGAAAAAAAATAAACTTGATCAAAGCCTAATCCAAAGAATTAGCGGCTATCTGAGCCGCTAGCTTCTCGTAGGCTCTCAAAACCATCAAGCTACTGAAGTAGCCTGTCTTGATTTCAACGAACATTAATAACTAGTACAAGAAGAGAAGCATCCCCCATCCGAACGCAACGAACCATAAGTGTAGTTGGAAAAACAAAGAAGACACCGGTAGACGATGAATTAGTATTAATTATCAAGTGTCCTTTTTCTTCAGATAATGATGTGTCTGGCTGTATGTCTTTTCTTGAAACTTAAAATCGTCGTCGTCGTCACCTTTATCAGAACCACCACCGCCGCCTACATGGGAGAGAGAGGACGGAGAGAGAGGACGTATATATATATACTACTGCCCATTGGGATTCTCCTTTGAGATAGTTAAAATCTCGAGTACACTAGGGTTTACCAAAACAAGTACTAAACATACAAATAATTAGATCTTAATTATTCACCTCAATAGTAACTTGTTCACTTTGATAAAAATTAGAAAAATCAAAAGAACTATCAAGGCCAGTTTGATTTTTTTTAGTAATCAATTTCAATATTCAGTGTCTCATTTTCATTTTTTTAGAAAACTTGTTATGATCTGTTAATTTGATGTCCAGTTTACTCATTTCATCATACTCTTCTCGTCTTAATCAACAGGAATGATTCGAAGCAACACTTTTCCGGAGCTTGTTGTAACTGTTGAAAAGAGGGAAGTAAATAGCGTTACCGGAGATTCTAAACGGTCTCCAAAGATCTCAGTCCAATCACATACAAGTTCGATTAATTCACTACTTAGGTGAAACTAATCGATTGAGTTGTTCTTGCTACCTAATATCGGTGAATATGTCACCGCAGATCGCAGTAACTATTTTGTAATTTAAATGTTTACGAGTCACCAAAAGAAAATGTATATATTACTAGTAAATAGAATGGCATGAACAACATTTAACAAATGGATTTAAATTTTATCATGTTCGAATTTTCAGTTTTTACATATGTATTCGTAAAAAAAATCGATTTTTTTTTTGTAAATCAACCTACTATTTTATTTTTAAAGTGTTTGTTCAAAAAAATCTGTAAAATTTATCTTTTATATATATATATATATATTTTTAATTGTTTGTTTGATAATTTATAAGGTGTAATATTAATAAATACCAAAAAAAATATAAAAGGCCAAACTTTATAGTTTTTTTAACAACCACTTTATAAATAAAATAATATATTTATTTACAAGAAAAAAATTACAAATACTTATGAAAAACCACGAAAACCTAACAATTCGAACCTGATAAAATTTTAACCCTTAACAAATAAACATTTTATATAGAAGTAACATAAACTACATTTAATAGAGTAACTCTCCTATTGTATAAAAATAATACTCTCTCTGTCCCTAAACAAAATATTCTTACGAAAATACGTACAACTTTGACCATCAAATTTTTCATGTCAAAATTGACAAAATGAAAAAATTAAAAATTACATCGTATAGTTCTAAGCATGAACGGCGTGATTAAAATTTAAAATAATAATTTAGATATAAAAAAGCAATCAATCAAAATTTTCATGTATTTTCATTTAGTAATAACGCTCTTACGTGGTTGGGGACTTTTTCCTCTTTTATATATTAGTACATGTCAAATAGTATATCACATTTTAACTTGTATAAGTTAGGGCTGGCCAGAAAATCGGAAAAATCGAACCGAACCGAAAAAGATCGAAACCGAAAAATCGAAAAAAATTCGGGTCGTTTCGGTTTTCAGTAAAACCGAACCGAAAAAGACCGAAAAAAACCGAAAATGGACCGAAAAAACCGGTCCGGTTCGGTTTAAAAAATAAAAAAAACGAAACCGAGAAAAACCGAACCGAAAAATATGTTCGGTTTCGGTTTCGATTTTGCTAAAAACCGAAAAAACTGGACCGGACCGAATCCAGACGTAGTATAAGTAGTAAATAATTTAGTCACCCAAAAAGTCCCAATAATCCCACATTTTACCCCCTTTTTATGACTAATGAACAATTGCTTAACCAAAACCAACTTAATTCATCACCTTCAATATTTTTGTAAAACTTATTTCTCTATAACTTGTACACATAATAAAATCCTAAAACTTGGCTTCTCAAATGACACTTTCACAACTAACCACCTTATCAATGGATATATTAAAATTAGAGAAATTAAACAAGCACATCAACTGTTCGATGAAATTCCTGAACCGAATGTCGTATCTTGGACCGCTCTCATGGCAGGCTATATTAGCATTGGTAAACCCAATATTTGTATTTTGTTATATAATAAAATGGACTGGAGTTTGGTTTTTCCGAATTGTTTTACGTTTGCAACCATTGTTAATGCTTGTTCGCTACTTGCTAACCTCGGATATGGTAAGAAAATCCATACCCAAGTCGAGATTTTTGGGTATCGGTCAAATTTAGTTGTGTCTTCTTCGCTTGTTGATATGTATGGGAAATGCAATGACGTTGATGAAGCTCGTCGAGTTTTTGATTCTATGGGTTGTAAGAATTTATTTTCTTGGACTTCGATGATAACAGCGTATGCCCAGAATGGGAGGGGTCACGAGGCTCTTGAAATTTTCAAGGATTTTAATTATTCGGGTTGTGATCGTCCGAATAATTTTATGTTGGCTAGTGTGGTTAATGCTTGTGCAAGCTTAGGCAGGCTATTGACAGGGAAAGCCACACATGGTGCTCTCGTACGAGGAGGTGACAATTTGAATGATATAGTAGCTACTGCTCTTGTCGATATGTATGCAAAATGTGGGTCCCTTGATTACTCGAGAAAAGTGTTTCGAAAAATATGTAAACCGTCTGTTATACCATATACTTCAATGATTGTTGGAACTGCAAAATACGGTATGGGTAGTTTCTCCCTTGAGCTCTTTCGAGAAATGATTGAAAGAGGGGTCAGTCCAAATTATGTCACATTTATAGGGGTTTTACATGCTTGTAGTCATTCTGGTCTTGTCGATGAAGGGCTTGAATATTTCAATTCGATGTATGTGAAATATAGGATTGTTCCCGACACAAAACATTACACTTGTGTCGTTGATATGCTTGGGAGAGTTGGAAGGCTCGACGAGGCTTATAAAATGGCTAAATCTATTGAAGTGAGGGGAGATGAAGGGGCACTATTGTGGGGAACACTTTTATCTGCCAGTAGGCTATTTGGGAGGGTTGATATTGCTTGTGAAGCTAGCAAGTGGCTTATCGAATCAAACCTGCAAGTAGATTCAGCATATGTTACCATGTCGAATATGTATGCATTGGCCGGGGAATGGGAAAATGTTCGTGACATACGATCGAAAATGAAAAGAAATTTTGTCTCTAAAAACCCTGGTTGTAGTTGGGTGGATATAAAGGAATCCACTTATGTTTTCTACTCAGGGGATGTGGATTCGTTCCCACGAGGGAATGAGGTGTTGGAATTTTTGAAGGAATTGGAAGTGAGGATGAGAGAGAGAGGGTATTCGGGAGGGAGAATAAGGGTTGTTTCCGTTGATGTGGAAGAAGAAAGTAGAGAGGAAATAATTAGCTTACATAGCGAGAGACTGGCTTTAGGTTTTGGGTTGTTGAATATACCGAAAGGGGTAACAATAAGAGTGATGAAGAACTTGAGAATGTGTG
Source organism: Primula veris (assembly GCA_963682055.1). Lineage (NCBI taxonomy): Eukaryota > Viridiplantae > Streptophyta > Magnoliopsida > Ericales > Primulaceae > Primula > Primula veris. The sequence goes on from OY821748.1 coordinate 708,191, forward strand.
GGGAATGTCATGAAGCTTTCAAGGCGATTAGTGAGATTGTCGGAAGGGATTTTGTCGTGAGGGATGTTCAGAGGTTTCATCATTTTAAAGATGGTTATTGTACTTGTGGTGACTTTTGGTGATACTACTTTCTAAAAAGAATTACAGAGATATCTTCTACGGTTCTATGCACTACCAATTTTTAGTTGCAGAAGTAGCAAATATTGTGAGGCTAAGAAGGAAAAATATTCCACTCCAAGTTACCAAAGTACCAGCTTTTAATATGATTACCAAATGCTATGCAATTTGTAAACAAACAAAAAAACAGCAAGTTTGATTTATAAGCTAAAATCAACCAAGTCTGCAGAAAAAAGTAAGAAAGTCGGATTTGAAGAAATACGAAACAGTGTCAAACGAAATTGTTGTAAAGCTAGGCTAAACGGTACTGAGAACTTGATAACAGGAACATGATGAAGAAATGTGGATCCAAAATATAAGAACATTATGCATGCAAATAGTGAACTGAACTACTATTCTTCCCTGACAAAATCTGTTGGATCGAACCACTGCAATCTCAATTCCCGAGAAGCACGAGCCATGGCATTGGTTCTCTAGTTCAGCAGCTAGCTGGGACGGACAACCATGGAGTTTCTTAAGTAGTCGTGGTGGTCGTGGGAATAGTAGTACAAAAGATGAACAAAAGCCATGGAAGATAAGATCATCAGTAGTTCATTCTATGGGAGTGCACCATGGAGCAGTGAGGTGTTTAGCTGTTTGTCGTGAGGATGAGTCTACAGTTTTAACAGGTGGAGTTGGTCCAGGATTCAGGGGATCTGTTCAGAAATGGAACTTGTCTACAGTCCAGTGTACATCTGGCTATTATGGTCATGGCGAGGTACATATGTTAGACTTCTCCTATTTTAGTTATGGAAACAATTCTATCTCGAAGCCTAATCACATGCGTCTTTGAATATCTTTCTACCGGTGATAAGTACAGTAATAGCGATTCTGTGGATTTCAGGTTGTGAATGACATGTGTGTTTTATCATCACATGAGAGGGTAGCTTCTTGTGATGGAACAGTACATGTGTGGAACATTCAAACCGGGAAACTTGTATCAAATTTTGCTGAATCTTCAACAAATTCTCCTTATGTTACTTCTCCACTGGCTTCTGTTGCAAAGATTAAGAGTGATCATATAATAATCATCATCAGTGTTTGCTCTTCAGCTTTTAGAATCGATGGATGCTCATGAAAGTTATCTGTCAACTGTCCATCCACGCCTGCGAAAGGGTAATGACAAGTTGTCTTATTTATAACTTTTAAACTGACACAAGCAAGTTGAGCTTCTTGTGGTAATTACTAATTATCGCACTGAAACTCAACCGAAAACCTTAGAATATTTTGCCCATTATGAAACTCTAGTAGTTTGAATATCATTTTCTTCAAGATTAAACATTCTAGATTGGTCCTCAGGTTAACAAAACCACAGGTGAATTGGTCTTAAAATTGGTCCTCAGGTCAACAAGATTATCATTCTTTTGGATGTGATCTCGATTCGATAGGAGCTCCAACTCTGATTGTGATCAATGTATACAATGGCAATTGGCATAACCTTTTTATTTAGAGATTCACTAAAGCCTACGCATCCAAGCATATCTTGTAATAAGTAAAAATTAAAAAACTCAACCAAACATGAGTTATCAACTTATCATCCTAATATGATATGATTAGTTGTTCAAGCTACATAAATTATAAGATTGCGTTTATCAAACAGAGTTGTACAGATTTAAGACTAGTTCAGTCGTGGTTCTGTTCACCTGAGGACCAGTCAAGAATGTTCAATCTTGAAGAAAATGACATTCAAACTACTAGGAGCTGCTTACTGGGTAAAAACTTCTAAATTTTTATATTGTTTGGTTATGAGTTTGAGTGTGATAATTAGTAATTACCACAAGAAGCTCCACTTGTTTGTGTCAGATTATATTAAAACGTGTCATTACCACTTCGCAGGCATGGATGGACAGTTGAAAGATAACTTCCATGAGCATCCGTTGATTCGAAAAGCTGAAGATTAAAAAAATGATGACTAGTAAGCTATCATTTTGACATGAAAATCAAATGTGACGAATGTTTGACACAAAATTCGGGCCCTTGGAGATCATGACTGTTTAGGGTATAAATATACGATTAACACTAATCAATAATCATGTATAGACAAGACAGTATACCATAACTTGTTCAGTGGTGCAAGCTTATTGAGAAATAGAAGGCTTGAACCTATATATAGCTGTTTTAATTAACAGGCTGTGTTTGTTTACTCTTTCTACACTTGTTTAATAGACCAGAAAATCAATAATTGAAAGTTCACTTTAGAACCATTTTTTGAATAGCTGCTATAATGATTGTAATATTATTTTTGCCCAATCCTTCCGCGTTGAGCTATCTACTTCATTACCTCCTAAAGTTTACTATTTGTACTATATATGGTTACTTGTTATTTGTTAATCTACGCACTAATTTCGCTCATTCCATACTTAGTTGTCTTATTTGTACTATGGTTACTTGTTATTTGTACTATGGTGGCATTTAATCAACCCTAAAATTGATTAAATGCCACCACACGTAAGGCTGTAAATGAGCCGAGACGAGACGAGACGAGAAATCTCTTGTTCGTGTTCGGTTCGTTAGGTTTGTAGCCTTGTTCGTTTTCGTCTCGTGATCGTGACGAACAATTAGATTAACGTTCATGTTCGGCTCGTAAATAATTGAAAAAGTTCGGCTCGTGTTCGTTTCCTGAACTCTTAATGAGTCGAATGTGATTTATAAATGCTCGTTTAAGTTCGGCTTGTGTTCAGTTCGTTTCGTACTTTGAAAAAGTCTAAATTAAAATAATTATATATATATATATATATATATCTAAACGAACACGAGCATAAACGGAACGAACAAAGTCATGTTCATGTTCAGTTCATTTATCAGACGAACACTGTATTCTAGTTCATTATCAGTTTATTTATATATGAACGAGCATTAGCCGATACGAACATGAATTTTTTCACGAACAACTCATCTCATTTACGGTCCTAACCACAAGACAGGCATATAGATTTAAGTCTCAACTTAACAAGTTATAACGTGCATCACATCAATGTGCACCATGTTACTCGCATGTAAATTTATTTTTTTATAATTGAATTTTCCTGTTCTTTACAATTCTTTATGATTTCCCTTTTAATTTGGTTCCATTTGCGGTGCATAACTTAAAAGACTTTTTTATATATATATTTACTCCTACTTTCCAAGAACATAGTTTCATTCTTATTTTAAATCAAGTAAATTAGCTTGAGCTTGTGCAAAGTTGACCTTGTCTCAACGAACACTTGCAAGGTATTGTAGAGAAACAATGTATACAATGTACATTTAGTCATTTCTAAAATAGTAGTACATAGCATAAAGAAAAAAGAAAGAAAAAAAGAGATAGCTAGAGAGCCTTGAGCATTAGATGATTTTCAAAGTTTGAAGATCCTAAAATTGATTTCAAAGGTGAACCCTAGTCCTTTTTACATATGCTTTACTCCTTCAAATGAAAATATTGTAATTCTAGGTAGATCCAACATGCTAGCGATTAAGGTATAAGCTTTTAAAAAATAACTTGTTATTACCATTTGACAGGCAACCCCCGTTTCAGAACATATTCAGCGAGACATGGAGGGGAGAGAGTTGCAACATTTTTTCCATAAGCACCCGTTGATTCTCAGAGTTGAAGAACCAAAAACTAATGGTAGTAATGATCATCCAGGGGAGAAGATAAAATGTGATGGGTGTTTGATAACAATTTCAAGCCCTTTTTACAGTTGCGAAGAGTGTCGATTCTTCTTGCATAAGGTATGCGCCGAACTACCGAGGTCATTGGACCACCCCTTGCACCCAAAACACACTCTCGTCCTCTTTAAGAGTTATCCTTTTAGTAATGTTAGTTTTCATTGCGATCTGTGTGGAAAAGAGGGGCCCGGAAAAGGTCCGACTGGGTTCATTTACTATTGTAACAAATGTTCATTTCATTTTGACATGACATGTGCTTCGGGAACACAAAAGATTGTAGATAAATGCCATCCACATCCACTAACTCCATTACAGGTTCCACTCACATTTTTCTGTCATATCTGTTGCAAAGAGGAAGAGGGTTTGTCTTACAAGTGTTACAGCTGCCCCTTTTGGGTTCACCAAAACTGTACCTTATTAGGCGACACAGTTGAACATAGCCATCATGACTATCCATATGCATTGAGAGAGCTGCAACATTTCTTCCATGAGCATCCTTTGATGCTCATAGCCTATGAGTGTAAAACTGAATACGGTATCGAGCATACAAACATGAAATTAGAATGTTATGGGTGTAGGACACCAATCTTGGGACCTTTCTACAGTTGTGGAGAGTGTCAATACTTCTTGCATAAGGTATGCGCCGAACTACCGAGTGTGTTGGACCACCCCCTACACCCAGAACACCCCCTCTCCCTCCTTCAGAGGTCTCATAATGACTATAAATGTTTTTTATGCAGAGAAACTGGGTCCAAAATGATGGTTTTCTATTGTTCCATCTGTGAGTTTTATCTGGACATAAAATGTGCTTTAGTAGCACATGTGATTCAAGAAAAATGCCATCCACATCCATTAACTCCTTTAGAGATCCAAATATCATTCCTATGTCATGTTTGTTTGGAAGAGAAGAAAGGTCTCTCATACAGGTGTAACATTTGCCCTTTTCGGGTTCACCAAAATTGTACTTTGATACCTAGCACGGTTAAACAGCAGTATCATGGCCATCTTCTCAAACTTATTCCGTCAATTCCATTTAAGTATTCTAAGGTCAGCGAATACTGTGACATCTGTCACGGTAAGCTCTTCATGTATCAATGCATCTACGGTTGCGAAATGTGTCTGTTTTTTGCCCATGCCAGTTGCGCAATATCAGAAGCCATACAACCAACGTCAACATCATGGTTAGTCAATCTAATATTAATATTACTAACTTCATGGGAGTGTATATCCTGTGTATTTTTCATCCATGAGAATTTGAAATTGATGATGATAAAAATGCTCTTATGTGAATTTTTATAACTAACTTGGTGTATTATAACTTGTAGGGAACAAAATACCGATGGTCAAAGTCTAATCCTTTTGCCCATGAAACAAAATTCAACGGATTTGATATCAAGATTTGTTAGGAATTATATTGATGTAGATGTTAATATAGTTAATAAGATCGATTATTTTGACCATGAGCACCCGTTGTTCCTAATTGATGAGAAAACGAATGATAAATCATGTGACGCATGTGCAATACCTATATCGCCTCCCTCCTATGGTTGTGTTGAGTGTAATTATTTCTTACACAAGTGTTGTACCGATTTACCCAAACAGATTCGCCACCCACTGCATCCTCAACACCAACTTACCCTACATACAGCAAGTTTATTGTGGTGTGAATACTGCAAGCAGTGCTGCAATTTAATTTTCTACCGATGCTCCGAATGTGTAGACTTTGGGATGGACATCAACTGTGCTTCAATATTGCAAACAAGTGTAGTATACCATGAAGCTCACAAACACCCTCTCATACCAATAATTAAATCATCCTCAAGCCGATGTACTGCATGTGGTGACAAACCGTACTTTGAATATATCCTACATTGCGACACGTGTAAGTTTGAATTATGCTTTAGGTGTGCTATGATGCCACCTGTCATGGAACATAGGTATGGGAAATCAGAGCCCTTCATATTAACTTACTCTCCGCTTGAGAATCATTATAGCGAATATATATGTGAGCTATGTATGAAAGACCTAAACCCGAAACTCTGGTTCTACCATTGTGTCTTTGCTGATCAATTCGTTCATGTAAAGTGCATGGTCGATTGTGGGGCAAATTCAAATATCAAGTATGGAAAGTCCATCAAGTTCAAAGGATTTCACGAACACGAGGTTACTACGATTTCATGTATCTACGATGTCTCTTGCTGCAGCAGGTGTCGTCACCCTTTGAGAACTGGTTTGTATGCAGGTGTTGGGCTTGAATGTAATACTTGCAACTTTAGGACTCATTTGTATTGCCCATAGAAAAAGAGAGCTACAAAGTTCAAGTAGATCTAAAGGATTTTGACCAAAAAGGGAAAGTCGCATACGATTACAATTTCAGAGGAGATGAGAGAGCTGTAAAGACGGAGAAGAAAATCCTTTCTTTCCCGTAAATTTCATAATAATCCACTTGGCTACTTTAGAGTGTTTCTATTTTCGGTGTTGAACAAGTTTAGTGTGTAGTTTGATACTAGTAAAGAAGCCCGCACGATGCGCGGGGAAACGAATTGAGCCGATAAATCGCTTGATAGGTCTATCTGGAGAAAAAACACTAATTTATAAGTATAGACAATAATCATACTCACAAACAAAGATTAGTACAAATTTATTTTTCATGTGGTCGGCCTCCTTCGATGCAACATCTATGGCTTCAGATTATGCTTCAACTGTGCTATGGCACCACCTGTCATAAAGCACAAGTAAGGGAAATCAGAGCCCTTTAAATTAACTTACCATCCACTTGAAAATCATTACAACGAATATATATGTGAGATATGTCTGAAAAGGCTAAACCCAAAATTCTGGTACTACCATTGTGTCTATGCTTATCAATTTTCTCATATATGGTGCATGCTCTGGAGTGGCTTTGATTCAAATATAAAATACGGAAAGCCCTGGATGTTTGAATATCATGAACAAAAGCTTACTACGACTTCATATACTTATGATTGCTCGCGCTGCAACTGGTGTCGTGAGCCTTTGAGGACTGGTTTTGCAGATGCTGGGTTTGAATGTAAACCTTGTAACTTCAGGATTCATCTAAGATGCCCATGTTATCAATAGCATGAAGGCTGGCTCGGCAGCAAGATAGTGTCCGAGATTATATTTTGGATTCTTGCTATTAACTCTTTTGCAATCCGAATCTGTATGTATGAGCTACAGTGTGATGATGTAAGATTGATACAAGTTGGATTTGATAAAATAAATTGGTATTTACATTTATAATCAGCACAAGCTACCTTTATATGACCAGAACCAACTCACGGTAATCAGGGGATTGTTCAAAATTTTACCCACACACTTTTCAAACTGTATTCTCACACACCACTACTTAACTACTGCTACTACTACATATACAGTCCCAATTAAAGTATTAAAAACGGGTCCTGGGCTTCAAGCTCTTCAAGTTGCGCGTATTTGAACAGAATTATAGAGCTATAAGTTATGTAATCCACTCTAAATCAGTTTTAGTATAAAGCGAAACACAAATTGGCCGGGGAATGGGAAAATGTCTGTGACATACGATCGAAAAGGAAAAGAAATTTTGTCTCTAAAAACCCTTGTTGTAGTTGAGTGGATATAAAGGAATCTGTTGGTCCGTAGGAGTCTAAACCTTAGAGGGGGGGGGGGGGGGTGAATAAGGTTTTGTACGTTTTTCGCGGAATGAAATCTATGGGTTATTAACAAGGTTAATGTGTGATATTTATAACAAAAACTCTTTCGTTAACTAATTATTGCTAGATAAATCTAAGCAAGCAATAAATGTAAGCGATAAATAATTACGAAAAGTAAGAGTTAAGGGAAAGAAATAACGCAAGATTTATAGAGGTTCGGCAAACCGCGCCTACGTCCTCTCCTCGGTATTTTCACTACCGAGTGTTTCACTAAAATCTTCGTTTCAAGGTTACACCTTAACGAGCTTAATCAACCGATTACGCTCCCCCTCACTATATGAGTATCCCGAATAAATGACCTAGAGCTTTTAAGCTACACTTGCTTAAAAGCCTCTACCCAATTCACTCGCTCACAAATGAGTTTATAAAATTACTCTTTTACAAATTTGATCACTCACTAACAAATAATATCTCGAAATTTATAGATTACAAGAATAATACTTTCGAAAATATTTAATAATACAAGTGAGATTTTGGTAGTATAAGCTTTAAGAATTTCTTAGTAGTATTTGCTTAAAATGTTTTGGATGCTTGGATAATTTTCTTCAAAGGGATTGGGAGCCTTTTGTAGGGAGAGAAGCTTCAGCAATTAATTTCAGACCGTTGCTGGTTGTTGGCAGAATTGAATGCTGGTTAATGCAGTGGTTCGCCCAATTTTCAGGAAGAGCTTAAAAGCTGGAATTTGAAATTCTACAGAAACGATCGGTCGTTTCTGTAAAACGATCGGTCGTTTTTCATCTTGGCTCACTGGAAGAATTCAGCACTGAAACGATCGGTCGTTGATTCTGGCGATCGGTCGTTTTTGTTCTTTGCTCACTGGAAGAAATCACACTTAAAACGATCGGTCGTTTTAAGCCTGCGATCGGTCGTTTTTGTGTTGAGCTCATTGGAAGAAAATTTCATTGAAATGATCGATCGTTTAAGCTTATGAATCAGTCGTTTTTGTTCTGGGCTTGTTTTCGGTTTCTTCGACAAACCTCGAAACCCCATAACTAATTCGTTTCTAATCCGATTTTAGTTCCGCTTGAACCATTGGCTTCGTAATTTCGCAATTTATCATTTTGAACCTTTAATACACTCGATGAATGATTAGTACGCAAAACGAGCTTTTAACATGTTTTACAAATATTGTTATCATCAAAATAATTGATTTGAAGAATCAACGTTCAACAATCTCTCCCTTTTTGATGATGACAAAATATTGACAATAACATACTATAAGCTCTTTTTGCTAAAAACAAGAATGACCGAGATGTGTAGATGATGCTTTACTTGGACAAAAGTTTTTAGAGAAAAGGCAAGTAAATGTCATAACATCCGATTTTAAAACAACGTTAAAACAATGCTAAACGAATAGGGATTATGAAGATCTATATGCAAGCGAAAATTTGGCCATAGTTTTGCCTAAAAATGGTCAATCGCCACAAAAGAAAAACAATATTAAATAATCCATTCAACTAGCAATTATGCGCATGAATATAACAACATCAATTAATAACCACGCATTCATCTAAAGCACAATCACGCAATGTATTCGATTTTAACAATCAATCATTATAAAACGCAACATAAAACAAAACGCATCATAGCATAAATGAAAAGAACGTTTGCTTACTTATTACAAAAAACAACGTTGTTCAACGAAAATGGAAATAATAGAAATACAACGTAAAAACAAGAGATATAGAAGGTATTTCTCCCCCTTTGACATCATCAAAAAATAAACAACTATCCGCCTAGTCGCGGTGGGAGGTCGCATCATCCTCGTCTTCATCGTCGTTGTCGTTGAGCCCGGCTAGGTGGGGAAAGAATTCATTGAACTCGGCCCGATGCTCGGCGCTTTCACGATCAAGTCGATCGAGCTCTTCTTGACCCGGGTTCAAGAATCGAAACATTCGACGAGTCGTTCGCCCAATATGGTATTGGTTGATGTAGAGAGAATCGTAGAACTTGTCGGAGCGCGGGACACGAGAAGAAGATCCCACGGGAGCTTTTCCTTGACGTCGAGAGGAGGCCGGAAGATCGGTGGGTGGGATGGAATCTGAGGAGATAGCAATGTCCTCATGAGAAGCACGCGGTGTGGCCTTGGGACCGACATACAATTAGGGTTTGTAAATGTTTAAACACTGGAGAACAGAAAAACGATCGGTCGTTTTGTGTTTCGATCGGTCGAAAAAGGTCTGAAAAGTTCCAGAGAGTAAGACTAAAAAACGATCGGTCGTTTTTGTGGAACGATCGGTCGTCTGTAGCAAAACGATCGGTCGTTTTAGCTGACGATCGATCGACTGTAAATGAGGTACAAAACAGAAATTTTGGCACATTTCGACACAGATTTGGCAAGGAAAAAAAATATGCAAAAATACTAAAATATATGAAATTAATCAAATACATGTATATATGTATATTTCACATATCAAACATGCCTAACTCTCGTCGAATAAAACAAAATTGTTCCTCATTAAGGGGTTTTGTAAAAATATCGGCTAATTGCCTATCGGTACTTATATATTCAAGTGTAATATCCCCTTTTTGGACATGATCCCTTAAAAAGTGATGACGTAAATTAATATGTTTAGTGCGAGAGTGTTGGATCGGATTTTTCGAAAGATTTATTGCACTAGTATTATCACACAAAATAGGTACACTATCAAACGATAATTCAAAGTCGTTTAGTTGTTGACGCATCCAAAGGATTTGTGCGCAACAACTACCCGCGGCGACGTATTCCGCCTCCGCCGTGGAAAGCGCAACCGAGTTTTGTTTCTTGCTATGCCAAGAAACTAAGGCGTTTCCTAAAAAATGGAAAGTGCCACTAGTACTCTTTCTATCTAATCGACAACCGGCAAAGTCGGCGTCGGAATAGCCAAGCAATTCAAAAGAAGTATCATGAGGATAAAACAATCCTAAATTGCAAGTACCTACAAGATATCTAAAAATGCGCTTAACGGCTATAACATGCGATTCTTTAGGGCAAGATTGATACCTAGCACACAAGCAAACACTAAACATGATATCGGGTCTACTTGCGGTTAAATATAAGAGGGATCCAATCATACCTCTATAGAGCTTTTGGTCCACGCTTTTACCCGATTCATCCTTGTCTAGTTTTGTTGCCGGACTCATCGGAGTTCCTAGCGGCTTTGCATCGCTCATGTTGAACCGTTTGAGCAAGTCCCTCGTGTATTTGGCTTGATTGACGAAAATTCCGTCCTTTGTTTGTTTGATTTGCAATCCAAGAAAGTATGTGAGTTCACCCATCATGCTCATCTCGAATTCACCTTGCATACACTTAGAAAACTCCTCGCACATGCGAGCATTAGTAGCACCGAAAATAATATCATCAACATATATTTGAATTAAAAGCATATCTTTTCCATCCTTTTTAATAAAAAGAGTAGTGTCTAAAGTACCACGAGAAAAACCCTTTTTGATCAAAAATTTACTAAGTCTTTCATACCACGTCCGGGGTGCTTGTTTTAAACCATAAAGTGCTTTACGAAGTTTGTAAACATGATCGGGAAATGCGTGATTTTCAAAGCCGGGTGGTTGTTTTACATAAACTTCCTCATTTATAAAACCGTTCAAAAAGGCACTTTTAACATCCATTTGAAACAATCTAAAACGTTTAAAAGAAGCATAAGCAAGCAACATTCTAATGGCTTCTAGTCTAGCTACGGGTGCGTAAGTTTCATCGAAATCGATGCCTTCTTCTTGGTTATACCCTTGAGCTACTAGTCTAGCCTTATTTCTAATGACTACCCCGGATTCATCCATCTTATTACGAAATATCCATTTCGTACCTATAATGGTTTTCTCACGCGGTCTAGGTACTAATGTCCATACGTTGCTACGCTCGAATTGATTTAATTCGTCATGCATAGCTAATACCCAACTCTCATCGAGTTCCGCTTCATGAATGTTCTTGGGCTCTAATTGAGACAAGAATGCAAAATAATTAACTATATTTCTTAATGATGAACGTGTATGCACTCTTTCTCCCGGGTTACCCAAAATTAAATCTTGCGGATGGTGATTGGCAAAACGCCATTCTTGAGGCAAATCCTCATGAATATGTACGCTAGATTCTAAGTCCTTTTGAAGTCTCTCTATAGTGACTTCTTCATCAACGGGTTCAACCTCTATGCTAGGCGTTGACTCTAAGCTAGATGTAACATGATTCGAAGAAGATGCTTTATGAAAAATATCATCATTAATATTATGAACAATTAAAGGCTTATCAATCGTCGGCAAATTCTCATCAAATGAGACATGTACCGACTCTTCCACCAATAAAGTTCTTTTATTAAAAATACGATAAGCTTTACTCGATATAGCATATCCAACGAAAATTCCTTCGTCGGACTTAGCATCGAATTTTCCTAGATTATCCTTACCATTATTATGAACATAGCATTTACAACCAAATGCACGTAAATGAGAAATATTGGGCTTTCGCTCATTCCATAATTCGTAAGGTGTCTTTTTTAATATGGGCCTAATTAAGGCTCTATTTAAAATATAACAAGCGGAATTTACGGCTTCGGCCCAAAAATACTTTGGCAAATTATTTTCGCAAAGCATGGTCCGTGCCATTTCCTCTAGGGTTCTATTCTTTCTCTCTACTACCCCATTTTGTTGGGGCGTACGAGGAGCCGAAAAATTATGATCAATACCATTTTCATCACAATAAGTTTGAAATGGAGTATTCTCAAATTCCTTACCATGGTCGGTTCGGATACTTTTGATCATATAACCCTTTCGTGTTTGGAGCTTTTTGCAAATAATAGAGAATTCTCTAAATGCTTCATGCTTATGAGTTAAAAACAACACCCAAGTAAAGCGACTAAAATCGTCAACCATGACGAAGGCATATGCACGCCCGCCAAGACTAAGTGTCCGGGAGGGGCCAACTAAGTCCATATGAATGAGCTCCAAACAACGAGTAGTAGAAATAATATTTTTAGACTTAAAAGAAATCTTTGTTTGTTTGCCTAATTGGCAAGCGTGACAAAGTTTGTCCTTTATATAAGGAGCTTTTGGTAAAGCGATTACCAAATCTTTACTAGAAAGTTTAGCAAGTAAATCAAGACTTGCATGACCAAGTCGTCTATGCCACAACCAACCATTGTCATTGATAGTAACAAGACACTTAACTTCATTTTCCACCGAACTATTCAAATCAATCATATAGACATTGTTTTGTCTTTGACCCATGAGAATAGTTTTATTATTTGAAATACAATGAATGATGCAATGAGATTTTTCAAAAATGACTTTGTGACCCAAATCGCAAAGTTGACTTATACTAAGCAAGTTGTGTTTAAGACCATCCACAAGCAATACATTATCGATAACAACATTAGATGTTTTAGAGATACTACCAATACCGATAATTTTGCCCTTGCTATTATCTCCGAAGGTCACAAAACCTCCGTCTTTAGGTGCAAGAGTGGTGAATTTTGTTTTGTCTCCCGTCATATGTCTTGAGCATCCACTATCCAAGAACCACTTGTCCTCGTTGATTTTTGACCTCAAGCATACCTACAAGACAAAACGATCATTGGTACCCTAATCCATTTTTGGGTCCTTGAGGGTTAGAGTCTCGACCCTTTGGAATCCAAACCAAATCATTTCTATTAACCTTATACCTATTAGGGCAATATATGTAATCTTCATAGTGATCACTACGGTTGCAAGTAATACATTTTACATGCGATATAGGTTTAACAAAACGATTATAAACTAAGTTCTTTTTATACGAGTTGTTTTTATGAGAGTGATTTGGTTGTCTACTTTCATTTTTAGCCGTTTGTTTGGTGAATAGGTTTTTATGCTTAGCCGTTAAGAGTGGGTTGTAACCTACACCGGTTTTATCATACGCGCCTTGTTGAGAAGCTAATATAGTACTTAGCATTTTACTACCTTTAGTGAACTTAGAGAGAGTAAGTTCGGCGCTATCCGCCTTAAGTTTACATGACTTAAGGTCATCAACTAACTTATCATTTTCTAGGGTGAGTTCGGCATTTTTAGTTGTGAGTGAGTCATTTTTCATAGCTAAATTTTCAAGTTCGTCTTGTAGAGTAATTAGCAATTTTCTAAAAGATTTGTTCTTACCTCTAGCTTTTTCTAAAGACTCTAACACATCATTAATATCAAGACAATCATCACTAGAAATAGAGGAGTTAGAGGAGTGATAGCTTACATCCTCGGTATCATCGTCTCTAGCCATGAGACATAGATTTGCGACTTCTTCATTGTCGCTATCGGAGCTATCATCATCGCTCCCCCATGCGGCCAAGAATGCCTTCTTGTTTTCCTTTTTCTTTACGAACTTGTCCTTTTTCTTCAAGGGACATTCGTTTTGCATATGGCCGGGTTTGTGACATTTGTAGCAAATGATTTCGTCCTTTTTGCTAGATTTTTCGGAAGTCTCTTCCTTATATTCCTTTTTCCGAAATCGTTGTCCACCCTTCTTTTTCCAACTTAGGAATTTGTTGTAGCGTTTGGCAAAGAGAGCCATCTCATCATCCTCACTAGATGAATCATTTTCGCTATCGTCATTTGTTGTGCATTTGAAGGCAATGCCTTTCTTCTTTTTCGAGTCATCCTCATGCTTTCGAGTCGTCATGTCGAGTTCATGAGTGCTTAGGGATTCAATGAGGTTGTCGAGAGAGAGAGTGTTCATGTCCTTGGCCTCTTGTATGGCCGTCACTTTCGATTCCCACTTCCTTGGAAGATTTCGAAGGATTTTCGTCACCATCTCCTTGCTAGAGTATACCTTTTCAAGTCTTTTAAGATCATTAGTAATCTTAGTAAAACGAGTGTATATAGAAGCAATAGACTCGTCATCATCGACTTTAAATAATTCATAATCATGAATAAGCATGCTAATTTTAGAGTCCTTAACTTGACTAGTTCCTTCGTGCATAATAGCTAGCTTATCCCACATTTGCTTAGCGGTGTCACAACCGGAAATCTTATCATATTCACTAGGCGAGAGCGCACAAGTGATAGAAGTCATAGCCCTACAATTTAGGGAAAATGCGAGGCGTTCATCGGTGTCTAGTTCCTCTACAAGTTTATCTTCGCCATTTCTCCTAGGCGTTCTATAGCCTTTACTAATACTTATCCATTGGTCTATTTCAAAACCACAAAGGAAATTTTTCATAAGGTCTCTCCAATAGGGATAGTTAGTACCGTCAAAGAATGGTGGCCTAGTTATGGATTTAGAGTCGGCGTATGAAGACATAGTGGATCTTTAAACTATAAAATCGTTAGATTTTTATGAATAGAATAGCTAAGCTCTGATACCAATTGTTGGTCCGTAGGAGTCTAAACCTTAGAGGGGGGGGGGGGGGGGTGAATAAGGTTTTGTACGTTTTTCGCGGAATGAAATCTATGGGTTATTAACAAGGTTAATGTGTGATATTTATAACAAAAACTCTTTCGTTAACTAATTATTGCTAGATAAATCTAAGCAAGCAATAAATGTAAGCGATAAATAATTACGAAAAGTAAGAGTTAAGGGAAAGAAATAACGCAAGATTTATAGAGGTTCGGCAAACCGCGCCTACGTCCTCTCCTCGGTATTTTCACTACCGAGTGTTTCACTAAAATCTTCGTTTCAAGGTTACACCTTAACGAGCTTAATCAACCGATTACGCTCCCCCTCACTATATGAGTATCCCGAATAAATGACCTAGAGCTTTTAAGCTACACTTGCTTAAAAGCCTCTACCCAATTCACTCGCTCACAAATGAGTTTATAAAATTACTCTTTTACAAATTTGATCACTCACTAACAAATAATATCTCGAAGTTTATAGATTACAAGAATAATACTTTCGAAAATATTTAATAATACAAGTGAGATTTTGGTAGTATAAGCTTTAAGAATTTCTTAGTAGTATTTGCTTAAAATGTTTTGGATGCTTGGATAATTTTCTTCAAAGGGATTGGGAGCCTTTTGTAGGGAGAGAAGCTTCAGCAATTAATTTCAGACCGTTGCTGGTTGTTGGCAGAATTGAATGCTGGTTAATGCAGTGGTTCGCCCAATTTTCAGGAAGAGCTTAAAAGCTGGAATTTGAAATTCTACACTGTAAAACGATCGGTCGTTTTTCATCTTGGCTCACTGGAAGAATTCAGCACTGAAACGATCGGTCGTTGATTCTGGCGATCGGTCGTTTTTGTTCTTTGCTCACTGGAAGAAATCACACTTAAAACGATCGGTCGTTTTAAGCCTGCGATCGGTCGTTTTTGTGTTGAGCTCACTGGAAGAAAATTTCACTGAAATGATCGATCGTTTAAGCTTATGAATCAGTCGTTTTTGTTCTGGGCTTGTTTTCGGTTTTTTCGACAAACCTCGAAACCCCATAACTAATTCGTTTCTAATCCGATTTTAGTTCCGCTTGAACCATTGGCTTCGTAATTTCGCAATTTATCATTTTGAACCTTTAATACACTCGATGAATGATTAGTACGCAAAACGAGCTTTTAACATGTTTTACAAATATTGTTATCATCAAAATAATTGATTTGAAGAATCAACGTTCAACAGAATCCACTTATGTTTTCTACTCAGGGGATGTGGATTCGTTCCCACGAGGGAATGAGGTGTTGGAATTTTTGAAGGAATTGGAAGTGAGGATGAAAGAGAGAGGGTATTCGGGAGGGAGAATAAGGGTTGTTGCCGTTGATGTGGAAGAAGAAAGTAGAGAGGAAATAATTAGCGTACATAGCGAGAGATTGGCTTTAGGTTTTGGGTTGTTGAATATACCGAAAGGGGTAACAATAGTCATGAAGCTTTCAAGGCGATTAGTGAGATTGTGGAAAGGGACTTTGTCGTGAGGGATGTTCAGAGGTTTCATCATTTTAAAGATGGTTATTGTACTTGTGGTGACTTTTGGTGATACTACTTTCTAAAAAGGAATTACAGAGATCTCTTCTATGGTTCTATGCACTATCAATTTTTAGTTGCACAAGGGAATGTTGAGGCTTAGAAGGAAAAAGATCCACACAATCAAGTCACTAAGTACTAGCTTTTAAAACGAAAACCAAATGCTAGCAGTAGAGGTGGGCAAAAAATATACAAACTCAATCCGTACGGATTGTAGCGGGCTTAGTGTCCAAAAAAAATTCAATCCGATATATATTTTGCAGGTTGGGTTAGGATTAAAGTTTTCAAACCGCGGGTTAATCCTCATTTTGGTTATATTTTAGTTTTATTATTTGTTCACGAATGTTCTAAACATATTTTGATTGGTTTTAATTTATATTTCTTTTTAAAAAATTCAATTTATTTTAAAATTTAAGTTAATTATGAAAAATATATGACCAAAATGAAAATTTAAGAATCAATCCCAATCCAACACGCCCCAACCCGCAGTTTATTTTGCAGGTTGGGTTGGAGTTTTAATTGTAACGGATTGATTTGGGTTGACATTTAAATTTTATCAATCCGCCCCAATCCGCCCCGCCATTTAGTTTGCGGATTGGGTTAGGATTGAGGTCAATCCGCCCCGTGCCCACCCCTAGCTAGCAGTTTGTAAACAAACAAAAAACCAGTAAAGTTTGATTTGTAAGCTAAAATCAAACAAGCCTGCAGAAAAACTAAGAAAGTGGGATTTGAAGAAATACCAAACAGTGTCAAACAAAATAGTTGTAAAGCAAGGCTAAAAGATATTGAGAACTTGATACAAGGAACAGAATGAAGAAATGTGGATCCAAAATATAAGAACATTATGCATGTGAATAGTGAACTGAACTACTATCCTTCTCCGACAATTGCGGTTTGAAATGTTTATCATAAGATGCACACAAAGATGCACAACAACAGTATACATCTGCACAAAGAAGCACTAGATACTGTTGCTTAAGTACACTTTGAAAGAAAAAAATACAGAACTGCATCTTCTAACAATTTCTTAAATGGAATAGTGGTACATCAACACCATCATAAAATATATTTCATTATCGTCATCCACTATCACGTTTTCACACAGGCATGCTTGTTAATGCAAATAAGAGAAACGTGGCTTCTTCTCCAGTCTAAACTTGTAATCCATATTACTACCACCAATTCACAATCTGCAAAACACACAAAAAGAACAAAATTAGCAGTACGATAGTGAAAGACCTCCACAACTACATGAAGCTCCTATATAATTACAAGAAAAATAGGAACTCTATTACCAAAGAAATGATTTTGCACTGCAGAACACATCTATGGAGAAAGAATGGGATATGTGAATACAAGCGCATACAATAAAGAACAGGTTTAGGATATAGGGAATCGAATAGAATCATAAGACTTGAGAGTTGTGAAGGAAGGAGGTCTCTGGCTCACATAAATGGAATAAGGACAATTTCGAGAAAAATGAACTGTCGTAGACATCATTGCCTAAAAACAAGAATGAGGATGAGAAAATAGTGTAAAGCATCGTTATTTCTAGTACTAAGCTACTCACTGCAAAAGAAAGATAACATATTCAACAGAAATAGAATATTTTAATAATTACCTGAAACATTGCTGGAGTAAATGGTTGTGAACCTCACACAATAGCGCCATCTAGAGAGCCGGTTACTTGTGTAATCTATGGCTTCATTAACTCTCTTTAATATAGTTTCTTCAATCTTCAGTAGATAACCTCGCCTGATGTAGACTTTAGGAGATTTTTTAAGAACTATCATGTCAAAGCTAAAACTTTATCGATTAGACCACCTTGTTTCAGGTGCCTTTGGTCTGGGTTAAATGAGCTAAATATACTCCAGGAATTCACCCATTTTTATCTGTGTTTTGTATACACAAAAAAAAAGAATGAAAAATATGAAACTTGATAATTCTTCATTCAGGTGCCAAATGACTAGTCTTACATTACTTCATACGTGTTGCAAGTTCAAAAGAAAATAAATGACACCCTATCATCTCCCTGACATGAAACGAACTTCTTTTTTTATCTGGCTACCAACGCTAAAGCATATGAAGCCAAGCGAAAAATCACGGTGTTCCACAACTGTAAAATATTCTACACCATTTAATTCCTATCTAACGCTATTTGTTCATCGTCTAACACACGTGCTTAACAATCGTAAGCAACTGAACTACAAAGAAATTCTAAAACCAAACAATCAAAGAACAAAGGAAATTGTGATATGAATTTACACAACAAGACCAGAAAACGAAAAAAATGTGCACATAATTTATTATTTATAAAACATAATTCGATTCCAGCTGTCTTGTAATTCATGAGTACTGAACGAGTAAGGTATGCAATCAACCATAATTTCATACTCCTATGACATTTTGTACCTGGAAATCTGAATCTAGCAAAGTTTGAGCTTTAACTCTCGAACTTCGTGGATAAGAAATACTAATTTCTGACCCTGAGTTGCCTGCAGCATCTACAACTTCTGTGTGTTTGGACTAAGGTGGAGGGAGCTAAGGTTCGTATTGTGTTGTCTAAAGTCTCTTAGAACACTTGAAATCTGTGAAATGAGACAATCAACTTATAACATTGTGCATAAATATGGACATGTTTTATTTCTGTGTTTTGTGGTGTTTACAAATTTTAGTAAAGACCTAAAAGATTGTCAGAGGCCTGGTATGATCGTATCAGAAAACCTTTAATTTGGGCAGAATTTGTGGCTACCATACATAATCCAAACAAACTATTTTTAAAATTATTTGAGTACATCTTAAAACCTTTTCTTTAGGTCAGGAAACAAAGAAACTGTTCTGAAAAGCTGAATAGGCATTTACACCAACTTTAAAAAAAGAAAAACTGAAAAGTTGCATATACAAACTCAGATAGACCAATGGGAGAAGTGCTCTATTTGCCTAATTGTTTGTTTATTTGAACTGAAGTAAATCATGAACATGTAAAAAATAAAACGAAACCAATGCCAATACAGTAGTTGATAAAATAGCTTGCCTGCATTATTAAAAAAATTGTTAAAGCAGCCTAAAATATCATATTATGCGATTGACGGCATTTCCACATAAATGGAAATGAAGAAACAAAAAATATGTCCTCATGGAGTTTAAAACCACACTTTTAGCTATTCCTAAGAGAAATAAAAAATAGAGTAATAATAACATTGTGCTTTCAAAGACATACCTGGCCATTTACTGAGTCTAACTGTAAAAGGACAGAAGCATACTGCTTCTTCATCTCTGAATCACTTAAAACACTGTTGCTTCTGTGTTCAATCACATCATTTATGCTTTGCAACTCGAACACCAACGTTTCCTTCAAGATTTTTAACATAAAACGTCAGCTTATATATATACAATATATAGATATAGATATATTCCTATGTACGACAGAAAATAAACAACAATATTTGACAACACGCCTAGTTCTTTAAATTATAACATGAATAAATGCAAGTTAAGTTTCACTTCTTCTAACCTTCTTCTTAAGGATACAAGTCATCTCGGAAAGAGATTGCTTATCATCTTCTTTTGCCTGCATCTGAGCCAGTAGAGCAGAATACACCACTTGTTGACCTTTACCATACTCACCTATTCCAGCTTTATCTTGCAAATAAGAATCATTACGGATTCCCTGTTCCAAAAACAAGAGTTTCTTTAAAACAATCTAGCTGTTAAATCATATAAATTTCAATATCAACTTTCTTCAGCAGAAGTGACAAAGATGCGACTCCAATTACAAAACGAAAATCTTATTTATATATTTAATCAGAAACGCAGCTATAAGTTATGACCATGTTCCAAAAACAATGAAAAGATGGGGATAATCTGTTAAAGTAGTTCATATGCTTCATCGGTCTATGAACTATCAGATCTATATGTAGATTGTCTAGTCCAGTAACCACTTCACCTTTGCCTTTTTAGCACGTCTAGGAAAGTGTATGATTGATATTGAGCATACTAGAATGACAGGGCATACTAGTCGAGATATGACCATGATGTCAAAACTTCATAAAATCCTGGAAAATAGAATTGTCTATATATGTAAATATTTGTTCGTAACTGCGAGGATACTTTTATCAAGATAGCATTGAATCTCTAAAGCTTTGGTCTACTTCCAAAGAGTTTTGATCGACTTAAAGCGTTTCATATTAGATTCCTTTTTAGGTCTATTTGTGCCATTTAATTGGAAGAACAACATATTCTGTTCTTTGTGATAAAAATCTCATGCACAACCTGAGGCTGATTCGGCTGTACTACATCAAATGACTAAATTCATCCATGAAAACTGTTACCTAAAAAACCCGAATAAAAAGACGAGATTTATATAATAATAAGATGGACACAATACAGATCATAGACCCATAAAACTACAACTTGAAAACTCCTCCCGGGTACCATATACAAAAGTTCACATCACAATCGCAACACTATCTTTACATAGTAAATGGTGAATCAATTAAAATGCAAACACACTGACCTTCACCTCCTTCGTCAACTTACTTGAGTTGCAAGCTGGTGACAAATGGGAGGCCATATCAACAAATTCAAGTATTTCACCAAAAGATTTTTTGTCATCCCCTCCTTGTTTACTTTTAGCTGGTTCACCCGTTTTGATCTCGTAGAAGCTTGTAAATAACTCATTTCTTGTGGCTGCTTTTCTAGGTAGGGATACAGGCATGTTCTCTAAAGGGTTCAGTGGCCTGCAATCAATATCCTGCACCAAAGAAAATACATTAAAACACACAGCTTAAGGAAAATTCCAAAAAAGAAACTTGAATCAGAATCCTGTAGAAAAGTTTTGGCTAAATCTATCGGGTTATTTGCGGGTTTATACCCTGTTCTAACCACTTATTGGGATTTTGTATCCTATACTACTTAACTTCTCTAATTTAGTTTCTATACTACCACTGCCCTCTGGGTTTTTTCCCTTCCGTTATTTTTTAGGATGGAAATTGTTATTTTCAGAAATACATGTGCAAGTTCTTTAATTACATACCATGTCACGACCACTCCGTTATTTTTGTTTATAACAGATCAGTCTAATAGTTTTAAAACAATTTCAACTTGGTATTTTTATTTTATTTTAAATCTAACAAATTTTGTCCTCAAATTTAAAAAAATATATTGAAGATAAATTACATTTGAGAATTTTAAAAATCTAAACGGGTAACCTGAACTTACTATTTTAATTAGAAATTTATAATAATAGATTCAAAACAATTAAAATTAGTGAAAAAGAATTATAGAGAACAAATTATTTTCACAAAAATAATCCCGTCATATAATATTAAATGAATCCTAAATCATCTACTACCTAAAATCCACAAGATGTGGCATGTCAAAAAGAAGATAAAATAAATTGTTAATACAAAAAAAAAGAACTCGATGTTTACTATTTTAAAAAAAAATATTACAGTCGGTAATGATTAAAATTTAGACAATATGGATGAAGAAAAATAGGCGAATGAAATATAGGGTCTACCCGTAATTAGATTAAAAAACTTTCTTCCCTAACAGTGTATCTCTCTCTCTCGCTATATTCTAACCTAACTTCACCAATCAATTCCCTCTCCCCCGTCATCCCACCAAATTGACCCCCATACTTGTAAGAAACAAAACGTGTCAAAAAACTTAAGGGAATTTGTGTATCGTACACTAACGCATCACCGTATTTAAATTTCTGTACCATGCTACATAAAGTAACAATTATTACACTAAAATTACATTTTTCAACAGTTTTATTACACGTCATAGGAAAACAACAATAAATCGATACTAGGATAGAAACAGGCGTCGATAGGGACTAAAGTAGGAAAACCGTGATAGACTACTGTACATACAGAAAAATATGAAGAAAAGGACAATATTTTGTTTTCTTAACTAAATAATACACAGCAACCTATTATCATTTCCGGTTTTGTACATTAAGTATATTTGTTAGGTTAATGTATTATATTGATTGATATTTTTGTAAGTTGGTGTACAAAATCAAAATATGGTTTTATGTAGTGTTGCAGAACGGTAATTAACCAAATGAAAAGGTCTGAAAAGATAAATCAAAAAGGTAACTGGCAGTTTCTGAATAAAGGCAATCCATGTTAAAAAATGTATTACCTGGACAAATTCAACCCCTAGCTCTGGCCGGTCAAATTGAACTCTGAATCTGTTATACTCAACTGATGAAACAATTCCATCAGAAATCTCTCTCCTCTTTGGATGAATGGCCATGACACGTTGACCGACAGATAAAGCTCGGGGAATATCTACGGGGAGTCTTTCAGTAACACCTTCATTAAGTTCGTTATAGCATTTTCTAACAGAATCACGATATCGACTAAGGCTTTCCTTTTCTTCCTTCAAAAATTGTTCAGAGAATCTCCGAGGTTTGCCAAGAGAACTACAATAAATGACCCAAAAGGTTGATAAATAAGTTGGTCTGCAAAGGGTTAAATACAGTTCTTAATTTTAACTTATCATCACACTTCGATTCGTACGCCAATGGCAAACCTACAACAATTAACCATAGATGCACCACCATAATGTTTTGTTTGCTTTTGTATACTACATAGAGAAAAACTTTTTAGAGTATGGACCAAAATAGGAAAAAAGTGATACAGTTGTTAATACATTAGAGATGTAGAGACCACATGGTAGAATAATATATATAAAAAAAACTTTGTTTTTTGCAATTAATTAGTAAACAAAAATCTGATTCAGCAGCATATACTGCATGTACTAAATCATTAAAAAATGTAACAGTGACTTATTAATTGCTTAATTAAATAGTTTGAAGTACATTTTCTAAATCTAATAATACGTTGATCAGCAAAACTGTTCCTTAAAAAAATATGAGGGGATTAGTGGTAGAGATCTATGAGGAACTGATACAGGTAAATACAATAAAAAATCATGCAAATCAAATGTCTCTTTAAGAAAATGTTGAACATAATTCAGCAAGAAGTCTATACTCATAAAAAATTCTGCCTATAGTACTCTGTTCCAGCTTTAGGTGATAGATCTCTGGTTCTAAATATTGTTTGGGAAAAACATCTTATGATATAAATGAATTAAGCTTTTCTCAAGTAAATACTAAGACCGAGTTAGAGAGTGGCTAATAAGAGTGTCTGCAAAGCAGTCAAATTAAAAATATTTGGACAGAAGAGGGACCTAGATGTTGGCAAACTTAAAAGTATTTAAGATCTTCCTGTGAATACAAGGCTTAGAACATGGGTTTCCATGTAAAAGCAGGTCTCACATCCCACAAACTCAATAAGAAAATGAAGCTAATTTACCTTTTAATGATGTCCCATTCGGTACGATTCAATCTCGGAACATGATCCAATCCAACATGTTTCAAATATTCCACAAACTCTCTTCTAGCAAACCAAGGGTAATCAATAGCACTGTAGAACCACTCGAAAACACACCATCGCCTTAATTGTTTGCTTGATAAGCAATTATTAAGCATGTCCTGAATTAAATAGCACAGAGTTATGCTAACTTAGAGGGTGAGTCTTGGGGCAACGGTAAAGTTGCTGTCATGTGACTATGGAGTTTACGGGTTCAAGTCGTGGAAACAGCCTCTTGTAGAAATGCAAGGGAAGGCAATCTACATTTGGCCTAAAGTGGTGGAAGCAGCCTCCCCGGAACACGCGCTTTGTGGAAGCCTTTTAGCACCGGGTTCGCCCCCTTTATAGTTATGCTTACTTAGAGTAAGGTCTATTTTTACTGTTTGGTACACCAACTTATCACGTTTTTTTCAATTTAGAACACCAACCTACAATGTTTTCTAATTAAATTATTAGCCTAAGTATATTGCTCAATTGAACACTCCCACAAAACTTAGCATATAGGTTAGTTTACAAAAGAGAAATTTTTGAAAACATTACTTTCACAAACTGACTACTGACTACTGCAATACGCGAGGCTTGCGTCAACTTAACAGATGTAGCCTGATTGAACTGTTTATGTTAGGTGAGTGTAAATAATAAGTTAGTGCACAAAATCGAAATATCGTGATAGGTTATTGTTCGAACCAGCAAACATACCATTCCAGACAGGCAGTGCAGGTTTTCTTGCAAATAATCTTAAACGACAACTTTAAGATGGAGTACATCTCAGACAAAATAAGTAGATAGATAAAGTCTGTAAGCACTTACATTTTCTTTCAGATTTTTCAAGTTTTGTGGCTTCTGTAGGGCTTTTCTACGTTTTGTATATGTAATAAATTTTCTCCCCTGGTTTTGCCATGAAATATTACATGGATTATCTCCTCCCTTGCTTGTGACATTCCTTACATAACTAGCCTGTGGCATGTGAGAACATCTTTTTTATCAATGGTATAAACAAGAGAAATTATATTGCAAAGAGGACATAGGTACGCTGCAATGGATAATTGCATGGCACAAAAGAGGGAAACAAATACCCTAGCAGGTCATAAATTTTGGAAAGTATTATGGAAACAGTAGTTAGATGTGGCGTCACTGATGAAAACTGAAAAAGCATTTTCTTTCGCTTCTCTTAATGTGCATAAGGCCGAGATTTAAGAATGATCATCTACTCTGGTATGATCTGAACCAAAGTGTACTTAAAATAAATACTCTATGATAGTAATATTATTATTTCATCCCATAAGTGACATATTTTGTTTGCGGAAGAAAATGGCTATGGTTGTGCACTTGTTTGTAAGTGAGGGGGAGGGAGACAAGAGAATTCACCTCAGCCTCCTGAGAATCACTTTGACGAGTAAGAGTGTGAAATTCTTCTCTCAGAGTCTAAAATGCAATGAAATAAGAATAAGTCCAACATGAATGTGCCGCAATTTTGATAAATAAATAAAAAAGCAATATTAGTTCAGTTAGATAGCACTATATTGCTTACTTCAGCAATAAGGATACCATTGTTATCAAGACCAGAACCTTCCTCAAGGTACGGCGTTTTACCAACAGAAGCTCCACTTTGATTGCCTTTTTCTTCTTCGAAATGCACTGTCGATTCTAACAAGGAAGAAAGAAATAAAAAAGCAACTTATATACTTATACCAACACAAACTGAAAGAAAATGAATTACAAAAGCCAAACACACTTCAGTCAAAGTTACAGACCATCCTATACCATTGCTGCCTATTAGCTTAGTGTTATGGTTTGATCATTCTAGGTAATTAAATAAGAAAACCCATAGAGTGGGTTGAATTTTTTAGATTAAGGTCAGTAGTCATTTATAAATTTGTACAACAACGGATTTGCCTATATGGCCTCAGAAGTCAGACTAAGAAGAAACCTCTCTTAAAAAGCAGTCTGCAATAAGCACAAATATATGTTTGGAGTGAAGAACTAGCACGGAAATGACACCAAAAGTATTAGTACACAAATAGTGGAACTAAACATGTCGTCTAAAGAGTGGGAACCACAACTTCCATGCAAAAACCCTAATGAATTAACTGCAGATACGGTCAATAGCATAGATATGCAAAGTTCTTTTAAGGGGAAAAGTCTGGTACAACACAACATGGCCTAAATGTAAAAGAAAAGAATTGTAGCAAACCACTGCAATTAGCAAGGAGCACGAGAATCCTATACGGCAATAGCATTGGGCGCACAAATACACAGAAGTATAGCTATCAAATGATCATATAAATACGAAGTACGAACAATACACCACCTCATTTCAGCTAAATCCACAAAATTTACATGGTCAAAGATGTCAGTACAAAACTAACCATTTCCAGTAGTTGATATCCTCAGTGACAAATCAGCCAAAGCTTGTAATGCCTCAAAAGCAGATCCTTCATCTAAACAGTAAGCAACATAAAAATTTACAAGAGAATTTTAGTAATGCAAATATCAACTCAACTGACAACAAAGCTGTCAACCACCCCATTGGTGGTGCTCTCGATTACTTTATTTCATTGAAATTATATTTTCTTTCGTAATGGATGTGGTGATACATAACAAAAGTACCCTCAGAGAAAAGTTCGAATGAAACCAAGATGGAACCATATATAGAGCAATGTATAGATACACGTGCATGAATCATTTATAAAGCAATGTATGGAACCATATCGTTCGAATGAAACACATCCATCAGGTGTATTGAACTCGTTCGGATCATTTGGTACGACAAGCTCTTCCAATTCAAGGTTATTTATCTCATGCAGCCTATCTTCATGGTTCTTAAAGGGGAATAACATTACCCGACTCAAATGAATTTGGAGGTGTGGAAGTTGGTATAATCTTGACAAAAAAGAAATTTAAACAAAGAACTAATTCTTTTATGCCACTAAACTAATTTAAAAATTGAGGTTGTGGTGGTAAAATCTACATTTGGGATTTACCTAATTGCGAATTTTCATGAGTGTAAAGCACTGGATCCCTCACAGAATCAGCTTCATCTGATAAAATTATAGATGGTCCAGAAAGACCCGGACTAGACTTCGGAAATCCAGATGTTGTGGAAGTTTCCTGCAAAATATTCAATATAATAGAAAATCTAATAAATTTACATCAAATGACTGATTACAGAAGAGGAAAATCAAATTAAAATATTACTTATGCGAAGAAGCTTGTTTATAACTCAGCTTACTACCCTTTCATTAGAAATAACAGAAGGGTAAGGTCTTGTTTGGTTGCATCTTTTAAACTCAGCAGTGCCTTTTTGTTTAAAAAGCTTGACTTATTTGGTGGACCAGTTTGAAAGGTAGGCTTATCTGGATTTTTTGGCCTGATAAACTAGAAGCTTTAAAATGGATGATGCTAGCTTTCTCCTGAACCACAAAAAACCCAGTGTGCTTGCTTACAAGCTGTGCAATCAAAACAAGCGCCAAGTCTCATTGAACACTGACGATGGGAAAAGACGACTTACACATAGACTGTTCAATATTGCCGAGGCTTTTATGAAACAAATGAACTTTCATTTTTCTGTTAATCCACTAGAAGAACTTATAAAAATTCTACGAATTTGAGAAAATAACTACTAATTATGAACGTTTTTGCATACAACTGGGGAAAGAAAAGATTCCTTATGAGGTTTGATAGACTAACCTCCCGGGTATCACGATAGTGAACAAGGACTATGTCTTCGAGAGCACTGGAATGAAAACCAGCCAAGTTAATACTTAATATTGTTAAAATTTTAGTTTACTTTTTCAGTATGCAAGTCATCAGTAAAAAATGCCTAAATATTATATAGTGATAGCAAACAACAATTCATACTTGTCGAGAAGCCAATAACATCTGCGGGTAAAAGTTGGATTATCTTCCCCATGAGCATAATATACATGGATCTTTTTTTCATTCCCGACCTGTACTTGAAACAATGGTGTATCGAATATTAGATAGGAACGTTACCAAAACAATAAAAAAATCTACTAGTGTGATTAAAAAGACTAATAATGTAATTTTAAATGGCAACCCTAGTTTACAAACAACAGGACAAGACCTTGGTGGTCCATCACCGGTTTCTTTATTATTAAAAGAAAAGGGTGGTCAAATATTACAGATGTCAAAAAATTGTGAAAAGTATAAAAAATGTTTCCAGGTCCTGAGTGGTTGAGCCCTCGCCAGTAGGCCGTACAAGCATATAAATAAAATCCAAGACCAACATGGATATTAACCCAACAGTTGAGAAAATAGTTATGTGAAGTAAGCGGCTAAATGCACCAAG
Organism: Primula veris; assembly: GCA_963682055.1. Classification (NCBI taxonomy): domain Eukaryota; kingdom Viridiplantae; phylum Streptophyta; class Magnoliopsida; order Ericales; family Primulaceae; genus Primula; species Primula veris. The sequence continues at coordinate 736,300 of OY821748.1, forward strand.
ATAAATTAATTTAAGAACCCGGAAGCTTATCTTAAACCATACCCATACAAATTTGAGAAAAAACCGGGGCAAAAATTCCATTTGTTTATTATATCACATTTGGTCTGAAGTCTCAAATATATTTTCCACGATAATTATGGGGTAAGGTTTATGAGCCAGTGTAGCATTAGTTTTATACAAAACATCAAATAAAGTTGTCAAGGAAAACAGTTGACAGATAAATAGAATTGATTTACCTCCATGAAATATGACAGCGTGAAAGCAAACGATAAGGTCAGATATAATTAATCATAACATAAAAATCCATTTAATGACAGATTAGAACTTGCCATCTCTTTGACAATGAGAAGGATTGACATAAACACAAGGAACAAAATTATCTAAATTTACCACCGTAGACAATATAGAAACCTGTGTTGAAGCCGAACGAAACCCTGTATCAGTTGGAAAACTTACTTTTAGGTGTTCATGAGTCTCTGCGACAGTTTTCCCATCCTGTTTCTTCTTCCAGTTATGACCATCTTTACGGAAATTCCGGAGCTTATTACGATCAAACAGTATAATTGTACCAGCTAGGTTTCAAGAAAAGGAAATAACAGAAACACACAGTTTAAAACATATGATTAATACTGTAGCGTACAGGAATAATGTTTGGTTATGTGGGAATTAAATTAATTAACAAAGATACATCTGCTATAGCGATTTGATTATGACATTTGTTACTGATAGTACCACTAGTAATAACCTTTTGGAAAGTCAACCGGTTCTACGTTGATACTGAAGTGGCTATAGTTGCAAAGTATCGCATGTATCTCACTTGGACGTAACCATCTCGACATTGCTTCATTCATGATACTACCCACATCCAATCCTGACCAATAAAAAATGAATCAGTTAACTATCCCAGTAGCATTTAAGCATAGTAATTTGTACAACACTATTGATTATTATCCCATATCGATAGGTTCTTCGTCTTAGCCTATGCTTATTATGAGTTCCTCTCCTTCCTATCCTAAGTCCTATTGTGGGGAATGGATGGACTCCAACAAACAAATAAAAGGTTCTATAAAAATGCACCTTTTTTCTTTATTCATACTATAAGTCAAACTAAACATAAACATTGAGCAAGCTGTTTGTGGAAATCTCAGTGATCTTGTAGTAATTGTTGGACATGTCAAGTCAACACATGTTCAAAGGGAAAAATGTGCTAGTGACAACTTGAGAATCAGCAAAGATTATTAGGCCTATTTTGTAATTATGTTGTATTATTTGTTTCCTCATTCACTCATATGTTCAGTAAAAATAGAGGAGGTAAATACTGATTTGGTTATGCAGAATAATACATTATCGTTTTATTATTTGTCTTCTCTGAATCAACAGATACAATCTTCTTTCTTCTACTTGTTAATCATGATGCCATGTGTTATCTTAATTTTTAATAATTTTGAAATGTTTCCACGTTTTAAGCACTAAAAAGAAGCATCAAAGGATATCTGACAAGGGAGGTTATGTCCTAATATATACAAGCCTTCTAAGCATTGATTCTTGATTAAACTGAAACAATGCAGAAGATTTAATGAAAAATAAATCTTCTCTTGCACAATCGTACCATATTCAATCAAACTAAAGGTGATAGTGCATACAGTTCATCAAGCAACTACAAAAGCAGGCAATAAACAGCGTCTAAGTATACAAAACATGTACACAACCTAAAGACCCAAAAAGACATTAATGTTTAAATAGAATGACGAACCTTGAGCCTTTTTGCTATTCTTTTTAGCTATGTGACGGGCAATTTTTCCGGGTTTTATCCCAGAGTACCGTGTTCCTGACACACTACTTGATTCCTTAATGGCATCTAAATAATTTTTTACGCCGTAATTGGTGTCCAAGTTCTGTACATTATTTCCTCTCTCTAACCCATCACCATCTGTATCACTAAGGTATCTGGCACTGGTTGATTTCAATTCGGTACCCTATACGGAAAAAGGAATTTGAAGGACAGATAGCATTGGTTACTTACAGAAACAGTGTAAACAGAGTGCAAAAATAACCAAAGAAACTTACCATTCTTTCTCCATTCCAAGTTGGTAATAAAATAACTTTTCCTGTTCTTTTGTTTGACAATTGAGAATTTATGGGAGAACTAAACTTTCCTCCGCCAACACTTTTATCAGAATATAAAACCGGGGAGCATGGCTTCCCTTTCTCATTGATTTGAGGCTGTGTTCCTGGAGAAGAAAAGTTAAATTACATTTACAAATCAATCCACATCACATTGCTAAGAATTGCATAGACTTAATGACCCAGGGGTCGTTACTTTTGGCGAGACACAGACAAATAATTACAGTATGTTTGCTAAAAGGTAAGATCTGCTACAGAAGTTTTCACCACAGCGTCGATGCAAGATAATTAATGAGTAAGGAGAAACTCGGATGTTACACCTGACTATGTGCGTGCGCGTGTGTGTTGGGGTGGGGGGACAGGGGACATACCACCACTGGGCTTCTTAGATGCTGATATCACCAGATGTGATTTTAGTTTCTTCTGAGAGTTTAGACATGTCTCGCCTCCTTCTGGATCCCTATTGCTTTCCACCTAATAGACCATAATTAAAGTTACAAGTCACTCAAGTTGTCGTGCCATTGTTAGGACAAAACTCAAAAATATTTAACATCACAGCTGTTAATTGTCCATACCGATTCCATATTTTGTTTTATGATGTTTAATTATCCTTCCTTCTATTTAACTTCTTAGAGGAAATGTATGGTTTTAGCACGCTATTGTTATTTGGGTTGTTTCCACCTTTAATGTTTAAGATAAATGTGTTATGTGAGAACAGATTCAATAATATTGCATGGAAACCAAAAAAAATTAAAACCGAAACAGTTTAAGAAGATTTATCACTACAAATCAGGAATACCAACAGTTTCAAAAGCATTAGAGTTTGTATACTGATATGCCCTTCCATCTCTTAAAAAATCCATTATAAGTGTGGCTATGATCCTGTATAGCACTTGCCTCATGCCACCTATGGTCTGTTTGGTCTGGAGTGGTAAAAGTAAGGATTTTATATCACAAGAGATTATTATACAAGGACGATTTACTAAGGGGTGAAGAATAACTATCAACCATGGTCAAGGTTAATCTTTTACCCCCATTCGTCTTCATTTCTATTCTAACTAAAATGAGGTGAAACATTTTGGAGTACCTTTCATCCCATACCAAACACACCATTAAGCAAGTATCATACAGAGAAAGGAAAAACAAATACATACGATATGCACAGTCATGTCTTACATGCAAATGACAAAAAATCCAAAATAGCTTCACAAGGGAAAAGAGAAAATCTCTATGTATCTTCATTTCTGGATAAAGAAAGTGCATTCCCTTCACCGATGAATGAGGCAAATTACCTTCTTGGTGAAAGAAAACAATCTTATCACCACTATAACAAAAGAAAATTCAAAGAAAAAAACCATGTTAATTTTCCACGTAACTAACATTTCATAAAGATCTCACCAGATTGCAATAGTGATCGGTCATCATTGCAAAAAATCCAACAGCCGAAGCAATTCCCTCTGGTAAAGACAAGTATGCCTGAAAATCCAGCAAAACAGAAAGATAGAAAGCAGTATTAACCCTATTCCATGCAATTAAGATAAGACATTACTTGCTTAAAAATGGCCTACAGAACACAAATAAGAGTATATAAAATCTTACTCTTCAGGGGGGGAAATTGTAAAAGTGTGAGTGTGTACATATATATATATATATATATATATATATATATATATATATATATATACACTTTACCTTGTTCATCATGTAAAGAGCCTCCACCATATCGACAGACCTATTCGGCACTTCAGCCGCCACCTACAAATGACAATATATTATTCCATTTTGTAATTGAAGTAACAAAAAGTCAGAGATTAACAGAAAGCTTGTTCTTAACCACAATTAATCTATCACAAATCTTGTAAAATGCAAATCATAGAGTTCCTCTAACAAAGTCAAGCACTTCAGATAGATAGCCATGGTTATACAATTCACTATGCCGTAATTCATAGATATCTACATACCTTTCTCCAATCCTTTCCATATTTACGGTATGCTTCATAAAAAAGTTCTAACTCCTCCTTGCTCCACCGAGACCCTAACATATCAGAGAACTTCCTCTTCTACAAAATAATAAGATAGATTTATATTTAGAACAATTTTGCGAATGCTATTTGAATATATAGATGTCACTCACTAGCACGTTGGAAAATGAATACATGAGGAAGCAAAATACAAGACAATTCTCAGCATTCGTAATACTTCAAAAGTCTAACTTTATTTTGCCTGAAAACTATCTCACCCGCTGCAGACTTTTCTTGATATTCTCCGCATCTTTACTCAGAGAAATCACACTCAGGCTTCTAGATTTTCTTATCGGTGCCATATGAGTAGATTAAATTCCCAATCAGCTGACGAAAACCAAAGAGTGAGCATGCGTTACGAGGTCGTAATATGCCAAATGAACCAGCAATGATAAAATGCAGTATCGCGATTTAAAGCTGGAGTACACATGAACAATAAATATACTAAATTATACTATTGAGCATCATATGGCAGATGCAACTCAACGACTGAAGATTGGGACACTTTTGCATACTCATAGATCATAATAGCAAGCCAGAAACAAATAACGCTCAGAAATTTAAAGCCCAAATTAACAGATCCTCACACTAAAAAACATGATTCAGCTAAATGTTTGTCAGATACACGACCGCTTAAAACATAGGTTTTCCTACATTCTATGGTGTCATAAAGTAGAAATTTTCTGAAAACCGAATCTGTTGGAACCCATGTACACCTATTACGGTATAATATGTAAAATCAATGCCATCTTTTGGAAAAAACAGTATAAATTCGTAATCAAGAAAAATGGCATGACAACAATGGGTAATTGCACTTTGTTTCCTTGTTAAGACTCCATTGCATATCAATGAGTCGTATTCATATAAATCACTAAACCTACATAGAGATCTATGCAACTAAAAATTATAGAATCGATAACCCCATAATCAGAATATACAAAAAAATTCAAGTGTATATATATATATATATATATATATATACCGTGGACGATTTTATAACTACATTTACAAATTTATAGATAAAGATAACTAATAATTGAGCAGTTCACAGCTCCGAAATCAGAGACCACAAGAGATTACGCTAATAGCATGGATGTAATTACAGACACCCGATTTTCCGATTGTTAATCAGTTTCTGAAAATAGTAATTGTTATTACCTTTTTATTCACTTTTTCGTTCACTTCTTCGTTTGATCTCTATAAAAACTTAGCATACGTCAATTTTCAAGAAAACGAAAATGTACGCATATGCAACTAAATCTCCAATATTGAACGAGTTTCTAACACTTGTTAAAAGAAAATTAATTTTCCTATTTTCTTTTTCTTTTGGTGTTTAATCAGTTAAGAAGAACCCTAACTTAGATCAATTTTCAATAAATAAGCATATAATTAAGCAACTAAAACAAACTAAGCGTAAAAATATGTCAATTGAAAGTTAGCCCTAAATTAGTGTAAACTTAGTAAATATCACTACTCAATAAACTTTAAAATAAAATAAAAAGGCTAATCAGAGTTTTTTTTTAATTGCGTAACAGTTTACGATATAAAAATAACTAAACATTATGCAATTAAAAGCTCCGATATCAGATAATTCGAAATATTAAGTTAATTCGATCAGATATTTACTTATTTACTTACTTTATATACAAGTAAAGGTGTAACGATACGCGGATTCGACTAAAATTAGTTTAATTTAGAGTAAAATATGTTTATATATAGATAAACCTATATATATATATATATATATAGAGAGAGAGAGAGAGAGATACCAGCGAGATAATTGACGGCCGATTAGAGAGAGAGAGAGAGAGAGAGAGAGAGAGGGTATTGATATGAAATTAATTGCGCGTAAGATGTACTCTACGTGTAAAGGCGAGGGTTTTTGTTGAGCTAAAATATCTATAATTCATTTACTAATTGTGCAAACTTTACTTTTTCAAAAATTAAAAAAATATATATATATCATTCTATTATAATAAAAAAAAATTAAAAATACTTATATATTTTTTTATTAATTACAATAATATTATGCTCACATAAAAAATAAAAAATAACAAATAATAATATTATGTGTCTCTCCTTAACAATCAAACAATATTTTAAGTTTTATACTATTTTTTTTTATTATCCACGTATTTGTATTATAACTCCACTTATTTTTTATATTTTAATTGCATTGCGCGTCACACATGCAACGTGTGGGGCACTATTACGAGTATATATATATATATATGTTCAAGAAAAAAACTAGTAAGATTTTTTAAATAATTGTGCAAACTTACATTCAAGAAAAAAAAACTATATTTGCCTGTGTAAAGGAAGATAAGCAGGAAACGAAATAAAAAACGAAAAAGTTAAACATTCGGGTAAAAAACGTGAAATCTACATTCTAAAACTTAGAATAATGGAAAACAAGAAACCGGTAAAAAGAAGCGGGACAGCTGGATTTTTGAAAGCCGAAACGGATTTATCATTAACTATGAATCAAACTATTCTTGATGTGGTTCACGTATTTATCTGTTCGGTTAATATTAAACACATACGGCGTTAGGTTTATTGTTGTTTATCTCTTTTTTCTTACTCAACTAGCTATATCTACGACATCACTTTGTTGCCATCAAGCAGTGATAGACCGCCGTTGTACCATCCATATTTGCCACCATCCCGTCGGAGGACCATCTATACTAAGCAATTATGAGGACGGACCCAGCAATGTGCTACCATAGGTAAATAATTTTGTTATTACTATTACATTTTCATGTATTCTTAGGTCAAGTCGATGGTTCTCCGACTGCAATTGCTTCGAAATGATATTTTGAAGAAATGTTAAGTGAAATAATTCCGCATTTATAAGTATGTATTTCTTTTTTTCACATGTGAATTCAGTATTATTTCTTTTCATAATTATGTAGTGAGCATTATATTTTATGACCAATAAACAGCGTTGGATGATATTAAGGATAATTATACCGATTAATGAGCACAGTTGTGTATATATTTATGTATGTGTGTGTATGTGATGATTTATGTATGTATGTATGTATGTATGTATGTATGTGTGAGTTTTTGTTTGTATGTTGTGCACTCAATTTTTTTTTAATATAGAAATAGTTTTAGTACCATTAGCCTAGTTGAAAAAACAATTTTCTAATTTGTGTTTTTTTGAATAATTTTATATACACACCCGGTACATTCTTCCTCCGTATAGTGTTAGTGAAACACTAAGTAAAAGAATACAGTTTCATCTTGTAACGTTTTCGTGTTCGCTTCTCTTACAATAATATATAACATGAAGGATTGTATATAATGGCCTTGTTTGGTTAATGATACTTTTTACTTAATAATACTTTTTACTTATGAAAAGTATAATGGTGTTTGGTTTGCACAAAAATAAGTATACTTATTTACTTACTTTTACATTTACTTACTTTTACTTATTTACTTACTTTTACTTATACTTATATTTAATTTGTTTGGATGTCATCTCATAAGTATACTTTTGGTGAAAAATAAATGTCTATAAGTAGACTTTTTAAAAGTAATTTTGATGATACTTTTAGTAGTAAGTAAAATACTCCTACTGTTTATATATGTTATGTGATAAACCTATTTCAGTATTGAATCCAACTTGTTGAATCTGAATGAACAAAATCTGTTATATTACTCAAGTTTTCATAACCAGATTAAAATTTAGGTTTTAATCTGAATGTGCTTTTAAAGTACAGTTCAAAACCTAGTTCCTATCATCATTATATTTTCCTAATTTTGTATTTTTAATCTTTAAATAATGAAATTTTGTTTGCTAGTTAATTATTTTGCATTATTCTATCAATCGAAATAAACAAGGGGTAATTCCTCCTAGATACCTCATATCAACTTATATTCCTCATAGATACCTTGATAATTTCACATTTCTCATAGATACCACTTTTTAATTATTTAGTTTATTTACTAAATTGTCATACAAACCAAAATATAATATATATATTTTATCTTTCTACAAACCCAAAAAAATAGTTTTAAATTACAACAAAATAAAAAAAAACACAAAAAAATAAAAAAAAATGAAAAAAATCACAAAAAATCATAAAAAATTATAAAAATCACAAAAAATCAAAAAAATTATACAAAATTATAAAAAATCACCAAAAATTATAAAAAATCACCAAAAATCACAAAAAATTATTAAAAAATACAAAAATCACAAAAAATGAAAAAAAAATCACAAACTTTTAAAAAAAATTAAATTTTTTTATTTTTTGTGATTTTTTTCATTTTTTATCAATTTATTATTTTTTTTATTTTTTTTATTTTTGTGATTTTTGTGATTTTTGTGATTTTTGTGATTTTTTTTTATTTTTTTAAAATTTTGTGATTTTTTTGTGATTTTTTCATTTTTTATAATTTTTTTATTTTCTTTGTGATTTTTTTTTATTTATTTTTCAATTTTTGTGATTTTTTGTGATTTTTTGTGATTTATTTTGAGATTTTATTTTATTTTATATAATTTTATGTGTTTTTTTTCCATTTTTTTATGAAATATGTATATAGCGTTTTGGTAAATAAAGCAAATAATTAAAAAGTAGTACCTATAGGAAATATGAACTTATGGAGGTACCTAAGAGTAATATAAGTTCAAAAGTGGTACCTATTGTGCATTATTTGAATAAACAATTCATTTTCATTCAAAAAGTAAAAGTAAAAGTAAACATATTTTACCAAACAACATTTTTAATGAAAAGTATACTTTTACGGTGTTCACCAAATAGCATTTACTTACTAAAAAGTAAACATAAAAAGTATACTTTTCAACCCACTTACAAAAAGCATACTTTTGAACATAAAAGACACGACCAAACGAGGCCAATAAGTGTATACTGCATACCATTACGTGTGTTTCCCGCATACATTCCGTATATATATATATATACATCCATCGTGCCCATTGAATTTTTATTCAACCAAGCATATTACCGTAAACGGATATATTAAATGTTGAATATTTAACATCAAAACTCGGTTTCCAACTTAGACACCCACTTATTCCGTTGTGAGGGATTGATTTTTGAAAACAAAAACAATATTTTTCTTCGTTTCCCTCTTATTTTTTATTTAAAAAACAACTTTTAACTTTTTAATGCTTTAAGCCTCTTACACGTACAATCTTTTTAATTAACTCTCAAATATTTGCTCAGCATTGTTGATAATATTGCTTTACGAATACGAAGCATTGCAGAACTTCTATATTAGAGGTAAAAAGGGTAATGAAAAAAACAATTGAAATATATTACGTTGCCGAAATAGAAAAAAAAAGATATTGACAACACAGCAAAAAATAATAATATCAAAAGTGGGCATAGATATCACAATTTAGGTTCACCCACTACACTTACAATATTCATTTCTATGCAACTATAGTATATACTAATATACATGCTACGATTCACGTGTTTCTAGCTATCCATGGTTCATATGGAGCTACATTAGTGTGTTTGACCGATGCTTGAACTTTGACACCGCCTGTTCCGCAACCACCAGTAGGTAATAAAACCACATTTGTCAAAGTTGTGAGTTGTAAAAATGAATCCGTAAGGAAGCGGAAGCGTTCTGCCTTAGAGAAAAGTCATCGTGCCAGTTATACGAAGCGAAGGTGAGAATGTCCACCTGAGTAACACCGACATCTTCATACGTTATTCTCCCGTATCTAAGTGTCGTTTGTCAAAAACGGGATGAATATCGAAGGATTTTTAAATAGTGATGTAATCTTAAACTATGTAAAATACTTTTTGAATTTCTCGGACATTTTCCCAAAAAATAACATTCATGCATTTACTTATTTTGTTTTTGGAGGGTGTGCATTTACTTGTTATATACTTGAAAATCAACCCGTATTCATACAGTTCGTTTTTGACACTTTTGTTTTTTTAGCATCAGATGTTATGGATGTTCTTAAGAGTGCAGATGTTCTTAAATACTTAAAGAATTAATTTTGCGATCCAGAAACGACTAACATCGCAGCTTGTTGTTAGTTATTTCGTAATAATTTAGTAAAAATAGGGAGTAGTATAAATTTCGAGATAAATTATCATCAAAAGTAATAAGATGGTGATTTTGCTAACATAAAATCAAAACCAGCAAGACTCCTACTTTAAAGATTACTCTTTGATATATAAATTAATAAACCCTTGGACACAAAATTTCCTTTTGTGATATTTCATGCATATTTGTATTGAAAGTTGAAGTCGACATGCGTAAATATTATGGGCTAAAAACTTGAGTGGGACATATGGAAATAAACAAACAAACAATTTGGGTAGGCCCCTTTATTATAACTAGTCCTTGTCGTCACGTGAGATACGGGCTTAAGCAACAAAAACAAAATAAACGAAACGCCGACATACCAATTAAGTCATCACTTTTTGTACTTTTCACTCTTTTTTAAGTCTTTTATTTCAATGTTACTGTATGGGTAGATCTTCGTGACACTTGCCAAAATAATTACTATTTCTTATTCAATTACGTTGTATACTATACTATTATATATAAAATACAAACATTTTTACATTGTTGTACCTAGGGCTGAAAACGTACAAGACGAACCAATATCTTACAAACAGTGAAAACAACTAGCTAATTAATTATGTAACATTATGAAATGTTATTATCATATAGTACTACTTATTATTCATTTAAAACTGTCAAGTTTAGGTTATTTTTAAATCTATCTCCAAATGATAAAGTAGTACACTTATTATGTAAAGTTATTGAAGGTGTAATCAATAAAAACTTAATTAACGCAATTTAATAAGAAAAAAAACAAAAAGAAATGTTTATGTTTGGAGAATATCTTTTGATTGATGAGACTGCGTATAAATGTGAAAGTGTAATTTCATCAATTAATTACATTAACCGCTCAGAAACTGAATGATGAATAATTAATTAAGCAATTGTAACAAAATAGCCTGTGTTTATTATGTCTATACATTAACATAGTAATTTATAGTTACAACATCTCACACCAACAAACTTATTCAGATTTATTTTTTAAATAAGTATTTAGACTTCCTGATTATTATATCATGGTATAACGGAAATTATTTACAAATAAAGTAGTTTTAATTTACTCTATATGTAATACTCGACTATTTTACAGTAATGCTATAGAACCAGACTGATTCAACCAGACTGATTACCATACAGTACTTTATGTAATTTTTAGAATTCTTTTGAGACTCAACCAAAACAAAAATAAAACCTCAAATATAATATTTATGTAACTCTAGTTGAGACTACCTTAAATTTAAATATTAATTAAAAATATTTAAAATTTTAATGATTTTAATATATTTTATTTGACGATTTAACTAAATAAAAATCCAAATATAATATTACAGAACTCTATTTGAGACTACTCTAAACTTAAATATTAATTAAAAATATTTAAAATTTTACTGATTTTAATATATTTTATTTGACGATTTAACAAAATAAAACTCAAATATAATATTATAGAACCCTATTTGAGACTATCCTAAACTTAAATATTAATTAAAAATATTACATATATGGCCGTACATTAAAAACCAGTGTGTTGAAAGTCTGATTGAGTGTATCTGGCTCATTAGCATTATTACTATTTTATGAATCTTAATTAGTCATGCCGCCACCACAATTTTAGAATAGAATATTTATGTAAATGATTTTTTTAATAGTGTTTAATTATAAAATTATATACATAACGTGGCATGCGTACATGGAAAGCATGTTATATATGACTTCTCTTAGCTTCTAAATACAATTAACTAATTGATTTAGTAGTGGGTAAGTCAATATCTACACGTATTAATTTAAAATTATCATTTAAGTAAATGTTATTTAATTTATGTAACAGTGCTGCTTTAGCACGTGCAAGAACAACGCGTCTAGTTTGGTTGATTCTTGGTGCGGAATGTAGCAGCCGTTTGTCCACGTGTCCATTTTTGGTTGGGCAAGGACGATTCATATAAACAAAAGTACAAAAATAATTTTAGTATATATTTTAACGATTGAGATACCGAGTTACGAAATTTCGTCAAATTAAAGAAATAACAGTATAAATCGACGAGATTGCAGTCATTATATCTCATATTTGGGATCTATTCTTGACGTATTTTGATAGAACTGCACTCATCATGTGGTAGACAAAAGAATGTGAGTGTAATTTCATCATTTTGTTTAACGGTGGATCATCAATTGTGACAAATTTCGTAGTTTGGTACGTCAATTGTTAAAATTGGCAGTATAATACGTAAATCGTTAAACAGTGATAGCATAACACACTAAACGTATTTTTTTCCAATAAAAAAACGATGCCTTTTACCCGTTTTATTATTTTTAATGTGCACGATCTTTATTTATTTAGCTATAACTATAAGTAACAACGGTAGTTTTTACTTTTCTAAACTTAATTTGGTTTTTTACTTTATTTATTTATTAGTTTTGTGATCAAGACACCAGACAACAGATATCAAACCATCATTAAACACTCGTGTAGAGTCAAATTTGCAAGAACATTAATGGTTTTAACTACATAATTAATTTTTTAAAACTATGTCAAAACTTAGACGGAAGAGGGGCAAACACTCCCAAAAATATGGTTTTACGTGACAATCGACATTTTAAACTCATGTAAACACAGCTTTTTTTCTATTTTCTTTTATCAAACAATACTATAAATACGTAAGTTATACATTATTATTTGTAGGTATGGAAAATTTTACGTTCTTATAATTTTATTTGATTTAGTCAAAACTAAAAATATTAACGTATAACTTGCGTATTTATAGTATGATTTGATAAATAAAAAACTAGAAGAAAACTTATGCTTACATGAGTTTAAAATATCGGAGTGTTACGTGACAACATATTTTAGACTTCCTAACTTAAACATACTATTATTATATTATTATGGGATGGACAGAACACTCATTTTCAAAATGTACTTAAACTCAAAGTTTAAAGGATAAAACATTGGTAATGTAGATAGAAAAAATTTGGTGGTTTGTGTAGAGAAAAAAAAATTGTTTTAGCCATCCAATCAAGAACTAGAAAAAACATAATATGGAGTATAAATTATTGTCTTTTACGGAAATTACTTTATTTTTGTAGGGATGCTTAGTTTGCATAGACTTGTTAAGTTTTATTGTTTTCAAATAACATTATACTCCATGTTTTGTTAGTCTAGTCAAATTACATTACTTATATTAAACAACCCAAATTAAACTATTGACATGTCTATCAACGTTTCGACCCCGTATTCTTTCATCGCTTTTACTCGCTTAATTAAGTTGATTTATATATATTTGATGCGAATCATGCTACTGGTTACCATGATATGTGTAATTATTCATTCCCGGTCAGTGTTATGAATTATCACACCCCATATTCATTACGGTCACAATTTCTCATAACTAAACACGATCAACATCGTAAACTTGCCATGACTTTATTCTATTTTTCTGTTGCAGGCTTGCATTCGATGACCGTATGACAAATCAACAATTGAAAAAATTGAAAAAAAAAAAACAGTTAAATATAAAGCAGAAATTAACTCATGAGCTCTTTGCTAAATTACAAGCACAGTAGTAAATTAGTACTAATATGAGTACACTAAACTGTAAAATATAATAAACCACACCATTCAAGTGCGTGCTACAATACAAAAACGTCAGCATAACTTATGAATATACGTCATGTATGTAATTTAATAATTCCAATAAAATAAAAAAAAGTCCTGATACAATGTTTAGTTAGTATTTATTAGTAGCAAAATATTGAGAAATGGACACGTGACCTAACCATCTCTCCCTGTCACACAATGGCAAAATAGTCATTTAACTAAAAACACACTCCTCTCCTCATGAAAAAACGCAGGGATAGTTACAAATAGATACATATCAATCAAATTAATTACAAAAAATAAATTTATATGCATTTATTTATAATTAGATACATATATTTATTTATAATTAGGTACATATGTCATAAAAAATAACAAAATATAAAAAAAATCAAAATAATATTAAAAAAAATCAAAAAAATATTTTTAAAAAATCAAAAAAACTGTACATAATATCAAACAAGATTTGACATGATTAGATATAATTAAACAATATTAAACATATAAAATTAGACATGATTGAACATGATTAGAAATTATCAGACAATGTCACATATATTTTTTGTATACAAAATGTATTTTTAAATTTTTAAATTTTTTAATATTTTTTTTAGATTTTTTAATGACATATGTATATATTTGTAAATAAGTTTATAAAATATATATATATATATTTGTAAAAGAGTGATAAGTTAAAAATAACCAGTTTTTTTTTTATAAATAAGTTTATAAATAGGTACTGAAATGTAAATTTACAAAAAAAAAAAGTAACTGTTCACATAGCTTATGCGGCTTTGGCGCGTTCACAAACCCAACCCCCACACTCAACACATACATACATACATACAGATACATATATACATATATATATATATATAGATACGTATATAGATACGTATATAGAGAGAGAAATAGAGAGCAAAAAAAAAAAAAAAAGGTTTCACACACACTATCACACAAGCTACGTTTTCTAGAGAGAGAAACACACACACACCACTCTCACATCAAAACCGTATTTATTTATTTACTTACTTATATATTTATATATCACTATTCAATTATCTCTCCCTTTATTTATATTTATATTTATATTTTTATTTATATATGTTGCACGATCGCTTCCTTTTTTCTTTGTACATACATAAACAGAGATACACCTTAAATCTACCTATTTAACAAATAGGTTACTTGTATTTTTATTTATATATATATATATATATATTTGGATAGATAAACGTATATATATATATATATATATATATATATATATATATATATAAACAATGGAGAGGCAAGAGGGAGGGTCCGATCCGGCGCAGAAATGGGGAACGCCTGGGTCCGAGACGGGGCTCGAAGGTATTATAATATTATATTAATCTAAATTACGTTAATTTTGATCTGATTTTGTAATGATTTCGTGTGCATTTGGTTTGATTTGGTAATGTGTAAGGTTTGATTGTGTTGTTAATTAGTTTAAATTGAATTTTAAAAAATTTGAACTATTTTTTTAAGTGTGAATTTTTGTTGTTGTTGTTGCAGAGCCTATGTGGGAGTTAGGGGTTGGGGGAAGTGATGACGTGGCATATCCGGAGAGGCCTGGAGAGGCGGATTGTACGTATTATTTAAGGACTGGGTATTGTGGGTATGGCCCACGCTGTCGGTTTAATCATCCCACAGATCGTTCACATGTAATTCTGTTTTTTTGTTGTTGTTGTTGTTTTGTTTTGTTTAAAGATTGTGTTTATTTTTTAATTGTTTTGGGGTTTAATTTGGGGGCTTTTGTTTTGAGAGTTTTGTTGATCTGTCGCGATTTTGTATGATACTGTGAAAAAATCGCATTTAAAGTCCTGTTTTGTGTTTCTGTACTCTGTATGTAGTTGCTATACAGTAATGGCTTTTGCCATATTCCGTAAATATGATACAGCTAGCTTGTTGTTGTGGATGGGTAAATATGTTTAATAATCGGGCGGATTGTTTATCGGTAAGTAAGTTTTTTTCTTTTGGTTAAAGATTGTATTTTTTTTATTGTGTTGGGTGTGTTAGGGTTTAAGTTTTTGGAGTTTCGATGAAAATTTGTCTGATCTGCCGTGACTCGATATGATGACAACAAAATTGCGGGATTTTGTAGCATTGCTTTATTTGTCTTCTACGTCTTTGTTGTATATATAGTTTTAGTTTTTGTTCTGTTTTGTTAAATGTATGGTCTTGGACAGTTTTACAGAACTTGAGAGTTAGATTCCCATGCTTTATTCTGTTTAATTATGTTTTTTTTGTAAAGATTGTGTTTTTAATTGTTTTGGGGTTTCAATTGGCGGTTTCGATTAGGTATTATTTATCTGTTGTGCCTTTGTACGATGATGGCAAAATCGGGCCTTTTTAATAGTCCTGTTTTTATTTGTCTGATTGTAGTTGTTGAATGGTATAAGCTTCGTTAGATTTTTTAAAATTTGTGATCTTTCTTAATTTGACAGTAACTGAGATTTAGATTCCCATTAGTACACTGGACACTAGCTTGTGGATGTTTATTAAATAAATCGTTGATTTAACCGTTTTCCTAGATCGCTTTTAGTCTGTGAGTGTGTTGGTTGTGTTGTGTTTTTAACTTTTGATTGTTATCACTTGGATATTTGTCACTGTCATGTTCTGTAGTAGGTAGCCTTTTGCCTGTTTTGAATTGGGTGTTCGGATTCAGTTTCGTCTTCTTTCATTTCTCAGATTGTTTATGTCTGTCTGGGCTTAATTTAAGATTTATGGTTTGCTTGGATCTTGTTGCTATTATGACATGTGGTAACTTTGTGTTTATATAAGATGATGATTGCTAAGTTGAACATTATGTTGGTTCTGTCCTATTGGTCTACATTTAGTTGCTTTACAATATTGGTTGTTACTATAATTAGTAAGGTTTATGATTCTGATCGAGTTAAGAGACGGTGATTGGGAATTAGATTCACTTGAAACTACCTATCTAGATTTTGTAGAGAGTGATGAAAACGATCTAGATGCCATATATGGTGTACTTTTCATAGTATGACAACAGTTCTTTCCAAGCTGACATAACTGAAGATATCTTTTATTGTTTATGAAGTCGTCTTTTTGTTTGCTAGGGTCAGAGGGGAGTATTTATCACCCCCTGTATCTGTTTGCTGTTATATTCCGTATTAGATTTTTTATTATGTAAGACGATGATCGCCAATTTGCACATTTCAATATTCCTGCCTTTTTGTTTGTATCTATTAGTTGTTCAAATATTGGTTGTTCCTGCAACTAGTTAAAACTTCTGATCTTTTTTAAATCTGGTATTTTGGATCAGTGATTTGAATAAGATGCACATGGTACATTGACGCCATATTGTTTCAAAAGTAGTTAATTAGCTTTTTGTCTGTTAGGGCTTTGATTAGGGCTTGTCTTCATTGTTTGGATCTTTAATCTGTACTAGCTTTGTTCCTATTGTGTGATGATGGTAAATGTAAATAGATTTGCACATTTTGCTAGTTGTCTTATTGTCTGCAGTTTGTTGTTTCTCAATATTAATTGCTGCTCTAATTAGTAAGCATTTATGATCTTTGTAGGAAGTTTGGAGATGACCTTGGCACTATAGCTTCTAGATACTGGAATTTGATGCTAAATTCCATATATCCTGTAGACTTTAATTTTGTTCCTGGAAACTACCTGTTTAATCAGACCATAGTGGCAATTCAGTAGTTCTGTCTTTTTGTTTTCGGAATCTTTCTTTTTCCGCCTGTTAGACTTTTGATCACAGAGCTTCATTACTGATCGGATCTTTATTGCTTTCATCTCTTTTAGTAGCTTTATGCCGATTTAATATAAACATGCAGATTGTACAGTTTTTTAGTTTTGTTTTAGTGGTCCGTAGGTCATTGTTGTTAATGCGTCTGTCTTTTGTGGAATTTGAGGAGAGTGACTAGGGATGAGGTTCACATGGTACACTGACACTAGCTTCTAGATAGTGAAGACTGTGAGATCCATTTACCATATATAATGTACTATATATTTGTGGTTAAAATTCTCTTATCACCAACTAAGCGTTTAAAAAAAATATATTAAGTGTGTATGTTTTCGGTTTTTTATATGTTAATTTGTTGAAACACCGTCTTTCAGGCTGTGGGAATTATGAGGGCTGCTGGAGGTGAGTTTCCAGAGCGAATGGGTCAACCGGTGTGTCAGGTACTTTTTGAAATGGGGTTAATCTCTGAACTTTTAATCTCTGAACTAAGGTTATGGGGTTTGAGAAAGGTCAATTTGCCTATGTTTCTGCCATTGCTCCTTTTTCTTTATTGTCCACACGCGAAGTTCATTTATTTTTTGAAATGTTAAAATTATGTGTGATGCCTATTGTTTATCTTTTCCTCCTCATGGTTTCCATATCTAATAAAAAAGCTAGTTCATTGTATGTTTTATGCGCCACACTGCACTGATCAAATCTTATTTTGTAGTATTATATGAGGACAGGGATGTGTAAATTTGGTTCATCTTGCAAGTATGACCATCCAAGACAGGGTGGATCTGCCGCTCCAGTGCCAATAAGCATTTTGGGTTACCCACTTCGACCGGTTTGATTTTCCCTCTCACTTTAAATACATTTTTTCATAGGGAAATATCATGTTTGTATACCAAACTATTACCTTGCTACAAGTACGCCAAGCTACCAAGTTTCACAATTTAGACACCATTTCACAATATTGTATCCAAAACCGAACAATTAATGTAGCAACGCCAAGAGTTCCACTTCAAATCAATTTTTATATACTAATCGTACAATTTGTTGAACAAATACACGATTTTCATAAAGTCAGACAATTAGTACATCAAGGCTAAAAGCTACTATTAGGTTTTGAATTTTGATAGGATAGTATAGTATTTATTTATTTTTTAAAAAGATTGAAGAATGGTGATAAATTGTGAACTTTAATAGTAAAATTGTTAAAAGATGCTATTGGGATGGTGTACAAAAATGTCATTGTTTCCATTTAAATAGAGACATCCGATTGTTTTAGCCCGAGGTTTGTTTAAAAATCTCAGGGTGAGAAGGAGTGTTCATACTATGTGAAAACTGGGCACTGCAAATTCGGGATGACTTGTAAATTCCACCATCCACAACCAGCAGCTATGCAGGTGCAGGCACCGCCAGGTGGACCCCTTCCTTTGGCAACACCTGGCCCTCCTACTGCGATGTACCCTACCATGCAGTCTCCTCAGCCATTAGCGTCTCAACAGTATGGTGTAATACCTGGTAATTGGCCCGTTGCTAGGCCTGCTTTGGGCCCAGCAGGTTCTTATGTCCAAGGAGCTTACAGCCCAATGCTCGTTCCCCAAGGGATGGTTCCCTTTCCTGGATGGAATCCTTATCAGGTAGCTCCCTCAACACCCCCCCCCCCCCCCCCCCAACACACACACACAGTGTAAGGACTTGCTATTTTTCTGCTTTCTGAAAACTGCTTTTAGGTTACGGAAACAAAAACGGTGTAGAACCTGGTGATAGATTGATTTCTTTAAGCTGTTCAAAAGATGTGAATCAATTTGTTATAATTCAAAATATACCCCCGTATGCTAATTAAGATAGAGAGGTGGTCTGCAAACTGCTCGGTAGAAATGTGAGGTCTCATATTAATTTTATCGAGATTTTAACACTGAAAATTGATTGAGAATGGAAACTGATTAGAAAGGTGTCCCAAAAGAACGCGAGAGTAATAGTTCATAGATTGGAAAGGTGTCCTCCCCCCCCACCCCCTCTCCTTTCAATAGTGAAACTGCCATATACTATCACGTACTTTTTTTGTGTGTAGCATTTATTTTACAATAATTTTATGTAACACGGATCTAAGTTTTCTGTTGTGACACTGGACCTTACAAAATATTTATTTATAATTTCGTATTGGATCCATGGCCAACTCTTAAATCTGTATACAGTGTGGAATAGTGTATAAGTTTTTTTTATTCATATGTATTTGGCCGACTTGGTGCAGGGTCATGTAAGCCAAGTAGGAGCCTCTAGTGCTCAGCCCACTGTTGGTGTTTACGAATTTACTCAATTATCTGCTTCAGCACCTGCATATACGGGAGCATATATACCTGTCCCTTCAACTGGTGGACCTTCTTCAAACACCAAGGAACAAAAGTTTCCAGAAAGACCTGGCCAAGCCGAGTGTCAATATTATATGAGAAATGGGGATTGTAAATTTGGGTCAACATGTAGATATCATCACCCCCCAGAATGGGTTCCACCCAAATTTAGTTTCACTCTTAGTCCTTTGGGTTTCCCCCTCCGCCCGGTAAGTTTTTCTATTTGTTTACCTTGCGTTACATTTAATTTTTTTCAAGTTATTTTTTTAATTTCATTAACAATGTTTTTTCTAATTTTTTTTAGAAAACTTCATAGAAGAATGTTTACTTTTATAGGCAAACATCAGAATGCTTAAAAAATGTGGTAGGTAACATTTTAGTTTATGCTCTCTATATTCTTTCCGACTTGACGTAAATATAGAAAGGTGATAGGTGTAACACTAAATGTTTTGTGCTGCTATTCAGATAACTTAATTGATATTCAATGTTTTAAACATTAAAGCAGAGCTAAGGCATTTTCAAAAGAGCAAGTTTTTTAGCGTTAAAGGTGTACAATTTATGAGATTTTCGGCAGTGGTCTTTTTCCCCCTTGACTAGTCAAATGTGCCTTTTGAGTTTAGAAGTGAGCTTTTTAAACAGAGCTGATTTTAGCTTCTCGTGCAGAAACTTAGGACTCGCTTGACTGTAGCCTTTAAATAAATAAGCTAGATTTTTGGGTTGAGAAAGAAACTGAGTTTGTCCATCTTAAGTATTTTAGCTTTATCAGGCGAAAAAACTAGAGAAGCTCAACTTTTAAGGAAAATTGTCGAGCTTAAATGCTGCAACTAAACGGAGGCCTTATATTTCTGTTATCAACACTGTCTGCCTGACGATCGTGTTTAGGCCTACCGCTTATTCATTGCGTCAGTTGCTTTTATGCTTTTTAGGTTGCATTTGTTTATTGCATCTGTTGTTGACCGATGGGCCATGAGAGAGTTCACCCTGAGATATGCTTGTGGTCTCTGTCTTTAAGTGCAAGGGTCTTATTTAAGGAACAAAATGAGTACCAAGAATTATTTAGTTTCATTTGATATAAATACTCATTATTACATGGAACATGTCTAACCTCCTGTCGTATAGGGCATATCCAACCATCTACTCTGGTTCGGTTGGGAAATATTATGATAATTTTCTACTTAAGTACGTAATTACAGGTTAACTTAGAAAGATTTCTTCAGTTGTTAGCGTAACGAACTCGGTTCTAATTTCAGCTGAACAACAATTTGTCAACCGAAACTCAAAGAATAACCAGCAATGAACTCTTGTTGGTGATTTTTTTTTTTTGTATATTGATGATGAAAACTAGAAGTACAAGTATCTAAGCGAAACTAAATTGCAAGAATTTGTGAAACAAGTAAAGAAAAATAACAATAATTCTTCTTTTCGTCTCCCCTCTAAAGAGCTCACTATGTTGATACTTCTACTGCTACTCAAATAAATAATTTTTGTTAATTACAAAATTGCCTCATACTTCTAGAATTTGCACGTTAAAACCCATGCACTCTCAATTTTTCATAACTTGACCCATGCATCCTTTTCTTTGTTTGCTTCTCTCATCCTTCTCCTTTTCTTTCTTTTGTCCTTCGTCGGGACTCATTACAGTTAGTAGCTGAGGTGTATTGTTTCCTTTTGGGGAATCCTTGATGCACTTCTGTTTTTGCATATTTTGATTGTTTCAGCTACTAAATGGTTAATGCACAATTCCTTGCTTCGGGTTGCATAAGATTGACCTATGTTACTCAGCTAAGAGCTGGCTATATGCGCGTGAGTGTTATAACCTAGGAGTGAGGAGCTCACTAAGTTGATTACTCTCTTCTATGCCAGTCATGGTACTTTGTTTTTGGCCTGGTTGATGGGTAGAGGTAATGAGGTGTAGGAGATTTGCAGTCAGTTTGAGGGTTGTTTTTTTTTATGCGACTTTTAAGTTTAGTGCAGATGATTATGATTAAAGCTGGTTCATGACATATAATGAGGGTATCTGTGACCATTGTTCAATGGTCCCAAGGGCACTTGACTACTTTTTAACTGTAGCGGCATCATTGGACACTAGATCCATGTTGCTTGAACACCTAGTCCATAGTTTATATTCATCTATAAATAGGTTATATGTTATCCTGTCTTTATATTTTTGGTATATAGTCTGCTCGAAAAGCAAACAGTTAGAGGTAATGATTTTAGGCACTTCTGTTTATGCATTCCTTCCTTTGGCTTTAGAACCAGATTCGGAGAATAGTGAGAAGTAGAGAAACAGCTGAGTTCTATTTGCTGGACAAATAGATGGTTTGGAATTACGGGTTACTGATGTTATTTTTCTCTGCTGTTTGGGTATCTTATTTCCCTGTTTAACATTGCTAATCGTTTATTCAATTTTTGGAATTGTCGATATTTTGTGTACTTGGTATTCCATGCTTCATTTTCTTGTAGCTTTAGAGTTGCTATACAGTTGCAGATCACTTTCTTTATATGATATTCTTCTATTTTCTTTTTGATGTATATATTATATTTCAGGGGGCGCCTCTTTGTGCACACTATGCTCAAAATGGAATGTGCAAATTTGGCCAAGCCTGCAAATTTGACCACCCAATGGAAACCCTAAGTTACAGTCCGTCAACATCTTCACTTGCTGATATGCCAGTCGCCCCTTACCCTGTGGGATCTTCTTTGGGTACCCTCGCCCCATCATCTTCATCTTCAGATTTAAGAGGCTCGAACAAAGATACACATTTTACGAGAATGCCCTCTTCTGTAACCACGCCAAGTGGTTCTGTTGGGTCGATCATGTCTAACAGTGGACCTGCTTCTAATCCAAGTGCCCAACAATCTTCTCTTTCTTCGACCATTAGTGGTAATAAGAGTCAAGGAGGTGATGTTCATGTTCACAAATCGAGCTGATTTTTTTAAAGAAAAAGCCCGAATTTTTTTGGGGGGCAATGCCTTCTAAGGAGCAGATTTAGATAGTTTATCACGGGTCGTCTTTGTGTTCATATATCTTTATATGGCCTCCCTTTATCAATAAGTCATACCCATCTTTACAAATCAACCAAAGTATACACCTCTCCACTTATTTTTGAAATAATCAAGAACAAAAAGCCCACTTTCATTTTGGCCACCACCAGGTCTGTTTATGTTGTACTCTTCTTTTTTCCACATTTTGGGAAAAATAAAACTGTTTTCACACCCCTCTTCAAAGCTTCCCATTTAATGTGTGTTTCGTTCATCCTTTGTACCACTCTAGACCTCGGGGATGAACTACAACTTTAACTTATGGAAACAAATTGGAGATATTTTTGTTCCGCACTTTTTGGTTTTGTCCAGGGATTTATCTTTGTGAAGAGGCACTTCACAGACACCAAGCAGGTCATCTGAAGTGCAGGTTTTACATGAGAACAGAAAGGCATATTTATGTATTAAGAACTTAATTTTTTGTTTTCCAAAAAAAAAAAAAAACACTTAATTTCTTGATTGAACCTCATTTTGGATATATTAGCAAGTTGGAAAGGAGAACAAAGACATTGTAAAAAATAATTGCCTTCCTATTTATCCATTGTTTGTGAGGCCTGCTCTACTGCTTGTTTGGGTTGCAGTTTTCTATTCTGCAAATGTTGGAAGGTTTTTGTACTTTTTTTCGTCTTTAGTTTGTTAAGGGGATGATGTACCATGACCAAAAAAGAGAATTTGTTTTGTCTACTATTGTTCTCTTAAGTAGAATATATTGAACATATGGATGAAGCTTGAGTTTTTCTTTTTACTGGTTTACCTACATTGATAACCATATTGAAATGCTTTACGATCCAATTTGGAAACTTAAATTATATTCCTTGAACATGTGTTTGACGCAGGAACAATATTTTAGACCTTCGCCCTTTTCCGAACTTATGCTTTTAATTTGGCCTCTCACATTCCACAGCTAGCTTTTTCTGCCCATTGTCTTCATGTTTTAAGAGACCCTATTTGCTAAAAGTGCTTTTTTGAATTTACACCCTAAGGAAAAAGTTTAGCTTAAGTTTGAAAATTTTGATGCACACGTCTCTTCTTTCATATGAGCAACCAACCTTAAGCCTCGTAAGTTCGATGAAAAGACTTGCTAGAATTGAGTTGTGTTTCCAAGTTTTATTATCTTATTTTTATTATTTTAAAACTTAACGAACCAATATTTTGCCGGAATTTCCTTGCATCAAATTATCCAACTTATTTGTTCACAAGTTGTGGTGAAGAAACCAGCTGAATGTAGAAAGCAGATTTTTGAAATAAATTAAAATTGGAATCACGTTTGTTTGGTAACAACTCCTGTTTAAGTTGTGGTGATTTTAAGGAATTGCAAAATTGTGCAAAATTTGCATTGGTGCTTTTACTTGAAAGCATTTTAAAACCTATAAAACTACAAAGTCATAAGACTCAGAAAGTAAATAGAATAATAAGAATGGTAATAATAGATATTTGTACAGTAATGAGTTGAAATGTACTACTCCTTGTTAGTGAAAACCCATCTATTTGTAATTTAGTAAAAGTGCGAAGGCAAAACCTTCATATCGTTCAGAAATTTTGGATCTTGGATAGACTATTTATGGTTTGTTTGCCTTTATATTTTTTTAACTTTTAAGGCAAATAATATGAGAATGGAAAAATAGCTGGATTTCGTTAACCTTGGTTTTAAGTTTATGAGGCCAAAGAAAAGCAGAAAAAGGACAACTTATAAGCCAAACGAACAAGCAAATACAATACTTATATAGAATTTAGAAGAGACACGTAAATAACGTCTAAGCTCAAATGTTACAACCAAACAAGCTTGGCTATATATATATATATATATATAGACTTTATAGTGAATTAGTGATCATGCAATTTGAAATACTTCGTAGTAGATGGATGGATAGCTCATGAGTTGTAACCTAAACCTGAAACGAGACAAATAAAAAATGGAAAAAGAAAAACACCTAGGTATAATAGTTGGCATGCACAACCGTACAAAGCACAATACATATATATATATAAATAGGTCATGAATATTTATTTCAATTCATGATTCTTAGCTGACAATCGACATTTCGGGATCATTGTTTTTTTCAATAATTAATAACAACAATAAGATTTAATTTTCTTTTTTGAAGATAACAAATTTGCTTTCTTACTCAGCCATACATGCGAACCATTTCTTTAGTTTTATCATAGAATAACAAAAGAAGTGCTAAAGAACCAAAATTATAAAGAACAAACATTATTTTGGTGCATGTGAATTTAATAAACTCCAGAACCCTTAATTAAAAGAGAGAAAATTGAAAATCAACTGCATGATCACCAAATGCAGGCATTGAAATGTTTCCATTGTGTGGATACATATTTTCTACCCACCCATTTTCCACCATTGATGGACTAGTTATTAAAGCCGAGAGCTCATATGAATTGATATTCATGTCACCGCCATCTCCCCATAGTCCATACTCAATATAGGGTATATTTTCAATGATTGGTTCAAGTTGAACAGCAATTTCATTGTGCTCATAATGACTTGTTTGGATAGTGCTAAAAGGTGGTAAACTTTGTTGATGATCATTAGATGAACTTGCAGTGTTATTTGTAGAAGTGTTATCATAATTATTAGGGTTTAAATAACTATCAGGGACAATGCAGCCTAAATACCCTGATTTCGAATCCGACTCATTTGAGAAGGAATAGTTAACATCTTCTCTAGGAGATGGCACATATGAAGATTGAAAGAAAGAGTCATTGAAGATCTCATTTTGATGAGTTTTTGGCTGAACAAGAGGAACTTGAGCTTTGGGTTTTTTAGCAAAGGGAAAGTCTTGAGGTGTGTTAAAAAGGGTAGTTTGGGTATCAATGAAAAATGGGTGGAAATTAGAGTTGTCAGTGTAGACAAAATTAGTCCTTGTTTGGGTACCCTTCATTGAAAGGGCAGCCCTATCATAGGCCAATGCTGCTTCTTGGGCAGTGTCAAAAGTGCCTAGCCAGTGCCTTTCTTTGGTTGTGGGGTCCCTTATTTCAGCAGCATATCGCCCCCATGGGCGGCGCCGGACTCCCAAAAACCGCCCTGGCTCGGCTGCCTTCCTGCGTCCCTTTCTCTCCCCTGGTTGGGGAGGGGAGGTGTTGCGTTGGGGGAGCACAAAGGGGTTCGGGATCAAGGTTTGGTCAATGGTTTTGAAGGTTTTTCTTGAGGTTTTAGATGTGGACATTGGTGACAAGTGTTGAGGAAGGTTAATCAGTTTAAAATAAAGTAAATATATTAGCTAGATACAGTGAAAAGGGTTAATGTAATGTTGGTAATTGATAGAAAAGGTGAAAACAGATACAATTTTTGGAAATTTGGTAGGGTTAATATTTTGAATACGAGGGATTGGATATTTTTGTGAGTTTAGAAGTGCAAATAGGAGTTTTGATGTTTTTGATTTTAATGCATAGGGTAAAGTCTTTTTATAGTGGACAATGAGGATATGTCACTCATGAAAGGACTTAGTTTCCTATTTCACCCACTTTTGGTATCCTTTGTTTCTGTTCTTTCACGTTTTCTTAACATTTTGTTTTTTCCTACACTGAATGATTTCTAAAAATAATGGAAACTAGTCATGAGTTTGGAAAATTCGCTATTACTTATTAGTTCATGTACACAATAATACTGTAACTTCCTACTAATAATTCGTGAAGATATTAGTCATGAGTTTGGAAAATTCACTATTACTAACTTCCTACTCTTACTAATAATTCATGTAAAAAAAATATCAGTTTATCATCAGAGTTCATGCTGCTAAACTGATTTTTTTTTTTTTTTTTTTTAGTATCGAATACTTATAGTAGTGATATCATCAAATTTGTTGTTTGGGGGGTTCTGGAATGGAGAATATGCTAGTAGTAGAATAAAGAAATGCAAGTAGATGGATGTTTTGATCTTATGACTTTTAGAAGAAATAAGATATTTAATAAATTGTGGATACTGGCTAGCAAAATATATCCAATCAACTTTAAGATCTGAGGTCTGGTGAACTATTCTATCACATGCAAGGTGCTCACTTAACTTGCAAGTTGCAAACAAAAAGAGACTCGACTTAACTGAAACTTCACTTGTAAACCTAAGACATCATTTTAGTTCACTAATATTTGTCGAATATTTCATCATATCAATATGAGGGGTTACTAAGGTACTGTGCTTCTTATAGTAAAAATTGCTAGCAGCTTAATTATTTGAGGCCAAAAAGAAAAAAATAACCTTGGTTGGTTTTGCTTTTAACATTTTGAACTTAACCCTAGATATCATACCTTATAATAAGTTGATTAACCAATAAATCTATGAAAACTAACTCTTAAGTAATATTCTAAGCTTAAAACATCAACCAGACCTACGATAATGACCGAGACAATTTTCGCAACTTTTAGATTTGAAGACACGTAGTTATGT
Source organism: Primula veris (assembly GCA_963682055.1). Taxonomy (NCBI): domain Eukaryota; kingdom Viridiplantae; phylum Streptophyta; class Magnoliopsida; order Ericales; family Primulaceae; genus Primula; species Primula veris. The sequence continues at coordinate 763,628 of OY821748.1, forward strand.
TGGATTGCAAAAACACTGTTATGACTTGTACATGGTAAATTATTATTATGAAATAAAGTTTTTAAAAAGAAGAAGAGAAAAAGCACAGAATGGTTTGGTTGTGTCTTCGTAGAGAAACTAAAAAAGTTTTGAAAGTGATATTATTCTAATTAATGTTGTAGTTATTCTAACAAACACATGTATATACCCGCTTTCTATGGAAAATATATCAGCTAAATTTCTTCTAACTTCTTGTCTGATTCATGTTTTTCAATGGGAGTTGTTGAGATTAATATACTAACTAAAAGTATAATCAAAGAACTGAGATTTTAAACATTTTGAATTATATATACACCAATGTTAAACGCGTAAAAAAACTTTGATACGTAATGATGCATGTGATTGATTATGCTTGATAATCGGAAAGGAAGACGTTTATATATACGAACAATGTATATAATTATTATTTATTAATCAACCTCTTGTTTTTTCTAGCACTTTAATTAGTTATTTGAACCAAGGGTCGACCTTAAACTAAATTTAGGTAACTAACACGACAAAATACATTAATTTATATTAACTTCTCTATGATCGTTCTAAATCAGGATGGAATTAGGTGGGGATGGTTGGGTTACAAAAAAAACCATGCCTCCCAATATTTTTAAAAAATAAATATTTAGAATGTAAAATTTTATTTATATTATGAAAATAACGATTTAACTCTCCATACTGTCTTTTATTTAATGATTCTAGCTCGGCCACTATTATAAATTTGTGGTCCTCGTGAGGGTAAATATCGTTCATTACATAGAGAGGGGGGGTAAATATAGAGGGCAAATATGGCTCTTTCTTTTTGATCTCTCCCTAGTTAACTATGATCACCTCTCATTTGTGGAAAAACATAAACTAGGAAATGTAGAGAAATAAAAACAAAATCAGAAGAAAATATTAAAAAGATAAATGATATTCTGAAAGGTTATGTAAAATAGATTTGAACTTTTAATTAAAGAAAACATAAATTATATACTAAATTTGAAGGGAGCATCAATACAAATAAACAAGTATTGTAATTTGTGAAGGTCCCCCTAATCAGTAATCAGGACCAAATTTGAATTTGATATTTAATATTAGTAAAACAAACAAATGGATTTTATTAACCATATACATAGTATTACAAAATTTTAAGTAAATTATTGTTCAAATCAAAGCAAGTAAAACCAGTGAGGGAGATGGGGTTGTCTTTAAAAAGTTGATATAAAAGTTTTTAGTCAAAAGGCAAAATATGTTAAACAAAACTAATTCCCAAAAAAATATATTTTGATTCAAGTTTAATTAATAGTTCCACTAGGACATTTCACAACCTTTTTCTCCTCAAATATTACATTTCAAATGCTTGAGTGACTGACAATAGGAACAATTAATATAAACTAAAACTAATGCTGCCCACATGAGTCAACCTCTTTTATTGTTTTTGGCAATTTTAGCACTCAAACTTTACAACCACTTTAGTTACTATACATTCCAAGTGCGACTAAGAAAAAGGTTATTATTAGAACAATAATACAGTATATATGTAATTAATTAAGTTATAAATATATAAAGAAAACAAGGGAATTATGAAGAATATATTTAATAAGTGGATTTATCATTAATAATATTGCTGGAGCTGTTACTAAAAAAAAGATTAATTTATTATGGTGTAATTATTAATTATATCTGTTGACACAAATGAAAATTGGTCACTTAGTCTACAAAATTTGGTAAGGCGTAATTTCATAATGTACATATAAACAATTAAACATGATGTAGTTTGCGAATATTTATCAAATTTTAAAAAAATTATGTATTCGAAATGGGAAGAACAATAATCGCCACACACATGCAAACTTCTCCTTAATCTTAACATTTTCATTGCAGTGTCTAAATGATGAAATTTGAGCTATCAAAGGAATGTAATTAACTAATAACAAGACTGTGTGAGGAGGATAAATAACATAATTAATGAAAATTTTCAAACTTTGCCGCAATTGATTAATAGTAATTATGGTCTTATTCTTTTAAGTGTTACGTTGACCTAAGTATCTATAACCCTTGACTCATCCACTAATTTTTTTTTTAGAACATGACAATGATATGCATGATTAGATTCACTTACCAATAAAATGCAAAATAACACTAAATTCGAAACAATGCTCTATTACAATATTACTCTTAACTTTATACTAGTACGTGTTTTGGCTTTGAAGGGAAAAGTTTCATGCATAAATATATAATTTAATATTATTATAACAGTTTTTAAGTTTAATAGAGTGACGTATTTGATGATGAGAAATGACTATAATTAAGGTTGAAAAAAAGTGTCTACGGTCACCCTCAATTTAAGGTGAAAAGATTGTGTTTCTCATTAAATTAGGACACGTAAAAGTACTTAAGTATGCGAGTTTGAACTTTGACAAAACAGAAAAATAAAGTGGATTATTGATTTTGTACTTAACATGCATGCATGGATGATCATTTATTTCGCCAAAAAATTGAAGTATATATGGTACATGGAGTAATTAATGTCTATGATTTAAAAAAAAAAAGGTAATTAATTAATCATACTGCTTAATTGCATGACATTTGATGTAAATACAAAGTACAAACTATCATCATTGTAAAACGTGTGGAAAAGAGTGAAATTATCATTTTTGGTTTCGAGGACATGACTGATCGTGTTTTGGATATTGATTTGGACTAGTTATAGCAAACTGAGATGGGAAATATATATATAGTTGCCTTGAAAACACTTATGGTAATTTTATTTTCTGTTTGTTACTCCTTTTGTTTTGTACTTACTAGTATTTTTAATTGATCTTGATTTGGACTAGTTATATAATAGCAAACTGAGACGGGAAATAGTTGTTTTGAAAACACTTATGGTAATTTTCTTTTTTGTTTTTTGTTACTGTACTTCTTTTTGTTTTTTGTACTTACTGTATTATTTTAAATTTTGTTGGGTAATTTTTATTGATGAAACAGGAACAAACATATTGGTACGAGGAAGCATACACAGGATTTTACGTACACATAAACACCAATTTCACAAATCAATCAATAACATTTCGACACGTTAAGTTTTTGTAACTATTCTCCACCTAATAACTTTAATGCGTGTCGTTATTTAATTGGTGATTCGAAATTAACACAATTGTACTTGCTACGTGTTCAACAATAAGACTTACACCTACCTAATGATGAGAAAAATGCTAGCTACATATATATAGTTTTATCTACTCTCTTAAATAAAAACAATATTATAAAACATATGCATATAATTTATCAGCTAAGTCAATTTCCGTAACTTGTACTTAAAATGTGGAATTTTTTTTCCCTTTTTAGTCTCACTGATAAGAACGTGGGAAAACGAATAGCACCACAAAAGTAAAAATAAAAATGTGTTCTCTATTATTTTAACAAAAAAAAAATAGTTATAATACATTATTGTGTGACATGGTTATTGTAAACCTTGCCGAGTAATATGAAATAGTGCATAATATACTCCACAATTACGAAGTGGTCACGTTTCAATTTTTTAGTTTTTACAGCCGGTTAAAGTTGAAATCACTCCCATGGCTAAAATATTACTTTCTACTGAATATTAAGGCCAAAATTGAGTTTTTATTTTTATTTTAACTGTTAATATAATTGGCTCACATGAAATTTGAGTAAAACTATGAGTAGCAATTTGTTGATTTATACAATAAAATAAAGATTATACGAGGTACAGTAAACTATAGTGTGGGATGTAGAATTAATTAATGATTCGGCAAACAAAAAAATATAGGAAAGAATATAAGATATAGTAAATAGTAATTAACAGTCAAAAAGTACAGTGAATTGACGGTTGATATTTGTTTGAAAGCCACACGAATTAAGACCAGATTTTCTCCTTTTTTTGGTGCACAGAGTGTGTTCCTATTAATAGCACAGATACACTGTTGTACCCTAATTCAATATTTTAGTCTTGTTTTGTTTTTTTCCCTTTTCCTTTTTTATTTATTTTATGAATTATAACTTTTTAAACGTGAATGACCGGTAACGCTATAGAGTCAGACTGTCTTAACCAGACTAAACAATCATTCATGTAATTTTTATAATTCTTTTTACATCACAACCAAAACAAAAATAAAATTCAAAATATAATACTTATAGAACCCTAATTGATACTACCCTAAACTTAAATATTAATTAAAAATATTTTAAAAAATTAATGATTTTAATATATTTTATTTGATGATTCAACAAAATAAAAACTCAAATATAATATTATAGAACCGTATTTGAGACTATATTAAAGTTAAATATTAATTAAAAATATTAAATATATGGCCGAATAGTAGACTATTAAATTTCAGGATGAAAATAAAATTCTAAATTCATATCGAGAACGGGTGTGTTAGACATATAATTGCCTGCTTGGTTGGTAATATCAAGTATACTTTTGAATTGTTCATTTGGTTGACACTTAAATTTATATACAAATTTGTGTTTTCAATGCAGAAAAAGTAAACATTATTCCCGTTCCAGTACTGTCAACTAATTTTCACTACTGCTAGCCAATACACTTGGTCAAGTTTTTACAGAACAAACCTACAAATAATAATAAGTTCATCAGTAAGTATACTTTTGGACCATCATTAAATAAAATTTCGTAATTATCATAAGATGCAACCAAACGAGACCGCCATACATGTAGATCCATTGATGCTTATGCTTTTATACATTTTACGGTCTGTTTAGATGATTTTAAGTGAAGGATTTTAGTTGGATTTTATTGTATTTTTTGCTACTATGTTACCCCTTCAAAAACGTCAGAATATTGGCTTATAAGTACTATTAAGATAGATAAACGCGCACTGTTATTTGGACATTGTGGTGACCAATTGATAAGTTCGACACCATATACAAGGTTACTCAATTCTCTGTATTTGACATAGAAGAAAAGCTACCCCCGAGTTCTATGCCGTTTAGAGAGGCAGAATCAAACGAAACAATTATACGAATGCTTTGTAGCCATACATGATACAACCAGTACTTCATTATTGCCAGTAGATGGTATCTACAAATTAAATAAAATGATACATTTTCTGCTGTAATACAAGAAACCAATTCATATGGTACAAACTCTATCCTTAATTAACATTCCTAAAATCTACACCAACACATTTACCGCTCTGTATCAAACAACATTCACATTTGCTGTTCTTAGAGTGATCTTATTTAATTTGCTCTAAACTTGACGAACACATAGCGCCAAAGCAGGGTCAAGCTTCAACTACCCATTCTAGACGACGATTGCCAGAGTTTTCATCTCTGCCCTGGATCAAACAAGTGCAATTTTTTTGGCCGTTACTACTAAATAAATGCAGATAAACAAAAAAAGAAGTAATGATTACTAAACTACAGTTTTCGTAAAAAAAACTTAAGGAGATAGAATATGAATATTTATGAAATTACTAACCTAGGGGTCTCTCGGGACAGAATGTGATTTCATAAACCATTCATAGAGCCAGCAATGTAAATGCACTTAAAGTGATATATACAGCTAGTTTTTGGGCCACTGTGGCCATCTTATATTAGCTGACCCCTTTCTCACATTTGTCGTAGAAGACTTTCCAGAAGCATCGTGCCACGTCATCTCCATCTGGCACGTAGAAAAGCAAATTTAAAGTTGCAACTAAACATTCGAAGATTTACTTCGGGTGTGTTTCCAGTCAGCAATTCCGTTTATATACCTTCTATGTATTTTTGTTTTCTATTTTTATAATAACGTTCCACGTATGCTGCTAGATGTACTATTTCTAGTTATGGTCATGTAAAGTAAATTTACAGAAGTAACAATAGTAAATGAGTGAATTACCTCCCCGACGACGACAGTGTCACCCTCCTTGACTCCAAGTTTAGTGAGAGATTTATACACGCCACACGCCTCAAGCACATGCTGGAACCTTCTATCAGAATCGAGATATCTGTTGAAAAACATACATGTTCCACATTAGCGACTCCTTATCAACTCAAATAGTAGCAAACAGTCAGAAAATGGATCGACAAGTATAAACTCTTCTTTTATTTTCAAAAAGAAGGATTGCTTAAAGGTTGCCAAGAACTGTGATGCAATATATTTTCGTTATTAATGGGAAATGTACCTCCAATTTGTCATTTGAACAAAACGTTCTAACCCGGGACCAATTACATTCCAAGTTTTAGTGCTAGGGTCATGAGATATTTGAAATTCATTGATAGGGGCTGCTCGCTGTTTCTTCACCATCTCAGCAACATGGTTCAAGTTCACCTGATCGTTCCAATCTGATCAAATTGCCATTGTTATCATATGTCAGCCAAAAAACAAAACAATAGATAAAAAGGTAAAGGTTTCAAAAGTCGCTATGTGGACGCAAAGCGGAGAGGTGGGGTCGGGGGGACTGAACAGGAAGCGATATTCTAACTTTTTTTCCTGTAATATCCTATGGCTTTTCTTCGTATGCAGTATACACAGAGAAACAATGTGTGGTTAGGTTAGGTACTTATTGCTAACTATTATAGGTTGGTAACTGGTGGTTGTACAATTGAAATCTAACAATATATCACTATCTAGGGTAATCGCCTGCATTTTAATAAGTTCAAGTATTTTTCAATTTTCAGAAGTAATATTATTACCAACCTTCTTCCTTCTTTTCTTCAAGTCCTTGCCTTACAAACTCATAAGCTGCAGAAATCACTTCATTCGTGCCCACCCTCGTTAACGCACTCATGCAATACGGTTCGATGCCGCGAGCTTGCATCGTCACTCTAAAAGATGCCCACCTCTCAGAAGCATCCGGAAGATCCATCTTGTTGTAGGCAACTAAAAAGGGCTTTTCAGAAAGTTCAGGATTAAACATTTCGAGCTCAAGACGGACCGCATCATACTCGTATTCTGGTTGCTCTGATGAGCCGTCCACAACATGCACCTAATTGACACATTGACATTTGTTAGCAATTGACAATCCTACAAAACCAAACGAGAGAAGAGATAAGAGAGTTAAAAATGAGACCTGGGCTCAAATAAGAGAAATAGAGGTTTAATTAGCTACATCCAGAGGACTAACAAACCCCTATATAATATAACTATTCAAATATAACAATTATAAAAGCAAACTACAACGACCCCAATTACAATGGATGCATGTCAACTGTCTAGACTAGGAACATAAGGACTACTACTAGTTTATGTAACACCTGAAATTAACATTACAAAGAAGGAAAAGAAAACCAAAATCCAGAACTACCACAGTTTTGAGGAAATTTTGTTTTGGGGGCCTACCCGACTATAATCAAAAGCTCACACATAATATTAAATATGGCAATATACTCTGTCAACTGTTAAAAAAAGTTTTAGACTTCATCGTGTTATAGGACTAAGATTAATTTAAGCTTTTCATAAATTTGATGGTGACAACCGGACAAGTCATCTTCCTGATATCTTAAACTGCATGCTCCATCTGACTAAATATACCCAACAACATTTAAGACTCAGATCAAATCCATTTTATTGAGGGGAAAATTACGGCATATTTGGAAAAGGGTCAAGTGATAACAACAAAATTTACGATTTCCACAATGTAAGACACCTATTTTTGTTCACTATAATGAGTAACTAACAGCTTAAGCTTACAATTTAGGTGAGATGGTAGCACATCATTAAATGTAGCAACAGGTAAGGTCCTGGGTTCAAGTCTCACCGTTTCCAAATTTAAATTCTCAATGGACTGTTGTCTAAAAATTATGCCACTGGCGAGGGGCTTATCCAACATAACAAAAATTATGACTGATCATCAGCCTAACTGCTTAAGCCAGAGAGCTAAGCTTTTGGGTGAGATGATAGCACAGCACTTAACAATAGTAAACTTAGTAATCCACAGAGTTTAAGCCAGAATAGAGACAAAATTAAAAAGATATTATGTTACCAGAGCTGAACATCTTTCGGTGTGGCGGAGAAATTCATGGCCCAGGCCAAAACCAAGATGGGCTCCTTCGAGTAAACCAGGGAGGTCTGCTACAACCATTGTAGCATCAAAATCAAATTTAACAACACCGAGATTTGGAAGTAAAGTTGTAAACGGATAATTTGCAATATTTGGCTCAGCAGCGCTAACAGCACTTAATAACGTGCTTTTCCCAGCATTTGGGACGCCAATTATTCCAACGTCTGCGACTAATTTCAACTCTAGCTCCAACCACCTGATCAACACCATAATGTTTTTCTAAATGAGCCCTTGTACAGATCTTACACGAAACATGAAGATTTTTACCCATAAAGTGTGCTTTCTAATTAAATTATTGAATTCTCTTGTAAATATGGAAAATAAAGTTTCAAGGTTGTTGGATACACATTGTCAGGCCAGGTGTCAAATCTAAATATATTTTGTATACTAACATAAAACCAATTTTGAGTTTTGCAAATTAACCTACTACATTAGCAAATAGTTATACCAACCTAAAGATATTTTCCCATTTTTTTACACTAGACAGAAAAACCAAAGATTGGATACTGAAATAGAAAATACTTTATATAAAAGTGTAACAAGAATAAAATATTATACGCCAGTGTATAATAAATTTAGTTCTGTACCTGGTCGGTAGCAGCGCCTATGTTTTTCTTTAGTTGGTACACTAAATGTAAGAAATTCCCCTGACACGTAATATTAATATACTATCTATAAAAAATCAACATCTGATGGTACGTTGGTGTACAAAATCGAAATCAATCGTAACAAAATGTAAATAACGAAAAGCAAGAAGAACTTAAAGACTTACATCTCTAGACCCTCCTCACCATTCTCGGCAATCTTCGGCACCTTATTCATCCCTGATTTGAAAGCAGCATTGCCCCTTCCTCCTCTGCCACCTGGCAACAACAAAGCCCTCTGCCCGGGATGCAACAGCTCCATCAACACTTCTCCTTCCTCTCCTTCTAGACTTGCTGAGACAAAGGCAAAGTTGAAGAATTATTTCCAGAAAAAAGATGGACGAAAAAGAAAACAATATATTTCTAAATATATATATCGATCAAAGTTTTGCTTTCATTAATTAATTATAAATATACGACAACGTTTAGTTAGTAACTCTCTGGAAAGTTGTGACTATTCAGAACTTGTTCAATAGCAGCGATAATCAATAAGCTGGATTTTTTGTGGTTGAGGAAAGAGGTTTAATCATCCAGCTTAAAGCATCTAGCTAGTTTAGACCCAAAGCCAAGAACATCTCAGAATTTAAGCTGGTCAACCAAATGTAGCTCAATTTTTAAGCTAAAAATCTGAGCTTGAAAGCTGCAACCAAACAAAGCTTTAGAAAAAAACGAGCAGCATTTGAGCTTGCCAATATGTAGGGGCATGCATATTTTTAAAGGTACTTCAAACTTTGCTTTATGAATAAATTTAAAGATGGTAATATTGTTGCCATCTCCCGTTTCTCTCTCTCTCTCTTTCTCGCCTCCTCTTATTTTTACATTACCCGCCTCTCTAATAACCGTTCCCGGCGCGACCTTCACAACCACGTCCTCTCCCTTTGCCCCATTCTGCTTCTTCCCCTGCCCATGTGACCCTCTCCCTGCCCGAAAATGAATGGTTTGACGAAAAGGTAATAGAGAATTCATCGACCCGTCGACTTCTACAAACACATTTCCGCCTCTCCCTCCGTCGCCGCCCGACGGGCCACCCATTGGAACGTATTTCTCTCTTCGAAAAGCCACCACTCCGCTCCCTCCGTCTCCGGCCTTGATAAATATTTTTGCCCTGTTAATAAAGTTAATCAAGAAAAGTTCCAATTTTGAAATTGTAAAACCCATCACTTTCATATAAGCCTGCTACCATGCCTACAAGACAATATTCTTTCATTTTCTGTTTATTCGTTTTCAATATTTAAAGATTGTACATGAAACATTATAAGGAAACTAACATAAAATCGCTTAAGTTCAAAGAAATGCTACACATCAATACAAAAACGCATCAATGATGATAATGTAATTATCTGTACAATTTCTGCATATTTGAGACTTTAAATGGGAGTGTTTCCTTAAATATACTCCAGCTAGTTTATCTGAGACTCATTAACAAGGGTGATATCCAGCTTAAAACTTCTAGTATAAACAGACCAGGGAACCATAATAACTCAGTTTTTTAAGCCATTCAACAACCGCATTCCAAAAAGAAACACCAATAAGCTGATCTTAAAAAATGGAACCCAAGAGAAATATATCTATATGCAAAGACCTGGTTAAGTTGCACTTTAAAGCTCATTCGTGTTTGCTTAAAAGCTGGAGTGTGCCTGTCATTCTAGCTTAACATCTGAGCTTTTTATTATTTTGGCCTGGAAAAGCTAGAACCTTAAGCTATAGATGAATCCATCTTTTTCCTCAACTTCAGCTAAATCCAGATTGTTGTTTAAAAGCTACAACCAGAAAAGGCAAATTCTGTACTCCAGCTGAGCATTACAAGTATGTTGGCCTGAAAAGCTATAACCTTTACGTGGACGCGCGTTTTTTCACAACTTCAGCTTATTTCCAGAAGCTGCAACCAAACAAAGGCCATATTTTGTAGAACTATGTAAGTAATACTTTTGCAGTTGGAACCTGTCAAAGCACCTGAGTTACCCGTAAATTGGTTGTCTAATTTAACACCTAGCGGTACTAGTGTGTATTGAACTGAAAAAAGAGCTAGAACCTATTAAGTGGACCTACGCATCTTTGTTCTCAACTTCAGCCAAATCAAACCTGCTAAATTCTGCATTCCAGCTATTTTGCTTAAAATCTGGAGCGTATATCGCATTTTAGCTTAACATCTGAGCTCTTTAGTCTTTTACCCAGACAAAAGCTACAACCTTTAAGTAGACGCATCCACCTTTTTTTCTCAACTTCACCTAGTCCAGTTTATACATCTTAAAACCCACAACCAAACAAGGCCTAAAAATCGTACTACTACGTGTGCAAGCTTTTTCAGCTTAACATCAGAGTTTTGCTAGTGGTAATATTTTAGCCTGAAATAGCTAAAAGAAGAACCCATCCTTTTTTTTTCTTAACTTCACCCTAATCCAGCTTATTATTCGTAAATTCTACAACCAAACAAGAGTATAACATTTACTACAACTACAACTACATACAATATGTAATATATATATAGGGGGAGGATATATGGACACCATAAAAAACACCCAAATGGACACTTTTTTGTAAAAACGCTCTGAATCAAGATTTGGCTAATGCAAATCTCCACGTTTCCACAACGTGAACACAAATATGCGTCTTTTTTTTTTTTTCTGAGATGTATAATGACATGTTTTGAATTTTTAAATTTTACCATAATTTCGAAAACATGTCCTGAAAGAGCTAAAAGAAGAACTTATCCTTTTTCTCCCCTCAACCTCACCCTAATCCAGCTTATTATTCGTAAAATCCACAACCAAACAAGAGCATAACATTTACTACAACTACATACAATATGTAATATATATATATATATATATATATATATATATATATAGTTTGATTAAAATCAACCCCACCCCAGGAGAGAAACTAGTATTAGGCTAAAAGCGACTCCAACACCCCTCATATGGAGAAAAAAACAGATCTTTTACAACGTATCCTGATTTTCTTTTTATCGATTTTAGCCTTTCACCACTCTATAATTACCACACAAAAAAAATATAGTTTCGCCATTGCCCCTCCCATTCTCCCATGCTATGAAACCTTTCTTACTCGTATGTAATGTTTCTGTAGTTACTGGTATTTTAGTACTAAACTGTCAAAAGTTACGAACGAATAACCCAACGAAACAAGGTCATTAATCTTCACTACGCACATCTCTACTAACCTATCGAAGCACCTCATGACAGCTGGCAACCCTTTCTCCTTCTCCTTCACCTCCTCTCCCTCCTCATCCTCCATTCCCGATTCCGCCACGTCACCCTCATCCTCATCCTCAATCTCATCCTCATCGGCCTCGGCCTCAAAAAGCTCGTATTTACCCAAATCAAACCCTAACACACTCTTCCTATCCTTATTAGCCACAACATGAGCTCTATTATCTGTCTTATTAGCAGCGATTAACGAGTCGGAGAGCTTAACGACAGAGACGTTGAGAGAGGAAGAACAATCGTCGTCTTCGGATAAACGAGGAGGGAGACGTGTGTAGGAAGTGGCTTCTCCGCCAGCTGAGGAGGAGGAGAAGGAAAAGGAGAGGTCGGTAGCGGGGACGATGGGACGGGGTTTCGGGTTGGGTTTTGGGGAAGGTTTAGCCTTGTGGTGTGGCCGAGATACGCACATCGGAGTTAACAACGAGTATATTGAAGAATACGCCATTTTTGTTACTTTTATATATTTAATATATATTTATGTATATATATATATATGTATATATATATATATAGAGAGAGAGAGAGAGAGAGAGAAGCTGTGTGTTTCCTGGATAAGCTGAGTAGGGCTGGGTCACTTTTTGGCGAAACCGAAACCGAAACCGAAACCGAGCATATTTTTTGGTTCGGTTTTTTTCGGTCCAGTTTCGGTTTTTTTCGGTTTTATTTTTGATTTTTCGGTCTTTTTCGGGTTTTTTCGGTCTTTTTCGGTTTTACTGAAAACCGAAACCGACCCGAAATTTTTTCGGTTCTTCGGATTCGGTATTTTTCGATTTTTTTCGGTTCGGTTATCGGTTCAGTTCGGTTTTTTCGGTTTTTCGCCCGGCCCTGAAGCTGAGAGCCTGAAAATTATTTGGAAAATAAGCGTTTATCTAAATTCTAAATTGGAATAATCCATATTTGAGGTTTCACAAGGGGTTTATTTACATGAATACTAATAAAATTTAGATACTCGTCATGATATAAATTTGGTAATGTATTTTATTTTGAATATAATATTTAGATTTTGTATAATTTATTATAATCATACCGTTTAAAACGAATTATTAATTAATTTAGCCTACATCCGTAATTAGGAAATTATAATGAGAAAATTTGTTAATTAATTAGATTAGGTACATTAGTAATTATTAAAATAGAGTGAGGGTATTTTTAAAAAAAATGGATAAAATTTATCAGCCTCAACTTTTCTTTTGTTTGCTTATATTAATAGTACATATTGGACTATTAATTGTATTTTTCTACCATTATCATTGTCGCATTTTTATTTTTTTTTATATAAAGCATCAGTATCGCACTTTTACATATACAGTACTTTTAAAATTTATTTTTGAATTTTTAAACTCGCCATGTATTTACAACCCCCTATATAAGAAAAGACTACATTTAATGTAAAGAATTTTTAAAACAATTTTAAAACGATGAGTCTGGCAACCCTGTAATAATACAATAGTGTTTTGCGACCTTGTAATATTAATATAGGCTTCATCCCCGTTTGTGACTGAGCTTCACTCTTTCCTTACTTCACCAAGAGTCCGATATATCAGGTATGATTACCAGTAATCGGATGCTTGTGACACATCAATGGCAATTTTATGAGGTCTCGGGTCTGGATGAAAGTTGCAATGCTCGTACAACTTGTTCATTTCTTTTTCACTTTCTGTATGTAATTTTCTGCTTTCGCTCTTGCAGTGGGTTATACGACTGCATAACTAGTATATTCCAAGTGCTTTGATTCATTCCAGGCCAAATAAAGTCATTTATGGCTAATATTTATAGTCGTATCTGACTTGAGTTAACCACAAATAAGAAATCCATGTTCTAAGAAAATTATGATATTCGGTTTTGATTAACATTGACACCTTCAATGCTCTTAAAGCTGAAAATATCTAGAGATTTAGTTTCTCAGTTGCTTACATATCAAGAGCTAGGGAGCTTCATCGTAATCAACAACTCACTTCGAAAATACAAATTATTAGAAACCTAATATCACCTAACATTAGATTCAACTCGTGCAAATATGCAATAATCCATTTCCAAACATATCACAATATGCTTACAATGCCTCAGCAATTTAGGCAAAACTTGGTCCATACAGCCGACGCAAGCAATTGCCTTGTGAGGGGGTCTGGAAAAAACCTCGTTCTTATATACTCATAAATAAAGAGCAAAATACTCCTATTAATTAAGAGCACCTGAATTGTCGAGGTTGCCTTGTTCATTTTTGGTAACTTTCCGGCGATGCGGATGAAAATCCCAAAACCCCTGTGTAGCTATGATATTCTCATCTGTCCCCAATGAAGATGGTTTTAAACCCAAGAACTCAAGTACACGAACTAAACCGTGTAGTATCTTCAAATTCGATAACGGGACAAAGATATGGAAGAACATATATTCCCTTTCTAAACTAGCTCTCTCCTCTTTCTGTATTCAACTAGAGTGTCGTACGTCTCCATGTTAAATGGACTTCCGGCGAAACATCTACAGAATAGTACAGGTATACAAAAATAGCTAATTAAAACGGAGGCAAAAAAAAACACCACAACTATTTTGACAAAGCATTTAACGAATGCATATACTAGCGAAAAGTTTAAACCAGTATACATCGAAAGCAACACAATTTATTATACCTGAGTTCGTGCCAGAATGTATTGGTTAGTTCATGTAGAAAGGGCCGCAAAGGCTCAAGAAAATTGTCCTCAGGAGAAGATTGATTAGGAGGGGACTCCAAACTTGAGATAAAAAGAGAGGAAATGACGTGCACGATGATAGATGGATCTGGGTCCCCGAGTATTGCCTCGAGTTCTCTTCGAATCCATGGCTCTATTCTTCTTACTATCCTCTCTTTGACCATATTGTTTACTGTTGTGTTCTGCTAACAAAAAGGAGGAAAATCAACCGTCTTTTCACACTGAATAAAACACGCAGAAAGCATAACACGGTTATGCTGTTCTTCTCAAAAGTAGCCATATTCAAGCAAGTTGCAAGCCATATCCTATTCCAGGTTCATATACTATCAATCAATAAAAAGGTGTTTTCTAAGAGGATAGGACAGTTTATACAGGGTAATAACAATAAATTTGAAACTAATCAAGCTAACAGAAGTTTCGAGCAGAGCGAATTTCTTGAATCGCTTTAAACTACTTTTCTTGTTTAGAACATAAGCCAATATTCATTATCCAACATGTACTAATCCCTTCATAATACGTGGTTACGCATTTTCTAGAAACAGTAACTGACCAGAAAAATGCTCTCAAACGAGCTTAATAAATATGAAGCACACTTCAACTTAGTTTTAGGGCATAGCTACATGGTTTCGAGCTTTTTCTTAATCCCTCTCACCATTCAACATACAAAATGGATTTCTTGCAAAAAGCAAATGGAAAAAAACATATAATTATTCAACTTGCGAATTATAAGCAACTTGGGTTTGGCTAACATACCGTCAAAAGGTTGCCGTGAGAAAAGTGAGGAACTGCATGTAGTCTTTGTTCGTAAATGCTGCAAGGTCAAGTTTCAAGTTACAAAAACTAAATACAGAATTTGAAGGAGCATTATCGCGGTTAATTATCATATATTTCGGAATGATGCAAATAACACCTTGAGCGCCACCGTAGAATTCTCTGAGCAACATCATCAGAAGACTCTGGTCCTGGCTTTCCAAACCACCTACGTCGCGGTAATGGCCTTGATCGCCGATTAGAACAACTAAATTCCTCCCTTGATCGTCTGACGACCCTATATTTGCAAAATATACACAATCAATGAATGGAAATCAAAACTAGATCAGACCTAAATATCCAAAGAAAGTTAATTTACCTCAAAAAACTCAGGAAAAATGCAACTGAACAAGGCCTTAATCTTGAGAAATTCAGCATATCAAGCCTAAGATTAAGACCATCGTAGGGAGATAGTGAATAGAGCTTAGTTAAACAATACACTAACATTCTCATAGATTAAGAATTATATTGAGACTAAGATTATAAATAATTGAAGTTAATTTGGATAACAAACTTATTTCCTTGCAATAATACTTAGAGCCTGTTTAAAAAAAATGGATAACAAACAAGCGCCACAATTTTTAAAACATCTTCACAGAAACCTGTCTAATTCTTTACAATTATACATGATTACTCTAACCTAGCTTGTGACCAGTTCTTAGCAGCTGAATTTATCTAAGCATTTGTTTACCAACTACTTTTTTTTCCTTAGCAAGTTGATACCAAACAAAAAAAAAAACCTAATCTCAGCTGAATTCATACAAATTAACACTATTCACAGATGCAATAAAGAATCCATATACAATTGAGCTTGATCGATCAACACACGTGGGTAACTATAAAGCATTGCTCTAACCTACCTTCAAACATATTACAGACAAGTAGTTCTCAGCATAGTTGGCACAAGTAGAAACAAACGGACACATGTGGATATGTGCACCACTCTTTACACATATCCACACACAGATAATATGTGTGCGTAAGTGTAAGTAGCGGCGGTGCACATAACATTATTTGTTAAATAATACTAGGATGTATTAAACAGAAGCAGGAAAATGAAAAAAAATAATTAAAAAAAAAATTCTAAAATTTACACGTTAAATAGGAGGAAGCAGGAAACAAGAAGCTAAATAGGAGGAAGCAGGAAACAAGAAGCGTGAAACGCGGTTTTTCAAATGGGAAACAAGTTTATCGGTAGCTACTACTCCGTTTGGTAACAGTTTTTTTTTTGGCTTTTTTAGATTTTTATTTTAAAAATCACTAGGTGTTTGGACAGATTACTTAGCTTTTATAAAAGCAATTTTTTAGGCTAAAAAGTCTAAAGAATCCAAAATCTGGATTTTCGCTAAATTTTTAAAGAAGATTTTTCCAATCTGATTTTGACTAGAAAATCTGTTGCCAAACGGAACCTATGGTTATTATCATTTGAATTTTATATAATTAACATTAAGTGGCCATTATTAAAAAATAAGAAAGCTTTTTATTATATAAATCCACCTATGCAGAGCAAGGGAGCGATTCGTCCTCCTCCTCCTCCTCGCCCCTTCTCTCTCCTCTTCTTCGGTTGGCAATAACCACCTCTGTAAAAACGTTCTAGAACCCAAGTCGATATTGTAAAACCATCCTTTAAAGCGGGCGTTACAAAGCGGACAAATCCATTAAAAACCGGTCCATTTTTCGATGCAGGTTAAGCAGTCATATACAAAGCGGACACATTTGTATGCAAACGACCAGTCATATAGGGTGACTGTTCCCTAGTAATTCCCATAAATAACTGTCTTATTCTGTAATTATAACTTATAAGAGTAGCTAAACGCAATTACTAACGTAGTCCACAACTGTCTAAACTAATTACAAATCAATACATAAGATCACAGAACTAACAAATACTCCAATTTATACTATCATAACAATTTTCACATAAATGGATAGAAAATATCAAAAATATTACAAAAAACACAAATCCAGGCTATTAATTGGAAAAAGTAAGAATGTAAGACAAGTAATAATACAAAGCTACAAAATTGCTAAAAACCCAGTTTATCGGTAACGCATATTAATAGTAGCAAAAATATTGAGTAGAAATAAAATAGCGGTTCCAACCAATAATAAATAGTGTTTTAGTTAACTATTTTTTTTTAATTTATGGTATGCCCATTAATATTTTAATGAGTTTTATTGGTTATATCGAATATTTAATACTCCCCTCGGTTCCCAATTAATTGTCCACTACGAAAATACGTGCAATTTTGACCCTACAATAACTTGTATCAAAATTGTCGGAATAAAAATTTTCAAAAGTTAATCATATAGTTCAAACATTAAATTATATGATTTAGTTTTGAAAATTTTCATTTTGACAATTTTGATACATGTTATAAACTGGTCAAAATTACACGTAATTTCGCAGAGTACAATTAATCGAAAACGGAAGGAGTATGAATAGTAAGTGGAGGGGACCCCCTTTTGTGCAATCAGTGTGTTTGACTGCACATTGTACCGTTAATTCGTGAACCGTTTGATTACTTTAGATTAGATCTGAACCCTAGGATCTAAAACCCTATTACAAAAAAAAAACTTAAATTACTATTCTACCCTTAAATCTTACTGTCTAAAGTAAACGATTCAACGGTCGTACATGTAGAACGACACAAAAGAAAAACCCGTAAGGGAGAGTAGTAACTAAGGGAAGCAGAGTATCTGACTCTGAGTCAGGGTTACTTTGCTTCCCACAGCCATTGGATCTGCTACAGTTTAAATTTAATAACAGAGGAAGCAGAGTAACCCTGACTCAGAGTCAGATACTCTGCTTCCGTAACTAAGACTAATATATTATAAAAAAACAATAAAAAAAATTTATAATACAATACAAACCTACCTATGTAAAGCAAGGGGAGGCCTCGGCCTCGGCCTCGGCCGTGGCGGCCTCGCTACTTGGGGAAATAAACGCTTTTGTAAAAACGTAGTAGAAGCCAAGTCGATATTAAAAAACCATCCTTGGAATTCAGAGTTACAAAGCGGGCAAATGTGTTTAAAACCGGTCCATTTTTGGATACAAGTAAAGCAGAAAGCGTGTAGGCACGGGTTGAGAACCGCAACATTCGGGATCGGTATTGTAGAGAGGCAAATAGAGCATGTTTTGGATTCGATAGCTGGTTTTAGATGGTTCGTTACGAATCTGTTATGTCGCCCACTCATTATTATTATTATTATTATTATTACCTATTAATTTACCGTGATTGATGAGAGAGAGAGAGAGAGAAACGTGGGGACAAATAAGGGGGTTTTTTTTTCATTACTAAATATTAGTCATAAATATAAAATAGCCGGGATTCGCAATCACACCTGCCACGTGGCAATTTTGCTTTTTTTTTTTCTTTTTCGTTTTATTCTTTGTATGCTGCTGTGTTTTTTTTACCCAAAAAACTCCTCCAATTTTACTAAAGAAAAAGTCTGATCATCAACCATCAAACTTTCATATATCAAATTAATATATTTTTTTATTAAATCAACGTCACTCTACCACTACAATTTTACCCAAAAAAAAAAACCTCTGCCAATTTATCAAAATAAAACCCCTCAATTTTACAAAAAATAAACTCTAACCATAAACCAACAAACTATTTCCTATATAAAATTATTAAGATCATTCTATAAGTCAAATCAACGTCGCTCTACCATTACAATACATCTTATTTTCCACACATTCATATTCCAAACAAAATCAACATCTGTATTCTTGTTTTATAAGTAAAAAATTATATTACTTTTTACATACCATTGTTAATTTATTATATTTATTTTTTCGATATTAGTAATTTTTTAAGAAAATATCAACTTTATCTGTCGAGATCGAATTTATGTCGTTACGTATCGCACACGCAATACGTGAGCCACGATTACTACGATTGTTATATGCACATTAATTCGTTTTCTGATTTTGAAAATTTCGGGTTCTTATAATTTGTGTTTTTTTTATTTGATGCATTAATTTGGGTGTCTTAGTTGTACAATTAGTGTAAAGATTCAAACAAATGTTATTCTCTTTAGATCAATTACCAAATTTTGTTACCTTATACCCTTGAAATTGGGTCACTTCTAGTGATAGGCCACCAAGTTTATATGATTTTATCTGTTCACTACTTGCCAATTCACCAGTGTTAGGAATATAAGATGTAAGAAGATAGATAATGTCGGGTTTATCGATTCAAAATGCCACATAAAGTGAAGAAGTACGGAAAAAACAACAAATAACGAGACTTATTAGAAATGTCAAGAATTTGTCCAAATGCAGATGTGTCTTTAGTCGGTTGGACAATCAAACTACAAAAGACACCCGACAGACTATCCCCATCTAGTAGAAATAAGTTCACTTGGACTTGTATATGTACTTGTCTAACCGATTCAAGACAGTGTTACATTTCTGCATACACAAAAAGGTGCAAGAACGACTACTATTGTCGACTAACGGCACATAATGCCTACAAGAATGTACAAAATAGTAGGGGCATGCCTGTCAATTTGCAATATTACACATGGAAAGGTTTCCTCGGGGTTGGAGCTCGGCTCTCTATAGATTGCAGCCTTTGCTTGAGGTGGTAAACTTCCATCTGCACATATATAAGAAAAACAGACTGTAAGCCATAACTTTAAGTACTTATAACTAATGTTTTATTCCTCGATTAGGATCTGAAATTCATGGATTACGTAAATTATTTCAGGTAGACTGCATAGCCTTTGTATGAAAAGATGAACCGTAAAACTAGTTCAGTGTACAACCAGTGGTTTTAGATGATTGTGCAGAGTCAGATAATAATTCAAACAGAGAATTTTCTAATCCTTTTTAAAGGAAACTACAAATTCCCACTGTAAGTTCGAATTAAAGAGCTTGTTTATTTTCAACTTTTAATTTTGACTTTTTCCTTTATTGCTTAAAATTATGTTGCCTAGTTTGGTCATTTTAAAACCTGTGCTTCCATTTCTGGCTTGAAAATTATCTTTTTACAGCTGCAAATAAGCCAGCCTATTTTCTTCAAAACCGACAATCAAACAAGTCCTGAGAAATTCTTCTAATTGAGGAACCTCAGTATGTGTGATAATTGGTCCAGGAGATGACTAGAAAAGATGACAATAATCTCACAACGAGCCACAATGGCACTACAACAACCCAATTATCAGCTCACACGAGGCTTTATGGTGCAGATCTTCAGATTCATAGTCTAAATTTATAAAGAGATTGAATAAAATAGCCATTTCTACCTGCAGTTGAAAAACTCTTCCATGTTCTGCTGATAGTACTCCTCTGGTTGAATGCAATTCCTACAATAATGTAGGATATAACTTCGCGGTTAGAGTGAGTTCACCTTTTATGAAACATTGGAAAAAAATTACAGCAGCTGTGAAGATCAGCTTAATTTCGTATTTGCATATAAGATGCAGTACAATCCTTAACTAGCTTTTAAGCTGATATTTTCCATGGTTTGCCACTTTGCAAGAAAAGCCTATAAGTTGTAAATTTTAGATGGATCTAACTTAACTTCAAACGAGCGCTTATTTTCTTACAAGTTGCATTCGCAAGGGGACTTGTTTGCCGAAATTAGAGTTTGGGCTAATTTTCATTTGGTTATCCAACTTTTTCAGTGTTTTTTTATTATTTTCCCGAAAATGGCAGAAGTTTTGAGCTATGGATGAATCCAGTCTCAACTTAAAATAAGCCAGCTTATTTGCTTACAAGTTATAGCCAAAAGAGCCAATAAACATTGTGAAATGTTTATCTGGATTTCGGTTGTACCTTTTATAAAAAAATAAATTAGGTTTAGACCAACAAACAGTTGAATATTCTAGCTCCAGTTGTCAACTTTTACTGAAACAGAAAAGATACGGGATCAAAAGCTGAAGAACCAATTACTAGTCAGCTGGAAAGCTAAAAAAGCAAAGAAGTTAAACATATAAGATATGCCCAACAAGTCCTTAGCCAACTAGAACAGTACCTTTTGAGTATCATCCAAAACCGCCTTGAGAAAAGCCACATCATGCTCAAGCCTAACATTATCCGAATGAACGATATTGGAAAGGTCATTAGCCTCTTCTTGTGCCAGCTCAAATCCTTCAAGCTTCTCTCTCATCATTTCCATCTCCTTCATTGTATCCGCAAGTTTCTTCTCCATCTCTTGTTTACTTTTAACAACACATGTTAAACTCTTCTCTGCAGCTTCACGGGTAGCCGATGATTCTGCCAGCTGTCCTTCCAAAATTGCATTTTTTTTCAACAAGGTGGCGATTTTTGTTTCGTACAAGCGGTATATGCTTGAATGAGCTGATGATGCTGATCTGGCGTCACTTTCTAGAACAATTATATCATCGTTATTGAAAGGAATACTTTCGGTTTCTGTTTGATCATGGGTGGTAGAATTATCGGATTCAGGAACAGAATATGGCTCGTCTTCACTCTCTTTCCCTCTCTTACTGTTGGTTTGAGTTCCGGTAACCTTGTGAATTATTTTATCATCCGATACCTGGAAAAATAAAAATTGTTATGGCTGGTGAAGAATGTCATATTAATAGTAGAATTTAAGTTCTTGTTTGGTTTCGTTGGCCCACTTATTTGTGTACGTTATCATTCTCAATTTTCCTAGTACGAGTCTTTTTAGGACTTCTTAAATCAATATCATTTAATGTTATTTAGAGTTTGCTTTTGAGGAAGCTACAGAAATTGTAGGTTCCCACATTTGTGGGTTTTTTAGGAATATTTCATTAGTATACTAATAAGTAAGAAAATTATCATTTTTCACACCGACCAAAAAGTACAATTTTGAACTTACAAAAATATGCAACCAAATGAAGAAATAGAATGAGCTATAGTACCTGGGACGAGCTTTCACTTTCGGAAATCTTCCCCATCTTCGTAATATCTTCGTCATTGTGAAACTGTTTTCGAAGCGAAGTATTACCTGAACTCGGATAAGGGTCGCCCATTAACGAATCCGACAGAGATCTCCTACCAGAGCCATGGTGCTCATTAGCAGAGATTATTTTTTGTTTCGAAATATTATTACTATTAATATTAACTGGCCCAGGAAAAGTGGTGTTATTTAGTTGGGTGGCTATTCCTGCCGATGATAATAAAGTTTTACTAATTGTGAGTCGTTGGCTTATAAATGATTCATCCTGTTCGATCATTAGAGCTTCAACCTGCATATATTGGAAACGAGTAGGAGCGATTATTTTGATTGTAAGAAATAGGCCATGATATAAAGGCAAAACAATCCATAGGGGATTACAGAACTTATTGAGTAAATAAATTGTTTTTCATATCCTAAAATTATAACTTGGAAAATTATCCAACCAAGGGTTTTACAATAACCCCCTTATTATTTTACATATCCATTAAGTAAAATAGTTCAAATTTCCAAGTATATGTCTCTAAGTATAAAGTTAGAACAAATACATGCTTTATATATTCTTTTTGTACACTCAATACACTAGAAGAAAACAAACGAATATACTTCGAAGCAAAATCTCAATGGAGTCTTGTTCACATAAAAGCAACATACTTCATAATTCTTTTAACGATCAAGAGACACGAGAATGAAATTTGGTATTGGGAACCGACTCTCCGAACTCGACCCTTGGACTAAATTAAAGAACATATGTCGGTTTTGTTACAGTTTCTGCCTTTGATTTTTTTGCATAAGAAAAACTCGTTAGGTAAAAGATTACAGTTTCAATTTTTAAACAAGCTAGGTAGTAATGACCAGATTTTGAAAATCTTTAGGGACAACTTTTGGTTTTGGCTTTTGCACTGTTTTGATTGTACCCGTTAAAAACTCAAAAGAACCCTCAAGTGAAACATCATTGAAATTAGACCAAGTATCCTTTCTTCTTAGTTAGCATCCCCATTAACTTTTCCGAAATCATTTCTTGAAACTAACTTTAAAAAAGAAAACGGGAACTCTATTTCATTGGGTCTGTTTGACAACGGATTATTTGATCAAAAATAAGATTTAAAAAATCTGTTTCAAAAATCCAAACAAAATCCAGGTTTTTTATTTCAGGATATTTTTAGCTTTTTTAGGCTAAAATCTACTTTTCAAAAGCTAAATAATCTGACTGTCCAAACGCCCACAGATTTTTAAAATCTAAAATCCAAAAATCAGCTTAAAAAAATCTGTTGCCAAACGGATCCTTTATATTTTTACCTCGTTTGAAGTTTCCTTCTTTGATCCTCCAAATGCAACAAGATAATTCCTTTCCTTGTGGTGCACTAGCACGAGACTGAATCCCTGCGACACAACCGATTAACAATGTTTGTAAAATTATTTGTAACCCAATTCTATGGCACAGCACGAGTGCACAGCCACCACATATATAAGATATCTAACACCTTCTGAGGAAATTCTCCACTTTTCAATTAGGCCTAGTTACTAATTCGAGGGTTAAAATTTCGGTAGGTGGGCAAAAGCAAGCAATTTCTTCAAATTCTTAAGCGTGTTCTGTCCTGCTAAAAAGAATCATTATTAAATACAAGAACAAACTAAACCTTGTTTGTGGTGATAGAAGATGGGGGATAGCAAAGAGTAACAGACCATTCGTGTTTCAAAACATCGAATATCATCGTTTCGGCATGTCCTGGAAATTTTTTAAACAGAAGACGGTAAGTAACCACAAGTTTGTCCTCATGACTCTGTTACCTTTATTTTTTAATAACAAAACATAACATTGTGTGACCAAATCAGATGAGAGATGCTCTGTACTATCCGATGAGAGTCTGATATAAGGTGCATTAGATATACTTGGTCACACAAGTGTGACATAATACCTTATGTTCCAATCTTGGGTTGTACTAGTAGAAACGCGCAAACTTGTTTCCCACTTGTGCTTCAGTTTTTAAAAAAAAAACAATTTTACAAATTTATAATTTTCTATCAGATAAGGATAACATACTTTTTTTCCTGCTTCCACCTCCGACAATATACCATTTAGTGCCACATAGGACCCCACAGCAGCCAGCCCTAGGTGATGGATGGAAGCCTCGAATCCTAATTCTTGACCATATCATCTAGAGAGAAAAAATGTGCGTTAAACACAACATCAACCAAATAGATTTTGGGATGCAAAATATGAACTTTAGAGAGATTAACACACCTTCTCAAAATCAAGCGAGTATAAGTCATTCAAGGTCCGAGACTTAGAAGTTCCTCCAAATATTAAAAGGGTTTTATCGTCATAAAGAGTAGCCACATGGTTTGATCTAGGTGAGGGTCCTGGTCCTCTGCAACATATATGACGAGAAGAACAAGAATAATAGTTTTTAGACTGACTGCTTGAGTACCACAAATCTAATATAGAATCTCACAATTAGTTGTTGGACTTAATTCTCAACTACTAGAAAAAACCTGCTCCCGATTAGTTGTATCTTTAATGGGCATAGTTTTCAATAAACTGATTTTTAACATATTGTCAATACAAAATTTTCACTTTTAGTGGGCATGCCCTTCAGTAAACTATGCTTGTGTATATTGTTCAATAACCTTATTTAACTTTTGATGGGCTTACCACTTCAATATGTTGATATTAAACATACCAACACTTGCAGTTAAATAAAATAATTAACTGGCAATGCGAAAGTTCCCACTTCATGGAAAATAAGCCCAAAATTAAACAATTTATATAAATTTCCTGAAGAATAAACTAAAGAGCAAGGTCTGAAACTTAGAAAAGTAAAACCTCGGTATTAAACTTAGATATATAAAAGGTGCAATATTGGAAAGATCGCATACGTGCAATGAAGAGGGAGCCACGTTAAAGACTTAAGATCAAACATATGCAGATCATGAAGTTTCCTCTTTTTTGAATCTTCACCACCAAAAAGGATCAATGCAGAATTTGCCTTAACAACAGTGTGACCACTCCGTGCCACCTGGAAATAATATTAGCCTGGGATCAAAAAAATTGTTTCCCTCAAGGGATCTCATTAAATAGTGCTTCATTAACAAGGAATTAGCCTCTTCTTTGGAATTTCGGAGGGAGAAATATCATGTTGACATACATTAGAAAAATACATACAGGCCTGAAAAGTACCAAGTTCACAACAGAACCCACAATATATATCACAAATTCTAGGTACATGCCTAATGGAGATTGGGGCCCATGTTTTATTTTTTTCTCAAAAAGAAACCTTGAATAGTTGAAGCTTTTAAGGTCTTTTTTTTTTTGCTTCTTCCCTTAAAACCTTGAGTGCATTAGGTTGATCACCTTAAGCTTTTCTGCTTTCTGGTCTGAAAAGGCTAGAGATTTTAAGCTTGACGAAGCCATCTTATTCTCAAACTCATAAAAAACAGCTAATTTACTTTCAGCTTCGAGCGTACAAGGCCTGGCCCTATAGAGTCTAGGTGAAGTGTTGTGACAAATTATGGCTGTTAAGGTCAAAAGAAAATACCGGTATATCTCCCTTCGCTTCCATAAGGGACCAGCACTCTGATTCTATATCAAATGCCCAGACTGCAACATTATTCAAATTTTTGAGATTATTACAGAGAACAAATAGAGTTTGCAAAGATTAAGAATAGAAATTTTATGCAACATGGAGTGCAACCTGATATTTTGTCATTTGTTGGCTCAGTCTTCCCTCCTATTAAAAGCACCTTTTTACCGCATGAAACCTGATAAAATAGCGATAAACAGAACGTTCATTTTTGGGCATAACATATGAGGTTAGGTAATCATCATTCAAGTTGTAAAACACCAGTATTAAAGATTAGAAACTTAGTTATTTTTTATCAAAATAAAGTAATAAATTAGACACTTGGATTCCGAATTTAAGCGAGTAAGGAATGGGAAGAGAATTGTTATGCCACATGGTCATACCAGAGTATAATTATAATAACAACAACATACATATACTAATTTCCCCCAAAAAAATAAATAAATAATACCAGACTATGACCCTTGCACGCAGGGATCTTTAAAGGGAGACTGGTTGGTGAAAGGTAAAGCTTCGATGAAGCCGTGGTCCATGAAACTCTGTCAAAGTTGAGGACCTGAAAGGAAAAATGAGCAGAATTGAACAAGGCCTTGTTTGATTTCAAAGTTTAAGCTCAAACTTTTAACAAAGAGCTATGTAGAAGGAGTAATGCTTTGTTTGATTGCAACTTGTAAGCTCAACATCATTTTGTTGCCAAATAAGTGACACTGACTTATTTTTATGTGAATGTGATGTCCTTTATCCTGGTTTTTTTATAAGTTACCTCTATTGTTTATCTTGTATGAAAAAAAAAATCTGAAAAGCTGCAAGCTTAGTTTTTTCTGGAACTTTTCCCTGAATAAGCTACGAGCTTTAAGCTGGATGAAATTGGCTATATTTTTCAGAGAGAAAAAAATCCAGCCTATTTTCTTAAATGCTCTCATCTCTATAATATGAATCCATTTCAGTTAAAGTTTAAGGAAGGAAAACCTAGATGACAATTAGACCATACTCTAAAGTGAAAAGGAAAAAGGCACTTCTATGTATATATATACCTGTACATCATCTAATAGACCATTTGCTGATTCACCACCAACTACCACCATCTTGTTCCCAATTACAGCTGCTGCATGCTGTTAAGTAAAATAGGAAGAATGAATAGGTTCCGAAGAGAGTCTTTTTAAGCAATTACTTCTAAATAAGACAAGTAACCGCTACAGGCTCCCTATGACATTCCCTTTTTTAATTTTTTTTAAGTATCACTTTCTCTTATAAAAATTTAACCACTTTATAGATCTTTTCCATCTTCCCTGATTTTGTTCAAGGAACTGTTAATTTTCTCTCCCCTCGGTTTTTCACGTTAATTTGTTCTATCCTTAGATATATCATATAAGTAACCACTTTGATTCTCCAAATCTGAGGCACCAAATTTTCTGAAATCTAAATTTAGGAAACCATTTGGGGAGCTGAGGGAGAGGGACTTTATGCTCAAAATCATCAAAGTTGTGGCCAATGGACCAAATATGTAAAAGACACATCAGGTACTCTTTACCATGGTTACACCAGGATAAGGATTTTCCAAACAACATTTTGCATATTAATAAAAATTACTACCGAAGTAAAATAAATAATGCCATACATTGAAGCGAGGCACGGGTTTGTCCCCGGAAACTGATAGCACCATCCAATTCTCAGGTTTCCCCGAGGTTCGATTCTTAAGTTCCGGTACAGTCGAACACTGATTATCAGTTTCATCAGAATTATCATTTGGAGGAGAAATACTCTCAACCTGCTATATTTCACAAGCTAAATGAGCATAGGTAGTGTCGTATCATCAATAGTAGGTCTTGCTTGGTTGCAACCTTTAAGCTCATACTTTTTGCTTCAGAGTTGCACTGCACTTGGCTGACCAACGTTAACAAAAAAAATATCCATTGTACTTAAACTTCTGTCTTATTTGTGCCAAAAGCCATAAGAACTCCTCTTTTAAATTGGTCAACCAAAAGGTGCTTTTCAGCAAAAGAGCACACTGTGCCGAAAAGCTGCAAGCAAACAAGATGTATGTCAATATTCTTACATTGATAGTACTGATACGCTTCGCATGTATCATTGGACTTCTAGTTCCTGAAGGACAGTCTGATAGTTGCACTTTTAACCTGAGTCAATAAAACATTATATTACCAAAATGGAATATGGAAGTACAACTTTTTTGTTGAGTATTTACAGCTGAAGTGTAAAACTCTACTGAATAATTGGAAACCGAAGCAGGTCAAAGCATTTTTTTTTTTTTTGTGAAAGAGAGGATTCATAGCCTTTGCTGAGAATCAGGGAGTATCTAGGGAGGGCCTAGGCAACTACATGCTGAAATTATAACTACCTTCCGGATAAACTCAGACTAGGAAAGAGGTTAGGGAAATCCAAAAAGCACCGAACATAAGTTTATTTTCAAGTTATTCACATGTTTAATGGCCTCTAATCATCGTAACCACTCCTTAGTTTTAAAACAAAGTTTATATAACAGGACATAGTAAGTAATACATTTATCTGATTTTCAAGAGATGGGAAAAAAAATGTGACAAAGGTTTTGGACAAAGGTTTATGCTAACAAACTAATTGATGAAACATTTCCTAAAGTTCTTCAAGTAGCTCTCCTTTTCTTTTTTGGGTACAATAGCGCTCTCTCTTGTCTGCAAATGACACATACGGTTCTAAAATGCAATACAATGACCTGCTCATTTCTAAAAGCTACACGACCACCACCTAGTTTCTTAATGGCACATACAAAAACTAGCTCTTAAGCGTGTACAGACATGTTAGGATGTAAAAATATTAGAATGTAAAATCCAATTAAATTCACCGCGCATTATCAAATTCAACATAATTGGGCATAGACATACACGTTAGCAGCCGTAAAAACATATCCAGAAGGTGGTATATATTTGGAACTTACCTCCCAAGCTTTGTTCGTCTCTTAGAAAACCCAAACATCTTCTTTTTTGAACTTTCCACAACTCAAATTGCACCAGTTCTAAACCTTCAAAAACAGTACCAGTATACCAGCAAATTCGCAATTATTATCTGCAACAACTAGAAAACCAAAATTTAACCTTGGCACATAACCCAAAAATTCTTTATGACTACTACAAATTGAGAAGCATTAGCATATAACATAAAACAAGTTTAAAAGAACGCTTCACTTCACTCGTATTCTAAACCGAAAAGACCAGTATCATTGTCAGTATAAATTCACTTGCATTTTTTTAAAAGGAACAACCAAAACTTTTCCTTACACATACCCACAAACATTTTCCGATAAATATGGGGACCTGCAAAGATAGAAGCGTTTCAACACAAATCCCGTTCAAAACTAAACTAAAATTCTGTCTTGTCATAAATATTAACCCAACTACATTATTCTCAGCATAATAATAAATTTATTAAAAAAAAACGGACTACTTAA
The DNA here is from genome assembly GCA_963682055.1 of Primula veris. Lineage (NCBI taxonomy): Eukaryota > Viridiplantae > Streptophyta > Magnoliopsida > Ericales > Primulaceae > Primula > Primula veris. Next base: position 792,960 of record OY821748.1, read on the forward strand.
AAGACCCAGAGATATAAAGCAAGCATAATAAACATTCACAAAAATCAAGTTGAGAAAGAAGTTATCTTTATCAAATAGTACCTTAAAAACACCCAACTCCGGAAAAAACAAGCTTATTTTTGGTTAAATTGCCACTTAATTGGTTAGTCAGCTTAAACACAATTACCCAATCTAGCTTATTTCAATGTTTTTCTGTCAAAAAAGTCTGAATATTTTTAAGTTGTCTCGTTTTGTCTCGTATAAGCTAGCTAATTTACTAAAAAAATGCAACCAAACAGGCCCTCAGTGTTAACCAAACCAGCATTATTATGAAGATAAAAACTTAAGCTTTTCTTCTATCTTAAAAGTTAAACTTCTAAGAAATAAATCCACCTAAATAACAAATATTAACAAATAAAAACGCTAAAACGCACTCACAGACATCTGGAAGGAAATGTAAAACACCCACAAATTAAAACATACCAAAACCAAAAACCAAGTATAGAAATAAGCTAACTCATTTACTTATATATTGTAACCAAGCAAGTGTAAACCAAACCAGTACTTTTTTTAAGTTTTATGAAGATAATAAAAGGCTAAAATTTTATTTCAATCATAATTTAAGAAATAAATCCACCTAAATAGCAAATATTAATGAATAAAAAAGCTACTCCACATTCACAAACATTTTGAATGAAATGTGAAACACCCACAAGGCACAAATGAAAACATATTAAATACAAAAACCAAGTATAGAAATAAGCTATCTTTATAATCAGTCATTACCTCAAAAAAGAACCCACTCTGTGTGCAAATAGCTAGAGATTTTGTGCTAAAAATATGCTCCAAAACTGATTTAACTAAAAATACCAAAATACTAAAACCATAAAAATGAGTAGCTACAAGAAGAAAACGACACCACATTGATTGCCAAGGCTAAATGTTTTTTTGTATTTTGTGAAAAAAACAAATAAAAGATAATCAATGTATCTGTGTTACTGTATATATATATATATATATATATATATATATATTGGAGTTTGATTTTATTAGTGAAGCTGATAGGTAACTGTACATTGAAGTGAGGCTTTGAGCTGTTTTTTTTTTATTGGGATTTGTTGATAATATTTTAAACATCCTTGTAGTTTTATTTAGTCTCACTTTGAAAATGTATAAAAATTAAATATGATCAACTAAATACGGTGTTTTATTTATTATTATTATTCGTGTCATATAATTGTTAGTCTTATGGTGCATGTTATATTTTAAACATCGTTGTAGTTTTATTTACTGATTTATCCTTGTTAGTCTTTTGCACTAAATTAACATGGCTAATCTCTTTTTTAAGCAAAAAATTTACTCTTGAACTTGTTGTTTAGATCACTTTGATCACGACGATTTATAGGAGATATAAGGATAGGGGACATAAGAAGTAAATAGCAAGTCATCGTAGAATTTTTTTTTGCTTCGAAAAGTCGAGATTAAAAGTGTTAATTTTGTTGTTTTTTCGCCATGTGCTTAGTAAAATAGGTTCATTAGCACTAGTTGCTTTTTGATTGTAGGTCGTAATGTCATCATTTCCCGTTAATGTTTTTTTCATGAGGACGTGACTTATGAAAGAATAGTTTTGCGATTTTATTAATAAAATAGACCGGATATTGAATAAAAAAAAAGAGAGCATGTTATAAGTATTGTCCGTTGTTTATGACTTATTAAAATTTTAAGGTTTCTAAGTCCGACAAGGAATGCTCGGTTCGTCGTCATCACATAAGTATATCCTTGCAACTATGTGCATCAACCAATGATTCACCTTAAACGTCGTCAGAGTCAAGAAGCATGAATTTAATTTTTAATTTCAAATGTGAATTTGAATGGAGGAGACGAGCATGAATTATATCTAGACACTAAAAAAACTTAATATTTTAAAGTAAATTGCTTTTGATCACCAAATTTTAAACTCAAAAGTCATACCAACTGGTATGATGAATTAGGTTGATTAATCATTTTTATTGTGATTTTAATAATCAATTTACATTTAATACATGATTGGTTCACTAGTATTTGACAGTCCAACCTATCATTCATAATGTGAGTGGAAGACATGGAGTTTTGTATTATTATTTTTATTCCGAAAGAATGAAAGTGTAAGTTAAATCGGATAAACTTGTGACCCTGTCACAAAAGAAAGTCACTTAAAAATACATACTCATGGGACTAAATCAAAATATGACAGTTAAGGTAAGGGTAAATTTGCATATGAATAAAACTTCGACGACCAATGAAGATATTTTACTACTTTCTTGTATTGATGAGGGAACATGGCCCACCTCCTAAAAGTAAGCTGACAGGGCACTGCCATAAATAAATAAAATTTTAATGCAAATGTATATAAATTGTTATGTAATGATTTTTATAATTATTTTTACATCTCAATTAAAATAAAAATAAAAATCAAATATAATGATTGGTAAAATCTTAATTTAAACTAATATAAACTTAAATAATAATTTTAATATATTTTATTTGACGATTTAACAAAATAAAAACTTAAATATAATATTATAGAACCATATTTAAGAATATCCTAAAATTAAATATTAATTAAAAATATTAAATATATAACCGAATAATAATTTTTTAAATTTTAAATTAAAAATAAAATTCTAAATTTACATTGAATACTGATGTGTTGAGAGTGTGACCGAGGTTATCAAGCTCATTAATATTATTAATAAAATGAGTTGGGGAGTGTGATAATGTGTATAAATCATTAAATATTATGGACAGATATTCAGTAAAAAAAAAAGGTGACTTGTTTGGTGATGTGGATTTTGAGAGAAAAGGTAAAGTCAGGTACATTTATTACGTGCGGCAAATGGGGCCATTTAATTTGTACTTATATTTGAGGGGGAAAAAGGTGAATTATTAGATCATACTCACGTGTTATATTTAAATAAGCAACTACTTAAAAAAAAAAAAACACATATAAAGTACAAATACAACCATTTATTAATCACATTGATGTCTTGTCTTGTCTTGTCTTGGTTGCAGATTTTTGCAATAATTAAGTTGGATTTTTTTTTTAATCCAAGGCTGATCCATTTTTAGTGTATTGAAACATTAAGTCTTTTGAATTTTTAGACAGCAAAATGTGTGTTTTTATATTATTTTTTTAAATAATGTGATTTTGTATGTTACATTGTTATTTTAATGTTTTGGAATCAATATCGAACGATTAACACTGTCGTGAATCTAGTTCATTATTATTTAGGGTATGTCACATACTAAAAACCTAACACATATTAATGAACCCAAAAATATATATCTTAAAATTAATTCAAAATTAAAACTAAAAAATACTAAAAATCTAACACATGTTAATGAACACAAAAATATATATCCTAAAATTAATTTAAAATTAAAACAAAAAAATACTATTGGTTGACACACACTAAATAATAGTGCATTTTTTAATGAATAACGAACGATTAACACTATCGTGAATCTAGTACACTATAATTTTGATTGTGTCACATACTAAAAACATAACACATTAATTAATGAACCAAAAAATATACTAAATTGATACAAACCGGATTGGTTTTGCTGCCTTGAAAATTCAAGACAGACTGCCTTAAAATTTACATGGCAGCCAAAACCAATCCCCCTTGTTTATCTCAATAGTAGCTTTTTTTAAAAAAAAAAAACCATAAAACTAAGCTTGAAAACTGCAACCAAACATGGTCAATCTCAATGGATAAGTTGAAATTAGGAAATTAAACCTTGCAGCACAAGTACAACCCATGATAGTTTAACTTGGGTTACTATATAAGCTAGTTTGTTTCAATCCAATGAACGCTACATTATTGACTATGATTAAACGAATATTGGAATTACTCTGAAAGGATGTGGCTAATATATATATAAAAGGGAAAAAAAAGAAATGTGTACACAATGAGAAAGAGAGTATATATGTTTATAGTAGCAAATTAATCCAATCGAATGATCGTGCATATATGCGTACGTACTATTACGGGTCGGGTCCCGATCTTAACTCATTTTCACTTTCAAAGGTAATCGGGTCGGGATACGGGTTGAGCGTTTATAACTATTTAAATTTTAGAACATTACATATCAATAATTCATCCACATTAGACTAACAATATTTGAATTCTTATTCAAACCGTTATCATATAATTTATTTATCTAAGAGGATCATATTTGTCGATGTGGAGAGAACAAATTAATAACAAAGTGCATGCAAGACCTAACTAAGATTTAGATGATTTATTATAAGATCTTCATTATTTATTAAAAAAAACGATACTAGGTTACACCACAATAAGCTCCATTACAAGATAACATATTTGTTGTTACCAAAACTAGGACATAAATGTCCTATATTCTCGTAAACTCCAAATATTAGGATGGTCGCTAATTATAAGTAGCAGAATTTATTTAGCTGGATAAGTATGTTAAACTTATTATTTGATGAGATATTAAATCAGACCCATATCGCTCCCGCCTTTCTGAGCATGGGCATTAAGGCCTGTCGGAGGTGAAGACTGTTCACCTCACTGAGTCCGCCGACCAGCTCACCACTAATGAACACCGCTGGCAATGTTGGCTTGGACCCAAGTTGCCTAGAAAGTGCATGCTCAATCTCCCTACCCTTAGTTATCTCATCGAGCTCATAAACCGTCGCATTCACTCCAAATTCTATGAAGAATGTTTTGATAGCATGGCACAAGCAACAAGAGCTCTTGCTAAAGATCACAAGAGGCCTCTCGTACACCATGCTCCTCACTCTATCCATTTCGATTGGAAACTAAAAGTGTTGCGAAAAGTAGTTGGCTTTTAAAAATGGTTGTAAACTTGGGAAAGATTGAATTAATGACAGGTGAAATACTTGAGGTTTGTAACGTTTGTTGTGTGAAATTTGAAGTGAGATGGTTTGCATATTTATAGGGTAGGCTGGTTCTAGATAATGTGACTTAAAAGGTTGAAGTAAAAAAACAAAGAGAATGTGTTCTATTCGATATTTATAGATTGATATATCCAGAAGCACCATTAATTTGGTCGTTACTTGATTGTGATACACTACGAGTGTTGAAAACATTTACCAAAAAAGATAGAGACATGTCTAATGTATGGTTAAATATTTAGTGGATAAATTTATTCTTTTCACGTTTGGAAATTTGTTAGAGATGCTTGTTGTGAATTTGAATGAAAATAAAAAGAATTATGATAACTTTTTTCAAAACTTATCCTTGAAACGTATCAATGACACATGCAAGTTGACGTAAAGATAGATTTCCAGAACAAAAAAGGTGATTGTAAAGCTGGGATTTTCTAGAAATTTAAGGCAATTTCTAAAATTTAAATAGCTCAAGTGCTTGTCACAATACACTACAAAATATAATGTTCAAGTGATTAAATATATTTCATTGGCGAAGTTCAATCATTATCAACTCATCATTCGTAAAATCCATAGTTAATAAAAATTGGGAAAACATTTCCCAAATAACAATGACATTTAGTTTGGTTTTATCCAAAAGTTGGTTTTATCCAATTGGGACCTTTTCTTTTTCTCAAACAAGACACTTTTCCATTTAGAAAAAAAAAAAAAAAAAAAGAGATATATAAAGAAAATGGAAACAAAAGAAGAAGGAATGTGAATATATTTTCATTGTTTGTATTATATCACGTGTGCAACTGTTGAGGAATATATGGAAAGCGATGAAAATATTTGAAGTATAATTTTAAGAGAGTTAATTAAGGATTGGAGCATAAAATCTGGAAAGATCGAATCAAAGAGGGGTTTCTCGATGACGTTAGTAGGGATAGCTTTATACACGCACACACACCCACGCAATCACACATACACACACTATGCAATTCACAAATCATGAATAATTGAATCCGGAAAAGATTATCAGAGTAATATCTATCAATGCAATAACTGCATCTCCCTTCATCGCTCAAAAACTCTGTTAAAGAAGTAAAGGACCTAAAGGAAACATTGAAATTGCAACTGATCTATATTCTTGGGAGTAAGTATGTTCCCCATTAAATAGAAATGTAAAGGTCAACAAGGACAAAGATCATGGAGAAAGCCTCTGAGGATCGCGAGGGAACATAGATGTTTTGCGAATGTTGTTGAGGTTGCAAAAGAGCATCACCACCCTCTCCAATCCTACCCCGAATCCGCCATGAGGTGGTGCACCATACCTGCAGCAAACACAAACCACGTTAGATTACCACACAAAAAACATTGATAAATTAAGCACACAAAAAAATGGATATAACTGCGCAACAACTTCATATAATAATTTAGACTGTCCATATGGAGATCATAATAATAAAACAGATACAATTATAGAAAAGTTTCATTTGGTGCCAGAAGTGTTCCTTTTTCTCATCACAGGATGAAGTTTTTTTTATGACCACCTAGATTATAACTTTTTGTTAAAGAGGAACAATTAAATCATATCATTCTACTTCTAACTAACTAAACAGACCCTTGATTGCATTTAGATTTAATGATACCGTTTTCGGTAAACAAATCCAATAACCCGACAAAAGAGTAATATGACCTTTAGCACTAGACGTCACACATAACAGCAATTCTATCCAATTAAGAAACTTTAATCACCAGACATCACCCATTCAATTGTTTCATCATTCATCTAATAACTACAGTAAATATTGAATCCTTATCCTTTGCTGACATTCTAGTCAAAGCCGACTCAAAGGTTGATTCCTAATTTCAATGACATTTATTAATCCGTTCTCTATTAAAAATGACATGCTTTGATAATAGCTATAAGGATGAACATAACACTGCAGATCCAATCGATTACATTCATCATTCATGCAGTAAACTACTAAACTAGTAAGAGTGTCCTTCACCACCCTTTTAAAGATATCGTTCTGGATCTAACTAATGTCATAATCTATAATTACCAAGAAACATGTTCGCAAACAGTAGCAGTCATATACTGAAAACATCCGCAAAGACATACCTGAAGGCATCAATATACGTTGAGATTGTTGAGACATCGATACCGACAGCTTGTGCACGCGAGGACAAAAGTTCAGGAACATGAACACGCTGAGCTCCCGATATTATCTCCTCACCTATAGTCAACGGCAACATAACATATATTGAGACAGCTAAAAACTAAGGAGAATAGGGCACAGTCAACGGCAACATAACATATATTGAGACGGCTAAAAACTAAGAAGAATAGGGCACAAAACCTATAAAATAACTAACAGCAATGGATGTTAAAAATCCAAATTAGCTAAATCTGGACAGGATAACAGAAAACCAGAACAAGAAAGAAGAGAAGGCCATCTACCAGTAAACTATGAGAAAAATAATGAAAAATGGACTTTTCTTGCCTGGATGGGAGTTTGAAGATATGCCCGAAAACCTTGCTTCAACGCTAAAAAACCCTCAAACCTCTTCACAGAAAGCATATACGTTTTCCCTCATTTTACGCCGAAAAACTTAATTTTTTTTTACTGCTTGAACCTCTTCCAATAACAGTTTAGCTACAGTTTTTAGCTTAAAAACACAAGTTTCAAGTAACGTGACCTTTTTTTGTATCCAAATTTATTAATTACAAGTTACATATAGACACGCAAAAGTAGCCACTTCTTTATTCTTTAAAATAAGTCTACCTTACTTCTGCTCAAGTAATATTAAAACAAGGAAATCAACTAGTGTCAAGTAACTTTAATGGGAAAATAGCACGTATAGAAAAGAGGATGGGGAACGAACAGTAATAGATCTCAAACAACTAGATGCACGAACTGAAGCCTTACCTCGAATAAACACATCGAAGGAATTACTATACTCCTCGGGTCTATCGTAGGAAGGCATGGTATAAAATGGTCGAACGGCCAAGGGGTAGCGATAAAGGATATAGAACTCAGTGTCATACCTATAACAATGCAATACCATAAGACGATATTGAATCCCAAATATAAGAAGGCAGAAGGAATAAGACAGACAAAAACATTATTCAAAGAAATAACTATAGTAATGTTAAAATTACTTTTCCAGAACAAGCTGCCCGAGTTTTCTCTCTGCTGCAGTATTCAGGTCTCCCATAGGATCAACTTCAACTCCAGCTTCCTGTGAACCAGCCTTGTACAAATCAGAAATTGGATATAGTCGAAAGTCGTAAAAACTACAAAACACATTTCTTTCAACTAAAGAAGCCATGATTTATTCTTCCGTAAATCAGCAGTTAGACAAATAAATAAATTAAGAAAACAAAGGCATTATATCAGATTTCCGGGGGGGGTACTAAACATACTAATCATGTCATTTCATGCAAAACAGAGCCTACATAAACCTAAACAACTCCCATCCACGACCATAAGGGCAAGTAAGAGAAGTACTTGAACTCAAGGATCTGAGAAACTCTCTCTCTCTCATAAAATATAATCGCAGAAGAATATAAAAAATAAAGAATAATTCTTCACCTGTAGCATCCGAATACCCTCTTCAAATGGTAGCCGCAAAGTCTCCCTCAAGTACTGCATATTGAACCGCTCAATGATTAGTTTCACAATTATTAAACAATGGTTGGATTAAATAGTTCCGTCAACAGTGAAAAATAATGTATGCTCTTCCGCATAAAGGTATATTATAGTAATCAATTTCACCATACAGTATGATAATGAATAAAGTTTCAGCAATGAAACAATTTATAATACCTTCAGAGGAGTGAAATTATATTGCTTCCGAATAGCTTCAAGTTCTTTCTGGCAATTCTCATTCAGACTATCAAATATAGCTACAAACAGTCTGTCGACAATGTCCATCACCTGTATTATATTAGTTATAAACACATCATCTTAAGACAATTTAAATTGCATACCACAAAACATCATATTTATAAAAAAAAAACACATGTTTACCTCAGAATAGTGCTCCTTGATGACCATCTCAACATCAAGACCTGTAAATTCGCATAAATGCCTATGCGTGTATGAATCTTCAGCTCTGAAAACTGGGCCAACCTCGAATACACGAGGAAAATCACCACAAATAGCCATTTGCTTGTGAAGCTGAGGTGACTGTGCCAGACATGCAGGTTTATCACCTTTATACTGCAGCTTGAAGACAGCTGAACCACCCTCACTAGACCCCGCGATCAATTTTGGGCTATGAATACCGAAAAATCCCTCTGACTCCAAAAACTGCCTGAAAATCTGGAGAGTGAAAAAAAATTAGTTCCAGAGAGAGCCCGTGTTCAACTTGGTCGATATGCTAGACTCAAATATCAACAACCAACATAAAACATGTAGAACAGAGAAAACAAATTAATGAAAAGGGCTAAAAATAGCCAGGATAAAAGGAGAAAAAACTGAACAGATGAGATTGAAGACCCAAAAAGAAACAGATAAGCAAAGGATCACGCTTGGGATGGTCAAAGAATAAGGATAGTATAGAAGCATGCAGACATCATTTACATGTAGAAAGTGGCGAGTTTAAATTGATTACAATTTGACTTTAAAAAAAAAATAGCCAATGCATTAGCATAGATATGCACCCCAAAACAAAAGGGATCAGTAAAAGTCGCTTCAATTTAAATGCCAAAAAAATTCAGGTCTTTGAATTTACTGAACCCAACCTAATTTGAGATAGACAAGCACTAGAAAAAGCTCTAACTACAACATGATTTCCAATTCGGATTAGCTTCATCTCCTAATACTATTTTGTAATTGCATTTTCTCTTTCAAAGTGGCCAAATCTTTCAAATCAGTAATCCGGTGAACCTTAATACCTTTTTAAGAAAGGTGAACACGAAGCACGGAAAATATAAATAAACTCAAAACTCCTCTGGAGTTTAAAGATGTGACATAACCATGTTTCTTCGAAAGCATAATAAATAATATGATACTGATTTTAATAAACTTCAAAATAAAAAGAGACGAAAATAGTAAACATGATAAAAATCACATATGTAGCATTCAACCCAAAGTATAAAACTTACTTTCTCAACTTGATATTGCACCCGAAAGATATTATGGTTCGCAGGTGTTCGCAGGTCAAGAACCCTGTTATCTAGACGAGTATCCTGATTAACACGAACTAGCTGTTCCCCAACCTAGAAGAGCACGGAATTAAGTCAAAAATATAACTCCACGGGTAATAATACTATTGTGTAAAAGACAATGCAATGATAAAAGTTCTGGAAGTTTTTGTACCTTCAGAGCATTTTCAATTTCCTCTTCGCTACGTGCAGCGTCCTCGATATTGATGGGTAAGGTTGATGATGCTCTGCTAATGCAATAAATCTTTCTCACTTGAATGTCCACCTGTAATGCAAGCAAGCAAGGCCATTTTATTACTACTTCCGATCATTGACTCTCTAAACTAGTCATTATTTAAGCAAGCATGACAAACAATAACAAAACCCTCTCCAGCAACATACACTTTTTTACAAATTCCCTTAGTAATATTAGTTTTTTTACCTAACTGGAGTAAATTTGTATCAATCCTAGGACTTTTTTGGAGTGTCCAAAGTCCTGTTCCACTTTATGTGAAGGATATCCCGATGCAGTTGTAAAGTTTTTCTCTTCCAATTATTTCCTCTTTCAAGGGTTTATTAAATATAATACTAATACCAAACCTTGAACACTCTTAAGGGGGGAGTTCAGCCTGCATTATTACATTAAACAAGGAACTCAAATACACCTAGTAAAGCGACACACTGTTATAACACAGCATAATCACAACACAATACTAAATACACACCAAACGGCGACATATATGCTCATAAAAGAGTGCACATAGACAAGTACATGTAGGATTATACTCATAAGATATATTACACGTAGGTTATACCTTCTCATACTCAAGAACCTGTTATTCTTGTTGAGCTTAAAACTCTTATATAGCTTACTAAACTGGTACATTAAAAGCCTTTCATATTCTTTAATCAACTTAAACCCAAGGTATATTAATAATATGAAAACACATAATATGCAACCCACTATGCAGATATAAATAAGGAAGCACCTACTTTGGGTGTATTGGTGACAGAAAACTCTCCTTTAATTTCGACCAATGTGTCAATGACTCATAATTCAACCCAATAACAAAACTCACCATCTGAGTAACAGAAAATACACAAAACCAGGACTTGTAATTTATATGATCTCATTACTACCCAATATAAACACCTAAACAGACTAATCATAAAGACCGAATAAAATCAAAGAACAAACAAAAATTCAGCTATACAACCCCGAATTCAGATAGAAACGGGTGCATTTTAAAAGAATATATGTATATATACCTGTCACCTGCTAAAACGGGGGTCAGGTTGCCGACCTTGGTCCAGGCTCAGCCGGAGACGGATTTTATATATCATACTATATATCTATACTATTATAATAAGTCAACCCAAGATTTTTTGAGGCTGCCAAATTTTACCATTTTTTTCCAAAAATACCCTTAACACTTTTTTATTAATTACCACAATACCATATTCTCATAAAAAATAGAGAAAAAGTAATAACTAATAACACTTTTTATCCCTATTTAAGCTCTCAAAATTCTTTTGAGTCTTCTCATCTTATACTCTTATATATTTTTTTTATTCTCCAAATATTTGTATCATAACTACACTTATTTTCTAAATTTTATCGCATTACGCGTCTCACACGCAAAGCGTGGGGCACGATTACTAGTATTATAATAAGCCAACCAAAGAATTGGGTGAGGCTCCCAAATTTTGCCACCATTTTTCTGAAAATCCCTCACTCTACTTTCCTAATTACCGATATACCCTAATTTAATGAAAAATTTACCTCACTCTATTTTCCCAATTACCATGCACCCTAATTTAATCAAGTTTTAACCCGCCTAATTTCAATAAATGATATCCAATGCAATCACTGTGTTCATAAACTCATGCATAAACTCATACAGTAAAACATACTCCGTATTTACGAGATTTATACATCAACATCTTCCTTTTCCACGTGTGCGCTCCATCTGTGCACATTAAAAATCCATATCTTTTATTTTCAGCTTTTTAAACCTAAAATCATGATTTTCACTAAATAATCCGACTGTCCAAACACACACAGATTCTTAAAATCGAAAATCCAAAAATCAGCTAAAACATTCAAGAAACTCAATACATCAGCTAAAAAAAGTTACCAAACGGACCCTAAGCATCCTTTTACTAGCATATAACTAAATACCTGTTGAGAAGCACCGAGAATGGGTTTATCAGGTATAGTAACCTCCCCTTCGACCTCAATAATCGACTCCTTGCTCAACCCTTTAACAAACTTAAGCATCTGCATGCTCACAACCCCGTCTTTCATTGCGGACACGCACTGAACAGTGCACCCTTCCTCTCTCACCACCACAAACACAACCTTTCCGGGTCTCATCGAATGCAACCTCCCACGTATTAAAACCCTAGACCCTGCTAAAGCAGGGTCTAGGTGACCGACCTTGGTCCAGATATTTCCGGAAATGGATTTTGATTGGAGGTCGGGTAAGGGGACGTCACCGTAGTTGGCGGAGAGTGAGTCAGGGGTTTCGGTGGAGGTGATGGTGGCGGATTGGGCGGCGGCTGCTGCTTCTTTGAGACGTTGTTTCTCGAGCTGTTTGGCGAGCTTGTTCGTCGCTTTTTTGCTCATCGGGGGCTCTCGGGTTTCCATTAGCAGAATCCACGGCTCTCGGGTTTCCATTAGCAGAAGCTAGGGTTTGTTTTGGAAGTGATATATATATATATATAAAAAAGCTCCAAATAAATATTTGATTAATGCAATGGTTTCACGACGGGAACACAAATATGCGTCTTGTTTTTTTTTCTGAGATGTATAATGAAATGTTTTGAATTTTTAAATTTTACCATAATTTCAAAAACATGTCATTATACATCTCGAAAAAAAAAACAATACGCATATTTGTGTTCCCGTCGTGAAACCATTGAGATTTGCATTAACCAAATCTTGATTTGGAACGTTTTTACGAAAAAGTATCTAGCTGGTTGTTTTTTTTAACGATGTCCATATAACATTTTCTATATATATATATATATATATATATATAAGAGAGAGAGAGAGAGGTGTTTTTGTTTTGATTATTTATTTTTTATTGAAAGGACTAACGAGGGATTTTATTGGAGAAAATCATTTTTTCATTTTATATATATAAGTATTAGGGAGACAGAAGGAGAGAGAGAGAGATAAAACATTATTTTATATCTATACCATTATTTTATATCATGTCATGCATTAAAACAAATAATTAATTAAAATTCCCCTAATTAACATAAATTATAACTGATGAACCGTTAAAAAAGAAACAACTCCTGTCAAATAGATATCTGTCTCTTTCCAAAGTAGCTGCCTTTATAACTCTTTCCCATCTCCATCTCTATATATATATATATATTTTATAGTAAACTTCACAATCTGAAACTCGCTGGTAACATGCTTTAATTTATTTTTAATCAAATTCAATTAATTCCGTTTTTATTAGTAGTATATTTGTACTTTTTTTTATCAAAAATTTACTGTAATTTGAGTTTTTCCACTAGAACAAACATTTATTTTACGAAAAGTTTATCACTAATACACGCGTTACACCACGCATCGCGTGTACGAGGTGGGCTAGTATCGAATATGTATGTGTCTCTCTAACCCTCTTTATTATTTAGATATGTCTGTCAATACAATGCAATTTTGTTTTTCAGGAATTTCCTGAGCAAACCATTAAATCTTTTGTTATTTTTAACTTGACTACAACTCACACACTCACTACTTATTAATGAAATACATATTTATCACTCTAAATATATATAAAATACAATCTATATTTTGATAAACCAAAATATAAATATTCAACATAATAAAAACTTAATCTGCTAAAAACTCAAATAAAAATATAGTAGAACCCCAGTTGAGCCTAAGCTAAATTTAAATATTAATTAAAAATAAGAAAAATGATTAAATCTAGTATTACTAATATATATATATATATATATATATTATATATATATATAACTCACACACTCCATGCATGTATATTTTGAGGGATAAAAATGTATTTTTTAACAAAAATATATTATTATACATGTAAGGAAGTGTGCAAAGGAGCGACAAAATTGTGTGAATATATTTTTTTGGGAGACAATGGTTGAACCTTGTGACGCCATTCCGTAAATAATAGAGTATTTACGAAGTTTGTAATTGTACAATGAAAGTTACTAATCTTGGATTGGTATTATTGAAACAGGATCAGGGGTCCGCCAATTGTAGGTTGGGACATATGGTTCCAAGGTGGCTCCGGAGCTCGAAAACGGTGGATCTAAACCAAGTTCGGAAATATAAAATAAAGCTCTGGTTTTTTTATCTTTCTTGATTTGTCTTTTGTTCTGCACAACAATTGTTGAAAAAGGTACATTTAAAATGTGATTTTGCATATAAGTATAGAGCGCACTTGTTAAACCACTGAGCTAGGTTTCTTATTCGTATCATTCATTATAGCGAGTGATAAGGAACATTGTATGTATTGATTCTTATATTTCTTTCTAGCCTTAAGGCTGTTGAGCTTCTTGTATTTTGCACTAATAATAACGACTAAGCATGTTTGGTGAAGATGACTTTCTTGGTACATGGCAGCTGTTTAGGTATTAAGTCATAGGTGCATATAAGGTGTAGAGACAGTAGAGTTCCCATCAATTATCTTCTAGAGATTATGAATCATTGGGAAGGTTTTATTTATGAACCCACTTTCTAGTCTCTAAATATTTAAGGCTCTTCGCATTTGTTTGTATGTACTCGAAGACTGTGAATCGCCGTCTCTAGCAATCTGTAAACATTGATGTAACTGTTGATTGATTTTCTGTGCCTCGTAACAGTCTGCCTCCGTTCTGGACTATAATGACTACTGGGAAAAAATTAAGAGCATGCAGATGTCTAAAGGGACCATATTTGATGCTTACATACTAATTTTATAGAAATATGCTTAAGGGTGGTTTCAAAATTCAGCACTATCTGTAGCTTTACTACAATATATGACATCTTGAGGCGCGTTAAAAACTAAGAGATGTGATAATTGATATGTTTCGACACCTAAACTTGTTAAGGCCTGTGTTGACCTTACGAAGTTCAAATCTGCAAACTTAGGATACTAATCGCAATTTGGGACTATTTATTTATCAGCCAAACAGAGTGAAGTGTCTGATCGTGCTATAACCATAAAGACTTGCATAGAAAAGTTCCTTAGATCCCAATTGCTCTATGAGCTAACCAACTTAATGACTTTATAAATCTTTCTTCATACATTTAGAGGCAAAAGCATCTCCTATCATGACCAACCAGACGTTTCAGTAACCTTTGCTTGTGTGACATTGTCACAAACTGAATTGCAATTTTAATAATCCATGCACAGTCATCATTTTAAGACACTACATATCATTGCAGTTGCTTTCATCATATAGATTTTCTTACGACAAAATCATGAAAGACAAATTATATGCATCGAACTTAATAGCCATCGTTTTAAGTAATAACGTACAATTACTTTACGATTAGTTCTTTTGTTTTATCAGGGCTTGGACATAATGAACAGATTACTAATTCAAGCAGGGCTCTGTCGTACTTATGTCATCATCTCCAATTGCATTCTCCTTCGGTGGAGGAAAATTAAGGAGGATAGACATGAGCAATAGTAGTTTTCCTTTTCTTGAGACTTGATAGATAGGCTAGGGAATTTATTTTTGGTATTTTCTTTTCTTTCGTTGCCGGATCAACTATACCAGGTGGAAAATAATAACGCAATGCAAGTCTCAACCGTGAAGCATAATTAACTACAGAAACTGGAACCACTTTCATCTTGTAACTTGGCAAACATCTTGTAACTTTCAGCATGCTTTATTATTGAGAAACTATTCAGTAGGACATTCAATACATTTTATTCAAAATTTCGATACTACTTGTTATAAAGATGACCCTGACTTCATATAATTATCAGGTATATTCCAAGGGACTGAAGAGTTCAGAACAGCACAACCATGTAAACTTCAGACTCACCGGATTATAAAAATATACAAACTACGTGAATCGCATTGATAAGAAGACATTAATAGAACCCTCTAAATCTTCACCCCAGAATGGATAGCCACAACTCCTCCCACAAGGTTTTCGAATTCAACTTTCTGAAATCCAGCATCTGCAATCATTGCTGCGTATTTTTCCTGCAATTATTTCATAACTTAAATTACAGCTGGATGTAAACAGATTAAACACAAAATAAAAAAAAATGTAAAGAAAATGCAACAATAAGACCACCCCAGTTTCCGGATAAACACAAGGCACCAGCCTAGCCTTAACCAAAATCATGCAAACGTCGGACGATTAATAAACAAAATAATAGTGCTAAACTGTGAACACACTGAAGTAGCAAGTGCTCAAAGTCTCAAACATAACTTAGCCAACTACTCCTCTGTTCCCGTTTAATTGTCCAATATGAAATTACATGTAATTTTGGCCGGACAACAAATTGAATCAAAATTGCCGGAATGAAAATTTGAAAAGTTATTGTATAGTTCAAATGTTAGATTAGATGATTAATTTTTGACAATTTTCATTTCGACAATTTTAATACAAGTTCTTGTCCGGTCAAAATTACACGTAGTTTCAAAGAGGACAATTAAATGGGAGCGGAGGAAACATGAGATTGGATACTTAGTAACACAAGGAAACAATCTTTCTATTTCTGTTTAGCTTTTCAGAATTTGGAAAGCGTACAAGAAAATTAGCTGAAACCCAAGAAGATGGAGGAGTTAAGTTGAAACATACTACGATCTAACACAAAATACAACTTAAAATTATATTCTCGCAAAGCAAAAGTTCACCAGAAAAACAAAGTAAACAATTCATAACCCTCTAATGAACAGAAACTGATGTTCAAAAAATAAATTCTAACCTGCGATGGGAAGCGACGAATGCTCTCAACTAAAAATCAAATTGAAATCACAAATAAAATTAAAATACGATTATAACTATAATAAGAAGTTACCAACGACATTAACAATAATACTAAACAGTTATTTGTACCAATTCGAATTGTAAGCTTGAACACTGTAAACAAACATATGCATATGGTCGATCTCAATCGATAAGTTGAACTTAGGAAGTTAAACCTTGCACAAGTATATATAACCCATGCGTGATGTTGTAACTTGAGTTTCCGGATCTTTTTCCTCAAACGAGTGCCTCGTACATTATCGAGTAGGTTGATGATTAAACGGAGATCGGAATTAATTACCCTGAAAGAATGAGATTACGAGAGGAGGGAAAAAAGGAATGTGTTGCATCAATTCCTCTATATAATTCGCAAAATCCATTGTCAAAAAAAATTGGAAAAAACATTTCTTAAATAACAATGACATTTAGTTTGCATAACATCTCAACATTTGTATGATTCATTGTAGAAACTTTTGCTGTTATTTTCTAAGGAGTATCTACTGAGGTGGAGATATTAGTTGGTTTTATATAATTGGGACCTTTTTTTTCTCAAACAATACATTTTTCCATTTGACATAATTGTCGATAGGTTCAGAAAATTAAACTTATTTAAATTCAAATACAGAGTCTAAATTTATTTAAGTTCAAGTCCTGGCCAATAGATCACCCAATAAATAAACCAAAAACTAAAAAAAAAAAAAGGTCAAAAAATATTTAATTTTATAAAAAAATCCAAAAAAAAAATCGAAATATAATTTAAAAAATATTGTGTATGCACTTTTTTGAATGTGTATGTAAAATTATCGATGTGTATGCACTTATTTAGTATTATGTATGCACTTTGCTCGATTTTATATATAATTATGAATTGTTTATGCACTTTCTTGATTCTGTGTATACAGAATCGAGAAAAAATGCATACACAAATTTTTTTGAATTGTATTTCATTTTTTTTTATAAATATTTTGGATTTTATTAATAAAATTGCAATTTTATAATTTTTTATGAATTTTAAAATTTTATGTTTTTTTTAATATTTTATTTGTTTATATTTTCATTTATTTTTATATTTTGGACTAAAAGTTAAATAAGTTATATTTTTTATATTTAAGCTTAATAAAAAATCAAAAATTGGATTAGACAAAAAATTGCCCTTTCGGTTTTGGAAAAAATAGATAAAATGGAGAACAAAAAAGAAAGCATGTGAATAATATCTCCATTGTTTGAATATCACGTGTACAACTGTTGAAGAATATATGGAAAGCTAAAAAATATTTAAAGTAAAAAGCTGTGGTTTAATTATCTTTATGAAAATCTGGTTCATTTGGAATACTATTCACATATTATTGTTTGATTTTCAGTAAGTCATTAACGTTATAAAATCAAACTGTTTCAATCAGACTGAATATCAAACAGTCATTTATATAATTTTTAAAATTATTTTGATTCTTAATCAAAACAAAAATAAAATCTCAAATATAATATTTATGAAACCCTAGTTAATATTACCCTAAATTTAAATATTAATTAAAAATATTTAAATTTTTAATGATTTTAATATTATATAAAAACTCAAATATAATATTATATAACGCTATTTGAGACTATATTAAAGTTAAATATTAATTAAAAATATTAAATATATGGTCGAATAGCATACTCTTAAATTTCGGGGTGAAAATAAAATTCTAAATTTACATTAATTACTGATGTGTTAGAGTCTGATTGAGTTTATCTTACTCATTAACATTATTGTTAGTACGGAGAGCAACGGTACATAAGACAAAAAATAAAAAGCTACTTGTGCATATATCACCAAAATCAAATTGAAATCATAATTAAATAAAATCAAAATACAATTATAACTGTAATAAGAAGTTACCAACAACATTAACAATAATACTAATAGCTATTTGTACCGATTCGAATTGTAAGTATACTTATAACTAGAAAAATATTTATAAAGAATTAAACTAAGCTTGAAAACTGCAAACAAACATATATGCATGGTCGATCTCAATCGATAAGTTGAACTTAGGAAACTAAGCTCAATCGATAAGTATAACCCATGCGTGATGGTGTAACTTGAGTTTCTGGATCGTTTTTTCTTAAACGAGTGCCTCGTACATTATCTAGTAGGTTGAGAATTAAACGAAGATTGAACCATTAGAAACTTCTACGTTACGTAGTTACTATAGCTTCAAATTTATGTTCATTCGACTTTGAGAAAAGGTGAATTTTTTGACCAAGTTGAAACTCGTTTATATATGAAACTCCGTTGTAATATGGCCGACGTGTTGCAGCCCTTCCAGTGTTGCAATAAATCATTTGCTGCGTCCGAAAACGTGAACCGATCTTAATTAGTTTAATTCTGCTTTACTGGAGTAAATGTTTTGAAAATCTGGTTTTAAACAACTCAATATAAAAAATAAAATAAAACTCAATATAAAGCTTTAAAACGCTTTGGGAAAGGTCTATGCTCTATACTGAAAGCTTAACGTTTATTTGTACGTAAGACCTATACAAAAAAAAAAACTTTTTTTTTTAAGGAAAATTCTCATTATTATTATTATTGATAACAATACGCGATAATACAAGTTTTATTGTCCTTAAAACATTCTCCAAAAGACTAAATATAACCGAAAATACATAGACACAAAAGTATAACAACTCTAAAGTTCACCTAAATCATCCCATACAAAAAACTAACCAAAATCAAGCCTAATAAAATGTAAGCAAAAAATTTAACTCATCTCAATAATTTACATAGAATAGTGAAATATTGTTAAATGAGACGGTCTGAATGAAAATCCGAGAAATAGCAAAGATAACAAAGTGTTAGGCTCGGTGCACACGAAATGAACTCAAATAAGATCTAGCATTCTACTCGACGCGACTCAATAATCACCATCGGGGTGCCTTATAAAAAAAAACTCTTAAATACATATTTGCATGCTAAGACCACAAGGATTCATATCGATTTATATGCTTATTTATGTACAAAGGTGGACAAAAAAAGGAGGGACATTTTGTATTTCCCTTTTCGAAATGTGACTAAAAATAAAATATTATCTTAATTACTAAGGTGTTCTTGAATAAATTGGAGAATTTTACAGTGTCATGAAATTCCTTCACAACATTATCAGGTTGACCAATTACTCCATATTCTTGCAAATTCCTTAAAGTCAGAAAACATAAACAAACATAAAAGCACGGAGAGCAAAATGGTTGGTCGAAGTGTTTGGTATCCGACTATATCATACTTATTATCAGGGTCCGAACTCTGATATTTACGAATCAGGTTTAACTCCAAAAAAGTTTACTAATTATTAAAAAAAAAAAAAAAATACGGAGAAAAAGCTCAAGGCCGATTAATACATGGTATTTATTTTTGTAACATGGGTCATTTTTGGAATGGTGTATATATGCACTAGGTAGCATTTTTATTTTGTTGAGATATATTTTTAGCATAATTAATGTTCACTTATCATTGCAAACAAATTACAGTAATACGTTTATAGTATCATATAAATCCAACAGAATGAGTTGATTAAATCACTTATATTTTTTTTATATATATTAACTAGGTATCCATATTCATGCATTAGGCTAACCATATTTTGCCAATGTGAGATAAATAATAACAAAGCCCATGCAAGATCTAACTATATATAAGATTTAGATGGTTTACTATAAGGTCTTCATTATATATATATAAAAAAAAAAGATAGTAGATGGTTATACCACAAAAAGCTCTATTACAAGGATATTAGCATATTGTTGATATCAAAACTAGGACATAAATGTCCTATATTCTCGTAAACTCCAAATCTAAGTGCCTGCTTTTAAAAGTAGCAGAATTTATTTATCTGGATAAATATGCTAAACTTATTATTTGATGAGATATTAAATCAGACCCATATCGCCCCCGCCTTTCTAAGCATGGGCATTAAGGCCTGTCGGAGGTGAAGACTGTTCACCTCACTGAGTCCGCCGACCGGCTCACCACTAATGAACACTGCCGGCACTGTTGGCTTGCACCCAAGTTGCCTAGAAAGTGCAAGCTCAATCTCCCTACCCTTAGTTATCTCATCGAGCTCATAAACCGTCGCATTCACTCCAAATTCTATGAAGAATGTCTTGATAGCATGGCACAAGCAACAAGAGCTCTTGCTAAAGATCACAAGAGGCCTCTCATACACCATGCTCCTCACTCTATCCATTTCGATTGGAAACTAAAAGTGTTGCGAAAAGTAGTTGGTTTTTAAAAATGGTTGTAAACTTGGGAAAGATTGAATTAATGACAGGTGAAATACTTGAGGTTTGTAACGTTTGTTGTGTGAAATTTGAAGTGAGATGGTTTGCATATTTATAGGGTAGGTTGGTTGTAGATAATGTGACTTTTTTTGTGTGGAAAAAGGTTGAAGTAAAAAAACAAGAGAAAGAGAATGTGTTCTATTCGATATTTATAGATTGATATATCCAGAAGCACCATTAATTTGGTCGTTATTTGATTGTGATACACTACGACTGTTGAAATTTATCAAAAAAGATAAAGACGTGTCTACTGTACGGCTAAATATTGCGTGGATAAATTTATTCCTTTCACGTTTGGAAATTTGTTAGAGAGTATTTCAACGAAAATAAAAATGATAACTTTTTTCAGAACTTATCCTTGAAACGTATCAATGAACAAGTTGACGTAAAGATAGATTTCCAAAACAAAAAAGGTGATTGTAAAGCTGGGATTTTGTAGAAATTTAATGCAATTTCTAAAATTTAATTAAATAGCTGAAGTGCTTGTCGCTATACACTACAAAATATAATGTTCAAGTGATTAAATATATTTCATTGGCGAAGTTCAATCATTATCATTTATCAACTTATCATTCGTAAAATCCATTGTCAATAAAAATTGGAAAAACATTTCCCTAATACACTAAAAAAAAATACTCAAATAGCGACGGGATTAGTGACGGTATTTTTTGTTACGAGCTTATTAACGATGGTTTTTGTGACGGCTTTGTGACAGTTTAGTCAATTTGCGACAGCTTTTTAAATTAGCGACAGACTTGTGACAGCTTTTAACTCTCACTGAATCAAATATTATTTTGTAGTGATAACAATGACATTTAGTTTGATTTTATCCAATTGGGACCTTTTCTTTTTCTCAAACAAGACACTTTTCCATTTAGAAAAAAAAAAAAAAGATATATAAAGAAAATGGAAACAAAAGAAGAAAGAATATTTCCATTGTTTGTATATATCACGTGTGCACGTACTGTTGAGGAATATATGGAAAGCGATGAAAATATTTGAAGTATAATTTTAAGCTGTAGTTTATCTTTATGAAAATCTGGCTCATTTGGAATGTTAATCACATATTGCTTGTTATTAGTACATAGAGTAACGGTTACATGAGACAAAAAAAGCTACTTGTGCATATATCACCAAAATCAAATTGAAATCATAAAGAAAAGTAAAATACGATTATAACTATAATAAGAAGTTACCAACGACATTAACAATAATACTAAACAGTTATTTGTACCAATTCGAATTGTAAGCTTGAACACTGTAAACAAACATATGCATATGGTCGATCTCAATCGATAAGTTGAACTTAGGAAGTTAAACCTTGCACAAGTATATATAACCCATGCGTGATGTTGTAACTTGAGTTTCCGGATCTTTTTCCTCAAACGAGTGCCTCGTACATTATCGAGTACGTTGATGATTAAACAGAGATCGGAATTAATTACCCTGAAAGAATGCGATTAAGAGAGGAGGGAAAAAAGGAATGTGTTGCATCAATTCCTCTATATAATTCGCAAAATCCATTGTCAAAAAAATTTGGAAAAACATTTCTTAAATAACAATGACATTTAGTTTGCATAACATCTCAACATTTGCTGTTATTTTCCAAGGAGTATCTGCTGAGGTGGAGACATTAGTTGGTTTTATCCAATTGGGACCTCTTTTTTTCTCAAACAATACATTTTTCCATTTTGGAAAAAAAGAGATACATAATGAAAATGAAAACCAAAGAAGAAAGCATGTGAATAATATCTCCATTGTTTGAATATGATCACGTGTACCACTGTTGAGGAATATATGGAAAGTGAAAAAAATATTTAAAGTAAAAGCTGTAGTTTATCATTATGAAAATCTGGTTCATTTGGAATATTATTGACATATTATTACTTGCTTTTAGTACGGAGAGCAGCGGTACATAAGACAAAAAAAAGCTACTTGTGCATATATCACCAAAATCAAATTGAAATCTTAAATAAAAATAAAATACAATTATAACTGTAATAAGAATTGTTACCAACAACATTAACAATAATACTAACAGCTATTTGTACCAAATTCGAATTGTAAGTATGCTTATAACTAGAAAATATTTATAAAGAATTAAACTAAGCTTGAAAACTTCAAATAAACATATATGCATGGTCGATCTCAATCGATAAGTTGAACTTAGGAAACTAAACTCAATCGATAAGTATAACCCATGCGTGATGGTGTAACTTAAGTTTCTGAATCGTTTTTTTCTCAAACGAGTGTCTCGTACATTATCTAGTGGGTTGAGAATTAAACGGAGATCTAGCTTCAAATTTATGTTCATTCGACTTTGAGAAAAGTTGAATTTTTTGACCAAGTTGAAACTCGTTTATATATGAAACTCCGTTGTAATATGGCCGACGTGTTGCAGCCCTTCCAGTGTTGCAATAAATCATTTGCTGCGTCCGAAAACGTGAACCGATCTTAATTAGTTTAATTCTGCTTCACTGCCTCAATTGGGTAATGTCGTAGTGGTCTTCAGACCTGGAGTAAATGTTTTAATTGAAAATCTGGTTTTAAACAACTCAATATATAAAGCTTTAAAACGCTTTTTGGGAAAAGTCTATACTGAAAACTTAATTTATGTATAACTCGTTTTCTGTCTCTATATGACGGTGGGAATAATCGTGGCAAGGTCAACAAAAAAAGGAGGGACATTTTGTATTTCCCTTTTCGAAATGTGACTAAAAATAAAATATTATTTTAATTACTAAGGTGTTATTGAATAAATTGGAAGAATTTTACAGTGTCATGAAATTCCTTCACAACATTATCAGGTTGACCAATTACTCCATATTCTTGCAAATTCCTTAAAGTCAGAAAACATAAACAAACATAAAAGCACAGAGAAAAAGCTCAAGGCCTATTAATACATATTTATATTTGTAGCATGGGTCATTTTATGATCATTGGCTAGCTGGAATATTGGTGTATGCATGTTTCTTTTGTTGAGATATATTTTTAGCATAATTAATGTTCATTTATCATTACAAACAAATTACAGTAATACGTTTATAGTATCATATAAATCCAACAGAACGATGGTGCGTATTATTATTAATTGTATACATTATGTACCTTTCCTTTTCTTTTTTTTTTCAATTTGCTATTTCCCCCTAGAATCCATGTAAAATAGTTTTTTCACTCGTATGTTTATTGAGTTGATTAAATCACTTATATATATTTTTATATGTTGAGTAACTAGGTATCCATATTCATGCATTAGGCTAACCATATTTGAATTCTTCAACCGTTACTATAGACTATAGTTAAGAGGATCATATATATTTGCCAATGTGAGATAACTAATAACAAAGCCCATGCAAGATCTAACTATATATAAGATTTAGATGATTTACTATAAGGTCTTCATTATATATATAAAAGATACTAGCTGGTTACACCACAAAAACTCTATTACAAGGATTACATATTGTTGATATCAAAACTAGGGCATAAATGTCCTGTATTCTCGTAAACTCCAAATCTAAGTGCCCGCTGTTTAAAAGTAGCAGAATTTATTTATCTGGATGAGTATGTTAAACTTATTATTTGATGAGATATTAAATCAGACCCATATTGCCCCCGCCTTTCTGAGCATGGGCATTAAGGCCTGCCGGAGGTGAAGACTGTTCACCTCACCGAGTCCGCCAACCAGCTCACCACTAATGAACACCGCCGGCACGGTTGGCTTGCACCCAAGTTGCCTAGAAAGTGCAAGCTCAATCTCCCTACCCTTAGTTATCTCATCGAGCTCATAAATCGTCGCATTCACTCCAAATTCTATAAAGAATGTCTTGATAGCATGGCACAAGCAACAAGAGCTCTTGCTAAAGATCACAAGAGGCCTCTCGTACACCATGCTCCTAACTCTATCCATTTCAATCGGAAATTAAAAGTGTTGCACAAAGTATTTGGTTTTTAAAAATGGCTGTAATTAAACTTGTCTAGATTGAACTGATGACTGGTGAAATACTAGAGGTTTGTTGTGTGTTATTTGAAGCGAGATGGTTTGCATATATATAGGGTGGGAAGGTTGTGGATAATGTGACTTTTTGTGGAAAAAAGTTGAAGTAAAAACAAAGAGAGAATGTGTTCCATTAGATATCTATCTAGATTGATACCCCAAACCACTATTTGATCGTTACCTTGATTGTAATTCACTGTTAGTGTTGAAACATTTATCTAAAAGTTGGATGATATATATAAAAAGAATCTATACATAGACGTGTTTACTGTACGGCTACTTGTTGCATGGAAATTTTATTCCTTTGACATTTGGAAATTTGTTAGACACTAATTGTGTATTTCAATGAAAAGAGGAAAAATATGATAATTTTGTTCAGAAGTTGTCCTTAAGCTTTTAGAACTTGTTACCATTCTATTTAATATTCGTCTAAAAATTTAAACGTACCAATATAACAAGTTGATCGTAAAGATAAATTTCCAAATTAATAAGAAAACAAAGATGGGATTTTGAGAAAATATAAGGCAACTGACAATTTAGCGTTGAAATTCCAAACTCAGTTGAAGTGCTCGTTATACCAAAACATATATATATAATGTTCAAGATAATTTATATACATGGTTCATATATTTCATTATTGGCGAAGTTCAATCTTTAGCAACACATCACAATTCCCAAATAACAATGAAATTTAGTTGTCAAAACATCTCAACATTTAATGGCATTTCGAAGCCATGCAACTCGTTGAAACCTTATTTCTTTTCATGTTACTGATTTTTTAAAGAAAAAGTCGAGCTCCCGACTTTTCTAGAAAATTTTAGATGAACTTATATTGAATAATATATTGTAGAAATTTTTGCTGTTATTTTCAAAGAAGCATCTGCTGAGTGCTGAGGTAGAGATATAAGTTGATTTTATCCAATTGGGACCTCTCTTTTTTCTCAGATTCTTTTCCATTTTGGAAAAAGAAAATGGAAACCAAAGAAAAGAGAATGTGAATAACATTTCCATTGTTTGAATATCACGTGTACAGTACAACTATTGAGGAATATATGGAAAGCGATTAAAATATTTCAAAGTATAAGTTATAGTTTATCTTTATAAATTTTGGTTCATTTGAGTTAAAATAACGTTCTTATATAACCCAAAACACCAATATATATATATATATAGAGGATTGTGCTTGTACAAGTAAAAATGATATTGGACGTTCAATCTCAAGGACAAATCCAAGTGGTAGTATGACGTTTGGATAGGATTATTTATTGTATATGTGATTTTTTGCATATGTACTTTTAAATGGAATATATATATACTAAGTAATCGTTGTCCACGCGTTGTGTGTGTGATACGTAATGACATAGATATGATCCCGACAAATAAACTTAATATTTTTTTAAAAATTTAAGTATTGAATGATTAAATATAATTAATTAACAATCGTATATAAAAAGTAACATAATGTTTTACTCTTATAAAAAATACATAACGATTTTATTTGAAATATAAATGTGTAGAGAATAACATTTTTTAAGTTATTTATGTATTTGAATTGAGTGATGACATTTAAGAATAATTATAATATTAGAGTGAGGGTATTTTTAAAAAATTTAGGTAAAATTAGATAACATTAAAATGTCTGAGTTGACTTATATTAATAGTACGAAACTTTAAATGGATCGAGGCTGTGAATGTTTAGATTTTGCATGTCTTTGCAAAAGAGGTTTAAACCTATTTCAGGATAAATAGGCATATAAAAAAGTACGTATCATAGTTAGCAAAAAAAAAGATATATACAAGTTGGCCATTTCCATTTTCAAGTGCCTATTAGCTATTATTGGCTCCATTGCCACCTTAAGAGCCAATTAAACTGAACTTTGCAATATTTTTTGCATTATTTATTTATTTATTTACATAGTTTTCCTCAGCGTATCATATTCGATGAAGATGCTATGAAAATATATGTCGACCATACACAAATATGCCTTGTTTAATACATGCAAACCCTAAAAAAAAACAGAGGTTAGAAATTAGCTATAATGCATATATATACTTTGTTTCCAATTTCCTATAATTAGCAGACAAGAAGGCATCGTATTTCATGGTTTTCTAGACGTTTTATCATTTATCAATGATTTGCGACAAATTCGACGGTTCTTTATTAATTGAAACTTTTTACGGTCTTTAAAAGTCGTGCTTATGAATTTAGTAAAGGAATGCATCATGATCAGTTTTTTATCCACCGGAAAACGGTTCAACGTAGTAAAACTCTAGAACACATAATCACGAATTATTTGCTGTCACTAGAAATAATTAAATTAGACTACCATATACGTGACAGTAACCAGGATTTGAACGTGGGTGGGGTTAAACTGTATATTTATATTTTTATAATTATAAGGCGTTAAAATACCATAATCGTAAACTTTTTAACGAAATATATATATATATATGATGTGTGTATTTACGTCATTACATGTATGAATGTATGATGTATGGGTTTGGAAAATAAACTAGGTGCTTAATTACATGCTCCAAGTTGGATAAAGAATTTTGTACTTTATATATGCATATATACGAATAAAAACACAGTATACGAGGGCGGTTTGTGGCATCACATATATAGATTGCTTTGCCAAGTGATTTTATGCTTTGATATGGTTGCACGATATACCAACTTGTGCTGATTCCCGACACTACAAGAAAAAAAGTAAGATAGCAACAGTTTACTTTTTAAAAACTGTTGGTAAAGTGAATGTCGCTAAATTTTAGCAACAGTTTAGTAACAAAAATTGTTATCAAACTGTTGCTAAATTTAGCGACGCTTACTTTAACATCAGTTTAGCAACATACGCTCTAATGATAAATTGATATATTTTTTCGGTGTGAATAAGTCTCCATCAGTTGTGCCTTTTATTTTTATTTTCAATTCTTTTGTTTTCTAGCTATCTCTAAATTGGTTTGCGTTTGGCTGGTTGGATATCATTAAACATGTCCGGATAGTGACGGCTAATTTCGTAACCAAAAAAACAAATGCATCTCTTTTAACAAATTTTTTCAAATAAATAATCTTGCTCTAAAGATCTTAAATATAAATTCGTTACTGGTTACTTAACAATTAATTTGTTAACGAACATTGGTTATTGATTAAACACGTACTAACGGAAGAAACCATATATAAAATTAATTGATTTACGATCCGCCTCTCTGTAGAAAAGGAAAAATATTGGAATGCCTAAAAACAAAAACAAAAACAAAAACAAATTAATACAATATATAATAGTTTTTGATGTTAAATTATCATGTTTTGTATTTGAATGATGAAATCTTAAGCCACTTATTTCGTATATGATAATTGACCAAAACGAAATAAAATCACATTTTTGAAAAACATGTGCACCAACTTTGATGTTATAAAAGGGAATGGATTAAGATGATAATCAAGTTTTTATGCATGTGGGTAATCTATCAATGTTTTTTTGAAGTTTATGAAAGAAGCTAAACTAAAATTTCATTAAAGGAAAATGAATCGAACTTAGGTGGGTCAAGTTAAGCACTTGATATGAAAGATGGTCACTATCTATATATGCTAAGTTACTTATTCTTCAATAATTGTATATGATAAAGCCATAACTTTGGTCGGTCGCGTTAGGCTTTTCAACGAAGATAAAAATGACAAATCGACGTGAATAAATGATACTTCCTGATCTTTATTATTGCTCGGATTATTATCCTTGTTCGGACTACTACACTTGTTCGGATTCGTATTCCGATTTTACAATTATGCTCGATATAACTATTTAATCTCTCGTCTTGATCTTTCTCCTCTTTTATTCGGTGCTCGGCTGTCTTTTCTCGGTTTGTTTCTCGATGTGATATGCTTTGGTTAGTTTCTCTCTTTTCTTAACTTCTCTCTATATTTTTTGGATCGATTTTCTGGTCCTTTTCTAGGAGGGGTAGTGGGCTATTTATAGGCAACTGCGCCTTCTAGGATAGTGACAAATGTCTTAATCCCAGGGATTTCTCAGACAAGGGTCCCCATTTGATTGGGCTTGGGCTTTGGGTAGTAGCACCTCAATTCCTATAACCAATATGAGATGACCCATTAAGCGTTGGATACCCATTTATAAAGTGAGTTGATTATGACCCGAAAAATATTCGGGTCTGATTTTTATGTTCTATCAGTATATGTACAAACATATAGTTATTCGAATAAATTCAACGAGGGCACGCGCCATCCCATGCTCCCTAATGTCGCTCACCCATTGAGTTTATGCTAAATCTGCTTTTCCATACACGACTAGAAACTCGTATAGTTGCATAGATACATACTAGTAATCGTGACCCACGCGTTGCGTGTGCTGCGCGTAATGCAATAAAAATATAGAAAATAGATATGATTATGATATAAATGTGGATAATACAAAAAAAAATATAGTTTAAAATTTAAAAGAATGTTCGGTTGTTAAGGAGTGATAAATAGTTTTATTAGTTTTTACTTTTTATATTTTTATGTGAGTATGGTATTATTCTAATTAATATAAATGTATAGGGGTATTTTTGAGAAAAAGTAACTAAATTGGACAACCTTATTTGACTTGGGTTGACTTATTATAATAGAATGATATATATAACTTAAATGTGTTTGTAAATGTATTGAAAGAGATAGACAGATATGGAAAAATAGTAAATATTTGAGGTCTAAATATTATTAGTGAGATTTAGATTTGAAGTGGTTTTGTAACATTTTGAACTTGATATAAGTTTTCATATTGATTTGATTGGTGCATTTGTTGGACAGTTTGAACGATCGCACCGTATTTAGATATTGAAAGAATGATATCTCTATCTCGTAAATTAGTTAAGAAAATCACAATTATTTGTAAATCTTGAAGAGTTTCAAGTTTGTTTAATTGTTTATTTGAATTTTCCGTTCGAAGTTTTCGCAGACACGTTTAGGATTGGGAAGATAAAGATAATTTCATGAATAAAAGAAGATCCTGAAGCATATTCTATTGCGATTGACCAAATGAAACTAACAAATTAGGTATCTTGAACTTACAAGTTAGACAAACCTAACCAAACAAGTTAATATACCCATAATCATCTTATTGCAAAATGTGAAAAATAAGCATAATGTCGACATACAACTTAACTAAAACGATAGTTTTTCAACTGATCTGAAATACTTATATACACACAATTGGTGAGACTTTTATTTCTCTCGTTTTCAGAATTTCCCTTGCGCGAATTGTTAATCATCCGCTAGACAATTCTATCAGTTACGACTTACGACCGAGTATATTTGCAAATTCCTTTTAATACATTAAACCACAACTTAATTAAATCTTATATTATCTGCTTTGATAGAGATGAATAGTAGGGAAAGAACTAGCCAGTCGATGACTAATTAGTATGTCACCACCTCTGTATCGAGAAAAAAACTGAAATTTAAACCTATGCATTTTACGGAAATATAAGTAATATAATAGACTTCTAGCCGTACACAATATAAAAAAAAAAAACGGTCACATGAAGTGTATCCGCCTCATACGGCATATCCATACATGGTTTCTATCTATCAACAACTATTAGTCTATTGTAATTCTGACTATCTTTTTTTTACAAGTTTTATCGACTTGTCTATCAAAGTTAACAAATTCTATTATTATTTATCAAGTTTATTCCTATACTCTATTTAATTAATGTCCACGTCTTTATTGTAGTATTAATTAATCAACGAATAATTATTTGCACACATCTTTTATATTTCTTTTATAAACACCTTATTTACTCGAGTATTAATAGATTACGTATCAATTTTCAAATATACTCTTAAATATCAATATGTTCATGAGTTAATTTTTTTATTTTTTTAATTAGATTATTATTTGGTATAGGGAGTCAAAAAACAAATTAAACATATGATCGAGGGATTATCAATCGATTCGTATGAAGTTTCAAATATAATCTGAAAATATCAAAGATATTCATGATTTAGAAATAAAAATACTTTTTTTATTTAAGTTTATATGAGAAACAAACACAAATTGAATTATTACTTGGAAGTAGAATAAAAAAACAAAAACAAAGTATACATAATAATATGATAATAATATGAGTGGATATGGACTATTATTATTATTTTATGCACACACGCAAATACACATACACAATTAAATATTTACTTTATCCATATCAATATTTGAATATTGAATATTGAATATTGAATATTGATAGCGAGTCAAATTACACCGTCTCATTTATTTATTTATTTATATATTTATATATATATAGTAGTTGTATATGATCCAAATAGATATATCTAAATTCAATTTGATTGAATTTGTTATAATTCATCGCCAATTTCTGATCAAATTTTCAGGTGTCCGTACAAATTACTGATTATATATTATATCTATCTCATCTGAAAAGTCACAGGTGCGTAGTAATTTCTAATTAAAGTATTTTTATTCAATAAAATTGTTGGTAGTTTGTGTTTTTCTCCACATTATGTAGAATTTATGTGATTTTGTTTTCATCAAGTAATTAAGCTAATATTAAAGTTTGTTGTTTTTTGTTTATCTTTTATTTTCCTATCTTGATTTAAATATATTAGTTTAGTACAGGGTGTGATGTTAAAACTTAAAAAGCTTTAATCTTGAGCTAATATTAGAATTATATTAGGATTTGTTTACTTATAGCTTATAAGCCAGCTTATTTGCTTTTGATGGCATTTTTTTTTTTTGTTAAGTTAATAGTTTTTTAATTAAGCAATTGTATTGACTTATAAATGGTTGTATTTTGTCCTCATTATGTAGAATTGATGTAATTTTGTTTTCATCAAGTAATTAATAGTCTCTTGTTTTTTGTTTATCTTTAATTTCCTTTTTTGATTTAAATATAAAAGTTAAGTACAGGGTGTGATCTTAAAAGCTTCAATCTTGTTTAGTTATAGCTTATAAGCCCAGCTTATTTGCTATTGTAGGTTTTTATCATGTTAGTAGTTTTTTTTTTATTAAGTAATTGTATTGGCTTACATAGTTGTATTTTGGTCCTCATTATGTAGAATTGAATTGATATTAGAGTAATTAAGGAAAATTGTAGTCTTCGGTTTTATATCGATTTGATTTAAATAATAACAGTCAAGTACAGGTGTAATGTTAAAAGCTTCAATGTTGAGCCAAAATTAGAAGTTTTATTAGGGTCTGTTTAGTTATAGCTTATAAGCCAGCTTATTTTCTTTTGATGGCATTTGTTTTTTATTAAGTTAATAAATTTTTTTATTAAGTAAATGTATTGACTTATAAATAGTTGTATTTTGTCCTCATCATGTAGAGATTAGAATTGAAGTAATTTTGTTTTCATGAAGTAATTAAGTCTGTTTTTTTTTTTGTTTATCTCTGTTTGGCTCCTTGATTTAAATATAATAGTTAAGTACAGGGTGTGATGTTAAAAGCTTCAATCTTGAGCTAAAATTAGAAGTTATATTAGGGTCTGCTTAGTTAGAGCTTATATGTCAGCTTATTTGCTTTTGTAGGTTTTAATCTTGATGACATTTAGTTTTCATTATGTTAGTAGTATTTTTATTTAATAATTGTATTGACTTATAAATAGTTGTATTTTGTCCTCATTATGTAGAATTGATGTAATTTTATATTCATGAATTAATTGATAAAGTCTCTTCTTTTCTGTTTATCTCTATTTTCCTATCTTGATTTAAATATAATAGTTAAGTACAGGGTGTGATGTTAAAAGCTCAAATCTTGGGCCAAAATTGGAAGTTATATTCGGGCTTGTTTATAATAGCTTAAGAGTCAGCTTATTTGCTACTGTAGGTTTTAATCTTGATGATATTTGGTTTTCATTATTGAAGAAAGCAGCATTTTTTTACTTATAAATTGAAAGCAAACAAGCACTATTATGTTTAAGCAACAACTTTATTTGTTGTTGTTTTTTACACTAACTTATAGTGAAGTTTGGATGTAATAATTTATTTTGTAGATCATGTCATATTGCCATTTAGTTTGAGTACATTGTGCTTTATTAAGTAATAGATTAAGCATGTTCTGTTTGAATATCTGGTGTTGTAGTTCCTCTGTCTAATTAGGTTTTGGTAATGTATAATTTTATTTTTATTTTTGAAATTCCTGAGGGAGTGGGAGAGCTTCTAATGGGAGAGAAGAGTTAAAACGTTCTTGCTTTGACTGTTAAGAGAGACTATAGATTATCTTCTTTACAAGTTTGCTAATAATTTCCAATTTTCTTAAGGATATTTAAGACTACATGCATGCTACTAATGTTTGGTGTGACACATATGCAGAATATGGACCGAGCGAGGTGGTTATTTATTGCAACTTTGATAAGCTTGCTTTTATTATGCGGCAGCAGAGGTACTGTGCTGAAGTACCCATTTTTTTTGCCCTAATTTCTTATACACTCATATGGATAGTGCTAGCTATATATGCCTATATATAATTATGTATGTATGGTATTGATGTTGCAACAAGAGTTGTGTAGTTATTAGGCATTTTATAGATGTCTTCTTTCTAACCGAAGGAATTGGCTGACCAACTAAATTATGTACAGGCTTAACTGTGCATGTGTAGCAATAGTCATGTACTTATGTCACATATGCATACATTGTGTTGGTGAGAGTTTCACCTTCAATAGAACTTACGGACATTAAAGTGATCGTTGACAGGTTACTGAAAGTGAAATACTCTGTGTATTTTAATTCACGCTTAATTATCCTTATCAGTTATTATCAACATGTATACTTTCATATGTTCCAGAAATCTGCTTTGGGTTTTATCTTACCATGTAGATGTGATTTATTATAATTTTGAAATTGCAGAGCTAAAGGACAAGCGCAAGGGCCATTTGGCTGTTTACAATCACACGCTTACAACAACATTAGTAGAATATGCTTCGGCAGTAAGTTCTGCATAATGACAGTATGTTTTTGGTGGTTTCCATTAGTTTTCGTTTTTTACTCCCTTTTCTTGGTGCCTAAAGTTACAAAGCTGAATGTTGAAAACGTTGTTGTTTTTATCGTCTGTGGTTTCCATTTAGTCCAGGATCTGAAGTCGTAAATTTGTGTTAGGAACCACCTTACTTCAGATCCGATAAAATAAGAAAAGGAAAAATATAACCCAATCCAAACAAGAACACAAATTTTTTGAGGCAAATTTTATATATATTGATTGATAAAGGAAACGTTACGGAATTGAAAATACTGAATTCAAACTAACGAAAAGTAAAACTTAAAAGGAAAATACAGAATTTAGATAATAAAATTAAGCTTCATTCTCTTCTCCCTTAAGCCATAACTTGACCAGGCTATATATACTACTTTTGAGAACTCTTATGTAATTGCATAATGGTCCAGAACATTGTCCGAGAGATAAATTAACACCACTGGTCTTCCATTACTTGCATTTAAATCCATGAGTCTTCGATCAATCATTTGAAACCCGCTCTATCTTCCCATAAACATCCTTCACCCCTTTCCTTCTCTCTCTTTCTCCCTCGTGGGAGGTTCATTACAATTTGTTACATAACCCAGTGATTATTTTGACAACCATAGTATTTAATTTCTCAATCTTGAACAAGATATCTTATACTGTACCTATTACTTGCAGGTGTATGTGACAGATTTGACCGCACTTTTTACATGGACATGCTCAAGATGCGATGGGCAGACCGAGGTAAAGTCATTACTGACATTATTTATCTTATTAGTGAAAGGGGGTAGTTTCCCATGGATGATAATTTTGTAGTTATTATTATTGATATTTAAATAGTGGTTTGTGATGTTTTCTTTTGTTCCGGGCAGGGATTCGAAGTGATTGAGCTTATTGTTGATGTACAGCGTTGCTTACAGGTGCATCTATTGTTACTTATCACTAGCTTCGCTTAGGATTTTGTTTAAGTACAAAATGATTAGGCGATAACAAACCTGAGACAGTTGATATTGCTTATTCAGCTGTTTGACAAAAAATGATACGTGGTGCAAGTTATTTTGTTCAAATTTTCTTTTCAAATTTTGTATGTTAAGTATAACTATAGAAAAAAACAGCATCAAAGTTCGATCACAAGAATTATTGCATGGTTAATTTGTATAGTTGTTTGGATTTTCCAACTAATCACTTTATCGATTTTATTTAATTCTGTAATATGGCATCTCAGGCATTCGTTGGGGTTGCAAAGGATTTAAATGCCATTGTGATTGCTTTCAGAGGTACACAAGAACATAGGTATCTGGACGTGTCCTATCATTTTATCTTTCCATTTGTTTCTCAGATTTCTGACTCATTGAAGTTTAATACATTTGATAAGCGGTAAATTTATGTGAAGCTTTCTTACTGTATGTTTCACTTAAAAAACACATAATACATAGTCCTTTCTCTCTTTGATTTGATCGTTTTTTATAGAGACTATCTCTGATTAAAAATTTACCTGATGCCTTTCTATATCTCTTATCAATTCCACTTCTATCTCCTTTGATTTTATCATTAATGACAACGTTGAATCATTGATCCAAACAGTTAATTTAAATCATCTTTTTACTTGTTCAGTTTGATGAATTGGATAGAGGACCTGTACTGGAAGCAGCTTGATTTGAATTACCCTGGCATGTCTAATGCAATGGTGAGCATTCCAATCATTCTTTTCTGTTATGAGATACTAGTTTCTTCAGGTGCACTTGGAAACACACATTGATGTAATTATAATCTTCTGCTTTTTTCTCAGGTGCATCATGGATTTTACTCTGCTTACCACAATACGACATTGCGCCCTTGTGTTATAAATGCTGTACAAAGAGCAAAGGAGTATTATGGCGATATCGATATTATGGTTACTGGTCACTCAATGGGAGGGGCTATGGCTTCATTTTGTGGACTGGATCTTGTGGTAAGCATAGTAGTCGTTTTTTATGCATCTTTTAGGGATTTTTATTGGGTCTCAATAAAGACAAGTATTGTGTAACTTGTTGTTCATGAATCAACATCATAGCTACGAAAGACTGTACGCGCAAGCATAGGGATGAAACCCTCAAATTGTGCCTTATTATGGGAAGGTGCCGATCAAGCTAAAGATCAAAAAACTAAAATTGAAGTAAATTTCGGCTTTTAAGATAAAAATGTTGAAATGCATCTCTCTGTGAACATTAAAAAAAGCATAAAGAGACTGCGTATGTGTAAAGCTGTTTGTTTTGATGCTAATATGGAAAAGAAGGATTGTATGTAAAGTTCATTTCAATGTTTCGTTGTTTCTGCAGACTAAGCCATCCTAAAATAGCATTATACTTTTTGTTTTTAGGTGAATCAAGGATACGATAATGTTCAGGTTACGACATTTGGACAACCTCGTACAGGAAATGCGGCTTTTGTATCGTACTATAACCGATATGTGCCAAACACGATCCGCGTCGTAAATGATCACGACATGGTCGCTCACCTGCCACCTTATTATTCTCATTTTACACATAAGACATACCATCATGTCCCAAGAGAGGTAAGGTTTTTTGTTTTTCTTGATTTTTACTTTCTTATTTTATAATTTTCGCCAGTTTACTTGGTCAACCTCGAGTAATGTGTCTAAGGCTTCAGTTTTTTGTTATCATTTAGTTTACGCTGGTGTATGAGGCAAAGCCTTCCATACAAAGATAATCAGGAACAACTTCTCTTAAATTCTGGGTTGAACAAATTCCCCGAACATTATTTCTTCGGTGTTTACCTTTTATAAACTATAATACAACTTACAAAACCATTACCAGAGGTAATAATTAGTTTAAAACAATGAATATCTGGCAAAAGAACCATATGGACAAATTTCTTTTTGGTACTGAAAAACCAAATCGCTACCAGCGTATGCCATACCGCGAATTTACACGGCATTAGAAGTATGTGTAATATATGATATCTCGAATTGCAGGTGTGGCTTTATAACATTGGTTATGATAGCTTAGTTTATTCAGTTGAAAAGGCCTGTGATGGTTCCGGTGAAGACCCTACTTGTAGTAGGTACGTGATCATTAATATGATTTCTAAAATCGAAATGGAATGTTCTGTCTATGAAACAGCTTCACTTGAAATTCATTTTTATTACATTTTTTTTATTGTTCACAGGTCTGTGTATGGGAACAGCTTATCAGACCATTTAAATTATTACGGAGTTGACATGGGAGCAGATGGTGCATTCACCTGCAGAATCGTGATAGACACTCGTGTTACCATGTATAGCACAAAAGACCAGTACGGTAACTTTGTTTTGTCTAAATATGTTTCTTCTTCCGTTTTGGAAATGAAGAAGGAACCAGCTGGTCGGAAATTTGTTGGAAAATCATTTTTTAATTCTTTATTTGGAGACTCCTAACGGAGGTGACAGTTCACAGTGAGTGATTCTGCATTTTCCGGAATTCCTTGTGTAAATAAATGTTCATTGTAAATTTGTACATTATTCCCTCTGTGTTAATATATGTACAACATTCGACTTTAGAGTAATAAAAAGACTCCTAAGTTTCTAAGCTCGGCTTATGCTTTGTTTGCCCTGAGATGACTGAAATACACATACATGCGCGACAAGGTACTCTAGATGTAACTAATGTATATCAATACATGCTCCAAGTTGGATAAAGAATTTAAACTTTTTATATGCATATAATACCGAATAAAAACACATAGGAGACTAACGCAGTGCACCGGATTCAGTCCCGTGGAGTAGAAATGGTGATAAACATCGGTTTTTGAAATTTGACATTATTGCGCACTTCAGGCTGTGTGTTGTTAAATGTCCTGAGTTTATTGCTACAATAATATTCAGTTTTCAAGCTTATGCATTGTTATCCTTTTAATTTTTCGTTTCCATGTTACTTTTCTACATAAATCCCAGAACACCTGTGATATAAAGAAAATAATCACAATCAACAATATTAACAACTTGGGCGTTAAATTGCGCGACTTTGCCATATTAGTACTTCGACGAGTACATATGAAAACGTACTTTACAAGAACTTGAAATAAGTTTCTGTCTCAATAAGACTGAATATTCAAAAATTCGCATTCTCAATACTTATCTAAAATTTTGTACATATGTAAATATCTAATCATATATGATCCAAATATCTACTTACCATTGAATGAATCTGTTATATTCATCACCAAATTCTAATCGATTCTCCCGTGTCTGTACAAATCGCTGTTATAAATAAAACACGGCAAGATTATATTACGGAAATACCCTTACAGTAACATAAAGTGATTTTTTTTTTTTTTGCACTTTCGTACACTATACTATTGACTTTTTACGATTTTGTACACTATATTACTGGATTGTTTAATTAGTACACCATGCTACCATTTTTCAGTGATTTTATACACTTCCGTACAATAAATTAAAAATTTCGTCCAATAAGAATCTGTAATAAGAAAAGATTTCATTATTTTTCCTAAATTTCAAGCTAAACTTGAAATTTTTAATGGTTTTGTACATAATTACTCTGCAGGTATGGAATGAGCAATGATAAGTTTGAGGTAACTAGCCTAGATATATCAAGATATGCAACTGATATTACGGAAGAAAAAATCAGGGTCTAAGATGTGAAACTTACGATGCAAGTGTATAAAATCACCGAAAAATGGTAGTATGATGTACTAATTAAATAATCTGATAGTAATTATGGTGTACAAAATCGTAATAATTCAATTAGTATTAATACAAAAGTGAAAAAAAAAACCATAAAACATGGTATCACTGCATGTCTTCTGTTGTCTCCTCACAATTTAAATACCCAAATCAGTAAAAAAGAATTTTGTCAATCAGCAAGTTTTATACAATTGGTTTTTTTTTCTTTTATTCAACTCTTTACATATACTAATTTGATGCTTTAAGAACATTAATTGATGAAAAAGAGAGTATATTTTACCGATTTACTTCCTAATAAATTCAAGTTCCTTCCACATTCATAAATAAAAACTGAATCTATGTTGTTTCTTTTTTATTTTCCG
Source organism: Primula veris (assembly GCA_963682055.1). Classification (NCBI taxonomy): domain Eukaryota; kingdom Viridiplantae; phylum Streptophyta; class Magnoliopsida; order Ericales; family Primulaceae; genus Primula; species Primula veris. The sequence goes on from OY821748.1 coordinate 832,287, forward strand.
TTCATGTAACCTGGGTTTGGTCCCTTTTATGCGTTTCCTTGGTTAATATCAGTAAACTTAAAAACCCTTTATTTGAATTCCAATCATTTTATGTAGTAACAAACACTGACATGGAATTGGAATAATAAGATTAAGTTGACAGAAGAAAGTATGAGAGCACTTGGTCTTTTGTTTGTATCTAAACAAACGTAATAATCGATAGTTATAATTTAGCATCAGTAGAGGAAAGGAAACTGCATAAACAATTTATTCTGCAGTAATTTATTGATGTTGAATGATATGGTTTAATTCCTAGTAGTTTTGAGGTTCTGTATTTTTTGTTTATTTGTTTTTCTTCTACAATTATACAGAAAAACTGAATATTTCCTACATTCTGCGTTTTGACAGAGCTTCGTTCTTCGTTAGTTAAAACTTAAAGCAATCAAGTCCTTAAAATTAAGAAGTGAAGAACATCGTCATTATGTGCTTGTTTGGTTTGCGATTCGGAAAAAGTCTTGCGTCGTTCAATGTTCAAAGGTTTCAGGCTTATTTAGGCCAAAATAGCCAAATTGATTTCTTTGAAACATGATGCGAACCAACAGAGCATACACTAGTTGCCACATTGGTGATCATAAAAACATAAATACTGCGAGTTCGTGAGTCCAGTACATCCAAAATGTTCAGGAAAAGTGGTATTTTATTTGTTCACAAGAAGAATCGTACTGATACTTCATACAAAAATTAAGTATTACAAGTTAGATAAATGGACAATAATTAATAGTTTCAAAGAGGGGAAAAGGCAAGAACAAAGACAAGAAAAAATCAACTAAGCAAGTATCTGGGAGTCTTTTGTTACTTTTGCCATCAGACTTTTCAACTTTTTTCTGCCTGCTTCTGCTGATGATTGTTACATTTTACTGCAAGAAAAAATGAAATCAACTTAGTAATAATGTTGTGGTAAAAATATAAACAAGCTCAACTAATCGTAGATCTAAACAAGCTAAAACCTCATTTCGATTTCTTTGGAACGATATTTGCAACAAGCTAAAACCTCATTTTGATTTCCTTGAAACGATATTTGCTGTCAAGTTTCCATTAAATTGCTTTCTACAACCAAGCCAACAGACACTACTTATAGCTATTTTGTAGAACTCCAAAATATCTCTATAGGGTTCTGATTCATTCACATATCAAGTTTTCTATTTTGATGATTCTATGGGATTATGGTTCTTTGGTTTAACGAATTCTATTTTTCTTTGCTAAATATAAAAAGCTATGGGAAGAAAAGAAACACCTGAAGGGCTCCCAGAATTTTCCTCTTCTCTGGTGATGATGACCGGAGCTTTTTGGTGATTACGTGACTTCATACTTCTCGGGTTTTCCACCAGCTACAATTATTACATAAACTATTAGCGATCAATTCACGAATTGTAAGAATAGAATTTGTATGCTTTATTATATTACCTTAGCAAATGGTCGAATGCGAAGCCTGAAACTGTAGAATTCGGAAAAGAGAAGTAAGTCAGTTTTGTTTGAAGAAAGAAAATTATCATTTAATTCAAGTATCAGAATTTGCCACAACTGTCATAATTACCAAAAGTGATAAATACTTTGTTTTGAAGACAATTTCCTACGGTGTAACCAAATTATCGATGACTCAACACTAGAACACTTGAAAATAACGATGACTCTAAAGCGACAATGTTAAGAAACATTGTCATTTCTCAAAGATACGATATTCATAGCGATCGCCACATTATAGACTACCCATATTAGACATATAAAAATACTCGTGAGTTATAACTCATCCGGAAAAAAAAAAACGATATTTTACCATACAACTTGATTTATTTATTTTCGATTTTACCCTTTCAGCACCTTGACACCTCCCATAATTACGAAGAATATATCTCTAGTTCCGCCACTCGATAAAACATGCACAATTCTTCCCCAAAAATTACAAAGTTGATAGAAAAACAATTTTAAACATACCATTTGCATTCTAAAATAGAGATACATACCATGTACTGTTGTCCCTGTCTCACTTTCCTTCTCCTTTGCATGAAAATCTTTTTCATCCACAACATCAATATTTGTTTTCTCAATTAAAGGAAAATCTTTTTCATTTACAACATCAATATTTGTTTTCTCAATTAAAGGAAAATCTTTTTCATTTACAACATCAATATTTGTTTTCTCAATAGAAGGAAAATATTTTTCATCCACAACATCAATATTTGTTTTCTCAATAAAAGGAAAATATTTTTCATCCACAACATCAATATTTGTTTTCTCAATAGAAGGAAAATCTGTTTTATCAAGAAACTCATTATTTATTTTCTCCTCTGTTTCCCCTGTTTTCTCCGCCTCTCCTGTTTTCTCCTCAACCAAAACCTCTTTATCCTCCACTTCAACATCATCTCTCGATTCTTTCGTTGAATAATACTCTGTTTTTCCCGAACACCCATCGCAAATCACTCCCTCAACCGCATTTCCATTTCCGTTATCATTAATATCCTCTTTTTTATCCCCTCCGTTAGCTCTTTTTGGAGAGTAATACTCCGTTTTACCAGAGACACCATCGCAAATCACCTCATCAATCGACAATTCACGAGCATTTTCCTCGTTGAGAAACACCTTTTCTTTATCCTCGATGAAACCCTCGTTCTCATTGCCCTTTTCGTTAGATTTCTTCGGGGAAAAATACTCTGTTTTCCCCGAGATTCCATCACAAATCAACCCCTCTATCGACACTTGGCCATTGAGTTTTTCATTTTCCTCGTGTTTCTCCAAATGGGTATTCTCGTTTTTTGGTGCTTCTTCTTTTTGTTGGATTAGTTGGGTAGTTTCGCTTTTGAGGTCTTTGGATTTCTTGGTTTTGCGCTTGGTTTTGACGTGAATGTAGCCCGTTTCGAGCTCTTCTTTCGAATGCCCGCAACCCATATCGTAACGATTTTAGAGATAGAGAGAGAAGGAATGTAGGTTTTTGGTTTCCTTCCCTAGGAAGAGAAGGAAATTTGGGAGTGAAATCTTATGTTTTGAGAGCAGAATTAGGGAAATGTATTACCTTAAACAGAGGAAACCGTTTTTTCTGTTATTTTTATTATTTTTTCTCAATTTTTCTTCTTCTCTTGTTTTTCCTGTTTTTAGGCAGAGATATTCTTGGGGACTATTCTTTGCCAATAACCATTTTTTATTATAGTATCGCTCATGTCAGGTACAAAACCATGCGAAATTCTATCATATAGTTTAACATTTAAATTATGTAAAAAAAATTAAAAAAATTTGTTTCGGCAATTTAGCTACATGTTCAAAACCGGTCAAATTTAAGGGTAGTTTCGTATAACACATAAATTGATATCGGATGGAGTAATAATAATATAAAAAGTTTGAAACTAATTTATTATTTATGCTTTACACACCAAAGAGAACATAAACTTTTAAATAGAAGGAACTGAAATGCTAATTTTGATAAATGTGGGGGTGAAAATCTATTATTTTAATCAAAACGCAAGAAAAAAAATATATTATTTTTTTAAATATTGTTTTTCACTTCCCTCTAATTACGCGGCTCCTTGTCTATTTTCAATTCACATTTATCCACGTTAATTTTTATTTTTATTTATCCATTTTAATACTAACACATAGTAGAATTTTATTGGTAAATAAGCAACAATCAAATTTGATGACTATAATAATAATTGGTCTTTTTTTCCCTTAAATTTTTTTTGGACCAAACCACTTCTCTATATATTTTCTCGAGAGATATTTCATTTTCATTTAAGGGCTTGCAAATGAACGTCTTGATTTTGGGAAAATGGCTTACGGGTATTTTGCTTTTTATGTTTGAATTTTAGTTATTTGAGCCATTGAGGGAATGCAAGTTTTCTTCTTTTTTTTTTTTTAAAAAATTTCATTATTATTATTTGAGGATTTGAATTTTTATTGTTGCTGATCATAAATAGATATTTGGAGTTTAAAAATGATTTTATTTTGGGCACATGCAAGATTATTTCTTGTGTTACTATATGGATGTATGAGTTTGGATCTTGATTCATTTGCATTAATGAAATATTGAACTGTTGTTTTGTTAAATGGCTGTTGAGATTGGATATTGATTAATTGGGGGATATGAAAGATTGATTTCATATTTTTATTTGCCGCTTATTGATTAATTGGGAGTATTTATTTTGGGAATTTATGTAGGTGCAAGCATTATAGAAGAAGATGCAGGATCATAGCTCCTTGTTGTACTGAGGTCTTTGATTGTCGCCATTGCCACAATGAATCAACGGTAACTATATCGTCTTTTTTTCTTGAAGGTGAAATTACTGAGTATTATCAGTTTTTGACGCGTATGTCTGTTGCTTTACCTTGTTTTAATTTTCTAGAGCACCTTGGAGAATGTTTTTGACCGACACGAGCTTGTCAGACATGATGTTAAACAAGTAGGGTGATCACAATTCTCTCTTTTTTACATTGTATTTTCACTTTTCGGGATTGATTAAGATTCTATAAGTTTCATTGCCAAGAATCGTGACGTGTTCTGGTCTTTGTGTTGATGTTTCAGGTTATTTGCTCTGCTTGTGACACACAACAACCGGTATGTGTTAAAATTTATTAATCATTTTGTTTAAAAAATGATTTCAGATTGTTGTTTTTATTCAATTCATTATTTTAACTAGGTGGCTCGTGTCTGTACGAATTGTGAAGTGAATATGGGAGAATATTTCTGTGAGAAGTGTATTTTCTATGACGACGATGTAGGTTTCTTGTTACAACTTATGATCATAATGAAACAGCATACATCTGATGAATGAATTTTACGACATTCATTGACAAACAGCTAAAACCTAATTTGCAACATATTACAGATTGGAAAAAGTCATTTTCATTGCGATGAGTGTGGGATCTGCAGGTGAGAGGCTTAGATTCTCAGATTGCCATTTACACTAGAAACTCTATAAAATAATACACTTGGGACCACCAAAATTTATTAATTAAAAGAATTATTAATTAATCGATAAATTAATAATTATTAATTTATATATTAATTAATATTTTATTAATTTATAGTAAAATACTTAGTTTACAAACATCTTTCAAGCTTCCATTTAATTATTGTATACAATGCATGTATATCAAATGAAGAGCCCAATTTGAAAAAACCTTCAATCTCCCACCTTATTATGCTTCTTGTGTTCAATGTATCACTTTATGGACATTAAAAATATTTTCTATATAAATACAAGATCAAAATAGGTTAACACAAACAAATCATACACACAAGATCAAAAGACAATTGAGTCATTTTTCAAGAAACCTTCGTAAATCATTCATGTAATATGCTATATATAAGGAATTATTAATTTATATTTTATATGGGGTCTAAAAAAATTATCAAAAATGTATTATCTTATAATTTTAGCGAATTATTAATTTAGCACCCTATCTCTGGATCGGGACCGGCCAAAAATATTATCTTAGAGAGTTTATTAAATAATCGAGTATTAATTTATCGAGTTTCTACTGTATATTTAAATTTGAATCAACATACAATTATAAACCCGTGTATTGGTCTTGATCTATCATGTATAATTTTCAGAGTTGGCGGTGCAGAGAATTTTTTCCATTGCAAGAAGTGTGGTATGCTTTCAGTTCTTTGATATTTTTGAGCTTTTCATTCTTGTAAGGTTAAGGAGAGCTAGAAATGCTGTCATTCGGTTTGTTCGTGTTTTCTTTTCATAAATTAGGTGGCAGATCAATTTTGTGTTTCTTTAACCTTTTATTAAGTGGAACTTCAGCAAATTTTAATACAAGGTTTTTACGAGTAATGATGAATCTACGATTTCTATACAGATTGATCAAGTGGGCAGCTTCACCCACAAATTAGTAAATATCAGACTAAATTTACTACAGAAGTGTTAGTTAGCTTGATATATCTCATAATTCTCATTTACTAATTTGGAAGGTGAAACAGAAAGACACAGTTTTAAAGTATGACATGTGCACTTAGCTTATGAACTTGAATATATTACCAATCTTTTTGCTAATTAGCTCCCTCTCATCTTTGTGATTACACAAATCTCATTTCGGGTTCATCCTTTGTTATAAGCTTCAGTTATATTTGTGCAACAAGATACGGAATCATCTGCTACTTATTCACCTTATCCATGACTGTATAGGTTCATGCTATTCGGTTAATCTTCGTAATAACCATACATGCGTCGAAAACTCCATGAAACATCCCTGTCCGATTTGCTACGAGGTTTGCCTTTTCAGATCGATACTACATATCACTCGCTCTATATATAATGGAAAAAGGTTTATAATTGTGGTGTAATTATTTACCAGTATCTCTTCGACTCTTTGAAACTCACCATCATCATGAAATGTGGGCACACGATGCATTATGACTGCTTCGATGAAATGAAAAAACATGGAAAGTAAGTACTTATATTAATATTATGTTAAGATTCTTCAGGTAATCTTATTTTTTGAGGGTTGTGCTTTTCTAAATTAAACTTGTATATCACGCAGGTATTTCTGTCCTATGTGCATGAGACCACTTGTTGATTCCCCTAATTTACAAGTCATTTCTAAAATTTAAGAGGTGATCATTGTCATTTAAATATTAACCGTATTCTTACCTTTTCTGTATGCATTAGGGGGAAACTACATATATCATCTCTGAGATTATATCACTTATGATTCCGCTAAATTAAAAGTTATTTCTTTTTCTTCTTGCTAGATATAAGCGACCATGCTTGAGGATCATCAGTTTAAGAAGGTACTATCGTTTTATCCTTTATTGAATACATACTTTCGGCACTTGAGAGAATTTTGCTTTTAGCAAATCCTTTATACGTCTGCATTCATCTTCATATTAAGCCTTAATTAGTCCTAGTAAATTGAGGTCGGCTATATGAAACCGAATGTGAAATCATGTTGTATCCCTTTTTATGTTTCCATTGAGAAGAAGTTATTGCATTCAGAGGCAATGATATAGTATATTTGGCAAGAACTACTGCATTTTCATTAAAGAAAAAGAAATATTGCTAAATTGTTATCATTTTTTGTTACTTGGACGCATGTATTGGTTGAAGAAACTGTATCTGGTTTGGATCTTGTTTCAAAAAAATTGTTTCCGAATTTGTTTCCATTCCTAGCTAGAGTACAAAGATGATGTAATTCTAAAATCATTATGGTCATTGTTAAAGAGCAAGGGACTGCCACCTTTTCGCATGTTTCTAACACTGACTGACTTACTTTACGCTCGCTTTTCTTTTGAGCTACGGAGATGCAATGTAATCGACTTTGATTTTCTGGTTTGTAAAACCTACGAGGTTGAAGTTCTATGAAATCGTATCTTCTCTCAGCCTCAAATAAGCCAACTTGTTCTCTTGAATGAAAATGTTAAAAAAAAAACCTAAATGACCAAGATAGTCTTTGATGGGACTCTGTGTTATAGTTTTGAATGTATTGGCATATTCTTTTTCAGGTCTGGATTTTGGTGCAACGATTGTAGTAACACCGTGGAAAGTATTCCATCACATTATCAGACATATGTAGCGACTGTAAATCTTACAACACTAGATCGATTGCACCTCCAGTTCTTAGTCATGACAAACTTATTATTCGCCTCATAAGAGCTAGTTCTTTGTACTTAGGAAAAATACCTCTATTGTGTTGCATCTTTGGTTATTTTATGTTCTGATTTTCAAATAAAAGAATGAGTTATGTGCTATTTAAGGCTTTTTCCGGGTCTCAATGAAAATTTTACCCGATAAAGGGTGTCGAGAGCAGTAGAGGGCACTGACATGAATCATTTCAATGATAAAAATAGATAATTTCAACTTTACAAATGTTACTGAGTGATGGCTTGTTACAAGTGAAAATTGACTACCGCTGGTATCTATTTATTCGATCCAATCCATTCTGCTGTACCGATCCGGCGATCCCTCATATTTCGTCTGATTGATGCTCAACAAATACACCATACAAATCCATCATTTCTACTCTGTAACGATGTTTTGAATCTGGCTGTTCTAAAATATCAGTTCCTTTTAACTGAATAACTATGAAAAAAAATCACCCCACCGTACTGAATGACTAACAGAAATCGTTTAGGGACCGATTGACAACTCAATATCAGTTCAGCAAACTCAATGTTAAGCTTATTTAAAAAAAAAAAAAACTCAATGTCAAGCTAAATCAGTTTGACGCGGGGATTGAATGATTACTAAAATAGTATTCCATCTTTCTCACCCGTTTAATTGTCCATTATGAAACTATCTGCAATTTTGATCGGCTTATAACTTGTATCAAAATTGTCGAAATGATTTTTTTTAAAATTTAACATTTGAACTATATGGTCAACTTTTAAAAAATTTCATTCCGACAGTCGATAAAAGTTCATGGCCGATCAAAATTGCACGTAGTTTCGTAATAGATAATTAAATAGGAACGAATGGAGTACAAATCTTTCTAGTACTAAAGAAAGTTGTTTTCCAAACTGTGTAAAGCTGTACAGTAATTTTCCCCAAGTAAAATGGTACAAGTGATAAAAGGAAAGAAAAACATATCTGTATAGAGGTTGGATTTTTATACTACATTTTTTCTGAAAAAGCACACAAATCGTAAATTTTTTTTACAGTTTATAGTGTTTTTATGCAAACCGTACACGGTTTGCATGTATTTTTTTTTTATTTATAATTTCAATTTGTAAAATAGTAAAAAATATATAAAATATGCAAATCCATAATTCACTTAGCTATATATAATTGTTTGTTGTTTGTTTATATTAATTATAGAAATTATAATAATTGTTGATATTTGTCGCATTTTTGCATTATTATTTTTTTTTTTTGTAATTTCAATTTGTAAAATAGTAAAAAATATATAAAATATGCAAATCCATAATTCACTTAGCTGTATATAATTGTTTGTTGTTTGTTTATATTAATTATAAAAATTATAATAATTGTTGATATTTGTCGCATTTTTGCATTATTTATTTATTTTGTGTAATTTCAATTTGTAAAATAGGAAAAAATATATAAAATATGCAAATCCATAATTCACTTAGTAATATATAATTATTTGTTGTTTGTTTATATTAATTATAGAAATTATAATAATTGTTGATATTTGTCCCATTTTTGCAATTTTTTTTTTTTTTTTTGTAATTTCAATTTGTAAAATAGGAAAAAATATATAAAATATGCAAATCCATAATTCACTTAGCTATATATAATTGTTTGTTGTTTGTTTATATTAATTATAGAAATTATAATAATTGTTGATATTTGTCCCATTTTTGCATTATTTATTTTTTTTGTGTAATTTCAATTTGTAAAATAGGAAAAAATATATAAAATATGCAAATCCATAATTCACTTAGCTATATATAATTGTTTGTTGTTTGTTTATATTAATTATAGAAATTATAATAATTGTTGATATTTGTCCCATTTTTGCATTATTTTTTTATTTTTTTGTAATTTCAATTTTTATTGGTGATTTGGGCAAACAAACTAATTAAAAAACATAATTTTATAAAAACCCCTAATTTTCAAAACGGGTAAATATTAATAAAGCGTAACAATTTTTATTTTTCTCAATCAAAATAAATAAACATCATAAACATGTAACATCATAACCAAACCATTAGTAATAAATATCTAAATAACACAAATTTGAATAAAAACCCTAATTTTTTTATTAAATGGGACAAATATCAACAATTATTATAATTTCTATAATTAATATAAACAAACAATAAACAATTATATATAGCTAAGTGAATTATGGATTTGCATATTTTATATATTTTTTCCTATTTTACAAATTGAAATTACAAAAAAAAAAAAAAATAATGCAAAAATGGGACAAATATCAACAATTATTATAATTTCTATAATTAATATAAACAAACAAAAAAAAATTATATATAGCTAAGTGAATTATGGATTTGCATATTTTATATATTTTTTACTATTTTACAAATTGAAATTACACAAAAAAAATAAATAATGCAAAAATGGGACAAATATCAACAATTATTATAATTTATATAATTAATATAAACAAACAACAAACAATTATATATAGCTAAGTGAATTATTGATTTGCATATTTTATATATTTTTTCCTATTTTACAAATTGAAATTACAAAAAAAAATAAAAATGCAAAAATGGGACAAATATCAATAATTATTATAATTTCTATAATTAATATAAACAAACAATAAACAATTATATATAGCTAAGTGAATTTTGGATTTGCATATTTTATATATTTTTTCCTATTTTACAAATTGGAAAAAAAAAATACATGCAAACCGTATATTTAATGTACGGTTTGCATAAAAACACTGTAAACTGTAGATTTTTTTTACGGTTTGTACGTTTTTAAAAAAAAAATATAGTATAAAAATTCAACTTCATTCCTATACTACTCCAATATCTACTGTGGATGTATGTTACCTTTCAATTTGGCTTTACATGGCAAAAAAGTATAAACATAATACTGTATAACAATAATCAATATTACAAAATAAAATAAAAATAACAATAATCAAATCTACGTAAAAACAGTTTGTTTAAATAGTAAAAAAATAAAAAATATATCTCCCCGAACTTTGGGAATTGTGCTACATTGCAGGTCCTAGTGAATGTGTTGTTAAAACGTGAGTAAAATATGTTCTTTTAGAGTACCAATAATATTTCAATAAAAAATACTAACTAAATATCGGATAACAACAAAAAAAAAAAAAAATTTATATATTCATAGTTAGTACTTAGTATGCAACTAGTCTATCATTACAAACGCAAAATAAATTTGTTTCATTAAGTTCTTAATGAAAACCATTATACATTAAAATTTACTCCTTTTTTTCTGTATAATCATCCTAGATTCCTAATGCTTCAAATATTTTTTTTGGTAACCAAAGATCTTAGGATCACGATCAGACTGGGCATTACGATCAACAAGAGCTTCTTCGTTTACCGTGGTTAAAGTTCAACCACGATCTTATGTCATATTAATTCCGCTTTTACCTTTTTACATCTAATGATTTTTAAGAAAAAAAACCCTCTAATTAATTTCTAAAATATGGTCTGGATGGAGTAGTTTACAAGTAAAATTTTAAAAATATGCAACGGTAAAGTAAAAGTTTTAAGAATATGCATAAAATATCAATATATATAATTACTTTTTTTCTTCCCCTAATTACACGGCTCCTTGTCTCTTTTCAATCCACATTAAATATTCGTTTTTTTTCTTATCCATTTTACTACTAAAACAGTATTTTAATTTATTGGCAATCATAAAAAATTATGTCACTACATAAATAATTGGTATTTATTTCTCAAGCTTTTTATAATTTTTAGACCCAAATCTCTATCTCTCCTAAAACACTTCTCTTTCTCTCTGTAGAGATTTTTCATCTCCATGGAAAGCTTTGCTAATGAACGTCTTGATTTTGGGAAGATGGGTTATGGGTATATATATATATATATATCCCTTCAACTTTGAATTTTGTTTCAGTTAATGCATTAAATTAGTAACATTTGTTTTGTTTTTGTTCTTGAATGTTTTTTTTAATTCAATCATTATAATCTGGGTATCTGAAAGAATGGCTTTTTATACCTTTCTTTGTCTGTGTTGTTAGATCATAGATGATAGTTTTAGTTTGAGCATGGGGAAAAAATTGATCTTTTATCATGTATCTTGTTTTTTATATCGATTTTAGCGTTTCAGCACTACGGAAAAAACAGTTTTAGTTCTGCCACTGAGTTTGAAAGTAGATTTATTTTGGGCACATGAAAGATTAATGTTTTTTTTAATTCAATCATTATAATCTGGGTATCTGAAAGAATGACTTTTTATACCTTTCTTTGTCTTTGTTGTTAGATCATAGATGATAGTTTGAGTTTGATCACGGAGGAACTAGTAGTAGGCTAAAACGACTCGAGCACATGGGGAAAAATTTGATCTTTTATCATGTATATTGTTTTTTATATCGATTTTAGCATTTCAACACTCCCATGATTACGGAAAAAACAGTTCTAGTTCCGCCACTGAGTTTGAAAATAGATTTATTTTGGGCACATGAAAGATTAATGTTTTTTTATGTCCCTCTCTATTGCTGTGTTGCTCTATGGATGTATCAGTTTAGATCTTGATCCATTTACAGTAATGAATCATTGAATTCTTTAGTTTTCTGCTATTGTTTCATTAAATGGCTGTTGAGTTTGGATATTGTTGTATTTGGGCATATGGAAGATTGATTAGATTTGCTACTTATTGATATTTATTTTGGGAATTTAATGTAGGTGCAAGCATTATAGAAGAAGATGCAGGATCAGAGCTCCTTGTTGTAATGAGGTCTTTGATTGTCGCCATTGCCACAATGAATCAACGGTATTTTTATCGTCTTTTTTCTTCTTCTTATAATGATGTTTTTCCATTAGATGCTGTAGGATTTATTTCGGATGCTGGTAATTATCAATTTATTTTGTTTTACTTGAATGTGAAATTCCTAATTAGTCTGTCCTTGACATGGATATCTTTTTCTTATACGTGTTTTAATTTTCTAGAACACCTTGCGGAACATATTTGATCGACATGAGCTTGTCAGACACGATGTTAAACAAGTATGCGATACACGATTTCTGTTTTTTACATTGATTCTCTACTAATATAGAGTGATTTTTAGATCCTACAAGTTCACTGCCCAGAATTGTAATGTGTTCTGGTCTTTGTGTTGATGTTCCAGGTTATTTGTTCCGTTTGTGACACAGAACAACCAGTATGTATCAAAAGTTTTGAATCCTTTTGTTTTAGAACTGATTCTCTTTTTGTTATTTTTATTCAGTTCATTATGTTTGACCAGGTGGCTCGTGTTTGTACCAATTGTGGAGTGAATATGGGAGAATATTTTTGCGAAAAGTGTAAATTCTATGACGACCACGTATGTTTCTTGTTACAACCTATGATTATTATGACTTGGCATATATTTACAACATTTAATGAAAAACTTTCTTTATAGCTAGTATCTCACTCAATGCAGATTGGAAAAAGTCATTTTCATTGCAATGATTGTGGGATCTGCAGGCGAGACACTTAGTTTCTCATATTGCCATTTATATTTAATTTTGAATCAACGTTCGATTTTTAACTTGTATATTGATTTTGGCTTATTATGTATAATTTCCAGAGTTGGCGGTGCAGAGAATTTTTTCCATTGCAAGAAGTGTGGTATGCTTTTAGCTTTTAATTTTTTATTAAGATTTTGTTTTTATGAGGTTAAGGAGAATGGCTAATGTTTTCAATTGCCATTCAGTTTCTTCATGAGTATGTTTTGTCAAAAAGTTAGATGTTAGACCAATGATTTATATAGTGGCATCATTTTGTATGCAGATTGGTTAGGTGACAAAAAGGCCCACAATTTTTTACATATCAAACTAATTTATATACAGAAGTGTTAGCTTAATCTCTTTTGGAGATCTAGATGCATGGAATGTGCACTTGGCTCATGACTTTAGCAATTTTACCACTCTTACTGCTTAGCTACCTCTCATCTTTGTCTTTATTTATATCTCATCTTAGTTTTGTTCATTGTTATAAACTCTGGTTAATTTGTGCAGCAAAATATGAGTTAATTGCTACTGTTTTCACATTTTTTCATGTAATGACTGTATAGGTTCATGCTATTCGATTAATCTTCATGATAATCACAAATGTGTGGAGAACTCCATGCGACATCATTGTCCCATTTGCTACGAGGTTTACCTTCTCAGCTCGATATTACATATTACTTGCTCTGTAATGAAAAAAAAGGTTTATAATTGCGTCGTGATTGTTTTCCAGTATCTCTTCGACTCCTTGAAAGACACCACTGTCATGAAATGTGGGCACACGATGCATTGGGAATGTTACACTGAAATGATAAAACGTGAAAAGTAAGGGTGTATATGCATATCATATCCAGATTCTCATGTTTTTAATAATTTTAAGAGGTTGTGCTTTTCTGAATAATAACTTGTGTTTTACGCAGACGTTTCTGTCCTATCTGCACGAGATCAATCTTTGATATGCCTTCGACTTGGAATAAAATAGACAAAGAGGTGAATTCATGGTAGTCATACCTCGTTGCTAGATGCTTCTTTTGGCTTTTAAGTTGTTATTATAAGATGTTGACTGGCCAAATTAAAAGCTTTTTTAGTAATATGGCCTGAACAGGTGATAGTAATTTATAACTGAATGAACACATTTACCTTTGCCTTAAAAATGCTAGCTTAATTACTTAAAAGTTAAAACTGCAACCAAACAATCGCCAACTATCAATATGATAATACTCTTTACATGTGAGAGGTACTTGATCCTTTGGATCTTTGTTATTTCCTGTATTTTCAAAGAGTTGGAACAAATTCAAAAATTTCATTCTCCTAAAATTTGAATGTGGCCCCTGTCATTCTTGGATCTTCACTTTTATTTTTCCTTTTTCTGTATGCATTAATGAAAATAAATAAACAAATATCAACTTTGAGATTATCTCACTTATAGTTCTGTTTATTTATGGCTCAATTCTGTTTCTTTTTTCCAGATTGAAGCAACCATGCCTGATGATTATTGGTTTAAGAAGGTACTGTTATTTTATCCCTAGTGCAACTGGTGAAAAATCCTTTATTAAATACATGTTTTTGCAACTTGAGAGAGTTTTGCTTTTGGCAAATCTTTTTTATGTCTCTGTTAAGAAGAAATTATTACATACGGTGACAACATGTATTTGTCAAGAACTACTGCATTTTGATGTTTCCATATTTCGCTACTTAGACTCCTGAAGGCTGAAAAACAGTACTACTTAGTATGGATTTGCTTGTTTCCTAAAATGTTTTTTTTTTCCAAATTTGTTTCCAATTTCTAGTCTTTAGGATGAAGATAATGCAATCTTAAAACCATTGTGGTATTCATTATTGAGAACCAATGGACTACCATCACTTTTTTGCATGTTTCTGAAACAGGTATTCTTTGAAAAATGCTTAGACGCCATTTACTTGCAGTTTTAAGCCTGGTTAATTGTTTGTCCTTATAAGATTCAACACATTCGCCTTTGATTTTGTGGTGTGTCTACGGGTGTTGAGTTTATGAATTCATTTACTTCTTCAACCTCGAATAACGCAACTCATTCTCTTGAATGCTGCAGTAAAACTGCCTCTTAGTTAAAATGTCACAAAACCCACATGACCATTATGGTCTTTGATGGGGCTATGTGTTTTTCGCGATAAAGTAGTTTTGAAAGTATTGCATGTTTATGATCAGGTCTGGATTTCATGCAACGATTGTAGTGACACCACAGAGGTATACGATCACATGATCGAGCAAAAATGCGGCCACTGTAAATCTTACAACAGTAGACTGATTGCACCTTCGGTTCTTCCTCAATGACAAGCTTAATATTTGTTCCACAAGAGCTAGTTCTATCTTTGAATGACCTTTATTTGTCGTATCTTTGAATTTGTGTTTTAAGTTTGTCATTATGGTATGCCACGACTTGTTGTGACACTACTAGACTTTAAATGTATAACTGGTTAAGAGAAAGCTTTAAATCTAAGAGTTTTAACTTTTAAGTCTCCAGTCTCATGTATATCTTTTGTTTCATCCTATTTTTGAAAACGATTCGGAATGAAATAAATTGGGTTTTTATGCCGTCTCTGCTAAAAATAACGCGAAGGTGAAAAGCTAGAAAATGATGTTAGCAAAGCAAGTTTAAGTTCTTAAATTGGCATAAGTTTCTTTATATGTGAAAAATAAAATTAAAAAATATGTAGGATGTTTATTTATGTCACATGTGACATGTCCATTGATTGCGAGAACATGAACAACACCAAATGTAAGATAACTGAGCTTTCAAATTAGTATAGAACGGGGTTGATCAACATGTATATAGATATGATGATCTCTTGTAAATTTTCTTAACTTACTTATACACCTTCAATTTTCAATGTAGAAATTTTCATGTTTACTAAACAACAACAAAAAATGCGACCAAAATATGACGGCTATTTTTGTGACGTGGTGTGTGGCGCTGGCTTTTGTGAATGTTTAGTCGATCTTTTAACAGTTTCGCGAGGATTTTCATTTAGTCAACGGTCGGGTTTGACTGTATGAATTTATTTTATTTTGTAAGCCAATTGCCATGTTAAAGATAAGTTTCATATACAATTTTATTGTAGCTGTCAAATGTCTATGTATTTTGGTCTTTGCTTGTATCATGAGACAAAGTGTCTAGGTTGAAGTGAATCGTAATTAAGCATATATGATCATGATAAGCAACTTGTATTAATGTAATTTAGCAGATACATCTGTAGCATCCACTGAATAGTTTTTTTTTTGTTTGCGACTGTGGTGTCACGGGACAGGGTTGTTCACGCGGATCTCGACTAAATCCACAAGGTTTTTATTAGTTAGTATATATATAAAACCTTAAGCGAAATTCCAACATTGACCTGTCAAATTTGGGAACTATGTCTTGAATTTATACATGGCGCCTTCAAAATTTTCTCTTTAGAATAACTTTAGTTGGAAACCTTAAAGAAATAGTAAAAATTAAAATATATGATGAAAACATAGTTTTGAATGTCTTAACATAAATTTATCATCGAATAAAACTAAGTTGACCAAATTTCTAAAATTTATTGCTTAGAGATTGTGAGATTGAGAATAATATACGAATCAGAATCAACTTTTGATCATGCCTTGCCTTTAAATAAAGGTAAAATTATCTTCTAGTCCTACAATTCAATATAATACGAGATTTCGTAAAAATTGCAGCATTTACATGGTCATACATATTATTATTATATAGCCTTGTAGGTTAATCAAATACGTGTTCCTTTTTAATAATTTAAATGAGATTAGGTTACAGATATCATTACCACACATATTCACATGCCCTGTCATTGTCTGTTACTTGTTAGATGTTAACTTGTTGGTTAACTTTTGATTAATATATTCGTATAAATTACGTCATGTAATAAAAACTCAACCTACTAAAAACACAAATAAATATATTGAAACCCTAGTTTGAGTCTATCGTAAATTTAATTAATATTAATTAAAAAAAAATTATTTTTATTTTTAATTTTAGTATATTGAGTTTTTATTACGTTGCGTGACTTATATATCATCCCACTAATACAGCCGCCGTCTGCATCAAGCAGACAGCGTCTGTATTTAGCAGATGGCTAACTTGTTATATAAGCACGTAATTAAATTATTATGAGTCTCTATTCTCTATCCCATTATGTATATCTTATTTATTTTATACAAAAATTTGTTCTAAAAAAGTTGAAAAAAATTATACAATTAATATAAGACATTTATCAATATATTTCAATAATTATTTTTAAAATAAAATCCACACGCAACTTATTTTGGAATAAATGTATAAATTAGTGTAAATTAAACATTAAATTTTAGAAAAATTGTATAAAACATTATTATGTCCAAATGTTTAAAAATTTGAATACAATAAATATAAAATCTTATAAACTTGAGGAAAAGGTTATAAAAATTTAAAATTTGAATGAAAATACGAAGAGTACACAAAATGGAATAGAGAATAGAATTTTTATTTTTATTTTTTTAAAGATATACGCAATACAAAAGTCAAAAGGAGCTTAATTGCTAATTAATATCCGGATTTGAATGATATTGTTCAATTGGCACGTAAGTCATATCCATAAATATTGAAGACAACACATCTTTTCATATTAAAAAATATAAAACACAACTAGTTCCATAACATATTAAAAAATAAAGAATATACAACAGGACACAACGAAGTAATTGAAGCTAGCTAGCTAATGATCATAGATAATTTTTATCGGCAGCCCAATTTTATTAAATTTTTTCAAAAATACCCTCACTCTATTTTAATAATTACCAATATATATGATCTAATTAATTAACTATTTGTCCTCAGTATATTTTACTAATAACGGATGTATCCTAAATTAATTAACAATTCGTTTTAACCTCCTTAACTATAATAAATTATACCAAATCTGAATATTATGTTAAAATTAAAATATATTACGAGATTTATGTCATTACGCGTCTCACACGCAACGCGTGGGTAACTTTTACTTAGTAACTTTATATTGGAATAAATAAATTTATTTGGTGATTTTCAAATAATACATTTCATAAGTATCAAGTATTTTTTTTCTGTTCTTCAATTTGATATTGTTAAAGTACCCCTTAATTTCGGGATTTCTGAATACCCAACATTTGATATTGAATCATTTTCTCGTCAATAACACAAATAATCGAGTATTACAACTCAACACACCCTGTAAATCTCATCCCATATAAATTATGGTCATATCTTGATATTGTTAGTAAATCAGTCGAGCACAAAGAAAGACAGAAGTATTGAAACCGATCATACACACACTTTGATAACGGAGTTCACCCAAATTGGCTACGTCTCCGAATCGCTACACGTGGCACTTAATATTATTATGAGAATTACATATAATCTAGCTAAACGTAAAGCTAAACACACACCCTGTAAATCTCATCCCATATAAATTATGGTTATATCTTGATATATGGTGACTCATGAGCAATGCAAGACCAAAAAAAGTAATATGCTACAAAAAATCATTTTCCATACTAAATTTTAATGTGAATAATTAGTCAAGAACACTGATATATATATGTGCATGCACATTTTTTTCTCCCGAATTTATAACACCCCAAACAATACAAAACAAAATCTATATTTGAATCAAATTTAATTATATATTAGAAGGTTTTAGAGTCTGCAAAGAATCTTAAATTTGCTCATTTCTTCTTCTTTTGGTCTGTTCTTTTTCCATTTCACAGTTGTTACTAGGACCGGGTTCGGTTCGGTCCAGTTCGGTTCGGTTTTTAGCAAAACCGAAACCGAAACCGAGCATATTTTTCGGTTCGGTTTTTTTCGGTTTCGGTTTTTTTTATTTTTTGGACCGAACCGGACCGGTTTTTTCGGTCCAGTTTCGGGTTTTTTCGGTTATTTTTCGGTTTTATTTTTTATTTTTCGGTTTTTTCCGGTTTTTTTCGGTTTTTTTTGGGTTTTTTCGGTTTCGGTTTTTTTCGGTTCAGTTTTACTGAATTTTTTTCGGTTTTTCGGTTTCGGTCTTTTTCGGGTTTCTTCGGTTCGGTTATCGGTTCGGTTCGATTTTTCCGGTTTTTTGCCGAGATGTAGTTGTTACATTCGGACAGAATCAAATAGTTAAAAGAATCTGTTGATTTGTAAACAAAAAACAAAACAAAAAAACTGTTGACTACGCTTAAAAAAATTTAAAAATACTCAGATAGCGACGGGATTAATGACTCTATTTTTTGTTACAAACTTGTTAGCGACGGTTTTTGTGACGGCTTTGTAACAGTTTAGTTAATTTGTGATGGATTTTTGACAGTTTAGTCAATTTGTGACATGCTTGTAATAACTTTTGACTGTTATTAAATTAAACATTATTTTGTAACGATAGCCAGAATAAAATACTTAGATATTAAAACTGACTTCTTAAATTTATATACATACAAGTCATGCTCATATCTACTCTACCATGCTAATGATTAATAAATAGTTTTGCATCATATTAATTTGACCGATTACCATTTTATTTTTAAGGTAGTTTTTTCTGTGACACCAACCCTCGTTAGGTTCTGGGATACAGATTAAAATGAGAGGAAAAATGACTTATTTTAATTTTTACAAGTAATTAACTAAGGTTTTTACTATTATCGAGAGTTTATTATTCTTACAACCGAATCTCTCACATGAGTATTTTACACAAAATTTTATCAGATTCCATGCTTTACAATTTTCACCATCTTTCCCATATTTCTTATAGCTCTAAAATTTTAAATTTTATTCACATTAAATTACTACCAAAAAAAATGTATAAATAGCTATGGAAATTGTGAGGGATTTATTTGTAACGAGCCTATTAGCTACGGGTTTTGTGACGGATTTGTGACATAAAAGTGAATTTGAGACAAGAAAATCATTTTGTAACAGATTTGTGACAGTATTTAACTCTAACAAAATCAATATTATTTTGTAGTATACGCCATCTAGCATCAATGTTACATTGGGACCTAGAATTAATATCATGAGAAAGATTAAATGGATTGTCTCTGTGATTCCAATGGGAAATGAGCTATAGCTATGTTAGAATTTTTTTAAGTAAGATATGAATTGAGTTATTTTTGGTCAAAAAGCTACAAATAGAAGTATTTTTCCGTTGAGTTTAATTAATATGTCACTATTTTAAAGTATACCATGACTGCTAAATTCTAGGGAAAAATGAAAATCATCATCCAGTACATAATTTCTACCTTTTTTGCTGCTGCTAATGTTCTCTTGTGACGATTTCATGGTATAGGCATGGAGCTAAAGGTAAAAACAAATTGTTGTCTTGATTTTTATCATATTCTTCGATGTGTTATTCGACAAGTGTAGATCAACGTGACCGATATTATAATACATAACCTATCCATCCTGGTAACGGAGACAAGTGACTCCCAAATGAAAACAGCCTTTTGTTGAAACTCAAAACATTAATTAGTGCAAACAAATTTATAAAAAACGCTATGAAAACTTCATTTCTAATTTAAGTTAACAATTATATAAACGTAATATTAATTATTATCGTGGCTTTTGGCAAAAAAGAGAACGATCGGTTTTATATGTATAGTTCGTATTCATATTATAGTTTTCTTTTATTGTCATATTTTCAACCCTAACACGTATATAAAATATAAATACAAGCAAACTTGAGCTGGATATTATCTCCTTTAAATAGGTACTATAATTAACTATATATATATTGACAACGCTGTACAATCTCATTTGACATGTGATCGTATCTCAATAAACTGTAATAATACAAAACCAATTATACAAGACTAGACTATATACACCTCCATTTAATAAAATATATAGTCATGATTCGTATATTCTCAAATCATGCTTAGAAATATTAATTATTTGCAACATAACTGATAAATCCTCTAAAGTTTTTAATCGTTTTACCCCTACAGTAATAATCTATTATACATGGTTTGTAACTGAAACATCAATAGAATATAATACAAGTAAACTATATAATCAGCTATAACGAACTTTAAAAACGGATAAAAAGGTGGGCTTGAATACTGATAGCTGCCCTTTTTTCATTAATTTAAGTATCATAATTAAATTGGTTAGCTAAACGTGTAAGGAACTTTAACCAAATAAATTAAAACAAGTTTATAATAGTTTAGATCTCTGCTTTGATTTTTGTGAACTAAAGAATTAAGATTATCATTTATTTACTTCTAACAATCCTACTATGACAGATTTTTCTTTTATTATTGAATTAAAACTTCATCCAAAGTTCAAAAGAGCTAAGAGTTTAAAGATTGATCATAAGATACTACGTACATAAGAAAGTTGACATATAAGTTACCATTTATTTACATGAGAATAAGTCAAGATGATCGTATTTTTTTTCCCACTATAATCATATAAATTGACAATATGATCAATTTGATAATTATATATAAACACCATAAAATATAAATTGAAAGGAACGTTAATACCAAAAAAATCAATGGCGATGATGAATAAGCATGACTAAAACGAAAAATAAGAAATGGTCTTCTTTAAATGTCTACTGACTAAAGAAAATGATATGCAAACAAATTAATGACTTTCTTTTAATATTGACTTATCCACAGTTTCCATGAATTCACATTTTGTTTTTAATTTAAAGGACAGATGCCCAATCATTTCCCTCTCCCTATATATAAACGCTTCATACACATATGGACTATTATCCATTCAACTAAAAATTTCATTTACTAAACCTATAAAATTTGTCATTTTCCATGGCATCAACAGAGGCTCCCGTCGAGAAGGTAACACCGCCAGCAGTAACCTCATCACAGCCAGTGACCGCCAAGGTGGCCCCACGATCGGCCAGGACTGGTCGGGGCTTTTTCAAGGTAGGAGACTTGGTCCTGAGGGCACTTTTGTTTGCTACAACTATTACGTCGGTTTTGGTGATGGCATTTAGCAAGCAGACTAAGCTGATACCAGTGTCTATTCCGCCATTTTTCACGCTCATTAGCAGACCGGCCAAGTTCCAACACTCTCCCGCGTTTATGTAAGTTATCAAAACGATAGTTCTTTGTCATCGCCATCAAAGAAAACTCATTAACCTTGTACATAATATATTTTTAGTTGTTATTATTTTATTAAAATTTAGCGAAATTCAATTTATCAACAATTTTCAAAAAAAATCCCCATTACTATCCTTGCTTGCCGTGAATTTGACACCCTCATAAATAATTATATCATGTTTTTTTTTTCAAGTTTTTGCAAACCCTAGAGTATTAATTCTTAGTCCCTCCACTTATCAGTTATGATTGTTCGGTATGTTTCAGTCTCCTGAAAAGACTATACGAAATTTGTTTCGCCTTTTTCTCTTCTTTGACTTGTGATAAATAATAATACATAAATGTAATTTTTTCTACAATTTTTAGGGTTGAACTCATTAATGATCTTTACAGATTTATTTCCGAAATAATGTAACTTTTTTGTCCTGATGTCGGATCGATGACCCTTAAATCTTTTGACAGCAGCCAGTCGACCAAAGGTTTTCCGACACTATTTTTAACACACTTTATTAATTTTATAAACCGTGAGAACCAAATATACTTTTCACTTAAATGTTAAGACCAGCGGTGTAGTTAGTTTACATAAGCAAAACCGAGTTATATATCCTGCAGATTCCAAGCAAAAACCAAGGAACCCCATCATAGATTACTTATAATTAAGGGACGAAAGTGTTACGATTTGCAAATATTTATTTTAATTAAAAAATTTTAATCAAAGTTGCAAAATTTCAAAGTTCATTTCAACAAGTAAACAGACGTGGCCTTATTTTTTGATTAAACAAAACTAATTAAACTAAATATTTCCCTAAACTTTAAAGATGAGACCCAGAGTCATGTTGTCTTATCTGAAAGTCTCAATATTACACGAGACATGTTGTCATATTAAGATTTAGGTAGTTAAATGTCACTTTGTTAGCTGTTAGGTGAAATTAATCCCACTAGTGATTATGATTGGGAAATTAAAAGCCGATTAATCCTTTGGTTACCTTGTGAGTAGGGATGACAATTTTTCGGGGTTTGACCCGATCCGGCCCGATGTGCAATTCTATTCGGGTCGGGTCAATGTTTATATACATTTATATCAATATTTTAATTGATTAAATTAATGAGGTCAAATTAATTAAATAAACATGAAAATGTTAAAAAGAAGATTGTAAAATTTAAATCACTAAATTAATATGAAAGGTTATTTGATGTCACAATACTATTTATATATTATCTTTCTAAATCAAATAATTTTTTATTTTAGCATATGGGTTTTTTAACAAATTATTTTTCAAATCTTGCCATTTATGAGGTTTGTTTTTCTAAGAAAAAAAATACGTTATAAAAAACATGTCAAATAGGTCGGGTCAGATCAAATGGATAAAAGTGAAATTTTGTATATGGGTCGGGAGTTTTGAATGATACGACCCAATTGCCATCCCTACTTGTAGGGTTCTATTTAAAAAAAAAAACAAGTTTCTCCCCAAGTCCCCATCATGCATGTAATCAAAACTTAAAAGATTGGTTATTTTTTTTATTTGCTTTAATAATTTTTTGTTATTGCGCATATACATGATGTACGCCTCAATGATTACATTTTAAATTAATACTAACCACTGATCAGTCTCTGTAACAAAGAAATATCTGCAAAATAGTTTTCTTTTTATAAAAGCATCGATACTAGCTACTTTGATGTGATCAAAGTTAATTAATGGGGACCATAATATCAATTTAATAAGTGATAATGGCAAAATTATGGAGACATGAACTAATATATTGTTCGGAAATATTTTTTGAACAGAGATTAACTTGGTCTCTTACATTAATATTTCCGGAACACTGAAGTTTTTTCAAAATAAACAAATTAAATCCCAGCATAACTAATATATATATATATATAGATTTATCATCTTGAATGACTTTCCGTCGTCTATAATAAAATCATCCGTAACCGGTAGAAGCTAGAATTTTTGTTTTAAGGGGACTATTGTTGGGGTAGTTTATAAATATTTGCTAATACCATATATCTTGTTAATTAATAGGCTGATTGAATATTTGTTTTTTTATGGTCATTAATTAATATTTGATATACTTATGCAGATATTTAATGGTAGCTCTATCAGTAGCTGGGCTTTACAGTATTATTTCTGGAATAGTATCTTTCTTGGCACTATTCAAGCGTACCAGTTCTTCTGTTAAAATTTTGGCACATTTCCTAATCCTAGATGTGGTAAGTATATATACATTCTTTAATAAGTTAATTAATAACATGGACAACCAGAGAAAATTCCAGAAAAAAATTATTAAAAGAACTTGATGATGACTCTTGTCATTTCTTAGCTTTATAAATTTTGGGATTTAATCGTTTAAGATTTAACTTACACTGCCTTGGAGCCCTAAATAAAGGGTTCAAATTTCAAAACAATTCAACTTAAACTTCATAAAAAACATCAAATTTAGTAGAAAAAATGTGAGATTATATATGTGTAGATTTGATATGATTTAACCACCAAAAAGCGCTCTTTTAAAAAATGAAAAAGGAAAAAATTTATAAAAAAATGAAAATGAACACTTATTTTGCTACGTCCGGAAATGAAAAAGAAGGACACTTATCGTGGATTCAGCAATTTACCTCTAGGCCAATTTTTTTACTAATAATTACCAACTTATAACTTTTACAGAAATATTTTTTTACATAAGGTCAAACGCTTTCACGTTTTAAAACATTGAAGTGAATTATACTTCTCAATCCAAGCATCTCCTAGTATTAGATGTGTTCCCTTCTTCACTTGAGAAACATGAATTAAACATGCCTTTGAGCAAAAACTAACAGTTATTTTCTTTAATTTTGTAGCTCATGTTGGGCATAGTAGCATCAGCAACAGGAGCCTCAGGGGCAGTGGCTTACATAGGCTTGAATGGTAATTCTCATGTCAATTGGGCTAAAATATGCAATACTTACGGCCGGTTTTGCGTCCATATGGGCGTCTCCATTCTTATCTCTCTCCTCGCCTCCATCGTCTTGACATTACTCGTGATACTAGCCGCTTTTTCCCTCTCCAAAAAGATTCCCAGGTAATTAAAAAAAACGTAAATTTCCCTACTCGACCATACTGGGGAGACAATGTTTGTTTAATCCGTTCGTGTCTGTAAAAATGTACTTGTTTTGATTTTGTTTGTATCTAGTTATTGGAATGGAGCCAAACGTTTGTAAGTCTGTTTTTGTGAACTTTTCGAATCTTTACATGTGTTGTTATAATACGAGAGTAATCTTTACCCGTGTGCTTGTTTCAAATTTGTAGTATTGTGCAAGTTTGCTTTTTTTTACATTCCAGTGTCTTAGACATCAATCTTTGGTCAATCTAATACAACTTCGTCAATTGAGTAGATAGAAAACATTCATTTTATAAATAATAAAAACAAAACAAAACTACTATATAATATATGTAACTATTTGCAAATTACGGAAAAAATATCTCTTTTGCAGTACAAATGATGTAGAGCTATATTACAAATTCATTACGGTCCTGCTTAATTTATATCTCGTATCGCCATTTTAGTTACCTGTCGGCTGCCGTTACATATTCGGTCCATCATATATACAAAATCGACACACATTTTTAGTCGTGTGTCGATGTTACTTAGTTGCCATGAATTTGGAGACTCGTCTTTTTTGCTTCATATGTTGTATCTGTTTCTTTTTCTTTAATTATATACTCCGAGTCTCCGACGTCGATGAACAATAGTTATATATATTTATTAAAAGCGTTATTCATATTGATACATAATTTTGTGATTATAATGATCTTATCCTAATAATATGTTATTTCAAAACGAGGGATACAATTAATGGCGCATCAATATGACTAGACTGTTCATTACAGATTAAAGTGACACATCAACTTCAATTAGTAATTAAATGGAATGACTTAATAGTATTTAAATGCAGTCATAAATTAAGTTGGGTAGTAATTTGAGTCATTTGACCCACTAAAAATTTACTGTTTTACGTACCATCTTGGTAAAAGAAACAGTAAATATAACAAATGAAAAGTTTTTCAATACGAAACCCTTTATACGAAAAGGGCAAGAGCTGATCATACGAGAAGCCTGACCAGGTTGGGGGTGCGGCAAGGAATCGGTTGGGTAACCCGACAGGGTCCAAGCTAGTTACGGGTTGATTATAGACATAATCTTATATATCAATACATATTTATAATTATTAATTAATAATGAAATTTCTAATTCCGAATAGTTCTGAGTACTGGAGTTGCGCTAGGACCTAACAAATAAGAATCGATACATTTGAATGTTATGATATGTTAAAATATCTTACGTCTAATTTCATTGCTTCATGAATTATATGGAATGGCTACTTTTGTCACAATGCTTTGAATTGTATATTGTACTTATTCATTAGGGCAGTAAATTAAAGAGTACGCCATTTTTATAGATGATAATTAGTACTACTAATTGAATTTTCAATATTGATGGTTATTATAATTTATAAGCATGCACATATCATCCAGTCGATACATCTGCCAATTGTTGTTTCCAAGTATAGAAAAGTTGCCAATGTTCATCATCTCCGCTCAACCAAAAGCCGTCGGGTTTTATCATCCAAAAACAATGCTCTTTGAAAAAACCACCCTCGCACCAACCTTTCATGCCATTGTCAAAGACGTTAAAATTATTCTCCAAATTATTCCAGTAAAAATGACAGAAATAAACAGATCTTCCAAACGGATTGTATGCGAACTCGAAAGTGTACGTTTCACCTGGGTTGAGTGTAAGATTACCAAAATCCTTGCCTTTAGTTTGACAACGAAACCTTAACGGTGTTGGTGTTTTGCCCTCGATATGGATCTTGATACGCCCAACCAAAAGTTGTTCTGAAAACGTCACATTATATATTAGAAAAAAGAAAAAAATAGCTTGAACATTAGAAAGGGGACTCATTTCTCTGTATTAAACAATTTAGTGATAATAGTAATTTTGTACACAGTAGTTGTATTTATAATGAGATGCAATTAGTTGTGCATTAATATATTGACTATTCATATTAATTTTTGGATGATACATCATACATGCATTAGAATGTAAATCATGTACTCAGACGATAATATATACACAGTAATCTTGTACTCAGATTTTGTATATTGAAGGAGATGCACTTAATTGCATGAATGAAAATGAATATATTCATATTGGATTTTGGATGATACATTCATTAGGATGTAAATCATATGTTGATTATAGTAATCTTGTAGTCAAATGTTGTATTTATAAGAAGATGCAATTAACTGTGCATGAATGACTATAATTCATATAATTAAATTTCGGATGATACATTCATGCATTAGAATGTAAATCTATAACTTCAATAAATTAATTAATATTAAAATTACTCACGCGTTGAGTGTGAGACGCGTAATGACACAAATCTCGTAATATATTTTATTTTTAACATAATATTCAGATTTGGTATAATTTATTACAGTTATGGAGGTTAAAACGAATTGTTAATTAATTTAGGATACATCCGTAATTAGTAAAATATATTGAGGACAAATAGTTGATTAATTAGATTATGTATATTGGTAATTATTAAAATAGAGTGAGAGTATTTTTAAAAAAAATTGGCAAAATTGGACAATCTCAATTTTTCTTGGCTTTGCTTATATTAATAGTATGATATGATATATATATATATATATATGGTAAACCCGAGATGTTATGTTATAAACCCAAAATGCTATGGTATAATAAATATATTTACATTAGATGCAACTTTAATTTGGAAAGATATTTATTGCTTAACGATGGATGCCCCGACACTCGCTAGCCAAACCATATGTAATTTGCCTTCAGAGAAACAAACTTTTAACTTTTGCATATATCTTTTTTCCATTAAATCAACGTTTCCACGTTTTAAAACAATAAAATTGTATTATATTTCTCAGTCCAAACATCTCGTGAAAAGAGGATCAGCAGTGGCTTACACAGGCTTGAATGGTAATTCTCATGTCAATTGGGGTAGATTATGAAATATTCACGGCCGGTTTTGCTTCCATATATATAGGCATCTCCACTCTCATCTCTCTCTTTGCCTCCATTGTGTTGACATTGCTCGTGATACTAGCCGCTTGTTCCCTCTTCAAAAACATCCCCAGGTAATTTAAAAACCCTCGTAATTAAGTTCCCCTACTCGACCATATACATACTGGGGAGACAATGTTTGTTTATTCCGTTCGTGATTGTAAATTGTAAACATGTAATTGTTTTGATTTTGATTGTATCTAACTGTCGGGACGGATCCAAACGTTTGAAATTCTGTTTTTGTGAAGTTTTCAAATATTTACATGTGTTATTGTAATACAAGATTAATATTGAATTAGACATGAATGTGTGTATGTTTCAAATTTGCAGTATTGTGTAAGTTTGTTTGTTTTTACATTTTAGTGTCTTAGACATCAATCTTTGGTGAATCGACAGTACAAACTCATCAATTAAGTAGATAAACGTTCATATTTTAAAAATTCAACCAAAACTATTCCTATATAATAAATGTAACTATTTGAAAATTACGGAAAAATATCTTTTTTTGCAGTATAAATGATGTAGAACTATATATCAGAAAGTAGTTGAAAACTTGTTTGGCTTTCTCCATCTAGAGTAGTTAGTGGTCTAATTCGATATAGTTTTACTTACCCGTCGTTACATATTCAGTCCATCATATCTACAAAATCGATCGACACACATTTTGAGTTTATTCTCTCGATGTTAATTACTTACCTTGCGCATGAATTTGGAGACTCGTCTTTTTTGCATCGTGCAATTTATGTTGTACAAATGTATCTGTTTCTTTTTCTTTAATTATATACTTGTTCTGGCCATCAACAAGAGTTATAAGTTGTATTTATTTATAAAAAAACGTAATTCATATTGAAAAATAATTTTGTGATATTGATAATGATTTTGACCTAAATATGTTATTTTAATTAATACGTAAGGTATACAAGCAATGACGCATAAATGAGTATTCATTACAGAACAAAGTGACACATCAACTTAATACAATTAGTTAACTAAAAATAAATGGAATGAATTAAGAGTATTCAGATATATATAGTCATAAATTAATGTCACAATGCTTAATTTAAATTGTATATATTGTGCTTGTTCATTAAGCTAGGCAGTAAAAAGAATAACACCATTTCTATAGATGATAATTAGTACTACTAATTGAATTTTCAATATTGATGGTTATTATAATTTATAAGCATGCACATATCAATCAGTCGATACATCTGCCAATTGTTGTTTCCAAGTATAGAAACGTTGCCAATGTTTATCATCTCCGCTCAACCAAAAGCCGTCGGGTTTTATCATCCAAAAACAATGCTCTTTGAACAAACCACCCGTGCACCAACCTTTCATGTTATTGTCAAAGACGTTAAAATTATTCTCCAAATTATTCCAGTAAAAATGACAGAAATAAAGAGATTTTCCAAACGGGTTATATTCGAACTCGAAAGTGTATGTTTTATCTGGGTCGAGTGTAAGATTACCAAAATCCTTGCCTTTAGTTTGACAACGAAACCTTAACGGTGTTGGTGTTTTGCCCTCGATATGGATCTTGATACGCCCAACCCAAATTTGTTCTGAAAACGTCACATTATATATTAGAAAAAAGAAAAAAATAGCTTGAACATGAGAAAAGGGACTCATTCTATGTCTTAGACAATTTACTGAGAATAGTAATTTTGTACTCAGTTGTATTTATAAGGAGATGCAATTATTTGTGCATGAATGACTATTCATATTAGATTTTGGATATTGATGGTTATTATAAGCATGCACATATCAACCAGTCGATATATCTGCTAATTATTGATGCAATTATTTTCAACATTGATGGTTATTATAAGCACCTATCAACCAGTCGATACATTTGCTAATTGTTGTTTCCAAGAATAGAAAAGTCTCCAATGTTCGCCATCTCCGCCCAACCAAAAGCCGTCGGGTTTTATCATCCAATTAAATACAATGCTCTTTGAAAAGACTTGTTTGGCTTTCTCCATCTAGAGTAGTTAGTGGTCTGTGGAGTAATTCGATATGGTTTTACTTACCTGTCGTTACATATTCAGTCCATCGTATCTACAAAATCGATCGACACACATATTGAGTTTACTGTCTCGATGTTAATTACTTACCATGCCCATGAATTTGGAGACTCGTCTTTTTTGCATCGTGCAATTTATGTTGTACAAATGTATCTGTTTCTTTTTCTTTAATTATATACTTGTTCTGGCCATCAACAAGAGTTATAAGTTGTATTTATTTATAAAAAAACGTAATTCATATTGAAAAATAATTTTGTGATATTGATAATGATTTTGACCTAAATATGTTATTTTAATTAATACGTAAGGGATACAAGCAATGACGCATAAATGAGTATTCATTACAGAACAAAGTGACACATCAA
Organism: Primula veris; assembly: GCA_963682055.1. Lineage (NCBI taxonomy): Eukaryota > Viridiplantae > Streptophyta > Magnoliopsida > Ericales > Primulaceae > Primula > Primula veris. The sequence continues at coordinate 862,968 of OY821748.1, forward strand.
CTTAATACAATTAGTTGACTAAAAATAAATGGAATGAATTAAGAGTATTCAGATATATATAGTCATAAATTAATGTCACAATGCTTAATTTAAATTGTATATATTGTGCTTGTTCATTAAGCTAGGCAGTAAAAAGAATAACACCATTTCTATAGATGATAATTATTACTACTAATTGAATTTTCAATATTGATGGTTATTATAATTTATAAGCATGCACATATCAACCAGTCGATACATCTGCCAATTGTTGTTTCCAAGTATAGAAACGTTGCCAATGTTCATCATCTCCGCTCAACCAAAAGCCGTCGGGTTTTATCATCCAAAAACAATGCTCTGTGAAAGGGCCACCCGTGCACCAACCTTTCATGTTATTGTCAAAGACGTTAAAATTATTCTCCAAATTATTCCAGTAAAAATGACAGAAATAAAGAGATTTTCCAACCGGGTTGTATGTGAACTCCAAAGTGTACACTTCACCTGGGTTGAGTGTAAGATTACCGAAATCCTTGCCTTTAGTTTGACAACGAAACCTTAACGGTGTTGGTGTTTTGCCCTCGATATGGATCTTGATACGCCCAACCCAAAGTTGTTCTGAAAACATCACATTATATATTAAAAAAAATGAAAAAATAACTTGAACATTAGATAGGGGACTCATTTCTCTGTATTAAACAATTTAGTGATAATAGTAATTTTGTACACAGTTGTTGTATTTATAATGAGATGCAATTAGTTGTGCATGAATATATATATTGACTATTCATATTAATTAATTTTTGGATGATACATGTATTAGAATGTAAATCTTGTACTCAGATGTTGTATTTTGAAGATTAATTAATTAACTGTGCATATATAGATTTCGGATGATGCATGCATTAGAATGTAAAGCTATAACTTCAATAAATTAATTAATATTAAAATTAAAGGAACAAAACCATATTATTTAAATTTATTCATAAATCAAAATTGTGAAAGTAATTTGACACAGAGTAAATTACATTTTAGTGTATCTTTTTCAAAAGTAATTGCTAAAAAGTCATACTCTCAAAAATTAATTCCATTTTGGTACGTCTTTCTCCCATTCATTTGAAGTGAATGAGTTTTTGTTTGATACATTTAGTTGACATTTTATAAGCTCGGAGTCTTTTCTCTTTATGCTTTTAAAAAACTAGTTAACATTTTATTGTTCTATTTTTCAGTTAACTTTTTTTATTTTCCGTTTTAAGAAAAAGTTATAATCTAGGTCTACACGACCAGAACTTGCCCAAGTTAAAAGATCAACGAAAAGGTATGTATGTATCTGTCATTTATATTATATACCGAGTTTTTTAATTATGTAGTGATACCAACTTTTTTGTTACATCAATAATATTTTTAGTTTTTTCAATTTTATCAAGCTTTACAAATAGTCTTAAGTTACACAAACACAAGTTTAAATTAACCCAATATAGTCGTGTTCATGTTCATTTATTTTAATAGGTCAGTAGCCAAACATATATTCTTATTTATTATCAAATTCGTTTACAAATGAAGAAACATGAACAAAACTTTAACCGAGCCGAACACAAACTACTTTACGAACAAATTATCTCATCTACAACGCTATTTACGGTCCTCCTCAGACTTAAAATTCAACATTAAGACATTTCAATTTTCTAATTATATAAAAATAGCTACTTTCGTCGAATGGCTACTTTTGTCACTATGCTTTAGATTGTACGAGCTAATTCGTAAAGGCGATAATAAGAGGGATTAATAATTATTTTAGTATTATTTACGAATGTCCAGTAATCGATATTGGTGGGTTCAATTTTTATAAGTTCGAATAGTCAGGTTTTCGGTTTTTCATATGTATTCGTAAAAAAAATTTAAATCAACATATACTCTTTTATTTATAAAGTGGTTTGTTCAAAAAAATCTGTAAATTTTGATATTTTATGTTTAATTGTTTGTTTGACAATTTATAAGCTAGTAATATTACTAAATACCAAACAAAAATATAAAATGTATAAATTTACATTTTTTTTGAACAAACACTTTACAAATAAAATAGTATGTTGTTATATAAAAAAAATCGAATTTTTTTTACAAATACACGTGAGAAAACCGAAAACCTGACAACTTGAACCTGATAAAATTTGAACCCGATATTGGTACTCTCTTTTCCTTCTGTGTTTATTATGTGATGTTTAATAATACTACATTGACAAATACAGCTAATCTTTTTTTTTAAAAAAAACATACAATTTTTAAGGGAAAAATCTGAAAGTTCATGCTAGCTCTTTTAACTTTCCCAAATATCATATCGCAAATAATAATGATCATTACAAGCAAACAATCGATACGTCGATGCATCAATTATATTATTTTTTTTACTATTGCCAATTGTAGAAATGGGTAAAATGCTTCCCGTCAGCACTAATCGAGAAGCCATCGGGTTCAATATTCCAATAACAATGCGAATTGAACCAACCATGCGAGCACCAAAAATGTTCAAGATCTGCGTTGTAAACATCAAAAATTTGGTCCTTTTTGTTCCAGTAAAAATGACAAAAATAAAGAGACCATCCAAACGGGTCATTGGAAAAGAACCAAGTGAACGTTTCACCAGGGTTGAGTGTACGATTCCCAAAATCCTTGCCTTTGGTTTGACAACGAAACCTCACCGGTGTTGGTGTTTTGGCTATGAGCTTGATCTTAATACGTCCTATCCAAACTTCTTCTGAAAACGTTACATTGTAAATTAGGAAAAAGAAAAAAATAGTTTGAACATGAGACAAGGAACTCATTCTATGTCTTACACAGTTTAATGATAATAGTAATTAATCTTGTACTCAGATGTTGTATTTGTAAGGCAATGAATTGTACAAACAATTAGGATGTAAATCTTGTACACAAATGTTGATAATAGTAATCTTGTACTCATATTTTGTATTTACAAGAAGATACATGCAATTAACTGTGCATACATGACTATTCCTATTTTTTGGATGATACATGCATTAACAGGATGTAAAATCTATAACTTTAATACACTAAATAATATTAAAACTAAAGGAACATAACCCATCTTTATTCCACCGCATTTTTATTCCACCGCATTTTTATTCCTCATTATTAATAAAAATTTGGGTTTTCTGCACCATTTATATATTTATATTAAAAAAAATAGTCATCAATCAAAATTAGGCAATTGATTTGACATACTGTGAAATTTATCTTTAGTTTTGCGGCCTTTGCCATCTCGCTCAAAATAAAATAAAATATTAACAAAAAAAAGTTTTTTACATAATTAAAAATTAGATTTTTGGACATATATCTGACTTTTCTCCACAACGGGACTGCATATCATCTTTATGGTTGTGTCTCAATATAAATACTTACATGGAGTAATCTAATGCTTATTAAATGGTAAAAAAATAAGGAATTGTACCAGTTTAACATATTTATAAGATAATGTATCATTTAACATATTTGTTTTTGATACCTACGTAAATATTCTATTTAATTTAACTCATTACACAATTAGATTTAACTACACCTACAAATTACTCCAACGAAAAATTAGCCTCCATCACGCTACTTGAAATTCCTATCCGTTGTTCTAGATGCAGTTTTGCTGTAAGGTTCCAAGTGGGGTTGGAACTGCAGTTTGAACCAAGTGTATAAGGTTTCAAGTGAGGTTGGAACTGCAGTTGGAACCAAGTGTATTAATGGACAGAAACTGTTTTAAAATTAAATGTACTTGTAAATAATTCACACGCACATTTAACAACGGAGTTCACCTAACTAGGCTACGTCTCCGGGGCACTTACCCAGATTATGATATTATAAAAAGCTTACAATATATGACTCAAGTCTTAATGAAAAACTTAGACTCCCTCTATGTTTTTCTGCCTATCACTATATTGCTCCTACTCTATAACTATCACTTATAAATCAATGGCATCCCACCATTGTTTTCTTTTTAAAGCTCACGTGTATTCTCTCTAGAAAATAAGTTCTTTATAATTTAGAACACACAACTTTACAAGCTTAAGTTACTAAGTATATAAACAAGTAAAAACAATCTTCTATCTTCAATATCTTTTGATTGCTTTTGACTTGGTTGATTAGCTTCAATCTCTCCAAGTATCACGAGATTCTTCAGCATGGATTGACTCTAATCATCTTTGATTAACACCTGTTTAGTAACACACTTGAAAGTAGGAGTTAATCTTTTCCTTTGAAAGGAAACATATAAAGATATGATCTTTTAAAGATAATATCTTTTCATAAACATATGAAACATTTAACTCCACATATCAATCAATCTTTATTCATATCTTTACTGAATATTATAAGAATCAAAAGATTGAAACAAGTGATAAGGACAAGCATAAGAATAGAGATATATATATTAAAAGGAAACACAACCTTATAAACTAATCTCTTTATATCTTTTATAAAACATCTTTCCTTAACACATTAATATTCTCAATAAACACATATACACGTTTAAGACCTTATGAGAATATATCCTACATTCTTTAAAACAAATGATTAGCATCAAACAAGTAGTAATGTAGAATAATGAAACAAGACAGAATTCTGTTTTAACAGCAGGTTGAACTGTGGTTGCAACTGAGGTTGCAACTGGTACTTGAAACCTGTCACCACAGGTTGTAACTTAGGTTGCAACCAGTACTTGAAACCTAATACAACTAACTTAGTAGGTTGTAACTGAGGTTGCAACTGGTACTTGGAACCTGTCAATCCTGTCTTAGTTATTAATAACAGTTAGGATTTATTTAGTAAAAACCAATAGACAATTAACAATATTTAGACCAGAAATCTGGTCCTAACAATCTCCCCCTTTGTCATTGGTTTTGACAAATCAATAAAGTTTATAAATCATCCCAACCACCTGCAAATTCCATATCAGTAAGCTCCCCCTGTATGTTAGAATTGCAGGCAAAAAATATAAGCACAATGTATGTGCACACAATTAGTTTTCAGACCTGTTTCAAGTTTAAAGCTTTCATACTTCAACAAGATATCAAGATATTTGCAGAAAGAAATTGCAGAATGATTAAAGCCAAACAGGCATAAACTTGTCTTAATACAGCAGAATTGAAAAACAGATTAAAGTCTTGAAAACATCAAAATGAAACAAAACATAAGCATAAACTTCAAACTTCACTCCCCCTATTTGTCAGCAACCAATGGAATTAGTCACTTGGAATATCACATTGTGGGGGTCTTTCTCTTAGAGGATTCTGCCTGACCACTTCTTCATCTTCTTCATTGTCATCCTCACTGCTGATTGAGACACCATCACTATCATCATCATCCTCACTCTCAATAATGTCCACCAGCAGCTTATTGATTTGATAATCATCAGCATCCAATTCAGCTCTCCTTTCTTGATTATAAGCCAGCTTCTGGAGTAAGTACCACTTTACTCCTTTCTTCTTTGCTGAAGGAGCAGATGAAGGTTCTTCTTCCTTTTCTTTCCCTTTGTCCCCAGAAATGTCATTGACATGTCCTTCCTTCAGTAGTTTGGCAGAAATATAAAGAGCAGAGGGACAATCTGTGATTGGTTCATGAGTGATACTAATGGGAGAATCTCTATGCATAGAAGAGACTTGGCCCAGAAGTAGACTAGATATGAGGCAAGGGAAAGGAAGCAGAATGGAAGGTGAATTATCATCACTAAATTCCTTTATAAGATTAAAAATATGAAGGCCAAGGTTGATGGGTAGTGAAGACATAATCCTGTATAGAAAAATAGCCATATCTTTGTTGACTTTGGAAGATTGTTTGGTGGGTGTCCAGTTAAACCTAGCAATTTTGTGCAACACAGCAGCACTTAATGTGAGAGAGGATGTTTTGATGGAATGACCATCAAACCTATTGTTCTTTCCAGTTAGAATTAAAGCTAGAATTTCTAAATCTGGTTCAGCATTGTTGTCTATAGTAGGACTGGGACAACACAGATAGTCATTAATCAACTTAGGTGTGAAATCCAAAGTTACACCTCTCAAAAACACTCTTCCATACTTAGGATTACCCTCTTCAAAGACACCACTGCTTAAATTGGAATAGAATTCTTTAACAACAGCAGGGTAATAGGAGTCTGCATAACAAACAGTTTTGGCTAATCCAACAGCAGAGAGTAATTTCTCAACATACACCTGTATGTGAGGATAGCTAACTAAATTGAGCCTTCTTTCACACAGAATTTCTTTACTAGCCATTCCTCTAAACCTCCTATATGTTGTCCTACTCCAGAAACGAGGATCAACATTATTATTTGTTGGAACATACTCAAACTTAGCAGTAACAGGGTCATTATCAAAATTCCTTCTAGCACGCTTCTTAGTGCGCTTAATTTTGGGAGAGGAAGACTCACTTACCTTTGATTTGGAACCTTGACGTGATGGAGATTTATTCATAAAATCTCTGAGGGTGCAATCATCATCAGAATTGGGGTTTTTAGAAGGGATTGATGACATGGTTGCAACTGGGGTTAGAACCTTACTTAGAACCTTGCAGTGGGTTTCTACAGCAAGCCTAGGGTTTTACAGAGATGAGAGAGAGAGAGTTATTCTGTAAAAAGTAATTGATTTTGGATAGTAAAAAGATGATTGTATAAATAGCAATAAAGACCATATCTTTTTGAAATTGGAAATAGATACATACAAATCAATTAAGCAGCAAATTTAGGCTTAAACATAGGAAGTATTTAATCAACAGATTTTAAAAGAAAAGCATACTAAGATTACGCAAGAAACAGTTGGTAATAAGATAACTTCAGCCAATTAAACAGATAAACATTCCTTTTTCAAAACAGATTCATCCAAAATTTGAAAAATCAAACATTGAAGCTTTAAGGAAATTTGACTTGATTCAAGATAAAAACAAAACTTAAACAGATATCTAGCTTTTAGGAGAACAAAAGAAATCTAGCAATTTACTCACGAAAATATGTTTATCAAAGAATAACACTAATAAAGATTAAATTTTAGGAGCTTAAAATGAGCAAATCTGTTTTTATTTCTACACAAAAACTAGTTTGATGACCTCAGCAAGGAAAGAGTATAAGTGATGTCAAAATTTTACAAGACTTTGTCTTGACAGCTATAACAGAGACTGAGGTTTCAACTGATGTTTCAACTGAGCTTGCAACCAGTATTTTTAACACAAGGTTTCAACTGATGTTGCAACTGAACTTCCAACCAACTATAGAGAGTGTGAGGTTTCAACTGATGTTGCAACTGAACTTGCAACCATCATATAAAATTGCACTTTGTGCTAGCAACTCTATTACCAGAGAGGTTTTTAAGGACAAGTTACCTCACATCTGTTTTTGAGACACCAAAAAAGCGGCTTTTTCAAGACAAAAACATCATAGCTCAAAATAAGACTTTAACCTTAGAAATAAAACTTATTAAAGATACTCAATACAGACATATTTAGCAAAAGTATTCAATTAGATTGATAATGACATACCCCTATGTCACTTCTTAATGATTCAAACTTGTTTGTATCAAGGGGCTTTGTGAAAATATCTGCTAGTTGTCTTTCAGTTGAAACATGTTCTAAAATTAAGCTCTTTTCTTCAACTAGTTCTCTAATAAAATGATGCCTAAGATCAATATGTTTGGTTCTGGAATGTTGAACTGGATTTTTGGCTAAATCTATAGCACTTTTGTTATCACAAAACAGAGTTAATATCTCTTGTTTAACATTGTAATCAGTTAACATTTGTTTCATCCAAATAAGTTGAGTGCATCCACTTCCAGCTGCAACATATTCTGCCTCAGCAGTAGATAAAGATATGCAATTTTGCTTTTTACTGAACCACGAAACAAGATTATTTCCAAAATAAAAACAACCACCAGAAGTACTCTTTCTGTCATCTATGTTTCCTGCCCAATCTGCATCACAGTAGCCACTAAGAAAATGGTTTGTATCTTTAGAATACCATAGGCCTAGATGAGGTGTTCCTTTTACATACCTTAGAATTCTTTTGACAGCTAGAAGATGAGGTTCTAAAGGATTTGCTTGATATCTGGCACAAACTCCTATACTTAAGCAAAGATCTGGTCTACTAGCAGTTAAATACAGCAAACTTCCAATCATGGATCTATAAAGACTGGGACAGACATTTTTACCTTTATCATTTTTGGACAGTTTAAGGGTAGTACTCATAGGGGTTCTCTTCTCTTTACTCTCACTCAGACCAAACTTTTTAACAAGATTGTCTGCATACTTACTTTGGCACAGAAAAATGCCCTTCTCATTCTGTTTAACTTGCAATCCTAGAAAGTAAGTTAGTTCACCTCCTCCACTCATTTCAAATTCATTCTTCATGTCAGAAATGAATTCTTTTATTCTGTTATTAGAAGTAGAACCAAAAACAATGTCATCAACATAGATTTGAGCAATTATTATGTCCTTTGTGGTTTTCTTAGTAAACAGAGTTTTATCAACTCCCCCTCTGTTAAAACCTTTTTCAATCAAGTACTTGGTTAATCTATCATACCAAGCTCTAGGAGCTTGTTTTAGACCATACAAGGCCTTTTTCAACAAATAGACATGTTCAGGAAAGTTAGGATCCTCAAATCCCTTAGGTTGACAAACATAAACTTCTTCATTAATCACACCATTCAGAAAAGCACTCTTTATGTCAAGTTGAAACAATTTAAAATCATACAGACATGCAAGAGACAGCAGCATTCTAATGGATTCAATTCTAGCTACTGGAGCAAAGGTTTCATCAAAGTCAATTCCCTCAATTTGTGTATAACCCTGAGCTACCAACCTAGCTTTATTTCTGATAATCACTCCATCCTCATCACTTTTATTTCTAAAAATCCATTTAGTTCCTATAACATTTTTATTAGAAGGTCTGGGTACTAAAGTCCATACATCATTTCTCTCAAATTGGGCCAATTCATCCTGCATAGCTAAAATCCATTCACTATCTTCTAGAGCTTCTTTTATATTCTTAGGTTCTAACTGAGAGATATAACAAGCAAAGTGAACAACATTATTTCTTTTACCTCTGGTTTTCATACCTGAAGTAACTTCTCCTATGACATTGTCAAGAGAATGATTTTTCTGAGTCCTTACATAGCGAGGCCTGCTAGTTGACTGAGCATGAGAACTTTCTTCTTCTTCTTCTTCAGATTCAGCAGCATTTTGGGTTTCAACTGTGGTTCCAACCTCAGTTTCAACCTCAGTTGTAACCTCAGTTGCAACTGGACTTCCAACCACTCTGGGACTTCCAGTTTGTTGTGTTTCTTCTTTCTCTTTTTCTGTAGTCTCAGCCTGTTCATTATCACCTGTAATCTCATCAACAGTTTTTAGGTCATCAAATAACACATTATAGGACTCCATAACACAGTTTGTTCTTTGATTGAAGACTCTAAATGCTCTACTGTTCTGAGCATAACCAAGAAAAATCCCTTTATCACTTTTAGAGTCAAATTTACCAAGATGCTCTCTATCTCTGAGAATATAGCAAACACATCCAAACACTTGAAAATACTTTACATTGGGTTTTCTACCTTTCCATATTTCATAAGCTGTCATGGAAGTACCTTTAGTAATATAAACTCTATTAACTATATGACAGGCAGTATTAACAGCTTCAGCCCAAAATCTATTGGCAAGTTTCTTAGAGTTAAGCATTACTCTAGCCATTTCCTGAATGGTTCTATTTTTCCTTTCAACTATGCCATTTTGCTGTGGAGTCTTAGGAGCAGAGAACTCATGACATATTCCTAAGGAGTTGCAGAATTCTTTAAACCTGATATTTTCAAATTCAGTTCCATGATCACTTCTAATCCTAGCAATATTACCACTAGTGGAACCTTTTTCAACTTGCAGTTTTAAGCACAGAGTTTTGAATAGTTCAAAAGTTTCAGACTTATCCTTTAAGAACACTAACCAAGAGTATCTAGAGAAATCATCTACAACTACTAGAATGTACTTTTTACCACCTATACTGGCAGTTTGCATAGGACCCATCAAGTCAATGTGAAGAAGTTCTAAGACTCTTTTAGTGTAGATTAGACTAGTACTTTTGTGTATACTTTTGGTTTGTTTTCCTATAGCACAATCACCACAGACACTTTGAGTTTTAGCACTGAGTTTAGGAATTCCTCTTATCAACTCTTTTTTAACAAGCTTATCTAAAGTTTTGTAATTCACATGCCCAAGCCTTTTATGCCAAATATCTGCATTATTAGTAATAGCTTGATTACACCTACTTTGAGGCAATTCTTTTTCAGCTTTTTCAAACACATAGCAACTGTTGGTTGATCTAACTCCAGTCATGATTAAATCATTGTTAAGATTAGTAATTAGACACCTTTCTTTGTCAAATTTAACAGTCATTTCATTATCACAGAGTTGACTGATACTAATCAGATTAGCTTTTAGACCATCTACAAGAAAAACATCCTCAATATCAGGCATTCCAGGTTTGTTTAAGGTACCTTTACCAATAATTTTACCTGTATCTCCTCCTCCAAACACAACAGTGTTACCTGTAAGAATGGTGACATTTTTTAGGAGGCTTGCAGTACCTGTCATATGCTTAGAGCATCCACTGTCAAAATACCAATCATTAGAAGTAACAGCATTCAAAGAGTTGATAACAGCTTTGTTGTTAGCAACTAAGATTGCTTTTTCTTTAACTTTCCAAACCCATTTCAAATTTTTATTGACAGAAGCCAACCAGGTTTTCTGGGAAATGTACTTTCTGTTCCTTTTTAAATAACACTGGACTTCAGAATGACCAGGTTTTTTACAAAAATTGCACAAATTCAACCTAAAGTTATTCAGTTTGTTCATGGTTGCAACTTTGGTTGTAACTGAGCTTCCAACCTTCTTTACATAAACCTGCGTTTTATTCCTGGTTGCAACTCTGGTTGCAACTGAGCTTCTAACCTTGTGATCAAAATCATGAGTTTTAGCTTTAGCAACAGCTTCAATAAAAGTAGTTTTTCCTGTACTCTTACCACCATAGTACCCTAGACCACTGATATCTTTGGATCCTCTAGAATATGACAGCATGTCATCTAATTTATCTGAAGCAGAGACATTCAGCAATTTTATTATCTTTTTAGTTTCAGTAAGTTCAGCCAGTTGTAATTTAAGCTTCTCAGTAAGATTTTTGACCTCATCCTTTAGATCAACATTCAGCTTGCTTATGATCAAACATTGTTTACTCAGACTTTTATACTTTTCATACAGAACAAGGTATTGCTTAGTAATGTTTTCATCAGAGGGCTCTTCCTCATCACTGCTATATGTTTCACAGGCAGTTGTAACTGGGGTTGAAACATGCTCACAGTCACTTTCATAAGTAGGTTCTTTTTCAGTGATTATTCCCATGAAATTAACAAAATTTGAACCATCCTCTTCATCACTGTTACTCTCAGAATCACTATCACTATGAGTGGTTATATAAGCATTTTTGTTTCTTTTTAAAGTGTTTGCACACTCAGCCTGAATATGACCAAAACCTCTACATTCTCTACACTGAATCTCTTTAGATTTGTATTCTTTGTTATCCTTTTCTTTGGAATTCCACTTTCCTGTAGAGTTATTATTGAATCTAGACTCTGTCTTAAACTGGTTATCCTTTTTCTGAAAGTTTTTAGATGAACCAGTATCATCCTCCTTTTTCTTATAAAACTTCTTGTACACCTTTTTTGCAAAGAAAGCTAGTTGTTCTTCATCACTCATTTTATCACAGGTATTAGATTCAGATTTCTTAGCTTGAAATGCTATTCCCTTTTCTGGTCTTTTATGTTTGAAGAATTTCAGTTCATGTGTACTAAGATTTCCTATGAGTTCTTCAAGTTTAAGATTATCTAAGTCAGTTGATTCTTCAATAGCTGTGACCTTAATTTCAAACCTTTCTGGGAGTGACCTAAGAGTTTTCTTAACAAGCTTAGCATCACTGTATTTTTCACCTAATGTTCCAGCTTGATGAGCAATGTGGCAGATTCTACCATTAAATTGTTCAATGTTTTCATCTTCCTCCATTCTTAAGTTCTCAAATTGGGTAGTTAACTGTTGAAGTTTGAAAGCTTTTACTTTAGTAGTTCCTTCAAAAGTAACTTGCAAAATATCCCATGCTTCTTTAGCTGTTTCACAATGAGAGATATACCTGAATACGCTGAGAGTTACACCAGCAAAAATCAAGTTTATGGCTGTTGAGTTGGCACTTGATTTTCTGTCTTCTTCAGCAGACCATCTATCTTCAGGTAAGAGAATCAGTTCTCCTTCATTATCCATGGTAGTTGGAGCCTCCCATCCATACATAACAGTCTTCCATGCATGTTCATTCTGCTGTTTGATGAAGGACCTCATTCTAATTTTCCATACTCCATAGTTTACTCCTCCTTCAAGCAATGGAGGTTTGTTGAAGGCGTTTCCTTCCCTCATTAAGTCCATTGTTACTAGAACACAGGATCCACACTAAGTAAGATCTAGTGTGAAGCTCTGATACCAAATGAAATTCCTATCCGTTGTTCTAGATGCAGTTTTGCTGTAAGGTTCCAAGTGGGGTTGGAACTGCAGTTTGAACCAAGTGTATAAGGTTTCAAGTGAGGTTGGAACTGCAGTTGGAACCAATTGTATTAATGGACAGAAACTGTTTTAAAATTAAATGTACTTGTAAATAATTCACACGCACATTTAACAACGGAGTTCACCTAACTAGGCTACGTCTCCGGGGCACTTACCCAGATTATGATATTATAAAAAGCTTACAATATATGACTCAAGTCTTAATGAAAAACTTAGACTCCCTCTATGTTTTTCTGCCTATCACTATATTGCTCCTACTCTATAACTATCACTTATAAATCAATGGCATCCCACCATTGTTTTCTTTTTAAAGCTCACGTGTATTCTCTCTAGAAAATAAGTTCTTTATAATTTAGAACACACAACTTTACAAGCTTAAGTTACTAAGTATATAAACAAGTAAAAACAATCTTCTATCTTCAATATCTTTTGATTGCTTTTGACTTGGTTGATTAGCTTCAATCTCTCCAAGTATCACGAGATTCTTCAGCATGGATTGACTCTAATCATCTTTGATTAACACCTGTTTAGTAACACACTTGAAAGTAGGAGTTAATCTTTTCCTTTGAAAGGAAACATATAAAGATATGATCTTTTAAAGATAATATCTTTTCATAAACATATGAAACATTTAACTCCACATATCAATCAATCTTTATTCATATCTTTACTGAATATTATAAGAATCAAAAGATTGAAACAAGTGATAAGGACAAGCATAAGAATAGAGATATATATATTAAAAGGAAACACAACCTTATAAACTAATCTCTTTATATCTTTTATAAAACATCTTTCCTTAACACATTAATATTCTCAATAAACACATATACACGTTTAAGACCTTATGAGAATATATCCTACATTCTTTAAAACAAATGATTAGCATCAAACAAGTAGTAATGTAGAATAATGAAACAAGACAGAATTCTGTTTTAACAGCAGGTTGAACTGTGGTTGCAACTGAGGTTGCAACTGGTACTTGAAACCTGTCACCACAGGTTGTAACTTAGGTTGCAACCAGTACTTGAAACCTAATACAACTAACTTAGTAGGTTGTAACTGAGGTTGCAACTGGTACTTGGAACCTGTCAATCCTGTCTTAGTTATTAATAACAGTTAGGATTTATTTAGTAAAAACCAATAGACAATTAACAATATTTAGACCAGAAATCTGGTCCTAACACTACTGCCGCCGTCGGAACTCGGTGACGGACAGGTGATCACTCTCTCTCCCCAGCTCTCTATATCTCTCTCTCGATCTACAGTTGTAGCCCGTTGTCGGAGCTCTTCATCAAAGCTCACACTACAAGAAACTAAACAGCCGTGTCACTAAATTAGTCAATTAGCTCACACTACGTACCTACTAATTGAATTTTCAATATTGATGGTTATTATAAGCATGCACATATCAACCAGTACTTAATACATCTGCTAATTGTTGTCCCCAAGTATAGAAAAGTGTTCAATGTTCGCCATCTCCGCCCATCCAAAAGCCGTCGGGTCTTACCATCCAAAAACAATGCGTTCTGAAATAGACACCCTCGCACCATTTTACAATTTTATAGTCATAAACATTAAAAATACTCTCCAAATTATTCCAGTAAAAATGACAGAAATAAAGCTGAGATGATCCAACCGGGTTGTATGTGAACTCGTAAGTGTACGTTTCACCTTGGTTGAGTGTAATATTACTCAAGTCCTTGCCTTTAGATTGACAACGAAACCTCAACGGTGTTTGTGTTTGGTCCTGGATATGGAGCTTGATACGCCCAACCCAAATTTGTTCTGAAAACATCACATTATATACTAGAAAAAATGAAAAAAAATAAGAAATGGTCTTCTTTAAATTTTCGCTAACAATTAACTATCTAAAATGTCTACTGACTAAAGAAAATGATATGCAAACAAATGACTTTCTTTTAATATTGACTTATCCACAGTTTCCATGAATTCACATTTTGTTTTTAATTTAAAGGACAGATGCCTAATCATTTCCCTCTCCCTATATATAAACGCTTCATACACATATGGACTATTATCCATTCAACTAAAAATTTCATTTACTAAACCTATAAAATTTGTCATTTTCCATGGCATCAACAGAGGCTCCTGTCGAGAAGGTAACACCGCCAGTGACCGCCAAGGTGGCCCCACCATCAGCCGGGACTGGTCGGGACTTTTTCAAGGTAGGAGACTTGGTCCTGAGGGCACTTTTGTTTGCTACAACTATTACGTCGGTGTTGGTGATGGCAACTAGCAAGCAGACTAAGCTGATAAAAGTGTCTATTCCGCCAATTTTCACGTTCATTAGCAGACCGGCCAAGTTCCAACACTCTCCCGCGTTTATGTAAGTTATCAAAACGATAGTTCTTTGTCATCGCCATCAAAGAAAACTCATTAACCTTGTACATAATATATTTTTAGTTGTTATTATTTTACTAAAATTTAGCGACATTCAATTTATCAACAATTTTCAAAAAAATCTCCATTACTATCCTTGCTTGCCGTGAATTTGACACCCTCATAAATAATTATATCATGTTTTTTTTTTCTTTCAAGTTTTTACAAACCCTAGAGTATTAATTCTTAGTCCCTCCACTTATCAGTTATGATTGTTCGGTATGTTTCAGTCTCCTGAAATGACTATACGAAATTTGTTTCGCCTTTTTCTCTTCTTTGACTTGTGATAAATAATAATACATAAATGTAAATTTTTCTAGAATTTTTAGGGTTGAACTCATTAATGATCTTTACAGATTTATTTCCGAAATAATGTAACTTTTTTGTCCTGATGTCGGATCGATGACCCTTAAATCTTTTGACAGCAGCCAGTCGACCAAAGTGTTACGATTTGCAAATATTTATTTTAATTAAAAAATTTTAATCAAAGTTGCAAAATTTCAAAGTTCATTTCAACAATTAAACAGACGTGGCCCCATTTTTTGATTAAACAAAACTAATTAAACTAAATATTTCCCTAAACTTTAAAGATGAGACCCAGAGTCATGATGTCTTATATATCTGAAAGTCTCAATATTAATTATTAAGATTTAGGTAGTTAAATGTTACTTTGTTAGCTGTTAGGTGAAATTAATCCCAATAATGATTATGGTTGGGAAATTAAAAGCGGATTAATCCTTTGGTTACCTTGTGGGGTTCTATTTTAAAAAAAAAATAAGCAAGTTTCTCCCCAAGTCCCCATCATGCATGTAATCAAAGTTTAAAAGATTGGTTATTTCTTAATTTGCTTTAATAATTTTTTGTTTAAGGGGACTATTGTTGGGGTAGTTTATAAATATTTGCTAATACCATATATCTTGTTAATTAATAGGCTGATTGAATATTTGTTTTTTTATGGTCATTAATTAATATTTGATATACTTATGCAGATATTTATTGGTAGCTCTATCAGTAGCTGGGCTTTACAGTATTATTTCTGGAATAGTATCTTTCTTGGCACTACTCAAGCCTACCAGTTCTTCTGTTAAAAATTTGGCACATTTCCTAATCCTAGATGTGGTAAGTTGATATATACAATCTTTAATAAGTTAATTAATAACATGGACAACCAGAGAAAATTCCAGAAAAAAAGATTTTGGTCTTTCTATAAAAAAACTTGATGATGAAACTTGTCATAAATTTTGGGATTTAACCGTTTAAGGTTTAACTTATACTGCCTTGGAGCCCTAAATAAAGGGTTCAAAATTCAAAACAATTCAACTTAAACTTCTTAAAAAACATCAAATTTAGTAGAAAGAATGGGAGATTATATATGTATAGATTTGATATGATTTAACCACCAAAAAACGCTCTTTTAAAAAATGAAAAAGGGAAAATTTTGATTAAAAAAATGAAAATGAACACTTATTTTGCGACATCCGGAAATGAAAAAGTACACGTATAGGAACTGTTTGAGCAAAAACTAACAGTTATTTTCTTTTTGTAGCTCATGTTGGGCATAGTAGCATCAGCAACAGGAGCCTCAGGGGCAGTGGCTTACATAGGCTTGAATGGTAATTCTCATCTCAATTGGGCTAAAATAGGCAATACTTACGGCCGGTTTTGCGTCCATATAGGCGTCTCCACTCTTATCTCTCTCCTCGCCTCCATCGTCTTGACATTGCTCGTGATACTAGCCGCTTTTTCCCTCTCCAAAAAGATCCCCAGATAATTTTAAAAAAACCCGTAAATTCCCCTATTGGACTATACCGGGGAGAAAATGTTTGTTTAATCTGTTTGTGTTGTAAATTGTAAACATGTACATGTTTTTGATTTTGATTGCATGTATCTAGTTCTTGGGACGGAGCCAAACGTTTGTAAGTCTGTTTTTGTGAACTTTTCGAATCTTTACACGTGTGCTTGTTTCAAATTTGTAGTAACATTTCACCTGGGTTGAGTGTAAGATTACCAAAATCCTTGCCTTTAGTTTGACAACGAAACCTTAACAGTGTTGGTGTTTATAATGAGATGCAATTAGTTGTGCATCGTTAAACCTCATATACCGTATCAAACCACAAACTCGATCGTTATCTAGTCGATGTGGGATAATATAATCTAACACTCCCCCTCGCTCGTGACCTGACATTTCAAGGGTCCTACGAGCGGACATATTAAATGGGTGGAAGTGAGTTCAACATCGCTAAGCCCGTTCTGATACCATGTTAAACCTCATATATGTTACCATTAAAAGGGCTCGTAATAGTAAGGATGGATAACTATTTATAAACCACAGTCTCGATCGTTATCTAGTCGATGTGGGATAATATACTCTAACAGCATGAATATATTGACTATTCATATTATTTTTGGATGATACATCATACATGCATTACAATGTAAATCATGTACTCAGACTATAATATATACACAGTAATCTTGTATTCAGATTTTGTATTTTGAAGAAGATGCAGTTAATTGCATGAATGAGAATGAACATTTTCATAATTGGATTTTGGATCATACATGCATTAGGATGTTACCTATTACCTCAATAAATTAATTAATATATATATATATATATAAATAAAAACAAATCCCTATTATTTGAAGTTAGTCATAAATTCAAAATATTGCGCATTTTAGTTGATAAAAAATTATCTTTAGTTTTGCCAACACGCTATAAGAAACAAAAACAAATATTAGTAACTATTCCTTTATACTATTTGATAAGCTTGCCATTCTGAGACCAGATGTGTGGACTGTTTTTGGTTTTCCCAAATATTATATACTAACAATTTTTAAATTAGTTTTTTGGACATGTATCTAACTTTTATAAATGGACGCTATTCTTTAGATTAAGGTGCCAAATTAAGTTGGTAAATAGTCAGGACAACATGACAAAATCTAGGAACATTCACAATCAATTATGAATTATAAAATAAGTATTTTCTGAATTCTTTTGTAGCGCCATTTCAATTATATCATGATCAGTTTCCTTATATAACTAAGTTATCTATTAACTTAAATTTATATGAAATTAAATATACCTCAAATATAAGAAATCAAAATGTTTATTTATAATTAAAATAATAATTTTTTTTTCTTACTTTTCTCTTATTTTCTCTCATTTATTTGTATTTTTCACATATAAATTAATAAAATAACAAAAATATGAGTTGCATAGTTTTGATAGAGAAATTGATAAAAAAAAATGATAATTTATATAAAACAAAACGTTTACTTATAAGTTGTAAAAGTTTACTTTTTAACTTTAAATACTAGAAAACTTGTAAGTTATTTAATATGTTTGTTCTAGTAAATTAATTTGGGTTGAAAAAAATTGATAGAAGTATATTAAAATATAGTAATATTTAGTTATGATAATAAATTTGATAGAGAAGCTGAAAATTGTATAAAAATAATGTTAATTATATATGAGGAAAAGCGTAAGGAAACTCATACGCATGAGGGTGATTATACACAATGATGCTTTTGAATTTTGTACAAGATTATATTATGAGATATATAAGGCTGATGGGTGATGCATTTTGACTCTTTTGTACAAAGTTACATACGTATAGTGCCCTCAGTTACATTTTATAAACATACATAGCATTTTTATTGCTTTTTAAAAGTTCTGCACCAACAATGTAAGATAAGCACTAAGCAGAACTCCAACTAATTTCAGAAATCAATATAAATGTCAAAATGGAAGAAAATGGCTATCAAATCAAGGTACAAATCAGTAGATTGAATCATATATCATTTACTCGTACCACTGCGTAGTACTGAATGCAAGCAAAATTTATATGCTTCTGATTTTCTCTAAATAAACTTGATCAATTCCGAAAACATTAAATCATCATTTAAATAATTAAACTGTTCTTTGAAGAAACTCCGCAAAGCTTGGGTATTTTGGCTCCCATGATAACTCTTTTCGAGTTTTTGCGTTGTTTAGCTTCTTTCCTAAAGAATCCCCTGTACCTGCAATGATGAAGTGCGTTTTGTGAGAGAGAAAATAATAATGGAATCTGTAACATGTGAAACAAAAAGAATCAGTTAATTACAGCCATAGACCAGATAAATCAGCAATCATTATTTTACGAATGTCGCTCAACATGATTTTACCTCTAAAAACTTCTACACCTGTATGCATATGGATTTAACTTGTAATCGACTTATTTAAATAGAATGTGAGGTTGTTTGGCTAGAGCTTGAAACAAATAAGCTGGGTCAAGTGAGACTGAGGAGGAAACCAGGATAATTACGCCAAAATTTCTACTTTTTCAAGGTCAGAAAAGTAAAACGAGCAAAACGTAAAGAGTTTTATAAGCAAAAAGAGCAGATAAGCTGAGCTTTTAAAATCAAAACTCTGACAGAACAATGAGAACGCCATACAGATAGCGCTAACCTGTAAAACCCTCAAACTTTTCACTATATTTTCCACTTTTATTCACCAAATCCATTAAATCCTTCCTGCAAATAGTTCACAACGGGTTAATAACTCGAATGCTCATCGGGTCTTTTGATTTGAATTTGTCTCTTATTTATAGACGGGTGATTAAATAGATATATAACATCAAGTAAATAGAAAAAAAGGCACCTGGATAATGGGTTATTATCGCATCCAAGAAAGGTTCGACTCTTGGATTTCTTCTTCAAAACTGCCACTACTAGTGAAGCTGCATCCTTTTATTTTTGTTCCCCAAATAAAGAAAAGGAAATTAGGCATCAAGTAAATTTCTACGAAATTTCAAGAGCAGCCAAGGAACTATCTATCTAAATAAGACAGGAAAGTCATTCAAATCGAACAGCTTCATAAGTAACAAAGTTGTAAGAAAACTACACGAGATTGCAAATTGCAATACTTCAAAAACGCCAAGGTCCATTCTGCATATAACTGCAATATATGAAGAGAAAACTGAAAAAGATGAAGTACCCACTTCATAGTGTAAGAGATTGAGGATATGATCTGGGCGAGAGTCAACTGTACCCTTCCTCAACCAATACATATGAGCACCTCTATCTGCTTTGTGTTAAAGAGTTAAGATAAGCAGTAATCTACGTAAAGATGAGTAAGCTTTCCTGTTCAGTATGTTATAAAATAAATCTCCATAATTATCAACCGAAAAAAGAAAAAGATACAAATAAGCTCATGAAGGATATGTAGAGTCCTGCTAATCTTACAACGCAGCCGTTTGATTCAAGTACCACTGTTTCCGATTTTAAGAGAATGTCTACTCTGGGGATCTTCCCGATCGGAACAATTGGACTGCTCTGTAAAATAAGAAATTTACCCTTTACAAATTGAAATTCAGGCAAGGTCAAATGACAAGCATGTACTATAATCGTACTAAGATTGCCTACGAAATATTACAATCTACACATACCGAATAAAATTTTAACAATATCAATAGAAATGTCTACCCACATTCTTTATGCTTAATATATTGTATGGGTTATCAAACAAGAATATCTGTTAAAACTGAACCACAATCTAAGCAAATGATTTGTTCTTTATTTCACACAAGTTAACTAAGCCTGATTCCAACTTCATGCACATTATAAGAAAGTATATTCGCAATTCTGTTATACATTCAATATAGAGAAAACAATGAAGCACGGGCTTCATACCAATAATGCTAGAATCTCATTTTATCATATGATGATTATAGGTTAGCTGGAGACCATGTTGAAACTTGTAAGTTTTAAAGAACTACATGAAGTTCAAAACTAGTTAACTTAATGAAATGGATAAACAAATTATCAAAATGAAGGAGCTAAGTTCTAACAGGTAGGTTCAGGGGTTTACAGAAGCATATACGTCTTAAAGCTCAATCAAATTCTAATAGGACAAAGAGAAAGAAAAGGCCATTAAACGTCGCTTTTGAAAATCAATGACAGTAGTGTCTTTTTTACCTATGGAAATAAAAAGGTACCTTTTAGCGAATAGAAAACAAAATCATTCTTTTATTTAATCATTTATTTCCACATTCTGCCAGAGACACGTATTTTTACTATAAGTATACTTTCCACGTCCACTATAAAGTAAAGATGCTGGCAAACGAGCCCAGTTCTTTAGAGATGTGTAGGCTAAACTGAAAGCATTAAACTACTTAAGCAATTATGTGGAAACCTAGGAATTCGTAACACTTTTGCGGACCAGCATTTACAATTATTCACAACATTAACTTCCAAAAAATAAAATAAATTCACAACATCAGAAGGGTCAGTATCAAAAATAAAAGCAATCAACCCATGAAAAGCAAAAATGAATGGGGAAAAACAGATACGAGTCTACATAGTAGCTTGGTGTGAAAAAACAAAATTTGCAGTCAACAATTCAACTAAACAACATAGCTTTTCCAAAAAAAATTACAAATTAATAGAAGCTGTAACAAAATAGATGTAGTACCTCATCACATGGTCCATTGTCATTACAAGCATATGGTGCAGAACTGGAAGTAAAAACAAAAGAACCTTCCTTGTCCCAGCTCGAAATTGCTTCACTGGTTGTTGTTCAACATCCCAAATCAAATTTTTCAGTATGAAAGACATTCTTTTACATTAGATCTAAAAATACACGGGTTAACTCGGTTAGGAAAATCTTGCAGAGTCTTATGCTTACCGAATATCGCCAGGATAGTCTGTGGTTCGCGAGGGGGGAGCACAAAAGACCACAAAGGGAAACTTACGAGTTGTCTTTGTCCCCTTTAACAATGGATTTATTCCCATTTTGACCAACTCGTCATGGTGATCAGTTGTCATAGTCTGTCCAAATATCTCACTTCCTTGATTCTCCTACAAAATATTTTTAATTTTTTGTTTGGTACTAAAATATGTAATATAGAACATCCACTAAGACGTGCATATGAAGAACATAGTAACAGACAATATATGTGAGTATATGGCGAGGCTTTTCCTGAACTTGCCAGAAAAAAAGGCTCTACTTTATAAAAACTCGCAAGCATCTAAGTGCAAAAAGGGTGCGGGCACTTATTTGGTAGCGCCTTCGCAGCTTTTGAGAAAAAAGCTGAATTTTTTAGATTCGGGAAAAATCAAAATTTATCCATCTTTGCTTCTAAATTCTTTCCAGGCCAGAAAAAAAACATAAAAGTTCATCTACTTAGTTGATCAAGCAAATGCGATTCAGCTTTTGATCATAAAATTGAAAAGCTACGCTTTTAAGGTACAAACTAACAAGACATGAGTATACCTCCTGCCATTTTTCAGCTACTAAGCGGCCAAGTACGCCTGGTCCAACTATCAACAAGTCATTTGCTCCCACCGGTTTGGGAGAAGAAACATTCAGTGGCTTATTCAATGCACCTTCAACATTGAAATAGCCGACCATTAATCACTACAAATAAAGTTAAGTTGCTTAGTCGGAATATTTTGTAACACCGCGTTAGGTCGGGAAAATTGTTAAAATGGTACCCACCCTATTAACTTTTAGTGATTTGGTATCCAACCTAACACACTTTCTAAATTGGTACCCAACCTATACATTTCGCTCTAATTTGGTACCCAACCTAACACTTTTTCTAATTTGGTACCTAACCTAACATTTTTTTCTAATTTGGTACCCAACCTATGCGTTAAAAACCAATGATCGAAGCAGATTGAGTCCCTTAATTGGACTGTATACGTATAGGTTGGGTACCAAATTAGAGCGAAACGTATAGGTTGGGTACCGAATTGGAAAAAGTGTTAGGTTGGATACCAAATTAGAGCGAAATGTATAGGTTGGGTACCAAAATAGAAAGTCTGTTAGGTTGGATACCAAATCACTAAAAGCTGATAGATTAGGTACCATTTTAACATTTTTCCCCGTTAGGTCCCAAATTTGGGAATCTCGATCAAAGTTGCGGAAATCAAACTATTCAAAAGCTAGTCATATAGTTTGACGTTTAAACAATGTGATCGTGTTTTAATTGTTGTTTTGATTTCGGCAAGTTAGATACGAGATATTTGCAAGTCAAAGTTGCGAGTAGTTTCGCTTAGTGAACCGAGGTTAATACTGCTATTGTTTCATGTAACTAACATTGTATGTAAGTAAATATGATAGTAAACATATGATACAAAATATATACGTATAGAGAGAGAGAGAGAGAGAGAGACCTAGTGAGGAAGAAGAAGAGTTGGTGAGATAAAAAGAGCGGTTTTTATTGAGTTTAGGGCTTTTTAATAATAATAGTGGAGTGGTGATGGTGAAGCTCTGAGCTATGGCGGTCACCATTACATATATTATATAGTTTTATTTATATATATACTTACAAAATATATACGTATAGAGAGAGAGAGAGAGAGAAGTGGGGATTTTACACGGTGTTAGAGTTTCATGAAATTACTAATAGGTCTCTTTTGGATATCTAACTTCTATTTAATCCTCCTCCTTCAAAAAATACTACTATTATTAGTGCTGAGTTCGGTCCGTTTCGATTCGGTTTTTAAAAAAACCGAAACCGAGCATATTTTTCGGTTCGATTTTTTTCGGTTTCGGTCTTTTTATTTTTTGGACCGGACCGGGTTTTTTCGGTCCAGTTTCGGTCTTTTTCGGTTCGGTTTTTAAAAAAACCGAAACCGAGCATATTTTTCGGTTCGATTTTTTTCGGTTTCGGTCTTTTTATTTTTTGGACCGGATCGGGTTTTTTCGGTCCAGTTTCGGTCTTTTTCGGTTCGGTTTTATTGAAAACCGAAACTGACCCGAAAATTTTTCGGTTTTTCGGTTTCGGTCTTTTTCGGTTTTTTCGGTTTTTCACCCAGCCCTGACTAGTATGGTCTATTGTTAATTATTATATAGTGACCTGAATTTTGGATATTTTTAGGATTAATGACCTGAGTTTTATAAAACTTGATTTAGTTACCTAAATTTGTTAATTTTATCTTTTTGTGACATGTCGTTAGATTTTTTCGATGGAATTCGTTTGGAAGTTACAATTTAATCCATTTAGTTTAAAAAATTATGATAAAATTAGTAAATTAGGTCACTTTTTGGTATATTAACCCGGTCTAATATGATAGTAGTACTTATTTTTGAATCAAGTTTTATATAGTAGTAGTAGTATTTATTTTTAGATCCCATAATTTAGTCGTATGAGAAAGCTTTTACTTTGTGGCCGATTTGCCATCAAGCGGAAACATGGGTGAAACACGAAATATAAAACCAAAACCGGAAACGTGAAGAAAAATGAACAAGTTTTAAAATACACACCTGGAATAATAAGAACATGGAAACGAGAAGCGCGAGATGAGAAAACGGAGCACATGGTTTTTCAAACGGGGAACGAGTTTTCAGTTAATATGTTTTTTGGTGTTAGTTTCTTTCGGGTTGTTGTTATGTTTTATTGAGTTTGAAAATACATTAAAATTAACCGTCATGTTTTCTTATAAACTTAGTAGGGTTGAAAGTAGCTGTTTTATTTTTATTTTAAGCTATATGAAGTAGTAAATGTTTATTTTTTCTTTCTTCTCTACTCATCCTTGCTTGTTCCGTTTCTCTTTCCGCAAGACCACAAGAGCAAGGATTTTACATGATCTATCGCCTCTCTTTCGCCAACAAAAAAATACTCCTACGTGGGCATTCGATTGGCTGCGCTTTGATAAGCATATGTCTCGTTACTTAGTCCTTCAACATGGTCGAACCCAATAATATTGTTATTTTTACGAGGTAATAAGATGGGCAACATGTTACATGTACGTATTTTATCAGGCATGTGTAGTAAAGACTACTTGATTATGATGACTTTGTTATTTCAGTATGGAATTTAACTTATGTGAATAAAGTGTTTAAAGATTTGTCTAACATTATATAACACGATGCATAAGTTGCAAATTTGGCATGAAATGAATGAGTACGAAATTTTCTCAACAACCACCGTTGGTTTCTCAACCAAGTCACAACCTTCAAAAGATTTTTGGCACTGAATAACAAAACAATAAAGCAAGGTATATAACATCGAATTAAGAGAGAAATTATACAAAAATTGGCAATGTAATTAATGGTGAACTATAGAGTTCATTGTTGAAATTAATCAAGTACAAGCCATACAACTTGCTAATAACTCCCAAACTTCGATGAAAACGAGGTAAAGTAATTAATTAAAAAGCGCTAATCTTAACTTTTAAGCTTAATTAAATACATTTTAAATTGTGGGTTTATTTTTATTTTTTTTGCTAAAGCATCCAATATTCATCGACCACATTAGTCCTCGACTACATCCGGGTTCTACTCAAGTGAGACCGTTATGTTTAACAATCAATTCCTTAATTTTGTTCATAAATAATTATCTTCTATGTAAACTTTGAATAGCAAGTTTCAATATTTAAATTGTCAAATTGAAAATGCAAAACTTAACAACATTGTTTAACCATAGAACATTATGATTAACTTATATTTTAATTTCGACAATTTTCATACGAATAAATTTACAAGACAAAGTTGTACATATTCTAATAGACAATAATTTAGGAACGAGAGAACTATATATATAATACTCCGTACTTGCGTTGTTAATACATGGCCTTATATGGTTGCATCGTCAAAAAAAGTTCACAAACTGCGAACCAGATTAGTAGTGTCGTAACTACTAATCCCCTCAACCAAACGAGATATGTGTCTAGTGCATACCATAAGGCATACCCATAAGGTATGAAGTATCATATTAATCTAATCTCGTTCAAATTGCTAATCCGACATTCACTTCAAACACCTCTCACAATTCATACCGCATTACCATTATCACTAGTGCTGATACCGGAACCAAACAAGTCATGGAATAAATGTATCTCAAATGTGTCATTTGTGGTTATTATAAGTAGGGCCGGATAAAAAATCGGAAAAACCGAAACCGAAAAACCGAAAAAAAAATTGGGTCGGTTTCGGTTTTCAGTAAAACCGAACCGAAAAAGACCGAAACCGAAAAAAACCAAAAAAAAACAAAAAAAACCGAAAAAAACTGAAAACTAGACCGAAAAAGCTGGTCCGGTTCGGTCCAAAAAATAAAAAGACCGAAACCGAAAAAAACCGAACCAAAAAATATGTTCGATTTCGATTTCAGTTTTGCTAAAAACCGAACCGAAACGAACCGAATCCCGCCCTAATTTCAAGTAGTTGCATTTTATAATTTTTGTTACTATGTAATTTTTCCAACAAAACAATTTAAATATTTATTGGTTTTTTAATTTTGTTCAACACACACTTCGTGCTCTCCGCCCCTCTCTCTCTCTCTCTCTCTCTATATATATATATATATCTCTATATCTATATATATATATATATATATATATATATACATATCTGCATATATATAAATATATATATACTTAAATACATATTTTGTATAGCTTTATCAATGGCATCTATTACTGGATCATCTCTCTCTATTTCTTGCCCATTGAAACCAATTCAGGTTAAAATCTCTCTCATTTTATTTATTGGTTTCTTAATTTTGTTTAATTTATCTTTTATAATGATGGGTGGTTTTATTCCAAAGTTTACATCAGATATTATCTTTTTCATCAGGGTTTATATTATTATTATTATTAGATTACATGCAATAGTATTAATTATGTTTCTTGCATTTATTGTCAATTGTATTCTATTCTGATTTACTGATTTAGCGTTTTGTGATCTTGATTGATCCGGTGAACTACGAGTTCTAAATGGGACGGGGCCGGTATTCTATATAATTTTTTTTATACTCTTATATGGTTTTTTTTTCTTCGTAATATGGCGGGCGAACTCTAATTTTTGCAGATTTTGATCAAAATACATAGAAAGAAATGATTTTTTTTCTCCTAGTTCCTTCCCTGGATTGATCTACTGTTCGTTTGTGTTGATTGCATGTTGGTTGTGGATATAAAGGGTCAGAGTCCTTTGGTGACTAGCGGGTTTTATCCCAAAGTTGTACAAGTGTTTATTTCGGGTTAATTGCATACTATTGGAAAAATGAAAATTTCGGTGTACGGTTTTCGCTAACGTGTAGGTTAGTAATAGTATACAAAAATGGCAAAAGCTGATCTAAAAGATGCATGTGACTAATCGCCTAAATTTCCGGAAATAGCTTTATTGGAAAAAAACATGTAAATTGGTGGCCAGATTATGAATGTTGGTAGGAAAGTGTACATATTATTGAAAAGGTGATAGTTTTGTGTAGAAAAATATAATGTATTCCAACAACCCCTAAAAAATTCTCTTTTTTTTTGTTTACTCATAGTACCAATGTTGACTCTGTCGCTGTAGCTATTTTTTGATCAAGATCCATTTTTGTTCAAACTTGAAAGTGGTTCACGTAGTTAATGTGAAACTATTATGGCATTCAGTCTTTTGAGAAACTAAATATTAATTTTCAATGATATTGTAGATTTGAGTAACAGATCTACAGATTCGACCCAAATTTATAGGTCTTTCATCCATAAAACAAGAGAATTAGAGATAAGAAAGGACACTAGTATCAGATTTGTGTTTTTCTAGCTTAAAAAATCTGAAAATCGCTGATATATTGATATTGGTGTCCCTAACAACCAGGATTGGCTCCTAAATATTGACATGCTAGTTTTTCGTTACAAACTTTTTGTTTGCCATATCTTAGGGTTAGCATACTGCAAATTGTTTGCCTTGGGTAAGTAATACCATGTCTTGTGTTTTATGCACTTCAATATGCATATGAATGACATATAGTATACCTTGGATTTTCTGATTCACTGATATTTAAAATCTTAAATGAGCAGGCATCCACCAGGATCTCTGCCTCGAGCTCAGTTTTCTTCCCATCAACTAAACTGCGCCCAGTACAGCGGCTTCAGGTGTCATGCGCTGCGGTAAAATTCTTGATTTAGATATTAAATTTTGCAATTCTTAATTGTGCGCTCACAAAGAAGTAAAATGAATTATATAGTGGCCTGCAACGTTGACTGTTCTAAACTTTCTCTGATCATAACGAGCTTTTGAATAGTGCATATATATTTCTCCTACTTTGGCATTGTTAACTGTTGAGAGATCATAACCGGATAAAAGTGGGTCCTTTCATGTTATAGTTGTTTTTTTGCTCAATTCTGTTTTTCTGCTTACTTTAGATCCCAGCCTACCTGTTTCAAGGAAATGCAATTGAATTGAATGATTTTTCTTGAGAAGTAACTCGTTTGTTTGTGATAATAAAAAAAGAAACTACACACATACTCGTATTTTATGGCATGACCATTTCTTCCTACTTATTTTGGAACAAATAACGTAGGAAAGCTCATTGTTACTCGAACACAAGAGGTCCGCAGTTGAAAGTGTTCATTTTGTTCATAATCTCGTATCACATTAAAGGTAGAAAGGAAATATCAGATACATTGACCATGAACTAGTAATATGCTTCTGTTCATTGCGAAGCTGATTCCCTCAATAATAATGCACGGGGTTAGTTCTACCAGATACCCAGAATAAATGTTTTGGCTTTGTAGTATGAGACGATTCACTAGGTATAACCACTCTACTTAAAAGATGTATCTGAAAGTGGTTGAGGTGAGTTGAACGTTAGGGAATAGCCAAATAGGTCGATCATCCTGTTTAAGTAGAACTCAAAGTAGCTTCCTGAAAAGGCAACATTCCTTTTCTCTTTTCTGTGTTTTTTTTTCTCTTTTATAGTATGTTAATTAGTTTAAGCTCTTTTAAACTTGAACAGGCCAAACCAGAGACAGTTGAGAAAGTATGTGGTATAGTGAGGAAGCAGCTTGCTATCCCAGCTGAGACTGAAATTACTGGAGACTCGAAATTCGCTAGCCTTGGGGCCGACTCTCTTGATACAGTAAGCATTTTCCAGAAAAAAAATATCATTCTTCTTTTTGACCTTGTTAATAACGTAAATTAAAATGCAATCATGTCCTATCTTTTCTATTCAGTAGTCAATACTAAATGCATAGTTCAGCTAAATGTGAATTCGGTCTTATTGTCTCAGATTTAGTTATTTTGAAGATATTTTTTAAAAAAAGCTTCCTTTTGTCCCTTGAATACCAGTCTTGCTCTTCTTCCTTCCGATCTACGGTCTAACGGAAACTAGTATCTAACCAAATTCTGTATTCATTGAAAAGAAGGTAATCATGGTATAGCACTTGCTTGGATAGTTTTCCGAAAAACTACAGTGGTTCTCTTTTCCTAATGCCTGTTACAAACTTACAGGATCATGTAAAACTTTTTCTGTATGTAGAATAGTGCGCTTCTATTATCTCTGGAAGCAAAGAAAAGTGAGTGAGTGAATGAAAATTGATACAGTTAAGCCATTTCTTATGGGATAATGAAATAATGTATCATGTCTCGTAGTAGTGAGTCAGCAACTTACCAGTTATGTATTCTGCTAACACCGTTTTAAGTTTTTAGAAATAGTTCTAATTTTACTAGGATCTACAAAAGAAAAGGTTAATGGTAAATATAGTCCCAAGCATACTTATTTTTGCCGTTTCATGATTGTGGAGAATATTACAGTTACGCTTGAACGAAGTTTAACTCTCTCTCTTTCTCTCGCAGGTTGAGATTGTGATGGGACTCGAAGAGGAATTTGGAATCAGTGTCGAGGAAGAAAGTGCACAGACAATTACAACTGTTCAAGATGCAGCTGATCTGATCGAGGGTCTCATTGGAAAGAATTAAAAGTCGTTCTTATTTGTTGAGGTTTCCTTGTAGTTGCTATATTCACCAGACGACTTTGTTAAGTTTTTCCTTTGATGCTGCAATTAGAGCATCCTGTGTGTTGGTTTTAAAATTTAGAAATTTTCCGTCTTTTTCTTTTCATTTTGGTACTTTATGAACTCTTATTTTTGAAATGTATGATTAACTTAATAAGGAATTATCTTTTTTTCCTATCATTATGCTCTATTTGCTTTTTAAATTGGCTGTATCCTTTGAGGTATAGATTTCCTTGTGTGTACACTTTCGGTTAACTATCCATGTTAAACCACAACTTCCCAAATTTCCCAAAGCTTGGATATGAATGATACTCCGGATTTTACATACTACGGTAGAATTGCCACGCAACTAGACAATTAGATTGCGACCCTCCCAATGATTAAAAAGTTCGAGACTGGGTGCATGTAACCTCAATACCTCATGCACGGTTTTTACAGGCATGATTGGTTACCGCTTTTAAGCTCAACTTATTTGTTGTTTTACTTCTAGTTGCAATGAATTTTGGTTAGTAACTCGATCTCTCTTTTCTTGGGTTTCTGGTCTGATTAAGCCATAAGTTGAAACTAAACAAACTCGGATTCTTTTCTCGGTAACAAAAAAGCTGGATTGTAATTTTTCAGGCAATATAACCAAACAGTCCCTTGCCATTTTGGTAGGTCACTACCATTGTAAAATTCTGGACCACATGAACACCATTTAAAAAATCAACCACTATAACTACCCAAAGCAAAGACGTATGTTGGTGTTTATTCAACAAACGTGAGCCCACTAGTATTATCATCATCAGACTAGCACCATTGTTTATTGTATCCCATGATTAAGTGTATGACAACTTTCTGGTAAAGATAAAATAATTTATTCTAACACATAAAATTGCAATCATGTGCTAAAGTATCCCCATCTAGTGTTTTCCAGCTCACACCAAACAAAGATGCTACATTTCTTAAGATTTAAAAAACATGAACGCAAAATGATATAAAGAGTCAGAATTAGGATTGAAAATATAGAACTATTTGGAGAAAAAATAAGTTTAGTGGACCATATTATAATCGATGTTTATTGATTTAGTTATTGCAGTATCAATTTTAACCATTGAGGTACCAAACTACGAAATTTGTCATAATTGATGACATACCGTTAAACAAAATGATAAAATTGCACTCATATTCTCTTGACTATCACATGATGAGTGCAATTCTATTAAAATCAGTCAAATGTGAGATATATTGATTGCAAATTTGTCGATTTATTATGTTAGTGCCTTAATTTAACGAAATTTCGTAGTTTGGTACATCAATTGTTAAAATTGGCAGTTCGTTATCTAAATCGTTAATCACTGTTAGTACAATACACTAAACGTATTTTTTTTCGGAACTATTTCATTTAGACTTCTAAAAGACATACAAATTCATAAATACTCATGGAATGACAAACAGATTGAAAATTGACCAAAAAAAAAAAAAGAGTAGAGAATGGTTAATGACACACTGACCCAACTCACCTAATCATACACATGTTTTTAGTACAGTAGTTGTGAATAAGTGAACATAAAAGGAACCCTCTAGGTGGGAATTTACAAGTAATAACATTCAATAAAACAATCATGTACTATTTATTGCCACAACTAAGTAAAGTAATGACCCAGTATAAACCCAACATATTGCTAAATTCGGATACCACTAAAATTAGTGAAACATACGTCATACCAATTATTTAAGAAAAAATTATGAAACAGTATTTTCCTTAAAGACTTCCAGTAAAAAAAAGTACTACTAGAATTACTATTTACTAGCACTACATGATTATTCCATTTAGTGATAAAATATGGAGTAAAAAGACAAAGCCTAGGCTACATGTAAAGTGGGTAACTTACTTGCAACAATTGATTTAATTTGCCACACCAGTATAACATCAATCTAACAAAAACTAAAATAAAATATCAAGAAGTTATTCCAGAAACTGAAAGAAATTCAAAAGGATGCCAGTATTGGATACAGGAAAAGGTTATGAAACTATTTGATTTCACTGAAAATACTACTACTCATTTCTCTGACATGAACATTTCAATTCATGACTTTAAAATCTAAATATAAAGTAGTATAAACAACTAAACAAGCGAATTTACAATGAACTCTTCAAGTGGAAACTTACAAGACTTGTACAAAAATTTCCCAATTGCTATTGCCAAAATCACCAATATAGCTCCGACACAACGAAATCGGCTTAATTAGTAAAGTGAGATAGCGAGAACATGTTCCAGAAACTGCAAGAGAAGACATTTTACTACCGAAACCCCAATATACAATATAAGTATATGAAGAAGCGCACGACTTACAACATTAGAATACAATTACTACGTACTCAACACCAATCCTACAAAAAATGCAAAATTCATAAACCAAGAAAGTTTTCCATAACTTGCCGCAGACATTAGTTCAGAACCAGTTGGAGAAAGTGCAAAATCAGGTCCAATGCTAGCCACTTGATCTGGATTTGGAGGGCTAGGATTTGAAGGAATGGTTGGGATATCTGACGCAACGGGAGCAGGCAATTCGCCACCGGGAGATGGTAAGAGAGGGGAAACATCAGGCGAAATCTCGGTGAAGGGAGGAGAGAGGGAAGGAGCAGGAAGTATAGCTGGAGCTGCTGATATAGTGACTGTTGGTGTATCAAGTTTAAGCTCAAAGGCTAAAGAAAAAGATGCCATGAAAATCATCATGAGAGTAACAAGAACCCAAAAAGGAACCATCATTGAACAAATGATGAGTGATAAATGAGAATCAGATGCAAATATACTTCTTGGGTAGTGTAAATGTTTCTATAATGATGGTACTTTTAAGGAAATATTTGTTGGTTTTGGTTTATGTCAAGTGTTGTTTTTTTATGCAAGTTTTGAGTTGAAGGATTTGATATTAGTAGTGATCCCTATAGTATCAAGAAAGTTTCTATTTGGTCACTATATGCAGCCGCGGAACTAGGGGGTTTAAGGGGGTGCCACCGTCACCCCAAAAACTTTAAAGATAATTTTTTTTATATATAAAAAATCGGAGATATAAGATTTTATACATTAATTGCCCCAAATGAACAAATAATAACTTAGTTAAAATGGTAAACATAAAATTTTTATGTCACAAATTCTCTAGTTCGAATTTTGTGCCTATTTTTTATTTTTCATTTAATTAATAGTAACTTACTCTTTCACTTCTCCATTAATTAATTGAATTTTTAAGATATTATTACAAAGTTTTATAAATAAATGTTTTTGTGTAGTTTCATAGTCATATTACAATAAAATTTAAACTAATAAATTCGAATTGTAGTCAATTTTTTCGTATCGTTTGAAATTTATAGACCAATTGACAAGTTAGCTAAGTTTTAAACTTCAGATTTTTTGGGTTTTTTATACCGTTTATTGTTACTGTACAAAGAAAAAAAATTAACGGCCCCCCAGTAATTGAATCCTGATTCGATCACTGAATATATGCTCCTTGCAATAAGTCTACGAGTTTTGAAAAAGTGGCCAAGATGGGTTTTCCGTTTCTTTTTATGAACATAAAAGTCATCTCAGAGCATGAAAATCAATTCAGTAACACATGTGTGGCTTTCACAGCGTTAATTATATTTTTAGGATAATTTGCGTCGGTATAGTATCCGAGATACGTCTATATTAACGATCCGAGCTAAAAATTAGAAAATTACCATAAAACAAAAACAGTTTATCTCATGTTGAGTTTTGGAAGTGTTGGATCTTAGTTAATGTCAAAATTGAATTTGTACCAAACTTTATGAAACCGCCGTCTGTATCAAACAGACAGCGTCTGTATCAAACAGACAGCGTCTGTATTTAGCAGATGGCTGGAAATATTCTAACATGAAGCCTTAGTGCCACGTGGATGGTGATGATTGGCCAGGATGAGAAAGGACAGGGTGGCATCTTTGAGCAAAAAGACAAAGAAAAGTAGGTTGGCTCCTTTTTTTTTTTTTTTGTACGTTTTATTGTTTTGTTTACAACTTTACATTTGAGGATTCTTTTTATAAAGTGAATTTTAATATGGCCTGGGGAGGGTAGACACACTATTTACACACAAATTTCATATTTTTTAATTAATAAAATACATATTTATTTATTTAAATATACATAAAATATAATGTATAATTTGATAAATCAAAATATAAATATTCAACGTAAAAAAAACTCAATGTACTAAAAACTCAAATAAAAATATAGTAAAACCCTATTTTAGTGTACCCTAAATTTAAATATTAATTTAAAATAAGAAAAAATATTAAATTTAGTATTAGTAATATATGTATATATATATAACTCACTAATTTCATACATGTATATTTGAAGGAATAAAAATATATTTTTTAATAAAAATATATTATTATACATATTCGAGCGTACAATACATGTAATGGAATACGTAAATTAGTACGTAAAAATCTATTTTTTAATATATTTTTCATTTTAATATTAATATAGGTCTAAATTGGCACATGCTGCATAATCTTAGACTTATAGGAGCTGGTAACAAAACAATTATTGCGGATATCACGGGCTAGGGAAAAATTTGTCAAAAATAAACAAGCTTTTGTGCATGTAGGGAGTTGAAAAAATATGACAAAATTTCAAGGATTTGGCCCTCAATCAACTAAGAATCTTGTTATTGTCCACCATTTGTGCACTTTTTAAACCAAATGGTTACTGTAATTATTCCCAAACCGACTATAACATTTTATTTTGGACCAAGTTAATGATTGGAACCAGCTCCACATATATGACTACGAAGATGGAATTACAAATAATATGTTGCTTTTGCAGCGGTGGCGGAATCAGGATTGTAAAATGAGTCGGTGAGAGTTGAAACACTAAAATTTAAACGTTTTGATCAAAATACATAGAAAAATTTTTGTTTTTTTCATCAAAAATTTTTAAATGAGGGGACTGCAGCCCCCGACTGTCCCTAGCTAGTTACTTTACTGTTTTGAAGATTTGATATATTGACCATACCAACTCGAACAAATACAAGTGTATGTGGTGTGAGCATCTTAGTGAGGCGTACTTTGGTTAGAAGCATGGTTGATTAGGAATAGAGCCTATATGCATGCCTTGTTTAATTGCAGTTTATAAGCTCACGCTTTTTGCTCTATCATTTCGAAACCGTGTCACATTTAGTGGACCGGCTTAAAAGCTGAGGTTACCTGGGGTTTTATCCTGAATGAGGTAAAAGATTTAAGCAGCTGGATGAACCTAATTTTCATTAGTTTCTATAAATCTTAAGAAATCCAGTTTATCTGCTTAAAAGTGACAACTAAATTTAGTTTTACTCTGAAACAATCGCAAGAAGAAACAGCTATGAGACTACTTATATTTGATTCTTGGCGTGAATGATTGATGATTGTATTTTGTTCGTAATGCATTATAAACTGCATTCTTTTAGGCATAAAGTTTAAGTGGTTTTAGAAGTTTTTGGTACTTCTTTGACTTGTATTTGTAGATTCGATAAAGGAATTGGAGGCATGGTTAATAAATCAATATGACAAAAAAAAAAAAAAAAAAAAAACTTGGATTGACAAGAACTCGTTTATTTTTATTCTTAAATGATCTGAATAGAGATGAATCCGATGATCAAGTGAAGAACATGAAAAACTTCAAGAAGGTTATTGTAGTTGTGATGAATGTAGAACCACTACAACACAACAGCAATACAGCGACGGATTTTTCCGTCGCTAAAACGTGAAATCCGTCGCAGATTGGCTCTTTGTGACGAAAATTTCCGTCTCTGATTTCCGTAGCTAAAGTGCTTGTGGCTAAATGTTTGCTACGGAAATCTTATTCCGTAGCTATTTAGTGACATTATAGCGACGGATTTTCCGTCTCTAAGTTTTGTATTTAGTGACATTATTGTTGGGTTTTTGGTACTATTTCGAATACAATAATGAAAGGACAATAAATAAAAGAGACAGGAACGCAAAGGAAATAAACAATTTTATTTCTCACAATTGGAATATGAATTACAATTCCTGACTCAACAAATAAATAAAACTGCTGGACTGAAATAAAGAAACTGCCGGACTGTTTTAAAGAAACTGCCGGACTGGTTTTACAGAAACTGCCGGACTGGTTTTACAGAAACTGCCGGACTGGTTTTAACAAACTGCCGGACTGGTTTTAAACAAAACTGCCGGACTGGTTTTAAACAAAACTGCCGGACTGGTTTTAACAAACTGCCGGACTGGTTTTAAACAAACTGCCGGACTGGTTTTGAACAAAACAAACTGGACTGGTTTTAAAGCATAAAAAACTGCCGGACTGGTTTTTAACAAATAAAAAACTGCCGGACTGGTTTTTGTAAATACTGGAAATTACAGAACTGAAAAGTAAATAACAGAATCGAAAGACTGAAAGTAAACAGTACTGAAATGTAAATACAGAAAAGAAACAGTACAGGAAAGTAAATTACAGAAATGAAACGGTACTGAAAGGAAATGGACAGAAAGTAAAAGACTGAAAAATAAATAACAGAAAGTAAAAGAAGAGGCAACTGCTGAGCAGTTTCCCTTAAACAATATTTCCCGAACCACCTTTAAAGGTTTCTGGTTTCGGGACTTTGTTCCCAAGGTACAACTTCTATCTCAGAGTGGCTCGTATGGAAACCGGCACCGAACCACAGGTCGAGCTGTTGGTGGTGCGGTTCTCTCTCACTAAGTGTATGCTTATGCTGTGAGTTGTGTGTATGATGGTGTACTGAAATGAGAGGGGGATGGCTGCCTTTTATAGGCTCTACTGAAACCGCAACCATAAATGTTGGTCTTTAATTCTGGGAGTTACACCCCCAGAATCCGCTCAATCAATTCTGAAACCGCAGCATTTACTCTCATTCATTGCTGACGTTTCTCTTGCTGGAAACTCTAGGGACTCCTTTTGTATTTTATACAAAACTCCCTATTCGGGTTTGGACCCAAGACCCAAGACCCAAGACCCGAGACCCGAGACATTCCCCAAATCCCAAATCCCAAATCCCAAATCCCAAATCCCAAATCCCAAATCCCCACGCCCACGCCCACGCCCGTGCCCGTGCCCGTGCCCGAGCCCGAGACCCGAGACCCGAGACACGAGACACGAGACACGAGACACGAGCGAGCGCGCGTGTGTGGTACACAATAATACTCTTAGGTGTATGTGGACATGTTAGTTTAATAACTACATGGGTTGGTATGGTATATATATTGTAAGATTAACTCTTAATCTTCCAATATGGGATTATACTAAATGGTTTTTCTCATTAACCATTTCGTTTTTCCAGATTTGAGCTTCCGAGGTACCAACTTTGAAGCCAATTTGTATTCACACCCATTCTCCGAATAGGTCATGTGATATACCGTTACGAAGCTCGTCACACGGGCTACTCAACCACGTTGATTACGGTATAAACAACTCAGCGCTGTTACACGAAATAATGACTCGAAGTTGGTCCAGTGACCATTCGGAAACACCCATGTTTTCACATGTTTTTCCAACAATTATAGCGACGGATTTTCCGTCTCTAAGTTTTGATGTTGCTACAAAATTCCGTAGCAAAAGTCTCACAAAACCAATTATATAGAATAAATTACAATATAAATATAGTATAACAGTGAATAGTTACCCACGAATATACATGGCTATTCCGTCGCAATTTTTTTTATTATAATATATTTTTTATTTTGATATTTAATTTAATATATATTAGAAATTTATCAATATGACAAACCCGTGCCAATTCCGTCACACTAGTGTGATTATTTAAATAAAAAAATATTTTAATACAATTAACAGAATTAATTTTATTAATTAAATAAAAAATAAATTTATTAAGTAAACATTAATAGATATAAATAAAACTAATCCATAAGCCAAATAACATGCTATAATGATAAACAAAATTTAACTGAATTCATATTACATAACAGTACCGATACTAGCAAATATTACATGTCCAAAATATTAAAATGTCATAAAAGGTTCACATACTTCCATGACCCACTAAACATCAACGGTTCCTATGCAAGTAAGATTACATGCCCAAAATACTAAAGTCATAACCTACTCAGATGTTTTACATACTACCGTGACCAATTAAATATCAACGCTACCGATACTTACAAGATGTATACACAAAACATTAGTCATAACCTACTAGGATAAGTTCACATACTACAATAACATAATAGATACTAAGCATCGTCATAAACACCAACATTACGCTCGCCACCGCTTTCAACACTTTCCCCCGCACCATTCTCACCTCCGCGGTTACCGAAATCGGATTGATCTGCTGGCGCATCTCGCGACGGTTGTGTGTTTTGACTGATACGTTGCAACAATGATTGGACCACAACTGGCACAAAACATTAGTCATAACCTATTAGGATAAGTTAACTATCCTTGCTGGTGATTGTTTACGAATTTACCGGAATAAAACTTCAAGAAGGTTATTGTAGTTGTGATGAATGTAGAACTATCCTTGCTGGTGATTGTTTACGAATTTACCGGAATAAAACTTCACCAAGGTTACTGGTTTTTTTCCTTAAATCAACACATTAATGATAATGTGTCTGGTTATTGCCTAATGTAGTAGCAAAGTTTAGATTTGATAGTGAATCGTCTTCACTCCATAATACATTTAACATGTTTTTCTCTATAGCCTTTGGGCGTGTTTGTTTGAGGGGTTATAGAACGAGACTTCACTGCTAATGCGGCGGGACTAATAATGATGTGTTTGTTGAACACAATAGTCTCATTACTAATAGTTTCATTGGACTCTTAATACGTCTAAAACCCTCATTTTCTAATACCAACTTTACATAGTATTAGAAATACCGAAGTTTCACGTGGATGTTAAAAAGTCGAAAATACCATTTATAGTTTGATAATCTAATTCATTTCCAATTTGGTTAAAAAGAGTTCTCGTTCACTCTTTTAGTTTGTTAACATATTTTTTTCTCCTCTTTAAAATTATATCATTACACAAATTAATCTCATCGAAAATAGTAGTGCAACCAAACGGAAAATAGTAGTGCAACCAAACGGGGCCTATACATAATATACGATACATATATATAATTATATATTTTGCTAGTTACCTGTTAGGATATAAATGTAAATTTGTAAAATAGTTCAAACTCAATAAAAATCAAACAAACAATTCATTGATATTTCATGTATGTAATAATAGTTACGACTTTATTTGTTATCCTGCCATAGTCTGAATGTACTAATAATCCCGGTACTATTAATACTATAACGAAAGGAGGCATTTATGACTTGTAATGGTCTTGATCTTGTGGGTATGCTTTGTGTAATCTTTCGGTTTGGAAGATCAAAAAGATATAATTAGGGATAACAATTTGAAGCACGGCCCAAAAAGCCCTTTTTAATTGTTTTAGTATTTTTCCAATTATTTTTTGACTTGTTTTTTTTTTCCCTTTATTATGTTGTTTAAAGACTAAACACTATAAAATAATGTTTGATTTAATGTGAGTTAAAAGTTGTCACAAGACTGTCACTAATTTAAAAAACTGTCGCAAATTGACTAAACTGTCACAAATCCGTCACAAAAACCGTCGCTAATAAACTCGTAACAAAAAATACCGTCACTAATCCCGTCGCTATTTGGGTATTTTTTTTTAGTGAAACTTATTGGGTAAAATGCAAATAACCCCCTAACACTATGGGTCATTTGCAAATAACCCTCAAGAACTATCAACTCTTGCAAATCCATATGCCATCTTTTAAATGATACTCCATCCGTCCATAAACAAATGTCCATTACGAAAATACGTGTAATTTTGACCGATAATTTTTTCATATCTAGATTGCCGAAAAAAATTATTTTAAAAGTTAATAACGTAGTTCATGGTTAGAACTATATGATGAAATTTTTAATTTTTTCATTTCGACAATTTTGATATGAAAAATTTAATGGTAAAAATAGTACGTATTTTCGTAAGGGACATTTGTTTAGGAACGGAGGGAATATAACTTTATTCTCAATGATCCGTTTTGGTTGATTTCTTATTTATCATAATAAATTATTTGATATTCATGCATGTCAAGTATTTTTTTACGGACAAACACGGAAATAGATTTTTTTACTACAACAATACTATTTTTTAATTAAGCCTCTCGTGATCAATTTTTTAGGATAATTGCAATATTAACTCGTGTGAAATGGTAACCTAAATATATCAAACAAATAATTTTGTAAAACAGACAAATGAATAAAAAGTTATGTCATTTTAAAGATGAACTTGGGATTATTTAATAGTTTGTGGGGATTAATTGAAAGAATTGATAGTTTTTGGGGGTTATTTGAAAATTACCCATAATTACAGGGTTTTTTTGCATTTTACTCAAACATATTCGGCGCAAAATTCAGTTCAGATTTTAAAACCATGTTTTCAATTTTTTTATTTTCTAAACCAGTTTCTATTTTTTCTAACCCAATTTGACAAATGCAAAATGGGTATTTGTAAACTAATTAGTGATTTAATAAAATGCCTAGAAATTTGGTCAAAATCACAACACAGATTAAATCCCTTGCAAGAACCGGAAATGTTAATTCGGCACGTAAACTGTTCGATGAAATGCATCAAAGAGATATTATCGCTTGGAACACAATGCTCAGTAGTTATTCTCATTTGGGTTTATACCAAAAAGCCTTTTTTCTTTTTCGTAGTCTCGTTTTCGATACAAGTCCCGACGATTTCTCGTTCACTTCTGTTTTGAGCGCTTGCTCGGGAGCGTTAAAGATCGAATACGGACTTCAAGTCCATGCAAAAGCTGTTGTTTTTGGTTATGATTATTTTTTACCGGTGAATAACGCGCTTGTTAATATGTATGGAAAGTGTTTACGCCCTTTTTGTGCTGATAGAGTGTTTCGGGAGATGGGTCTAAGAAATGACTTGTCGTGGTGTTCGTTACTTTTTGCATATACGAATTCCTTCCTTTTTGAGGATTCTCGTCGTGTTTTTGATGCAATGCCGAATAAGGTGGTTGTAGCTTGGAATACCATGATTGCTGGTTATGCTCGGTATGGTGAAGTTGCACTTTGTTTT
This sequence comes from Primula veris, assembly GCA_963682055.1. NCBI lineage: Eukaryota > Viridiplantae > Streptophyta > Magnoliopsida > Ericales > Primulaceae > Primula > Primula veris. The sequence continues at coordinate 903,781 of OY821748.1, forward strand.
GGTTTGTTTAAGGAGATGCTATCGAGTTCATATAGGCCGGATCAGTGGACATTTAGTGCGGTTATGAATGTTTGTGCAGAGTCTAAAGATTGTTCTATTGGTTATTCCATTCACTCGATGACCCTTAAAAGTGGTTGGAGTTTAGCTGTAGAGGCGAGTAATTCAATTTTGAGTTTTTATGCTAAGGTAGGTAGTAAAGACGATTTCATGAAGATAAATGAGTCCATTAAAGTTCTAACCCAGGTGTCTTTTAACGCGATAATCGACGCTTACATGAAATTCGGAGAACCCCAAAAGGCTTTTCTTGTGTTTCAACAAGCATGTGACAATAACATTATTTCATGGACATCGATGATAAGTGGGTATTCAAAAAATGGGGAAGAGGAGCTAGCTTTAAGCTTCTTTGTCACTATGATGAGAGATTGTTGTAGACCAGATGATTTCGCATTTGGGGCAATCTTGCAAGCTTGTTCAAACTGGGCAACACTAAAGCATGGCCACATGGTTCATAGTTTGGTAATTCGTTATGGTTTTCATGCATATGCTTATGTTGGCAATGGCTTAATCAACATGTACGCGAAGTGCGGGGATATAAGTGGTGCAGAGGAGGCATTTTCTGACATTTTCAATAAGGATTTAGTATCTTGGAACGCCTTATTGTTTGCATTTGCATTTCATGGACAAGCTGCTCGAGCTCTATTCCTTTATGAAGACATGAGTAAAATTGGAGTAAAACCGGATAAAGTGACCTTTATTGGTTTGCTAGTGAGTTGTAGTCACTCAGGTCTTATTGAAAAAGGAAAAGCTCTTTTCGCATCAATGAGTTCCATTTACGGTATTTCCCCTGAAATTGACCATGTAGTATGTGTGGTAGATATGCTTGCTCGGGGTGGGTATTTAGAAGAGGCGAGAGATTGGGCCAGGAATTATGCGAAAATTGGAACGAATATTGCTTTTAATGAAGCTATTTTGGGAGCATGTTCTTGTCATGGAGATTTATCGATTGGAGCGAAACTTGGGGGAGAGTTGCAACTTTTGAATCCTCAAAACGAGATGAATTACGTGTTATTGTCAAACTTGTATAGTGCGAGCGGGCAATGGGCAGAAGTAGAGACGATAAGGAAATTAATGGTGAAGAAAAATGTCAAGAAAATTCCGGGATGTAGTTGGATAGAAGTTGAAAACCGGGTGCTCACTTTTCTCGCGGGAAAGGATTCGAATACACAGTTCGAAGTTATAAGTGAGACATTGTGTGCTCTTGAGCAAGGAATGAGAAATCCATGTTTTCTTGTGAAAGAGGTTGAATAGTGATTTTGTAACTTACAAATAACAAATTAATCTTACTGTATATTTTATTTATTTATTACAGTATTAGAGCTGGGTTTACAGCTTTGTAGTGTACTTATTTATTGTTTAACAAATGCTTTGCTAGTATCTAATTTTGAAAGATATGAAATAACTTATTTTATTTACATTAACATTGTTTTTGTTTTTTGTCTTTTGTCTTTTGTAAAATACGAATATTATCTGTCACGTTTTTCCATGATTTAATTCCAATTTACTAACTGATTTGTTCTATTATTTGCTACGTTGATCACATGTTATAAATTTCGCGATATGTATCATAGATTCCGAGAAACTCGTTTTTTTCTTTCGTGAACTGCATTTTATGCCTCGTGTGGTCATATAATTAACGAGTCAGCATTCATCTACTGTAAATTATATGGTGTTATCAAATTTGAATACTTTCCAAAATCCCGACTTCTCCGAAATTAAATTTGGATTGAAAAGATTGAAAAAATTAAAAAAAATGAACTTATTTTGGTGTTCTATAATTCAGGTGTTGACTCATTATAAGCAATATTTGAAAGTGTTTTTTGGATTTTTGTTGTTCAAACTTCAAACTATGATTAGATATAAGGGTACACCGTACACCACTCGGAATTCGACAAAAAACTGTATCGTTTATGATACATGTTTTGCTGAAAAAATATAAATTTATTTCCCAAAATATATTTTCTTTTGTGCCTTAGTTGCTTCGGTAATGAGTTTTTTTTTTTTTTTTTTAACTAAAAATTTGGACCATTTCTCAATTTATCCGTGCCATCCTTGAAAAACGCACATGACATGCACACCCCTAACATTTATCCAATTAACCTGAGTATGCTAATTGAATGACTTTTTAAAGTTCATTATAATATGTATGAAAGCTGATAGGTCGGTATGCAAATCGTTAACCGTTGATAAAAACGAATTGTCTTTTGGAATTATGTTTTTTTTCATAAATAGTTAAATATGCTAAATGATTAATATTGGTTAAGTATGGTTAAAATTGTTTATAATTTGTTATCAAATGTTAAATATGTTAACCGATTAATATTGTTTCCATAATTTATGTTTATTAAAGATATAATTTATTTTATTTTGGTAATGGCATAATGATTTGATAGTGTATGGGTATAAATGCAACTTGTGTTTGCATTTAATGTAACTTAATTATGAAAGTATATTAATATTTTAATCGATGCCTCGGGGGCACTCGTTAGCCAAACCGTATGTTTATATGTGTATTTGAGAATGAATCTTGTCGGACACGCAAGTAGCCAAGTGACATTTAATTTGAATTTTGGTGCGTTATCAACTTTTCACATAAAGCGTAATATTTTGGCAAATCATCTTCGTCGCTATACAATTCCCAAAACTGACAAAGTTGTTCTGGAAATTTCTGACTATCGAAATTAAAAAAATCTGGTTCGGTAATTTCATAACTTCTTCACGAGAATTACTTTTCCCCTAAGAATTTGGATCTATTTCGTCGATCACATGAGCTGTGCGCATTATCGGATTCCGAGGCTGGATAGAATAGACTAAAATGCAGGGAAACTATTGATTCTCTCCTCAGTTACACTATCTATAATTAAGTTTTAATTCACATTTTAATCAAAAAGCATGTTCCGACCGACCAAGATGCAACCTCCGACGAGCACGACGCGATATCAAAACCAGTCGGGCCAAAAAATGGCTAGGCCCAAATCTCAACCATTTGTTGACTCGACCCAAAACTTCATTGGCCCAAATCTCGATTGATATTTGGTCGGGGCCCAAAACTAGCTTGGCCCAAATCTCGATTGATATTTGGGTAGGGCCCAAAACTAGCTTGAGTCAAATGTCAATCCAAATCTCGATTGACATTTGACCCGGCGCAAAAGTAGCTTGGCCCAAATCTTGACCGATTTTTGGCCCGGCCCAAAACAATGTAGGCCCAAAATTCGACCGATCCAAAATCGAGCCGGCCCAAAATCGACAAGACCCAAAACTGTAAAACCCTAGAGAGGAAGGGCAAAAATGGAAGTTTTGAGTAAAAAAAAAACACCAAAATTACATACAAAATCTCAATTGTTGGGTCAAATAGGTAATTAAACTAAACCAGAGGGGCTTTCATTCTCTCTTCACTTTCTCTGTATTAATCTTCCCGCGAGCCTCAATTTATTTGTTTAATTTTATTTTTATCATTTTGGGGCTTTTAACGGACAAGTAACTCTCTCTCTCTCTCTCTATATATATATATATTTATGTATATTTATATACTTATGTCTTTTTTTATTATTGATTATATGTCTGATCTATTTAATTGCATTTAAACCTAGAAATTTGCACTACCATTTTGGAATGTTAGTTCTATGGTTTGGGATTATAATAAATTAGTATTTTTGATGGGTTTTATTATGGGTAATTCTTTTTTTTGGGTTTAATTGTAGTAAATTTGATGGGTTTTATTATGGGTATTAGTAATTATTCTTTTATTGGTTTAATTGTAGTAAATTTGATGGGTTTTGGTAAATTTTTTTTTTTGGGTTTAATTGTAGTAAATTTGATGGGTTTTATTATGGGTATTGGTAATTATTCTTTTTTTTTTTGGGTTTAATTGTATTAAATTTGATGGGTTTTATTATGGGTATTGGTAATTATTCTTTTATTGGTTTAATTGTAGTAAATTTGATGGGTTTTATTATGGGTATTGGTAATTATTATTTTTTGGTTTAATTGTAGCTGCAAAAAGAAATTGCTGTTAATTGTGACGTGTGTGTGGTTTTGACTATTTTGTTTGATTAAAGTTTGTTTCTTTTTTATATTTAGTATTATAGTTTTCCAAAAAGTAGTGTAAAACTTGCTACATTTTTATTATTATTATTTCATAATTGTTAATTTTAGTATAATTGAGATCACTTTCTGCCTGGGTTAGGTTCAGTATGTAAATATTTACTTGCACAAAAATGGAGTGTAAGTTTTGCTATAAAAGATATTTTTTTTGATTATTTCACTGTTGTTATTGTTTTAGTATAAATTTGCGTGGTTCGCCTTTAACTACCCTTTTGAAATTTATAGTTCTAGGATTTGGGATTATGATAAATTAGTAATTTTGATGGGTTTTATTATGGGTATTGATAATCATTCTTTTTTGGTTTAATTGTAGTTGCAAAAAGAATTTGCTGTTAATTGTGTGGTTTTGACTATTTTGTTTGTTGAAAGCTTGTTCTTTTATATATAAAGTATATAATTATTTACTTTCCCACAAAGGAGTGTAGAATTTGCAATAAAGAGTTTTTTTTTATATTGTTATTATTTTAGTATAATTGAGATTCTGGGTTAGGTTTTGTTGTTATTGTTTTAGTATAAGTTTGCGTCGTTCGCCTTTAACTACCCTTTTGAAATTTTCACTTTTAGGGTTTGGGGTTGTGTTAGGTTAGGTTAGTATTATTTTTGGATTTTTATGGATATTAATAATAGATTTGTTGTTTACGTGTAGCTGTAGACTTATGCTGTTAATTATGATGGATGTGAGTGGTTTTGACTATTTAGTTTATTGTTTATGGGTTTGATGAAAGTATGATTCTTTTATATCTGATGCACAATTTAGATAAACTGGGAGTTTAGACTTTGTGGATTAGTTTTGTATATAAATCCTTGTTTGCATAGAATAGAAGTATGCAAATATTAGTTATAAAGAAGCAAGTTTTATTTTTATATATAATAATTAGCTTAAGTTTGCATCTTTGGTCTCACCTCAGCTAAACAGTTCTTAGCGATGCACAGTGGAGACAGTTAGATAGTCGGTTCGTATATTCTTGAGTTGATATTGATCAGAAATCGCACACTGCAGTTCATCAGTTAAATACATAAAAAAAAAACTAGAAATTGCAATTATTTTCAAAACTTCTAAAAAAATAGAAAGACGGGGGATTAAATGTTTGAGTGGTGAGAATAACAGCTCCACCAGCCTCGTTGGCCTTATTTGCTGCGACCTTTAGAAAGAAAGAAGGGATTTGCAGCTATAGGTGTTGCGACTTTAGGGGATTATATACACAATTATTATTTTTGCTGTTTAACTCTAAATGAAAGCTTCTGATGTTAAGTAGACATATTTTCCACTGTTTTTGTTTATTATTTTTATTGTTTTTTACTGATTCAAAGTATACAAATTTAGCTTCAGCAAGCTATTTATATTAGGTACTCAGTTAAATAACAAGGGATAATTGGGTTAGGTTTGGTAGACTCTTTTTTTTTGGATATCTGTCTATATAGTCAATATTTAGTTTTAGCTTCAGAAGTTATACTATATGCATCTGGTATGCCTTTATCTGGTAGAGTTGTTTTCTGTCTTATTTTTTCATTGTTTTGGTGTTTTTTTTTTTAAAAGTAAGAAGTTTGAGTTACCCGAAAAAATGTTTCGTTTTTTTTGGTACAACTTGTTATGTGTATTTGGTACGAGTTGTAGAGATACAGGTTACAGGCTATATGAGTTATGTTTACCATATTGATCGGGATTGATTTCGTGTTGTTGATTTGGGAATGCATCACTGAAGTCTACGTCGTAAAAATGAGAAGCAGTTGCTATCCGTTTACTCTTGTTGGTGTTTACTCTTTCCATTTTCAGTTCTAGGGTTTTGGTTGTGCAAAGCTAGCAACTGTCCTTGATCTAGTAGATTTACTGTTTACTTGTTTCTTTAGATGCATCTGTTGTCTTGCGTGCATTTTTTGCTCAAAGGACCATGCTTCTTCCCTTTTCAAATTGTTGGTGTATATTTGAATTTGGCTGTGTTAAGGCTTTACCATATACAACACTTTAGTAGTATGTTTGGATCTTAGTAGCACGAAAAGGGAGCGCAAATGGGAGCGGGAGTGTCAGAACGACTGATAATAGAAGGATGGGAGCGCCATTGTGAACGTCTAGTTAATATTATTGGTTCTTCCTATTATTATAGGGGACTTCGGTCCAATTAACCAACTCCGCCTCTTATTGCTGTTTGGTATGCATTTTCTGGTACATTATTTTTTAACATATCACTATTGTGGGTTTGGATAGTGTATGTAATCACCCCTGTATAATTTGTGTGTATGTGTATGCAATGCTGGAAAATACTTATTTGATATGATCAATCCACGTTACGTTAAGTTTAGCAAATTAGGCAATGGTCTAAAGAGACTTGCATTAGATTCAAGCAACAGTCGTACTCCGTTTACATTGGCAATCTTACTCTTGTTGCTTCTTCTTTTGTGTGGCTGTATATACCGCATTTTGCACATGTTCTGATTTCTTCAGGAATGGTTTTTTATTTTTTTATTTTAACGTCGTAAGTTATCAATAATTTTTTTGTTTGTTTTTGTAGCTGGCTTATCAGGAGAATTGGTATGGATTCAATCACGAGATGTGACTTATATCACTGTTTATAATCCATATTTAGGAGGTATTTGGATTCGATTATTTAAATTTTGGGTCAATGATGGAGTGTAACAAAGAAGAGGCTATTCGGGCCAAAGAAATTGCCGAGACGAAAATGCAAAAAAAGGATTTTTTAGGGGCTAGAAAAGTTGCCCTCAAAGCCCAACAACTGTACCCCGATTTGGAGAACATATCACAGTTACTCATGGTCTGCGATGTACACATATCAGCTGAGAGCAAAAGTTATGGGAGCGAAAAGAACTTTTATGATATTCTGAAAATTGAGTCAACAGCTGATGAAGTTTCGATAAAAAAGCAGTATCGAAAATTTGCTCTTTTGTTGCACCCCGATAAAAATAAGTTCACGGGAGCTACCGACGCTTTTAAGTTGATCGGCGAAGCTCAGAGAACTCTTTTGGATCGTGGGACACGAAGTATATACGACGCTAAATTAAAAGCCTGCAGACCTAAACAACAGGCGAATAATAATAATACTAGTAACCCGAATATTCGAACGCAAAGTTGGGCCCAGAACCCGTTTATGGGAAAGCCTGCTTTTCCTTTCACCAGCTTTAACCCTCAACAGCAACAACAACAACAACAGCAACAGCCTCCAAATCCGATTCAACCGACTTTCTGGACTATCTGTCCTCACTGCGTCATGAAATATCAGTATTATAGCAACATGATTGGTAAAACTTTATCGTGTCAACGTTGTAAAAAGACTTTCACAGGGCATGAGATTAAGGATCAACCTACCGTGAATCCTACACCATTCGCTTTTAAGCCCAATATTGGTGTAAATGTGGGATCTCAAAGAAACCCTAGCTTTGAGCCCAAAGCAAAACAGCCAGTAGGAAAAACTGGTATTCCTGAGGTTCGCAGAGATACTAAACAGCAGCCAAAAGTCACAACGAAAGTAAATGGTAAGAGAAAGAAACCAATTGATGTGAGTGAAAGTTCTGAAAGTTCTGACTCGGGTACTAGCAGTGAATCTGAGGAAGAGGATATTATTGAAGTTAATGGGGATGTCAGGGTGAAGAAGGATTTTAAGTGTTTTGGTGAAAATCTACGGAGATCTACTCGTTCTAAAACTAATATCTCTTACAAAGAAAATCTAAGTGACGATGAAGATGTAGCAAGTAGTTCGAAGAAGGCGAAGTCAAGTGGATCATTTTCTGTGGATAAAGATCCGGTTTTGGAAAAAGAGGTGCCCAAAACGGGAAAATCTGAGGGTAGTTCCGACCCTACTGAAAAGATTGAAAGTGACAAAGAAAAGGACGGTTTAAGTGACATGGAAAATGGGGAAAACACTAATTTTGAAGCTAATGATGGGACTGTGCCGGATCCTGATTTATTTAATAAATCAGATCCAGATTTCAATGATTTTGACAAAGGAAGAGTAAACTCTATTGAAGTGGGGCAAATATGGGCTTTATATGACACACTGGATGCAATGCCAAGATTTTATGCCCGTATCAGTAGAATTCTTTCAAAAACTGCATTTAAATTGAAAATAACGTGGCTAGAGCCAGAACCAGATGATGAAAATGAATTAAAATGGGTTGATGCGGGTTTGCCTGCTTCATGTGGGAATTTTAAAAGGGGAGTTACCGACACCAGTGACGATAGTCTTATGTTCTCGCATCAAGTTTACTGGGAACAGGGAAGAAATAGGGATAGATTTAAGATATACCCACAAAAAGGGGAGACCTGGGCTTTATTCAAAAACTGGGATATGAATTGGATCTCTAATTCCGAGTCCAAGAGGAAATTCGAGTTCGAGTTTGTAGAAATCTTATCCGGCTATTGTGAGGATTCTGGCGTATCTGTCGCTTACCTGAGTAAGATCAAGGGATTTTCATGTTTATTTCATAGAACAGGAGTGGATTCATTTAAAATCCCCTGTAGTCAGTTATTCAGATTTTCCCATAGGGTACCTTGTATTCGTTTAAGTGGAGAGGAGAGAGATGATGTTCCTAAGGGTTCCTTTGAGCTTGATCCCGCTTCCTTGCCTATTCAAATTGAAGAGATAGATATTCCTAAAGATCCAAAAATTGAACCCGAAACAGTTATAATTTCCGAAGGAGATTCTTCGGAGTATGAGGTGAAAGACGAAATAGAATCAGATTCTGAGGTAAACAGTAATTCTGGTGAAGAAGAAGATGACCCAGAAGCTTATGAAATACCCGAGCCGGAATTTTTTAATTTTGATAGTGAGAAGTCCCCAGAGAAATTTCAGCCTGGTCAGTTTTGGGCATTGTACAGCGATGAAGATGGTCTGCCGAAATATTACGCTTTTATTAAAAAAGTTGATAAAGCACCAAAGTTCAAATTACAGGTCACTTGGCTGTCCTCGTGTCCGACAAAAACCACCCTCAGATATACAGATAAGCGTATGCCCATTAGTTGTGGTGTGTTTAAGCATTCTAAGAGTGACACGTTGTCATATACTGACACTGGTATATTCTCTCATCAATTAACTGTGGACCCCACTAATAAAATGGATGAATTTGCGATTTACCCAAAGACAGGCGAAGTGTGGGCAGTGTATAAAAACTGGAAGTTAAAAATGACCCCTTCGGATTTACAAACATGCGAATACCATATCGTAGAAATTATTGAGGACAGTAACTTGTCTTTCAAGGGTGTGGTGCTAGAGATGTTGAGTGGCTATAATTCGGTTTTTAAGGCTCAGAAACATAATGGCTCACTTGTTACCATTCAGATTAATCAAACATCTGTGCTTAAATTTTCCCACAAAATACCGGCTTTTCGATTGACGGGTGAGAATGGTGGAAGACTTGGAGGGTTTTTTGAACTTGATCCTGCTGCATTACCCATCAGAATGTTTTCTTCTAGTTGACGAGGGTTGAAATGGCTTTACACCTCTCGTGAAGTTTATGCAGATATTCGTATGCTTTTTCACTTGAAATCATGCGGCAGCTTGGGGTTGGATCAGTTTTGCTTTCTAAAATTGTAGCCTTTTGTAGTTGCAGTTTTTTTTTTATTCTTGTTCGAATTCCTTTTTTTGTTTCTGTAGTGCAGGCGCTTTACTGCTTTCAGGTGTTGATAACTTATTATAACTGTTGTCCAATTAATGTCGAAACTTTGTTGCTCCTTTATTTACATTGTATCTCGGATTGGACGTAAATTGCAGTTTATACTATAGATTATTGAAGTCGTACCTGATGCAAAGGTGTTGATTGTTACAAATCAATAACCAAGTGACCAAAGACGAGATTGGATAGAACTTAGAAGATCAGAAGGAAGGGAGTGGGGGGATTAACATAAATAATTACAATTTAACCCCAAATAAATATAAAAAGTTGCAATCAAGTCCATTATTACCAGTCCCAAAACCTCTCTCTAGATCTCTCTTTCTCTCTCTAGATATCTCTCTCTCTCTAGAGATGGGCGGGAAGAACCCTAGCAAAGAAACCCTCACAGAAGGTAGCAGTAAAAAGAGGATAAAATCTGATAATAATAATAATAATAAAAATATTATTAATAATAATAATGTATCTTCTTCTGATGATGTCCTTTTAAGCTTCTCTAAAGAAAACACTCCACTTTCAGGTTTGTTATATTATTCCTTTTTTTTTTTTAATAATTATTGTAGTGAAAATAATTGGCCTGGAACCTTGTTTGGAAGTTGCTTTATAAGGACTTTCATTTTGTTTTTTTAGTTTTTTTCATACTGAACAAATTTGGTTTGGTAATTACTAAAATATAAGAGCTCTATGTTGGATAGGATAGATTTTTGTTTCTAGGTTTCTAATTACAAGTTGCACATTGTAATTTTCCAATATAATTTGGAAAAATAACATATTTAAAAAAAATTATGGGTTGCAAACGGACTCGTGTGGCGCCACGGAAGGAATTAGGAATGGGAGAGGCTGAAATTTTTGTGTGTTTTATTTTTTCATACTCTGCTAGTTTTTTTTTTTAATTGTACTGAAAATAATTGGCCTGAAATCTAGTTTAAGCTTGTTTGGGAAGTTCTTTGAAGGAAAAAATATTAGCTTTTTTGATACTGAAAAAATATTAGCTTTTCAAACCCGTGACGTCACCGACGGAACCAGGAATGGGAGAGGCTGAAATTTTATATGTTTTATTTTTTCATACTCTGAGTTTTTTTTAATTGTACTGAAAATAATTGGCCTGAAGCCTAGTTTAAGCTTGTTTGGAAATTGCTTTTATGGAAAAAAGATTATTTTTTTTATACTGAACAAAACTTGGTTTTGTAACATAAATATAAGAGTTCATTGCTGGATAGGACAGATTTTTGTTTCTGGGTTTCTAATTACAAGTTGCAAAATGTAATTTTTCTAAATAATTTGGAATGTTTTTTTTTTGAAAAAATAACATATTTTTAAAATTTGATGGGTTGCAAACGCCAACTCGCGACGCCACGGATGGAAACAGGAATGGGAGAGGCTGAAATTTTATATGTTTTTCATACTGTTGAGATTTTTTTTAATTGTACTGAAAGTAATTGGCCTGAAACCTAGTTTAAGCTTGTTTGGGAGTTGCTTTTAAGTTTTAAGGAAAAAAGGTTACCTTTTTTCATACTGAACAAATTTGGTTTGGTAATATACTAAAATATAAGATCTATGCTGGATAGGATAGATGTTTGTTTCTAGGCTTCTAATTACAAGTTGGGAAATGTAATTTTTCTAACTAATTTGGAAAAAAACCTTATAGAAAAAATAATATATTTTTAAAATTGATGGGTTGCAAACGCCAACTCGCCATGTCACAGACGGAACCAAGAATAGAAAAGGCTGAAATATTATATGTTTTATTTTTTCATACTCTGCGAGTTTTTTTTTTTTAATTGTAGTGAAAATGATTGGCCTAAAATCAAGTTTAAGCTTGTTCGGGAGTTGCTTTTAAGGAAAAAAAGATTAGCTTTTTTCATACTGAACAAAACTTGGTTAGTAACCTTCACCTATCGCCAATGTGTCTTTGCTAGTTATATACAAGGGGGTGCCGACCCTTGTTGGCTAAATCTGTCAACACTGGGAAGGGATTTAAAAAATGGTAAATTTGTCCCCCTTAAAAATCTATTTTAGAATAAATGGGCAATAGTTAAAGAGGCACGCCAGCAATGAGCAGATACAAACTATCACATAACTGGCTGAATAAAAATTAAAAAGTACTCAAATTTTAGGAGGTCAGATAAAATTACTTGGACTAAAATACTTGGGTTCTAGGAGGTCGGATAAAAGTACTCGAATTTTTATCACTGGTGTGCAAGTTAACACTTTGTCATACCTTTAAGGATATGGATGATTCTGTCATTTACGAAATTGTTCATTTTGTAACTTTATGGGTATAAATATGCTAGTTACAAATATCAGGGTACGGACACAAAAGTTGAATTTTGTTGAAGTACTAATTTTCCTTTTCCAAATAATTCGGTACTCTTTTGATCTAAGTTTTGAAATACAGATGCTGATCAGATTAGTTAACATTTTCAATATCACAAGTGCTCACAAGTTAGATAGTTTAGTTAACAACATTGATACAGATATTCTGCTGTAAACAGGTGCTTATGGAATTCCCACCTCATTACTAATTCCCTAGAATCAAATTCTACCTCTTGTTGCTTACAATACAAAAAAGATTTACTCAAAATTCAAATGGATAGTTCGGGAGCCGCTGTTGAGTGGCATGTTAAGATAAACCCTATTATAAACATAAAAAAATGGAATATTTATTGAGAGTAGTTTTGCAAAAAAATCATTTCAAACCAACTTTAGTTCTCAAAACATGATACATGTTTTTTCAGCAATATACTCCGTATTTATCCAAGTGATGAATGAAACCACAAGGACAACTGTAGTTTGTATCCAAAATACTGGAAATTTTTTATGATTCCCCCTTATTTTATGATTGTTTGGACAGCACGTTCAGTTCGTTGACAAACATAATTTTCCTTCATCTGATTCAGGTGATTCTCATTTACCGAGAAATATTACAATGGAAAACAAGATTGTAGACGGTTTTTTTTGCGAGGAAGATGAAAGGGACATGGGTGGGGATGATTCTTTTTCCTTTGATCTTGTAAATGGTAAGCCTAAAATCAAAGTGTCCCCGAAAATGTTGGATGATCTTAGGCATCAATGCAAGAATTCTTTAATTGTGAAGTTGTTAGGGAAAACTATCACATACGACGAATTGTGTTCTAAAACTCGTGCATTATGGAAGTTGCGAAGGGACTTTAAAGCATTGGATTTGGGTGAAAGTTATTTCTCGTTTAAGTTTGAATCTAGTGAAGACCGTAGACATGTATATACGAAAGGACCTTGGGTGGTTGTGGATCATTTTCTCTCAGTTCGTAAATGGGAACCAAAATTCAAACCTTCGGAAGCTCGAGAAATAATGAAATCTGCGGTGTGGGTTCGTTTTCATGAACTTCCATTAGAATATCTTCACGAGAAAGTACTTTACAATGTAGCTAAATCCCTGGGTCTGCCTATTAAAGTAGACACTATTACCCAAGGGAAATATGCTCGTGTATGCGTTGAGATTGATTTAAATAAACCCCTTTGTCCTGTGATTGAGGTCGATGGTAAAGATTGTGCAGTAGAATATGAATCTCTACACACCTTTTGCTTTGCCTGCAGTCGTTTTGGCCACCTGAAAATTGTTAATTGCAATAAGGCTGTGAGTTTAGAAAATTCAGCACTCAAAAGAAAAAAAAACAATGATGGTTCTGAGCTTATGGAAAAGCATGATTTGAAACTAAAACAAATTGAGAAAGAAAATGATAATTTAAGTTCCACGAAGAATGGTGGAAAGCGAAGTGACGATGTCCGTGGGTCGACTTTGCCTCATCCGAGTGGATTACTTTCTGTGGATAAAGATCCAGTTTTGGAAAAGGAGGTGCCCAAAACGAAAAAATATGAAGGTAGTTCTGACCCTACTGAAGAGATGGAAAGTGAGAAAGAAAAAAACGGCTTAAGTGACATGGAAAATGGGGAAAGCACAAATGTTGAAGCTAATGGTGGTGGGACCATGCCAGATCCTGATTTATTTAATAAATCAGATCCAGATTTCAATGATTTTGGGAAAGGAAGAGTAGACTGTCTTGAAGTGGGGCAAATATGGGCTTTATATGACACACTGGATGGAATGCCAAGATTTTATGTCCGTATCAGTAGAATTCTTTCAAAAGCTGCGTTTAAATTGAAAATAATATGGTTAGAGCCAGAACCAGATGATGAAAATGAATTAAAGTGGGTTGATGTGGGGTGGCCTGCTTCATGTGGGAATTTTAAAAGGGGAGTTACCGACACCAGTGACGATAGTCTCATATTTTCGCATCAAGTTTACTGGGAACAGGGAAGAAATAGAGATAGATTTAAGATATACCCACAAAAAGGGGAGACCTGGGCTTTATTCAAAAACTGGGATATGAATTGGATCTCTAATTCCGAGTCCAAGAGGAAATTCGAGTTTGAGTTTGTAGAAATCTTATCCGGCTATTATGAGGATTCTGGCGTTTCTGTCGCTTACCTGAGTAAGATTAAGGGATTTTCATGTTTATTTCATATAACAGGAGTGGATTCATTTAAAATCCCCTGTAGTCAGTTATTCAGATTTTCCCATAGGGTACCTTGTATTCGTTTAAGTGGAGAGGAGAGAGATGATGTTCCTAAGGGTTCCTTTGAGCTTGATCCCGCTTCCTTGCCTATTCAAATTGAAGAGATAGATATTCCTAAAGATCCAAAAGTTGAAACCGAAACAGTTATAATTTCCGAAGGAGATTCTTCGGAGTATGAGGTGAAAGACGAAATAGAATCAGATTCTGAGGTAAACAGTAATTCTGGTGAAGAAGAAGAAGATGATCCAGAAGCTTATAAAATACCCGAGCCGGAATTTTTTAATTTTGATAGTGAGAAATCCCCAGAGAAATTTCAGCCTGGTCAGTTTTGGGCATTGTACAGCGATGAAGATGGTCTGCCGAAATATTACGCTTTTATTAAAAAAGTTGATAAAACACCAAAGTTCAAATTACAGGTCACTTGGCTGTCCGCGTGTCCGACAAAAACCACCCTCAGATATACAGATAAACGTATGCCCATTAGTTGTGGTACGTTTAAGCATTCTAAGGGTGAGATATTGTCATATACTGACACTGGTATATTCTCTCATCAATTAACTGTGGAGCCCACTAATAGAATGGATGAATTTGTGATTTATCCGAAGAAAGGCGAGGTGTGGGCAGTGTATAAAAACTGGAATTCGAAAATGACCCCCTTGGATTTAAAAAAATGCGAATACGATATTATAGAAATTATTGAGGACAATGACTTCTATTTTAAGGGTGTGTTGCTAGAGGTGTTGAGTGGCCATAATTCGGTTTTTAAGGCTCGGAAAAATAACAAGTCACTTGTTACCGTTCAAATTGATCGGATATATTTGCTTAAATTTTCCCACCAAATCCCTGCTTTTCGATTGACAGGTGAGAAAGGTGGAAGTCTTAAAGGCTTTTTTGAACTTGATCCTGCTGCATTGCCCAACGAAATGTTTTCTTCGAGTTGACGAGGGTGGTTAAAATGACTCTTAGACTCTCTTGTGAAGTATATCGAGATACCTAAATTAGTTTTGAGTTAAATTTAGGCTGCTGGCAAAAGTATGGGCTTTTATGTACTGAATAAGTAGCTTTTTTTAGTCACGTATTAATATGCCAGATGTGCTTATTCCAATTTCCTTTTGATGTATTGCAGCTGCCTTACTGCTTAAATTTACGAGTAAATGTTGTAACTAACTTAAAACTATTATAATCCGAGCTAATCCAATCTCTTTTCGATCTTTAGTTGTTTGTTGTATTTTAGTCGATACTTTTTGAGAATTTCTTTACTGTACTTGTCATTTATCCTCTCAATCGATTTTGAAGTGCTTGGATTACATTGGAACATTCGGGGGTGTTTTGTTCCGGAATATTCGATTTGTTGATGTACATTTTTACAACCATGGTTCATCGAAATACATGTTTGTCGGTCACAAAATACGTTCATGTTTGATTTTAAAAGAATTTTTTCATACTTACCTAATCCTATTTAGATACATACAAGAGGAGCAATTATGTAATAAAAAGAGTACTTCGCATGTCCAATATCGTTTACTTAGTTAAAAATAATTTGGTTCACTACATTTTTTGCAATAAATTAGTATAAAAAAAAACAGTATTCTAGGAAATAGTGGTAGACAAAACAATTTGATTAATTTGTAAATGGGTTAAAATATCTTTTTATTTTATCGGTTTGAGTAACAAGTGTCCTTGTTATATTGCTTAACCCTTATCCATAAGTTAAATTTGTCTAGTTATTTATGGTTGATTGATTCTTTGATCCACTAATTAATAGTTTATGTTAATAGTATTTATATATTTTATTAGTATGTAGACTAAAAACCATTTTTCCAACATAATAAAATCCAATTAAAAACATGAAACCTTATTTAAAACTACCCTTAAAACTAAATACCAATTTGGGTGATTGTAACTATGATCTAATATTATTTCATTTCTCACTTCGCATTCAGGAGAACCACTTTCAGAAATTACCACTTGGTCTTTCGGATGCTTCGGAAAATTAATCTCATTAATTTCTGAGGGCAAAACAACGGGATCGAGCTCAAAACTATTGTGAGGAACGTTTTCCTCTCCACTTAAACGAAAGCAAAGAACCCTATAGGAAAATGTATCCAGTTTATCAGGTGGAATTTGAAACGATTTCACTCCTTCACACGCAATTCTACAAAACAGACACGAATATCCCTTCACTTTAGCCAAGTAAGCGATAGAAAGACCGGAATTTTTGCAATAGCCTGACAATATTTCTGCAAACTCGTACTCGTATTTTGTCTCAGATTCACCATTAGAGTACCAATTCATATCCCAGTTTTTAAATAGAGCCCACACCTCTCCTTTTCGTGGGTATATCTTGTATCGTTTTTACTTCCCTTTTCGCAGTCAACCTTATGCGAAAACATGAGGTGTTGTTCAGTGATCTCCGTGTCTCCCTTTCTAAATTTCCCACACGAAAACGGAAATTCTGCATCGACCCATTTACTTTTGTCCTCCTCATCTGTGTACCGCTCTAGCCATGTTATACACATTTTGAACCTTGATTTAGAAATAATATTATTGATCAGAGCATAATCTCTAGGCATGGAATCCAGTCTATCATATACAGCCCATACTTGTCCGCTTTAAAACTATATGTTGTTCTAGCTTTATCAAAATCATTAAAATCTGGACCAGGGCGATAAATGGTACTATCATAAGCGTTATGAACTTGATTTCCCTCATTTTCCAAAACACTTAGATTGTTGTTCATTTCATCCTCCCTCACAGTCACAGGCATTGAATCACCCTGAACTTTTTTTGTTTCAAGTGCTGCTTCTTCCAAAACCGTTTTCCCGTCGCAATTGATATTCTTTATGTGGCCAGAACAAGTGCAATCAAAGCAAAAGGGGAGTAGAGATTCATATTCTAAAACACGGTCTTTACCTTCTATCTCAATCACCGAACAGAGGGGTTCACTCAAATCAATCTCAATGCACACACGAGCAAATTTCCCTTTAGCACCATGGTCGACTTTAATAGGTTTACCTATTGATTTGGCCACAATGTAAATGATTTTATCATTACGAAATTCCATTGGAAGTTCAAGAAAACGAACCCAGACCGCACTTTTCATATTTTTCAGTGCTTCTGAAGGTTTGAAATTCGGTTCCCATTTACAAACTGAGAGGAAATGATCCATAATCACCCAGGGTCCTTCCGTATAGACATAAATAAGATCTTCAATAGATTTAAATGTAAACAAGAAATAGTTTTCAAATTTTAAAAGTATCTAGTAAATTGTACTTAACGTGGGTAATTATTAAAAGTTTTGGGTTTTTTTATAAAAAAAGTGGGAGCAATTTGTCGGCCTCAGAAGTAAGTGTCTTTTTTAGTGCTCCCTTATTATAATAGATACTCCCCGTTAAATGTCAACTATTTTTTATTGACTTGTTCCTAAATAAGTGTCCGTTTTATCAATTTGGTAATTATAAAGTATCAAATTTACTCTTTTACCATTTACATAATCTCAAAAAAAAAAAAAGAGCATTTAAGTAAATAAAAACAAAAACTTGATACACTTGCCATTCATGGCTATAGCAACATATCAATTTTTAGAAAAAAAATTACCCGTATTAATTTTAATTATACTATTTATAAGGTTATTATTAATACTTTGTCTTAAAATTTAATACTTTTAAAAAGTAGCAAATTATGAGAGGTACTTAAAAAGAGACAAAGAGAGTTTATTTAACGTTTGCAATTGTCTTTGTTATTATATGTGTAATTTCTTTTTATTATTTTTATTGAATCAATAACGTTTGCTTTAGCTACGTATCGGATCCCTTACCAGTTAATTGTATTTTGTGAAATTAAAGTGAAATTATATTGGCTTATAACTTGTATTAAAATTACTTTTTATTGAATCAGTAACCCTTGCATTAGCTACATATCCGCCCTGTTACCGGTTAATTGTAATCTATGAAATTAAGTGAAATTTTACTAGCTTATAAAATGTATTAAAATTGTCGAAATAATTTTTTTAATCATCCATATTTAACATTGGAGCCATATAATTTACTTTTGAAAATAATTTCGTCAGTTTTTCATACAAATTATTGGTTGGTCAAAATTGCACGGTAATTTCGTAGGGTACAATTAAATAAATAGGAACTGGTGGAGTGATACGTTTTGTAGATGTCAGAATACTCGAATGCTGGCCGTGGTCACTGGTCACGGTATCGCCACCGTCTCATTAGTTGAACCAATGTTATATATATATATATATATATATTGATATTTAGTGCCAACATAATAGTATTGATATTTGATACTAACAAGTGACTCAGATATTCGATACAACATAAATAAAGGTTCCAACAACAGAGTTATGAACATATTAATTCGAACTACAGTTATAATAAGTTATCCAAACCAGCTAACCACTGAATTTAAACAGCAAAACAACAGCAGCATTTAGTGCATTACACAATTCAAAAAAGGAATTAGAGCTGCTACATGTCTAGTGTGCAAAAGTGATCAATCTCCGTCTGAATTCACGTGAAATACGTTCAGACACGCATATGCTTCAAAAGAGGGTAATAATATTATATAAGAGTCATTTCGACAATTGTCAACCGGAAGAGAACATTTCAATAGGCAATGCAGCAGAATCAAGTTGCCAATAACCTTTAAGTACTCCACTTTTCTCATCCGTCAATCTAAAAGCAGGGATTTGATGGGAGAATTTAAGCAAATTAGTTTTATCGATCTCGACGGTAACATATGACATGTTTCCTTTCCTGGCCTTGAAAACTGAGTTATGCCCACATACCATTTCCAGCTCCACAGCCTTTACAGAAATACTGTTTTCCTCAAGAATTTCTACAATATCATATCCACAATCTAATAAATACAAAGACGTCATTCCCGACTTCCAGTATTTATACACTGCCCACACCTCGCCTTTCCTCGGATAAATCGCAAATTCATTCATTTGATCAGTGGGCACCACATTTAAACGATGAGAGAATGAACTAGTGTCGGTATATGAAAAATGAATTGCCTCATAATGCTTGAACATACCACAACCAATGGGCATAAGATTATCGGCGTAGTTTAGGATGTTGTTTGTCTGACACGCGGCAAGCCGAGTGATGTGTAATTTAAATTCTGGTTGGTGGTAAACTTCTTTAATAAAAGCGTAGCATTTTGGCAAACGGTCTTTACGGCAGTACAAGGCCCATAACTGACCAGGCTGGAATTTTTCTGGTGATTTTTCAGCATCAAAACTAAAAAATTCCGGTCCGGGTATTTCATAAGAGTCTGAGCGCTCTGAAGTAGATTTGTTGTTTCCCTCATTATCTAATTCCATTTCGGCTTTGCGGTCTTTGGGAACATCGAACTCTTCAATCTTAGAGGGCAAAGAAGCGGGATCGAGCTCAAAAGAACCTTTGGGAACATCATCTCTTTCCTCTCCACTTAAACGAACACAAGGTACCCTGTGGGAGAACCTGAATAACTGATTACTCGGTATATTGAACAAATCCGCTCCTGTTCTATAAAAGAGGCTTGAAAATCCCTTGATCTTATTCAGGTAAGCGACAGAAACACCTTTATCGTCTTCATATCCCGACAATACCTCCACAAACTCAAGTTCGTATTTCCTCTTAGATTTAGAATCAGAATGCCAATTCAAATCCCACTTTTTGAATAAAGCCCAAGTCTCCCCCTTTCTTGGGTATATCATGTACGTAGCTCTTTTACGTCCCTTTTCCAAGTGAAGTTTATGGGATAACGCACTTTTGTGAATGGTCTCAGTGCTTCCCTTCCTAAATCTTCCACATGCAAATTCAGCATCAACAATTTTCATTTCATCTTCGCCATCTGGGTAAGAATCTAGCCATGTTATCTTCAAATCAGACGCAGATCTAGAGATAATTTTACTGATCTGAGCATACAATCTAGGCATGCCATCCAATTCATCATATACAGCCCATATCTGCCCAACTTTAAAACAGTCTTCTCTTTCTTTTTTGTCAAAATCATTAAATTCTGGATCTGGATACTCATAAGTTTCCGACCCACTATTAGCTTCAACATTTATCTCTCTACCATTTTCCATAGGATTTACATCACCCTTTTCTTTTTCAGTTTCGGTTGGCTTCATCTTATTCATATCATCATCTTTCATAGCCCTAGAACCACCTTCAATTATATTTTCTTCAATAACATCTTCTTCCTCGTGCTCTTTTCTAGTATCAGAATTTTCTTCATTAATTTGTCGTTCTCTCCTACCATTTATTTTCGTAAAGAATTTAGATTTCTCATTAGAATCTCCACCAAGCTCAGAAGCCTCAGTTTTGACAACCGACTCTCTAGCTCGAGGCTCAGAGATAGCATTTCTATGTGATCCCATTTCCCCATTATTATTGGGCTCCAAATCATTCCTCTCGCTCGCAGTGAAATACTTTGTACAACATTGACACCATAAAACCGTATTGATCAAATCTCTATAAAACTTATGTTTTATAAGGCAGTGAGGACACATAGTCAAGAAAGTCGACTGACACGGATTTTGCTTTTTCTTATCACTTGAATTGGCATTTCCTTTCTTAGTTTCTTTTGGTTTAATATCAATATCCTTTGGTTTCGCCTTGTCCGAATCATCTTCTTTCGTACGCTTAGAAAAAATCCTGAATATGTTTGCTTCAGATGCCACGTTATTTATATTTGGGACAGCATGGCAATCGATATTTTTCAAGTGGCCAGAATGACTGCATTTAAAACAAAAAGAGTCAAGAAATTCATACTCTACTTCATAGTCTTTACCTTCGATGTCAATCACCGGACAAAGAGGCGTACTCAGATCAATCTCGATGCACACACGGGCGTATTTCCTTAGGACACTATGGTCAACTTTAATTGGCCTACCAAGCGATTTTGCTATGCTGCGAAGGATTTTATCACGATAAAATTCAACGGGAAGTTCATGAAAACGAACCCAAACCGCACTTTTCATAATAAATCGAGATTCCGAAGGTTTGAAGTTTGGTTCCCACTTACGAACTGAGAGAAAGTGATCTATAACCACCCAAGGACCTTCTGTACAAACATACATACAGTCTTCTTTAGATTGAAATGTAAACAAGAAAAAGTTCTCACCCAAATCCACTACACTAAATTCCCCTTTCAATTTCCATATAGCACGGGCCTTCAAACAAAGTGAGTTGTATTCGATAATTTTCCCAAACAACGTCACAAGTAGAGAACTTTTCCACTGTTGTCTAAGTTCACCCAACACTTTCGGGGAAAATAAGACTTTAGGTTTACCATTTGAAGTACAAAAGGAAACCAACTCTTCTTCGTCCGTGTCCCCATCAGATTCGTCATCAGAATCAACAAAAACTATGTCCGCGGTCTTGTCTTTCAATAATATATTTCTAAGGATAGAAGCATCACCTGAATCAAAATTCAGAAGCACGAAAATTAGTTTCCATTTTCGCCGAAATGTGGTTTAGTAATGACCAGATATCAAAAAATCAAGTGGAATCACAATAACAATGCTTCTATCCTTTCGGATAAAACAGAATTTCCTTGAACTTCCACTTATCATTTGGATGAAGATTATATATTATGTAGTTCTTAAAACACATCCTAATTAAAATTGGCTTGACATGTGATCTTTTCAGAACCATTCTCAACAAAAAAAGCTTGCTTAATTTATATAGGGGTATAACTGAACTATATACACTCAAGACTCAAATGCGACTTGTGATTTATCCTTTAGGCTAGCCTCTTTGTATCATATACAAAAAAAAAGGTATGGCTTGATTTTATGGAACATTTAGTACAACCAAAGAGTCTGTTGACTTTACTCTTATCTGTAATATGTTAAATACAATATTTTCATTTTGATAACTTAAGAGCGGCATCTCTGTTGTCATTAACTGTACAATCCACACTATTGCGATCATTTGTTATTCACAACTAAGATCAAAACAAAACCAGATTCGAGGTTTCAATTGGAAAAGGGGAACTTTAGTCCACAAACTAAAGTCGGCAAGTGTCTTGTTACCCTTACATTGCCTTTTTAATTATGTAATAATGCTATTCGCCAAAATGCATAACTAGACAGGGAACCAGATAATTAATGTGGCATGCTAACCGGCCAACATGAAATTTATTCCATGTGGCGGGTTTAATTTTGTGGGAGAGAAATAGTCAGTTTTAAAAAATGTCAAGTGGGCTAACTGCCACGTCGTCTATCAGATTGCAAACCAATCCATCTTTATCTTTAACAAAGAACAAAGTATGAACTTTCACAATAGCAACAACTTTAGGTACATTTTAGTCGATATCTGAAAGCAGTTTAACACGCTCAGCCCGTTGTTAATGGTGAAATTTAGAATTGAAGATCATTTTGAATATTGGATGTATTTCACCATTTGACTCGGTTTTGACTAGAGTACATATTGCAAACACATGGGTACAAATTGAACATATGATAAGGATAAGCTAGTAAATTACGAACTAAACACATGTCAAGATTTACAAAACACAATTTTCCCTGCTCTAAAATGGTCTCTGTTGATACCCTGAGTTTGAAAAATGAAAAGGGTTACTAGAGAGACTTTTGTGAGCTGCATGTTAAGCGTTCAACTCGAAGCTATCCATTTCATAAAAAAAGTAGAGGTTTTTCTTTTCTTTTCAAAAATTAAGGCGTGGTTTAGACCCCTTTATTGGCTTTAGCCAAACTCAAAAGTAGCTCATTCATCAACAGTCCAGACCTGGAAATAAAATCGGTGTAAAAGAACAGTACTTAGTATTAATTTCAGAGCTCATTCAATATGTGCTCGAGAACCCATTTCAACTCCTCACATTTACACTTTTATAATGTTTACTGCTAAGCTCAAGAGTAGCGTGAGAACTGTTCATAAGAAAATTCCCTAATTAAAAGACTTCATGTTTTCAAAATCTATTTTTGAATCATTTTGCTTAAAAATGTTACTATGATCTACAATTTGGTGCTCAAGTGAGAATATAACTAATTATATTATTTGACAAGATTTCTGGTAAAGGTTTTCGAGACAGAACATTACGCTTTTCGAAGTGTCCAGATTCATATATTTTCCCAAAAATACATCTTCAGCCAATAATACACAACCATCAGCTAATTCTCACTGATCTAACAGTCGAAACTCTACTTATCAAATTTTCATACAGAAGGCGACATCAGAGTATAAGTTTTCCAAGTCCAAACACACGCATAAACTAAACTTGGCAAGACAAATGAAGACCACGAATCCAGAAATGCTAGATGAAAAATTCTATTAAGCTGGAATGGATCATTTCCGGTCTTTGGATTATTTCATTAATGGTTCAATAATCAGTGTATTTTGGTTTTCATTTCTTGGTTCTTATATTCAAGGCCCCCTACATGCCAAAGTGCTAATCCAACGTTTCAAACTAATCCATTCCGGGAGAATGGAGTTTTTTCTATTCAGCAAACCACAACTTCCAATATCGATAACATATAGGAAATGCGACAATTTGACATATGTTCTAAGTAAAACTGTAGATAATAGGACCCGTTTGGCATCGACTTTTTTTTTTTTTGCTTTTATCTTTTTGCATTATAAATGAAAAGTAATTTGGTTTGCCAGCTTTTCTTGCTTTTAAAAATTAAGCTTTCGGAACTCTAAAAGGTAAAAAGGCTATAAAAAGGGAATCTTACATATTGTACCTGTTTGGCAATAAAAAAAGCTATGGGTGTTTAGCATGTAAGCTTTTTTAGCTTTTCAGAAGGTAGCTTTTAGGTCAAAAAGCTAGAAAGGCTCGGAAACAGAAAAGCTATGACTTTAGGGATTTTTTTAGCCTTTTCACATAAGAATTATCAAAAGTATTAATTTTTCAATTAAGTCACTTATAAGTTAAAATAAGTAAAAATGAGTTATCAACAACAACAAAAAGTTGTAAGTCACTTGTAAGGAAAAAAACTAAGGTGGTGCCAAACAGTACACTCAGCTTCCTCTAAGCATGTTTATTTTCTCATTGCTTTTAAAAAGCAGCTTTTTGAACAAAAAATCCAATGCCAAACGCACCCTCGGTGTATTCAATGTATTACAGTCTTATGGAGCAAAAATCTAAGCCTAAACACAGAATTCTGATAAAAGCTCCAAGCTTTTTTAAGTTGCTGCTAAACATTCCATTGCAGGAAGCTTTTTTTAAGCATATTTTTTGGTTATAGAAGGTGAGCCCAAAGGGTCCGTAGTGTAACAAATGAACCTTCTAACAACACACTAAAAAAAAAGTACTGGTTTATTACAATCTTATGAAGCAAAAACTTAAGTCCAAACACAGAATTCTGATAAAAGCTCCTAGTTTTTTTAAGTTGCTTCCAAACACTCCATTGCAGCTTATTTAAAGTTAGCTTTTTTTAAGCATGTTTTTTGTTATAGAAGGTAAGGCCAAAAAGGCCCCCATGGTGTAACAAATGAACCTTCTAACAACACAACTAAAGAAATATTTTTAACTAACTAAACACTAGTTTAATAACCTGAAACTAGCGCATCATTATTATTATTATTATTATAATTATTACCATTTGAGGAGGCATGCAAATCATTTTGTTCATCACTAAAAGCTTTAATACAGTCTTATGAAGCAAAAACTTAAGTCTAAAAACAAAATTCTGATAAAAGCTCCTAGTTTTTTTAAGTTGCTTCCAAACACTCCATTGCAGCTTATTTAAAGTTAGCTTTTTTTATGCATATTTTTTTTTATAGAAGATAAGGCCAAAAAGGCCCCCATGGTGTAACAAATGAACCTTCTAACAACACACCTAAAGAAATATTTTTAACTAACTAAACACCAGTTTAATAACCTGAAACTAGTGCATTATTATTATTATTATAATTATTACCATTTGAGGAGGCATGCAAATCATTTTGTTCACCACTAAAAGCTTTAATATAGTCTTATGAAGCAAAAATTTAAGTCCAAACACAAAATTCTAATTAAAGCTCCAAGCTTTTTTAAGTTGCTGCCAAACACTCCATTACAGCTTATTTAAATTAAGCTTTTTTTAAGCATATTTTTGGGTTATAGAAGGTGAGGCCAAAAGGGTCCTTAGTGTAACATATGAACCTTCTAACAACACATTAAAAAACATTTTTAACATAAAAAGTACTAGTTTATTACAAAAAAGAACTAATTTATTACAGTCTTATGAAGCAAAAATTTAAGTCCAAACACGGAATTCTGACAAAAGCTCCAAGCTTTTTTAAGTTTCTGCCAAACACTCCATTGCAGCTTATTTAAAGTAAGATTTTTTCTAAAACCATCTTTTTGATTAAATAAGGTGAGGCCAAAAGGGCTCATAAATCATAATGTACTTCTAACAAGACATTAAAGAAATCTATTTAACAAAAAAAGTAGTTTAATAACCTGAAACTAGTGCATATCTTATAATTATTATTAATATTATTACCATTTGAAAAGACATGCAAATTATTATGTTCACCATTAATAGTACTAACTCCGTTCCCATTCAAATTTTGACCGGCTTATAAGTTGTATCAAAATCGTCGAAATGATTTTTTTTTTAATCTAATCATAAAATTTTACATTTGAACTATATGATCAACTTTTAAAAAATTTCATTCCGACAATTTTGATACAAGTTATTGGCCGGTCAAAATTGCACGTAGTTTCGTAACGGACAATTAAATAGTAAGTGAGGGAGTAGTTTTGTTTAATAACATGAAACTAGTGCATATATTATAATTATTAGTATTTGAAGAGACATGCAAATCATTCATTAATAGTAGTTTTGGTTAATAACCTGAAACTGATGCATTTTGTTCTTCATTTAAAAAAGCTTCATTTTTGCGCCTCTTTTTTGTGGTATGGTCTGAGAAAGCTAGGGTTTCTCCTTCTCCTTTATTAGGCTTCTTCTTCCCATCCATTTTGCTAGAGAGAATATAAATAATAATATATGAGTGTCACAGGTGAATTTCATTTAAGACAAACTCTATATATATATATACATGCATGTTACATAACTTGTCAAATTTTTAAATTTTCTTCTGCTTCTGAAAAAACGCACAAACCGTACATTTTGTGTACGAACCGTACATTTAATCTACGGTTTGGGCTGAATTGCAATTTTTTTGAATTTCAGGGACTGAAATGTAATTTCTGTAAACTTCAGGCAAACCGTACATTTAATCTACGGTTTGGACTGAATTGCAATTTTTACAAAATGCAGGGACTGAAATGTAATTTCTGCAAACTTCAGCCAAACCGTACATTTAATCTCTGGTTTGGCTGAAGTTTGCAGAAATTACATTTCAGTCCCTGAATTTCGAAAAAATTGCAAATTAGTCAAAAAAAATTGAAATTAAACATGAAATTAAACTTTTTTGAATTTTTTTTTTGAAATTAAACTTTTTTTATATATATTTGTGTAAGTCTATGTTTGTGTTTATTTTGAGAGATTGTTAGAATTGACCAATTTTATATTAAAAAAAATCATGTTTAAAAGATTTATAATTTTTATAAAAAGTTCCTTTTTATTTTAAATATACGAATAGGGAATTTAGTTTTTTCCATAAAAAAAAAATTCATGTTTAATTTCAATTTTGTTTGGACTAATTTGCAATTTTTTTCAAAATTCAGGGACTGAAATACAATTTCTGCAAACTTCAGCCAAACCATAGATTAAATGTACGGTTTGGCTAAAGTCTGCAGAAATTACATTTTAGTCCCTGTATTTTGTAAAAATTGCAATTCAGTCCAAACCGTAGATTAAATGTACGGTTTGCCTGAAGTTTACAGAAATTACATTTCAGTCCCTAAAATTCGAAAAAATTGCAATTCAGCCCAAACCGTAGATTAAATATACGGTTCGTACAAAAAATGTACGGTTTGTGCGTTTTTTCAGAAAAAATGTAATATAAAAATCCAGTCTCTACCAATTACACCAAACTTATTTTAATTTTGTTAAAACGCATGGTCATATAGCATAAATAAATAAATAAATAAATACAATTCCTAACTTGTTACCTTGCTATAAATAATAGCATACAAATAAATAAGTGTACACTTGTATCAAAATAAGTGTCATTTTCATATTTTATGAATGAAAAAAATATAAAAATACTATAATATTATCAAATATTACAATGAATACATTACAAAAATTGACAATAATAATTATTTAATTTAAATTATGAGCCTAAAATATAGTATAATTAAAATTATAAACTGCATAATACTAATCACAAATTATGTAAACAAACACGATATAAGATGGGTGTCGAACTCCCACAGTACAATTAATTTATATATATCGTTATCCTGCATCCCTCTTCATTTACAATTATTGTTAATGAATAATTATTATTTAGCTATAAACTGTATTTTTAATATTACAAAATATTCATTATATGAGTGGATCGAATAATAGACATATGACTATGATAATATTTTTGTAAATTCTCATTTAATCCTTAATCTCTTCATTACTTTTCAATTATCCACATAAAAGTATTCTTTTTGCATCTTTGATCTTCTTAGTTTCTTAGAAATTCCCACATATTTGTGATGCAAGCACTAATTATGTCCAATACCATATATTATGCAAGCACTAAAATGTTACATACTACTACATAAATAAAGTAAGCCCTACAAGTATTTTATAGTATTTCAGTTTTAATTATTTAATTTTAAGGAATATTTAATTATTTGTTGTTTGCTTGAAATTGGAAAATGTAGCCTTTTACAGTGTAACATTTGCTAAATGTAAAAATTAATTATTACTGAATCTGTTTCTAATTAATTGTTCATTATGAAATCACCTATAATTTTGATCGGCCAATGACTTATATCAAAATTGTCGTAATGAATTTTTTTAAAAGTTAATCATATAGTTCAAACATTAAATTATAGGGGTTTTACAGGTTTAGTACACCAAACTATCTGCTTTTAACGATTTGGGTACCCACCTTTCAAATTTTCCAATTTAGATATCACACTATAATAACTTTCCAATTTAGGTATTACCGTCTAAATAAATTCCGGAATCATATCACGTGACATTTGACAAACATTAATTTGAGAGGCTAATTTGATAATTTTACACAAAAATATGTCATCCTATAAAAACGTTTCCCCCAATTTCACACATAACAAAAATTTGGATTATATGCTATTTTTTTTGTGTGAAATCAGGGGAATTTTTTTTTTTTAATATGACATATTTTTGTACAAAATTGTCAAATTAGACTCTCGAATTAATGTTTGTCAAATGTTACGTGACATGATTTCGTGATTTATTTAGATGATGGTACCTAAATTGAAAAGTTATTATAATGTGGTATTCAAATTCAAAAATTTGAAAGATGTATACCCAAATCGTTAACAACAATATAATTTGGTATAATAAATGTATTTTTGTTATAATAAATGTAATTTTCGTAAATTATAATTATTTATTTAATTTCCACTCGACGGTCACCGTGACAAAACTTTCCCAAATTTTCCCTCCAAAATCTCTCTCAAACCCTAATTTCTCTTTCTCTCTCTCGCCCAAAGATCTCAACTTTTTTTACATAAATATCTCTATATTATCTATATATATATATATATATATATGCTTATTAATTAAACCCTTTTAATTATAGTTTTTTCTTTTTATTATATATAAATAAGAATGGGCTCGCTCAGTGATGAAGACGATGAGACTCAGCCTTTCGATTCTCCGCCTCGTAATCCATTTTTTATTTATTTATTTATTTAATGATGTTTTATCTTGTTATTTGTTTACTCTGGAAAAAAAAACAATTTTGGAATTATATTTGAGGTTCTTTAAATAAAATAAAATTGTTATTTTTACAAAGTGTGATCTTTATGTTATGAATTATGATTAACTGAAACTTTTTTTTGTTCTTAATAATGTTTGTTTTTTAGGCTGGGATTTATATATTTTGTGAGGTTATATATGATAAAAGAAATAGAAAAACTGACTTGTTATATATATTTTTTTAATGAGAAATATCTTATTAAAATAAAAGTGATACTAATGTGCTGATTGATTAAACCCATTTAAGTAGAATCATTTGGTGGAGGTGAAATATTTAATTATTTGTTGTTTGCTTGAAATCGGAAAATGTAACCTTTTTATAGTGTAACATTTGCTATATAAAAGACTTTTTTTTATTTTTAGAGAAAGCATGAAGTAAGATAACTAGAAAATAATTATAGTGATTATAATTTTCAGGTTGTGGTGAAGAAACCTGTATAATTGAAAGCTGCTTTAAAGTATTTATTCGTGATAGATAAACAAACCCGATATCTAAGTTGTAAAACATTTTCTATTGCTCCACTGTTATGTACTTATTTAAGCATTTGTACAAGTAGAAGTCTTGTGGCGTGTAAAGTTATGTGTGGAATTACATTTGATCGGATTAATATTTTAGTGTAGCTGGCGAATATGATTGTATGAGACACAATGTGTTTTTTATTGTATAGTCTTTAAGTTTGTTATTGTCTGTAATGAGAATGGTATAGTTAAACTTGAGGTTTTTGATGGTTCTCTGCCCCTAAGTTTTATATTTCTTTGATTTAACTATTTTGTTCATAAAACACGCATCTTTGGTTCGTATATGTGATAATTATCCAAGATAGATATCCATGTTAACCTTCCATTATATCAGGTGATGATTTTAAAGGCAAGAACTTTGACCAAAGAGACCAAAATTCATTGCCTTTCTTAGAAACTGTACCCCCCGAAGATGGATTAGAGACCCAAGTCTGTAATTTTGAAGGTGATACACAAGTGCCAATTGTAAACCGTTTAGAGACCCAAATTACGGGCTTTGATGGTGAAACACAGGTGTTAGATGATTGTGTTGGTTTTAACAACATGGATACACAATTGATAGACGAGTGTAATAGTGAAAAAGACGATAAGACGGATGGCGAAGAATCTGATAAAACAGAAATGTTGTGTGATACTGATGAGTTATCCGATAATGATTCTGCAAAAATAGTTGGCTGTTCTTCAGAAGATTGGGAGAAGACCACTATCTCTAAGCAAGATGACAAGGGGAAAAAGGCAGAATTAGATGCTCTATTTTTTAACCAGGCCACAGCAGGTCGGTTTACTTTCCATATTTTGCATCGTTTTGTTTTCGTTCTCACTCTTTAATTGAAGAACTGATATGACCTTGTGATTTAATCAAACTCAGGGGTTTAATTACTTAATGTATTCCGAGATATGGTTTCATGTTCTTCTCATTTTTAACTGGTTTTAGGAGATAAATCAATGGTATATCTGGATACTCCTGTTTTATATATCTTTTTTTCATGTTTGAAACCAACTGCATAGATGGAGTGGTTTGAGACGATTCTTTGAAATTTTGTTTTCTGAAATTGATATTATGGTCCAGTTTCTTCATTCTTAGAACCAGAAGAAACCATCTGAGTCTGAAACCTTACACAATTGTAACTTTATTTGAGTTTATTTCTTCTGATTCAGGTATAAAAATAAATTTTACTTCAATACGTGCCGCAGCTATACGGGCTTCAGGTTTAGCGGCTCGTAACAAGGCTCTATCTAAAAGCAATAGTGAGCTTTCTTCACCAAAGACTGGGAAGGAGTTTATAAAAAGAGACCATGCTTTTGAGGACAATTATGCCACTATTACAAGAGACGATATGGTCTTTGATGATGAACAAAGGAAAGAAATTTTAGGTGAAAGCAAAGGCGAGAATGGATTTTCAGCTGCGAGGCGACTTTTTATGAATGATGATAAACTTGACGAGAATGAAGAGCCCAATGATTACACCGTAAATGGTGTATCTGGTTTGAGCTATGTTGATTCTCAAGAACCTGGAGATTTGTCCCAAGCTAATGCACTTGATTTTGTTGACAATTTTCTAAAATCTAATTATACGGATATTGATAAAGGAGTTGCAACTGTTGGACCTAATGTGAAGAAATCAAAACCCGAGTCAGGTATCAAGGGTACACAAAGTTTGGCCAAGAAAAGTAGGTTGAAAAGCATATCTAACGAAAATGGGATCTACGACTGGGATGATAATCTTGAAGATGAGGGAGGAGGAGGGTTTTTTAGCAGACAGAAAAAGGTACCTTTTGACGACGAGGGTAAGCGTTTGTCTAATTCTCGTTCAAGAAAAACTGCAAAAAAAACAAAAGTAGACGAAATAAAAAAGGATCTCACTAAGGAGTTGGATGAACAGTTAAATGTTGATGTTTCAAATGGAATAAAAGCTACTTGTTCTGATGTTGACTTGCAAGATGCGTATAACGTAGGGCCTGATACTCAAATGGCTGCTGAAGCTATGGAAGTTTTATGCCTTGGGTTGGGTGTGATGGAAAAAGACAATCATGGAATCACAGAAAGCACGCTTAATAATTCCTCTACCTCAAGAAAAGATGATAAAAGCTTGCCTAAGAAGAATTCTCTTAGGAAGAGACGGAGTGCAGCCAGCAATGACGATCTTAGTAAAAAGTTGAAGAAAAGCAGGGAAAATGTGAGTATTGAATTATCTGTTTTACCCTCAAAACGAAAGAGTGTGACAGGGGACCGGAAAGATCGTGATCTTAACAAATCTAAAGTTATTTTACCTTCAAATGGGCAACAACAAGACCATTTTTTTACACCCATTGCTTCTCGGACAAGAAAGCGTGGTGGAACAATAACATGTGATATTGGTGCATTGAGCTATAAAAAAGGAAGACAAAGCAATGGAAAGATGTCCGAGAATGGACATTTATCCGTTAACCAAAGTTCTGTTTTGAAAACCAAAATGAAAGGTAGTCAAATATCAAATGGATTAAAAACTGATCTTCAAAGCTTTCCTGCTATTACAAGGAAAACCCGTTCATCTTTACGTGCTGGCAGAGTTTTACCTACGACAGATTCGGAACACGTGACCTTAGAAGATGGTAATTTCAAAGGTAAGCTTAAAGAAGGAAAATCGAATTTAGAGTTGTCACCAGCAGAGAGAAGCAAGTTGTCTGCTACGACATCCACCACTCCTGCAAGCTGTACATCATCTGTAGCTGCATCACCTATTTGTATGGGCGACGAGTATCTTAAACAGTCTTGTAGAAAGAATCTAGTGAGGGAAATCGACAGCTTAGTTTCATGTGTACCAGATTCCATTTCTCCTATGAAAGAGTTGAGAAGGAGGAGAGAAATGGTAAATGTTCGGGTGCTGTTTAGTCACCACTTGGATGGAGACGTAATCAAACATCAGAAAAAGGTATCATTTGTAGTTAAAAATTAGTTGTTTTTACAGTTTCTTTTCTCCTTTGTCTCTCAGTGATATCCTTAACACTTGTTTTGTTGTATCTTTTCAGTGTGAAAAGGTATACTTTTACATGATGATTATAATTGCTGCAAGTAAAATGGGAAAACTTTTTTTTTTAATTGGGACTGATTAAATGTAGTTTCATTATAGTATAAAACAATTCAAAATTATATTTTTTTGTGTGAAAATTATGAATCAATTTAGAAAAGTAAACTTTTCGACCTTGAAAGTATTTACAAGTATACCTTTGTCTGACGTGCCTAACACACTATATACTAAATAAAAAGTAATTAAATGTTTAGTTTTGAAGGTGCACCAGAACTTTTAGTTTATTCTCTATTTATAATATATCTGTTTGCTTTAATACAAGAAGTTCAAAAGATAAAAGATTAATTTTTCCTCTTTCTAGATTATAGCCAAGTTGGGAGCTTCAGTAGCACCCTCTATTCGGGAATCTACACATTTTGTGACTGATAAATTTGTTCGGACGAGGAATATGTTGGAAGCAATTGCTTTTGGCAAACCAGTAGTGACGCATCTATGGCTTGAGAGCTGTGGACAAGCTAGTTGTTTCATTGATGAGAAAAAATACATACTAAGAGATGCTAAAAAGGAGAAAAAATTTGGGTTTAGTTTGACAGCTTCTTTGGCACATGCATGTGATCACCCGCTTCTACAGGTGAGCAATCTATATCGGTTCGCTTGGTTGCACCTTATAAGTTTAAAAGTATGCTACTGGTTAGGGTTGAAAAATCACTTTTTTTTATTTTCCTAAAAGTATAGTGTTTTTTTATTATTGGATGAAGAAGTGTTTGAAAAGTCCCCGCCTAAGCCCCACCTAAGCGCTAGGCTTTGGTATGGCTCCGCGACTAATACTGTTCGCTTTGATATGGGTTAGATTCGGGTCAACCTGGTCAAAATATGTTTATTATTTTAAATAAAAAAATGATTAGTTAAAATAGCAGGTTGATCTTGAATTAGTATTTACATTTTAACTTTGCCTTTGAATACATAACTGTGCTTATTTTTGTTTGCTTTCGACTGCTGCCAGTGTTCGAATATTGTTGTCATAGCTTTTCTAGAACATTGATTCTATAGCTATAACTTATTGGATTACAAACACTTAGTTTAGCATGCTGATTATATAAACAACATATCTATTATATTATTATACAAGACTCCAAGAAAATACTAATAAAAATGTTAAAGTGTCGTTTTCCCGCCAAGGCTCCAGTTCTCTGCCTTTATGTATTGTATTGTATTGTGGAAGAAAAGCGAAAAAAATATATGCTTAAGAAAATTGATCTACTGTTTAGTTACATATAGAAGTTACTTAGTTCTCTAATGCATGTGATTTTTCAGGGCCTAAAAGTCTGGATTACTCCAAGGACAAAGCCTGGTGTAGAAATATTGTCGAGCTTGGTTAAGGCAGTTCATGGTCTGGTATGTAGTTTCCTTTTCTTCTGAAGTTTATTTATTATTTCGACCAATTTGCTCTTGCTAGGCTTTTAACCATGTATTTCATTTCTCAACTTATTTTAGCCCTTGGGTGTTATATTCATCATAACTTAAAAAAGTGAGAATTGCTTTGTTATGTTATGGCCCTATGGGTTATATCTCATTTTTAAAGTGCATTTGGTAGAATGCAAAATTTGCTTAAGTTTTCTAGAAGATAGGTAGTACAGTTAGGCCTTTGTATTTTCTTACTTTATGCGTATACGGTATACCAGAAGTTGGGGTTATTATTTTTCTATGATATTTACTCAGCATGGTAATTTTTTGCGTATCCGAACTTTTATATGGGCATTGTTCTCCAAGTTCAGAGAAATCTATGTTGTTTCTCGTACACATTTATTTTATTTTGTTATCCAACTGAAAAGTAACGCAAAGTTGTGACTTGTGACTTTCAGCCTTTGGAGAGAATTGGAAGATCGGTTCTGAATGAAGAAAAAATTCCAGATGACCTATTGGCTTTGTCATGCGAGGAGGATTATGATACATGTATACCTTTTCTTGAGAAAGGTTTGTGTAATAAACAATTAATTCTGTTGAAATTAATAAAAAGACTGTCCTCTATAGCTCTGGGGCACTGGGCTTTAACATGTGACATATTATAAGTTTGGCTCATGGTTTCTTGTAAGAAAATGCCCCGAAAGAAGATGTTCCCGAGTTTACTAACTTCGAGCTTGTTTTGGTAGGATTTTAGCAAATGTAAGATGGATTTTTCGAGGTTGAGATACTGGATTTATCCACCTTAAAGAGCTATCAGCTTTTCCAGGCAAAAAAGATACAGGAAACTCAACTTTGAACTTTCAAGCTAACCAACCAAATGCAGTACAGCTTTTAAGCAAAAATCTAAGAATCTTTATTTTCACATGTTATGATGTAAAATCTTTTGCTTCAGACCTGACAGTCGTCAAATTTAAGATGAGTATGTCTAGAAATGACTGAAAATGAACTAAAGCAATATTCATCTCTTCATTTCAAAATCAAGATGTGAAGATTAATGAAGAAAATATGTTAAAGTTACTGAAATTAGATCTTGTTGTCTGCAGGAGGAGCGGTTTATAGTTCAGAGTTGCTACTGAATGGAATAGTTACGCAGAAGCTAGAGTTTGAAAGGTGGGTATAAATTATTACCACAAATCATTGTTACTATTATTTACTGGTTTTTCTCTATT
This sequence comes from Primula veris, assembly GCA_963682055.1. NCBI lineage: Eukaryota > Viridiplantae > Streptophyta > Magnoliopsida > Ericales > Primulaceae > Primula > Primula veris. The sequence goes on from OY821748.1 coordinate 939,110, forward strand.
ATACACGGTTATTTTTTCATAGAAATAGGATGGTTAATATTTTTCTTTATTTGTTATGCCCCATTCCTTCAATTTTCAGACATCAGCTATTTGACCATCTTCTCAAAAAGACCTGCTGAAACAGATGGCCAAAGCGAGTCAGCGATCAGTATCTTCTGGCTGCGAAGGGCAGATAGGATGGTTTTTCACCTTTGCTCATGTACATTATCTTTTTATTTTTTATTTTTACCTTCGTGATGCTGTTTTTGTTAATTAATTCATTTTTTTCTTTTTTGAGTTTCTCTTTTTGTAGGATCGGTTTATATTCCTTGTCAGCACTTTGTAAAGAGCTCACTCGATGTACATACAATTTTTTTTGTTTTGTTTTTCACAGCCACGCCATGTTCGTCTTAAATACTACAAAATATTTTCACTACTTCAGAAGACTTGATTGATTTTCCACTTCTTGTTGCTTGCATACTATTTGAATAAGAAGTCTGCCCAGTAGCAGAGATAAAATAAGAGAACTCTATAAATGCAAGTATTATTTTACATTTCATAATACTCAAGTCTAATAGGGCAACTTGTTCTGTAATTTGCTACTACGTTTGTAAATTCCCATTTGAAGAACTAAAGTCCTTTTTTTCAAGTTGTCCAATGTCTAAAAAAGATCATCGTGTTCAATCTCCAAATGTCTTTTAAATTCTTTTGTCGGGACAAGATGTGTTCTTTACGGACGCTAATATCTGAATATGGACTGTCATATACTTGAGATGATGGTACAATTTCAGTTATCATCACTGGTAGAGTATGAGCTAAAAACTAAACGAACAATCTTACATTGATCATATAACAAATAATATCATGTACGATGTAAAGAGAGCATTGGACATCACAAGCCTTTTATATTTTGTAACAAAAGTATTTGAGAAGTGTTTCAGATACACACATACAAAGTCACAAATAACAACTGCTACATAACTTACAAACTTCCAGGCCTCGCAATAAGTGTTTTATACAGGGATCGAGCTGCGAGAGATTTGAACTCGCCACGTAAAGTACTGTATATAGAGTGTATTTAATATTACTGACATTCCAAAACCACAAACTGCTGCTAGCAGTATTGCATATACTACCTTTAGTTGAACCTGCAAACCAAAAGAAACATATTTTCTAAGCGCAAGTCTCTAACATAATAAGCCACCGTAGAATATGTAGAAAGTCTCAACTCTCAAGCACCAAAGAAATATAATGTTTAAAGTAAATATTTTTCGCTTGATATATTTCTGGAGAAAAAAGATTTAGCAAGTATTACTCACAATTGAATAGAATATGTGGAGAATCACAGCAACAAGTGCAAACTGAAGGGCCGCATATGACCATATATACTCCTTTATTGCTGTACAAGTGGAAAAAAAAAAAGAATGTCATCAATATAGTTGCTGGTTACCCACCAAAATACTGTCGATTCTTTCACGCGATTATGATAGTACCTACAAGAACTGCTAACGTTGCACCCAATACGCCCATTGCAAGACCGCTTGGTGCAGCAACAAAAAGTGATCGTTTTCCCAAGTCATGCACCTGCAAACAGGAGAATTTAATGTTTTCTATCTGCTACGCTGCATCTCAAGTATAACTATAGGCCACATCTTCACTGTTTTCAGCCATTCAGACTTGTCTAATTGCAGCTTTTAAGCTCAATTTATTTGCTTTTCATCTTATAAGCTACACAGCTCGCCAACTTTAGAGCTAAGTTTTTTCTCTCTTTAAATTTGGCCTGGAAAAGCTAGAAGTCTTAAGCTGGAGGAACCCAATATTTTATGAGTCTCAAAAAAGCCGACATATTTGCTTCAATTGCATCCAAACAAACCAATAGCTATACTATTAGTCCTCTGTACTCGATAAGTAAGAGCTAAACACATATAATCAAGACTGGTACTCGATACCAATGGGCTAAACAAATTTTCGTACATTTTCAGAGATTGGGATTCCTGCAACCTTAATGAGCGCTACTATATATGACTAACGAGCGCTACTATAATTACCCAAGCCAGAAGAAATTCAGGACAAGATTAAATCTTTTAGCTTACCTTCATAAAAAAGGTTTGTAGTATCGGATAATAGAGCAAAACACTTTTTACTTGGAAAATAGTGAAATTAAAATAGACCACATACCAAAATCTGCTCCAAGAAAAAGAAATAGCATACTGTGCTAATGAACACGAGCACCAGAAAGTCCTGCCAGGGACTGCAAAAGACAACAGAAAGAAATTTATCAATTACTTACAGACCATCACAAAAATAAAATAAAATAAAATAAAGTAATCATTTTAAAGAATCAAGAAAATATGGCGGGAACTACCCCTTTCCCGCTTTTCTAAACACGATCTTTTATGTAATACAATTTTATTTTTTTGGGTACAATTATGTAATACAATTAGCTTGCCTTTACAAAGGTGTGACTATGAGTTTTTCTCCTTCGCCACTTGGTAGATATTAAAACCATGCACTTTGCTTAGTGGCAGATTTAAACAAAGAAGCAGGTTTACCGAAGGTTGAGAAAACAGCTGGGTACCTAGGTTCTTTCCATGTTAAAGCTTCTAGCTTTTCTCATGCGAAAAACCAGAAAATCTCATCTTTTAAGCTGATCAACCAAATGCATTCCAGTTTAAAGATAAAAAATAAAAATATCTAAGCTATGTAATTTCAAATAAATAAAGTTTTTCTTTTAAACATATTCAGAATAAGCACGGCAAGAAACAATTATAACCGAACAAACTCCAACTCCATGCATTTCTACTGAACAATAACACGCTTCATATTAAACTCAAATGACACCAAGATACTGAAGTAATGCATTTATACATAATTAGGTGGTCGTGGACCCTACCCAGAATCTTTAACTTTTCTATCTACTCATTGGCCTCTATTTAATAATCTTGTGAAATCAACAACCATCTAACAACTAAATGATATAGTTCTGATAAACCTTGTACAAAATTTCTATTCACCTTCTTGGCTGCATATTAAAGTTCTGTAGACCGAGTTGATTCTGGTTATTTCCTTGAGAAGTTGGCATTCGTAGCAAAGTTACTGGTAAATTCAAAACCTCTTGGCCACAAACATCGCAAGTTCTGTTCCCTTTTGAGCTAAACCATTTAACAGCACACTCTTCGTGAATAAGGCGAAGGGCGCCTTTACAACTACATTCCATTTTTAAAGTATTTTTCTCCTCACACACATCGTAGCAAATCCTGCATATTGCTTCCTCTTCAGGTATTTCTTTCTCGTCGTTCTCCAATGGAGGATTATTTATTCTATCTGGAAAGTTGCAAGAAAATTGAAACGATGAAATAATATTAGATTCCAGCACGTTGTCATAACTCACAAGTACATGGAGCGAGGACTTCTTTTGGGAAGTATGATGGAAAAGAAACTAACTGCCAAAACACATGATGGAAAAGAAACTAACTGCCAAAACACATGATGGAAAAGAAACTGTTGTTCTTCAGTTTATTAACTTTCTTGAATGTTTTCTTTTTATCTTACACTGTTTCACGATAAATTCTTAAATAAAAAAAAAGGAACGTTAATGCAAGAAACGTCGACTGATGCTATTTACACAAATGCTGAACAAGATTGGGGACCGCATTTCTTATTGTCATGAGGGCCATCTCCTAAATTAGCTTGTTTTGTGAAAGATTGAAGTAGAAGATTACATAACATTACACAGGAATGTCAAACCTGTAATGGTTACTTTTTTCATGGTTTTTAATTTCGGAGATAAATAAAAGCAAAAACTAAAAACAAAACCAAAACATACTCGCAATCAAACACAACTTTAGTTCCAATTGTATATTAATAGCTACTGAGTGAAAATGTTGTCAAGAGCCTGCAGAAAGCTGATCAAAAGGACTCGAAAAACTAACATGCAGAATCAATACATACATATAACGTACCATCCGGGGTATGTATTCGGACATGCTCGCTGGAGGCCCCAGAGGATGTTGATCTTACAATAACAATTGATCTCACCGGGACAGAGAGTGACCTTGAAACTGACGGTTGAACAAGCCCTGTCTGTTATGAATGATCTACATAATTAGCATCGGCTTCAATCACAACTTTTAAAAGAAGTAAAAATAAAAAATATATATGTATATATATGTGTGTGTGTACTAGATGGATAATAAATTCATTTCAGACACTTCCAAATCTTCATTCCAATGAAGTTCATGGGTTATTTTTCTCAAGCTCGTGTGATTATCATCCCATATATTCCAACTGATACACTGCGTTCATCCTTATATGAGAAATAATCACTTCTAAACACCAGCCTATCAACTTCAAATAATTTACATACTCCAAAATTTCACAAGAAGACAGCAATCTACACAAAATCGATCATTCCGTACACCAGCTTATCAAAATTAACAATTTAGAAATCAATCTGCAAAAAGTCTCAAAATTAGCACGCCTACTTATCAAAATTCAAGAGTGCTTTCGGTTTCGTATGGATTGATGTTTAGTACATCAGAGTGATCGAAAAGTAAGTACATAATTAGTGCTTTTGAGTTGAGATTTGCAAACATTGGGTCCTATTTGTTTGACTTTGTACAGATAGATAGGTAAAATTGTAAAATATAACAGCATGGCGTATTAGTTTTATAGGATGGTTGGGTACGAAATTCTCTTCATTTTAATAGAGCAAAGTATTTCATTTCATACCGTCATAACGAAGAACGATAGACTATATATAACTCTATAAGGACTCACAAATTTAGTGAAAATTATTGACTTACTTGTGGCTTAAGGTTTTCGCGGAAGCTGTTTTCTGAGGAAAGTGGCGGAGTATACGAACGCTTCACAGGGAGAGATGTACATCTTTTCCAAACCGTCATGATATTGGAAATATTAGGATTTTCAGGAGATTTTTTAGGGTCGGGATCCAGAAGACTACTTTTTTGACCATCTGGTGAAATAACCTTCTTTTTAAAACTTAAACCTCGAAGAAAGCCTTTCGATGAAGGGCTACCGTCTAAGTACCTAGAACTTTGTCCTGTAATTTCAACTTCATTAGTGGGAATAGTAATTTGGACATTGGCCTGCAAAAAATAAAACATAGAATTTGACAAGTTTTAGCGAATTGGTCAGTTAAAGTCACACCAAAACCGTTAAATGTTTGTTCGCGATATAGTACATGATTTCCTTTAGTTAAAGACAATGTATTCTGCATCACAATGAACAGTATAAAGGAGACTGTTTTCTACAGTTTCAAGATTTATTTGTGCTAGTCCTGAAATTAGCCAAATCGCTGTATTATTCACAACAACATTTATTATCTTCTATATTTGGCTAAACTATATACTACAACTCGATCAGCACATGGATTATGCTGAATGGCCATTAAATGAACTTTTATGTAGCAACATTATTACAGTGAATAATGTGACTAATTGCATAACAAGGTGTCTAAACACCCGTAGCTTTTGCTAGTTCTTCTAAAACATAAAGTTATCCTAAAATAAGTAATGATATCTCAAACTTCACATTCACAATAGATACACACCGAAATAATACAGTTACTTATTCATCCAAGGCTTGTTCCATAGCAGTTTTCAACCTCAATTTTCTTAAATTCATGAAATCTTTTTCCTTTTTCCAGATTAAATTGTGAGACATTTTGTTTGCCAAGGTAAAATTTGAGTCTTTGGAGGGTTTTGGCCCAAAGATTGCAATTTTAATCAGAGTACAGCCAAAAAAATTCCCAACATCAAACAGTGGCGAACTAAACTTCTTTTTTCGTCATTTTCGTAATTACGGGGGGTGCTGAAATGCTAATATCGATTAAAAAAAATCATGATACATGGTAAAAAATCAGTTTTTTATCGATACGTCATACGAGGGGTGCTGAAGTCTGTAACTAGTTACTCCCGGACATCAAATTAGGTAGCTTATTGTTGTAAAAATCAGCCAAACAAGCCTTAAAGATAATTCTCTAAACACATGAAATAAACATATAAATAAAATAATCAGACTACAGTAAAAAAAAAAAACATCAAAATAGCTAATTATTGCTTATAAAAGACAGCCAAACAAACCTTAAAGATAATTCTCTAGACACATGAAATAAACAATAATAAACCATATTTCTACAAAATAAAAAATAAAAATAAAAATAGCAAGAAAGAGCAAAATATACCTGAGAATGATCATGTGCCACGTCATCACTAGTTACCTGAGAAGCTACCATAATATTTCTACAAATTTTGTCTAGATTTTTTTTTTTGTTTTTTTAAATTAAAAATAAAAGCCTAAATTTGAGAGATAAAAAAAAAAAAAAAAAAAAGAGGAGAATTTAAGAGCGATACATTGTGTAGATATTCGGCAGGCGATTTCGCCTGCGGAATTTAATAATTATAAAATTATATGAATAGAAAATTAAATTACTACTCTAATAAATAAATAAACAAGAATCAATGGTGGTTTATTTTTGTCGCTTTTTTTTTAATTTGATGTTTTTTTTAAGCTTTTAGGATTTGTCACGTTTGTTCTGAGTTCTAACTGCCAAATAATAATAATAATACGTTTGTTACATCCAATTACCGACGTTAAAAATACCAAAGTTTCTTTTTTATATAAATATATGCCAAATCCATATTAAAAATGTGTCACGTTTCATCACGACTCACGAGATCATATTAAAAGTTATTTTACGATTTTTCCTATTATTTTACCTTTATTTTCCCGTTATTTTAAGATTTGTCTTTCTTTTTCTTTTCCTTTTTGGGAAAAATGAGGGGGAAAATAAGTTACATTTTCATTTAGTGGCGTGACGACACGTGATATGATTTTGAGACTGATTTGACTGAAAAGTATGTTTGTGAAAAAATATTAAAGTTTGGTAATTGAATAGCTAATATTGATAATTTGATACATTTGTTATTACCGTGATAGTTGTCGTGTACTAGACGTATTTTTTCCCTATAAACAACGGTATAAACACGGTCTGTTGTTTTTTATGATGCAATAGCCGATCAGTTTTTTTATTATTATTATTTTAATTAATTTAAGGACTATTTATTACTATTATATTACCAATATGTGATTTTATTTCAATGGTTATCGAACTTTAAATTTAGTAGACCGGATTCATGGTAGTGATAATAAGTGTGACCGATATTTGTGTTTTTATCGTTTTGTGTTCTAACTTTACACGTGTGTGAAGGGTCGGCACATGAATGGTTTAGGATTAGTTTGGTCATAGTTAAATTAGGTGTGGACTTAAATTAAGAGGTTTGGTAAGGGTTACAAAAAATGATAACATGCTATGCCATTTGACATCACATACTTTACAAGTGATCTCATCCGAAAGTCTGAGAGGCGTAACACGTGTTTTAGGCGGAAATAACTGGTTGAGTGTCTAATATTCATTACAAAACAATATTGATTTGGTGAGAGTCAAACTATGTCACAAATCTATCACAAAATGGATTTCTTGTCACAAACTTCACTTTTTTGTCACAAAATCCGTCACAAAATCCGTAACTAGTAGGCTAGTCATAAAAAAAAACGTCACAATTTCCGTAGCTATTTGTACTTTTTTTTTGGTAGTGATTGCTTAATTGTCGTCTATTTCGCTTAATTACCGATTAATCTATCTAAACCCCGTCTATCCACCTAGACATCTAGGCTATGCATGCCTACCGTTTGGTTTCTGTCTATGCTCGCTTAAATCTCATGTTTTATTAGCCTTTTGGTGTTAATTACTTTTGGTAATTTAAAATGAAACTTGTAAAAGGTTATGTGAAAATTGTGTTTAAGCTATACTGTACATACTGATAGGATATAAATGGACAATATATGACATGTTGATTACATCATACACTCAAGTTACAAGGATGGTAATCGACCCCATTAGATAGTGTTACGATACCAAATTTATAGCTAAATAATTTCACAAATATCTCATTTCGGGATATGTTTAATTCTGCAAAATCATTTGTAATTTAAGTTGATGGGAAATGTTTATTTGTAGTAAAATGTTTTCAAATATTTAATTTTTAAAACATCTCAATACCGTATGAGAAAATGTATTAGAGAGTATGTTTATCACATGGAAAATCATAGTTAGATGAAAACATCTCCAAAAAAAATCGTTCGTCCCACAATTGTTCATTTTTGGATCTCGACCTCACTTCGAATTGATAGGGAAAAAGCTTCAACATTGACCATGATCCACAAAAGGCCGGTACGTTATGCCCATGACGTAAATTTGATAGAAACATGGATCGCAAGTCCAATTCTTGTATAGATGGGTTTGACTGCATGTCCTACATGCGGTTAACCTTTCAAACTGTATGATCATAGTCTCGCGTCGTACGGTGATTTCACCAGTTATGCATAATTATAGTAACATGTAACTATACATATCACATATTTCACAATAATTGAACTATAGCATGAGATCACAAGAATAAATGTTAAGTTGTCAATCGTCATCTCATACCTCTATTTAAATAAGAGATCACCGGCAATGTTTGTAGGAATTTACCCATTTGTATACCGCTCACATATACCTTTCTCGGCCTTTTGGTTAAGATCAAGTATACAGCTACCGGCTTCAGAAAACAATGTTGTTTTAAAATTGGTCTTAAAAATGCAAATGCAATTAATACTAATAATGAAATATACGGAAACACATGAAACTAATTATAAAAACATTCATACTATGTGGGTCTATTTGAATTTTAAACAAACTATAATTAACACTTATTTATAACTTATTATAATTGAAAAGATAAAAAAAATAAAAACTTGCCTTTTTATCTCTCATCAATCTGTATATTTCTACAATTGCCGGATCAAATCTCGGTAATAATTGAAATTTCTCTCTATTTTATTTAATTAACTGTATTAGTATAGTTTTAGTTTCAATTTAGTTTATTATACCAATCTATAGTTTATATTCTCCACTGATATGTACTTCTTTATTTTGAACTTATTTAATGGTTTTAGAGTTTTGTGTAAGGGTTTAAGGCTCATTTTATTTAGTTTATTAAGTTTACGTTTTTGGGTAATTAGCAAAAAGAAAAAAAGAACCCTTTTGGCTTACTTAGGTTTATGTTTTTGGGTAATTAACAAAAGAAAAAAAACCATTTTTGGCTTACTTAGGTTTATGTTTTTGGGTAATTAGCAAAAAGAAAAAAAGAACCCTTTTGGCTAACTTAGGTTTATGTTTTTGGGTAATTAGCAAAAAGAAAAAAAGAACCCTTTTGGCTAACTTAGGTTTATGTTTTTGGGTAATTAGCAAAAAGAAAAAAAGAACCCTTTTGGCTAACTTAGGTTTATGTTTTTTGGGTAATTGCAAAAAGAAAAAAAGAACCCTTTTGGCTAACTTAGGTTTATGTTTTTGGGTAATTAGCAAAAAGAAAAAAAGAACCATTTTTGGCTAACTTAGGTTTATGTTTTTGGGTAATTAGCAAAAAGAAAAAAAGAACCCTTTTGGCTAACTTAGGTTTATGTTTTTTGGGTAATTGCAAAAAGAAAAAAAGAACCCTTTTGGCTAACTTAGGTTTATGTTTTTTGGGTAATTGCAAAAAGAAAAAAAAATCCTTTTTAGCTTAACTAGGTTTATGTTTTTGGATAATTAACAAATAGAAAAAATGACCGGACACTTTTGGCTTACTTAGGTTTATGTTTTCGGGTAATTAGCAAATTGAAAAAACAACCCTTTTGGCTTACTTAGGTTTATTTTTCGGGCAATTAGCAAAAAGAAAAAAGAACCCTTTTGGCTTACTTTGGTCTATGTTTTTGGGTAATCAGCAAATAGAAAAACTACCCTTTTGGGTAACTTTTTTTCCCACCCGACGTATAGCGTAATTCTCTAGTATCTCCTGTGACAATGATAGGAACGATACTTAAAATAAGTTTAAAAAACAGTAGACAAAAATTGCATTTAATTTTTGAAGTGTCGTTTCGTTTATGATTAGTCTTATGGAGCTTAACATAGAGAGATCCAAGCCATTCTTAAGTCTTGACTAGAGTTCAACTTTTAAGGGCACTTTTGATTACACATCAGTTTTCAGTTTTCGTTAGTTTAGTTTCAAAATCTTGAAAATTGAATGTTTCAGTTCAATTAGCTGAATATTCGCGCGTGGTTTCGGTTGTTCAAAAGATTGGTTGGTATAGAATGGTCCTTTTGTTGTGCAATGTTAATATATGATTCGCATGTTGCATTTCTAATTGCTCGTTTAAGTAACTTATCGATTTTCCTAAGTTAATAAATTATACGTTTTGGAACTTCTATTAAATGTGGTTTCAGATCTTATTTCACTCAAAAGTCAAAACCTGAAAAGTGTCATGAAAAATGATAGATGAAAACCCAAAAAATGAATTTTGTAAGGGACCTTAATTTTTTTCCTTCTGTGTTTGTTGGTTACATTGAGGAACTTAAGGTTGTGAAACTTAATGTCTCCATTTACTTGTGATGTGTTAACTATATCGTTGTGTTTGTAGAGAGAGAAATAAAGGGTGCAGAAATAAATGAAGTTTTGGGACTGGTATTTGAAGATAGCTGCTGGGTCGACCTTGATTGGAGGTTCTATGGAGTTCTTTATGATAAAAACCGGTTTCTGTGTGAGAATTATCCTTTCTGTCTACTTGTTTGTATCATATAATGTGTACTGAACTCTATTGTCCACTTGTTTGTATCATATAATGTGTACTGAGCTTTATTTGCATCATCCCTTACGATTCATTAAAAACTGTCTTCTTGCTTAAACTAAGTAGTCATCGGGTTACTATAGTTGTTTATTGGCTTCATTTTGTTAATGCAAAAGATTTCTGCCACGTCCAAACTCGAAACCTTTGGTTGGTTTAAGTTAGAGCGGGAATCGGAAAATTTTAGTTGAAGTTATAGACTTTTGGAACAAGTGGAATTATTAGGAAAACAAGAGAGGAAATGTCAAAAGGCTGTGTTGTAGTTTATCTCTAGCATTCAGAGTCTCAGACCGGACTTTAATGATGGATTTGAATTAAGATTTGGAATGGGTAGTCAAAAAAGCTAACCCTGCAAATTGTTTTGCTGGAAATTTATTTATAGGACTGAACTGGAGTGTTAAGACTTGGATTGTCAGTCACGGGACTCAATGTTTTTATTATAATCTCCTTTTCTGGATTTATTTGTCCGATCTGTGTAATTAAACTCTAGATTAATAATCTTACCCCTCTCCTTGGAATAGAATAGTTTTAATCTGGGGATAAGTTTTTTATAAATGAGGGACATATAATAATCAACCGAAACAAATGCCTGATATATGTTCCTAGTAATGGAGATTTCTAATGCATTTTGTCATTGCAGTCTATTAAGACAATCTTCATAAAGTTATGGCTTTACCTCTTTGTCCTGTCTTTTCCTCTCTTTTCCTGAAGTGTGTTATGGAATAAGTTGTTATTACTTATGGTTGGATTCACCATTGTTTGTTTCCATTGTAAGATCCGATCGCATCTGTATTCTCTCTATGTGGTTTTTTGGCTGCAGATTCAAGTAAATAGGCTGGCTTTTTTGAGGTTGACAAGAAATCTGAGTTCATCATTGCTTAAAGCTTTAATCTTTTTTCAGGCCAAAGATAAAAAGTAAACCTCAATCTTTTTTGACTGATAACCAATTGTAGTCCAGCTCTTAAGCAAAAACTAAAAAAAAATAAAATAAAATTAGCTGCAGCCAAAGAGGGCATTTATCTTTTTGCCAGTAGTAAATCCTACAAGTGCATCACCGTGTTAGGTAGCATTCATATGTCTCGTTGCCTTTTCAAGTTTATCCTCCTGATTTCTCAGAAATCTCCTTGTTTCTTTAATGAGTGAATACTTCTATTTTGCCTGCAGAAATAGCTTGTTTGGCTTTAAATTTATAAACTTTTAACCTGACTTGTAACTTGACTCGTATATGTTTATATTGCAGATGATAAAGTAACTGTTTTGGAATCTGAAAAGAGAGCTTGGGACAATTCCCCCGAAGCTCAAGCTATGAGAGATGCGCTGAACCCGTGGAAAAATCATGACTCTAAAGCAGGAAAAGATAGCTAAGGGCTCGGTTGGTAACCCCGTCAAGTTTTGTATTCTGACGGTTGAAACAAATTTTTGTTTCACTTGAGAAAGGTTTATTTTGATGTTATGTATTTGTACCTTTTGCCAAATAAACAAATTGCCTTACTTATTTGTAGTTCTTGGGTTATTGTTCATTATTATTGGATTTTGGCTTTAGCTTTTACCCACAACTGCATCTACTAATGGATTCTATTGTCCTTTTATCTACAATAAGTTCAGTTGATAGGTAATATTTTGCTAGTTTTTTAATTCAAGTCTTGCAAATTTTCGTCATATTTTCCAGGTGGATGTTAATTATCTCATAATCGATGGACTAAATTTTTTCGTTTGGATTTAGGATAATCATGTTCTGGTGACATCTCATTTTGAATGTGTGGCCTAATGGGATTAATTTCATTAAAACTTGAGAACGATGTTTGATGATGTGGAATAGGTGGATAATAAGATTGATCAGCTTATGAATTGTTACAACTTATACGTGATTTTCATGTTCTGGGAAAATATGTGGTTTAGAATAAGCTACGTATTTGGATTGAGAATTATCAGATCTTGACAAAAACCAACCATGCCCCATCTAAATTGCGATGTTTGAATTTCATTTCATTACTTGGTTTCTTTTCAATAATTAAATTGCACTATGCAGACATTTTTGCTTAGAAAGACCAATTGTTGAATTCTGGTGGTAACTTGAATATACTAATGTGTTAATCTAAAAAAATCATGGTAAATTTAAGCAGTTTATTTTCATTTTCTAATTGTTTGACTACAACTAAATACTATCAGTTTCACGCACTGAATCTAGATAAGTGAAATTGAGAAAAATAGTCAGATAATAATTAGAAGAATAACATCCTCTATTAGTTGTCATGGACAATAATTCTAGTTATAATTGTAATTACTTACATGGTTACACGGGATGGCTTATATAAGCTTACAACAAAGGTCCTTGTCTTCATCACAGAAAGCAACTACACATTTCCTTTAATTTGCTTTTAGTTATTGTGTTGAAAATATGAGGCTAAGCTTATTCATCTCTCTTGTTTGTCTCGCTACATTTGGGGATATTGGAGTGAAGTGCCATAGAAACGAACTCAAATTAAAGTATTATTACAAGAAATGCCGTTTTGACGTTGAAACTGTCGTGAGAGAAATAGTATGGGATAAAGTTACTCAAAATCCTAGCTTGGTGCCTAAGTTGTTAAGGCTTCATTTCCATGATTGCTTTGTAAGGGTATGCGAATTTTACTTATTTGATCTCTAAGAGCTTATTTGCAGCAACTTCCAGGCTCAACTGTTTTGCTTGTAAGTTGTTAGGTATTTAGTTGAACGGATTAAAAGTGTTTTTTCCCCAAACTGAAGAAACAAGGTTCTACTCGGGGATAATCTATACCGCTATACGCATGAGCTGTACTTTTTAAAAGACATTTAAATGAGTACATCTGGCAGGGTTGTGATGCATCAATTTTGTTGGACTCGACAATGGCGAATGAAACTGAGAAAGCAGCAATTTCAAATTTGTCCATATCGGGATATGATACGATTGATGATATAAAGAATAAGCTTGAAGAAATATGTCCCGGGATTGTTTCGTGTGCTGACATTGTTGCTTTGGCAGCTAGAGATGCTGTCTCATACGAAGTACGACTGTAGTTTCCTGGGTCATTCTAAAGTTATCTTTTTAGGATTATTTATTTATTGTTTGTTACTTTGGATATCATGATTTCGACTTAATACATGTATATATTGCTATATGCAGTTCAAAAAAGACATGTGGGAAGTACCAACAGGAAGAAAAGATGGAAAAATATCAGTTGCATCGGAAGCTTTAAGCGACTTACCGTCATCATTTGCAAATTTCACAACTCTTTTGAACTTGTTTAAACGTAAAGGTCTAGATCTCTCGGACCTTGTCACGTTATCAGGTAGTTCAAAAAGGGAAAATATATCTATTAGTACTTCGATACAACTTTACTCATATTTTTAGGAAGGAAAACCAGAAAATCTCGGCTGTTAAACTATATTCACTGCAATGCATATCCTTAAATCAATTATCGATAAACCATGCGTTTTGTTGACTTTTTTGTAATAATTAATTCATTAGTTATAATGAAAATCTCCATTACGTAGGTGCACATACAATTGGAGTGTCACCCTGTGGTGGTACAGTAGCAAGAAGACTATTCAATTTTACGGGAAAAGGCGATACCGACCCATCAATCAATCCAAATTATGCTATAATATTGAAAAATCGATGCCCTCTTCCTACGAATCCAAATTCCACTGTGGAAATGGACCCAACGAGTTCGTCTACGTTTGACAGTCACTACTACAAGGCTGTGAGAATGAATATGGGACTGTTTCGCTCAGATGCGGCTTTGCTTACGAATCAGAAATCAGCTCGAATGGTTAGAATTCTAGAGAATCATCGTGTTTTTTACCCTATGTTTGCCCGTTCGATGGTGAAAATGGGCGCAATGGGAGTCGCCAACGGAGACGATAAAGAAATAAGGAAAAACTGTAGAGTTGTTAACTAATTCTCTTTTATTAGTTGGTTTTCGCGAATCTTATCGAAATAGTTTGACTTTGCGCATCACCTACCAAAAGTATTGGTATTTGTACTAAATTGTAAAAACAAAATGTTCAAGTACAAAATATAAAAAAGTTGAAAGATGGGTACGTTAAAATAGTAATTTATTTACCATTATAGCGGATCCTCTGTCTTTTATTACATGCCCTTTTCATGTTCACTTGTTTATTTTTATCCAAAATTTTTAAAAAATCATCTTTTCTCGCACCTTTATAATATATTATATACAAATTTCATAATATTTAGACATAATATTGCTTTAAATGTTTTTTTTTAATTTCACTAATTAAATTATACTAGTTTTTTTATTTATTCCAAACTTAAGTGTGTGTGACTTTTCTCTTTAAAATAATTCTTGGAGTGTAACAATATATGTATAATAGTGATTGTAGGATTTTTTTCAATTTTTTTTAACAAATATTTTGGGTTAAAAAGGTAAAAGGGTACGAAAGGGGACATTAAATAGAATACAGATGATCCAGACTCCCCCCTTACATATATGCAAATCTATTTCCAACGATTTGCAATTGATTTTAACATATTTTGATTTGCCCGACACTTTCTAATGGTTCTGAATATTTGGAAGAAAAAAATATGACAAATGTGTTGTAGATGTCGCTTAATTATCATAGTTGAAACTTGTACATGCAACATGTTAATGTTAATTACGATATAAGTATATATATACTCTCACTAACGAAGTCGGAAATGATATATAATATGCCAAAATTTAGAATATAAAAATAAAGGATGACAAATCATTGTTTTTAACATATTCTAGTAAAGATACACGGTTAAAAATTGAAAATCTCATATAACTTTTAGAATTATTGGGATATCGTCGTCCCCGATAGTATGCACTTAGCTGTATACCGTAACATATTTTGATTTGGTAATATTTCCTACCTAATTTTCGCGATTCTCAGATCAAAAAAGTACATGATATATCATATATATAATTCTCTACGTGAGAAAATAAAATGATTTTGTACTTGTAAGATATACCAAGCTTAGTTAATGCATTCGTCCCTAATTAATTGTTCATTACGAAATTACGTGTAATTTTGATCGGTTAATAACTTGTATCAAAATTGTCTTAATAAAAATTTTCAAAAATTGATCATATAGTTCAAATGTTTAATTTTATGATTAGATTTAAAAAAAAATTATTTTGACAATTAAATGAAAACGTAGAGAGTATTACCAAAACAAAGTCTTTCAGGCGAAAATAATTTTCAAGTAAATTTATTTCACTATCTAAAAAGCAATAACCGACGGTTTTCTGTTACGTTTATAACGGGGATAATAAGTTGACGGGTTTGCTATATGTAATCGGTGATATCATATCTTATATATTTTGTTATATCTTCTTGTAACGTTCTGTGTATCGGTTATAATAAAAATTAAATGAAACTTAACAACATATTTTTGCTACTCCATCAAATCCTTCAATAATTAGAATGATACTGTATAATTAACTTACCCTTTTAGTCATAATTGACATGCATGCACAATAATCCTAGCTATAATAGTAATTAATTTACAGCTAATCGCCTATATAATCTTCCATTGAAGGTTCTATATATGTTTCATCACAGAAAGCAATTAAGTAAACATCTTTATTTTACTAATTTTAATAAATTATAGTGGGAATAAGATGAGGTTCGGTTTATTCTGCTTTCTTGCTTGTCTCGCTACATTTGGGGATCTTGGAGTTAAGTGCCAACTCAAAATGAAGTACTATCAGAAGAGTTGTGGTTTCGATGTCGAAACCATTTTGAGAGAAATAGTTTGGGAAAAAGTTGCTAAAAATCCTGGCTTGGCACCTAAGTTGTTAAGGCTTCATTACCATGATTGCTTTGTTAGGGTATGTTTTTTCTACTTATTTCATCTCTAAAAGCTCGTTTACCTGCAATTTCTAGCCTCGAGTTTTTTCCCTTATAAGTTATGTATATAGTTAACTACTTCCCCTTCTATTTCCAACTGAAGAAATTTTAAT
Source organism: Primula veris (assembly GCA_963682055.1). Lineage (NCBI taxonomy): Eukaryota > Viridiplantae > Streptophyta > Magnoliopsida > Ericales > Primulaceae > Primula > Primula veris. Next base: position 955,786 of record OY821748.1, read on the forward strand.
GTTCACATTGCAGGGTTGTGATGCATCAATTTTGTTGGACCCAACATCGACCATCAAAACTGAAAAAACAGCGCTTCCAAATTTGTCCGTATCGGGATATGATGTTATCGATGATATCAAGAAGGAGCTTGAAGAAAAATGTCCCGGGATTGTTTCATGTGCTGACATTGTTGCCTTGGCAGCTAGAGATGGTGTCGCATATAAGGTAAGACGCACACGCTCACAGGGCCGGCACACTGATCGGAGATTGCCACGGCAACCCTACAATTTCGAAAAATAATTTTTTTTATTATTGTTTTTTAAATATGTTTTTTGGTCATCTCTAAATTATATATTGTTAGTGCAATAGCTTACTATGATTTTGCATGTGCTGATAATATATAAGTAATATTTTAAAAACTAACATAAGCAATTGATAATAAAATACATTTTACACAAACTTATCATATTGACACATAACATACATCTTAAAAAAAATTAAACAAAAAAAAAAATTAGAATAACAGATAGTGATGAGTGCAAACAAAATTTATAAAATAACTTTTTTGTGGTTTGTATTTTAATTGAAATGGGTAAAATGAAAATGTGAAATAGATATTTAATTGTTAATATATTTCTAGTATTTAATATAAGTCTGGTTTTTTATATTTTTTTCCCTTCGTATCTATCTTAATCTTTATATTTTTTATAGTACATATGTATCTTTTTGTTAATATATTAAATTTAATTTTTGTATCTTTTTTGTTTCTATTTTATTTGATTTTTAGTCAATTTTGAAACGCTGAAACTTTTGAACGTGACATTACTGTTGTGGGTTTTTTGGGAGTTTAAAAAAAAAGTCAAAATTATCAAAATGGAGCGAAAAGGGAAAAAATTAGAAATCAAATACGTATATTTTAATCAAAAACCAAGGTAAAAAAAAAATGGTAAAAAAAGTTTAAAAAAATCCGGATTTTCCATGTTTATAGTTTGAAAAATATTATATGTTTTTATTAATTTTGTCAACCACATATATTTGGTGCTGGTTCCGTCCCTACGCGCGCACGCCTGCACACATGTATATGCATAAATATGTAATGTGCTTACACACTCAAATACTGACATAGCGGTTAAAGCTGTGGTTTACTTTTAAATTGAAAAAAAAAATGTAGTTTGTACTAGACTACTGTAAAGTTGTATTTATAGCAGAAAAACTCTTGTTATTTTATTTAAATCTGAATTAAACTCTTATATATGTACAAACATGGCTATATGCAGTTCAAAAGAGATATGTGGCAAGTATTAACCGGGAGAAAAGATGGGAAAACGTCAGTTGCCTCGGAAGCTTTTACCGAGTTACCAGCATCATTTTCAAATTTCACCACTATTTTAGGCTTGTTTGAACGTAAAGGTCTAGATATCTCGGACCTTGTCGCGCTATCAGGTAGTCCAGTAATGCAAAATATTTAAATTACTATCTCGAAATAACTTTTCTTGACTTTGCAGGAAACAAAATAAGAAATCTCAGCTTTTAAACTTAATAGCTATATTCACTGCAATTGTGTAGGTGCACATACAATTGGAGTGGCAAATTGTGGTACGATATCGAACCGACTATACAATTTTACAGGAAAAGGAGATACCGACCCATCCATCGATCCAAATTACGCTACAACATTGAAAAATCATTGTCCTATCAAATCAAAATCCACTGTAGAAATGGACCCTAGAGGTTCGTTTGAGTTTGATACTCACTACTACAAAGCTGTTAGCCAGAATAGGGGACTGTTCCACTCCGATGCATCTTTGCTTACTAATCGTAAATCAGCTCAAATAGTTAAAGATTTACAGAATCCTCTTGCTTTTTACCCTGCTTTTGCCCGTTCGATGATGAAAATGGGCGCAATGGGGGTCATTACCGGAGATGCTGGAGAAGTAAGGAAGAAATGTAGGCTGGTTAACTAAATTCTCATATTTAATGGAATTTCACTTACCTAACTACATGCACGTATTTTAATTTTGAGAAAATTTATGTTTACCGTACTCAAATATCATGCTTTTTCGATTTAATATATTACACTACCAATTTTTTGATTAATATACTGAACTTTTAATTGTTTTCAGATTAGTATAATGTCGTCTAAATTAACTGAAAACAGATGACGTCATTAGACATTTTCCGCTATCATAAAGGGTATATTTGTCATTTCACTACTAAATCATTTAAGACCGTCGGATAAGATCTAAAGGCAAGATATAAAAGAACAATATAAACCATTAGATCAAATCCAATGGGTATAGCTAATTAAACAATTTAAAAATTAATTTTTAGAAGTTTCAATATAACACATCTACATCATTCTATTATAATAAGTCAACTCAAGTCAAATGAGTCTGTCCAATTTAGCCATTTTTTTTTCCAAAAATACTCATATTTTTTTATTAATTACAATAATACCATGATCATATAAAAAAATAAAATAAAAAAAATAACAACTAATAACACTATGTGTCTCTCTTTAACAACCAAACATTTTTTTAAGTCTTATACTATTTTTTTGGTATTATCTACGTATTTGTATTATAACTACACTTATTTTTTATATTTTAATTGCATTGCGCGTTATACACGCAACGCGTGAGACACAATTACTATATATATATATATATATATATATATATATGTACTTGGCTATAAAAAAAAATAAAAAATATATAACATGAGTTGAAGCGGCTACCAAAAGTTGGCCTTGGCTATAAAGTTTTATTTCACTCTTTATTACACATAAATTACCCATTTTTCACAAGTTTAAGACTTGTATTTGATGAGTTCAGGCTCAATGAAACACTATTTCACAACATAAAATGAAAATTCATTTTTCTGTTCAGATTTTTTAAATTGCCAAATCCTATTTGTACAAATATCAAAAGAGATACAATTAGAAGGCTCATGTTCTATGCCATGATCTTGAGAGCCTCTCTTGTTTGTCCTAGAATATTGAATACAGTTGCCGCTATATGAGATGGGCTTAGCCCCGCTTCATTTAATTGAAAGTCAGACGATCCGTGCTCAATATATCGATCTGGAAGAACCATCGGTCTCCACTGCAAACACGAGGGGGAGAGAAATAGAGTTTGTTTAGAGCCAATATCAAATTTTGCAACATTTTTTTCTTAAGGTTTATATGCATGTGTTCTAAAGTGCAGCTTTTTTGCTGTTTGGTCAAAAAACAGATTTTTTGTTTGTTTGACAAATTTAAGGGCTGAGCTTTTCTGAGATTCGGCCTTGGAAAGCTAGAAGTTTTAAGCTGGATGAAGCGAGATTTTTTTTTTAAACGAAAAATTCCAGCTATTTGGCTTAAAGAGCTTCAAAAGGCTACTAGTTTTAAGCTAGATTAACCTAACTTTTTCCCGACCATCAGATAGGACAGCTTCTTTTGTAAAAATTGCAGCAACTTCGGGATAGAGATGAATTCTTTGGTAATAAGTGAAGCGTATATTTCAGGAACATTTTTGACAACGTGCTTATGAATCTGAAAATTGTTTTTTATTTCTGAAAACAAGAAACTAATGTACGAAAGCATTGTGTGGATTGTTTAATAAGATAGCTATTATTAATCTTGGAAACAATCACCAAAGAGATCTCAAATTATTTACCTTTTTAGGTTCCAAAAGCAGTTAACTGGAAACAAAAACTAAAAATAAAGGAATATATGAAATCAGATATAATAATTACGTTACGTACCTTGACAGTGCCATCAAGAAGGCCATCTAAGGCCATGAACTGGGCGACATGTGAGCCAAACCCTCCAACAGATCCTTCTTCGACGGTTATCAAAACATCATGAGATTTTGCCAGGCTACGGATCAACGCTCGATCCAACGGTTTACAAAAACGGGCATCTGCGACCGTCAGATTCAAACCACTGGGTGCCACCAAAGCAGCTGCAGCCAGACAGCTCTGAACAGCTGTGCCGTAACCCAAGAGCGCCACTCTTTCCCCTTCAATCAATATGCGGCCTCTGCCGACCTGTTTTTCAAATTATAACATGGTTTTAAAGTGGATACCATTACCATTTGATCACTCGGAATTATTAAAAAAACTGAGAGGTATAAAATGGAAAAACTGGGCTTCTAGGAGCTATTGGCTTCAGTATTATGCTTCGGATGGTTGGATGAATCAATAGGACAGTGTGAGAAATTATGTTCTTTTCGCAAAGTATCAGCAAAAATTATTTTGGAAAATTTTCCTTTTACTATTTTAGTGTCGGAATCTTTCAGCTGAGTGATACTGTGCCCAAAACATATATGTGTTCAATTTAGTACTTTGAAGTGTAATAGACTTCAGCAAATGAGTGCCCATTGCCCAGTCACTCACATGACTCCTTATTGAGCTCTACCTCAGATTATTTCGCAAATCTAATGTGTTTCTATGCTGAACATTTCTTGCTAACAAAACTCATGTGGTCCTGTTTTATAATTAAGTTGAAGAAAATAATCAACTGGACACTTAATTGTTACACAATAGGAAACATTGGATCACGCACAAACATGTCTCGGAGGAATTGGAATACCAAATAGAAAATTTTCGAACAGTTGTAGAAAAGGAACGATAATCCGGTTAGATAACAGTCCAACAAGCACCTAATACAGTTATACCAACACACATAAATTTCAAGGTTTGGTTTTTACTTTTTATGTGCCAGCTCTTTAATGTTTTGAGAGTAATTCTTACGTATTACACACAACACTGCTAAATCCAAAAATATAAATTCCAAAAACCTAGGATCCTTAAACATACCTCAAGAGGAATCCCTTTATTACCAGGTGGAAGCTCGACACCTATTCCGTTACCCCTTGGGTACCGGAAACAACTGGGGCGGTCATCTATGGCTGCGGCAGTTGCAACCATGTGGAATAGTTCGGCCTCGTCGGCGGGAGCCATCACCACCATGTTTGGTAGGCATGCCATATATGTAACATCAAAAGATCCGGAATGTGTGGGCCCATCAGCTCCCACCAGGCCTGCTCGGTCCATCGCAAATCGAACAGGCAACTTTTGCAAATCAACGTCGTGAACGACCTGCACAAAAGAGGTTAAAAATGTGAATTTCATTTTTTTTCCGTGATCGTCAAAGTAAAACTAACAGCAAAAGGATAACTATCAAATAAACTTGGGACTAAATAATACGAGTATGTTCAGCTTTTAAGCAGATAAGCTGGATTTATTGAGACTGTGAAAAGAGTTGGCCTCATCCAGCTTTAAGCTTGTAGCTTTTTCATGCCAAAACACCAGAAATGCTCACGTTATACTGATCAATTAAATGCAGTCTAACTTATTTCTTCAGAAAAACAAAAACCAGAGTTTAAAAATCTACAACCAAACAAGACCAAAAGACCTGTTTAGTTGATATTTAGGCAAATAGGTTATTAATTTTTCAGATTGAGAAAAATAGTATGTGTTAATCCAGCTTAAAGCTTGTAGCTTGACAGGCAAAAAAATCAGACAATGGTTAAACTGTAGTCATACACGACTTCCAAGAAGTTCTACTACAAAAATCAGGTAGATTTATCTCTTTATTACATTAGATATTACAGTAAAATTTATGTCATGAATAGTTATATAATAACTTCACTATTGTTTTTTTTAAACGTAATGCAGTGAAAACAAACTTGCCTGATCATAGCCCCTCTGCAAGAACGACGAATAGATAGCACAAAACGGTTTCACCCCTTCACAAGCCAAACCCGCGGCAAAAGTAACTGCATGTTGCTCAGCAATCCCAACATCGAAGCACCTAGTCGGGAAACGTCGAAGGAAGAGATTCAAACCGGTGCCGCCTCCCATTGCGGCATGTATCGCTACGATGTCTTTATCTGCCTCGGCTTCGGCTATCAACGCCTCCGCAAAGTAGGTAGTGTACGATTGAGTTTTGGCGCTGGTTTTGAATTGTTGTCCGGTAGCTGGGTCGAATTTTACCACTCCTGGAAAAAAAAATAGTCTTGTTCAAGTGTTACTGCCAATGGTTGGCTTCGGTTTTACTTGGGCGTTTCATGTAGAGAATAAGGGTTAAGGTGATGAAATTTGAAATAACGAGTTTTTTTTTTATTCTTTTAAGGGATTGTTTAAAATATATTGACGTTATTAAGATTCTGTACCATTACTATCGTTTTAAATTCTATTCAGTATCATATACTTGGGTACAAACACTAGTACCATATACAACATTTATTTGGCAATCTAATGATTTCCAATTCGATCATTTTTCAGCAGGGCGCTAAATTGACAAAGAAGTATGGTACCGAATACTAATTGGAGGGCGAAATAACAAGGTAGGGTCACATGACCGCACATGCACAACTTTCTATAATTACTTTGAGAAAATTACCAAATTAAAAATATAAATATGTATAGCTGGGAAAAATTTTGTGTCAGGCACTCTTGGAATTTCGTTAACAATAGCAGATACTATAATCTTAAAAACATTGATATAATGATATCCCTAAAATCGGGTAAACTCTTCTATGGCTACTATAGTTTTATAAAATTTCGGACTATGATCATCACCTAGATAGTTCATTTTAGAGGTATTACTCGATTCCTCCATATTGTTGATGTATTGTTTAGGCTTTGTTCTTTCTTTTCTGAATATGATATTAAAAGAGGTTTCAGGAAAGAATTCTTTACTTTTTCACAGTCATGCAAAGATAAGAAATGGAGATGTATGTTCTGAAAGATTCAGTATGCACCATAATACTTGCCAGCAGCTCTTTCGCATATCGCTAACTTTTCATATTCACCAAAAAATAAGGTATATAGTTGCCGCTTTTGTTCTTAATTTAGTAAATATCATGAAGGAGGTTTTAGGAATACCTAAAAGTAATGCTAAACTTTTTCACAAACTAGAAAAGGCAAAATACATTGAATGTAAATTCTGCATGGTTGTATGTACCGTGATACTTATCAGCAGCTCTTTCGGCATATGGGTATCCTCGGCCTTTTTCAGTGATGACATGGATGAGAACAGGTCCGGTCGTTTTAGTACTTTTAACTTCTTTGAGAATAGCACTAAGATCTTCTATGTTGTGACCATCAACTGGGCCGATATAATACAACCCGAGTTCTTCAAAAAGTGACGAACCAGATCCACTTATCATTCCACGAGCGTATTCGTCCACCTTTGCAGCAATTTCATGCATTGGCCCACCGATTTGTTTTGTCATACCCTGCAGAAATTTCATAAATGATTAATTGAGCTCTTTGAAAACATCAAAGGGTTCAGCAAATGTTTAGCTTTTCGAAGTGATATAGAAAAAATATACCTGGAAAGTAGCAAACAAATGAAAAGTAGGGTTCATCAATGTTTTAAAAAAGGCGAAAACATCGTTATATCAGTAATCATAAGCTTTGATACAAAAAATATATTTGCTCACAATAACGGCCAAACAAATGAAATAAAAAACCATATGCATAATCCATAATAATTAAGTTAAACATTAACACACAATATAACACATATTTGAATAGGATCATACACGTAGAAAATGAGAGAGGTTAAAATTTAAGAAAAAAATCTAATCAAGACCGGAGAAAATATAAATCTCATGCTGTCTGCATTTTGATGCATGTTTTTTCGCAATTTTCACTAGGATTTATATTTTTTTTCTAAATTACTAGTAATTGAGGGTCTCGATATGGTCACAGCATTTCGACAGATGTCTTGTTTCAGTAATTCAGTTATGGAACAACCAATAACAACATCCTATATATCCAATAAGTTGGTAAGTTTAAGTATAATCCTCAAAACTGTTTCAGAAACCAGTCCATCCTCGGTTCTGCGCATATATGTTCTCAAAGTCTGAAAACCATTGTCAGACAATACCATACTTACTCGTAGCATTTAAATTCTGGTATTCTTTTATAAACACAAATGTCGTAAAAGCAATGTCGAAAGAAGGATAAGGAAAGTAATAAACAATAATTTACTTTTGTTTTCTTGGGTTAAAAAGGAATAAAATAATAGTCACAATAACTATGCTATACTTATACGTTATAAGTCTACTCTCGAAAAACATTTGTCATACTGCAAAATGTAAAGGCCAGCATCAAACAACCCCTTAGTACCAACTAACCTTTGCAACTTCTCTCAACTCTCTAAGAGGCTTGTTCGATTGTAACCTACTTAAAGCACTACTCAAAGCCCCTACGGGTGGTATAGGCCCATCCAAATTAGCCGTTGGCAAAGATACTTGTTTGTTGTCGTTAAGAATAACAATCATATCCGAATCTAAATACCCCGCATTATTCATGGCTTCGTAAGCTTGTCCAGCTGTCATTGCCCCGTCACCTATGACAGCAATTACATTGTTGTTTCGTCCTTTTAAATCTCGCCCCACCGCCATCCCTGTCAAATCATATCAAGCCATGTGTCAAAACTGTAAGGAAATCTAAAAGAAGCTCCTGAATAAGATAGAGAATCATAATTTTAGTAAAGTCATGACTCATGATATGCTATTTCTGTCCCATCTGAAATTAGAAACTAGCTAGTAGAAAAGAAAGAAAACAAGTGTTGATTAAATGATCGAAGGGTTCAGACCGGTACTTAGAAGTGGATTCTTTGTCCGTTTAAGTTTTTGTTTTTTCCTTTGCTTTTACTTTTCTTGTATGCACTTTTTTTCAGAAAAATTATTAATAAAATAGAGGGTTTCCCTCATTTTAAAAAAGAAGAAGTGTTGATAATTACGTTCCAAAACTAGCAGGAAACGTAGTTTTTTTGGTTACTGATGCTTAAATTTGAAAGCTATTGTGGCGCCTTTTATAGCATTGATCAAACTCAAAAACAGTAACAACTTTGTTTTTTCGTCCTCTCACTATCCACTCATACAGTGACACACCTGCCACGTGGTAGATTTTGAAGGGAAAAAAGACGTCCAAATTTGCTTGTATGCAAAGCTAGAAAGTCATCATTATGGCAATGTCGTGATATTCTACTTACGTATCATATGAAAGTAGAAACCAGCCAGCTGTAAAGAAATAAACCATGTACAATTAAACTGAACTAACAGGTTCCGTATATTTCGTCATTACCTACTCTCAGGCTTATATTATAAAAGAAAATGCTAATAGGCGGTTTCCAGACATTGGTGAGACAGGTTTTTGTTTAGTAGGTAATTTGTGCTTTCTCAATAAACATATACTTCATGAAATTTTTTTCCCTCTAACTCTTGAAATCGATTAATTAAATAATGTACAAGTGACTCGTATTTTTTGACAGTTTCAATTGTTACACAGATCAATGTGTCAGTACTCCTGAATCATTATTCAAAAATGATTTTATAACAAGCACGACCTCGAAGAATTTTTCAATAACCGTCTACAAACACTGGAGGAGAAACATGACAGCAGCTAAGGACAAAAGATCAGCAATAATTGATCAGAACGGCGGACTATACAAATCAAAATGCAAAATATTCAAGTAGAAGCCTCAAATTTAATACTTCAAATATAGTAGAACGAGAAACTTACCCAAGCCTGCAGAGATAGTAGTTGAACTATGTCCAGCGCCAAAACAATCATAGTCACTCTCGGACCGTTTAGTAAAACCCGAAAGCCCATTTGTTTGTCTTATTGTATGCATCTTATCCCTTCTTCCCGTCAATATTTTATGAGGGTATGACTACAATATTTGTTCAACCAAATTAATAAAGGAGAATTTAGCAATGTGTTATTTTATAGACTTTTTAGCAAAAAGTCAAGAGTAAGATATTTCTTTCATTTTCGCCATGTGTCAAGTATCGTATACGGTTGATTTATATGGTATACTGCTAATATATAGAGTAATGATTAAAGTGAAAGAAATATCACAGGCATCGCTTATTGCTAAATTAGTCTTCTAGATTGTACCTCTGCTGATTTTCCCTTATCAGAACTATTCGCTTCAAAGGATATTTACTTTTTTGACAATAAAAAATAGTAGAGGAAATTATAGGTAAAATTACCTGATGCCCAACATCCCATAATATTTTGTCTTGAGGAGCATTGAATACGTAATGAAGTGCCACAGTGAGCTCAACGACACCGAGGCTCGAACCCAGATGACCACCAGTTTTGGAGACATTAAATATGACATCAGATCGTAGCTCATCAGCTAATTGTTTCAGTTCCTACACAAAAAAATATTTATTTTAGAAAATAGATTCAGATAGAACATATCTTGAACATCATTCACATGAAATCCAGCTATAGAAAGAAAAGACCAGGTACACGAGACCTCCACGTAACAACAGTCAAACATAAACAACTTTACGTATATAGTTCAAGAGCAACTAATTTAGGATATGAGCCGGGGAGGATTTAGGGGGGAGCCAGGGGAGGCCGCCGCCACCCCAGAAATTTAAAAAACAATTTTTTTTATAGGAAAAATTTCAGAAAATTAGGTTATATATATTAATAGCCCCCCGTAAGATATATAATCATGCTACCTAAAATTGAATAAGAGATCCTTTGTTCGATTCTTTACCATCACAACTTATTCTTTTTTATTTCTTTCATGTTCATTTAGTTACATGAGTAACACTTCATTGCTCATTATTTTCAATAACATCCCTATATTTCTATCTTTCCTCTTAAAATCTACAAATACTCTTCGAATACTTCATTTTGATGTTAGCAAAAAAATATATATATATATATAATTTTAAATTTACTGTGTTTTTTACAATTACCAACTCGTTTTTTTTTAACCATCAGAATAGACTTTTAAGCTCAGTTTTCGATTATTTTAAACGTTGTTTTTCTTAAAATTCTAGGAGCAATTTTTTTCTGCGGCCCCCTAACAATATCACATGAGAATCTACACTCTTGAAGATACGTTAAAGATAAAACTTCCTATCAACGATGAGCACAGAGTGATTGACTTTATGAAAATTCATTAAATGCCGCAACTCGGGAGTAAGTTTCCAAATTTGAACAGGGGTGGGGAGGGGGGACAAAAATGAAATAAAACCTAACAATCAAAACTGTGGTACAACATAAGTCCCGACATTTTTCCCATCATTGACGAAGATTGAGGCCCTACATATATTGTCTTTTACCACCCTTAGTGAATTTTCCTTATCGCTTCTAGTATCCAGTATGTTTAACTTATGAACAAGGGGAGGTGAGATTAAATGCGTGTCGAACTTTAAATTACAATATAACCAGAAATGTCTTTTAAGTGACCTTTACTGAAAGTCATTTTGATTATCAATTTATCATTCATACACGTTGTTTGGTTGCAACATCTAAACTTAGCCTTTTTTGGCTCAGAAAATGTACTGCATCCGGTGGTCAATTAAAAAGCTTGGTTATTTTGGTTCTGTGATCTGAAAAGGCTAGAAGATTAAGTTGAACGACCCCAGTTTTATTTTCATCCTAACATAATCAGCTTATATATACTACCAAACCCTTACTACACAGTGCTAAAAATTGACTTAACAAAAAGAATGCATAAAAAAGTAGTTCTTTATGAGTTCAGAATATAATATGATACCTTAGTAGATAGATTTTTCATGTGGATAGGATAATTGATAGTGTCCAAAAGAGGGGTGGGTGGCCTTTGGGAATGATATTCCCCTCTTTCTGATAGTGTTGCCAAAACTCCTGCTCCCCTTTTCTTCAACTAGATAAACAAACAATAAATTAGATCATAAAATAACAAAACAAATCTAAACATAAGTAAAAAAATAAGTATGACTAACCAAAAACCTTTTCATCCTAAGATCTTTCTTTACTGTACCTTGGTTTTGAATTTGGCTATAAATAAATTCACATTACTTGTTCGGAGGCACAATTCATACATATAAATCAGCTTATTCTAAACTCAGGAAAACACGATTGGCAGTGACAGATCCAGTTGACAAACTCAAGTGGAAATGACTAATATTCTATATAATTCCTTTTTTGGGAAAGTTATTTTAAATACATGAATAAAAACATAAGTATGACTAACCAAAAACCTTTTCATCCTATAATCTTTCACATTTTAATGCCTATTACAAAGTTGAACAAAACATTACAGTATTACACAACTAGTCATATAGATACTGAACAGATCAGCAAAATCCAATTTCTCTAATAAAAACAAAGCAAACAATATATATAAGAAAAACCTGGTGGTATTAAATTCTAGATGTATTTACCATTCATGTCATAAGTATCATAAAAAATCTCAGATTAAAAATTAAATTTAGTTGTTACAACTAAGCCGAACTAGTAACAAACCAAAAGCTCGAGCACCCCCATATTGAGAAAAACCCGATCTTTTCCCAATTTTTTTTAATCAATTTTAGCACCTTCCATAATTACGGAAAAAAACATTTCTACTTCCGCAACTGCAACCAAACAAGCTCACAAAAAAACAAATATCACATTTTTTATGTCAATTACAAGGTAGAACAACACATTACACAACATAGTCACATAGATACTGAACAGATCAGAAAAATTCAAATTTCTCTAATAAAAACAATTAATAATTGAGTTTAGTTGTTACAAGCAAACAAGCTCACAAAAAAAACAAAGATCACATTTTTTGTGTCAATTACAAAGTAGAACAACAGATTACACAACATAGTCACATAGATACTTAACAGATCAGCAAAATTCAAACTTCTCTAATAAAAACAAGTAAACAAGTTCACAGAAAGAAGAAGAAAAATCACCTTTTTTTATGTCAATTACAAGGTTAAAAACACATTACACAATAGATACTTAACAGATCAGCAAAATTCAAATTTCTCTAATAAAAACAAGTAAACAAGTTCACAGAAATAAAATAAAAAAGATCACATTTTTTTTATGTCAATTACAAGGTTAAAAACACATTACACAACTTAGTCACATAGATACTTAACAGATCAGCAAAATTCAAATTTCTCTAATAAAAACAAGTAAACAAGTTCACAGAAATAAAATAAAAAAGATCGCATTTTTTTTCTGTCAATTACAAGGTTAAAAACACATTACACAACTTAGTCAAATAGATACTTAACAGATCAGCAAAATTCAAATTTCTCTAATAAAAACAAGTAAACAAGTTCACAGAAATAAAATAAAAAATATCACATTTTTTTTTATGTCAATTACAAGGTTAAAAACACATTATACAACTTAGTCACATAGATACTTAATAAATCAGCAAAATTCAAACTTCTCTAATAAAAACAACTAAACAAGTTCACAGAAAGAAGAAAAAAAATCACATTTTTTTATGTCAATTACAAGGTTAAAAACACATTACACAACTTAGTCACATAGATACTTAACAGATAAGCAAAATTCAAATTTCTCTAATAAAAACAAATAAACAAGTTCACAGAAATAAAATAAAAAATATCACATTTTTTTATGTCAATTACAAGGTTAAAAACACATTACACAACTTAGTCACATAGATACTTAATAGATCAGCAAAATTCAAACTTCTCTAATAAAAACAACTAAACAAGTTCACAGAAAGAGGAAAAAAAATCACATTTTTTTATGTCAATTACAAGGTTAAAAACACATTACACAACATAGTCACATAGATACTTAACAGATAAGCAAAATTCAAATTTCTCTAATAAAAACAAATAAACAAGTTCACAGAAATAAAATAAAAAAGATCAGATTTTTTTTATGTCAATTACAAGGTTAAAAACACATTACACAACTTAGTCACATAGATACTTAATAGATCAGCAAAATTCAAACTTCTCTAATAAAAACAACTAAACAAGTTCACAGAAAGAGGAAAAAAAATCACATTTTTTTATGTCAATTACAAGGTTAAAAACACATTACACAACATAGTCACATAGATACTTAACAGATAAGCAAAATTCAAATTTCTCTAATAAAAACAAATAAACAAGTTCACAGAAATAAAATAAAAAAAATCAGATTTTTTTTATGTCAATTACAAGGTTAAAAACACATTACACAACTTAGCCACATAGATACTTAACAGATTAGCAAAATTCAAATTTCTCTAATAAAAAAACACAATAAAAAATATTATTTAAGAAAAAAAACCTGGTGGTGCTTGAAGTGGAGTTGACAAGGCAAATCTGTTCCAAAAAAATTAAACCCATTTTTACAAATATCTGAACCCACTGTTCTGTTCAAATTACCACATAATGATAAAGTACATAGAGCCATTTCTATATATTTATATTTTTATAAATATGTGTGTGTGTGTGTGTGTGTGTGTAAATGTTTAAAAAGCTAAGCAAAACCCAGAAGGTGAACAATTTATAGGATTAAGAAATGAGAAAACCCAATTCACAAAATCAAATTTTGCTTAGTTCAATATAGAAAAGTATACTATATATATATATATATATAAAAAGATAGATATAGAGAGAGAGAGAGAGATAATGGGTGCTGAGTGATTAAGTCCAATGCTGGTAAAAACCCACTACTAAATTGATATATATAAATATATAGATAGATATATATATATATATAAATATATAGATATATATATATAGAGAGAGAGAGTTTGAAGTGAAAGGAGCACTTAGTTTGTTGCTCTGTTTTTTTTTTGTCTGATAATAATAACACTTTTTATTTATATAATATCAAATGTTATTTATATCTAATGAACTACATATTTTATAGTCCCTTTATTTCCATTTAATCTATTCTAAAGATTTAGATTGATTTGGTATAGACCAAGATTGCCCGGCATCTTAGGCATCGGTCCCTCGATAGGTACGAAAAAATGTTTTTTTAACGCATGATATGAGTTATTTCGGACAAAGTTGAAGAGACATTAAAAAAAGTATCGGATCGGCCTTTTGGTAGTTTTCGTTCATTACTCTTTGACTTTTCGGTTACTTGTCATTATTATGAACCAATGATTTTACTTTTATGTTTTTTTTTAGAGCATTAATAGCTGCTGGTTACTTGTCATTATTATGAACCAATAATTTTTCTGATAATAGAGGAAAATGTTATCTGACAAACTAGACTACAAATCCAGCAAACACCTAGATTTAGACGGATATTTTTTTCCTAAAGTGAAAAAGTAACGTATGTGTAGCCGTATCTGTTAGCGGTATGTTGCTATATCATTATTCATTCATAAGATGAACTCTCGTGAAAATAAATGAATAAAGTAGTAAAACCTTTATTATGATCAACGGAATAGATGTTTATAACGACGCAAACTAAACAATCCAAGTGTAACAAACATGTAGGATGTTAATAAGTTACGTATACGATGATCTACGGGAACATTATAGGTTTTTTTTTTTTCAAGTTTTCACCATATCCTATTATATCCCAGTTATTCAATTATCCAAATCCAGAGGGCTATATAAATAACTTTGATGAAATAATAGGATGAAAATTTTCTTATTTAAAACTATCAGATCATGGGTATAGTTGAATATTTTAAGTGTTAGGTAAACTATGGGACAGGTGGCGGGTTGTGATTGAACCACGTAGGCAGAAATCACTAACGGATAACAAAAGTGCAAGATAATGTCACACAATATTTTATTTTTATATAATAACTACTAGTATCTAGTAGTAGTAGTATTATTATTATTTAAAAGTCAATATTTTTCAAAAGTTTCTAAAATCAGTTATTGTTAATATTTAATTTTGAAATTTATTTGTTAATCATTACTCCTCTCTTCGTTCTCATTTAATTATCTATTATAAAAGTACGTGTAATTTTGATCGAGCAATAACCTGTATTAAAATTGTCCGAATGAAAATCTTTAAAAGTTGATCGTATAGTTCAAATGTTAAATTTATGATTAGATTTAAAAAAAAAAATTAATAATTTTAATACAAATTATAACTTAGTCAAAAGAATGGGAACAAAGCAGTATTATAATTTTAACTATACTTTTATGAGTATTTTTTGGGATTAGTGTACAAAGTTATTTTTCAAGACTAACTTTTGAATATACATTGTTAAAATAGTCGAACCATACGTCTCCCTTGTTTTTATTGAAAGACGAAACTAATATTGAAAGACGAAACTAATACCGGTTCGGTTTTCAATTAATTATACTTAATGAAATTACATGCAATTTTAATCGACTTATAACATTTATCAAAATTATCGAAATAAAAAATTTCAAAACTAAATCATATAATTTAATGTTTGAACTATATAATTAATTTCTAAAAAATTTCATTCCAACAATTTTAATACAAGTTATTGTCCGATCAAAATTGCAAGTAGTTTCGTAATACACGATAATATTAATATAATTTGATTAAATCATCTTTTCAAATTGGCATAGAGTATTTTATTGACTCCCTCCTCTTGTCCAAATACTGTATTGATTGTAGAATGATTTGACTTTATTATTTCATACTATAAAATTTATAATCTATAACTTTTAGATACATCCAATTTGACTACTAAAATTATCGAAATAGTGAAGTTTTTTTTTTTTTTTTTTTTGTTTGTGACGAGCTATATAACGACGGTTTTTGTAACGTCTTTGTGTCCATTTAGACAATTTTTTAACAGATTTACGAATTAGTGATATTTTTGTGATAGTTTTTAACTCTCGCTAAATTAACACTATTGTATAGTGTTTTATGTATATGGAATATAAATACATCATATTAACAGCCTCAGTTAAAATATTTGATTTGAAATTTGGTGTTATATGATAAAACTATTTTGAGTAAGTTTTGAACTTTTAAATTATTTAGGTGACATTTTTATAATAATATTAACACCCACATATGCCAACATATTTATAGTAGGAGTATTATTTTTACCATAGAATGAAGGGCATGGGTTTTTTAAAGTAGGAAGTGAATTAATCTATCTCTGTATATATGCACTAAAAATATCTACACAAATGTACTCATTTTTTTATTTTATTTTTATTCTATTAACATTTTTATTGGCTAATCATATATATTTTTAGGGACCGTTTTTTACGCACGTAACGCGTGGGCAACGATTAATAGTGTAATAATATTACAGCTGTCCCAGCTGCAATCAATGTCATCAGCCACTCATTTGATTCATTTTTAATCAAACGGGTCAGATTAAAACTAAAATAAATACATTTTTGTTCTCTCTAGATCGAAAAGAGAGTGTGCTTTT
Organism: Primula veris; assembly: GCA_963682055.1. Lineage (NCBI taxonomy): Eukaryota > Viridiplantae > Streptophyta > Magnoliopsida > Ericales > Primulaceae > Primula > Primula veris. The sequence continues at coordinate 972,876 of OY821748.1, forward strand.
TTATTTTAGTTTTAATCTGACCCGTTCAATAATCAAATGAGTGGATGACATCGATTACAGCTCATGTAATATTATTACATTAGTAATCGTTACCCACGTATTGCATGTGCGACGCGTGATATATATAATTCGGATAAATAAATTTTTTAAAATTATATTGATTGAATGAATATATTAAGTTAGAAATAATGCGTAATATAATGTTATTATTATACAAAATACACGTAAAACGATTTTGTTTGGTATATGATTATAATTGTTTTAAAAGATAATGATTTTTGTGTGTTTTTTATATTTTGAATTGAATAAATATACATGATTAATTAGTAAAAAATAGTGAAAGTATTTTCGAAAAAAATACGTAAAATTGAACAAACTCATTTATACCTGATTAATTTGACTGCGATCATGTAGGTTTGATATTAACCTAAATGGTCTAATCAACCAAAATGAAGGGGAAAAAATGTGTTCGTGGCTTTTATTTGTAGTTATAACTAGTTAATACTTAGGAAAGCGGCCTAGCTAGTATCCTACATTTTTGTAGTTATAATAGTGAAAATATTTTCGGAAAAAATAGGTAAAATTGAACAAATTGGCTCTCGGATAGCCGATTAATTTGACTGCAAACTGCAATCATGTAGGTTTGATATTATCCTAAATGGTCTATAATTAACAAAAATGAAGATTAAAAAAAGTGTGGTGGTGGCTTTTTGTAGTTATAATTAGTCATACTTAGGAAGGCGGCCTAGTGTCCTACATTTTCTATTCATGAGGGTCATATAAATTTAATTTACACAGTAAAGAGAATAGACGTGACAAATATTTACTATTGAGAGTTTCGTTGGACTTTTATCTAATAAATTTGGAAACAAGAAACTAAAATTTCTAAATGTTGATTTGGGAATGGTTATTATGCATGGAAGGTGAAATATATATATATATCGAATGTTTGATATGCAATGCATGTTGATCTTTAAATTATAATACGTACATTTTTGCAAAGACAAATAAAAGTGTGTGAAATATAAACTTGTCTATTTCTAAAACTCTTATCGTTAAAGTACATGTCAACAATGTAATTAATCCTGGACTTTTTGATAGTGAATGTATCAGAGTTACCAAATTAAATGTTAGATGACGATACGCAAGTAACTTGTCCAACCACATCATTATTAAAATGGAAAATAACTAGCTAGTGTTTGATTTTATCAAAATACTATCAAATATTTCTTATACAGTTTTCATTTTATGCATACACACATGATATTTCGTCTAAAAGTGCCTAACATAATTTAAGCGAGGTCACACAAAAAACCATAAAACTTGTCCATGTATCGATGTTCTGCGAATGACATGACCGGACAGAACTTTTTATTCATCGGAATAAAGACTCGATTTGCCAAAGATATATAGATCTTACATATAGTAGTACATAGGTCAATCTCAGAAATCAGAATCATGACGTGATATACGGGCAAGTCGAGAAACTGGTCCGTCTAAAGCGATGAAAAGGTTGCCATCATATTAACACTACAATAGAAATAAAAGTACAAATCTCAAGAAATTAACCTAAAGAAAGACCGAAGGAGTTACCCCGACTTTGTTGACTCAATGATCGATATGGCATGTCAATCTCCTTCTGGTTAGGGAGGCGCAAATGCTTGCAAGTACCGAGCACCAAAGTGCGACTTCCTCATTTTACACGTTTCTTCCGAAATATGCGTGTTATAAAGTAGTTGGAGCAAATGGATCGGCCCCATACAGCAATGACCTTAGCTAGTATATGAGTTATCGATCGTGAAGCTTTCAAAGAGAGGCTACCTTCATTGAAAATTATTAATTATTAATAAACACCGGAGATCTAAGAAAATGAGTTAAAAATTAAAACGAAACTTTTGTCTGAAATTTAGAAAATCATAAGAAACTACTGACATCGAGCAAGCTGGTTCATCAAAGTGATTATATATTGCGGCCATCACCAGAATTCAAATCCCGGCTTCCACAAAATACGAAATGGGTTACCTACAAATAGCGGCGGTCCTATTATTTTATTATCCCAACCCCGTTAAATTATGTCACCTATCACCTTACCCAAAAAGTTTACATTAGTTTAAAAAAAATCACCTATCAAGCATCTTACAATGTTTTTTAAAAGATTCATATGACTGGCCAGTGGTTACAAAGTGAAAGATGCAAGGAAAGGGTAAACATTGCAAACAATATCACATGAAAGCTCTCACACTTTAAACGAAAAAAACTCCAGGACCAAAACTGAATATTCTTCCAAACTATAGTGACCACAAGTGTAGTTCAAACTTCAAACAACAACTAACTAGTCGATATCAGATTGTTTTAAAATTGTATACGGATCAGTTTTATTATTCATTACCTTAAATATACATTAACTCAACTATCACTTAAATATAAGGGATCAAGATGCTCTCTTATAATTAAAATAATAATTTATCTCTCTTATTTTTATTTTATTATCTCTTTTATTATTTTTTACATATAAATTAATAAAATAACAAAAAGATGAGTTGTATAGTTATGATAGAGAAATTTATAAAACAGATGATAATTTGTATTCACCAAAACGTTTACTTATAAGTTATATTTAAATAATGTGACATACTCACATGAAAACTTCCACACTATAAATGAAATAATACATGACCAAAATTGACCCTCCTTCCAAACTATAGTGACCATAAGTGTAGTTGAAACAACTCACTAGTTGAGTGATACAAAGTGTTGTAAAAAAAACAAATAGGGAAAAATAGGATCAGTATTACAGTAACCGATTAACGATTTAGGTAGCGTAGTATAAATTTTAACACGTGAGATATTAAACTATAAAATTTTAACTAATTAAAAGACTAACAACAAAAATCAACGAAATTACGATCGTTATATCTCATGGTTTGGATCTATTTTTTTTTTTTTTTTTTTTTTTTTTAACGTATTTACGCAAGCTTTCAATTATGATAAATTTGGTAATTTAACATGTCAATAAATCGGCAGTTAAACTAAACTTAATTTTTCACAAAATAAATACATTGCCAAAAAAAAAAAGACCAAAAGAGATACAATATATATATATATATAGAGAGAGAGAGAGAGAGATGACGTCAGCGGGGGTGGAAGTGGTGACTGGAGATCCGATACCGACGTCGGCGGTGTTGATGGTGGCGGCGAAGCACATATCCGGGAGGTGTGGACCGGAGAATGTAGCGTTCATCAAGTGTAAAAAAGACGATCCTAACCCGGAAAAATGCATTGATAAAGGTCACCTAGTCACTCGTTGTGTCCTCACATTGTAAGATTTTAACTAATTTTATCACCCTTTTATTATTATCATTTTTTACCTACACATTTTTAATTTTTTTAATCAATATCCGACCTTTATTAAAATTAAATAAATATTCCATATTATGGGTCAAGCCCCCGTAATGGCCATTTCGTTTAAGAAAAACGGTAACAAAGTGATCAATATTGTCGTAAACTTAACAAATAGAAAGAAGGCCCAAAAAGCAATCAGAACAGACAAAGAAACCATAATACTAACAGTTCAAATTCTCCAATCATGTATGTATATAAGTAGTTGTTTGTTTATTTACTTTTACTCGGGGGCAGGCGAACCCAGGATGAAAATCTTCCCGGGGGCGGCGGCGTTAAAATATTAGCGTTTTTAAAAAATAAAAAAAACAGTTAGGAGAATCGAACCCTAGTACCTCTCACTACTTAAAATACAACTCTGTCGCTGCGCTACAAGCTAATACTTAAGCTAGGGGAAACTATTAATATATGGATAGAAAAAAAATATGTATATGTATAAAAAAAAGAAAATTTGAAAAACGCCGGGTGTCTTAGCTAAAACGTTTTTTTTAAGAGATATGCTAAAAGCATAAAAAGCATAAGCTTTTAGCGGCCTAAAAAGCAAAAAAAAAAAAAAAAAAAACGAGCTTCTTAAACTTCTTTTAAGATTTGAATCGAGTTCTTTTACTACAAAACGCGCTTTTTAAAACATTGGTTGTAGATACTCCAGTGACGGAGCTAGGATAGAAGAATTGGAGGCTGAATTCAAGTATAAAAATATGCGGAGATAAACTGCTATTTTCATAATATAAATGCAAAATTCATACGGGTAGAGTTTCTAATATAGAGGGGGTTGTAGCCTGAGCCGGCACATAATAAATATTTTTTGTGGGTTGCGTAGAAGAAAATAAATTTTGTTTTGCCAATTTAAAGAAAACCCAGAAAAAACTTAGTATTAAATTTTATTTTATTTTGCGGAAATTATTTGCCCTTAATGTGGGATGCTCAGTTCACTCAAACTGTTAACACCCCTCTAGAACCGCCACTCGCTGTAGCATGGATGCCCCCTCGAGTTACACAATATTCAATGCATACATATGTAAATAAGCAGTTGCTTCTAGGAGGACTTGATAAAGTTTTTGATTTGATTGCATCTCTTCATTGTCTTAGAGTTTTCAAAATGGGTTCTTCAGATTTGATCTTTTTATTGTCTGGGATCGTTTGGATGTTATTTTCTGCAATAAACTGGTTTCATCCAACTAAAAAAGATCTAGATATTCGAGCGAGGAATGTGTCCTCATCCTGTTAGTGCTTTTATTAGATAAATTATACTCGATACATACGGATGGAGATGAGCAATCCTTCAAGAGTATATATAAATATGTATATAAGCAACTGTTGGTTTATCCTATGGTAGGTATATTGGTTTATTTTCTTATCACATATCTTCATACTGTAAAGGACTTAGAGATGGGCTCTTCAAAGATTTGATCTTTCGGTTCGAGTATTAAGCTGTAGGTTTTAAGTGTTTTAGTTAAGGCTGTGTCACAAAAGTTTGGTTTTGTCCGGCTTAAATTTTGTAGTGTTTGTACCCTGGAAGTACCTTTATCAGATGCTTACATAGTGATTAAGCAATCGTTTATCTTATGATTGGTTTATGTTTTTTGGTCGTCTCTTTCATTGCATAGAGTAGTTAGAGATGGCTTGTTTGCTTTTTGGGCTTGTTTAGCTGTGGCTTTTAAGCAATAAACTGGCTAATTTGGTTTTATGCAATTTAAAACTTCTAGCTTTTCAATCGAGGAATGTGTCCTCACCCTGTTAGTCCCGTTATTAGATAGCTTGTTTGACTCAATACATACATATTTAGAAGCAATTGCTTATAGGATGACTTGATAATTTGTTGATTTAATTGTTTCTCTTCATCGGCTGGAGTAATTAGAGACAAGTTCTTGAACAAGTTCTTCAAGAACTTGATATTCCAATTAGGCCTTGGTTTGCCATAGGTTTTAAGCAATTGACTGTAGGATGGCTTGCAATAAACTGGCAAAATTTGCTTTCATCCAACTTAAAAGCTTCCGGCTTTTCTAGCTAGGAAACCAGAATCACTCGCCTCTTATGATGACTAACCAAATGCACTGCAGCGAATTATAATTAATTTTTTAGAAGCTTAGCTCAAAAGCTGCAATCAAGCAGGTCCTAAATGGCAAATCTTCATATCAATTAAGCAACTGCCTACATGATAGCTTGTTAATTTTGTTGCTTTAATCTATCTTTTCATTGTCGAGAGTAATTAGAGATGGGTTCTTTAGAGAGTTGATCTTTTGGTTGTTTAGCTGTAGATTTCAAGCAATAAGCTGGCCTATTTCAGGCTATGGAACTGATGTTTTGTTTCGTTTGGCTTACATTTTAAGCCGTTCCAGCTTTTAAGCTAGGAAACTCAAATCGCTCATTTTTTTAAGCTGCCAACTAGGCACACATACATATTCAAATAAGCAATTGCATATAGGGTGACTTGCTCCTTTTATTGCTTCAATTCTATGACGTCAGTTTTAGAGTAATTAGAGATTGGTTCTTCAAAGATTTGATCATTTGAATTCCAACATATCTGGATGTTGGTAGCAATAAGCTGGGGAAAAAAACTTGGTTTTGTGATTTTGTCCAACTTATATCTTTTTGCCTTTTCAAGCTAAGAAACTGATATTACTCTTTCTTTGAGATGGCTAACTAACTAAACTGTAGCGACTTATATAAGTTTAAAAAGCGAAGAAGCTGAGGTATTGCAACCACTTGTATGGTTGGTGATTAAGCATTGATCAAGTGGGCTTGTATGGCTGCAGCTTACTTTTTAGCTTACAGTTACTACTTTAAAGTACTTATATCTTGCTTAGGATCTTAATTTTTAACTTACAAGTCACTTCTTAGATTTTTCAAACTTACAAGTGACTTGTGACTTAATGTTAACTTGTCAAATGGTTAAAATGTATAATTAAAGCAACAAGCTCTACTGCTGTCCAAACAACAAATCCAAACAAAACCATTATTAGTCAGCCAGTTTATCTAAAGTTATTAGTTTTTGGACTTGTATCACAATCAACCAAATGTCTCTGCTCTGCCTAAAAACATCCGGATTCTTTTACTCTATCACGACACTATCTTTTTTAAACATAAACTTATAAGTCGTTGTGATAGCTTAAACAACTGGTTTCTTTTACTCTATCACAACACCATCAAACAAACTATAAGTAATTACTTATAAATCAAACAAACTCTTTATTTTCGGCAATCTATTAAGCTATATAAGTAATTTATAACTTTCGATACCCAAATCACTTGTCATCTTAATTCTTAACACAATTGTTTGGCTAACTTTTATTTTGCTTAAGCATAAGGAGATATGCATTAACTATTAAGGAATGAATAAATAAATATGCAGCCTCTTTATTGTCAAACATCGTCTTGATAAACTTGGAAATTGTTTACATATTATTCCACTTACTGCTAACTGCCAAGGTCTTGGTTGCCTCTGCTTTGAGCAAATAAGTGTGCTTATCCGAGGCCGAAAACAAGTAAATCATTTAACTTAAATCTTCTAGTTTCTTTCAAGCCAAAAAGACCAAAAAATTTGACTTTTAGCTGGACAACGAAATGCACCGCAACTCTTAAGCCCCAAATTTAGCTTCAAAGTAAACCAAGCAAGCCCCAAAAAGAAAGATGTCACATAAAACTCATGTACCATGACTTCCATTAGATTACAGTACATTCATCTTGGCTTTTGTATTTACCAATGCGATTGATCATAGTACCATACATATGGGCAATTTGACATTTGGAGTTTTTGCTTTAGAATGTCAATAACTTAAATTATTATGAACTTGCAGACTGAAAGATCTTCATGGGAACTGCACAAAGGAGATGGATGCATATGCAGGTTGCATGTACTATACTACAGACGAGTTTGAATTGTGCCGTAAAGAACAACAAGCATTTGAAAACGCATGTCCATTTGATTAGTTACAAATGTTAAACTCCTAAACTTTTGTCCACAATAAGTATGCCCAAATTCCAATGAGCAATTTTTAGTTTTTTCTTTTACTTTATTTTCCGGTGTATTTGTCGGGTAACACTCACCCGTTCTGCTGATATTGTTCTTTGAAAATGATTCTGTAAACATGATTGTGTATGGGGCTACGTGATTTGTGTTTGATCTCTTTTATTTCCGATTTTATACGTCTGAGATGTAGCTCCACAACGTGATGTTATGCATGTAATCAAGCTTCAAACATCGTAACAAGAAAAAACAACTACGAGTTTGTGTGGAAGAAGCAAAAGATTAGCAACTGTTTTGTGAATACTTTCCTTTTCAAGGGTAAAAAAACTCAATTAACCCGAAAAACAGTCACATATATATGCTTTTTTTTTTTTCCATTAATAAGGGGCGTCTTGGTCTTCTTACATGCTATTTTACTTTCTTTCTAACTAATACATACTACTTCACATACATACTCCTCTACATTACAGTGAATTTTTTTGTATTTGTTTATAAGATTTATATTTTTGCTTTATTTTCAATTATTTTTTGTATTATTTTTGTATTTTGTTGAATTTTGTAAACATAGGTAGTTATTTGGAAACAAGTGCATAAATGTATTTTTTTAATAAAGGTGATCCATACGTACCTATTTGAAAGAAGTACAAATATTCTATCTCATTTCTCTACTACTTTTCGTGTCCCCTTGCTTATTTTATTCAAAAAAAAATTCTAAAAAACTTGAAAAAAATTGTATAATTACTATAATACATGTATCAATATATTCCAATAATTATTTTTAAAAGAAAATTCACACAAAATTTGTTTTGGAATAAATGTATAAATTACTTTAAATTAAACATTGAATATTAAAAAAATTGTCTAAAACAATATTATGTTCAAATGTTTTAAAATTTGAATACAATATAATATAAAAAGTTTATAAAATTGCGGTATAAGTTGTGAAAATTTAAAATTTGAGTGAAAATAAGCAAGAGGGTAGGAAAAGAGGTAGATAATAAAGGGTAAAATTTGGACTCATTTGAAAGATATCCTATTTTATTTAGGATATCTTGTACATAAACTATCTAAGACGGGTTAATTTTGGTCCGTAACTCCTTTTGAAACTATTTTAAGCTTCAGTCCATTTTTCTTCAAGTGTGTAAGTTGTAGGTCATGAATTCCACCTGGATAACTCAAAAAAATCAGAAAAAAAAATGAAAATTCAGAAAGTTTTTTTTTTTTTTTTTAATAAATGCCAAAAAAAGTTGGAATGAAGGCTGAAAAGTCGATCAAAAACAAATAATGGTATAAAAAAACTTTTAAAAAACAACTTGTTGAAAATTCCCAAAAAAAAAACCGGTAAAAGAAAGCTGGGAAAAATAAAAGAAAAACAAATAAAGCCGGGATTGAAGTAAGACTCGCGTGGACTATTAAAATGATGCGTTTAGCAACCTAATTTATGAACAAACAAGGTCGGTAAAAGACATGAAAGAACGTTCCACTTGGTGAGCGACTTACTAATTAAAGTTCTTTCCGATTTAGCATCTATTGAAACTTATTATATTTGAGATCATGTGATGTTTGAATAAGTACAACCGTTCAGGAAACATTTCATAATAGAATTTTGCTAACGAGGAACATCGTTTAAGCATTAATTAGTTTTCCAAATTTAAGTTGTATTTTAATATAAATATTGTTTTATTTATACCATAACACTATTATTGATTTACTAAAATTGTGTTTTCAATTTAATCAGAAACGTTATTAATTAATGGATAACTATAATTATGTCTCAAAAAAAGAACCATAATTAACTACTCCATATTAAAACAAATATAGTACGCAACCCTACTGTACATTAGTTAGCAGCTGCATGTCCATATTTATCTATCTAGATGTATATATATATTAGTAAGATTTATCTACGCGTTGCTTGTGAGACGCGTAATGGCATAAATCTCGTAATATATTTTATTTTTAACATAATATTCAGATTTTGTATCATTTATTGTAGTTATGTAGGTTAAAACGAATTATTAATTAATTTAGGCAACATCCGTAATTATGAAAATATAATGATAACAAATTGTTAATTAATTAAATTAGGTATATTAGTGTAATTATTAAAACATAGTGAATGTATTTTTGAAAAAATTGACCAGACTCATTTCTCTTGGGTTGCCTTTATTATAATAGAATGATATGAAATATATTTTTGCCCGCGTGTATTCTATTATGTACGTACTTGCTTAGCTAGGTTACAGATTTCATTGCACTTATTTTGATCATTCTATTTACAGGATTGCATTCTCCTGATATTGGGATTATGGTTTTTGCATGCCGTTATCCAGGTCTATATGCCTTCAGTTTTCCTCTTGAATGATCATATTTTCGTTTTTCTTATCTTACTTTGAACCAGTTTAATAACATTTGCAGGTACCGATACCTATTACGAGTGCAATTTTATTGGATAGATCAGGAAGAAGACCACTACTTCTAGTAAGTACTTAAGACTTCAGGACTTCCTAATGATTCGACTGTTATTTGCGTTTTTTTTTTGGTAAATGCGGTTAGCAATTAAAAGCTTCAAACTTGTGCTACACGGTCTATAATTCAATGAAAAAAGGTCATCAAAGAAAGAAAAGGAAAACTGATTTGTTTTATTTACAATCTTTGTTTATGCTTTTTTAGGTGTCTGCAATTGGAACATTTCTAGATTGCCTTCTTACCGCTACCGCATTTTTCATCAGGGTAAAATATGAAATGCAGTTTTGGAGCAAAACTGATCTTTATACTCAATAAATATAATCCAAATTGACCATTTAGTGTATTTGCCACACTTGCCTTTTATCTTCTAGTCCTCTGATATAGTATTGAATTTATTATAAGACCAAAATTTACTGCTGGAATGGGTTCTTGTAATGGTTTTATCAGGATTACTGGTAAACAAAAATTTTAAAAAAAATCTTAGTTACATACCTTTTTTTTTCTAATCATTTATACTTTTCACATTTTTAATATATAGTCATAAATCTGAAGATAAATTACTGGGTATCTATACTCTCTAAAACAAATATTTTTGTATACACACCTTATTTTTTTATTTTATTTTTTATTTTGAAGATTTTCCCGATACACGTGAAAGGTATAGCGGCCGGGGAGCTTGGTGGTACTAGTGAACTGGTTGGGAGCTTGGATAGTAACTTACACATTTAACTTTCTCATGATTTCATTACAGAAATATGGATTTATCAGTTTTTCTAGTACTCTAATTTAATATTTTTTCTTGTTTTGTTTCAGGCACATTCTTGATATATTCAGGCTTTTGCTTGCTTACAATAATCTTTGTGGCGAGAATCGTACCCGAAACAAAAGGGAGGACACTGGAGGAGATTCAAGCAACTATTAACTCAATAGATTGATCAATTAATCAACTACAGTACTGTTTGTATAGTTTACACAGAGAACAGATCGGTTCGAAAACTTTTGAAAACAGAAGTGAGGTCTTGAATGGAAAAATGGGGAGGCAATAATGTGATTGCAATTTTGTGACATTGAAATTCGAATACATTATTTACTTGGTGAGCATTATAGAATGTACTAGTATTTGCTTGTACGCATTATAGACCGAACCGTTTCTTCTTTCAAAGCCAGCCGAAACGAATCAAGAAATGTATTTTCTAGTTTTTTAGTACTAACGAAACACGGAATTCAACAGGGTTGGTTTGAAGTAATACACGTCTAGCTTTTCCTTGTTCGCGATTTCATAACTTATTTATAGATATGACTTTCATAATTGTGAAACCACGGTAGCGATCGATCGTTTATACCCCCTTAAGAAATATTTGTAGCTACCTAAAGTTATAGTCAAGTATTTGAATGTTGACATGTATATTTATGACATGGTTTAGAGTAGTTTGCTATAAAACCTAGCTAAAGCAGCCGCATCAGTAATCTTAACCATTTTCTCAAATTTAACATATTTTATATTTTTTAAGCAACCGTTTACATTTACATAAAATTCCAGCTTTCCTATTATTTTTTTTATAATAACCCTACATTATTTCTTTTTATTTGTTTAGTATCATTCAATAATCATAATAATATTACAACCACAAAAATTTGGACCCCATGATAATTTATTACTATTATATTCATCTAGTAAATCATATACATTACTCATATATAAGGTGAAATTTGTGTTTTATGAAATTTAAAGAATTTATAGGGTTCCTGATACATGTCACTTTTTATACATTAATTCTTAAATTTTAATAAAAAATATGTTTTGAGATAACAGATCCGAATACGTTATTTGATCAAGTAAAAGTAGAAATATTTGATTAAGACGTGTTACTAGATTAAGAATTGTTAATTAGCCTATATGCCTAAAAATGTAAATTTATGTTATATGGATCGTGGTCCGTACTAAAATTAAATATAAATGTAACATCATGAGAGAGACAGCCAATCAGCTAAGTAATCATTTATTCATTTGGCAATAATATAATTTACATCATTTGCGTCACAATTTTTGTACAATAGCGTGTTAAATTATATTTTCTAATTTCTACTTATATGTGAGTATTAATATACCAGTTCATATTAAATCATTGTTTTTAAATAAGGACGAAATGATAGTTTTATGCTTTAAGGGTTGTCAGTTTTTTTTTTTATCAACAAGACAAAATCCAAAATATTTTTTTATTATGCGATTTGTTTTCGCCTTGACTATTATTTTAACACACTCGTTAAATTTTGTCACCTATTTAACTATTTTTGTATCAAAAAAAATATTTTTTGAAAAACTCATCTATCGACACAGTCCGTCGGCACCTAAGCTAAATGATGGATATGACTGATATCGGGGCACCCCTTAGAATTAGTATGAGTAACATTTAGATAGTTAAGATGTAAAATCGAAACAAGAGGGGTCTAAATGTCAATAACAAAGTTATGAGAGGTGGGCTTGGATAATTAAATCATATATAAACTTTCAAGAAAACATTTCTTCACACCCAACATATATATTCAAAGTTCAAACAGCAAAAGCCTACTTTTGTTTTCTTGTTTTTCTCTCTTTTTTTCATTGTGAGGAATGTCAACTGAGCAGGTTAAGGACTTTAAAAATGGGGATTTGGAAAAACCATTAGTTGATCATGAGGCTAATAATAATAATAATATTACAAGTAGTTCTTATTATGAAAATGAAGAAAATTGTGAAGGTTCAACTGGGATGGTTTTGATCAGCATATTTGTTGCTGTTTGTGGCTCATTCGAGTTGGGAATATGTGTAAGTACTATGTAACATGTATCTATCTATATATTTATAAATCTGTTTTTGTACATATATGTTGAGATTTTCAGGAAAAAAATTGATATAGAGAAAGTTATCACAATTTACATGCATTCAAGAAAATTATTTAAACGTATTCTAGAACATTTAAAGACAATTTCAAGTTTTCAACTAACCCATGTACAAACTTTTTCATGGGAAAAAAATTCAATCATTTATATAGGTGTGAGGTCCTATTATAAATTATAATCATGGCAAAGATTTTAAAGTTATAAAAGTTATAAAAAAAAATGGAACAAGTCTTCCAGCTTTTAAAGTTCCGAGACCGAAATGTTTAGTTTTCAGATTATCGGGGAACATTAGTGGTTCAATTTAATTAAACTATGAAGACGAAATTCATTTGATCTTTATTAGTCATAGTCAACAGCACCAAAAACCACTCCAATCAGACAAGAAAATTTGAAAATATGTACTTAATTAAGAAAACAGTTTAGCTTATTAGCTTTTTTCTTTTTGTGTACAGGCTGGTTATTCATCAACTACTCAAGCTGGAATTATAAATGATCTTCATTTATCTTTAGCTGAGGTTTTTATTCCTTGATTCTGGTGATAAACATATTTAAACAAACTATTGTTAAGTGTTAAATCACTTTCATCCTGTTATTAATTACACTTTAATGCAAAAGTTTGTTTTTTCAAATCCCAAACACTTTCATACATTTTTCCAGAAACGAGGGGATAATATTACTTGTTGAATTTCATACAAACAATGAGCTGAGAAGTTGCAAAGAAAAAGTATTAATGAACAAACAAGCTATTCAGTCTCAAACATATAAACTTACGTGTCAGTTTCACATTGATCGATAAGTATTTAAGTTTGTTTGCAAGTTTTTATTTTAGTAGTTTGTCTGTGTATCTTATAGAAAATTGGTACTTAATTGTAACATTTTGAATAATTTACATAAAGCACTTACTAACAAATTGATCCTGCAGTTTTCTATGTTTGGCTCAATAGCAACTATTGGAGGTATGTTTGGAGCTATTATAAGTGGCCAAATCTCAGATTTTATTGGTCGAAAAGGGGTATGTAAATTAAAAGTTAGACGTTAAAAGCTTTACATCATTCTTTTAATCTACTGCTTTTAATTTACTTTGTTACTACATGCAGGCAATGAGATTTTCTGCTGTTTTTTGCATTATTGGGTGGCTAGCAGTCTATTTTTCCATGGTAGGTCTTGTTATTTAGATACACTTATTGGAAAGCAAAATGATGATATCTTATCAAGTTTATTTGTTTAATTGATACATATCTTTTGTTGTTGTGATGTAACATTAACTCAGGGAGCTTTGTTACTTGATTTGGGAAGATTTTTAACAGGATTGGGCATCGGAATTTTCTCTTATGTGGTAAATTAGTATTCCAAGTTGACTGACGTTATTTATGAGCTTTTTGAGCTTGCTAATATTTTATTCTATAAAAAGGAGAAAAAATATTGAAATTCTATTTTATTAGCACAAAAAATTATTGTTGATTCAGGTTCCAGTTTACATTGCCGAAATAGCACCTAAAAATCAACGCGGAGGACTCGGAACACTTAATCAGGTGACAATAAATATTTGGTCAGTGTTTATTTCTATATAATTATGAATTTTAATCTCAAATTCGGAATTGCAGCTTATGATTGTGAGTGGTGGTTCGTTTTTCCTCATAATAGGAACTTTTATAACTTGGCGAGCTCTAGCGTTGATAGGTACATTTTTATCCTAACTTCAACTATGTTTAAATTTAGATAAAAATGGACATATATAATGAAATCTGAAAATTACAGAAAAATCTGATCTGTGATTTTTGAAATTTATAGGTGTTGTTCCGTGCCTAGTGTTGCTATTAGGTCTATTTTTCGTTCCGGAGTCCCCAAGATGGCTGGCGAGTCTATAATGCTAATTTCATAAAATATATACTCCATATAAGATAGCAAGTCTGAGAATTTTAGACATTTTTTTTTCGCAGGCAAAGATAGGACACCAGGATGAACTTGAAGTTGCTTTACAAAAGCTTCGAGGCGAAGTCACTGATATATCTCATGAATCAGCTGAAATCCAAGTAATGTCCCCCTGCTCTTAAATGTCAACTAGAAATCTTAAAAAAGTATCCTAAGCCTGATTTTTTGCTTTGAATTTTATAAATCCTTTTCAGGAATATAGTGAATTTCTTCAAACCCTTCCGAAGGCAAGTTTGCTAGATTTATTCGACAGCAAATACATTCGTTCTGTAATTGTAAGTTCTTGAACTTCCTAAGTCATTAAAATGAATTAAAAATCCTAAATTTTGTCATTAATAACACTAACATTATGAACCTTAGATTGCGGTCGGGTTAATGGTCTTCCAACAGTTTGTTGGGATAAATGGAGTAGTTTTTTACGCGAGCCAACTTTTGGTCACAGCTGGTACTAATATTGTTTCGATTTGTTCTTCGATACCTTGATACCACTATGCAAATGATATTGCTGGTGATTTCTTACAGATGTGCTGTTTATTCTTTGATCATTTATTTTACAGGAATTCCAGCTGATATTGGAATTACTGTATTCGCCATTTGTCAGGTTTACAAAGCCTTAATCTTTCCTGTCAAATTGAGAATTTCATAATTCTTCATCTTAATTTTTTTTGGTTAAATTATTTGCAGGTACCGGTAACTATGCTTAGTGCAATATTGATGGATAAATCAGGAAGAAAACCACTACTTTTGGTAAATTTTATTCTCGGGCACTTATTAATGATCCATTCTGCAATGTTTAATTATTAAATGTGGTCAATAAGCTTAGGATTTTGTGCTAATGTCGGTTAAACTTATAATGAAACAAAAATAGGTCGTAAAGCTATTTCCAACAATTTTGGCTACGTTTTTATCAGGTCTCTTCAATTGGAACATGTCTAGGTTGCCTTCTCACTGCAACCTCGTTCTTTCTCAAGGTAAAAAACAAAAAAAATACGTATCTTCAAAGTAAATTCTTAGGCCACATTTTTTTTCTGTTAGGTATTTACTATTTTTATCCCAGGCCCAGAATTTATTGCTCGGATGGGTTTCTATGTTGGCTGTATCAGGATTACTGGTAAACTAATACAATTCGATAACTAAACTACTAACCTATTATTTATGTTTAAGAATTTCTATATTTTCTAATATGTGGTTGCTAATGACAACAGATTTACATTTTAGCATTTGCAATTGGATTAGGAGGGGTCCCTTATCTCATTATGTCTGAGGTAAATTTACAACTCTGCAGATACATATCGATTTCTCCGAGAATTAGGAATCCAAAAATGTTGTTAAGCAAAAGTATCTAAAATTCGTAAAAGCTCATATAATTTTTTTTTAACACTTGGGTTATTGGATAGTCGAAAAATGAATCAAATTATTGTTAAGCCTAAAAAATTCTGAAACTTCTATAAAGATCTGTACAAGAAGTGCAACTGATACTGCCAATTAGAGATGGTGAATCACTAAACTATTTTTTTTGAATATAGCAAAAAAACCACAACACTATACATATATTCTAGATAAACATTGATATACGATATTCGAATAAAAACCACTAATGAGCCGCAAAAGGATATGTAACTTTTTAACACTTCCTCTTATGAAGGGAGTTGGGCAGCAACTTCGACCATTTGGAAATCATTACTTATTTATTGCAATAAGCCAATAAAATTTGTCATATGAGCTCACATGTAAATTGTAATTGAAACTGCTATGTACATAACTCCTTAAACTTCAAAATCAATAGATATTATCTGTTCTAAGCATTGTTGAATGTTACAATTTCGTTTCGAAGATTTTCCCTATGCACATGAAAGGTATAGCCGGGAGTGTGGTAGTACTAGTGAGCTGGTCGGGAGCGTGGATAGTTACTTACACTTTTAATTTTCTAATGAGCTGGAGTAACACAGGTAACTATCATTTTAGAACTGTTGGTCTATATATTTTATACCTTTTCAACAAAAACTATAGTTTTTTTTTTGGGTCTCAGGCACATTCCTGATATACTCTGGATTTTGCTTCCTTACAACACTTTTTGTTGCGGAAGTAGTTCCTGAAACGAAAGGAAAGACACTGGAGGAGATTCAAGCATCTATTAACTCATCAAATTAGTCAAGTACGCTAAATACTAAGCACCGATTGTTCAACAAGTTATGAAACGGAAAAGATGCTTCATGTGATAACATTTTTATGATTTTCGCGGGGATATGATAAAGCAATCATCAAAATATATTTAAGTGGACATTTGTGCTTGCTTGATTGATAGATCATGAATGTTAATTACTTTCATGAGTGTAAATCTTCTCGAAGAGCTACTTCGTGATGCTACGTAACATGTAATTTTTTTAACGATGCTATGATTATTGAGCGAATTGCAGTTTGATCCTTTCAACATCATTAGTACATTCTTCCATACTCATCAGAATGTGCTTTCAAATAGGTAAGAAAAAAATGCAACTAACCAATCATCTTTCGAGATGTTAGTTTGATAATAAAGTGAAGTAAAGTTGTTCATGAGTTTGTAAATATAAGGAATCATAAATCATTTTCAATTTTTACATAGTATAGATTGTAGTTTTTCTTTTAAGTATTGTACTCCGGCAATACAACCGGAGAATTCATAGCTGTATCATTATTTTAGGGTCACCGGTACCGATAAGTTGGTTTTACAGGGTAAGTTGGAAAGTATAAGAGTGATATTAAATATTGTATAAGAAATTACTCACAGTTTAGGACTTGGGAGTTTAGTGATATCTTTCTTTTTCAATTTGGTATTTAGCTAATAAGTGGCCAGAGGACCAGTCATACTTTAAACAATAAATGGTATTCAAACATTAAATTGTAAAATCATGGTTGATTTTCATTTCCGGATTACCAAAAAATGATAACATTTATTAATAACCATTAATTAAATACATGTAATCATGGGTCGGTATACAATATCTGGAAATTAACTAGTGCATTTAATACCAGTCAACACTTTAATTCATTTCATTGAATATAATTTCATACATGATGTTCAGTCCAGATTCATTAGCAATATTGTCTTCTCGATTTGTTAAGACATTTCATTCCGAAAATAAAAACTATAAGAGATTGATCATAAAAACTTTTTTGCAACATAAAATCTCCTACATTGTTTGAGAAACTAGAAAACTCAACAGGTTCAGCCTTTTCAGGTGATCAATTCTTTTAGTAGATTATCCTTTTATTATATTTTTATATATATACTCAACTGGACAACCAATCAATTTTCACTTTTATTTGGCATTCATTTTTTTTTTCCATCACATGATTGATCATTTAACTAAGTAATTGCTTTTCGATTTTTCTCGGTTATGTATTTACATTACCCAACTCGTTAATCAGATTAATTTTTTTATGACCTTTATAAAATAACCTCTTCACTCCATTTCTTGTGTTTTATCAGCCACAATTATCAATTTTATGCTACCTAGCTGGTTGGTAAAATATTTAATCTTTCGTGTAGCTGTTTCCGCCTTTTTACATATGTGTTTGTATATGTGTTTATGTTGGATTACAGCTCCGTTATCTTTCTTGATCATTGTAAAATATTAAAACTACATGCATAATGTCTTTTGTTTCCATGATCGAGAATTTTCTTGCTTGTTCGTGTACAATTTGGTGATCTAAATAGTTGATTGAATATATCTATTATGAATTTTACATAGTTTAAGCCTAGCTAATTCTTAGCCATTTTCGTTGCAGATTTAAGCAAAGAAGTTGTCTTATTTGAGGTTGAGAAATTGTTTTTGTTGAAAAATAAAAAAAGGTTATAATTAGTTTCTATCTTTTTTTTCCAGAAAAAAAAAAACTTCTGATTTGTCTTTTTAATCTTTTTAGCGTGTGCATGGTTATGGACACATGTATCCCTAGTTTCGAATTTTATACTGTGTCTTTGCATGTTATGGACGAACGGATATATGCGTGTATCCCAAGTTCCGAGTTTTATATCGTGTCTTATTCTGTTGGGAAAAAAAAACTCTCACCGAAGTGGTTGCTGCTATGATAATATGATTATATTGTCTAATTTAGGCCTTGTTTAATTTCAATGCAGATAAATCTTGTATTTATATATTTATGATTAATAGTAACCCTCCAAGCTAGATTTGATAATATGTCTTCGTTTGGTTTATAACCTTAGAATAGAGTGATGATGCATACTAATAAAATGAAGTCGAGATATCTGCTTTAGATTTACCTTTGTCATTAGCAGAATTGTTCCATTAGTTGTATTAATTAAATATA
Source organism: Primula veris (assembly GCA_963682055.1). Taxonomy (NCBI): domain Eukaryota; kingdom Viridiplantae; phylum Streptophyta; class Magnoliopsida; order Ericales; family Primulaceae; genus Primula; species Primula veris. Next base: position 991,831 of record OY821748.1, read on the forward strand.
TTAGCTTCTTGTTACCGTGTTGTGTTTACAAGGCATTCAAGTTCTTGAAGGTGGTTCTACTTCCATGGTCTTCTTTGTTTGTAACTTTTAGGCAAATAAGCTGGACTGTTTTGAGTTTGAGAAATAACCTAGGTTTAAGGAAATAAAAAAAAAACTAAGCTTACCACGAATTTGTAATCGAATTTCTTTTTGGTGATCAGAAGAATTACAGATTTAAGATGAACGGAAAGGGTAAAATAACTGAAAATTACTCCTTTGATGAAGAAGAAAGTCAAAGCCAGGAGCTATCTCGTAAATTTAATAAAGATATTGTGCAAAAGACAAATCTTCATACAGCACCGAGTAGGTTACTCAGTCGGTTCTTAAAAAGCGAGTCTGGGTATATTTCCCCGGTAAAAATGCTAGCGGCCCGAGAGGGCAACTATTCAGGCAAAGGCAAATTTTCAGCATCAGAAACTAGCCATGTTGCGAGCCGATATTTACCAGTTTTTGGCCCTAAAGTAATCGATACTATGAGTATCAGTGCGCATATCTCTCAGTTTTCTTTAGACGGTTCTCTTCTGATTGCTTCTTTTGAGGTTTGTTTTCGGGAGCAACTTTTATCTCAACTGCTATGTTAAAAATTACTGAAAGCAACATTCTTGTAAAATAATAAAGGCAAATAAAAAAAAAACTTGCACTTACCAATTACAGTCATATTTATGTTCATGGGGTGGAATTAATTAAATTCATTTATCGTTTGTCACAGGATCAAGAGATACGAATATATTATGATGACTGTGGATGGAAAATTAGAAACGAAATAAAACCAAAAAATGTTGGTTCGATGGTCAATGATGCTTCTCTTTCACCCGATAATCGTTTCCTTGTAAGTTATGAATAAATATTAAATAGTAAAGAAATTTGGTTACAATTATGATAATTGTAATTTCATGTTCAATTCTACTAATGCATGGATCTTTTTATGCATTTCCTATTTTCATCCCTTTTGAAGCTCTTTCTTCTGCACATGAATATCTTGTAGTTCACTTTTACTTGATCGTTAATTTAATTAGATTTTTTTTTACCTTATATGAAAATATGTTTTTTTTTTTTTTTGTAATATATGAAAATATGTTGATTGCAGGCTTACTCAAGCATACTACCATATGTGAATCTTGTTGACGTGACTTATTCTCCTTCAACAGAATCTGATGAAAAGGTATGTATTATGTAAATATTGAGTTTTTAAGATTTATCTTGTATATCATATTAACTTATTTGCTTCTTCTTTTTTATGAATATTTAAATGCATATGATTAAATTACCGGGGGACCGTAAGAAAAAAAACAATGAAAATAATTGAAAGGGAGTTTAAACATCTATTCTGAAGGTTAAAAATGACGAGCTGACTATTATAATAAAGTGCGGAAGTTAAGAGTCAAACCACTTACCTCTTATTCCAATTTAATAAGTGTTACCAAATGAGGTAAGTATGTATATATATCTTATGAGGGAGCTATTAATTAATTTACTTGACCTAATTCTTTGGAATTTTTCCTTATAAAAAAATTGTTCTCAAAATTTTCGGGTAGGCCGCAGCCACCATGGCCCTCCTCTGGATCCGCCCCTGTTACTGGTGGTCATCTGATCAAGAAGTCAGTCTACAGAAAAATACTTGTATTATTTAAAATCAATCAATAATCTGAAGAAAAATGAAATATCTCAAATTATGAGAATGCAAATATCTAGGTTGTCCCATTTTTACATGGTACAAAAGACCTAATCCATACCTATTTATATCATTGCATCTATCCAACTTCCAAAGAAGATTATCAAGCAAATTAATCAAATATGTATATAAAGTAATGAAGGCAAAAGCAAGTATCATCGGAAGATCTGGGGAAAAGTTTGTAGACCCAAAGAAGATGGTGGTATAGATATAAAGAGTATGCACGAGATAGCAGATGCTTTTGGAGTTAGGTTATGATGGAAATTTAGAAAAAAAACAGTACTATTTGGGCAAGATACATGAAAGGAAAATATAGTAGAAAAAATCATCCAATAAATGTCCATCATAAGAGAGGGTTTACAGTGTAGAGAAGAATGACAAAATACGCTGAAATAGCCGGAAAAAAGCCATGAAATGGATCATTAGAAAAAAAGAAGAGTCTTTACCCTGGATGGAGTGAGAATGGGAGTTTAAACAAGTAAAGGGTCCTTGAAATTCCAAAACAAAATCATTATATATATGAGTATGGTAAGCGGAAAATGGATGATGTACCATTTGAAACTTTGGGAGAGAACCAAAATTTCTTACAAAAATGACGATGATATATATTCTTACATGGAAAGAAAATGAGCATGAAAACTTCATAATTAATCATGCCTACAACATTCTAAGGCAATCCCTAGGTTATACCCTTGAAGATATCACTAATGATTATTTAAAAAATTACTGAGATAAGTAAATCTTCTTTTCAATATGGAACCGATAGCTAGTAAAGCATGGCTTATTTTTCATAAGTATATGGGAATAAAAGTTACAAACACTACTACAAGAGGGAGACTAATTGGGTGGAACGAGACAAAAGGAAGTGCTATATAAACAAGACTAGCAAAATATTCCAGTCTCGATTCGATAGAAATCATCCTTCGCATCCAATTCAAAAAAAAATCCCAAGTGTTTTGAATTTTTCAGTTTTGGAATAGAATATTTATGGAATCTCCATGAATAGGATCAAACCACGAGTCTCTTATCCATTCGCATTCAATCATGGCGGGGAAGCAAATCAAAATAGAAAAACTCACATTGGGTTTAGGGATAAGGAGGCTCAAACTGACGACTTCCATCACGTCAAGCTAACACTCTATCACTGAGTTATGTCACTTCTCTGCCTCCATCGAGGGTATTTACATGAGATTCCTCTTTCTTATTCCATCTACGAATCTAATATCTTCTGCCCAATCCAGCATGCAAGCAGATAGTGAGATACGTCCCAACTAAAATAGAAAAGGGTGTATCACATCGAGATGTCGATTTGTTTTCCTTCCCCAATGTGATAGAGAAACAACGCTTGTAAGAAGTTCTATTAAAACCAAGAAATATAGGCATGCCTGCCATCTTCATCTGAATAATGATCGTATTTCATGCAGAGATAGTGGTTCAGATAGCTTAGCTGGTTAGGGCCTTATGAAGTACGACAACAAATATCAAAATGAAGAATGAGAACATCATAGCGGATGATATTAAAAACTAAGATATAATACCCGACAGAAGAATTTCTGAAGATACAAATTTCCATAATCTTTGCAGTGGAGAAAAAACTAAAATTCCTATAGTAATCAAATGGAAAAAATTGAAGTTAAGTTGGATGGAACTTCGAAGTATGTGTGTTAATACTATATAGCATGCATCGAGGGTGTTGTTATAGATCATCGAGGTAATTTCATTAAAGCCATTGCTATAAAAGTGGAAGCCGACTAAGCTATTATGGTGGAGGTTATTGATGTATATCGATCGAGGTGTACAAATGGATCTATTGATATAGTATTATGTACTTAAACCGATGAATTCTCCGATGTACGACATTCTTTTTCTTTATTTCTACTAGTAGGGTTTTACCCCTACATTTTATTTAATGAAAATCAATAAAAATAAAGGAAATATGAGTTTTTTCATAAGTGGGGGCTACAATAAAAACTTTTAGGGAAGCCATGAACTTTTATTGGTCATTAGATTATATGTAGTCACTACAAGAAAACACTCAAATACTAACCGAATAATCAATTGCTAAACCTTAAAATCAGTTGGTAAGTAAACACATATTAGTAACTGATTTTCCATCTAACACATCAGTTAGTATAAGGCTAGTTAGTAAATTGTATCAGCTGAATTATGTGTCAGTTGGCATGTTAGTTACTAAGTTGCAATTAACCTGTCGGTCACAATATACTAACTGATTTGTCTAGTCACAAAATGGCTACTGATAAAATGTTAGTTACAAATCAGTTGGTAGTTACCAAATGAATATTGTTTAGTTACTGTTCAGTTGCTATTTACCAACTGAACGTTTATTAGTAACTAATCAGTTAGTATTATTTAGTAACAACATTTTCGGTTGTAGATTCGGTTACTGTTTTTCAACTACTAGATCGGTTAGTAATTTTAGTTGGTATTTGATCATTTTCTTGTAGTAGTTGTGTATGATTCCTTAAAAGTAATAAACAAAAAATAACAACTAGGGTTTCTTCTATAAAAAGATATTCTCTCTCCTCCTCTTATCTTTCCAATTCATATCCACAAAGAAAACTTAAAAGTTTAAACCCTAATTCATTTTACAGAACATTATAGGATAGAAATAGTAGTTAAAATAGTTATATGATTCATCAAACCCATCTAAAAAGTTCCCCAATGACCCGATTTTGGCAATACCCAAGAAAAATCTAGTCAAGATTCACTAGCATATTAAGAGCAATTAAGCCTAAAATTGCTCAACTAGCTTAAAATCATTATATGGATATATAGTATATACTGTGAGTGTTTCATTCGATTTGAGAACTACTTAATTAGAATTAACAACTCGTTAATAATGAGGTTGGAACAAATTTTTCCCGATCCGTGTGGATTTCAGACTAAGAATAGAAAAAGAATAATTAACCAAGAGTACATTTTGAAAGGGCCTGGTAACAGGCTAAAAGTGACTCCATCACGAGTAACATTATTGTAGACCAGGTCTACTAAAAATTTGGTTGTGACAACCACTAAAAACACAACAAATATGTGAGAGAACCCAAAAATAACTAGCATAAATTTAATTTAAAATTCAAACTAAATTATTTTATTGGTCGTCACACGCTTAAAAAGTATAGATCAGGTTGAGACAAATGTTTCTCCTCCACCACTCTCCATATCGGGAAAAAAAACTGTTATTTTACCATCTATTTTGAACTTTCTTTTTATAGATTTTTAGCATTTCAGCACCCTCTAGTTATGGAAAAAAACAAACTCTGCCACTGGAATATTTTACCATGTATTTTAGATTTTTTTTTTCTTATCGATTTTAGCATTTCACCAGCTCCTAATTATTATAGAAAAAAGAAAAAGTAGTTCCACGGCTTCGGCCGCCATGGGTGTCTGTTGACTAAATGTGCTATGTTAAAAATAATCAACCAAGACTACATGCTGAAAATAAGTTGATATTGTTTTCTAATTAAATTTTTTACTGCTTATGGGAATTATACAAATTAGAAAAGAATTTTCTTTTCACTGTGAGATTTTTCATGCAGGCATTGAATATTTCTCCAGAAGGTGATCATTTCGAAATCCTCTCCGTGAAATTTTCCGCAGATGGACAAGAACTCGTGGCTGGGGGTAGCGATAAGTCAATACATATCTACGATCTTCAGGAAAATCGGCTTTCTTTCAGTACTCGAGCACATGCGGTATAGTAGTTTTATTTTGCTGATGCATTTATTAGACAGTCTTCATGCTTATTACCTTTAAGGGACATTCCTTATGATTTTGAGAACTACGATTATTACTTTTTACGTCGATGCTATACCTGTTAAGATTATCAAGGTTTTGTTTTATTTTATCCATAAATAAAAAGTTGGTCACGCTTTTGGATTTCTACTTTATGCGAGTATTTGTAAAAAAAGAAAACCGTTTTCTTCTGTGTTCTCTGTAAAGAGTGATAATCGTAGTACGACTTTTCTGCAGGGTGATGTTAATGCTGTTTGCTTCGCCGACGAAAGTGGCCAGGTCATGTATTCGGGAAGTGCTGATGGCTTTTGTAAGGTACGCCTTTATAAATTCCTTTAGATACGTTATAAACTTAAATCGTACGTAATTGCAATGTATTTACTGAACTTTTCTCTTTCAAATTTTTGTTAGATTTAATTGTATGTTGCATAACTTATCAGTAGATTGTCGGTACTTTTAAGTTTCAACACCCGTGCTGGGTCTTGTATTATTGTTAAGTGTTAACAACACTCCTTTTTTACTTTAAAAGTTTAAACGTACATTTGTATTAGTTAGTTTCTAGAGCACGGTACCGGATTAAGTAATACTATTAACCCTCTTACCCTGTCAGCCTGATGAGTCATGTTTATTTTGCTACACAAGATATCAAAATTTCTCCCCTTTCGACATATCCCTAAGTATAGTATAGTTGAAGATTTCTCGAATTTGCCAAGGAGAGCCCTTCGAATATCCATAGTTAATAGAATAAGGGTTCTGATTTCTTGCAGTTAAGCAGTCAGACTTTGTCTGCAACTGTCATTGGCGTCTTATTTCTTTATCTTCAATGTGTACATCTAAACTTAAAACTCGAATAAGAACGAATAACAAGTTTTTTATGTTTTTGTGATTGATGAATAGAATGTAGTGAGAATTCTGGTACGCTCTTAATACAATGTTTTTTTTTTTTCTGGATTCTATATTTGTTGAATTTTCAGGTGTGGGATAGGCGTTGCTTTAAGGACAGCAGCAAAGCTGCTGGGGTCTTAACCGGACATCAAGGCAGTATTACTTTTATAGACAGTCGTAGAGATGGCCGATATTTCATCTCAAATGGAGAAGATCAGAGGGCTAAATTATGGGATATTCGGAAAATGTCCAAAAAAGATATGTATGTCTTTCTAGGATTAATAATATTAATAATGATAAAAGTATATATCATTTTTAGATTGTAGCTGAATATCCATTTGCTTATTAAAAGTTTTTTACAAAATGATCGAGTTGTATACATACTACAGAAATAGCTGAGGAACATAATGTGAAGTGCGAGTGGAGAGATTAATGCCTAAGTTGAGTGGTGCAGATTAATCTTATTATTTCTGGAATATAATACCTGTCTCATAATTTTTGAAAATTAAGTATTTTCACTCTCAGAACCTTGTTTTTCTTTTAAAGGTTATGTTCCTTTTAGTTGATGTTCTTGTGTCTTTCATTAAGCTTGTAACTTTAGGATTCATAAAGTTGTGGTTTGATTTAAAAAGAACTATAAATAGAACTTTGTTTTAATAATAATCTAGATTTGGAATTGAAATAAAATTGGAGATCTTGGCATGTTTTCTTTGGGCTTTGTAGTCAAAGTTCCTCTTTTTGGTAAAAGATTAATTTTTGTTTATACTCAAATTAGGCTATAACTAAGTGTTGATGTCCTATATCACAGGAGTTGGGATCTGAATTCATAAAAAAATATTTAAAAAGCAAGAGAATTTACAATTGCAGCCTTAGTTTTTTGTATACAGTATGTTACATGTTTTAGGCCTCTGAACTTCCATTTACTGGACATAGACAGTTTGGAAATTATCTTTGGATTTTAGTATAAATATGCTTCTACACAAATGTTATCTTGAATTTATTGATGCAGCAATCCAAGGGGTCGAATTTGGGGTTCGTGTCCTTTCGCTTTAAGTTGTTATGATGATCTGTCCGTGGCCACTTATAAGAATCATTCAGTACACCAAGACACCTTTATACGCTGCTATTTTTCTCCAGCATATAGGTAAATATAAAATCCCCTGAATGTGTTTCAGCTTGTACTAAGGACATGCTTGGTTAGAGCTTCTAAGTTCAGTTTTTCTGCTTCAATGCTGGACTGATTTAGCTTAAAAGCTGAGTTAACATGGCAAAAGCTCTGGATGAACCTTTTTATATACCTTTTATCTTCTTCTGAAAATATAAGATCCATTTTATTTTCTTGAGCTGCAACCGGCAAGCCCTTGATATGATTCTCATTATTTTTACGATCTTCAACAAAGAGAAACCAAGTATTGGTCATATGTATTGACTTGCTGGTTAACAGCCCAAGTAACGCGCTTTTAATGTCATTATCTGAAACTGCAAATTCTTAAAGAAAAGTTGTAATGAATTGAACTGATATTCTTATGCAAGAAGCTTTTATCTTATATTTATATAGTTATATTGGGAAGTTGGCTTTTTTGGTGAATGATGGCTGTCTTCTTATGCATTTGCATTTTTTCTTATAATGATTGGTTAGCTTATAAGCAGCTGTCGTAAGGAGAAATATAGGGGTGGTAAGGAGGAAGTTGATGAATATAACTTTTAGTCAGCATCAAATAAGGTCGATTTTTATACTTAAAATTGCAGCCAAACAAGACCAAAATCGAAAGGGTTACTCGCTTGAAGTTGAGAATATTTATTATGGAATGAGAGCTTGATCAACTTATCTGACATTTATTTAGTTTCTACCAGCTGTAACAATCGTTTTGTTTCCTTTTTTGCAGTACCGGTCAGAAGTTCGTTTACACAGGATGTGCTGAGAATGATATTCATATCTATGATGTGGTACATATTCGAGTTTATTTTAATTTTCTTTTCCTTTTTCGTTATTGATGGTAAGTTCAAGCAAAACGCTAGTTTTTCTTTATTTTTATTGGAGAAACTTTTAATTTCATACAAAACTAATAGAGCACGCCTCGAAACTATACCCCAACTTCGTCTACGCATACTTTTTAAATTGCGGTGGCAACAATATGCATTTTCTTATATATTTATAATCTACCAGACTTATCTAGAAAAAAGTCGAAGAGTCTAATCTTATTTCTATTTAGTCTCGATACTTGAAAGTTGAAATATTTTGAAATCAAGGGCAGTACGATATTGCTAAATAAGTCTTTTAAAATATTGTATATTTTACTAAAAGTAAAATTATTATAGGCATGTGGCAATGAAGTAGCTAGACTGGAGTACCATATTGAAGCCGTAAGAGACTGTAGTTGGCACCCGCACTTGCCAATGATCGTCAGCTCGTCATGGGACGGTACGATTGCTAGGTGGCAGTTTCCAGGGGGAGAAGGTCGAGATAAGACTCCTTTTCCTCGACCAGAGCAAGATACAGAAGAATGGTCCCCATATATAGTCGACTTGTATTTTTAATGAAACCCCTCGGTCTCAATCCTTATACACATTTTAAAAGCATTGTACTAGATAATAACTCTGTGACAGGGGTTTTTTGTTGACAATTATCGTGCGTTTGACTATCGGATTTTTAAAGATTTATCATTTTTGGCTCTGTTTTGATCCATCTTGAGGAATTAGTTGTTTGGCTAATTCCTGATTACATAACCTATACAATAGTGCTTCGTTTACTAAATGAATCCCATTTATACACAGGGTTCTCTTGATAGTAATGAGCATTCATTTACTCCATTTATAGTACACTCGGGTGATTAACTAGGTGTAGACTGTCCAGGGCAGTAAACCTTTCCATTTTGATATATAAGTTGCCGAAAAAATAACTTTTTCCGTGTCTTGGTTAAAATCATCAAAAATTGGCGTTACAGCCCCTCTGGTATTACGAAAAATAAATCATACATATAATATCAGCTCATCCCATTTAAATTTCTTGGTTCCATTCTGAGTACAGTAAAATAATCCGTTTAGTTTATGGCTTTTATGCCTTTAGTTTTGAGTAATCAAGAGGAATTAGCCGTCTGGCCAATGAGTATATTTTGGTACTCTTTTTCTTGTTGAAATCATATAAGATAATTATAACTTGTACTCCAATACCCTTTGTTTATTGAAATGAAGAGAATTATATTAACGAGCATCATAAAACTTGAATTATAAGTTTCCCATATATGGAATTGCATAAGGATAACCATCTTGTATTGTCGTCAAAAAGGTAAATCTTGATTGGATAGTACTAAAAAATATGGTTTCAGCTTTATTACTTCACAAAATATATAACATTTGCTTTTTTATGCTATAATTAGAGCGTGGCTGATGGTATGCATGATCCAGTTATGGTCGTTAGCGTATTCTATCATAATCATCAGAAATATATATGCGGCTTCGAGTTTAAATGTAGTATGCAGTAAATGAAAAAAGCTGTTTGGAAGTAAATTATTGTAATTCCGAAAATCAAAGAATTTCTTCATTTCGTAAACCAGTAGCCATGTTAACAACTAGAAGTCGCTTCAAGGCTAAAACCAAAAGGAAACCGAAGCTAAACGTGCAATATTACAATAACTTTGGGCAGCAAAACAAAGAGTGAAAATATAAACACAATATATAGAAATAGAATTTAACATATATGACAGCTTCTCCTGCAGTATCCCGGAAGATCTGCTGTTCCGACCATGTACTCAGGATTTTTGGTGCATTCTCCCAAAGCAGCCCATTTTTCACAATTCTGATTTTCATCTTTGCAATTCCCATCATCCTTACCTCCAATGATCTTATCAAAAGAGTCCACATGTATCCACTTTGTAGCAGACCATTTTTCGCCTTCAATAACGGGGCATCCTCCGTGAAGAGAGAGTGTGTCCGGAATTGCGCTGGGGTGGAGACTGAAGAATAGGAGTGCGTCCCCTTTTCGTGGTTTTACTGAGGAACAAAATTAGATTCATTAATAATTAGGAAACTAGTTTCAGGGTTGAAAAACTGTGGTTTTTATAAAGAAAATAAACCGGCTGTTGTCAGCTAGCAAAAGTTGGTGAAAATTGAATCAAAATACATGACAAAACCTCGAGGACACAATTTAAAAGATTATAGGAATTCCAAGAAACAATAAGAGCGTGTCCCGTTGTCGTGATTTCCTAAAAAAATCATCAGAATCAAAATATTGAAACTGATTTCCTGACTTAATAACTAACAACAACAATACAGAAAGTTTTTTTAATAAAATCTCTTCATTTTCATTAACAAAAGATGGCAAAGCAAGTATGAAATTATGACCACAAAAACTAGAGGAAACAAAGGAGTAAACACCTAAAATAAAAGCTCTAAGTCATTAGACTATTAAAGCACAAGCCATAAAGTTTGCTTTTATTTTTCTTCTAAAGTAACTCACTCACCAGCAATGCCTTCCTTTGCACATTCAGATAAATCATCTTCAGAATGAGAAGACTTACGACGAGGGGACTCCTGCTCCATCAAATATAATTGATCGTTAAAGATAGAACTGGATCAATTCATTGGAAGCAGAATATAAGAAGGATATATTGACCGGTAAAATTACATACGAGGCATAAATAATAAGTTTTAAAAACTACTCCATAGTGTTACAAAAGAGTGGTTGGTACCCGAGTATACCACGCTCACCACCAGGGTTCGAACCCTGGCACTTGCGAAGCAGGTTTACCTCCAAAGGAGGATTACTAATTATCAACAACAAAAAAAAGTGTTACAAAAGAGTAGAAACTACAATAAAGTTAATGCCCAGAAAAATCAAACATTGGTAGAAAATCTCCAATGGAAGATAAATGACAACGACCAGTAGTAGATAAACGACAACAACCAGTAGTAAATAAACTTCGTCGGTTCAACTCATAATACTTCTGTAAAGAAAACTCCATTTCCAACTAACAGAACCAATATATATTGGCCACGACAAGCTGTAAAAACTCAGTGAGTTCAACTCACAAAACTTCTATAAAGAGATTTCCATTTTTCTGAATAAGCAATCAAGTAAAGAGGATTCCAATATAAGCATTATAATGAGGAATATCCCTACTAGATTTGGGAAGAAGAATGAACTAACCTCTGCTGAGGGGAACACGGTTTCACCGCCTTTTTCCACATCACTGAGATACATGAGTACCGTAGCTATGCGATGTCCACCTCGAGCAATGTTAACCTTGTCAGCAAAATAGTCGAAGTGTGGGTCGTACTTCTGGCCATGTTCGTATCTTAATACTTGTATGTCTTCTCCGTTTTCTAGAATAGCAATACACATTAAAGTTTAAACAGTAGTGTTCTCAGATTTTTCTATCTATAAATTTTCGATACACTTTGATCCTTTGTTGAAAGAGAAAAGGACGTAGCTTATGATACAAAAATTACAACACCAACGCACAGAAAATGCAAGGTAGGAATATATTTGTAGTTATTGGTTAATGAAATCTGGAGATTCGCAATTGACATAATACACACAATCTGGTTATAAGGTGATGACCATGATGTGATTTTCTTATGTTAAACTGTTAAATCTATCAACTCAGCAAGATAAGAAAAAAGGCCCAGATGCCAAAAGCTTATTTGCCTAACCAATTCCAAAATTAGTGAAAAAACAGCCAAGCAACATGGTTAATGTTAAGAAACAAAACAAGGGAAAGGACCTGTACGAAACACTAACATGTTATCAGGTATAATAGAAAAAGGAAAAAGTCACCCGATCATGGATTTTACCTTTAGGAAGAAAGGTCCAAGACGCTATCTTGTCTTCTATTCCAGCAACTATAGGATCCTGCACAAGGCCAAAATGAACTGAAAACAAGGATGATTAAAAAACTAAGAAAACGATAGAATCAAAATTATCGAAAGTAGTTCTGGATATGTCTTCAGTTCTATTTTTGACAATAGTAAGAAATAATACCAGATCATATAGACTAAGATATTTGGATTTTGACACAAACACTAAATTATTATGATGCATATCTTTCATACACATAGAAGTGTAGCACCACACAGTATCGTAATATCATTTTGCGTGTGTGTTGGAGGGCGGGAACAGGACAAACCTTCGCCTTGCCGATGAACATTCCAGAGCTTGTACGAACCTCGCTGAGCTTACTTTTACCAGACTCATTATCAGCAACAGCTGATCTCTTTAACTCCGTTTTTGCCTATTACATTTCACAAAAGTCCAAATCTAACTCAATATACAAATCCAGAAACAGTTCTACATTCTAGAATAAACTGAAACAGTCTTTATCACTCAACCTAAGTTTATACACCTTTTTTATATTAATACAGAGATGGGGAGAAAGTAAAAGGAGTAGTATTAAACAAAATCTCTACACTCTACAAGCTTTTGCTGGATAACGGAAAAGAAAATGACGGCTGCCAAAAGAAAATCACATTATAGATTCATAATGCACACAAATTTTTAACAAGTCATGGTCATTTAGCATATGATCCCTTAAAGAAATTTTAACTAGTGTTTGAACTTTTGTCGATATCAGCATCTTGAACTGCAGTTGTCGATTTGAGTGGTAGACATTTAATCAGCGGATATAATATTCAAATCCGTTCAAACTAAGCCTATATATTTGAAAACAAGTCAAGATTTGGAAAATTCATAAACTTAAAAGAGGCATTTATCATTTCTAACTAAAATTAACTGAATGAAAACTATAGCTATATGCCTAATATTATTCTTCTAACCCTGGCAAATACAGTATATAGCTGAATAAAAAATGCAAAAAACGATACTTTAATTATTAAAAAAAAAAAAAGTACTCACTAGAGAAATCAAGTGATTGCATTCTTCCTCACTGAGAAATCCCTCATATACAAAAGCCCTGCCAGATCACATATATTTATAACTAAATAAATAAAAACAATAAATACCCAACAACTAAAATCTTGTCATTTTAACCCTTCTGTAAAAAAAAAAAAAAAAAAAGGTGGGATATTTTGAATACCTGGGTTTGGAAGAGACTTGCTTAACTCTAGAAGGGTTGACAATGGATGAGGAAGAAGCTAAAAAGATTATCAGAGAAAATGAAATAATAAAAGTAAAATAAAGTGAAATCATCACTGTGAATTATGTTACAAGATTTTATTTTTATTTTTTTTGTGTTTTGTGTTTTGTTTGTTAAGATTGAATCTGAACAGAAAGTTGGTTAGTTTTCTTTCTCTCTTTTTTTTTTTTTTTTAAGAGTTGACGCTGACGTGTACATATAGTTACTATAGTATTTTCCACGTGGCAATGATGAATTGTGGATTTTTATAATTTTCACTTTTTTTTATTTACCATGATCGTTTATTGTTACTTTCTTCGTTTCTATTTAATTATTTATTAAAATACGTGTAATTTTGATCGGTTAATAATTTGTATCAAAATTGTCGGAGTAATTTTTTTTAAAAGTTAATCATTTAGTTCAAACATTAGAGCATCCATAATAGTTTTGTTAAATTTTTATTGTTAACTAGTGACACATCATTTAAAAATGTATTAAATGACACATAGGTATGTTAACTTAAACACCCACATTAGTTTTAACTTTAAGTTATATATTTTAACTAAAAATTAATTATTCAAAATATACTACTATTGATAGGTGCTGTGAGAATAAATAGCAGTAAGATAGAGATATAAAAGATATACGTGAGAAATAACAGTTAATTGTGAGTGTGGATAGTTTTTTTTTTGCCATGTCATCAAGTAATAACACTTAAAAATTGTTATCTTTAACAATGTTTTTAATGTCTATAAAGTTAACACATACTTTCACACATCTAATGGGGAGACAAAATTGTATTGTTAGCTAACATTTTTAGTTAACACACATTTTAACATACCTATTGTAGATGCTCTTAAATTATATGATTTAGTTTTGAAATTTTTTATTTCGATAATTTTGATACATGTTATAAGCCGATCAAAATTACACAAAATTTCGTAATAGACAATCAAATGGGAAGGAATAGAGTCAAAGTTAGTGTTGATCCAGAAATTGTGAAAAAAAATAACATGGCCTGGGAAAAGTAAGAAGGCATAAATTGAAGATATCAGAGATAAACAGGGGTTTTAATATATGAAATTGAGTATTTTATTCCAGATTGTTTCTATTATGTCTTTTCCTTCTTTCTTACTTATTGATAAGTAGTAAGTAGTTAACAACTTGCAACTATGGATATTACTCCTTTTTAAGGATTCTGATTTCCATTTTCTAGATGTCACAAAATCAATGTCTATTTTTCTTTTCTTTTGAAATATCCCTTTTTGTATCATATAATAGCTACACTTATAGACTCACATATTAAGTAATAAAAGAATTCTTGTTTATTAATTTGATGTTTTGGTGATTTCTTTTATATCTAATTGAAATTGTTTCGAATGTTTACGGAGGGAGGGACGGTGGAAATATTAAATAACACAACATTTCTTCCTTTTTCTTAAAGGAAATAATAACACAACAATTAAATGACAGAAAAAAAAAAAGGAATATAGATGAAGTATCAGTGAATTCAAGGATTTGAGTGTCGAGTCTGCTTGTAAAAACTTGCGGTAACGCAAAATAAGGGAATCATTCAAAAACTATGCATAATAAATTAACAATGGGGGAAAAAACGAATATTCTTTTAAAAAAAGGGACCGAACCGCCATCATATCATTATGCCAATAAAAAAAAATGACATTAACGTTACATGAACCTCTACAAATATTTTGCTAGTATTTTCCTAAGCTCAAGTAGAAAAACAACGCCCTTCTTAGCTCTTGTAGATAGCAATTCACGGAAATACACAACCCAAAAACCAAATTGTTGAATCTTATCAACAGCGATTTTGCAAGTAATAGCACAAACATCCTATACAGACACGAAATGGAGAGTAATTTAAACAGCTCTACACAAAGTTTCCTATTTCTTTTAGTAATTTTTATTCATAAACATTTTGTTTTGCGAAACCATTTCTTCATAGCTATCTGTATTGGGTTGTTATTGTTCAAATATTTGGTCGAATCATCGCCCTCAAAAGACCCTACACGACTCCCCACCGAGCATGTCCTTTTGATCCCGGGTCTTCTTTGGAACTTTTTTGCTTTCGGTAAACTTCCCCCAATAGGTCCTTTTAGCATTTGTACTACCTGTAACATTTTTCAACCCAAAAGTGTAACTGTTCGGTAATTTAAAATCTTCTTTGTTTGGTTATAAACCGTTATATTGATATTATTTCGTGTACATTTGAATTTTTCACTCATAAAAAAAACAAAAAAACAAATCGCATATCCTCTAATCTTTGAGAATAGATGATCATATTGGCCCGATTGTTGCATCTTATCAGTACAAAAGTACATTTTTATGTATTGATGGTACCAAAAATAGTTGATTGTGGCGTGGATTGTCGAAAGAAATGGCAGAAAAAGGTAATAAACATATACTGCTAGAAAGTCCACTTTTAAACACACAAAAAAATGAGTTGTGATAATGTAACCAAACGGCAAACACAGTATTTTTCTTTTGTAATTCTAAGAACAAAAAGTATGGTCAAATTTAGTAATGTCAACGAAAGTATAGAAAGTAGGGTCAACTAAAAGTGCACCAGATTTCATAATTTAGTTTATACTTGGTTCCCAATGCTGTCAAACTTTCGAGATAAAAAAGAATGAAAACAAAAATCTTGACAATACGATTGGGTCATGCGGTTTCATTGTACAAAAAATTTACTAAAAAGAAATAACCTTTTCTGCGATTAAGTCTTATAAAGTCATTTTCAAAATAAGACTATAAAGCAACCCAAAAGCCTAGAGTCAACAAATATTACATACCCTGCTCATTCGAGGCCTTTCGTTGGGCGATTCATGTAAGCACGATGAAGCAGCTAAGACCATACAGTTCAATTGATCCGTATCATAAGCACCACAGAGAGATTGATCAATAATCTCGCTTATATTATTCTTCACCAGCAACGGCTTAGCCTGCAATAATAAACTAAAATCTCTTAAATTCCAGTTATATTTTAAAAACAAAAATATAAGATAGCGGTCAGTTCGAAGTTTTTTGATTAATCAGCTTCAAAACTGAGTTGTTCTGTTTTCCTGGCCTGTTAAAAGCTAAATACTAAAATTTAAGCTGCTGAACCCAGCTTTCTTCTGAAAAGTCCCGCTTCTATTCAGCTTTGGATATAGCTTTTTTTGTTTAAATATTAACTGCAATTCATTGATCAGCTTAAAAGCTGAGCTTTTACGGATTTTGGCCTGAAAAGTTGAAGCCAAACAAGCCCCATGACTACTAATAGACACCAAACGGCTTACATACCCACATTACAAGGCTTTTTTGAGACTTGTCCAAAGCCAAGCGTCCACTTATAATCTCCAACAATAGTACTCCATAAGCGTATACATCAGTTTTTTCATCTACTACTCCGTGCAAGAAGAACTCGGGAGGGAGGTAGCTGCAACGATTTTAAAACCAAATCAAAAAAAAAAGAAGGGCTAAACGGAGTTGGAGATTGGACATGAATAACACTAAATAAGTACTAATAAATAAATGTACAGAGAAAAGATGAAATAGTAGTCTGCATGTACAAACCCAAAAGTGCCTTCAACTTGTGTTATCGTGAGATGAGTCCACTGCTCTGGCAGCCATTTAGCAAGCCCAAAATCTGATATCTGGAAAAATCTAGAAGTTAAAAAACAAGATCTAACAATCAAATGTGAAATAGTACAAATCTTGTAAAGGTTTTTTAAGTTCTATCCCGCTACATACCCATTTGGTCTCTTATTTTTGAATTGATTAGCTTTTTTCTTCTATCGACCCAATGCTAAGAACTGATGCATCGAGAAATTGAGGGGGACATGTTTTAGAAGATTTAATTTTTGCTTGACCATAGAAACTAGTTTTTGAAACAAATTCAAGAAAGTGTCTTTTAAATATCAAAATTCTGATTGTTTGTTCAAAAAAACCCTAGAAGATAGCAGCCCTAAAAGGTACTGCATCTTTTTAAAAGCTATTAGGGCCCCATTTACATAAATACTCGTAAAATAGTAAAACGGAATAAAAAACCAAAATCAACAAGAAACAAATTAAAATAGAAGTGGTTATTAATGACGCAACGAAATAAAGCGAATCTATTATTTGAACAATAGGTAAAAAATACCTGAGCTTCAAAATCCTCTGTAAGCAAAATATTAGCAGCTTTGATATCCCTATGAATAATTCTCCGCTGACACCCCTCATGAAGATACGATAGACCTTCCGCCGTCCCTATAGCAATCTTATACCTGATATTCCACTCTAATTTTTCTTTAGCACCTAATGAAAAACAAAAAGTCAAATCTTTTTTCCAACTTTACATGAGCGAGTAATGTCATTACATAGATCGGGGCACGGATTTATTAGGGTACTATTGAGGCCAAATAATTTTTCAAACCAAACCACCCAGAACTAAAAAAAATTGCGAATGAATTGCAGTGTCAATTGACATCTAATCAATTCGTGTTTTGTTTGGTCCCAGCTTCTATGCTAAGTTTCTTTTCTTAAAAACTGGATTTTTATGGCTGACCAGCATAAAAGCAGAGCTTTTCTGGCCTGAAAAAGCTAGAAAAATTGGGTTAAACGAACCCAAATCATAGACTTTTTTTCCAACCTCGAAAAATCCAGCTTTTTCCGTTATAAGCTTCAGCCTAGGGCTTATATGATGGCAGATTTTAAGCAAATAAGCTGGTTATTCGAGATTGGGTGGAAAACCTGCTACCTCCAGCCAAAAGCATTTAAAATTTTCAGGCGAAAACCAAAAAAGAATCAGCCTGTGAAGTGTAAACTGATCAACCATACGTAATCCAGATATAAAAGAAAAACTCAAACAAAATAACAAAGCTTAAAATGTGCAATAAAACAATGCCTGTATACAGATCTATGTATACATCTGTCTATAAAGCATTAGTTGAGAAAGATAAAGAAGGGACCTGTAAGCAAAGATGCTAAGCTCCCATGAGGTGACAAATGAAGAACAAGGTGCATCCCCCCTTCAACCCCATATCCAATAACATTTGCGATATTGGGATGATTTGCATGTACTAAAATTCCGAGCTCGGATAAAAAATCCGCTGTCATCTCCTCTGGGGTACCTCTCATTAACCGCTTTATCGCTACAAGTTGACCATTTTCTAAATTCCCTTTGTACACCTCTGAGTAGCCTCCCTCTCCAATCAAATTCTCTTTAAAAAAAAGAGAAGTTTTGTTAGCCTCGTAAAAATTATACACTGAAACAAAACTATTTAACATTTCCTCAAACCATGAACTGTTTTTATCAGTATTGAAGTATATAAATACATTGCCCAAGCCATATAAATTCAAATAATGTGGTACATAACTGTTCAGGGTTTTGATCAAAGGACATGAGATATTTGGAAAGTCACATATTGTGTTATAGTTAAAACACAAAAAAACTATTATGATACATTTCCAACTTTTGGCACAAGCTACAATCAAACAAGCTCTTTGGACTGGCTTGGTTTTTTACTTCTAAATAAACGCTACATCTTTTTGGCGTCTGGGTTTGATGACAATCTTCAACTAATATGCTTTAGAACGTATTATTACTTCGTGACCTATACGTAAATGAAAGCAAGACCACCGAATACAATACTTTGCTATTCAGAATAAATATTGAAAGTAACACACAAACCATAAAACAGAGCAACATAAGTTTATTTCCCCCGATAATACGCACCAAACAGAAAGGTATACCTTCCCTTTCACTTATGAGTGCCAAAAACAAACAAACTCTCTGTTCAAAATAATAATGAAAAAATCACATTCTGAATATCAACTGTAAAGAGAGTAAAGTGAGTACATAGTATATACCTTGGCTAAAATTGCTAGTTGCGGTTTCGAGCTGAGAGAGAGAGAAATTCCTCCAGGAAGACCTCAAGCAATACATTTCGGGATCCAAAGTCGGGTCACTTATAGCAGGTAAACTCTGCCTAGAACTTCTGCTTCTCCTCGACAGCATTTTAATCGAGGGCATGCTAGGATGGAAAGTATACAACCCCATTCTCGGCGCTTTTTTCAATTTTTTAAAAAAACCACGCCATTGTGGTGGGCTCAGTCCGGAGTTGTGTTGAGTCTCAGAGTCATCTGAGGTGCTTGTGATAGAAGATGTGGGCTCAGATATTTGGTCATCCTCGGAATTTTCTCTTCTATGAGACGATTCGTCTGTGGTGTGTTCTCTGAGACTTAAAGACTCCAAATCTGGAAAAAGGAGAAAATAAGCAAAAGATGCAGTTTAGCTGTTTAGTATACTTATTTGTCAGTAGGTCAAAAGGTAATTTTCATCTCACATGCCTCAGTACAATTTCACAATATATAATTTTAGAGTACACAGATTAAGATACTTAAACATGTTTCTTTTATTGTTTCAAGAAAAACAATGGAAACCAAAAAGAACATGAGGTTATTCCGGTTACAATTTAATTACTGAGTCTATGTACTAATAAGCTTAAAAGACTTTTGACTCTCACAGGGTTTTGGGTCGTGTTTCCTGAATTTTTTGGTATATGTTTCACTTCTTGTTGCAGGAATAGCAATGAAAATGAGGATGTTTATAACTCAATTAACGCATAAGAATCGCATTTATGGTCAATTAACTACAAGTCGCCTTTGCAAAACCATCTTTTTCAGAAACATCACTAACTGCTTGTTTGCACTACCAACCTAAAAAGAAAGAGAGAAAATTTCAATTTCATTTTTATATTTGGGTGCGCTTAAGGTTGTAGGATGACGTATTTTTCACCTTCCTCGGAAAGAGAGTTGGACTGACAAGAAAACAGCCTTCTATGTCCAATCACGAAATAGTCTCCTTCTGAAGTTTCTACAACAAGATCCTCCGGGCATTTGCTGAAATCATTAAAACATGTTTAATACAGTATATGATTAAGAGTCTGTATTTTCTAATTTGTTTTGTACTAAGTAGTTACCCTAACATTAGATTCAATCACAACATGTACAAAAAAAAATCGGTACATATAGGACTGCAAGATGTGGGAAACACAATTATAGATATAAACACTCTTAAAAACTCAAACAATCTCTTGGTGAGAAGTGAAAAGAAGGATAAAGTTAAAATTGTTTTAAAATATAGTCCATTTCACAGTAAAATGATAAGGCAACCCGACTTCTCTGATTTTATTTCCTAGCGGAATGCCACGCTTCTGCTCCTTAAAAGAAGTGGCCACCAATTTTCAAACAAATAGGAAAACTCAGGGATTTTCTTATTCTACATTGAAGCTGAAAACGGAGACAGAAATTGCCAAGCAACAATGCAACCGTTAAAAGATTCTCGATAAACACTGTCAAAGATATTAAAAAAACACTATAGGGGTAACATTCAACCTCGAGAGAAATTAAATGGAAATATTCTACAGGAAAAGAATTGAGCTGGAAGAAAAAGTAGGCATATATAGCATAAAGTAAAAAAGGTACCAGTCCCTAATTGCAAAAGAATTCAGAGTCTTCTCATTTTCTAAAGTTATCCGAATTTGGGGTTCTTAATATGTTACAGAAGTTGCTTTTTAATCATATAATACGATCAAAGGAGTGGCCTTCGATCCCTCTTTTAGGCTTAGCAAGGTTTAAACTCATAGCCAAGCCTCTCCAATCTCAAAAGCCAATGTCAACAATTTGCAATGCTTAGGCAAATTATGTAAGCTCATCATAAAGCAATTTTGTTTGTATCTCGGTCTCCATATCATCTCGAGACATAGCCCTATAATTTGCAGTTTTTGATCATTCTCGTTTCCAATATTACATTGATCAAAATTCGCATGACTCCATTAATAAATATAAACAATAAGCCTTAAACTTATTAAACTGAGTTGTAGATATACAAACACATTCTATTAGAAAGTTTTTAGTTTTGGAAATTTTAATGTGGAAAAACTAAAAAAATCCACATATTTATTCCCAGCTTTTGTGCTTTTGAGCTTTTTTAGCTTTTCGACAAAGAAGCTGTCTTTTTAAAAGCTAAAAAAGATGACATACCAAATACCCATGGATTTTTTTTAATCAATTAGAGAGTGTTTAGTTTTGGAAAATTAATGTGAAAAAAGACCAAAAAAATCTGCAAATTCCTAGCTTTAGTGCTTTTTAGTTTTTTTGTATACAAAAGATAGCTTTTTAAAAGCTAAAAAAGCTCAAATGCCAAATACCCATGGATAATAAAAAAGCTGAAAAAGCTAAGAAAAAAGTTGTTACCAAACATGCACATAAACACATAAACCAAACAGGCACACAAACACAAAACATATTATTACCCCAGAAATAAAATCCAAAAAAAATATAACTTTACAAAGCAAAAACAAAATGTAAGCAAAACCCATAAAATAAAATGAGAAAAAAGGAAAAGGGTACCCAGAGGATGAAGCTGCAGAAGCTTCAGAATCATTTCCCATTAATTTGAAATATTATCAACAAAAAAAATGGAAAATGAAAAGAGAAAAATGAAGAGAGAGATAGAGAGAGAGAGAGAGAGATTGGTCTCCATGTTTTCTTCTAATCATCTCTCTTTCTCCGATTTTCAAGCAGCTTTTTTAGCTTTTCTTTTTTATTTTGTCCCTTCATTGTCCATTTTTTGTTACTGTATTTCATTTTTATTTATTTAAATACTATGCATGTCAAGTTAGCAAATAAGTGATTTTTATACTATATTTTTTTTTCTGAAAAAATGTGCAAACCGTACATTTTTTTTTTTACGAATCGTACATTTAATCTACGGTTTGGGCTGAATTACAATTTTTTCAAATTTCAGGGACTGAAATGTAATTTCTGTAAATTTCAGGCAAACCATACATTTAATCTACGGTTTGGACTGAATTGCAATTTTTACGAAATGCATAGACTGAAATGTAATTTCTGCAAATTTCAGTCAAACCGTACATTTAATCTATTTACGTAGAAAATTAGCATAAATACATAACTTAGGTTTCTACTTTAATTTTCTATTTTATAAAACTATGTGACCCGTGTCAAAAATCTTATGGTATAATTTGTTTTTAATTTTCAATATTTTTTTTATATAAAGTCATGTTTTAGTTTTAGAGATGACTGTATAAGCTATTTTTAGCATAAAGCTTACTTTTGACTTAAAAGTTATTTTTAACGGTGAGATATTTTTACTTGTTAGTTTCTGTTTCCCTTTTTTTTTTTTTACTTTGTAACCATTTTTTAGCATTTAAGTTTTTCATTGTGCCGAAAATTATTTTATTATTAATTCTATAGAACATTATTTTCCTTCTTTTTTCATCAAATTTGGAAAATATCTTCTTGTATAACAGATTTTCTAAACAAAATATTGAAATTTGTATTTTTCCTACAAAATATATTCAATCATACCAGAGGCTAAGTAAAAAGCAAATGATGTACTTATGTTAATGGTGTTTTTTTTTTTTAAGTTAAAATACAGTAGTTTATGGCGAGCTTGATTTTCTTCCCAAGCTCGACTTAATCGATTTCGCGTTGGCTCCGATCTTCCGAGGTGGTCAGGTAGGCTCCGGCGGTCAGGTGGTCTTCGTGCCTGCACAAGGAACGAACAGGGGCCCGGGGTTGTTGCCGGGTTTTCCCTCTCCGACGATCAAGTCAGTATTGATGTTAACCGAAAGTAGGAATATAATAAAGGGTGAGGGACCGGGCCGGTTACAGGTCGGTGTATCCAGTGGTACAGATAGTGTTCAGGGGGTCCGGGTTGTTTAAGCTTTATCTCTCTTCTCTCTATTTGTGTGTCCCCCACTAAGTGGCATTAGTGGGGGTATTTATAGTGTGATCAGAGGCGTAATAGCCCTTGGATTACTGTACTGTAAGATGTTGATCCAACGGCGTCAAGACATTTATGACTCTGACAAGGGTACTGTCCTCTTTCGGGGCCCACTGGGAGGTGGCCTGTGATTGGGCCACGTAGGTGAAACGTCAGGAGGGTCCCCCGGGGGGGTCAGCAGCATTAATTGGGGAAGAGTACTCGACACGCTTCTTCGGGCCGGCCTAGCTTCACCCCGTTTGGTAACGAGCCGGGGTGATGAGACATACACTGTACAGGGCCCCGGTTTGTTTGTTTCTGTGGTGATATCGGTCCGGACGAGGGGACACTGACATTCCCTCGCCAATAGCTCCCTGTCCGGAGTCGTCGTTAGTGAAAATGTCGGTGAGTACCTTCCTCACTTTACGGGGGCTCCGGTCATTCCGTCTTCATGTTTGGCTGTCTAGAGGCACCTCGGCACGACTCGTCTCTTGATACGTGTTCAACCATACATGAATTTCTTACACGTGGAGCATGCCAGTTTTGTAATTATGGGGCGCCGCCTCTGTCTTTTCAGTTTCTCCAATGTCATTAATGCTAAAACGGCTGAAGGGTGACACTTGGCAGACGACCTCTCCTTGCTGTACACGTGGAGGGCGTGGGTCGAGTGGTGGCTGTCATTTGTGGGAGTTCGTGTAATGAGCCGTTCTGCCTTTTCACCTTCTGGTAACTGTCTTTTCATCTTCTGGTGGGGGTCTATAAATACCCTCAGTGAAAATTCATTTTCACTTTCTCAATCTCTCTCTAAAATTTTCACAGCACAACCATTCTCTCTCTCTCTTCATACTTAGGAGATTTCACCAACCAACCAACCGTCATGGTTATCAAACACGGAGCCGGAAAAGGCCCGATGGTTGCCCCGCAACCACAGCGTCTTGACGTGATGGCAAACGCCTTGCCATTCCGGGCGATGGTTATCGACCCCGCCATCTCCGTCGCAGTAAACGACAACAGTATCATGGTCAGGCAGCACGGGCCTGACCTAGAAGAGTTTCGTCAGCTCTGCGGCATAGGGGAGGAGTTCCGACTTCGAACCTGTGCGACCTCGGACGAGGTGAACGGGATCGTGGCTGATCCCAAGAGTATGGTAACTCTCTCCCTCTCTACTCTTCTATACGGGGGCACCCACCTCCCCATTCCGGAGCTACTGGCGGAGCTCTGCGCCTGGACGCAGACTCTTCCGTGCCAGTGGCCTCTGCAAGCGCACCGAATCTGCGCCGTAATGGAGGCCCTAAGTGCCTTGTTGGGCCCGGACATTCCAGAGCCATTGGGGCTTAGGGAGCTCTTGGCCTGCTACGAATTTTTGCAGACCGAGCCGAGCTCCCAATCTAAGAGCCAGCAGCCCTATCTGAGGTGCCGGTCTCACAATCAGTTGATCACAGGTAACTCCGATTCGAATCGGGGTTACACACAAGACGTGGTCGTCGTGGAGGGCCCCTGGCTCCTTCGTGACGACCTAATTCTCCCGAACAGGCAGGGGAGGGTGCTGAGCACCAAGGAAAATAAATTCACCGTGGCCTCTAAGCTCGGGGGCCTGGGCGAACCCAACACACAGTCGTTGGAGGTGGCCCTAAATTGGTGGGGTCCGGATGGGACCGATGTGGGGGCACGCGATGCGGAACGCCTGCTAATCTGTGACTCCCCCACATCCTGCAAGGGGAACACCTTCAAGTGGCCCCACAGGACCTTCTGTCCTGTGGGATACTCCAGGGAAAGGTGGGAGAAGGAGAAGGGTCTGGAGTCGACCCTCCCTCCCCGGGTGGTTGAAGGTGCCGAAGCAGCCCTCCCTCCCAAGGCTTCGAAGCCAAAGCTGAAGAAGGGCGGTAAGGCGAAGGCAGCGAAGGCGACGACCGTGGCCTCCTTCGCTCCTTCAACGGCCGGGGTTCACTTTGAGACCCGGTCTGATGGTACCGTTATCTACTTCCGGGTGGGGGCGGACGGTACCCGCACATACATTGATGCGCAAGGGAAGCCTCTGACAGAGGTTCCTCCCTTGAGCTCTAGGGAGCCCGCTGTGGGGAGCCCCCTTCAATTAGAAGACAGCCCAACTGAGGCGGAACCATCCGGGCCTGCCTTGGGCACCTCGAGGACCAGAGTAAGTCACTTCTTGTTTTCTTCAAATTTTCGTTTTTACACTTAGCTAGATTTAGTTATAGTTAATTTCTCTAACTCTAACTCCTTTCTTGTGTGGCCTGTGTAGGTGGTCCGTTCCGATGAGGAGGAGGAGGCAGATGAAGAGGCTGAGGAGGTGGTAGCTGAGGTGGTTGAGGTTGGGCGCGAAGAAGAAGAAGAAGGGGCGGTCGAAGGGGTTGCTGAGACGGGGGAGCCCGAGGGGGTAGTGGTCGTTGTCGAGGCCGAGGGGAGGGATGTGGTGGTGACGGGGGAGAGGGAAGTGGCGATCCTGCCTCCGTCGGCTGGCCCGGACGATTTGGCAGCCCAAGCCAGACTCGATAGGCTGGCCCGCAAGGCCCTATTGGGGAAGAGAAAGGTGGAGGGGACGAAGTCCCTCCAAGGGGAAAAGAGGGCCAAGGTCGGGGGGAGTAACCCCTCCGAGGTTGTGGTCGTTGAGGGGCCTAGGGGGACGTCGGGCCCCGCTCCAGGCCCTACTCAAGGCTCAAGCTCCAGTTCTGCCTCCCCGGCCCACAGGATGCCTGTGCAGACTCCCGAGGAGGTGAAGGCGGCCACGGGTGTGAAGAGCATCATGGAGGCTCACCCCTCTGCCGGGTTACTAGCTTTGGCTGCGCTCCAGCAGCAAAGCGTCGAGGCTGATCACCGAGGTCGTGACCTCGCCTCCTCCATGGCATCGGCCATGGCTATGATACCTCAGGTACGTGTAGAGTGTTTTGTATGTTTTCACATGTTTTCACATTCTTTCCATATATTTTTGCTAAGTGTTTTGCCTTTTCCCTTGTAGGCCTACTTAATGATGAACCAATATGTCTATCATCAAGGCCAGCTGGTGAGGTCATGGGCCGCGAAGGCAGAGGCTAATGCCAAGCTTGTGGAGGAGGCCCAAAAAAGGGTGGAGGAGGCCCAGAAAAGGTCTGAGGAGGCCCAACTCAGGGCGGAGAAAGCTGAGGGCCTCAATGCCACGGTTGAGGCTCGAAGAGTCGAAGCCGTGAAGGCCAAAATGGAGGCCGAGGAGCGTGCCCAGGCTGCGGAGGCAGCCCTAAAAGAGGCCGAGGCTGGCATCACGGACAGGATAAAGGCGGCGGTCCAAACTGGCCAAGCCGAGCTGAACGCCGCCTGGGCCCAGAAGACACAGAAGGACTTCAACTCCTTCTACGTCGAGGGGTGGTCTGAGGCGGCTGCCTTTATGAGGGCGGGACCGGATCACCCGGTATGGAACATAGAAAACATTATAGTTCCCGTTCCCTCAGCTCCCATTCCGGATGTGGTGCCTTTGACTCCTCGAGCTCTCTCGGATGAAGAGGACGGAGCTAGCCAGAGCTAGGGTAGATTTAGGCTTTTGTTTTCAGTGTAGTTTCCTTTTTTGTACTTAGCATGTAATAGCTTTCCATTGAATGAAATGAAAAAACAATTTTGGACTTGTCTTTTACTCTTTTATTCTTCTGTTGTTTTGCTTCTATACTTCCGTTGTGATTTATACATCATTCATTGTATACATGCTCCCAAATAGGGGGCCCTTATGCTTCGGCGTTGGGGCACTCATTTCATATACATCATAAATCGAGTTGGCGCGTGTAGAAACACTTGTAAAATTTAAATGAACTGAAAAATTCAAGTAAATAGAACCGGGGTGCCGTATAGGCTCGTGTTCTGAAACACTTAGAGAAAATTTAAATGAACTGAAAAATTCAAGTAAATATGAACCGGGGTGTCGTATAGGCTCGTGTTCTGAAACACTCAGATAAAATTTAAATGAACTGAAAAATTCAAGTAAATATGAACCGGGGTGCCGTATAGGCTCGTGTTCTGAAACACTTAGAGAAAATTTAAATGAACTGAAAAATTCAAGTAAATATGAACCGGGGTGCCGTATAGGCTCGTGTTCTGAAACACTCAGATAAAATTTAAATGAACTGAAAAGTTCAAGTAAATATGAACCGGGGTGCCGTATAGGCTCGTGTTCTTAAACACTTAGATAAACTTTAAATGAACTGAAAAGTTCAAGTAAATATGAACCGGGGTGCCGTATAGGCTCGTGTTCTGAAACACTTAGATAAACTTTATAACAACAGTTTTCATTTATAAAGCCCACAGGCATAAATTTACATCACATTCTTATTTACACAAAAGTCATAAAGGCCGAGCTCTACTGGTAGTACTTCCTTAGGTTGTTGATGTTCCAAGGTCGGTCGACCGGGACGTCGTTGGGAAGACGACCCAACAGGTAGGCCCCGTTCCCTACTGCACCGAGGATTCGATAGGGGCCTTCCCAATTGGGGCCTAGCTTGCCGTCGGATTGTATCCTGGTGTTGTTGTTTACTTTTCGTAACACTAGGTCTTCGTCTTGGAAACGTCTGGCGTTAACTCTTTTGTTATAAGAACGCCCCAGTTCGTTTTTATATTCGGCATTACGGATGGCCGCAACCTCCCTTCTTTCTTCGGCGTAGTCCAGCTCGAGCCCCATCATTTTTTCGTTAAGCCCGTTTTCCACTATGTCCGTCCTCAGAGAGGGAAGCCCGATTTCTAACGGGATGATAGCTTCCATTCCGTAAGTGAGGCTATAGGGCGTCTGTTGAGTGCCCCGTCTTCTTGTCGTTCGGTAGGCCCAAAGGACGTGATGCAGCTCTGCAGCCCATCGTCCTTTGGACTCGTCTAGCCTCTTCTTGATTCCGTCGAGCACGGTCTTGTTTGATACCTCGGCTTGTCCGTTGCATTGGGGGTACGATGGGGTCGAATAGTAGTTCTTGATGTGATACTTTGCATACATCGCTTTTAATCTGACCCCGGTGAACTGTCCCCCATTGTC
This sequence comes from Primula veris, assembly GCA_963682055.1. NCBI lineage: Eukaryota > Viridiplantae > Streptophyta > Magnoliopsida > Ericales > Primulaceae > Primula > Primula veris. The sequence goes on from OY821748.1 coordinate 1,020,018, forward strand.
CACGACGATTGAGTAGGGGATTCCGAATCTGGTGATCACGTCTCTCCAGAGGAAACGTATCACTTCGGCCTCTGTGATTTTCGCTAAGGCCACGGCCTCTACCCACTTCGAGAAGTAATCGGTGACCATGAGGAGGAACTTCTTCCCCCCCGGGGCCACGGGGAATGGTCCGACGATATCCATGCCCCACTGCGCAAAGGGCCAGGGCGAGGTCACGCTGCTCATTTTTTGCGCCGGGGCATGGGGTATGGGTGCGTACTTCTGACACTTCTCGCACCTGAGTACGAAAGCTTTGGCGTCTTTCTGCATGAGGGGCCACCAATATCCGTGGGTCAAGGCTCGGTTGGCCAGCGATCTGCCCCCGGTATGGCTCCCACACGTTCCCTCGTGAATTTCCTCCATGACCCTTATTACCATGTCGGGGTGGACGCAGAGTAAGTAGGGGCCAGAGAACGATCTTTTATAGAGTTTGTCGTTGGGAGCTATCCAGAATCCCAATGCCGTTCTCCTTATTTTCTCGGTCTCCTTCTTATCATTGGGAAGATCACCGGAGCGATGGTATTCGATTATGGGGTCCATCCAGCTCGGCTCCGGCGGGAGGTCAGTCACCATGTTAATTGTTGCCTTAGCCTCGATGCTAGGCGAAGGGACATATTCTATGGTGATGACTCTCTCTTTCTTATCACTCATGACCGAGGCTAAGGTCGCTAGTGCATCGGCGTGGGTGTTCTCGTTTCTGTTGATGTTGATGATTTCTTGACATTCGAAGCTTTGGAGTATTCCGGAAGCGACAGCCACGTAGCTGGCCATTCTGTCGTCCTTCGTTTGGAATTCACCACTGATTTGGCTGCTGACTAGTTGAGAGTCCGTATGCACCAGTATCTTTTTGATTCCGAGGCTTCGGGCCATTTTTAAGCCGGCGATAACGGCCTCATATTCGGCCTCGTTATTGGTGGCTCTGAAGCCAAGTTGGATTGACTTCTCGATCACATCCCCTTGTGGAGAGCGGAGCACGACGCCGAGGCCGGATCCTTTCTTATTTGCAGCTCCATCCGCATGCAAGGTCCAGGTCTTGGGGGCACAACCTATGATGTCGGGGCATTGAGTCGTCCCAGTAAATTCTGCCACGAAGTCGGCCAGGGCCTGTCCCTTGACGGACGTTCGCGGCGCATAGCTGATGTCGTAGGCGTTCAGGTGGCAGGCCCACTTCATCATTCGTCGAGAGAGATCCCCCTTTTGGAGTATTTCTCGCACAGGCTGGTCAGTATAGACCACAATGCTGTGTGCAGAGAAATAGTGAGCAAGTTTTCGTGAAGCCACGACGAGGGCTAGGACGAGTTTTTCCAAAGGCATATACCTAGTCTCGGCATCGAGGAGAGTTTTGCTCACATAATAGATAGGCCGTTGCTCCCTATCGAGTTCCTTGATGAGGACGGCGCTGACGGCAATCTCAGACACGGCGAGGTATAGGGTAAGGACATCGCCTGGGTCCGGCTTGGTTAGAAGGGGCGGACTTCCGAGGTAGTCAGCCAGCTCGGTGAACGCACGCCGGCATTCGTCGTTCCATTCGAATTTCTTCTGGGCTTTTAAGGCCGTAAAGAACGGCTTGCATCGGTCCCCGAACCGGGCAATAAATCGGTTGAGGGCGGCAGCCATCCTGGCTAGCTTTTGTATGTCCCTTCTCTTCTCAGGTGTTTTCAAATTTTTCAAGGCAGAGATCTGGGACGGGTTAGCTTCGATGCCGCGGTGGGTCACCATGAACCCCAGGAATTTGCCGGCGCCTACCCCGAAGGCACATTTTGAGGCGTTCAGCTTCAGGTCATGCCTTCGTATTGTTTCGAACACCTCTCTTAGGTCGGATAGGTGGTCCCTCTCCTGGGTGCTTTTTACCACCATATCGTCAATATAGACCTCCATGGTTCGGCCTATGTTCTTAGAGAATATCTTGGTGACCATTCTCTGATAGGTCGCCCCGGCGTTCTTGAGTCCGAAGGGCATCACTTTGTAGCAGTAATTTCCCCTTGGGGTGATGAAGGCAGTTTTTTCTTGGTCGGCCTCCGACATAGGTATTTGATGGTAGCCGGAGCAGGCATCCAGGAAGCTCATTCTGGCGGCCCCGGCCGTAGAGTCCACTATTTGATCGATTTTGGGCAAGGGGAAAGGATCCTTTGGACAGGCTCGGTTGAGGCTCGTATAATCGATGCACACCCTCAACTTTCCGTTCTTTTTGGGGACCACTACGGGATTGGCGAGCCATCTGGGGTAATAAATCTCCCTGATGGCCCCGGCCAGCAGAAGCTTCTCTACTTCCTCGTTTATGGCATCGGCATGCTCTGGACTGACACGGCGCCCCTTTTGCATCACGGGCTTGGCATCCGGGTTGACGTTTAATCGGTGGCAGGCGAGGTCGGAACTGATGCCTGGCATCTCGCTTGGACCCCATGCAAAATTGTCGAGGTGTTGGATAAGGAGTTCGACGAGGTCGGTGACCTCTGGTTTGGTAAGCTTTGCCCCCACCATAAAAAAGTGGTCCTCGTCATACCCCGGGATTTGGATTTTCAGCAGTCCCTCCTCCACCTTGTCTTCGGCCTCAGGCCCCATCTTTTTGTTTAGTTCCCTCAGCAGCTTAGGGTCCTCTGCCTCGATGTTCATGGCACTTTGGGCCGGCACCATCTTTTTGCCGGAATACACGGCCATGGCACAGCTGCGTGAGACTTTCTGATTTCCTGAGATGGTTTCCACACCAGAATCAGTTGGATACTTAACCTTTTGGTGTAAGGTGGAGGAGATTCCATCTACTCCATGGAGCCACGGGCGCCCCAATATCACGTTGTAAACAGAGGGGACGTTCACCACCGTGAACTCCACGCCCATAACTTTCGTACCAGTCTTCACGGGCAAGGTTATGTTTCCTTTGGGCCGGACCGCCTCTGAGTTGAATCCGTACAGGGGAGGGACGTCGGTTTCCAACTGTTCCTCCTTGAGTCCCATCTTTCGAAAGAGGTCTTCAAAGAGTATATTGACCGACGCTCCTTGATCAACGAGGATCCGTCCTACTGCGCATAGGCCTATCTGTGCCGAGATAACGAGGGCATCAGTGTGGGGCACGTCCACCCCCACCAGGTCGAAGTCAGTGAAGCTTATATCCAGCTTGGCATCGCGCTTATGCTTTTTCCGGGGGCTCGAGCTTTCTGCAAGACAGACGTGCTGCTTCATCGCCGCTTCCCGTGCTGAGGTTCTATCCGCCCCATTCTGGCTTGGCCTTTTGGGCCCAGAGTGAATGACATGGCAAATCATCACTGGTGGGGGGAGGTCCCGCTGCCTCCCATCAACCCCTTCTCCATCTCGATCAGAGTCCCTTCGTGATTTGACATATTTATCCATCAGGCCATCCCGGACCCATCCCTCGAGCCTGGCCTTCAGGCCATGGCACTCGTTGGTATGATGCCCTCGACCCCTATGGTATTCACATATTTTGTCGTTAGGCCCTGGGGCCGGCTCTTTCCGTAGCGGGAGAGGCCAAGAGAAGAAAGGCTCGTTCTCAATCTGGTTAAGAAGGTCGACGAGAGGTAGGCGAAAGGTGGTGGAATAGGCAGCGCCCTTCTCCGAGGCGATAGGGGTTTGATGCCCACGTTTGGGATCCTCTTTTCTTCTTTTAGGGGCCGGTTGAGGGTTTCTTCCCGTTCGTGGCCGCTCCATCCTTTCCGCTATAGGCCGGTTTCTTCGAGGGCTCGTCGTGACGAACCGTTCTCCTGGCTGGTCGATAAGGGCTACAGAACGTGTTGCCCCAGCGGATCTCATGTCCTTCTCTATGTCGATATGCTGTTTTATGAGGGACCTGAGTTGAGGGACAGAGTTAGGGGGGGTCGCGATCATCTCGTTTCGGATCCTGCTCCCAACTACCATGTTTTGCCTGAAGGCAGCTATGGCAGTGGAGTCGGAGCAGTCTGCGCATTCGGCATGCTTCAGCCAAAACCGACTATCATAATTCTCGAGGGTCTCTTTAGATTGGACCCTCAGTTGATAGAGTTGTTCCGGTTGGGCAGCTCTCTCCTTCAAGTTTATGAACCGGTGTGCGAAGTCATAAGCTAGGTCGTCCCAACAGTGGATAGAATTGACGGGCAGGGACTGGAACCACTTACTAGCGAGCCTCCCCAGGCTAGCGGGAAAGCACCTGCACATTAATTGGTCAAGGTGTGACCAATGGTTCATCTGGTATCGGTAGTGTCGGAGATGAGCCTCTGGATCAGAGTCCGCGTTGAAGGTTTGGAGGATAGGGGCGATAAAGTTCCGGGGGGGGACACTGTATTCAATTTCGTCCGAGAACGGGGTGCTGCGGGTCGAGGCCACAATTTTCAACGCTGCCTCACCAGCTGCATCGTGCCGTCCACGGCGGCCACGTCTCCGTGTCCTAGGTGGCTTATCAGTTCGGGCATGACTAGATTCCGGCCGTGAGTCCCGACTACCATCCTGCCAACGGAGCCGAGAATGTATACTCCGCTCGTTATCACGGCGAGAATTTCCTTCTTGGGAATGCTCCGACTCCGCACCCCTAGCCGGCTCCATGGGAGTCTCTAGGGGGGGTCGTCGGAGGGGTCCCAACCTGGACATCACGCTTTTAACGGGGACGGGAACCGATTTGTCTTGGCTCGCGCCTTGAGCGGGCTCAAGTTCTGGCTCCATCAGCGAGGCTATTAGGGCTTTCTGGGCCGCAAGAGCGACGAGCTCTTTTTGGTGAATATCGATCATCATCTCTGTTAGCTCGGCCCGCGATCGGGGCACGGGAGCTGTTGCGATCAAGGGAACGGGCTCCCTGGTAGATGCGGTCCTAGGGGTCTCATCAAAAGAGAGCGTTCTCGGCATCCCAAGAACGTGGGGGGGTCGAGACGATGGGGTGTCAAATCGGTTGTTGCCAGACATGTTTTTTTTTTTTTTTTTTTTTTTTAAAGGCGGGGAGTCGAAGCTAACGCGCTACAAGTTTCCCACAGACGGCGCCAATTGGCGAGCTTGATTTTCTTCCCAAGCTCGACTTAATCGATTTCGCGTTGGCTCCGATCTTCCGAGGTGGTCAGGTAGGCTCCGGCGGTCAGGTGGTCTTCGTGCCTGCACAAGGAACGAACAGGGGCCCGGGGTTGTTGCCGGGTTTTCCCTCTCCGACGATCAAGTCAGTATTGATGTTAACCGAAAGTAGGAATATAATAAAGGGTGAGGGACCGGGCCGGTTACAGGTCGGTGTATCCAGTGGTACAGATAGTGTTCAGGGGGTCCGGGTTGTTTAAGCTTTATCTCTCTTCTCTCTATTTGTGCGTCCCCCACTAAGTGGCATTAGTGGGGGTATTTATAGTGTGATCAGAGGCGTAATAGCCCTTGGATTACTGTACTGTAAGATGTTGATCCAACGGCGTCAAGACATTTATGACTCTGACAAGGGTACTGTCCTCTTCCGGGGCCCACTGGGAGGTGGCCTGTGATTGGGCCACGTAGGTGAAACGTCAGGAGGGTCCACCGGGGGGGTCAGCAGCATTAATTGGGGAAGAGTACTCGACACGCTTCTTCGGGCCGGCCTAGCTTCACCCCGTTTGGTAACGAGCCGGGGTGATGAGACATACACTGTACAGGGCCCCGGTTTGTTTGTTTCTGTGGTGATATCGGTCCGGACGAGGGGACACTGACATTCCCTCGCCAGTTTAGACATTAATTGCAGGGTCTAATACAAGTTATACGAAAAAGGATAGCACGTTTGTGAATTTATGATTTCAGCTGTTATTCTACAATGGACAATAATTGTGAAATAAGATTGAATCATCAAGATAATGATTTGCATGGTATTTTGTATTTAACTTGTATAGAAGTATTAAGTTTGTGACATGTTATATGATAGGAAGAAAATCAACATAACCACATGTAACACACTATATATTTATTTCATCAAGGGCTTTTAGTCATGCCAAATAATAATTTCATGATACTGCATTTCTAATTTACAGTACAAAAAATAATAATAATAGTAAACTTGACATAGGCGACATAGTTACATAAGCTTACAAAACTGGTAAATACAATTATCGGTTCTGTCAGTGGGCATTGCGAGTGATGAGACCCTCGAAGATAATATATAGATCCTTGTTATCGGGGCCGAAGATCTCCTCTGCTTTCTGTAGTGTTTCCTGAAATATTTATATACACCGCACTAATATAAGAAAACCTGAATACTTGTAACTGCAGGTTTTAAAAAACGCAAGAAAGCAAACTTGTCAAAGACTCAAAATGACCAATATGGAGCTCCTAAAATTATCAAAGTATGTTTTTTCATTCATTTCCATCTTTGCGAGCCTGATCAAGAATCATACCTTTGGAATCGTCGCTATTTTCATTAATACTTGACTTGCTGTGTAAGGGAGGGATTTGGAAGCAGTGAAAATAAATTACGTCATACATTTTTTTTAATCAGGCTACCAAAAAAATGTCCGGTTTGTAGTGTTTTGACGAGAAATTAGCTTCCTACAGTAATCAATTGCGCTCGACTTACCTCTTTTGTCTGCTTGTGCGAATTCAGTTCTTTAACATTTGCAAGAAACGAAGCAAATTGCTCGTATGATAAACGACTCCTGTTGAACAGAAGGTACACATTCAAAGTGCATACAATGCTAAACTATATATTGCTTGCTACAAGCAAGTCAATAAAATCATGATAAATTATAAAAAAATAGTTGCGGTTAAATTAACCAAAAGAATTAGCATCCCGTGCATAACAGGCAAAGAAACATGGAAGTTCATGTTTTGGGAACATATCACGTTACAGTAAGTAATTACTGCAGAATTCAAAATCTTCTTGAAACACCAAGTATTATATTGTTAAAGCCGCATTTACCTGACTTGTCGGAAGAATTCTTTCCCATCCACTCGAGTTCGTCCTGTAGAACCAGACTTGAAAATTAATGCAGATGACAAATAAATGTACCTTACTGAAAATTAGATCCAATACGGTGGAATGACATTTAATAACTGAATAAAAGAGGGAAATATGATACACAATCTTTGACAAAACAAGGTACCAGAGTAAAAGATCCACACAACATTACCTTTGCTAGTAGAGAGGCTTTTACTTAGGATTACTAGTGAGTGACCCACAAGAAATATAGGAAAATGATATAAAAGCAAAAACTTATTTACATTAAAGTTTATCTTAAAGTAAAACCATGATCGTTACACCAAGAATTTAAAAGGTATACTTACTATATTAAGAGAAAACAAAGTATGTTTATCTTGAAGTATAACAATTAACAATTTAAGCTTTTCTTGTGAAAGTATATATTTTAGCTAATCTAAACTACTACTCCACTATCTCAATACCAAAATATATAGTTTTTATTATTTGCCAAATGCACTTTAAATGAATCTTAAAAGTACAAATATTCACCTTCACCAAAACAACATACATTAATATTTATAAGATGCAACCAAATGAACCCACTGTGTGCCCAATGTAAGTTTGGCACATAAGTTCTTATATGAAACTATGACAGTTTTTATTCTTTTACAGTTATATGTAGCATTACCAAGTAAAATATACCCGTTTTCCAAACAATCTCTTTTTAATTTGTGATAAGGAAATTTTGAGGACCTAACCTGCTTGCGACCCTCCATCCAAACTTGACATGGAACCGTAAGGGCTGGACGAAACAGAATCTCTTCCAACTCGATCATCAAACACACCTCTTGTGGTAGCAAATGAAACCGAATGTCTTCTAGGAGACACCGGTTTTGATTTCCTGGTCGGAGATGCAGATGCAGACAAAACTGGTGGAGATCCCGGAGGAGTAAGCCGAGGTGTGTTATTTTGCGATGCCATCAACAGGTTCTGAGATACACGAGGTGCTCTCGGGACTGCACAATTTATCGCCATTTATAAGAGAAGTCGAAAACAATATTATGTCATACTTAACCAACCCCCCCCCCCCCCCCCCCCCCAACCCAAATAAACGAAATGTCAGTTCTGATTTCTCCACTGTTCATGATGGAAGCGTTAGAGTTGTCAATGGACCAATATGCATTTGGTAGTTCGATTTTGGGGAAAATTGGCGAAAGGAACAATTTAGAAACTTGTTTAGCAATAAGTCAACAGAATGATCTTTCTTCCACCTTAGTCACATAAGATATGATGATGGCATACAATAAAAGATGTGAAGAATTAGAGAACGAGTCACTTCTAGAAGCATCATCGTAATAGCCTCCGCCAAGTTTTAGAATATGCGAATTTCGTAATATAACATGACAAAATAGATAGGAACTTTAGGCTAATGACACACTGCTAAATACGTCCAGTAAATTGCACATAACAAAAAATTCGCTAAATTCTTTGATTCCTCTTGTTCTTGTGGATCATATAGGATTATAAGAAAAAATCCGATTTATATAAAGTTTAAGCAGGATAAGATATCGAATAATACCTTCCGTTTCATGTTCTTCTGTATTTGAACTTCCCATCTCTGAAAACTGACTCTGTACAGAAGAAGTTCTTGAAGGTGGCAATGTAGCATCAACTTCTGCAAGTTGAGTGGCTAACGGTTAAAACTTGTGGAAACTAATAGAAGTTCACAACATAAGATATGCAGATGTAAGACCTCTAAGAAAGCTGCCAGATGGTTCATTATGTTCTTTGTTTACACACAAAAAAACAGATGTAGAAATAAATAAACATGTCAGTCAAAAGCTTAACCATTCCTATGTAATCAATCGGACAAACTATACCAATGCACTCTTGGAAAACTATTGAAATTATTTTCTTAAGGGCTCGAAGACTGATTATAAGAATGGTATGCATTGGACATGTCTTACTATCTGACTCCTAATCGTATAACAAAATATATAGATGCATGAAGGTATATCATTATGTAACTGTTACTAAGACCTCTACCGTGTGATTGAGAAGACATGCTTGATTGGATTGAAGTAACAGCCTTAGGTGCTCCACTCTGTGATGAGAAAGAAAGAAATTAGTTGATATAATAACACACACAATCAATACATATTTGGAAACTTGAAACTTGTGAAAGTATCAAGTTGACCACTTACGGGTGTGTCTTCATCCTCATTAAGTGACTGCATAAGCGCTTTTTTGAAGCCCTCCAACTGCAACCAAAAAACTCAGTAAGTACCGTAGACTTAAGTATGTGAAACCTTAGTTGTTCGTCCCAAAAACAAAGAAAAATACATTGTGGTGTTTAATATTGCTCTCTTTCTTGTTCTTCCAAAAAGATAAAGAAGCGAACTTCTATATGGCAATATGTCAACAAATGCAGAGAATTAAAACAATTATTAATTACAAGTTCAGTATGAAACGCGGAAATGCTTGTAGATATTCCATTTAAACAAACAACAAAAATTTAGAAAACAATTCTAACAACCAATTTAAAAGGGAGGAAGAAAACGTGAGTGCTTCAAATAAAACTTTTTCCGAGTTTTAACTTTCTATCTCAGTTCGAAACCTTCATTGGCAATTAGATTTGGAGAGTTCTAGTAAGTATGAACTTGAACTTGTCATAAGGCAATGTACTCGCAGATTCACAAATATTAGGGTCACCGATAAATACAAGTCCAAAAATCCATGGAACAAGCAACGAAGTATTAAACATGGAAAATATTTATTACGGTTTTAAACAGTCATCTTAATGTACTTTTAACAAGTCAAACACATTAGAGTAACCTTATTTACATATTTTAAGTTTGCAAGAGCTTATTTAGCTGCAAATCAATTAGTCAACTTTAAAGCAACCCAACAAACAAACCCGCGCTTTATAAAGCTGAAAACAAAGAAACTTGATGAAAAAATTCTAGCTTTCATAGACCCAAAAAAAAAAATATAATATATTGTTTTTACCTTGGAAACATCCCGGTTAAGCTTCTTCACAGTATTAGACAGATCACCATTTTCCTTCAACAAGCTCTCCTGCAACAAATTACACAAATACCTCATGACTTTCAAAATCTCATACTTCATCCCACTAAAAAATGACACACACATTGAATTTAACCTTTTAGTGTTAACTATTTTCCATTTTAAACTTCATATGCTAAATGTTATTCGTTAAAAGTTAAAACCAAACCAATGCAGTAAAATAAGGACTCCCGATTTAGTGACTGAAATAAGGTTGAATTCAACTCGGAGTCAATTATGCTAGCTTTATAAGATTTATTAAGGGGACATCATAGTTATTCATTAAGAATTATTACTTTTATATTTTACATTCCACTAAGAGCTTACTAATCATGGGCAGATTTAAAAAGATTAACACAGACAACTAAAAATACTTGACAAAGTACAAAAAGACCCGCAAACTTCCGAATTCTCACACTTAAACCCAACAAATTCCAAAAACAAAAGAATATCACCAAATTCCTCCCATATCTTTTCCCCTCTCATTTAGAGTTAGTCATGCCATTTCTAAAAGCTTTTAAAAGGCAAAATAGTATGTAGTAGTAACTCTTAAAGAATTAATACTTTCAATTAGCCTTCATCTATTCCACTAAGAGCTTACTACTTAAAAAAAAAAAAAAACAGTCACATAGGTTTTACTTCACAAACTACACAAATTCCAAAACACAACAGAAAATCTCCAAAGTTAATATAGGAATCCATATTAATTTACCATTAAAAAGTTTCTTAATGGTAATAATGTATATCTCTTTATAAACCACATGTTGATTATTATGTAGACGATGTGGGATTACTCTAACAGTTAAATATTATATCCAGCTTTAAAAGCTTTTTCAAAGGCAATCATAGTTATTCTTAAAGAATTAGTATTACTTTCATATTTAATCTTTCTATTCCACTAGGAGCTTACTAATCAAGACCAAATTCCAAAAATTAACAAAAAAACATAGTCCACTAACATATTACTTATGAAGTACTTAACAAAATCACCCCCAACTTTGGAACACTGACACATAGACCCCACAGATTCCTAATCATAACAGAATATCCCCACAGTGAAATATTATACTCCAGCTTTAAAAGACTTTTAAGAGACAATCATAGCTATCACTGTAATAAAATGTCAGTTTATCATCAAACGCTCTCTGAGTGTCGCTAAAGTTACCATCAGGATTAGCAATATACATTTTATTGTAGTGTATTCTTAATTAATTAATACTTTCATTTTTTTAAAATAATCAAAATTAATACTTTCATATTTAGCGTTTCTATACCACTAACAGCTTAATAACTAATCATGCCCAAATTCCAAATATCTAACAAAAAACATAGTCGACTAACTTATTACTTAACCACCCCCCGAACTTTCGAACACTGACACATAGACCCCCACATATTCTGAAACACAACAGAACACACCCAAACAAATATACCACTAGCAGCTTAATTACTAATCATGCCCAAATTCCAAAAATCAAACAAAAAAACAGTCCACTAACTTATTACTTAACCACCCCCAAACTTTCGAGCACCGACACAACGACCCACACATATTCCGAAACACAACAAAACACACTCAATAACACAACCTTTTCCATCTCGGCCTTGGCGAGGCTATTAGCGGCATCCGATAAAGAAGCATCAAGAGACTCAAGCTGGGACTGAAGATCGGCAATGATATTGTCACGGTCAGTGACCTGGTCTCTCAACACAGACGCCTCCGATTCGAGGGCCGAGACGCGTGTCGAAAGCGCAATGGACGTTATCTTCCTCGCCACGTCTAATTGCTCGAATGGGTCCGTCGGTAGCACGTCTAGCACCGACTCCGGTAGGTCAAAATCATAATTCCCCAGCATCTTACTTTCTTTTTTTTTTTATTATTGTTTTAATTGTTTTTATTAGTATTGTGAAAGAAATTGTGAATTGTAAGTACATAGTTATATACCGTTACGCTGTGTATTTAATTTTGTATATGCATGTCTGAATAAATTATGTGGGAAGTATATACACTAGTGATCCCTTAGTTTGGAATGAAATTTAATTTGATATATAAAAATTACTATAAACTTTCCCCATTACCAATTGGTTTAAGAATTTATGGGATTTCTCAAATTTTAGATATATAGAATTGTCTTTTACCAAATGATCACTGGATTATTGATAGTGCATATGTATTTTTGTAAATCTTATTTTTGATATTAAGTTGCAAATGTTTATTAATTAAGACATAGTATATGTGAATTATTTTTGGTAATAATTTTTTTTGCGTGTCAGTACCGTATCCCTTTGGCTTTAAGACTCGTACTGAAAATATACCTTAAAAAATGTTTTTTAGCATCAAATTTTCTGTCGTTGTGGCGGATTAGGTGGACCAAACATATTTTTTATGATTTCGAAAAGCAAATTTCATTTAATACATTTATATAATCCAGCACATAACAGGTAAGGTTTTCGGGTAAAATTTTTGGATGCCTATAGCAATACTCATATACCTTTTTGGTAAAATGACTCATTTGGCTTCTTTGATAAGTAGTGTTTTTGTAATTGAAAACTCGTTTTGGTGATCATAGCATGTGAAAAACTAAGTACCAAATATGAGATTAAAGAAAGATTGTATTTGTTTTTTTCTAAATAAGTATTATTATAACTATGGAGACCATCGATGAAATTACTCCTAATTTATTCAATGAGTGGATGAGGGGAAGACTTGGTTGTAAATATTATAATATGTGAATTTCATAAATTATGGGAGATATGTGGCTTATAATAAAAGGGGTGTGGATTGATTGAGATTTTTGTTACATCAAACAAGAAACATTCATACCCCATCTAAATCGTGATACATTAAGGCATGTCTTTCGATATTATTTTAATAAGTTATAAATTACTTCTGTATATTAATAAATAATATAAAGTTATAAATTATATATATGCAGTTTCGTGAAATTGAAGACGGTTTTCTATATGTTTTATACATAGTATTTATACATGTAAATAAATCATTAGATAAAATTTAGACGAAATTTTCATATTTCTAAATGGATGTACTCGGTTTTATAAACAAGTATGTGATTAATTAAACTTTCTCAACTTTATTAGTTAATATTTATGTTTTCTAGCTATTTTTGATTCATTTATTAATTTACCACATTACCTAGTTAAAAAAAAATTGTACTTGTCTCTTTGATATTAATTGATAAAACAATAACTTTCATCGGTGTTGTTATGCTTTTCAACGATAATATAATAAGTAAAAGACAATAAATATTGGACACTTCGTTGTTCTTTATTATTGCTCGGTGTTTAATCTTGCTCGGATTACAATTTCTTATTATACATGTTTGGTCTACAATTTAATCTTAACATTGGTCTTTCTCTTTTCTTCGGTGCTCGATCTTCAGTTGATCTCGGTTTGCTATCTAGTGAGATAAGTTCTGACAAGTTTCTCTCTTTTATCTTCTTATATCTATATTTTTCAGACTGATTTCAGGTCCCTTTTTCAGTGAAGGTACTGGGCTATTTATAGGCTTTTACGCGTCATAGGATGTTAACAAGTGTCTTCATCTCATGAGCTTTTCCAATGGGGGCCCTTGTTAAGTGGACTTGGACATTTAATAGTGTGATTGCCTTCATTCTTAAGAAAAAACATGTCATAGCCCGATATCTATTATTTAAGCGTTGGATACCCATTAATAAAATTTTGGTTGAATTGTATCCGAATAGATAAATTCGGGTATAACTTTTGTGTTCTATCATTAACTGGGACACTTAGTGAAATAATTTATACATGTATTTGTATTATGCAAAATATATATTTAGTATTTTTTATATATGAACCTCCATTCATGAACAACCTCTATATAATAATATTTTTTTCAAATCCCGAGTGTATGACTGTAGAGAGCTTAATTATAGTATGTAGAACATTCGGTTTTATGAGATTTACTCTAAGTGAAGTGTTTTTTTTTTTGGAAAAATTTGCAACTTTTTAATGCCTAATTAAGTCTTCAAGATGCGATAAAGGCAATGCATAGAAATGTTCATTAATCTAAAACAAAATTTTCTTAATTCATGTAGTATATATTTTCACATGTAAATCGCCTATATAATCACATTTACAATCTTTTAAATCTTTACAAGTCTCTGTTGCTTTCAGTTCTTAAGTTTTATTAATTCTTAGAAAGGATGGTAATAATTATTGGTTTCCTTTCAACTTTCAAGTTATGTCTAAATTGTATTCACTTTTTGTGGGTTTTCATGCTCATTTTATTTGATTATTAATAAAAATGGGGTTTTGCATGCCAACCTAATTACTATAAAGCATGTAATATTATATTAAAAAGCGAAACAACATAGCAGCTACTTAATGGAATATATTGTCTAGGACATTCCTTAGTAACACTTGGACAGCCAAAATATATGTTTAATAAAAAACAAGATCATAAGAGATAAATAAAGTATTTACAAGTAAATTGAGAGTTTACTTTTTTATATAGTATTAGTATTACCTAAATGTAGTAGATTCGAGTCAAAAAATAAATTTGTAAAGTGGTCTGCTTTTGGCCTGCAATTTAACAAAGAACCTTTATTTGAGTCATTTGTCACACATAAAGTTTCCAGTGCAATTATTATACTCCTATATTCCACGCAATATGACACATTATTTTAGCTTCTAAACCTTACAACGTGTGATTTATTTTAAATAGCATTGCATTGCATGTCGTATTTGATATCATTTTGATTCAGCCTTACAGTTTTCGGATAGTTGGGTTCCATATAAAAATAAATACGCACTACAACAAAATTTGTATAAATAACTACGAGAATTTGATGGTTTTTTTTGTTACGAGCATATTAACTACAAGTTTTGTGATGGGTTTGTGACAGGATAGTCAATTTATGATAAATTTGTTTCAGGATATTCAATTTGTGACAGATTTTGACTCTCGTAAAATCAGCATTATTTTATAGTGCCGTAAAGATGATATTTATATATTATCGTCCACATGTATGTGCTTTAACTGTTTACAGCTAAGCATATTATATTAACGCTTGTGTTCATCAATTGATAATTAAGGAACAAAAACAAAAGCAAAGTGCAATTGCAATGGACTATTTCAAAGGTACTCATCATATTTTTAGATAAGTTCATAATATATACATTCACGATCATACACCAACGAAATTAATCTTACACCCAACGACATTAATCTTACGTGACAGTAACCAAAGTAAAACTTATAACAAACATATTTAAATGTTAACGAGTTTACTTTACTTTTATTTCGACACGGTCAAGTGTGATCATAAGCGTCGCAGTTGTAAACATGCCATCACCGGGTTCAAATTCTCTAAATTTTATAAAATAACCGAATCACATCAGTTCATTAGTTCCATGATATAGACACGAATATAAAAATGAACCGTCTATTGTTCCCACCTGTTTTATTTAGTCGATTAAAATTCCTAATTGTGTTACTCTCCCCTGCCTCTATGCTTTATTTTTATTTTTTCCTTTTCAATTATAAACTCTCATTTTCTCCTGGTTTACATCATAATAATTGGTGATTGCATATAGTGAATTCCGTAAATTGATGGCGCCATGGCGGAAGGTGCAACGTAAAATTTGTATTATGTAATTATTTCCCGAAATATTGAATTTGAAGGGGAAAAAAACTCGTATCTTAGTCTGATTTTTTTTGTTCCATGCTATTTATTTAAAATTGGTGACTAAATGGAGAAAATTGCATTAAATGGGGGTGGTTTATTTTTTTGTACATTTGGTACATACAAAAATAAAAATAACAGTGAACTAGCATCCTACCGTTCCTGCTAATATTATTAAGTTACCTAACCAAAACATATTATCAAAACACACGATAGCTAAAAGTTTATTCACAAAACATACAAACATATAATTATACATATTTATTAAAATTATATGTTTTGAAAATAAAAATTTTGGTTTGTAATTTTTGATAATTAGACTTAAAAGGTTGTATGCTTTTTTGATTTTTCCTACTATAATAATAATTAAATCTAAATCATCCAATTCTATTTTATTATGCAAGCGGTTGCATTTCTTGCACTGATGACTCCTCTTGATAACTTTATGAAAAGTTAATTTAACTTTGTGATTTTTTCTGATTGGTTCTTTTCATAAATATGTCTCCACTAATACCTTGTTAAACGTAACGTTACGCTATAAAAAAAATACTCAAATAACTACGGGATTAGCGACGTTATTTTTTGTTACGAGCTTATTAGCTACGGTTTTTATGACGAGTTTGTGACAGTTTAGTCAATTTGTGATAGATTGACGAAATTTTAAATTAATGACAGATTTGTGACATGTTTTAACTCTCACTAAATCAAACATTATTTTGTAACGTTAATTATATATATATATATATATATATATATATATAGATTCCGTGTGGTTCACTTTATAAAAGAAAAAGTTGTTCATTTAAAATGACTCACCCACACATGTTTATTCGAATCCTTCAGTAATCTTTTCATTCTAGTGATTTATGTGCCTTTCAAATTTGCAAATAAATACAATAAATTTATGAAGTTCTAGTGGTCACACAAAAATCAGTAATGCTATAAAACCAGACGGACTCAACCAGACTAATTACCAGATAGTACTTTATGTAATTTTTAGAATTTTTTTGACACCCAACCAAAACAAAAATAAAACCCCAAATATAATATTTATGGAACCCTAGTTGAGACTACTCTAAACTTAAATATTAATTAAAAATATTTAAAATTTTAATGATTTTAATATATTTTATTTGACGATTCAACAAAATAAAAACTCAAATATAATATTATAGAACCCTATTTGAGACTACCCTAAACTTAAATATTAATTAAAAATATTTAAAATTTTAATGATTTTAATATATTTTATTTGACGATTGAACAAAATAAAAACTCAAATATAATATTATAGAACCCTATTTGAGACTATCCTAAACTTAAATATTAATTAAAAATATTAAATATATGGCCGAACAGCAGACTCTTAAATTTCGGGGTGAAAATGAAATTTTAAATTTACATTAATGACTAGTGTGTCGAGAGTCTGGTTGAATTTATCTGGCTCAATAGCATTATTCCACAAAAATAGGGTCCTTTGATCTAAAAAAAAGTTATATTTAATCAAATGCCAAAATGATCAAATTTCTAAAAAATCTAATAAATAAGTTAATAAGTTAATTAATCAGGGATGATATCCACAATTAATCATACGAATAATGTTTAACGTCAAAATAATATGATAAAATTTCCCAAATAAATGTTATCACATGTTAAACGTACTCAACCAACCACCATATTACATACAAAAATACTCATATATGGTATGAGAAAAATCATACGTACTATATAATTTCGGCCTCCCGTATTTAGAATTCATGGTTTCGTCACTGCTAGATGATACGTTCATTCGGAAATATCAACTAGCAAACATGTAAGAGAGAGAAAATATCAACGAGTGGGAATCTTACTCCTCTTGTGTGTGTCCCTCTCTTTGTCGGGGATTCTTTATTCAACACTCAGATTACTCAACTGTATAACAGACGTGGGAATATGAATCTCACGTCTACGTGACACCCATTTTTTTTTATTTTTTTTCTTTTACCAACAAAACCTTTTCAATTTTAGTAAAAAAAAAAAACTCTAACCATCGACCATCAAACTCCTTCGTATATCAAATTAATATATTTTTTTATCAAATCTACATCACTCTACCACTATAATTATCGCTAATTTTACCAAAAAAAAAAACTTATCCCAATTTACCAAAATAAAACCTCCCTCAATTTTACAAAAAATAAACTTTAACCATCAACCACCAAACTACTTACTATATCAAACTAATATCATTTTTTTTTTCAAATCAACATCACTGTACCACTACAATTATACAATTATCAATTATTTAAAGGTCAATAAAAAAAGTTAAAATTTTTTAATTAATAAATGTTATAACTTATTAATAATTATATCTATTTACGTAAAATTTAAACTCAATAATAAAAAGAAATACTTACTTGATAATTGTAGTGGTGGAGTGATTTTGATTTGAGAAAAAAAAATATTAATTTGATATAGTAAGTAGTTTGGTGATTGATGGTTATAGTTTATTTTTGGTAAAATTGGTAAATGTTTTATTTTGGTAAATTGGGATAGGTTTTTTTTTTTGTAAAATTAGCGATAATTGTAGTGGTAGAGTGATGTAGATTTGATAAAAAAAAAATATTAATTTGATATACGAAGTAGTTTGATGGTCGATGGTTAGGGTTTTTTTTTTTCTTCTAAAATTGAAAAAGTTTTGTTGGTAAAAGAAAATAATAATAATAATAATAATAATGGGTGCCACGTAGACGTGGGATTCATATTCCCACGCCTGTTATACAGTTGAGTAAACTGAGTATTGAATAAAGAATCCCCCTCTTTGTCACTTTTTACTATTTTGATTTTAATGTTACGTTACGATAAATAATAATTTTGAGTTATGTTAAATGAAAGAATCGCACACATGGAACGTTTATAAAGATTACACGATTAAAGTTTCGCAAATCAACAATATCTAAGATCATGAAACGATCAATCGACTCTTAAGCAAAAATAATTTAAAACACATGCAAAACATTCGGTCGACCATCAAGCAATCTTACATAAATATTTTACATCGTATCAAACTCAATTAATGTAACGAGATACACGTATTTTTATCGTAACGAAATCTCATTTATTACGATAATGAGTCGAATCTATAAAGACAGAACTTTTTCAAAAACATATAGAATAATGACAATTTATAACTTATTTAACCTTATAAACTGTCCCAAGCGGGGATGGCGAAATTTTATTAATCCATTTTTTAATGTATATTACTATGGAGAGTATTTTGTTTCTATGAAAATGTTTCAATGCATATTGGTTATATTTTCTCATAATGAAAAAAGGTTAATAGTAAATTTAAAAGCCTTTAATTAGCTGGATGCAAATTATTAACAGGCAATACCAATACGTCTCTGTATCTACCGTTGTAACATGATCATTTATCTCATTTATACGACTGTGTATTAACCCAGAGAACTTATATTAATAATAATAGGCTGTATTGTTCACCTCAAAATTTAAAAAAAAAATGATGTGAAAAAGAAATTTGACCAATATATTTATTGTAAATTAAAGTTTTAAAACGTGGCTACATATTAATGGCTGACCAAATTTGAGGTCCCTACACTAATAATCTATAGCAAACGTTGCAAATGGGCACACAAACGTTGACTGTAACACCGTCTGATAATATTTTATAATATTTTCATCCCGGTCCGTTTCGGTTTTTGGCAAAATCGAAACCGAAACTGAGCATATTTTTTGGTTCGGTTTTTTAGGTCCAGTTTCTGGTTTTTTCGATCTTTTTCGGTTTTTTTCGGTTCGATTTTACTGAAAACCGAAACCGATCCGAATTTTTTTCGGTTTTTCGGATTTTTTCGGTTCAGTTATCGGTTCGGTAATTCCGGTTTACAGTCCGGTTTAGCAATTTACCTACAAAATAGAGACGAATTGAAAATATGCAAGTGGCAGCTCATGAGCTTTGAATGACAATTTACACATCCTTTTACATTAGGGTAATAGTAATATATACATAATTTCAGACTTTTCACTTACCAAAATGTGAATAAACTTTAATACTTGCTAAATGTTACACTAGTTAGTAGGTGAGTCACCACTTAAATATTTATTCTATACGAACAATAACTATAATTTTTTTACACCATACTAGTAAAGATTTAATTTCCCCTCATCACTTTTTGATTAACTGCATCATCATGAATAAGATTTTGTTTTTCACTAACTAGAATGACATACAACTAACTTAATAGATTCTACACAACATAAACTAGATTATATTACACAAACTAGACCGAATTAGACTTGATCCATGAAATTAGATACAAAATGATTTGAATTCTCATATAATAAGCCCATTAAAACTCATATCATATGTTAGACTTGATACCCTATATTTATAAAAAAAGAAAAAGATAATTTCAGCACATTTAACAACCGATTTTAAAACTCAAATTATAATTGAAAAGATGATAACCAGTTCCTTTATTAGAACAATGTTATAAAATACGGATATAAGTCTTGTAACGCCTAATCCCCTATAATACCGTCTTATTACTCTTAATAACCGTCTGTGTTAGCCTCCAAATAATTTTTCTTTAGGTCACTTCTTATATACACATGCAATTCCCATTCTTCTATGATGAGAGCTATAAAGTGAAATTAACACAAAAATCAACAGGCCCATAAAGTTATAAATTAAATAAAGGGGTTTTATAAGTTTATTATACCAAACTATCTGCTTTTAACGATTTGGGTATCACCTTCCAAATTTTCCAATTTAGGTACCACACTATAATAACTTTCCAATTTAGGTATCACCTTTTAAATAAATCACGGAATCATGTCACGTGACATTTGACAAACATTAATTTGAGAGGCTAATTTGACAATTTTGCATAAAAATATGTCATCCTATCAAAATATTTTCTCCAATTTCACACATAACAAAAATTTGGATTATATGCTAAATTTTTTTATGTATGAAATTGGGGGAAATTTTTTTCTAAGATGATATATTTTTGTGCAAAATTATCAAATTAGTCTCTCAAATTAATATTTGTCAAATAATTTTTCTTTGGGTCACTTCTTATATACACATGCAATTCCCATTCTTATATGATTATAAAGTGAAATTAACACAAAAATCAAGAGGCATGGGAGCTATAAAGTTATAAATTAAATAAACAAATAGAAAGTGGAAAAAAAAGAAAGTGGAAAAAAAAAAAGGAAAAGTAACGGTAACCGTGAAAGTTAACCCACGACCCGGTCTAGTCTGCCCCTCAAACCCGCGTTAATTCCCCCCAACTCTCTTTCTCTCTCTACATCTATATATATCTCTCTCTCTATATCTATCTCTCTCTATATCTATATATAACCTCCCCTCCTCTCCACCATTTCCCCCACATTCACAAATATACGTACAGTTTTTAGCTTAACATACATATATAGATACATATACACATATATAGAATAATTACGTACTTTAGAAAATTAAGGAAACTAAATCAGTTTTCCTTTCTCGATTTTATTCCTCCATTTTCCCAATCACGGAAATTCAATTTAAAAACAGCTTCTCAATTTTCAATTAGAATTAGAAAACCGAGGATAATCAATTTTCAATTAAACCTCTGTTTTCCTCGATTCTCCTATTAGAGCTTTCGGTTTCATTTCCCTTTTTTTTTTAGAGAGAGAATCTAGAGATGGGTACAGAGGTTCTCCGTCCAAACACTTGTTTAATTCGACCCCCGCAACCGTCGTTCAACCACCACCCTCGCCGGAAAACACTCGCCGGTAACAACAACAACAACCGTAGCCACCGTAGAAAACGATCGGACCCTCCCATCTCTCGCCGATCCGCCAGCTTCGACGATCACCACGTCATCACCGATCCTCCCCGCCACGTCACCATCTTAAGACGTGGACAATCCATCGGTGACCTGAATAACCTCTCTCTCTCCCCCTCTAGGGCTGACGTGTATGCCGGGTCCGCCGTTGACACGTCACCGTCTCCGAGGGCGTTACCGCTGCCGTCTTTCTTCAGCAAGAAGCTCTCTCTCTCCCCCTCTAGGGTCGAAGACGACTCCGCTACGAGAGAGATCCGCCGACTCCTTCGCCTCGAATAACAATAATTACAAAACGTAATTATTTAAATCTATCTATTTATATCTATCTATCTACATATATATATCTATGGGTTTGGTTTTCTCGGTTTTTTCTCTTGGATAGGCAGTTTTGCCCTCGCCGTGATTTTTTTAATCGGAGGGGGTGAGTTTCTGTTTATTCGGAGGAATTATGAGTTAATTATGGGTTGGGGATGTGGTAATTTGGGTTAATTTAGAATCTGGGTGTTTAAAGAGGCTTTTTATGCAAGAGAAACGGTTAATTATGGGGTGGAGATGTAATATTTGGGTTATTGTGGGCTGATTTGTAATATGGAAGATAATTATGGGGTGAAGATGTAGTATTTAGGCTATTGTGAGTTGATCTATAATTTGGAAGTTTAAATAGGTTGGTTATGCAAGAGATATGGATAATTATGGGGTAGAGATGTAATATTTGGGTTATTGTGGGTTGATTTGTAATATGGAAGATAATTATGGGGTGAAGATGTAATATTTAGGCTATTGTGAGTTAATCTATAAGTTGGAAGTTTAAAGAGGTTGTTGGTTTAGTAAGAGATATTAATTATGGGGTGAAGATGTAATTTATTGTGGGTTGATTTTACGATTTCGGAAACTTAAAAAGGTGTTTGATGTGTAAGGAGGAATATGGCTAATGAAGGGGTGAGGTTGTAATATTTGGATTATTGTGTGGTAATTTAGAATTTGGAAGTTTATTGGGAGTGGTATGAAATTTGAGGAGGAAAGTGAAGAATCTTTATGTGTACCGTATTTTAATTATCGGCTAATGAAGGGGTGAAGTTGTAATTATTGATTACTATTTGGGTCAAACTAGAAATGGGAAGTTGAAGGAGGACTTGATTTGGTATATTTCAGTTTATTGAGGGTTGTATGGAAATTTGAGGAAATATTGGGGAAAAAGTGAAAATGTTATTTGTTGGTTTTTCAGTGTTTATATTAATGTTGAGAGAAAAGTAGTTTGTTCTAAATTATGGGTCAATGTTGTTAATGATGGTATTCTAGAGGGGTCAAAGTTAGATTCTGGAACTTAGAAGGAGTATTTTATAATTTACTACTATTGTTAATATTTAATATTTATGTTGTTGGGTTAGGTGGGAATGTGAAATTTGTGGTAGTGAAGGAGGTGTGTTTTGTCTCACTAATAAAATCTCTACTTTTTTGTTATTGGTTTCTTAATGTTAAATTTATGTTATGTTTGGGAAATTTCTATGTGGTTTCCAATTTTAGAAAGAACGACTTAAGTATTATTCCCTCTGTTCCTATTTAACTGTTCACTACGAAACTACATGCAATTTTGATCGTCTTATAACTTGTATCAAATTGTTAAAATGATTTTTTTTTAAATATAATCATAAAATTTAACATTTGAGTTATATGATCAATTTTTGAAAATTTTTATTCCGATAATTTTGATAGAAGTTATAAACCGGTCAAAATTGCACGTAGTTTCGTAATGGACGGTTAAATCGGAGAGAGTAAGTGAATTGAAAATAGTTGGGGATTAGTTTTCGTGTAATTTGTCAATCTCATGCTAAGAAATGTATCTTTTCCAAGTCATGATTGTTATGTTACCTAAAATGTTAGTAATAGAAGTAAAATTCACTACAAAATAATATTTGATTTAGTGAGAGTAAAAAGCTGTCACAATCCTGTTGCTAATTTAAAAAGCTGTCACAAATTGACTAAACTGTCATAAAAACCGCCGCTAATAAACTCGTAACAAAAAATACCATCACTAATCTCATCGTTATTTGAGTATTTTTTTTTTATATTGATTCATCAACGAACTTACATTTAGGAAAATAGGTGGGTCATGACCGGGTTGATGTTGACTAGAGAAACGTGAAATGAGCACAAAGATGACCGGCCAACCCAAAATTTACCTACTTATCTTTGGTCCAATTTTATGATAACGATAGTTTTTTTTTATATCCACCACCAACTCCAAGTTGCAAAATATCCTTTATTTACCACAGATTAGAGCATCTGCATACAGTTAACTCAACCATTTTCTCAAACTTAACACATTTTAAGAAACCGTTTATATTTACACAAAATTTCAGCTTTCTTATTAAATTTTTTATAATAATTCTACATTATTTTTTTATTATATTTTAGTAATCATAACAATATTACAGCCACAAAAATGTAGACCCCATGATAATATATTACTATTATACTCTCTCAGTACCTAAACAAATATCCCCTACGAAAATAAATTAAATTTTGACAATCAAAATTTTCATATCAAAATTACCGAAATGAAAAATTGAAAATTTCATCATATAGTTCTAACCATAAACTACGTGATTAATTTTTGAAATAATTTTTTCCGGCAATCTAAATATGAAAAAATTATCGGTCAAAATTGTACGTATTTTCGTAAGTGACATTTGTTTAGGAACGAAGAGAGTATTAATCTAGGGAATCATATGCATTCATATGAATTTTGTATTTTTTTTAAATTTAATCTAGTTAAATATAAATCACGAGTATTCATGAACGTAGATACTTGTTTTGCAACGGGCCGGGTATGTATATTGATATTTCTACGATCTTTCTTTAGTTAAAAATGAAAAAAAAGGGGCTTTCTTTGTACACGACTTCTTTCACCTAAGCTGCTACTCGTCTCCTTTTTCAAAGAAAGGAGAGACAAATTATGAGCATTTATCACATTTGAACACCGAAGAATTGTTACTTGTTAGCAAATTGAAACAACTCTGATCTGAAGCGTCATTTGATCAGAATTTTATGTAGTTACAACCCTGGTAAAAACTATCGGTGTAGTGTTCGTTTGGTTAAATAAATTTTTTATGGCGAAAAGGTTATAATACACTTTCTCTCAATTTTGTGAAGTCAAAAGTTAAAAGGGAAGCATTGTTAGTAGAATCTTGATGTGCTATGATACAAACATCTCACGCTATGTATCAATATTCACATTCATCTACCAAAATTCACATTTATCAAAACATTAACCAGCATGTAATAATTCCGAAAAACCGAAACCGCTAGGCTAATAAAAAGGCCCAAGCCCATCACACCCACCTGAACAGCAGTCTTCATCGGCGCAGGCGGATAGGCGATATGGTTGCCTCATTGGCCTTGACCTGACCCCGTCCGTGTCTATGTATAAAGAATTATTTACACAGTGGATATCTTGATTAATAATCAAGGAATGAAACTCAAGTAAGGCTTCAGGCTCTGTAATATTCACATTTAATTATTTTATAGAATTTAGATTGTGAATATAGTAGAGAAAAATGGTCACGAGGGACGCAATTTTTTGTGCATTTTGTTGAAAAGTTCATGCAATTCTCTCACATTATTTCACATAATTTACATGACTTTTGTGTATAAAATATATAGACGGTGTAGTAGTGTTTTTCATAGACTTTTTCATCCTACTTTTATTCTGATTGTATATATGCATGTTTTAACCTCGTATATCTTCATTAACGGTAGTAACTTTTCAAATATCGGAGGAAATTAAATTTCAGAAGATGAGATGTACATTTCATTACTAATGTTTATACAAATGCCAAGATATAAGTTTCAAAAATTGTTATTCTATGGCTTGTTATGTCTACCATAACGTTTTTGAATGACGACAGTGGGGTGATAAGCAGTGTTGAAAATCACCCTCTCCACTTTAAGCCGCCTAAAGATATCCGAAGGTTTTGAGATTCTCTCCCTTTATTCGACATAGAAAATCAAAGATCGAAAGGACCACATCTATTTTTGTTTGTCAGATGAGGTGCTGATTTAACTTGGCATGTGCAATGTGAGATGTAGAGTAGATTTGTACCTTGATATTGAACATTAATTGTTCGAGCAAGATTGTATTTGTGGATTAATTTACTATTTAATGACACAACCGGCCTCTAATTCCCTTCATCTTCAGATTGCTTATTTGGATTTTTAAAATGTTTATTTTTGAAAAAAATATATGAATATCAACCTCTTGAGACTACATCTGCTTGCAAGATCGTTGATTACTTTTGTACATGTGCTCCCAACTAAGTCGTGTTCATTTAGTTAACATGTTTCCAGTAACTTAAGAAATCAGTCCCGTTATGCTTTTGATGAAGGTAAGGGTGTGTTAGAACATTTTCATACTTCGTAAATCATGTGTTTAACTTTTTATATAGTTTTTTGTTTGGCGAGTTGTTCTGTCACAATTTAGATTATTAGATATTTCGAAAAACCTGCTGAACCCATTTTTAAAGTTTACCAAAATGGGTATATAACAGAGGTCTTCGGCTTACACTTATTTTCATGATTAGATATTTAGTAATATTTTACCGGCTTATATAGATTCTAGAGTAAGCAGCAGATTGGATAGATAAAGGAACAAAGAAAGGTAAATATATAGTTTCGAAATTGAAAATAAGAAACTCGATGTCGTCTAAAACTGTAGCACAGTCAAAAAGTAAGCATCTTCGTCATTACTTTTATTTCCTGGCTCGTGTCTTCTCCAATTTCAATTTCTATTTGAGGAATATTTTGAAAAATGAAATTGGTCGATTGTTGGCTGCTATAGATAATTACTGAGCATTGTTAAGAATACTAAACAAAACAAGAAGCAGAATATATACACCTAATTTAGTATTGATGCATGGCTAAGAATTTGGTAGACGGAATTATTTTCCTAACTATTACCATTTGAAAACACGCGTAACTCCTTTAGCAACATATTCTTGTAATGTTGTTGTTGCTAAATAAATGTTGCTGAAATGTTACAATTTGGTTGCTAATTTTCAATTATTAATTATGTTGATGTTATGTTGCTATATTGTTGCAATTTAGCAACATAAATATGTTTGTTGGTGTTTTATGTAAGTATATAAATGGTCTTTTTCTTGTAGTGTTAGTGGAATACATGTGTGTGTAAAGGATACAATTATAATATAAGTAAACGAACACATGAACAAGATTTTTTGCCATTGGCCGAATCGCATGACAGGCTTGCAAGCTTTACCTAATCGCGATTAGTTAATTAATTATCTCGGTTAAGGTTCAATATAAACTATATCTTATATATGGAATATGGTACTGCATGCATGATTTTTATATGTCTCATACATTCAAATGGTTGGGAATTCGGAAAAATGTGGAGAGACAGGAACAAAGTTTGAGCTATATAGATAGCAATTATAGTATTAAGAGAACTGTTGATATCCATCTCTGTATATAGACCCGTAATAATGTAGCTCCAAATTTGAATATAAAGTTGTCGAAACTTATAGTAATATCCAAAATTAAACATCTTCGTAAATTGTAAGCATCTTCGCTACGGCTCTTGCGACATTAATTAACAGTTTCAGCTTCTCAGAAAACCATTAACCATGGCAAAAAAAGTCTCATCTTTCAAATGAAATGGCCATAACTTCCAAGGTTATAGTGTTTATGTGCAAAATAACAAATATTTGGTATTATTTTTCAGTTTATTTAATGTTCACTATCACCTTTCTATTTCAAGAACTATGGCCATTCCATTTTGAGGATGCGACTTTTTTTTTTGCCATGGAATGGTTTTTCAACAATTAATCGATATATAGTTTCCTTGTCATGGACTATAATTTATTAAGTAATATTTTGTAGCACCAGTTATAAATTATAAGTAATAAAATAAAAAAGTGTTAAAAGTGGATTGAAACGGCAATAAAGGAAGCACAAAACACACATACACCGGCACACACTACGGCCTAAATTCATGCATAAAGCCTATCTAAAATAAATTATGCATGAATATGATCATAAATTATCACCCTCATATATATATGTTTATATATTAGTAATCGTTGTCCACGCGTTGCGTATGCGATACGTAGTGACATAGATATGATCCCGACAAATAAACTTAATATTATTTTTAAAATTTAAATATCGAATGATTAAATATAATTAATTAACAATCGTATATAAAGAGTAACATAATGTTTTACTCTTATAAAAAATACATAACGATTTTGTTTGGAATATAAATGTGTGGAAAATAACATTTTTTAAGTTATTTATGTATTTGAATTGAGTGATGACATTTAAAAGTAATTACAATATAAGAGTGAGGGTATTTTTGGAAAATTTGGGTAAAATTGGACAGCCTCAAAATACTTGGGTTCGCTTATATTAATAGTATGATAATTTTATAAACTTGAAACTCACTCTTTGTAAGAGTCCTCTTCACTTAAAGTGAGACCTCAAACTGCTCAAAACCTATCCATCTTAACTCCGTTTACAATTTGCAAAATTTCAATAACTTGACAGTTTCACAAAAAAAAAGAGAGAGAGATCAGGAGGAAATAAAATGAGGAAATATTCGGAGCGTTTGGTTTTGATGTGTATAGGTATATCAATCGTTACGGTTTTCTTCACCACCTTTCGACTGCCTAACCGGTCAAGTCATGACTCGTTTACCAAGTCAGCTCAGCAGGCTCGGCGTATCACGTATGAGCTCCAGAGAAGCGGGCTAGAACACGCAACTGCAGGTACGGTATCTTAAATGTACTTGAAACTTTGGGACGATTGTTTTTGTCATTAAAATCACATGCATTTAATATTTGAATAGACTTTCTGTTGACACAACAGGAGTTATTATAATTGAATGAAACCCGATTTTTTGTATATAGGGTAATTTGCATAATAGTATCTCAATTTCTAGAAAAAGATGGATCTGATCCATACGATTTGAGAAGGATGTAAATTTTGCCATTTCGCAGCATTTCCCAAGTTTCAAATTGTTACCATGACCGTAGTCTCGTAGACGAGAGAATATAACTGACAGAAGACCGGTCTATTCTGGTGCCTTCTTTTTGGATGTACAAAACACAACGATGCAAATCCCAAACATGGAATTAATTATCCCGGGGCACGCTTTTTACACTATTGTTCTGTTTAGACTTTAGAGAAACATATCTAATTTCTTCAGGAATATCAAATAACTATGGATGCAGCTTATAAGCATTGGGTATATATGCAAATTGGAACTTCTGGAACTGATAGCAGTTCATTGCAAATTTGCCATTGGCACTATGCCGCAAGCTTTTGACAACTTAGTCTTAACAAAACATATCATCGTAGATACCGTTAGGACGCGAGTGGAGGATCCATGATTTGAACGTTTTGTTAATTTGCGAAGCAAAATGTCAAAGTACTGTTTTTTCAGGTGGAAGAATACCATTGGGATTAAAGAGCAAGAGCTTAAGGATTCTGGTGACAGGTGGTGCTGGGTTCGTTGGAAGCCACCTTGTGGACCGTTTGATGAAACAAAATACAAAATTTAGAGCACCATTTTGGTAACCCGAGATTTGAGCTCATAAGGCACGATGTGGTCGAGCCGATTCTATTGGAGGTGGATCAGATTTACCACCTTGCATGCCCTGCCTCACCTGTTCACTACAAGTTCAACCCTGTCAAGACCATTATATCCTTTTACATTTTTGGCTTTTTGAGTTTTTTTTGAAAATATTATTGATCGTTGCCAAAATTTATCATGTGAACACTGATCTCTATGTGTACTCGATGGAAACAATTACTTAGAAACAAGTAGAAAACCAAGATTTCAATATTCAGGTTTAATGAGATAAAGCGACTGCACAAGCAATCTGGTTATTTTAATGAAATCGTATTATTATCTGAATGAATTGCAAAATACTTATGATAATGACTAGCATAAATTGTTTATGCTAGTAATTTTGGTCAGGTAAAATGTAGTATTTACTAGTTCACTAACATATACGTATCTAGTGTAAAAGTCTTTGATTTTAAGAGGTTCATTTCACAAGACAAATGTAGTGGGAACACTAAACATGCTTGGGCTGGCAAAGCGAATCGGTGCACGGTTTTTGCTAACGAGCACCAGTGAGGTGTATGGTGATCCACTTCAGCACCCTCAGGTGGAGACTTATTGGGGAAACGTTAACCCAATCGGTACGTTTGACATTAATTCCAATAAAAACTAAAAAGAACTATGTATAATTATCATATAAATATGTGTGCATTACGTGTGCAGCGCGTAATGCAATAAAAATATAGAAAATATGTATAATTATCATATAAATATGTAGATAAAAAAAAACATAGTTTAAGATTTAAAAGAATGTTTGGTTGTTAAATAAGGATAAATAGTTGGTATTCACGATATATATATATATATAAACTTGGTTAATTTCCACACCAATGCATGGGATAGAAAAGCACGTAACAATGTGGTTACAAAAAAATTTCAAAAAAAAACATGCAGGGGAGTTAGGAAAGTTTCAAATTACTTATAAAAATAAAATGAAACAAAAACCCTGGATTGCAAGATGGTGGCAGATAGTATGTGAAATTGTGAATTGCAGAATTGCATTTTTTTTATTTTTTTTATTTTTGCTTTTACCATGATAAAACCAAAAGTAGAGCTAAGAAATAGTAATAAATAAATAAAGCAGCAGTAAGATCAAGTATTTAACTTGAAAAGTAATAAAAAAGGATTAGCTACTTCACTTTGTTTGTTTGCCTCCAACGTTGAAGAAAAGAAGAAGAGAAGTATGCTAGGATCTCCAAATTATTGTGAAAATAAATAAGGGTTAAAGCCTCCTATTTATAGGAATCTTAATTCTCCCAATTTTCATAAAGTGATAAGGACGTTTTTTTTAAAATAACATGTTTCCTACCAGGACTCTTGTTAAAAAGGTTTTTTTTTTTTTTTAAATTCGATTAGAATTTCAATCCTTTCTAGAAGTAAATCCTATGATTTGAGATAATTTTTTAAAAAAAAATCAAACCAAACCTTACGGATAAATACAGTAGGATTTGTTTAAAACTTTGAAAAACCAACCAAATCTTTTTCTTTTGGATATCTATTGTTAAGATTTTTATTGGGATAAATGACGGTCAACTTAATTGTTACAAAAATCATGTGTTTGCTTGTGCACGGTTTAAAAACAAATTACTTGTCACATAAATGTACGAGGATTGTCTATTAAAAAAAAAACACAAACAAAAACAAATATTTTCTAAAAAAAAAAATGCAAATTATCTTCAAAAAAAAAAGATTAACTACTTTCAAAAAAAAAAATCAACACTCGTTCATTTTACAAAAGAAATGCAACTAAACAAGTCTCGAGGGGGCATTTGTTGACACGTAAAATTTACGGTCATACACCATGTGTCTTTTAAACAAAATTAAAAATGATTACTAATTCTAAATTTAAATAGAAAAGAAGTTATTAGTAATTTAAAAGAAAAGAAATTATAATTTATTATCACATAAAATTAAGATAGTAAATTAAAATAAAATAAAAGTATTTATTTTGTTAAAACTCATTTAGTATGGAGCAAACAAAGAGTTTCTTAAAATTATAGAACTCATTAAAATGTTTCTAAACCACAAATACTAGATTTAAATCAAATGACAAGTGTTGGTCATATATGATAATGGGCCCAAAGTTGAGGAGGTGGCATTGCAATTAAATTAAAAGTCCATCCAAAAGCTATAAATAGAGGGGTGGGGGTGACATAATTCTCACAATCAAATAATCAAAAAAGTCTTGAACACTAGAGATAGAGAAGCTCCTCCACAGACACCAGAGAATCAGCTCCTCCACAGACGCCAGAGAATCAGCTCCTCCACAGACGCCAGAGAATCAGCTCCGCTCCTCCACGTATACATATATATATATATATATCTCTCCCTCTCTATGTATACAAGTATACATATCTCTGTCTTTTCAGCTTAGGCTTTTGGAGTAATGTAGGGTAGGATGACTGGCTACTTTATTTATGGAAGTATATTTTCTTACCCTACGAAAAATACCAAGATATGTGTTTTCGGGACAGGATAACCAGTACAACTGTATATCATCTATTTGGTTCTTTTGTATTTTGGTTTCTGTCTAATGTTAGTCTCACAAGATCAGGTTATGTGCATAGCTCTTATTTACCTTGGCCTCAACTGTTTTGGTGACTTTTAGTACTCATTCCATGATGCTTATGCATTGTAATGGGTATGTCTGTCATCCTCTATAAGCACATTTAACCTCCAGGAATAGTCATTATATGGTTTGTTATTTGAGACATTAAAAGTATAATTCCCTGTAGTTCTGTTTAATGAATAGCTTGATCTTTTTTATCGTATTTCCTTGCTTTCTGATAAATGAACTAGTACTTGGAATTTTTTCCTTTATCAGTTCTGTATAGTAACATGTTTTTCCAACATTTTTTTATGTCTTTCAGGAATTACTCAACTTCGGCCCTTATGGAAAGAATCCCAAGTAGATGGCCGAAACCTCAATGGAGAGCGCCATGGAAAAACTACAGGGTAAGTTGGCAATGTATTAATGCCTTCTGTTCCGTTCTTCTCATAAATGAAATAAAAACATGTGGGTACTATTCTGTTTTGGTAATGAATTTGAAGAACTAAGGAACATGATTCTGTCAATACCTGTTTGCATCTCTCGTCAAGAAGGTTACTTTTTGTTCAATATATATTTAGACGGTGGGGTTGGTCTATTTCGTAAGTTAATGTTTGATAATGAAATATTTCTCCTATTTATATCCAAGTGAGTAATGTTCGCTTTTTGGAAGGTATGTAAGAAAGCGTATTTGGGTCGTGCCTTGTTGTATAATAAAGCTTTTCATGCAAATTGTAGTGCTTTTACTTCAGAAATCATTCTGCTGTTACTAGGGATGTAACGTTTACATGCTATTTTGTGTGCTCTGTGTGATATAGTCTGTTTTCATATAGAGATATATTATGTTATAAGTTATAACTTTATTTTACACGTCACAGTTGCACCTGTTGATTGACACTCTTAAATATAAACTTGTGCAGGTAATCAGTGGGCATTTGGGATGGGTTAGATCAGTTGCGTTTGATCCAAGTAATTCTTGGTTTGCTACTGGTTCCGCTGATCGTACAATCAAGGTACAGTTACCATTTAATTCTGATACTGGTAGATATAAAGGTCTACATGTCTTTCTTGTCTATAGAAAGTGACAAGTTCTTGAATCCCCTTGAATGTTCAATTTTATGAAACACTTAAAAACATTTGTCTAGTAATTGAAGTCTGTAAAAGCGTGACTCCGTATCAATATATGGAAAGCCAAAGGTCTAAAATATTATGTGTATTTTTATTTTATTTTAAATCTTATTATGTGTGCATAGATAGGAATTCTAGCACAAATTTGGGAAAGTATTTGGGTGATACCGGTATGAGTTCAATAGAGACTTACAGTTTAAACCAAATTTCTTCCTAATAGCAAGTGTTTTCCATATATTTTTTTGCTCATGTTCTAAAAGCCGTTTTCCTTCTTTGCGCTCCATTTGATGAGCAGATATGGGATGTGGGAAGTGGAAGGCTGAAGCTCACACTTACTGGACACATTGAACAAGTACGAGGTATTTATTTGCTGTCACTAGTCATTGATATATGTTTGTCCTTTATGTTAGTGACTCATGACTTGGGTGCTACTTTAGCGAGTTATTACTTGGGAGTTTGGTATGGTCAAATGTTAAAACGTATAATTATCTTTACAGGTCTTGCCATAAGTAATAGACACACATATATGTTCTCTGCTGGTGATGACAAACTAGTCAAGTGCTGGGACCTTGAGCAGAACAAGGTTGGCTTGCGTTTCTGAGTTGTATTTTTATTTTAATTTAAAAGTATATGTTGAACTTAGTATAAGATTGCTGATCCCCGAATTTCCTTTTTACAGGTTATTCGTTCTTATCATGGTCATTTAAGTGGTGTTTACTGCTTGGCTATGCATCCAACTATTGACGTTCTCCTCACTGGAGGTCGTGATTCCGTGTGCCGAGTAAGTTTACATCATTGACCCCTCTCCTTTAGTTTGCTAATTGTCTATTCAATCATTTTACTTTACCTGCTTAGCTGAGTCTACGTCATATTTGTAGGTATGGGACATCCGGAGTAAAATGCAAGTTCACGCTCTATCCGGACATGAGAATACAGTTTGCTCTGTTTTCACTCGACCTACGGTAGGGTAATCTTTTTCTTATATTTGAAAAAAAAAACAGTTTCTCATATGTTTTAAGTTTATTTATTGTTTATATGCATTTGCAAAGTCACAACGCTTTCGAGCTGTACAGTTTTCCCTAAACTAGAGTACATGTTTAATGTCGCAAGCATGTCAGAAAATGTCCTCAGGAGACTGGGGAGCTAGAATATCTCCTATGAGGAAATTAATTACATATGTGACGAGGGATCTAAATGACAAGAGTATAGAAGTGATAAATTATAAAAGTAGGTGTCAAGACAAGCTCTTAAATGGTTATCCCTTGAGCCAAAAACTCTGAAAGTTTCAATATTTTAAAGTGTGCTTTACGGATCCGTAATAAATCCAACTCTCTTATCTGTAGCTAAACTTGCATCGTAGCATGACCTATTTTTTCAAAATTTGGTTCCAGGACCCTCAAGTCGTTACTGGCTCTCATGATTCGACAATTAAATTCTGGGACCTACGAAAGGGTAATGATTCCTTTTACGTTCTTTCTATTTCTTTTCTACTCTTTTCAGCGTGTTAGTATTCACAAGATTTGTTGTGTTTTATCCGATAGGTTCTGCTATGGCGACTCTAACACATCACAAAAAATCTGTACGAGCTCTTGCACCGCATCCGAAAGAGTATGCACTTAAAAGAATTTTGTTATTCCTTCAATTGTCACTTTCATTAACTCTTTAATTTTCATGTGAGGATCTCAATTTTTATATCATTGTTCAGGAATTCTTTTGCTTCGGGATCGGCAGACAACATTAAAAAGTTTAACCTTCCTAAAGGAGAATTTATGCACAACATGCTGTAAGTGTTCTTTATTCCTGTATATTTATTTTATATATATGTATAATATAACGTGTTACTATTATTTTTCTCAGCATCCGTAATGATTCCTTCTTTTCTTGTTTGCTATTCTTCTCTTATGTTTTTTTGAGACAAATTTTATTCTTTCCTCTGTTCGCGCACTTTCATACTCTAATTCCTGGCCTTTTTGCTCCTGCAGCTCTCAGCAAAGAACCATAATTAATGCCATGGCAGTAAATGAAGAAGGTGTGATGGCTACAGGAGGTGAGAACAACGTCACATTTATGTTCTTGAATGTTCTTTT
The DNA here is from genome assembly GCA_963682055.1 of Primula veris. NCBI lineage: Eukaryota > Viridiplantae > Streptophyta > Magnoliopsida > Ericales > Primulaceae > Primula > Primula veris. The sequence continues at coordinate 1,054,864 of OY821748.1, forward strand.
TGTAATTGCTTATTATTGATTATCTGCTTCTTTTTTTGTTCGTGAATTTAAGTTGTTCCAAAAGAAATTGCTTCAATATATCAAAAACTCTGCATGCGTTTGACAAACAGGGTTCTAATACGGGGTTGGTTTTCAATAAAAAGGCACTACAATTGTGGACTTTTACTTGTTTTTGCTAGATTTGTTATCTGTCTGGTAAACTGATATTAAAAGTTTATGAAAAGACTACTTGCTTCTGGGCTTGAAACTGTAAGCATGAGAACAAGCGCATGGTTTTAGAAACTGAAAGAACCACCAAACAGGCCTGCCCTCTCTTTGAAATGACTCGATTCAACTGTTTTTTTCAGGTGATAATGGAAGTATGTGGTTTTGGGACTGGAAGAGTGGTCATAATTTCCAGCAAAGCCAAACTATAGTACAGCCTGGTAATATATCATCTGCGTATTATATATTATGTCCTCTTGTAAATAAAGAGATAAAACCAAAAATACGTATTTGATGTTTGTTTTATTTAATTGCAGGGTCGCTCGACAGCGAAGCCGGTATATACGCAATGTCATATGACATTACAGGGACAAGGCTTGTCACATGTGGAGCTGATAAGACAATAAAGATGTGGAAGGAGAATGAGTATGCCACCCCAGAAACTCACCCTCTCCACTTTAAGCCGCCTAAAGATATATGAATATCAACCTCTTGAGACTACATCTGCTTGCAAGATCGTTGATTACTTTTGTACATGTGCTCCCAACTAAGTCGTGTTCATTTAGTTAACATGTTTCCAGTAACTTAAGAAATCAGTCCCGTTATGCTTTTGATGTGTTAGAACATTTTCATACTTCGTAAATCATGTGTTTAACTTTTTATACAGTTTTTTGTTTGGCGAGTTGTTCTGTCACAATTTAGATTATTAGATATTTCGAAAAACCTGCTGAACCCATTTTTAAAGTTTACCAAAATGGGTATATAACAGAGGTCTTCGGCTTACACTTATTTTCATGATTAGATATTTAGTAATATTTTACCGGCTTATATAGATTCTAGAGTAAGCAGCAGATTGGATAGATAAAGGAACAAAGAAAGGTAAATATATAGTTTCGAAATTGAAAATAAGAAACTCGATGTCGTCTAAAACTGTAGCACAGTCAAAAAGTAAGCATCTTCGTCATTACTTTTATTTCCTGGCTCGTGTCTTCTCCAATTTCAATTTCTATTTGAGGAATATTTTGAAAAATGAAATTGGTCGATTGTTGGCTGCTATAGATAATTACTGAGCATTGTTAAGAATACTAAACAAAACAAGAAGCAGAATATATACACCTAATTTAGTATTGATGCATGGCTAAGAATTTGGTAGACGGAATTATTTTCCTAACTATTACCATTTGAAAACACGCGTAACTCCTTTAGCAACATATTCTTGTAATGTTGTTGTTGCTAAATAAATGTTGCTGAAATGTTACAATTTGGTTGCTAATTTTCAATTATTAATTATGTTGATGTTATGTTGCTATATTGTTGCAATTTAGCAACATAAATATGTTTGTTGGTGTTTTATGTAAGTATATAAATGGTCTTTTTCTTGTAGTGTTAGTGGAATACATATGTGTGTAAAGGATACAATTATAATATAAGTAAACGAACACATGAACAAGATTTTTTGCCATTGGCCGAATCGTATGACAGGCTTGCAAGCTTTACCTAATCGCGATTAGTTAATTAATTATCTCGGTTAAGGTTCAATATAAACTATATCTTATATATGGAATATGGTACTGCATGCATGATTTTTATATGTCTCATACATTCAAATGGTTGGGAATTCGGAAAAATGTGGAGAGACAGGAACAAAGTTTGAGCCATATAGATAGCAATTATAGTATTAAGAGAACTGTTGATATCCATCTCTGTATATAGACCCGTAATAATGTAGCTCCAAATTTGAATATAAAGTTGTCGAAACTTATAGTAATATCCAAAATTAAACATCTTCGTAAATTGTAAGCATCTTCGCTACGGCTCTTGCGACATTAATTAGCAGTTTCAGCTTCTCAGAAAACCATTAACCATGGCAAAAAAAGTCTCATCTTTCAAATGAAATGGCCATAACTTCCTTGAAATAGAAATGTTATAGTGTTTTATGTGCAAAATAACAAATATTTGGTATTATTTTTCAGTTTATTTAATGTTCACTATCACCTTTCTATTTCAAGAACGCTATGGCCATTCCATTTTGAGGATGCGACTTTTTTTTTGCCATGGAATGGTTTTTCAACAATTAATCGATATATAGTTTCCTTGTCATGGACTATAATTTATTAAGTAATATTTTGTAGCACCAGTTATAAATTATAAGTAATAAAATAAAAAAGTGTTAAAAGTGGATTGAAACGGCAATAAAGGAAGCACAAAACACACATACACCGGCACACACTACGGCCTAAATTCATGCATAAAGCCTATCTAAAATAAATTATGCATGAATATGATCATAAATTATCACCCTCATATATATCTGTTTATATATTTATATACTAGTAATCGTTGTCCACGCGTTGCGTATGCGATACGTAGTGACATAGATATGATCCCGACAAATAAACTTAATATTATTTTTAAAATTTAAATATCGAATGATTAAATATAATTAATTAACAATCGTATATAAATAGTAACATAATGTTTTACTCTTATAAAAAATACATAACGATTTTGTTTGGAATATAAATGTGTGGAAAATAACATTTTTTAAGTTATTTATGTATTTGAATTGAGTGATGGCATTTAAAAGTAATTACAATATCAGAGTGAAGGTATTTTTGAAAAATTTGGGTAAAATTGGACAGGCTCAAAATGCTTGGGTTCGCTTATATTAATAGTATGATAATTTTATAAACTTGAAACTCACTCTTTGTAAGAGTCCTCTTCACTTAAAGTGAGACCTCAAACTGCTCAAAACCTATCCATCTTAACTCCGTTTACAACTTGCAAAATTTCAATAACTTGACAGTTTCACAAAAAAAAGAGAGAGAGATCAGGAGGAAATAAAATGAGGAAATATTCGGAGCGTTTGGTTTTGATGTGTATAGGTATACCAATCGTTACGGTTTTCTTCACCACCTTTCGACTGCCTAACCGGTCAAGTCATGACTCGTTTACCAAGTCAGCTCAGCAGGCTCGGCGTATCACGTATGAGCTCCAGAGAAACGGGCTAGAACACGCAACTGCAGGTACGGTTATCTTAAATGCACTTGAAACTTTGGGACGATTGTTTTTGTCATTAAAATCACATGCATTTAATATTTGAATAGACTTTCTGTTGACACAACAGGAGTTATTATAATTGAATGAAACCCGATTTTTTGTATATAGGGTAATTTGCATAATAGTATCTCAATTTCTAGAAAAAGATGGATCTGATCCATCCGATTTGAGAAGGATGTAAATTTTGCCATTTCGCAGCATTTCCCAAGTTTCAAATTGTTACCATGACCGTAGTCTCGTAGACGAGAGAATATAACTGACAGAAGACCGGTCTATTCTGGTGCCTTCTTTTTGGATGTACAAAACACAACGATGCAAATCCCAAACATGGAATTAATTATCCCGGGGCACGCTTTTTACACTATTGTTCTGTTTAGACTTTAGAGAAACATATCTAATTTCTTCAGGAATATCAAATAACTATGGATGCAGCTTATAAGCATTGGGTATATATGCAAATTGGAACTTCTGGAACTGATAGCAGTTCATTGCAAATTTGCCATTGGCACTATGCCGCAAGCTTTTGACAACTTAGTCTTAACAAAACATATCATCGTAGATACCGTTAGGACGCGAGTGGAGGATCCATGATTTGAACGTTTTGTTAATTTGCGAAGCAAAATGTCAAAGTACTGTTTTTTCAGGTGGAAGAATACCATTGGGATTAAAGAGCAAGAGCTTAAGGATTCTGGTGACAGGTGGTGCTGGGTTCGTTGGAAGCCACCTTGTGGACCGTTTGATGAAACAAAATACAAAATTTAGAGCACCATTTTGGTAACCCGAGATTTGAGCTCATAAGGCACGATGTGGTCGAGCCGATTCTATTGGAGGTGGATCAGATTTACCACCTTGCATGCCCTGCCTCGCCTGTTCACTACAAATTCAACCCTGTCAAGACCATTATATCCTTTTACATTTTTGGCTTTTTGAGTTTTTTTGAAAATATTATTGATCGATGCCAAAATTTATCATGTGAACACTGATCTCTATATCAGCAAGTGTACTCGATGGAAACAATTACCTAGAAACAAGTAGAAAACCAAGATTTCAATATTCAGGTTTAATGAGATAAAGCGACTGCACAAGCAATCTGGTTATTTTAATGAAATCATATTATTATCTGAATGAATTGCAAAATACTTATGATAATGACTAGCATAAATTGTTTATGCTAGTAATTTTGGTCAGGTAAAATGTAGTATTTACTAGTTCACTAACATATACGTATCTAGTGTAAAAGTCTTTGATTTTAAGAGGTTCATTTCACAAGACAAATGTAGTGGGAACACTAAACATGCTTGGGCTGGCAAAGCGAATCGGTGCACGGTTTTTGCTAACGAGCACCAGTGAGGTGTATGGTGATCCACTTCAGCACCCTCAGGTGGAGACTTATTGGGGAAACGTTAACCCAATCGGTACGTTTGACATTAATTCCAATAAAAACTAAAAAGAACTATGTATAATTATCATATAAAAACTAAAAAGAACTCGCAGCAAGTCCTTCGGATATTTCCAGTTTTTTTTTTGAAAAATTTGTTTTTATTCGCTAGGTGTCCGGAGCTGCTACGATGAGGGAAAACGAACTGCTGAGACTTTGACTATGGACTACCACAGAGGACTTGGCATAGAGGTTTTTGATACGATATATAATTAAGTTTACATATAATAAGAAAATAATATGACAACTTCCTAATTTTGAAGAGTTGTAATTGAGAGATTCATGTATATATCTATTTAAATTAATCGAGGAAGAGTCTGCCAACAAAATTATGTACAATCATGATTAATTTTGCCTATCATCACGTGCATCGCGGTGCTTGTTGCAGGTGAGGATTGCTAGGATTTTTAATACGTATGGACCGCGTATGTGCATCGATGATGGGCGGGTTGTTAGCAATTTTGTTGCTCAGGTATGGTTCGAGAACTATTTTATACTTTTTCATGATGATCAAAAAATCTAATGTTCAATATATTATTTCCTCAAATGTTGAAAATATAGGCATTAAGAAAAGAGCCAATGACTGTATATGGAGACGGAAAGCAAACTCGGAGTTTTCAGTATGTCTCCGACTTGGTAAGTACTTACGTAACACGGCCGCTTATAATTTTGAAGATATGTTTTCCTTAAAAGATTGTGAATTTGTGAAAATTGCGATGCTGTGACTTGCTAAATTTGTTATCGACATAGAGGTAGCACATTTTCTAACAAGCACCAAATCAAAAAGTTTCGACCAGGTACATCTTTGAGTAAAACGTAAATCATAATGGAAAAAGCAAAGCTGAAACCAAATTTGACAACATGATGTTTATCCGAGTGTCGAAATTCTCTAAACTTCAGGCAAACCGTACATTTTTTCTACGGTTTGCCTACGTTTACAGAATTTACATTTCAGTCCCTGCATTTCGTAAAAATTGTAATTCAGCCCAAACCGTAGAAAAAATGTACGGTTTTTGCGTTTTTTCAGAAAAAATATAGTATAAAAATCCAGCCTTTTTTTTCATTCTAAAACCGTAATTATATCTATTTTTTTCAGATGGTTACTGGTTACCGGTTTCGACCTTCTATTATAGTATAAAAATATAGTATAAAAATCCACTCTCTTTTTTTTATATCTATTTTGAGAGAGAGATTGTTGGTTATTGGTTTCGACCTTCTATTATTTCAACTTATTTATTTTAATACCCTCTGTTTTTTTTAAGTAAAAAGGTTTTTTTTTTTTTTTTTCTTTTTCCTTCGGATGCTGGATTTTTATATTACATTTTTTCTGAAAAAACGTAAAAACCGTACATTTTTTCTACGAACCGTACATCTTTTATAATTCTAAACATGAATTTTTTTAGACAATTGAACATGATTTAAAAAAAAATTAAACATGAATTTTTAAAAGATTTAGAATTTTATAAAAGATTTAGAATTTTTATAAAAAGTTCCTTTTTATTTTAAATATACGAATAGGGAATTTAGTTTTTTATATAACAAAAAATTCATGTTTAATTTCAAAAAAAATCGTTTTAACCTGCATAACTACAATAAACGATATCAAATCTAAATATTATGTTAAAAATAAAATATATTACGAGATTTATGTGCATTACGCGTCTCACACGCAATGCATATATAAACTTGTTATTCAGCTACTATATATATATATATATATATAAACAATATGAATTAGAAACTCCAAACCAATAATAAAACAACATACACATACATAAACTCCAAGCGGAATAATGTGAAATTTTTTAAAGAATGCTATTTTTGTGTGGATAATTGTGTTAGACAATTTATGTTTATTTTATTTTATTTGTGATACTAAAAAAACCCGGCCAACATACTTTTTAGTTTATAAACGGTTGTTTAGAATCCATGTTTGTGTTAGACAGGTCGATAGAAACAAAATGTTTTAAATAAATAAATAAATATATATATATGGTGCCACCGAGTATTAAAGTATTTAAATGGAATTTTAATTTATTAATGTGTCACTAGAATAATTATTTGCACACCCATTACAAGCAACATGAATATCGAAACAAATGATGCAAACAATCACAAAAACAAAACAAATAAACCATGTTAATTTTATCGGATGTACCCGAACGGACCATGTTAATTTGATTTTCCAACAACTACCATATTTGTTACCCGTTCAAAATCGCAAAAACCAAAACCAAAACCATTTACAAGTAAAGGCGATTTGAATGATATGATGACAAACTCTCCCTATAGTCATGTCGGCCGACTGCCGGAATGTCAATCTTACGTATCTTCATACATTGGAAGAGCAAATGCATCATCGATAGTTATAAATGATAATTGAGGCCAAGTTTTTTATTTTATTTTTAGATTAAAGTAGGTAGAGGCCGCGCGGACGCATTGTCCGCTACTAAGCCACTTGAGCTTATCTTAGGCTAGCGCCCCTCCATGGTGCAATGGAGGCCACTAACGTAGTCTAAGAACCTTCTTGATCGTTCTTTGACCCCGTCTAGGTAAGTTACCCAAATCGTGTGTTCAAAATATTTTTTAAAAAAATACTCCTACAATACTCTACTCAAACAAGTTCTTGAAACTATAGAAATCACAACCAATCCAAGGGAAAGATGTCGATCTGCTGAATCCGGTTATCATAACTACATGAGATTCAGACTTTATAATTAACATTCTATCCACCTAGAGTTTTATTTGCACCGATGTCAATGTATCAATACCATTATGTGTAAATACAGGTAATTGAGTATTTGTTTACATCCGACTTAAAAACGATGCAGATATTATGGAAATATTGGAAAGTATTACACCCCTCGTAATTATTTATCTTCTTTAAACTGCAACTTGAGCTGCAGCTAGCCTAGCAATCGGCACCCTGATCATTGTGAAAGACACAAAAACAATTTCGTTGAGGGAGGCACGGACTTAAATATAAAAAGATAGAGCACACTTTAAATAAAAAAATCTAAACAGTGTTCGCTGTGTTAAACGAACAATGTTGACGAGAACTTTAGGCAGTAAGAGCAAGAAATGGTTATCTTTCTTTGACGGAGGCGCGAAGGACTTGTTTTCTTTAGAGCTATTAGGTTGTAAAAATACTTTTGGTTGCCATTTAACAAAATATTTATTTGTTGCTATTTTGGCATCAAAAGTTGAATGTTCAAAGCCGAATGAATTAAGACCTTTTGTCGGCTCTAAGTTAGTCAACTTATTTCTTAAAAAGATAGCGAGATAATCTAACCTGAAAGGAGAGCAAGAAACATAGTCCAAACCAGCCTCGGCGAAGAATGCAACAGAGGAAGGCTCCCCGCCATGCTCTCCACATATTCCTACCTGTTTTATGGTTAAGTATCAATAGTGTTCCTTTTCATATGTTGGTAATACTAGGCTGATCTGTTTTGTCGCGTATCATGATCATCGACGTGCTTGACTGGATGGCGGAACTGGAGTTCTTATTGTTATTGTCATTTTCTTTTATAATTCTTATTATATGCAGATTTTGCATCTATAATTCTATAAACTGATTTTCTTCAATTGATTCGAGTAATTTTTTTGCTTTCACATGTTGATGTCAATTGTTTATTAGCGTAGATGTGGAAAGAGTAGGACAATACAATTTTAGGTTACAAATTTGGTACGAAAGACGTGTTTATACTTTAGATTTAGGAACCTCTCTTGCCAATTGGCTTCTAAGTTAAAAGTAAACCATACAATTACGGCAAAAACTCTACCTGAGGATATCTGATTAACATTTTTAGTTATTAAAAAAAAATGCTACTAACCTTCAAGCTTGGCTTAGCTCTCCGACCTTTTTCAGTTGCAAGCTTGACGAGCTGTCCCACGCCTTTCTGGTCAAGTACCTTTACAAATAGTATCACTAGTTAAATCTCAAATGCCGTTTTGATCAAGGATTGGAAAAAAATGGTTAAGAAGCAGAGCTTTTTGAGCTGATTATGAAACAAACCTCAAATGGATCATGTTGAAGAATGCCTTTGGATAAGTAAATTGGTAGAAACTTGCCAACGTCGTCTCTGCTATACCCGAATGTCATTTGGGTAAGATCGTTCGTCCCAAACGAGAAAAAATCTGCTTCCTTGGCAATCTAAAAGTAATAGAAGAAAAAACCAAAATGATTATCTAATTTTGGAAACTGACAAGAGAAAATGCTGAAGTAAATTTGCATCCAAAATTGTACCTCATCTGCAACTAGAGCAGCTCGAGGAACCTCGATCATAGTCCCTACCTTAAAGGGTAATGAGGAACCAATTTCAGAAAACACCTTTTCCGCTACACTACGGATTAGACTAACTTGGTGTCCTAGTTCCTGCAGCCATATATACAAGTAAATTTTTACTATCCAAAACTGCATACCCAAAAACAGTATCAATATTTTAGGATTTTTAAAGAAATGAATCCTGCCTGGGGTGTTCCGACAAGGGGTACCATGATCTCGGGAAGGACGGTGAAACCTTGGTTTGTTGCAGAAATAGCAGCTTGGAGAATAGCTCTCACTTGCATCTCGGTTAGCTCAGGATACGATATTCCCAGCCTGCATCCGAATCATCATTTTTTAGATTTTAAGAAATATCATCAAGAATAGTTTTCAATGTATTTCCTAATAAGGGAAAATCTATTTCCGATTAGTGGTACATTCGACATGCATACATTTTCATGAACTGGTATTAATTGGCTCATTGTTTGATAAACTGGTTACAATTTTGACGGAGTCGCATACTATTCAATTTGATTTCACTTGGATGGTCATACAGTTCATTAAACTGAATTTAATTTACGTATTAAATTGTTCATTTGTTCGCAGTACCACTAAGTGGAAATGAGAACTTTCCAGCAGCACTTAATGAAGAATAATTCCGAAATCTATATGTCAATTTCCCTTAAAAACTGATTATTTCTACGTAAATGTTATAAGTCTTGAGACTAAATCATTTGTGAATGAAATGGATCATCAGACCTGCAACCTCGAAAACCAAGCATGGGGTTTACTTCAGATAACTTCTCAATTCTCGTGTACACCTCGTCCTCTGTCATGCCCGTATCTGTCGTAAGTTCACCGACAATCTGCTGTAAGTCGCCTTCTGGCAGAAACTCATGAAGTGGAGGGTCTAAGAGTCTAATGGTCACTGGAAGACCTGTGTTTTTACAAGTAAATAAACTCTTTGTTAATTCATAATTTGCGGTTTGTTAGGCAAGTTTTGAAGGAACATTGACTTACCATCCATTGCTCGGAAAATTCCCTCGAAATCTGATCTTTGATAAGGTAATAGCAAGTCTAGTGCTTTTTTCCGTTGTTCTACTGTTACCGCCATTATCATTTTTCTCACAGCCTTTATTCTCTCATCGGAAGCGAAAAACTAGTAAAACAGCGATATTAAACACGTTAAGGATTTTAAAGTCCTAACAAAGAACCTGATAGCCCAAAATAGCACAACTACAAAAATCACCATATATCAAGCCATTTCTTGTATTTTGGGAACGCCCGTTTTGGAATCGAGTCAAAACAACATTCCTCATTGTCCGAAAATTGGGATGTTTTCACCAAACTTTTAAAAAAACCCGGGGCAATTGTCAAATATTTTCTATATCGTTTATGGTCCGGGAACCGGTTCCAAAATGGAACCAAATACCTTAGCCCTTTTATAGTCCTGTTATTAATGTTTACACTTTACTTGTATAAAGAAACAAAATGCTAAAAACAATGGAACTTTGAGTTACCATATGTTCGGTCCTGCACAGCCCAATACCTTCTGCCCCATTTTTCCTAGCAGTTAATGCATCATCAGGTGTATCGGCATTCGCCATGACCTATAAAATTCAACATGAGTTACCAAATCCAATTCCTTATAATTATTTTTTTCATAAAACTATACGCTTATGACTATTATATCGTATCACCTTCAGGCGTCTTAATTTATCGGCCCAAGACATAAATATCTCCAAATCACCACTTAGAGCCGGAGGAGCCAACGGCTGTTTACCCAAAATCACCTCGCCTGTCGATCCATTCAGGGAAATCCATTCGCCTTCATAGATTTTATTATCTCCAATAAGGACAATCTGCACTGAAACATGATTAAATTTTCCTTCTTCTTATGACAAGCAGTTCTAGATTTTTTTTTTAAAACCTAAGTAAAAGTACCTTTTCAGCATCGTTTACTCGTAAATCAGCACAACCAGAAATACAACATTTTCCCCAACCACGTGCTACGACGGCAGCATGAGACGTCATACCACCACGAGCTGTTAGTATCCCGGTAGCGACGTGCATACCACCTACGTCTTCAGGACTTGTTTCTGTCCTCACCTATAGATACGTATCATATTTTACAATCTGTTGTAGATGTTCTTGAAAATACTATATACGACCAACTTTAAGGAATTATCTTATGTTTCAGAACATATATCGATTTCTTACTTAATAACTAAAATCGGAAAAAAACCGTAATTGGATGAGGATTGATTTGTGCATTGAAAAGCCTTGATGACTTTTGACAAGGGAACAATAAATTTTGGATATTTCAGTTTAGTTTTCTTTTATAAGTATTAAGGAGAGACTCTCAACACGGGTTGAAAAGGCCGAAAAAATAAATATGAAAAAAACGAGCATACCAAGATGACACTCTTCCCTTGAGAATGCCATGCTTCGGCATCTTCGGCATTGAAGACTACTTGTCCCACCGCAGCTCCAGGAGACGCGGGCAGACCCTTGGCGATTACTTTGTCCTTGTAAGCTGATGGATCTTCAAACTACTTCATAATTACAATCACTTACATAAGATAGCAAATCCTTTTCTCGCATTTATTTTAGAGGAAACCCCAATTACTGACGCATTTTGGAGTTATTTCCCCACTTAAATCTAGCAAGAAATTTTCGATTTCATTTAGTGGTATTGCATAACATTCAATATGCATATCCAAAATCAATTAATTTTAAGTGTATGCCATAGAAACCAGTTTACTGGATATAATAGAATGCCAGTAAACCAGTTTATTAAAGGATATGCCGATCAAACATGATATTAGTTTGGTAATAGTATGCCAACCCAAATTCAGCTTGTTAAAGCAAATGCGCATCAAGTGTACAACTATAACTGGAAATAATTTTACTTATGCAAATTAGGAATTAAGTCCGGAATATGTGACTTCATGGTAATTTTCCATATAAATTTAACTACAAGATCTTCAAAACTCACAAAGTTGCAAGAGAAGTTAAAAAAGAAGAAGAGAAGTTTACAAGCTTGACAAATATGTGTACCTGAGGATGGAGGAGTTGGTCGAGATGTTGCGGCTCAACCATTTTAATGGAAGTATGAGTGTCGACAAGCCCTTCGTTGACCATGTCGACAGCAATCTTAATGGCACCTTTACCTGTCCGCTTTCCAGCTCGGCATTGTAACATCCAAAGCCTATTTTCTTGAACGGTGAACTCAATATCCTGTGCACACCATAAAAAATTATGACTGCTACCGAAACAATTCCTCACCATATTTTATTTTTTCAACTAGCAACACTTTATACGTTTATCCGCTGTATAGGAGTTTAGTGTTCCAAATGATTCTCGAGCATAATATAGGGTAAAGGTTTAATGACTGCCAAGTGTCATCAATGTTTTACACTAATTTTTTAAAACCCCCCCGCAGTTTTGTTCAAATCAATCTAACAAAGTTGTTACCATCATATCCTTGTAATGTCGCTCCAAAATTTCGCAATTTTCCACAAGCTCCTTGTAAGCATCCGGCATGCAGTTTTTCATCGTGTTCAAGTCCTCGGGAGTTCTTATCCCCGCAACTACATCCTCTCCCTATTAAAAAAATTCGAATTAACTATTTGCACTTAAATAATAAACAATTTAATTGGAAATTATTACATAAGGTACATACTATAAGAACTTTATTTAAGGACCTGGGCATTTATGAGAAATTCCCCATAAAGCTTGTTTTCACCAGTGCTTGGGTTCCTCGTAAATAGCACCCCTGTCCCCGAAGTGTTACCCATGTTACCAAACACCATACATTGGATATTTACCGCTGTGCCCTTTAGCCCCGTAATTTGGTTAATGCTCCGATACTTGTTTGCTCTCGGGCTATCCCATGAGTTGAAAACCGCTTGAATTGCCAATTGCAACTGTTTTTTGGGGTCTTAAGATGGAAAAAAAGTTGTTTTAATTGAACTGAATTTTCAATGTTGTAATTAATACAATGAAATTTAATTGACATTGAGAATCATTTAATACCTGAAGGAAATTCTTCTCCTTGTGTTTCAAGGTAGACATTCTTGTATTGTTGGACCAGGGTTTTAAGATCCGAGGATGTTAGATCTGTATCTGACGTTACTCCTTTCGCGTGCTTTAAATGTTCCAATTTCTCCTCGAACGAGGAGTGTGAAATACCCAACACCTTCAGGTAAAGAGGTTTACGAAAGGAAGAAGAGGTGAGTAGCTTCTTTAATTGAATGATAAATAATTAGGAAATTTTGTTACAAGATGCTCAAAACAACGACATATAACACGAGTCTTGAAAATCAACTCCAACAAGAGCTTGAAATTAGAACTTGAAAACAGAAATGTGGCATATTAGACAGTAAAAACAATTATTTCGACACTTCACTAAATTGATCAACACTTACAACGTTTCCAAACATGTCAAGAAAGCGTCTGTACGAGTCATAAGCGAATCGCTCTCCACTTTTAGCAGCTAAACCAGCAACCACTTCATCATTCAGTCCGAGGTTGAGTACCGTGTCCATCATACCAGGCATCGATATCTAAGTCACATTTTTAAAACAACTCATCGTCTAAAGACAAAAGCATTTTAATCATCTCACCCATAAATGGTAAGGCCATAAGAGCAACCATTGTGCATTAGTATTTTGTAGCACTATAATAAAACGTAATCAAAATCCAGTCTCATGTTTATTTCATTATTTTGCTCTAGGCTATCATTTAGACTGATAGGAACATCTGACTTGTAAGACTATGCTAGAACTTGATTGCGAGTAGAGTCCTATCGTTGTTTGTTGGAGTATAACTTTGCAGTCCTGATACTGCTAGTGCTAGTTCTAGTTCCTCCCCTAACTAAAAACAAATACATACTTAAAGCCAATGATGGAACCAGGATTTGCTAAGGGGAGTGACTCGAGTTTAATCGAAGTTTTTTGTTCAATTAGTGGGTCAAAATGTGATAATTAGAAGATTTTGTCCGAAAAATAGGTGAAGTCGTTTTTTTTTAAATAGGGGGCTATGGCTCCCTCTATGTCAAAATATTTAGCAGGGGTCTTGATAGTTAATATGCTACAAATAAAATTTTACAATAGAGGCAAACCATTTTAGATAAATTCAATACCCATTGCAGAAAATAATCAAAATTAATAGATATAATGACTCACTGCCGCACCGGAGCGAACAGAGAGCAGGAGGGGTTTGGAAGGATCACCAAGGGAAGCCCCGATTTCCTTCTCAACACACACTAAACCATCCAAAATCTCTTCCCATAGACCATTTGGCAGTTGTTTTCCACATAGTTGGTACTCTTGGCATGCCTCTGTTGATATGGTTAACCCCGGTGGGACTGATAGACCTATGCTCGCCATCTCAGCCAAGTTTGCGCCTTTTCCTCCCAACTAAAATTAACAATATTACATCGATTTGTTAAGAAAGTAAAATGAAACCAAAACTAATTGCTAATGACTGGGTTGCCAGGATTCTTCAAGAAAATAAGGTAGTTCATTAGAATGAGAAAAAAAGATTAAACTTAAAACCCGAAAGACTCGGTTTCGAAGCTGGTCAACCAACTAGGCTGTAACTTATGAGCAAAAATCATATAAGCCAGTTTATTGTGTCTGAGAATTATGCCAGTAACAAGAAAACACTCGAGTTTCAAAGCTTATAGCAAAAGAACAAAAACAAATTGAGCTTAAAAGCTACTATAACAGATGAATTTTGATGCAGAAATGGAAATTACTTACCAAGGACTTCATGCCCTTGTTGCCTTCACTTCTTCCCTTACCAAAAGTAAATACTCTCTGCATCAACATCCATAACCAAATTAAATTAAATAAGTAAAAAGAACTTCAAGAGATAATTTCAGACCACTTCTTTCACATTTAGATAAAAACCATTCAGGAACATGTTACTATTCTGCATTAATATACTTACATGCATTGTCTTGTCACTTGTGTAACACAAATGTTTCCCTTACTATTTTATACTAGCTTAGAGAATCTTGGAGTTCTTTTTCTTTACAAAAATGAAGATTAAAAATAGTGAAATCTGAGCATATATGTACTGAGGCTTAATGAGGGGTACAGTTGACAAGTGAATATTAATAAGTGATGTAGGTGTCAAGGAGGAGCCACCCCATGACAAATTATGTTGTTGATATACATAAATATGAAGCTTATCTTATTAACAACAGAAAATGGAGGCTTCTAGACTTTATTGACTAAAGAAATGTCCATATTTCATAAAGAGAAGCATATGGTTTAAATTTGGCAAGTTCTAAAAGAGTTTGTTGCATCTTCCTTATATTATATTATAAGTGTTTACCTGCATTTTCCTTTTTATCTGCATTGTTTTGTGTAACACAAATGTTTCACTCTTTACTTATAAATAAACTTTTGCAGCCTTTTTTTCCTCTATTGAATGAAGATTAAGTACAGTCAAATATGAACATGTACTGAGGACTAACGAGGGGTATAATGTACAATTGACAAGTGTTGAGTTTTACTAAGTGATACTAATATCTGGGGCATAGTTTAAGCTTAATTAGCTATATTTAGTTAAGTATACTTGAGAAATAGTCTTGCAGCAGACTAGTATAAATGACTAAAATTGAGCCAAATTTAGTTTTATTTATCATGACTAGGTATATTTAGTTAGGATAGCTAAATTTAGTTTATACCAGGTATAAATGACTAAAATTGAGCCAAATCCATAGCAAGCCTACATGGCTTTAACTTTTGTCAAAATAGATACATTATTTCAGCAAATTGTGTTTTTAGTTTTAACTTAATATTGAATTTTCTACCTCCTGTTGTTTAATTAGTACTCCATAATTGAAAGTTTACTTCTAAATTTTCTCTATTTTTTCCAGTTGCTTTATTATATAAAAGAAATCCTTATATTATTAACTATTCATTATTCATTAAAAATTAACAATTAACAATTGCTTTCTTGAGATAAGTTGACATATAAATTCTGTCTTTTTCATTACCAGATTGGATAATCATTTTTTTTATTTTAGAAGAAAGTAAACCAAATTAAAAATAACATAAAACCATACGATCGTATTAAGGAGTCACTCGATAGCTAAATTACAAAGAGTCTTGAGTTATTGGGTAAGGAGTCACTCGATAGATAAATTTAATAAAATGTGTTTTTGTCAATTATATTTGAATAAATCTCAAGAGGGAACTGGGGGAGGGGAAAAAATAAAAGTGTTTCAATTTCAAAAAAAAAAAATCTCATTGCTTTTTTGAATTAGAAAACATGACTAAAATATACTGTTTCTCCACCAACAAAATATAATGCAGTTTGCAAATAAAATCAAATAAGTTGAAACTAAATACCTCAACCAAACAAATCGAAAGTTAACATACCTTCTTGGCAGTCTGTTCAAGGTCTGGCACCGGAGTTAAAATAGCACGTGTTCGGACCCGGTCTTCAGCCCATGGGCCTCTCTTATCGGGCCTTGGTTTTCCAAGCCCATTTTCCCTGACCCAACACTCTTTAGAACGAGCGAGATGAGCCCTACCAGCCCATCTATTCGCCTTAAGAGGTGGCTGGGTAGCCCTGAGATAATCAACCTGATTTTGTTCTACATATTTGTTGTTATTTAGTGTTATTGCCCTTTGTGCATATACATCCCCTGTGGACCTTATTATATACATGTCCTTTAGTGTGCAAGCCATTTGATGACTTTTAATCTTCTTCTCTGCATTAGTAATTACTTAAAATATGTTGCAACTATATATCTGTATAAAAATGGAAAAAACGATTATACACTGTTGAAAGGTTAAAGGGATTAATATATTGAATGCCATGTAAAAACTGAAAATTGGCGCCCAGTTGCTTTATTTAGTAACATTAGTGGTCCATGTTGTTTGAATAGCATGATTAGCATCTAAGTTTCATCCTTTCTTTCAAAATAAGTATATTCGGCTATCACTTTGCCGTCTCGATTACTGATTGTTTTATATTACCTCCTAAAGTACAGTTGTACATATTCTACTTTTTTACAAAACTATCACCTCGTATCTCGGATTCAGAGGGTAATATAATATGATTCAAGGTCCAAATTTACAGGTACATAGTGAGGCAACTCATTGTTTGGCGGAACAATGAAGAAAAGATCGATAGTTAAAGCGCTATAGTGTGATTTATGATAAAGAAAGTAAGAGGATCATAACTACTGAACATTAATCGACTTGGTTTGAGCAAACTAGCTAAAACAGTTTGTCATTACATCACTAAAGTACATACATCTGTTCTGAAAATGGATAAACTTAAGTCAGAAAATTACCGATAAACAAAAGTATTTCAAGTTTTTGATCACAAGAAAGCAGAATCCAAACAGATCAACCAAGAAAAGTAATTAAACTTCAAGCTTCCGTTCTTTCTGATGTACTAGAGATGGATCATACAGTTGATAATTACCCCACAGAAGAAAAAAGAAAGAAGTTTACTGCATACCTGATAAATGAAGTTGATAAAGAAAGATCAAACAACAAACACATATTAGTGAATATACAAATGAAGTATATGTGTATGAACACTATATGTATCTACATACCTGATTTAAAATGAGTATGGGGAGAGATATTAGTGCAGGCTCAGATCAGAAAGTATTATGTGACACATGAAAATGAGTGTTTCTGTATTTTTCTCTTAATAATAATAACTTTTTTGTATATACTTGTAATACTAATGGATGAAGAGATTCAAGCAAAATAAAATAAAAATGAGTGGTTGAAATTAAAATTATGGCGCTAAGTTCCCTGAAAGCAACTAAGATTTGACTTTGTACATTGTGGCTTTATGTGATTTCTGAAAATGCCCCTCAACTATAAATTGCTTTTGGTTAGCAAACCTAAAAACCATAGCTCTCGCTTCGTGCGGGATAAATAATTCCGAGACTAGCAATGTAGTGGACTATGAACGGGATTTGAAAAAAAGCTTCTAATTAATAATCCTTCCGGGATTGGACTGTTTTCAATACCACCAACATATAGTATTGGAAATACACTCCTTTCGCATCATTTGGTATTCGGGTCGGACAGGTAGTCCGGAATTCAATAGCATTATCAAACACATTAATTGTTAGGTCCACCAGGTCTTAAGTCCAATCTCGAATTTCAAATAATGCAGCTAAACACGATAGTGTTTTTTGTTTTTTATCCTATAAATTAATACAAGTTGAACCCATTTTTTCTTTCTGAAACTCAACTTATTTTCTTAAAATAATTTCTGTTTTATAAACAAGCCTTATTTTACATATACCTTGTAAATTGTAACAGTAGTCTGTGAATAAGAAAGGATGGGTGTCATCGTGTAATTTGGTTATGACAAATAAAAAATCATGTAAATATTGATTTATTTTATTTTATTTTATTTTCCTCCACTCCTGATGCTGATTGAGTGTGGATAACTTGTTGGCACTCAAATCAAGAGCCCATATTTCTTGTCTCATACTACTATTCAAGAATATTATTCACCGAAGCAGAATACATGACTCTGAGTCAGGGTTACTCTGCTTTCCATAGCCATTAGATCTGTTATTTTATTAATATTGTAGCAGATCCAATGGCTGTGGAAAGCAGAGTAATCCTGACTCAGAGTCAGGTACTCTGCTTTCCTTATTCACGCATTCATTTTTATTTAAAAAAAAAAATACTTACGAATCTGAGTATACAAAGATATGAAAATGGCAAATGTGGACCAATGGAGTGTGTACTTTGTTTCTAACAAGGGACCAATCGAATTCTTCATTTAAATTAAAACCAAAAAGGGAAAATGCATCATAAGAAACTAAGAGGACGAAATAAACTTTACAGGTAAAACTATGAGGGGCGTAAGTGTAGTTAAGATTGAATAATAGAAGCACAACTGAAAAACGTTACGATAGGTCCCATTTTCCCGCCCTAGGAATATACTATTTTATCCAAATATTATTTCGCTACGTGTATATGTTTTTAAACACATAAAATAGTTGGGAAAATTCCTTTTTTTGTGATTTTCCATTGCTAATAAGCTGCTAGATTTTTCCTTTCATCAACAAATAAAAGTAAAGCCTGAAAATTGGTGTTATGAAATCACATTCACAACTAAATATTACTACTAATTTAGCTAAACCAAAATTTGCAGGCTTATTTTTTAAAAAAACCGATGGTTTTTTTTCCTAGCGGCTTTTAAGAAAAAATTTAACGCGTTTAAGCTACATCGCATTCGGTTGATCAGCTTAAAAAACATTTTTTTGGTCGATTATTATCTGGACCATAAGTTATATGGTAAATGAATATAAATTCTTTCTCAGTCCCAAATAAAACTCAAGATGATGCTTTACAAAAACCGAGATATAAGACTGTATCCCCCTTGTTTAGGGATAATAACCGTTGCTTTTCCTGGGTCGAGCTCAAGTGAATAGCTCGGCAGCTTTTACTGCTAAAGCATTTCAGTTGAACTCTTAACAGAGCAAACCCACAACAAGTTAATGGAAAAAACTAAAGCAGTAAAAAAAAAACAATAGCCACGAAAAACGAATAAAAAAAAAGTCTTCTGTATCTTATTTATTCTATAGCAACTTGGGTAACCAATATCTACACCCCAACATCTGCAGTTCAAAGGGGTACTTATTTCCAATGGTATATATATGTTGTATAAATCAAAAGACTCCAAGAAAAAACCATTATTTATCATCTTTTTGAAAAGAAGCAAAGTAAGATACTAATGGCAAGCGTAACATATGGAATTACGCCGCTGTATTGGATATCTTCACGGGGGGCAATCTTTCCTCCACCTTGCTTCTCATGCAACTCTTTGCGTAACGTACAGAAATGCGACGCTGTATCGGACCTCTACATGAAGGGCAATCTTTCATCCCTTGCTTCTCATGTAGCTCATTGCATTTCGAGCACAAAATTTGATGTGCACATGGTAGAAAAACAACTGACATCTCCTCAGATAAACACATGACGCATTCTCTTTCCCGTTTGATATCACGATTGTGGGTCTTGTTGGGACCTGGGTTTTCGGAGCCTTGTCTTAGAGCAGTTATTTTGGAAGAATCATTTTTCAGTCTCAGGAGAGAGATCTCTTGTTCCAGCTTTTGAATACTGTCTTTGTAATCTTTTAGGGTTTTTTGGGCATTAGATTTGATTGTCTCCTCATGGGCCCTAGCTGAAGCTTCAAGTTCTTCTCTTTCAGCTTTTATAGAGTTTGCTTCCTTGAGTAAATTTTCTTTTGCCTTCTCTTCTTGTTTCCATCTAGCCTGTCGAATTTCAACTTTTTTGATGAGAAACTACAAAATTTGAATACCGTTCTGAAATTTCTATTGCATACTACTTGATGCTTAAGTTTTCTAAAATCTAAATCCAAGAGGATTTACGACCTTTTAAATTATTTTATTCTGTGTGTAGCTGGTTTCAAGACAAACAAAACGTCAAAATCTAAGGTTAAGAAAGTAATTTGAAACCTGAACTACAGAAAGTTATCTACCACATTCAGTCTTTCAGAAAGAAAATTAAAAGCAGACCCTAAGAAATAAAAAACTGTACAGACAGTTGCTACTCTACCCATGGATGGCGATAGCATGTATTATCCATGGATGGCTATAGCATATTAGCATGTACAAGAATACACCAAAAAAGTGTACATGAATACTATCCAACAAAAATATATAGTATAATTTATGTTGTTACGTTGTATAAGCCAATAAACTGTTTTTTTGTCAGGAAAATTGTTGGATTTATTCAGATTAGGAACTTCAGGTCTTCCTAGTCTAGAACACCAGAAAACCTAGCTGATCAACCAAATGGTATCTAACTATCAGCAAAAGAAAGCAGAGTTTAAAAGCTGTAATCAAACAATAACCAAGTTGCAATGAATCAACATACCTCCTCACGATCCCTTCTTTCTTTCGCCAATTCCACTTCCCTATCCAACTCCCCAGCCTTCCGTTTCTCTGCCACTAACTCATCCCTAAACAACCCCCTCTCCTTCTCCAACTTTCCAACCTTTGCAGCATTTTCCTTCTCGCTCCTCACTCTCTCACGCAACTCCTCCGCTGCCTCCTCACCCCTCTCCTTCTCTATCTCCATCTCCCTCCTCAAAGACCCATTCTCCCTCTCCAATCTCTTCATCGCCCCACTCGCCCACTCCATCTCCCTACCTGTTAATGATGAGAAAATTAGGAAAGATATTTGAATAATAGGCATGTGGAAATCATTTATATACTTCTCCAAGATACTAGCACTGTCAAAGGAGCCAAAATCAACATGTGACACAGTTTCATTCATTCTATCGTATTGTTGTAAACCATTGTAGTATTTAAATCATTCCATAAGTATATGCACAAAATGATTATATGAATAATAGCACTACCTAACTTGAAGAAATCACTCTCCATCTTAGCTAGCTTCTTCGCCGTGTTCTCCTCGAGGGTTTGCTTCTCCCTCCTCACCCTCTCTCCCTCCTCCCTCTCCTCCCTTAGCGCCTTGAGCTCAGCCTTGTCTTTGCCCAGCCTCTTAGCAACCTGCATCACCTTCCGGTTAGCCCACTCGTCCCATTTCTCAAGCTGGTCTCGCAAAATCCGCTCCCTTGGCAAAAGTCTTTTTAACATTACATCTTTTTTGACGGAGTTGGTCCGATGATTTTGTGTACCCTGAGTGAGACAAAGCACGTATCTTCATTATTATTACATTTTATCATGAATAATTAGTAATTACAAAGAATGAAATGAAACAATACACGGAAATTACCCCGAGGTACTGATTATGTAATCTATGTTTGATTCTTCAAGTTTGAAATGCAATCAATTTGTTTTGATTTTCACAATTTAGTCCTAATAATATGTATATATATATATATATATAAATAAATATACTTATTCTGTTACCTCGCAGAATTGGGTACCCTGCCCGCTCGCCATCTCAGTACTTCCTTTGGGACTTAGCTGCTTGTCAGTGACTACCGTTTTAGTGATTTTCAGAGGGGAATTCTTGAAATTGACACTTACGGATTGTGATAAAGGCCTCGATTTCTTATCTAAAACGAAGCCCCCGAAACTGAAACTACTATGTTTTCCGGATCGAGAGGAGCTTTTGGAACGGTAGGTACGATAGGTTCTCTCAGCATGAAACGATTTTTGGCGAATGCCAGATATTTTTCTAGTACAAACAGATTTAATCCCACTGTCGGCTAAAGAAATCGGACCGACAAGCGACTTCTTTGGTTTTAGAACTTCCGGTTTACTAGAAGCTGAAAAACGAAATTCAGGATTATGTGTTTCTGTGTTGTTTTCAAATTGAGGGGGTCGGAGGGCATTATCGTCCAACTTACAAGCATTACTTACATTCATGTCACATACCAATAAACACCATAAAGCGTCACCAGTACTATAAGAGGGCATCACCTCACGGATAATGCACACCAGCTCAAATAATATGTAATTCTCCAATTGCTCAAAGTTCTCAAAATAGTACTCCTTTGACAAATCATTTTCATTCTCGTTTCTGATAAACGAGAGAGTATTATGGATGATATTCGACATAATGTCTTTAGGCCCGTAGTAGACGCCAGGCCTAAGAACGGCTTTAAAAACAACTTCTTCACTATAGCCACACGCAATAACTTTTTTAATAGCATTTTTTAGTGTTATAGCCAAGTTATTCAAAACAAGTTCCTTGAGCTCGGTTTCGGTGAGACCTGTCCAATCCCCAAATTCGTATGCCACGTCATTTTCGTATTTAAGTTGGCGTGAGCTCAAATCGGAGGAACCAACCCGCGCAGATAAACCGAGGTCTAAACCGAGAGAATCCGAGTGGCACGTCTCGTACTGGATGAGATTTTCATGCGTTTGAGTAGTTTCGGTTTTCTGGGATGGAAATTCATTAGTCGGTGAATAGTTGTTCGGCATAGAAAACAACTTATCTGGGTCTTCGACAGGTGGATCGGGTCGGAATTTTCTCTTGTTCCTACTAATACCATTACCAGTATTAGCAACTAACAAAACCATCCCAATCTGCTTTCAGAAAAAAATAATAATTAAGATCTTCACAAAAAGTACAAAATCTTAAATCATCTAAAAATTGCATAGAGCGCAACAACGAAAAATTGGTAATAATTGTCACTTAACCACACTGATCTATGATGACAGTGACCCTACACTTTATGATAAGAGTAGTTATATCTTAAATGTCAGAAAGGCATTCTTACGATACATTTGTAATAAAGATTCTCCTTTTAATATATGCCCAAGAAATACCAGATAGTTAACAAACGCCAATTTGAGTTAGTGGTTTAATTACATAACTGAAACACGATTCGAGCGATCCAACATTTTACAATAAAATTAAATAATTTTGCCTCGGGGAAAACCAAGTATAAATGAAGTTACAGTATGGATTTCCAATCATTCAAATAAAGAAAAAGTGGATTAGGCAAATCACCATTAAGAAAGCGCCGCTTTCATTTATGTGCCAATTTTTTGTAATAGCAGTACTACTTAATTTTATAAGAAAAACGATAACAGTGCAAAATATCTAGCTATATTGAATGCAACTTAAGCGATGAACCTAAGAAAATGATAATAGAAAGATCTGCAAAAATTAAACGGTCAAGGTCGAAACTCAGATGAGAAAAGCGCTAACTAAGTTAAGCCTCAAAATAAGTACCCCACAAAGAAAGGCCTAAACACGCTCATTGAACTGATCACCAATAACAAATCGCTGCTTTTAAGTCATGTGTGCAGAACAAAAGAAAATTGTGTAACTGTATCAAAATTCTCACTGATCATAATGAAACTAGTATTGCTTACGGACTTTACATCAAGCAATCAATCTGATAAAAAAGAAGAAGGATAAGAGTCAACTCATATACTCGTAGAACATTCATTTTACATGTGCATATTTTACGAATTACTCCTTTTTATTTGTAGAAATTTCCGAATAAAATCAAAATCCAGCTCGAAAACACAAAAATGACTAGTAGAGTGTACATGTACAAAAACAATGAACCTTATATTTAACTCACTAACAATGAGGTACTCGTACAAAACACACATGAGAATATAAAACTATAAAACTTGAGCAGTTCTCCCAGTGCAACATGATATCGTTTTTTTTTTAACTTGCAAACAAATGTAAAACCACATTTTAGTTACTATTATGGTAGCGAGCCTACAATTTATTATAAAAGTATCGAATTTGTCGTTACGTTGTTCTAATCATATTAATGTACAAGTGTTTTACCTTTTACAGATGTTTAACGCTAGATACTTCATTCCATTTACAGTAACGGTCAACAAGATTCTCCCCAGTTATTTCAATAATGAAGCTAAGAACGAGTTTCTTTTCCCACGAAAAAAAATGAGACATAGTTTGCCCGCATAAAAAGGAAAAAATACGCAAATCACCGATCACAAAGCACCATTTCTGGTCATATCTCTTACATGCCGAATTATATAAAATATCTTCACGTAGTACTTTAATCAAAACTAACATTGCATGAAATTCCACTTAACTGAATGCGAACCAAATGGATCAATCTGACAGATGATTTAGAAAAGACGAGAAGCATCGGTAAACTATGAAATTATCAGAAAACGAATATTTTCCGTATATAAACCACTAATGAAGCTACAAGCAATATGAATGTTCAACCGATCACTGTAAACCAATCACAAATCATCATTTCGACAATTTTGCCAAGAAAATAATAATAATGCAGCGTATTCGTGAAATCAGGAGAAAAAACTTGCGAATGCAGAACAAGAAACGGAAACTAATAAATTAATCAAGCTAATAACAATTCAACTGCTTTCTTGAAAATTACTTATGCAAATAAACTAACAGCAAATTTCAACTCAAAATAGAATTGACCATAAAAAATCCACTAATATACAGAATGCAAACTCACAGATTATTTGATCATATAATATCAAGGTATAATAACATTCCTCAGATTAAATTAAACGTAAATCAATCAAAATTCATCACTTTTACTCTATCAATAGCCTTAAATTATGACAAATCTAATAAAATAAATGCCAGAAAAAATTATAAATAAAATTTCACACAAAACCCATCTCAATTCCAGATTTAAATTATCATTCAAATCAAACCCATATCTTAGAACATTCATATCCAATCAAAACAAAAACAAAAAACAAAAAAAAAAAATTCCAAAATTTGATCGAGGCATACCAATTATAGATACAATTATAGCCGATTAAAAGATGGATTAATCTTTGAGCATCTAAGGAGCTGATAGAGAAAAAAAAAGTTTGTTAATTTTATTTATTTATTGATTTTTATGCTTAGAGAGATTAGCCGTCTCTCTCTCTAGAAATAAATATGATATTTTAATGTAATATTTTTTTAGTTTATTATTTAATCTGTTTTTGGAACAAAAGGGGGGGTTTTTATAGTTACATTTTTTTATTTTATTTTTGTCGATATAAACAATAAACCATGGTTACCAAGTGTGAGTGTAAGTGCCTCACGTGTGTGTATTTGTTAAAGCTCAATTTTATGTTGTCATGTTTTTTTGGTTAACCATGGTTAAAACTACCATGTTTTATTTAAGAACGGAAATCTTAGCTAAAACGTTTTTGTAATAGCTATGTTTGGAAATTTTTACCAAAAAATAAAAAAACTATGGTAGAAACATAAAAGCGTCAAATTGACATGTATAATTTTTATCAATATTTTAATGAATGAAGATCTTAGCTAAAACGTTTTTATAATAACTATGTTAGAAACGTAAAAGTGTAAGATTGACGTAGAACGAAAACGTTTTTGTAATAACTGTGTTAGAAACGTAAAAGCGTAAACTTGACATGTATTTGTTTATCAATGTTTTAAGAACGGAAATCGTAGCTAAAACGTTTTTATAATAAGTAGGTTAGAAACGTAAAAGCGTAAGCTTGACATGCACTTGTTTATCAATGTTTTAAGAACGAAGATCTTAGCTAAAGCGTTTTTTTAATAACTATGTTAGAAATGTAAAAACGTAAGCTTGATATGTACACTATTATCAATGTTTTAAGAACAAAGATATTAGCTAAAACGTTTTTTGTAATAACTACGTTAGAAACGTAAAAGCGTCAAACTGACATGTATATTTTTATCAATGTTCTAAGAACGAAGATCTTAGCTAAGTACGTTTTTGTAATAACTGTGTTAGAAACGTAAAATTGTAAGTTTTTGTTATAACTACGTTCAAACGTAAAAGTGTAAGCTTTCTCGACGTAACAAGGCAAAGTAATTTTCTATTCTATTTTTTGAAGGTTTAAATCGAGGCCTGTAACAAATTCGTAATTGAGATTTTTTATTTCAAAGAGAACTTTTAAAACAAGAGTTACTTCTTTTTTTTTACAGGTGAAATGTAACATACTTAAGTTTATACCTATTTATATGGTTTAATTATAATTTTCAGAAAATGCTAATTCATGCACTCATGACACATGTTAAGGTATAAATGATTACCTAAAATGTGACAATAATATTAGTAAGTATTAAATGATGTTAAAATAATGCAATTAAATGGTGTTTATCCATTACTAAATATGTATCACTTATCATGTATAACATTGTATATGTTCATATAACATTATTTTAGAAAATAAAATGTAGATTAACGTGTGTAGGTAAATTCATATTTGCAGGTCAAATTTTGTGAAAGATACATTTTAAGGTAGTAAATGAGTAAATTTTAGGCAAAGGATATACATATATATAATTTTGTTGCAATATTTTTTGTTGATTGATGTCACCATGGTTAAAAATCATGTATTTTGGGGAGGTGCAGGTGGATTTTAGTTTTGAGGTAGTTATAATATAATTTGGAAGTTGAACATGGATTTGTAGGATATATGATCAAAACTTTTTATATATTCAAATTGGGAAATGCTAACATCTTTCCCGTGACATATGCTAAGGTATAAATAATTACTTAAAGTGTATCAATAATATTTACAAGTATTAAATGATCTTAAATATAATAATTAAATAACATGTATGCACTATTAATATTTAAGCATATATCATTATTAACATCATAAATGTTCATATTATATCATATTGGGAAATAAAATGTTAATACTATACATAACCATTTCCAGATTTAACAAACGGCCTTCTCTTTCTGGAAAGTGGTTTATTTGGAAATATTGTATGATTTCAACACAGAGAAAATGTTACTACTAATAATTACTAGAATGCTTATTACTGTTAAATGTTGCTCTTTATTCAATTAAGATGGTGCATTTACATGTCCAGCTTCCAGGTTAAAACTCATGAGTATGCTTTTATACAGTAATCCCTCCGTTCTCATTTAATTATTCACTACGAAACTACATGCAATTTTAATACATAACCTATAAGATCGATCATTGGATCTATTAGTTTAAAAGCTGCAGCATATTTTCACAATGGTCTTATAATCCAATGGTGGATAACTGGATCTATGCCTACTGTTCTTGTTTCAGAATATTATCGTTTTCTTTGCCTTTCGAACAATTTGTTTCGTGTTCAAACAGTTCGAGCTTTGAATGAGACTCAAAACACAGCCATTTCAATTATAGTACAGACTAACATGCAAACGAGTACTATAACCCGATTCCATTTCAGCAGATTTCAGAAACTACGAGCAATTAATTAGAGGAATGTATGAACACCATTTGACACAAATCAATGAAATCCTGATCAGAATCATAAAGATTGATCGAAAAGTGGTTTTTCATATATGAACTAAAAAAGCGAAATTCTCCTCTAAAACAACCAACCCACCATTTACATATACAAACTATACTCTAATGTAATCATAACACTATCCCTTCAAACACTGCAACACTGTAAAATACAACATCAGGAGATAGGTGTGAGTGGATCGTCTTAAGGGTTGGTCGAGCTACTTTTCCCATAAACCACCGCCATGATAATAAGCGGGTGTACTCAAAGTAGGTTCACCGCTATCAACCAAACGTGGAATTTGTTTTGCCGTTCAAGCATATCACCTACAATACATATAAAAGCATAAAAGCTTAGATAGGTTCTAATTACACTTGAAGTTCAGGTAGTTTTGAAAACTACAAAAAAAAACCAGCCACTTCTCAGTTCTCTCGATGAAAACTTAACAAAAAGAGTAAGATTTTACAAGAAAAACCCACTATATGATCACACCGGTAACAAAGTAACCAAGGCTCAAAGCTTATTGCATTTTTTGATTAAAAGTTGGGCTGCAGTTGGTTGATCTGCTAATAGAGAAAGCTCTTTTGGTTTTGCTCTGGAAAAAAGCTAGGAAGCTCCGAGTTGGATGCACCAAGCTTTTTCTCAACCTCAAAAATCCATATCAATTGCATTAAAGCTCCATGTAAACCACCCCCTAGCTCTACAAGAACCACAAGTATATGCGAGTATATATCCACTATGGAGAAGCAGTGAGAATGAAGGGTGTTAACATTTTTTTTACCATAAATGCGGATGGAAGATGAGTAAAGTGAATTAACCCCTTTCTTCATTTTGAGTCTAGTGACTCTAGTGATATTATAGCCAATACCTTCTGGTGTAAAAGACCAAGTAAAGGGATTAAAAATGCATTTCTTTTTATGAAAAAGAAAATGAGCGAGGCGAGAAAAAACGATTCAGAAACTTCGGAAACAATAAATGCTACCATTGCATGGACACGCAAAAAAGAAATGAGTAACATATTAATGTGGTAGAGGAAAAGGAAACTCACTACAACAGAAGCTTGGTACGCGTGGGAGAGGGGGCAACTAGTGCAAGGTTTCGGTCGCTTGAAACAATCTTTTGGGAAGGCTCTAATAGATCAGAAAATTCGGTTATTGGGGAACAAAAATCTTCTGCACGTGGATGTGTAACACACATATCAGGCTTTCCGATCGTCAGGATTGATCGCGCCATCTTAACTTCCCCTCTTCCACAAGTATCTGACTGAAACAATAAAGAACCATTTCCATTAATACTTGATAGGAAAAAAGTTGTAACAAAAGGGTGGCTTTGTTCCATGTCTATTAAATTTTGGTTTCTCTTGTCCTTAATTCACTATTTCCAGAATTGAAAACAATGAAATGTATGAAGAGTGAAGACCCAATTGCACTGTAGTTCTCCCGCGAGTTATTAGGTTTAGTAGACTTGAAAATTTAAACTTTTACAGCAAACTACGAAAATCCGAGTTTGGGTACTGAACATTTTTTTCCTGCTATTTTAATACAGCGCGATAAAATTTATATCCTCAATTTCAAATTACATGATTTCACTTTTATAAACAGGACTACTGCCATTTTGACAAAATAGCATAAACAACCTAATAATCGAGAAATTGTGAAAGTTGAGGAAACGTCTTGTAGGTTAAGGATACGAAGTTAATGACGGGACACAAAATCAACCCAAAAGGGTTGTTCAGTACAGTAAAAGAAAAAATTGGTTGAAGAAACTTCGAAATTCGCTAATAGTTCAGTGTACAAGAGATAATTACCCCTTCTCATTTGCTGTCAAAAAACTTTTAAAATCAACAATCTAAGACACCAGTGAGGACTTTTACTAGCTAAATCTACTCCCACTCGTGTGTTAAGAGAGAAGATGATACATACTAGAAATTAAAAAGGGTTGCAAAGAGAAGATTACTTGTTCCATACATTAGATAAATTTTTGACGTGAACTATGATAATTGTTATATCATCTGTTCGATTCTCGTTCTCCAACCATAGTTTGTATGATTCTCCAACAATAGCTGTGCATGCTTCTTTAGGATCTTTATATGTAGTGACCTGCATTAGTTTAAAAAAAAAAATAAGAGGGACGAGAATAGAAAAAAAGAATTAGAACATTACTCACGCCCAATAATATCCGGTGATAAATCAGTACTGACCGCCTTACAATATCCGACGAGTCAATGATGTCAACTTCATAAAGATTTTCAAAATTTGAAAAACGACATGCCACAAGTCATGATAAATTAGACATTATTGGATGATTAATAATAGGTAAATCAAGTTGACTCGGCTCGAAGAAGTAATTCTTCTATCCTACATCCTAAGAGGTTTGCATTATCACCTTTTGACTCGATTAGGAGAGTAAAACTCTTTAACCTACCTTGCCAACTTTGATACAAGCAACTATAGAATAGAGAGGAAATGAAAATTACGCTTATCTTTAGTTAGTTGGCACATTTCCACCTAATTTTTTTGTCTATTACTATCCAATCCAGGTTATCTAAATAGCAAAATGATCGACAAAAACTGGTTATACAGACAAAGGTAACAATTTACAGTGATACTTTCTTCAGTAAGTTGCATTTTCAAATGATTTGATTAGAGATATGGTTCGTGTGCTAATCTATGAAGCTTGTTTGTCAGCTTTTAACTCATCAAGACATGGAATCTTATTTTCTTCCTTGACAAAATTAATATTAATAATAGGATAACCAAAAAGACGTGTTTCGCTATTTGCAACCAATACAAAAGATAAAAGACTTCTTACTTCATGAATAGAATTTCACCTCTAAGTATCGAGCACTTACTGTCTTGGTCGTATTCTATTATCAAAATCTAAGCATCATAAAGAGCATTACCAATAAAAGCTACTAATACTTTCATATCGCATATGACAAATAGTGCAATCCTCATTAAGTGACATACTTTTAACTTATATTCCCTTAAATGCTTGTAAAAATTTCTCATTCTCATTCAGTGATACTGCAAAGTACGCATATCCAAAACCAGTGAACTGAAGTGAATGACCAGCGCAAGTGATAATTAATTTATTTAATAGAACGCCAATAAAGAAATCAGTTTATTGAAGGTTATGCCCATCAAAGTTGATACAAGTCTATTGAACAGTATGTTATTTACAAATCACGTAAGTATGGCAAAATAGGAAATGGTTTTGAAGTATGCTGGAAACCGACAGTTTTCTTTGAAAAAAATCTTCAATTGAAAATGCATACCATGTCAACAACGGTTTGGCTCGGGAGAAACTCGAAGACACCATCACTTGCCACCACAAAAAACGGATTATCTGGTGTGAGCTGGACCATCGTAACCTCAGGTTCCGCCACCACACCTATAGATTCGGCTGTACTGTCACCCACACTCCTCGTAAATGCAGTCCCAGGAAACATCCCATCTGGGACCCACAACCTTGGTGGATCCCCACCTTCGGTCTCCTCATCACCCCAATTTTGTATATTTGGATCCTTAATACCCTCAACTTGATCCACGCTCAAAACCCTCGCCCCACACAGCTTTACTCTCTCACATTCGTCTTTCCTAAAAGGTGTTTGATCAAGAGATAAATCGTCTGAAAAAATCCGATTTTCCTCCTTCACAGCTAATACTGCCCTCGAGTCGCCCACATTAGCTACGTATATACAATCCCCAATTACAAGGACTGTTATAGCCGTTGTACCACTCATCGAGTCGTCGATATCACTCTTGTGAAGTTCTTCGTTTGTCGTCAAAAAAGCAGAATTATAAGCTTTTACAGGATCATCTAACAAAGCGGGGTCGTTTGACAGAATATCAACTAATCTATCTTTCACGAAATTGGAACATTCATAACCGAACTGTCCATGCCCATCGAAAACACCGAAGAAGTGAACATTAGGGTTACCTTGAATACGCGTTTTGATACAGAAACTGTCTTGGTTTTCTTTATCGGGCGTATCAGGATACAACCCTTTCTGTGTAAAGACCGAATACTCCAACCCGTAACCATGTGATGGAACGAGAACCGAATCCGATAAGCCATTTAAACCAAGATTCCCTTTTTGCTCAGTGTTAGGACCCGATTTTTTAACATCTCCCTTCTCATCGTCGGAAAATTTTGGAAACTGAGCACAAGAAGTGCAACACTTAGCTTGTACACAACCCATGTTCTAACCCAATATGAACTACCCTATAAATGTATCAAAATCGAAACATGAATATTGAGCACATATCAAATTCTTGGTAGAAAATAGCCAATGTAATAGTTATATAAGAAGCATCTAAAGTAACATCTTTAAGAATGTTTGCATATTAACACAATGAGATAGTACTAAATAAAGCTCAAAAGATGAAAAACTTATATACCAAAGTTATAAACTTTTAAAGAACACACGAATAGAATAAACCCTTAAACAAGAAAAGATTAAAAATAGAACATTGAAATACTAAAAAAGCAACAAACCAAAGGGAATAAGAACAAGAAAAGTGCTAAAAAAGCAAACCCTAAAAGAAGCAAAAGATATAATACTTTTATCATCTTTTGATCCAATATGAACTACCCTATAAATGTATCAAAATTGAAACATGAATATTGAGAATATATCAAGTTTTTTGGTAGAAAATAGGCATTGTAATAAACAATAACTTTAAAGAGTGTTTGCATATATTACAATGAGATGGTACTAAATAAAGCTCAAAAGATGAACTTATAAATCAAAGCTATCAAATTTAAAGAACGCATGAATAGAATATACCCTCAAACAATAAATGATAAATAAAAAAAATCCTAAAAAAACAAAAAAACCAAAGGGAATAAATAAGAAGAAGAAAAGTGCTAAAAAAGAAAAAACAAAAAAGAGGCAAAAGATAATACCTTTATAACCTTTTGATCCAAACAAACAGTGATTTCTTGTCATTGAACATGTGATAGAAACTGGGTAGATGTCAAAATCTGTCCTTGTGAGGTGTATAATGGAAAAAAAGTTGGTATTTATTTTGTGAAAGAGCATTAAAAACAGAGTATTGGGAACATGTGAGAAAACCCTAGACAAAGAAATAACAACAAACAACTTTTGCTGGATTTATTTAGATATGGGCAGAGAGAGAGAGAGAGAGAAAGAGAGAGAGAGAGAGAGGTTTTGGGTTTTGTAATGTGATAGAGATATCAGATTATGTAAATTATGTACTTTTAACTGTATAATGGTGAAAAGAGTGGTCTATTCTGAATGAATTTAATACTTTAGGGACTTATTTGCAACTAATAAAGGGTAAAACAGTAAATATTAGACCCTTTAATTTTAGTTAATAAATAAAGCTAAAATAACTTTTAAATTGTATGTATTGATTGTATAATCTCATACTTTAGGGTCTTATTTGCAATTAATTAGGGGGGAAATTTACTAAAAACCTTTTATTAGTGGAATATTACAGGATAAAATAGCCTGGTATTAGCTATTTTTTAGGCCAATCCTTTTGTTTTATTTTGCTTGGATTAGTTTTTTTTAACTCTATTTCTGGACTAATTATTCCGCAAATTGTAGACCAAACGTTTTTGTATGGAGGTTAAATGGAAATTATATCTAGAAAATTTCATATGGAATCAATTATATATTTTGACTATTTGAGTAGTACCAAATATAACACGACAAAATATGTCTGAGATAATAAATATAAAACCTCAATATTTGGTGATAAGTACTTGGCTTTGTTTTTCTCCATAGAAACGATCATATGTTTTCATCTGAAAAAGACCATCACCGACATAATAAAATTGTGAGACTGTGACATAATATTTGGCTTTATTTTTCTCTCTTCATAAGTTAGAACATTAATATTATTGCAAATAACACCCTACTCTTGTTTCGTTTTCATTTTCAATCAAAGTCTTAATAAATTTGACTTTATACCACTCTAACTGCTAGTTTTCTGTGTAATTGTTGCCTCATGATGTAAATAATATACCAATACTGGGTGTTTCTGAAAACACATAATCTCTAACAGACTAAAATCATGTTAAGATACAGAAAATGTATTTTCTACCATACAAGCAAAGACAAGACCAATCCAAGAAACGAATTTCACATCCACCAAAAACAAATTTTAAAACAGAGAGAGGAAATAATAGCCGTTTGAAACCATGGGGAACAATCTTATCGATGAAGCCAAAGTATCCTCTATTTTATCACCCCGGAATTCATTCATACGGAATAACAGTCGAGGTTAACCTCAGCTCATAATCATGCTTTGGGCAGAAGATTTTCCTCTTTCACGTCTCAGGATGTAAAGTTGTCGTTTTTTAAGACCAAATTGCAATGTTTCACTCCCGACTTACAAGCAGCTCTACCGTTTTGCTGTAGCAACTGAAGGGCACTTCCCTAGCGTGTTCCACAATATATAATCCCCAGAAGTAACCTGTTAGTACACGAGAAATAATATTAATAAAATCCCCAGAGTAACCTGTTGTACTTGTATACGAGAAATAATATCAATCATAATAAGACTGAACCTAGACATGTAATTACTTTGGTAACTCGGTATAAAAATCAAATTGCATAAATTTCTCCACGTAAAAAAGCTCCCTCTAACATTTGAGACGAGACAAAATTGTGACACTACAGAAAAATATAGATTTTTTTTCCGGCTGTGGTCACGATGTTCATATTGTACAGTCAATTCAGGATGTTTTATGGAGTCCATCGTAACGTATATACTTCCAAAGTTTGACTAAAGGCAAAAATTACCTGCGTTGAGAACTCTACCGGTGCTTTCACAGCTGGGAAAATGCTGACCTGTATCAGCACAAAGTAAGGAAAAGGTTACCTACTGAATTTATTTAAAAAGCTCCAAAACTTGGCAAAATTACTTGTTCTGGCAGCTAAAGCTCAGAAATCACATGTTTACTCTTGTTATGGTGACCTTGCATTCATTCGGCGATTAAGAAACCAAAGCACAAACCCAACAATGGGAAACCACGCATGTGAAACAAAGAAAATGAAATCAAATGTACAGATAGAGAAGCTTTTCTAGTTCAAAGAGGCGTAGAAGTATGTCAATGTAAACACCTCCATAATATTTAGAGGTACAGGCTTGCAGATTGTGTTAATATAGTGTGCAAAATAACTAAGCATATGCTTTCTGAAAAAATAGAACTACCTTTTAAGGATATCAACCTCATGATGAGAACGAGGGAAGGAAAACCAAAATCTTAACACACATAAACCACAGACGATATCACCGGTCTTTTTATGATGTTTTACCTCCCCATGTTTTTGTTTTTATTTTAACTATTTAACCTCACCATGTTGTGTATGCCTATGTTTCCCATTTTTGTGTCTTTCAAGACTTAAGTGCTTGATTACATATAACTAAACCAACTTGTCAGAATACAAGTCCAAGCAAGAGACACCACATAAGGGGAAAAAGTAAAAGAGCTCGACACCATAGCACAAAAGTTGAAAGTTCAAGTTAAACGATACTCAAATAAGACAAAATCGCAATTTGGTAGGGTCTGACGGTACTAAACGAAAAGGCTAAATATACGATTAACAAAATAAAAAATAAGCCGGGACATGAACTTACAGATTTTGAATCAATCGACATTCCAGATAAAGATCCACCCACTATCTTGAAAGACACCTGCATGCACATAAAAAATCAAGAGTCAAATTAGAAAAATAAATGCTTCAGTAAAATAGTCTATTTTTACGGTCAATTCCCATTAAGGGACATATTTTCACTTACTTCCCATTAAATGCTAGTGAAAACTTTTCTTTCTCAGTAATGCTACGGCATGCTAGTCAATGTTCACATCAAAATTAAGTTTATTTAAGTGAATGCATATCAAAAGTAAAATCAGTTTATTAAGCAACAAGCCAATTGAAAATCAGTTCATTGAAGTGCATGCCATAACACTAAAAGGAAACAAGTTTTTGCACATCACCAAATGGGAATTAAGTCCAAAATTAGATGATAGCACTTGATGATAATTTTCCCTATACTTAGAAATTGAAGCACCAATGAGGAAATTATACTTTAGCATAATCGTATGCTTGCCAGCAAAATGGCTCCTCGAGATCAACAGGTTGGAGCTCCTTATTCATCTTTTCTGATAAATAATCCTCTATATTCACCATATTATTACCAGCCTCTATCTCCGTATCACTTTCTTCACCACCTATATTTCCCAACATTGACTCAAAAGCTGTAGATCTTTGTGCCTGCCATGGTGCAAACCTGACAGTACCAGAAAAGGTCGCCTCAATGCTTTTTCCAGAAATACCCCTTCCACTTGTTACAATTTTCCACTCAACAGAATGTTCCGCCATTGAGACCGTGCCAATAGAAGGAACCCCATCAAATGAAACAACTTTTCTCCTCGGAAAAGGCATTGCCACAGTACAAAATTCCATTGTTAGAGGTGATTTATAGCCTTCCATTAAATGCAACTTAAACAAAAAGGCACCTTCGTTCTCCGAGACCATTGAAAGCTGGTAAAATCCCTTTATTGGAGGGCCGACGTTGGAAAAACCTTGGTATCGCATTAATATAAAATTACCCAAAGGTGGTGAAAACATAACGGACTGTTTATCTATTCCTTGCTCTGGTACTTGAGCACAAGGATGAAAAGATATAACCTCGATACGGTTTGTGTCCATTTTCGTCATGGGAAAAGAAACATCTGGCAAACCTTCTAATTCTGCTCGACAATTTATCTGACCAGAAATAAATATCGAATCTGGAATCTCGTCGCGGTCATATAGAGCGGCATTTATTGCCTCGTGAATGGTAAAAATAATTCTTTGTTTTCCTTTATATAGATACGGCTTCCATGCAGGTTGTTTTAAATCCGGTGGGGGTATATCTGATGAAGCAAATCCGTAAAGCTTTATGGCAGATAGGTTGGAGTAGCTAAGGTCCAATGGTGTACCTATATACAAACATTGGACGAATAACTATTGGACCAATACAAGCCAGATATCTAAAATTTGTAACAAGTGAGAGGAACTTTTCTAGTGTAACACCAACCTACTCACATTTGTTTTTCAGGGTAACTGTCTAGTACTCGAAACTACAAATTTTTCCCCATTTGGTATTTTAAGTGTACTAAATCATTGTGAAATCAACATTAGTGTAGGTCAATATACAAAATGGAAATCTTGTAATACAAGCATGTACAAAATTGTAATTAACCCTGATAAGTACCATAAGAAAGAGTACTGACCGAAAGGCATTGAGCTACTAATGAAAGTTCGAAGTGCATCTTTGTCGATTTTGGAATTTGGAGCATCCGAGGCAGATGTTCCAGCTAACCCAGTTGCTGACGTGGCAGAAGCTGCAGCTGGTGCTGATACCGGTTTTGCTCTAGCAGAAATCCCTGAAATTCCAAGGCCAGTTAGAGAATCCAATAGTCCTCCTACTGATGGAGAAGCGTTAACGACAACCTCAGGATCAGGAACATCCCCTGTCACTATGTCACCTAAGACATGTGCAACCATAATGCCCCTACACAGTATAAAAGCTTATCAGTTAATATTTTGAACCATACACACACCAAAGAGGCTAAAAGAACAAAGAGGTCTTACACCAAATTGTGGGGAATTAGAGAGGGGAGAAGAGAGCATATACGATTTTCACCCCCAAAAAAGTAGCTTTGAGTATTAATTACGGAAACCAGTTACAAGTTTTGGGGTATCTTGACTTTCATTAACGGATCTATGGGAATGATGTTGAGCAAAAGTATGTTTTGTTTTCTTTAAGAACTTGGAGCAAAAATAGAATTTTTAAAAAATGAGAAAATGAATAGAATACAAAGTCAGCCTCCAGGCCCTCCACTATGCACAAAAAGCAAGAGCAACTCAAACACTAAACCATACATACATTAGACAGGCTATAGAAATATCAAGGTTTTGCACCTAATAGTGGGGGAAATAGAGAGGAGAAAAGAGAACATATGAGGAGTGATGTATATAGGTTGATGTGATTTAACAGTGCAAATCAGGAAAAAACCAATCAATCAGGTCAGTGAAAATTACTCATAGACTATAATTAATAAACACATCTTCATTTTAATTAAGGATAATTGGTAAAAGCAACCTCTACAAGAATAAGATGTTATCTTACATACAACAAATTTTTCAGAAGCAAGAGCAACTGGTCCAGCATAAAACTGGTTTTTTCAAGTATATATTGCATATATGATATAACTTACCATACCCTGTGATGGAAGGGTTCCCAAGGAGGAGAGAGGAAACACTTTCATCCACTCCAACAGCATTTCCACAACCAGTTCTTTTACAAATCCTTTCATATGCTTTTAAATGATGAGGTTCAACCAAAGGCAGCACAAGGATGCAATAATGGGATTTTATATGCAAAATTAGAGGCCAAAGCAGATAGGGCTCTTCTTCTTTCTTGTCACTTTTAACATAGAGGCTTATAATATGACGTGTAATTGGATCATCAACCCATGAATCAGACCCTTCAATTGATCGAGATACCCGTATGCCATATCCACGAGCAGACCCTTCCCTGTACATAAAGAAATGCAAAATCTAAGCTTCTTTAACATGAAAACCATGCATATACTTATGTAGAACTTCTATTAAACAAGTTAAAAATGAGAAAATACTGTATCTAAACTTCAGTAGTTATGAACAATGGAGATGGTATTATTCAATATTGCTAAGGTACCAGAACAATATGTTATGATAACTATAAAGAGACCGGTTTACGTTAACTGATC
Organism: Primula veris; assembly: GCA_963682055.1. Lineage (NCBI taxonomy): Eukaryota > Viridiplantae > Streptophyta > Magnoliopsida > Ericales > Primulaceae > Primula > Primula veris. The sequence continues at coordinate 1,093,316 of OY821748.1, forward strand.
ATGCTAAGATAGAATAATTTTTTGCTTGTGTTGCAGATTTTAATCTCCATTTTGCTTTTCCGTTTTTAGCATGTTATGTGAGGTGCAATTTTAGATTCCCAGCTTCTAGTGATCCGTCTTTGGAAGAAGTAAAATCTTTCTACTGATTCCCAGCTGGACAATTTTCAATTCCCAATAAAGTTAAGGCTTTTTTCTTAAATTTCGGCTGAATAACCCAAGCAACACTTCATCTACAGAAAATCCGGAAAGGGAAAGAAAAACACACTTTCATCATAACTTCAGAAAAAAAGATAATCACAGGGTTTGTTTCGCTGTAGCTTTTAAGTTTTAAGTTTTATTCTGCCTTTAAGCTGCTATGCGTTTGATTGTCCAGATTTACACTAAGCGTTTTTGTTGTCTAGCCTTATATAAGCTAGAAGTTATGAGATGGATTAACCAGTTTTTTATTGGTCTGAAAAAGGTATGTTTTTACATATAAAAGCTACAACAAACAAATCAAAGTGAGCAGGTATTAGTAATGTGACAATCATTGATAACATATGATATAGTTATCCTCTCAGATGTGTATTCACTAGCGAATTTTCCCCCGCTTTACAAATAGATAGATACTCAACGACTACCTTATGACCAATGATAATACTTCGTATCAAAGAATAAAAACAAAAAGAAATGTGAATTGAACACTGAGTTTATTTCACTAATTAAACTTAAAATGTTTAACATGATAATACTTTGTATCCAAGAGAACTAAAACAACATTCCACTTTGTAATTATCTCAGGAACTGGTTACTAGTTATTTCCTCTGCTGCTAAATAAAAAGATGCCCAGTTTACTCAATCGAATGACCTGTAATAGAACTTTTTTTGTAGTCCTTATCAAATACATTAACTTTCTGGAAATTGGTTTAGGGAACAACTAAAAAAAAAGCACCTCTTTCTCCCCTTAATCAAACCGTGTTCATTAAGAAGTAAGAAAATCTCTCAGATAACAAAAACTAAAAAGATTTCATATTGCTAAAACATTAATCTTTTAAAACAGAAAGATCGCCTCTTTGTCGGACCAACAAAAACCAAAGTCGATTCCTATTATTAAATCTCTGGAATTATTAACGGAGTTACAGATACCCACTATACTAAATGAAATGACCAATAATACCAATATAAAAACACGAATGGAACACCAACACAATTTTCTTTTTTTAGTGAAAAAGATTAACCTTTTTTTTTGCGATCAAGAAAAGCGGAGGACAATTGGGAATCGTCGGGTAGCAGAGGCAGGTCGGGACTCTGATTCTCTCTCTTAAATGCGGTTCTCCACCTTCTCTCTACCTCCAGAAACCTCCTATATTAAGCTAGTTTTTTTTTTAAAGTTAACTGCAGCTTTTTTAAGCTAGTTTTTTTCTCAATGCTTTCTAAAGCAGCTTTTCAACCAAAAAATCTGGTACCAAACGGGCCCATTATTTAACAGATACCCACTATACTAAATGAAAAAACCAGTAACCCAATATAAAAACGCGAATAGAACACAAACACAATTTTCTTTTTTTAATGAAAAAGATCGCCTCTTTTTTTGACAAACAAAAGCCTATTGTTAAATCTCGGAAATATATTTACTGGGTACCACTTACTACAGTAATTACTTTCCGTGCTATTTTTAACATCTAACAGATACCCATTATACTAAATGAAATGACCAATAACCCCACTATAAAAATGCAAATGAAACACTAATAAGGGATTAAAAAGAAACTAGAGTACTCCCTCCGTTCCTAATTAATTGTCCACTACGAAACTACGTGCAATTTTAACCGGCCAATAACTTGTATCAAAATTGTCGGAATGAAATTTTTCAAAAGTTAATCATACAGTTCAAACATTAAATTATATGATTTAGTTTTGAAATTTATCATTTCGACAATTTTGATACATGTTATAACCCGGTCAAAATTGCACGTAATTTCGTAGATGACAATTAATTGGAAACGGAGGGAGTATTATTTTTATTAGATTGAGTGAATATTACTTATTTAACAAACAGATATACCGACTATATAAAATGAAATAACCAATAAAATAAAAATGAACAAAGGGAACACAAACACAGTTTGATTATGTATAGAACCTTTTTTTGCGAAGAAGAAAAGCGGAAGACAATTGAGAATCGTCGGGTAGCAAAGGGGGGTCGGGAGTCTGATTCTCGCTCTTAAACGCGATTCTCCACCTTTTCTCTACCACCGGAAACCTCCTAAATTAAATTAAATTAAATTAACAACATATAATTATATATAATAATAGTAGTATTGTAGAGAGAGATAGAGAGTCGACCTAGAGAATAAAACGGCGTCGTTTTTGTTGTTGATTATCCAAATAGCTCTCATTCTACAACCATTCGCCATATTTATACTTATACAAATATATATATATATATATAGATATATAGATATATATATAGAGAGAGAGAGAGAAATAGGCTATCTCGTAAATTATGGTTTGAGAAGAACAAACAAAGTTTTACTAGTTATTTATTACTCTTTCCAAAAGAATTAGTGACTGTAAACAAACCCGACTCGACCCGACTCGACGCTGGCTTCGGCCATGTTTATGAACGAGGCGAGTTTGAGGTTTAACCGCTATTTTAATTTTAAGCTTCGTTTATTAAATGAACCAAGACAACAAGGTTGTCGGTCGGGAATACCATTCGGGTTTATCACTATATGTCTATACACAATCTATATCTCGAAAACACTCGGGTTGGGACAAAATCTAATACGATTGGGACGGAACAACCTTCGAATAAGTAGAAAAAAATATGTCCGGAGCGGATTGAACAAAATAAAATTATGTGGGGGTAAATCGCTCCTTTTAGGATATATAACTGAAAAATTTTACATTTACGAGTGGGGATTTTAAAAATTCCACCTAGCCGACTTTAGAACTTTTTTAAATAAGGCAAATTTGAACAGTATCTTTGCACTTGTTTGATAAACGAGTGAGGACACAAGGTTTGGTCCTATCCTATCGAAATCCATCCCAATACCCTATCTGTATCCCGTACACATTCTAAATGTGAACAAACCCTGAATTTTCGAAACGAAACAACTTGAAATCGGAAAAAATTATTACTTTCGAATTTTTCCCGGGACTAATTTAAACTTCTGGGGTGTGTTTGAAACCTGAAAAACTCATAGGAAAATGAAAATGATTTCTCGAGAAAACATTGGAAAATAAAAAAAATTGAGGAAAAATTTTATATGTATAATAAGAGAAACCGTTTTACTTGCAAAAGTGAGAGTAAAATGAAAATAAATGTGATCTCTCTCTCCGTTCCTCTTTATTTCTCAACCTTCCAAACACACCCTTTGCGTTTAACACATTTATGTTTTTAGCTACATGTTCTACTAAATATATTTTTAGAAGGTTACTTATATCAAATTTATACGTAATAATTTTAATCATTTTAGTTTATTTTATTTTTATTTTATTTTCGATGCCTTTTTCGGGTTAGAAGAGCACTCGCATCAGTTTCACTTATATCACCAATTTACGTAGAGATTGCTCTAAAATTGTATACGCATCAGTTTTCTCATCCATTACCTTAAATATACATTAAGTCAAATATATCTCAAATATAAGTGATCAAGATGTTTCTTTATGATTAAAATAATAATTTTTTTCTCTTATTTTTATCTGATTTTCTCTCCTTTATTTGTAATTTTAACATATAAATTAATAAAATAACAAAAATATGAGTTATATAGTTGTAATAGGGAAATCTATAAAAAAACTGATAATATGTATAAACCAAAACGTTTGTAAAAGTGTACTTTTTACTTTAAATACGAAAAAACTTGTACGTTATTTAATGTGGTTGCTCTAGTAAATTAATTTGGGTTGAAAAAAATTGATATAAGTATATTAAAATATATTAATATTTAGATATGATAATAAATTTGATAGAAAATCTGAAAAATGTATAAAGTTAAACTGTTAGCCTAAAAATATAAAAGTGATGCTAATTACCTTTAAAAAAAAAAAAACATAAGTAAAAGTGTAAAAAAATAGTTACTTTTAGGGTTGGGCGAAAAACCGGAAAAACCGAACCGGACCGATAACCAACCTGAAAAAGACCGAAACCGAAAAAAATTCGGGCCGGTTTCGGTTTTCAATAAAACCGAACCGAAAAATACCGAAACCGAAAAAGACCGAGAAAACCCGAAAAGACCAAAACTGGACTGAAAAACCGAAAAAAACCGAAAGTAGACCGAAAAAACCCGGTCCGGTTCGGTCCAAAAAATAAAAATACCGAAATCGAAAAAAAACAAATCGAAAAATATGCTCGATTTCGGTTTTGCTAAAAACCGAACCGAACTGAACCCTACGTTTGCTTGCAGGTTCACCCAAAACACAAACACAAAAAACCGAAAATAGGTGTAAGAAAAGTGTAAGAAAATAGGTACTTAGGGCCGGGTGAAAAACCAAAAAAACCGAATCGACCGATAACCGAACAAAAAACCGAAAATCCAAAAAAAATTCGGATCGGTTTCGGTTTTCAATAAAATAGAAATGTAAAAATACTTCCGACCCAAAAGCATCAAACACAAACACAAACACAAACACAAACACAAACGTATCTATCTACTTCTATATATCTAACTGAATCAGTCGGTCCATCACCGGACTCTTTCTCACTTCTCCGATGAATTTCTTCAAATCAGTATTCTCAGAACAACAACAACAACAACAACAAAATCAACAAGAAGAAGAAGAAGACGAACACCCGTCTTCCGATTCCGATAAATCCCCCGCTACGTCACCCGAATCCCGTAATAAAAACCCAAACACGGCCACATGGTCCTCCTTCAACACGTTAATAAACACGCTATCAACTAAAACAGAGTCGTATAGACGTGACCTACAAGACTTCACTTCCGGAATCAAGGCCGAGACTTCCTTAATTACTTCCGTAGCCTCACGTGCCGCACGTGACCTTCCTTCCTCACTCGATGCCACCGCTTCCGCTGCCCAATACTCTCTTGAATCCCTCGGTTATGCCATTGATTCTATTGGTTCCGCTGTCTCAGATATCATCATCTCCTCACACCGTAACCTTTCTCTTGTTTTATTTCCTTTTTCTACTACACTATTGCTTATTTACGACTACTAGTATTGCGCCTGTTTGGGATCAGCTTTTTTTCTTCAAAATAACTGCTTTAAATTAACACTCACAAACAATCTTGCTTCAAATTAAGATGCACTATACTAGGGCTGGGTTCGGTCCGGTTCGGTTTTTAGCAAAACCGAAACCGAGCATATTTTTCGGTTCGGTTTTTTTCGGTTTCGGTCTTTTTATTTTTTGGACTGGACCGGGTTTTTTCGATCCAGTTTCGTTTATTTTTCGGTCTTTTTCGGTTCGGTTTTATTGAAAACTGAAACCGACCCGAATTTTTTTCGGTTTTTCGGTTTGGGTCTTTTTCGGTTCGGTTATTTGTCCGGTTCGGCTTTTCCGTTTTTGGCCCAACCCTATACTATACTGTTTGGCACCACCTTACTTAAAAGTTATTTGTGTTGATACCTGCATATTATAAATGACTTGTAAATATATATGAGATGAATTAATTGGAAATTTTCTACTTTTGATTCATTTTTTTGTGAAAAGGCCGAAAAAATTCCCAAATCCCTAGCTTTTATGCTTTTGATCTTTTGTAGGTTTATTGACCCAAAAGCTATCTTTTGAAAACTTAAAAAAACGGATGCCAAACAGTCACATTATGTACGAGAAGAGACTTGTTCTTTTCATTTATTTATTTCCCTCTTATGTATTGCACTATTGCCAATAGAACTGTTTATTTCGCAATTATGGGGTAATGGAAGGCTAAAATCGAATAACAAACAAACAAGATTCATGTCTAAAGATTGTTTTTTTTTTTTCTCTATGGGGGGCGCTGGAGTCACTTTTAGCATGCTACTAGTTCCTATTTCCTACCGTGTACTAACACAAACTTTTTATTTTCTTTTAAAAAAGTTTGTTTACGAGGAAAAAAACTCGTTTACTTGAAAAGACGATTTCTTTAGAACCGTAACGGTGGTAATAATTATGGTAATATCGAATACATTAATAATTAAGGACTACCCTCTCCGACATCTCTGTTGTTCTATGTAGTTATTTTTTAAAATATTTTTCTCCCTATATATTGCCTAATTTCTATGTAGTATTATGTACTGGCAGACGGTTGTTCTTTTTGAAAAAAAAAACCTGTTAATTTATTGAATTATATTTTGAGTGAAGAAAATAGTAAGATTTAGCTCACAAATCAAGAACGAGTAAAGATATTTTCACTCCTCTTACACCTTCACACATCCTCATCATCGATAGCGGTGAAAGTATAATTTTGTACTAGCACAAACTTGTTTTTTTCTTTAAAAAAATGTTAGTTTATAAGAAAAAACTAGTTTACTTGAAAAGACGGTTTGTTTGGAACCGTAATGATAGTAATAATTATGGTTTTATTGGATATAATAGTAGTGGTGAATCAGAGCGGAACGAGGAATTTTAATGGAAGGAGTCGATATTCTATATATTTTTTTTTCATACCACATAGTATGAGTTATTTTCTGTAATATGGGAGGCGAATGCTGATAATTGAAGATTTGGTCACAAAAGATAGATTTTTTTTTACTCTTTCCGTCCTCCATTGTCTCCACCTAGCTACTTCCTTATTGGTGATTTAAGCCTTATTTGGCCGTATAGTAGCAGAAAAGTAATCTATTTAAATTGTTTCCATTTTTATTTTTTTATTAAATGATGCTTTGAGTGAAGAAAATGAGAAGTTGGCTAATAAGCAATCAAGAATGAGTGAAGATATTTGTACTCCTCTCATACATTTTTATCGATAGTGGTGAAAGTATAATATAGTGAACTTTTTCTAAGTGTTAATGGGTTTGATTTGATTTTGTTTAGAGTATGAATTGTGGTTAAGAGCGTGACTTAGCATTACTCATCAAGAACAGCTAGTTGTTCATTAACGTATTAGCTTAAGAGCTGCAAAAAAAAAAACTTTGATACTGCCATGCCACCAGATAGTTCACATAATTCATGTTTAGATTTACAACATTACTTGGAATTTCCCTATGTTAGTAAGTGGATCTGTTCAATTACTCTTCTTTTCATTATTCTAAAGTGATCTAGGTACAAAGTACATTAATTGAATAAGAGAAAACAGTGATATTTTTTTTCTCAAATGTAAAGGATCATTTTTGATAATTAAATGTTGACAGTAATTTAAGTCAGATTCCCAAAATTTCCCATTAAATGGGACGGAAGTGTAAGTGCATTTTGGTAAATTTGTGTGTTTAATTATTGGTTTTAACTTACTTTTCTTAATTTGTATGGGAAAAGAAACAAGCGTATCCTTGTGGGGCGAAGAGAATAATAGTGATGATGATAATCGTGATCTGAGCCTTGATCGTCCGTATAGTAGGCTGGAGTCGCTGATCCGTGCTATACAATGTGATATAAACACGTATTGCAAGGAAATCGATGATTTAAGCGAGTACGAAGAGTGGAAAGTAGGGTTTGATTTGGATAAGAAGACAGAGGAGATCGATGGTCTGATCGGCGAGAATGGGGAAATTGGTGAGATTTACGACGAAGTGGTGCCTCAATTGGTCGATGAAGAGACTTTTTGGACAAGGTATTTTTTTAGGGTTCATAAGGTTACGAAAGCGGAGGAAGCAAGGGCAAAGCTCGTTAAGAGGGTTATCAGGGTAGAAGAGGAGGAGGAGTTGAGTTGGGATGTAGATGAGGAAGATGTTAATGGCGACTTGGAGAAAGAGAGCGCTATTGGGGTTGAAGAGGGAGAGAAGATGTTGGGATCAAGTAAAGAGAGTGATATCTCGATTGTGTCTAGCCAACCATCGATGGTAGTGGAGAGTATCGGGTGGGATGAGATTGAAGAAAGTGGGAAAGCCGATAAGGTTAAGAAGGTTAGTAGTGATAGCCCTAATGTTGAAGAGTTGAGGAAGAGGCTTAATGCTATGGGGAAGGATGATGAAGACGAAGAAGAGCTTGGTTGGGATATTGAGGATGATGATGAGCCTCTGAAGACCTGATAAATAATTGACTCACTGGTAAAATTTGGACTCGCTGGTAAAAATTGTTAAGAGGTTATACCTATAGTCTCTGAAGTGTAAAAAATAGTTTTTCTCAAAGTGCTTTTTTCTTTTTATGATATGGAAGATGGATGTGAATTGGTGGTTTGGTAATAAAAACTTGTATCGTTTTTATTATGACAGTGTTATATTGTTCGATCGCCTTATTACGCATCTCTTTTTTGCTTTGTACATTGGAAGTTCATCTATTTCTGTGCACTTTGTTACGAGCTAGGTCTTGTGAAAACTAGCGGTAAAGTGGAAGTTATGTCACCCCTGGTCATGATACTTTTGGCGCACGCTTCCGCCTCTTTCAGTGCACAAAGAGCGTACGTGATAGAATTGCGTGTATCTCAAGGTGTGACGTAATTTAGATGAACATCTGAATGGACGTTGAATATGATGATTGGCGGGCGGCCTCTTTAGTTTTGATGAGGTCTAGTTTGTACATTTATTTATTTATTGTTGGTTTTTTACCTAAAGTTTGTGAAAGTGTGGAGAGAAACTTTCGGTGTTATTTTTCTTGTTACGGCCGTCTTCTAATATTGTTGCCAGTTACTGGATACTGGCTTTACTTTGTGTCCATTTTATCATTATAATGATAGTTTGCTTATGGGTTTACAGAAAAGAGACTAGCAAAAAGGAACAGTTAATTACTTCTCTTAATTTCATGATATTTTAGTTGTATATTCTTCATTGAGTTCCTTTCTGGTCACTTTTAATCTAAAGTCTTAAGGATTATCATGAAAGTTGGTGAGGCCATGATACAAACATTATAGTTTTTTCTAACAAAAAAAAAGTTATTCTGTTTGGTTGTATGCCCATGAATCCATGATACAAGGGCATGGATCGATACATAACTTGAAAAGAGCGAGCTTTATCCGAATGCGTGTTAACATTTTGCTTCCAAATGTCAACACTAGTTGTCGAGAACTAGCATCACTACGCCATGCATGTGGGGTGTGATATTGTTAGTTCCGGAAATAATAAAACGACCTTCTTTACAAAACTACTCATTTCTATACGACTTATAAGTTATAACTTATCAATGACTTATTTAGATATATATACAAACACATTCTATTCTAATTTTTTAATTTTTAAAATACTTAATATATTGAAATTAAAAGCTAACAAATTTCACAAATTCTCAACTTTTGCTTTTAAGCTCTTTAAGCTTTTTGACCCAAAAAAATACCTTTTCAAAAGTTAAAAAAAAAATGAAATGCCTAACAACTATGGAATTTTTAATTAAAAAGCTGAAAAACTAAAAAAATGTTGCCAGGACTAAAATTTACTCATTGTTTATACCTAAAATCCCAGAAAATGAGGAACAAAATAAAATAAACAAGGAAGAGGAAACTATATATATATAACCTAGACTATCTCTGTCTATCTATATATACCGGTAAATACATGTGTGACGCGTAATGGCATAAATCTCGTAATATATTTTATTTTGAACATAATATTCAAATTTAGTATTATTTATTGTAGTTATATAGATTAAAACAAATTGTTAATTAATTTAGGCTATAACCGTAATTATAAAAATATAGCGAGAATAAATTGTTAATTAATTAGATTAATTATATTACTAATTATTAAAACATAGTTATAGCATTTTTTTTTAAAATGAATAAAATTGGACAATTTAGTTTAATTAATTTACTTGTTATAATAATAGAATAGAATGATATCTCACCTGCAACAACATGCAACGAGAAACGCTAAAAATAATAAAATAAAAAAAGGAAGAAACCCAGCTACACGATCTCTCTATCTATCTATATATATATATATATATAAATATAAATATAAATAATATAATGCGCGCCTAATATGCGCCACCACCACCGTTCCTCCCCCTCCTCTTCCTCGGTCGTTTCTCGCTCTAGAAATCCTTTTTTCATATGCAAACACCACACCTCATCGGAAACCCTAGACATACTCATTATCGTCCTCGCGCTATTCTCCGCCACCTTCCTTGTCACGTCTTACCTCTCTTACGTCATCCACACCCTCTCTCTCCTCAACTTCCCCCTCCTCCTCCCCCTCCTCACCTCTGCCTCGATATTGTTTCTTTTGTATAGATTCATTATTTCTGGTGTCTTGTTATCAGGGTGCCGTAACAAGGGGTGCATGCATGTTGATAACCCTAACGAGGTTCGTGTTTTGCTTTTTTTCTTAGGAAGAACAGAATACAAGAATGAATAAACCTAGCTAGACGATCTCTCTCTCTCTCTATCTATACTAGTAAACCAACACACGATGCGTGCAATTGATTTCATTTTTTTATTGCTTAAAAAACGTGATAAAAGAAGAGAGAGAGATGATATTGTAAATATTTGTTTCAAACTTTCATAAACGGGTGTTGAAATAAACGAATAGTATAGATATAATGCGCGCCTAACATGCACCGCCATTATATCTCCCTCCTCCGTCGTTTCTCGCTCTAGAAACCCGTTCTTTCATCTGCAAACACCACACCTCATCGGAAACCTAAGACATACTCATCATAATACTCGCGTTGTTCTCCGCCAGTAACATATCGAGGCACTTGTAGTTCGTCACATCACCCTTTTATTTGGGTTTTGAGGCTAAATAAAATAAATTTTACTCTACTCCATCCGTCCCAATTTAATAGAAATTTTTTAGAACTTGTTGAGATGCATACTTTGGTGTTTTTTGTTTTTTTTTTCTTAGGGAAACTATGATAATTTATATTGTGTGATTTGACACTTATTTATCAAAAACTTATCCTATGTTAAATTTAAGTACAAATGCTTTATAATGCTACTTATATTTTTTAAGTGCACCAATTTTGCATTGCAAAACTGCACGTATCCCCAAACTTGCTATCAAATTGGGACGGAAGGAGTATTATATAACCGTTAAAAGACTACTCATATGTAGTCATTATTAAGTAGTATAGAATTATGGTGTAAACAGGTTGATATACGGATACTGAGCGAGGAGTGTTTGAAGGCGGGAGGGGATCTGGTGAAGGAGGTGGAAAGGTTGCCTTGCAAAGGGGTGTGTGACTGGGAGAATCCCGAGTACGAGGCTTTGAGACAGGACTTGAGGCGAATGGCACCGGTTAATGGGCGTGCGGTTTTGCTGTTTAGGGATAAGTGCGGGTGCACGGTGGCCAAGCTTGAGGGGTGGGGGCCTATTGTTAGGCGGAACAACCGCAAGCATAGAAAGTGAGTTTCTTAGTATATACTATATTGTGTGTGTGTGTGTGTGTATTTCTGCAGTTTTGAACAATGGATTGAATGATACTAATTGTTTATTGTTAAAGTGAGTTTCTGAGTGTTTATATATGTTTGTATGTGCGTTCCTGCATTTTTGGATCATGGGTTGAATATATGATTTTTTATCGATTTGGTTATTTATATCAGTGTTTTAAATAGCGTTATCGCTACCATAGCGTTTTTTCAAGAGAAACGCTAAAAGCGCAAATAGCGTTGCTACATAGCGTTTTGCGGTGTTTTTTTTTTTTTTGCCTAAATACATATAAATATAGCATTAAATTCAAAACATTTAATAAAAATAAACTAAATATATATAAAAAAATTGTAACTAATAATCACAAAATGATTATACTTGAGATGACAGAGTATTTACTTTGTTTGCAAGAGTTTTGGGGTTTGATTCTCTTTAATCTCAAATAATTTCATTAAAATTTTGACTAAAAATAAAAAAAACAATTTTTTTTTTTACTACATCCGTTATAGCGTAAATAGCCGTAAATAGCGTTCATATAGCGTGGATTTAGCGTTTTTCCATCCAAATAGCGTTTTAGCGTTGCGTTTTTCTTTCAAAAACCACTATATTACACAACGTTGCACAACGTTGCGAGCTTTTTAAAACAGTGATTTATATCAATATTTATGTATGCCTATCAATGTATAGAAAGTTGTTTAGTTGGAAACTGGTAAATGTGGTTGACATGCATGGGCGGTGGAGCTAGGAGGAGGTTGGCCGGGTTTGCGTCCCGTCAATGTTTATTTTATACGTATAACTTTTTTGAGGGGTGGGCTACTGTTATTGTTAAGCGCAGCCAGAAGAACAAAAAGTGAGCTTATTAAAAAATTTAATCTGACAAACTCAAATGCTTTTTCTGCAAGTTTTTGTGTGCTTATAATCACTGATCTGTTTTTGTATCCAATAACATATTTACACTTTGTCAATTCGTCATATCATCCTTTTATTTAACTGCGAATTACAGTAAGCAGTGAGGAAGATGCTTAGTGCTACGGGGAAAGACGATGAAGCAGAAGAGCTTCGTTGGGATATTGAAGATGATGATGAGCCTCTCAAGTCTTGATGAAAAAGAAAAATGGACTCACTGGTAACAAATGTTGAGGTTAAGAATAGTTTCTGAAGTGTAAATAATAGTTTTTTTTTCTCAAAATACTTTTTTTCTTTTAATTTGTGATATCGAGGATGGATGTGGATTGGTGGTTTTGGTAATTTGTCTGGTAACAAAAACTTCTATCGTTCTTATATATTATGACAGTGTTATATATTGGTTGCTCGCCTTATTACGCTTCTCTTTTTTGCTTTGTACATACAACCAGTGTTTTAAAAAGCACGCTATGATACGCAACATAGCGGTTTTTTGAAAAAAAAAATGCATACGCTAAAACGTTATTTAGATGGAATTGCGTAAAAAACACGTTATTGGGTTTAAAAGCGTGATATTTTGGACGAAACGCATAAATAGTGAGTTTTTTAAACCTTTCTCTTTTCTGAGAGTAACATATTGTCAAAGCTTATACAGTTTAATTTGTCAATTTGGGTTTAGTGAGAAATTTCCCTCCTGTAAAATTTTATCTTTTCTTAAACTCATCCAGCACGTAATCTTGTTGATTTCCACATGAATTTTAAAATGGAGTTTATAAACGTAATTTAAGTCCAGGTTTTTAGAAAAAAAAAAAAGTGTATTTCAAATTTTCAATATCTCTTGCTATTTAGGTTTCCGCTTCTTACTTGTAATGAACTTTTCTTGAAAGTTTGTATGAGGGAACCAACATCATATGCCTAAGCGAACATGAAATCGATTAATTTTTTCTTTGTAGAAGAGAAGTCGCGTTTTATAATGGTATCATTTTATTGATGAGTGAATTATACTCTCATTAAGAATAAAAAATTTAATCGCGATTGCTAATTTATTAACAATAAGAAATGATTTAAGATATATATTATAAGATAAATACAAACCCATCAAAGATTAGAGGCTGAGTTAGGGGTTTTTGAATGGACAAATTAAGGATAAGTCAAGATAATAGAAATTCTATCAATCCAAGATGTGATAATCTATATAGCTTCCTGAAACGAAAACCAGAAAGTCGATTATTTCTGATCAATTTTCTTTTGTATCATTTCAGCAAGCAGGACGTTACACCGACGTAAAACAAGCAAGATATATACTCCCTCCGTTACCGACAAATAACTCATAACTAAGTTGTCGAAATCGAATTTTTCAAAAATTAATCACACAGTTCAAATATTACACTATATGAATAAATTTTTAAAATTTATATTTCAACAATTTAAGCACGAGATATTTGCTGATAAAAATTGCACATATATATATATAGAGTCCCAATATTTTGGAACGGAGCGAGTATAACTCATTTTTTGTGAAGTTCTGCTTGATAGGGAATTTAGATACGTTAATGCTGTTTTGAGTTTGATGGTTTTTTGTATGTGATTACTTCTCATATGAGATTAGAATTGAGTTTTTTGGATAATATAGTCGAACTTTTTATTTTTAATTTAATGGTCATAAACCTTTAACTTATCCTTAAATTTGTCAATGTTGGTACAATCTGGTTTAAATTTGTCAGTTATAGTATAAGTTGTTGGTCCTATTTTGATAGTATTTTTATTAAATTTGATAGTTTTGACCTAATGAAAATATATAAATGTTGAATGATATTTGTTTTTGATAATTAAATAAGTCGGTCAATTTGTACCTTAAATAATATTTCCCAAGACTTGGATATATTGTTAAGTACTGTATTTAGCTTGGCCAAGTATATAAGATATGATTTGTTGAGATATATACAAATATATATTTTTGTAAATTAAGTCGATAGAGTTCCACATTAATAGGAGATTTGACCTTATATAAACCAAAAAAATGGAATCAGAAACACAATATTTTTTAAAGAGTATTTCTATGGGGAACCATTATCGTCACATACCAGAAGACCTAGTTATCGAGGTACTATCAAGACTACGCCTCAAAACTCTTGCTTGTTTCAGGTGTGTTTCGAAACGATGGCAATTTTTAATATCAAACGCAGTCACCGTGACCAACCGTCTAAAACTTTTAATTAGCTCCTTTGATTTGGAAAAAGAACATGACACACTCCATTCAGTCGATGTCGAAACCCATTTAGAAAGAATGCACGTGTTTCCAAAGGGTTGTAACTACACAGTTGAGGTCCATTCTTCTTGTTACGGATTGTTGCTTATTCAACTTAATTTTAGATTATTTATGTGGAACCCTCTCACACAATATATAAGATATTTGTCACCATGGAATCCCAATACGTATTGTGGTAAGGGTTTAATGGTCGATCTATTTTTCGATCATGCAAATGATGTGTACAAGATAATGTGGGTTAAACATAGCTTATTGTTTCGGGTTGGGGTAGTCTTCGTTGATAATTGTCCGAGCACCAATGACATGAAAATCATCCGTGTTCCTCATAGGGTGACCAATCTGCACAAAGGACCTTTTTTCAAAGGATTCAGACACTATTTTTCCAAAGGTAGTTGGTCGCCTTTAACTGGTTTTCTGAGTGATCGAAACTGTATACTTTATTTTAGTCCAAGTGCGAATATGTTTTTTGAAGTACCTTTGCCACGACCTAATCACCATTTAGGAGATAGAATTGTTGGTTTAGGGGTTTTAGATGGCTGTCTTTGTGTGACTCGTCTAGATGACTCGCTAAGTAAATCAAAAATAGAGTTTGTGGTCTTGACGGAATCCACAAATGGTTATTTGTCGTGGGTTACTATGCTTGTTATTCCAAACATGTTTGAATATCAATATTGGGATAGTACTGTGGAACCTCTATTTTTAACCAAAGAACGTGAAGTTTTAGTGCGTATACACAAATTTGATAAATACCAATGTGTGAGGGCTTATGATTTACATGGACATTTTATTAGGGAGATTATGATCCCAAATTCCTACAGTGTATTGTTCAATAGTATTGTTGTATATGAGGAAAGTTGGTTTTCACCATCTACATAAACTAATATAAACGTTTATGAGGAAAACTTTGGCAATGATTGGGAAAACTACGACTGGGAAAATTTTCACCCCCAAATTTCTGAATCTTTGAATCTTGCGTTACCGGAGCTTGGAAGTTCGTCGGAAGAAGAGATTTTCACACAGAAGAAGAAAACTGATAAAAAGAAGAAAATGAATAGAAAGGAGAAAAGAAAGCTTCAAAAAAGGATGTTAGAACACAAAACTTGGGATAAAATGGCAAGAGAGTCCTAACTAGCTTGTAGTGTTTTGATCGCAAGTCGCAATCCATTCATGGAAAAGTACTCCAGTGTTACTGACTGGACAGAGAGAGAAGTCGTGAGATTTGAAGCTAGCTATAGTCCTTGAGGTGCTTGTAGCTAGCTAGGCTATCTATATTGTATTTTTTATTTTTTTTAGAGAAGTCGTGACTCGTGAGATTTAGTAGTTGAATACTCCAACTTTGTGATTTTACTATCCGAGTGTAAGCTATACATTGGTTCTTTGCACAACCCGACCTGTTTCTGCAAAAGTTTGTTGTGAGCATCTTCATCTGCATCATTATTATAATCTCCATATTAAGGGAGAAAAAGATGTTTTCAAGTACTTGATGAATCATTCACATTTTCAGGTTCATACTTAGTTTCTTGTTTCTACAAGTAGAAAACAATTTTTAGATTCATACGCAGTACTACGCACCTTTAAATGACTTTAACCTCTGCTATACATGTTAAAAAAAGTTCCTGAAATATACCTGTTTTAAGGTTGCTTACTACTAAAGAATTAAGCTCTACCCAGAAGTGGCTGTAAGTTTTACAAAATAAAGCTGTCCCATCTGATGGTCGGGAAAAAGTTAGGTTAACCAAATAACCAGTTTTAAATCTTAAACTATGTTTTAGAGATTAGAGATTAGCTATGAAGAATTAAAATCTTAAACATTTTAATTCTTCATAGAAACATACAATACTAAAGGTTCATTTGGTATAAGCTAAAAAGTTGAAATTTTAGAGATTAGCAAAGAATGAGTATATTAAAGCCTATGCTTAGTCATTCGGTTGACTGTCAAAATAAGCTTAATGAATATCAGTCCAAGCAAGTGAATGAAATTTGTAACTTATCTTTGGCAAAAACAAAATAGTCAGAAGATCATAGTATTAGAGTCACACAGTTTATAGCAGAAAACAACAAAATTTAAATTAAAAACAGTAGTTATAACTTATCAGTTTGACACACAATATAACGAGCACAAAACAATCGAATACTCATATATTCATATTACCTCTGATGAATATCCAAACACAGACAAGTACAAAATCAAGGGCAACTAACAAAAACCAAGCGTTACACGCATCAGATTATAAATTTGATACATGTTTAATACCTAAAAGTCTAATAGAAAATAAATACAAGCCTAAAGAAAAATATAATATTTCAAAGGTAATACTCAAAAATAAGACAACTTATTTGCTTAAATATGTAGCAAACAAGCCACAGTGATTACAAGTGTAACCCTTCAACTTATGTATTTTTAAACCCCAGTTCTTTTATTTTGTTTCATTTTACCACACAATATTTTGCTTTCTAATTTGTAACTATTTATCCATTGGTCCTTGTTTAAAACATATTGACATATTCAAACCAATATAGATCACAAAAATGACCATTTTACTCTAATTTCCAAATATAGTTTTATTTTAAAATTTCATTTTATTTGATACTATTGACCCGAAACAACTAAATTTTAGAGGGAGTGAACAACTTTTTTAAGCGTTTTTCGCTCAGTGAAACTAACAACCAATTAACTTACTTTCTACCTTACCAATGAAAATTATGTGATGAATAAATAAGTATTCACGAAATCATAACATTATAAGTTGTTTAAGAGTATAAATTGTGAACGGAAAATGACACCGCGACATATAGATCTTCAACTTAAAGGCTAATCTTATCCTAGAAATTATTTAATTGAATATTATCATTACAATCTTCCAAACCGAGTTAGTCTAAACGATTTGTTCCCCCTCAATTCGAGATTTCTCGTCTCGATACAAGTGAAAGATAATAAGATGTCTATAAAGTCTAAAAAAAGTATTTTGACCGTTTAAATTAGTTTAACGATAGAAAAATTTCACCGATCTCTCAATATTGCGGTTTTTTGGCTTTTGTAAGTGCTCGCAAATTGCTTGTCCGGACTCCGAATCAACTTTTGTTTGAACCATTGACTTTGTTATTGAACGCTCTATCATTTTAAGGTCTGAAAGATACATTTTATATTTTTTTAAAATACTCAAAGAAATTGTAAAGTTATTAAAACACTTATAATCAAAATCAATTATTTAACTCATAGTTTAAGATATTACAAAAATAAACGTGATATACAACACTAAACACCAATTTATTACATAGTAAACATAATTCTAACATAAATATAAACATATTGCATTATTTGCAATCTTCCATCCCATGTTAGTAATACTTTTTCCTATTTTTTGTTATTTGGTTTCATCTCCAACTTCGGTTTCACCAATAAATACATAAATATTTTTTATAAAACTTATAAAAAATACAGGACTAGTACTCTCTACTAGAAAAATATCTTTATTCGAGACAAATATTAGATTCTTAGTTCAAGAAATAGAACAAGGGAAAATTATTCTTATTGATAGAGCAATCCAATTTGCGGATAAATTTCCAGATATTTTGCAAGAAAAAACCCAACTACAAAGATTTTTGGGAAGTCTCAATTATATTGCAGACTATTATAAAAACCTTTCTATAGATAGCTCTCATTTACATGAAAGGTTAAGAAAAAATCCACCCATGAGTGATATTCACACAAAAGTCGTTAGACTTATTAAGTTTAAAGTCAAAAGCCTTTCCTGTCTAGCACTTATATCTCCGACAAGTTTTAAAATTGTGGAGACCAAAACAAGCATTCACAGTTTATTCACTAAATTTGAACGCAACATGTTGTTCACCAGCAGTTCTATCAATTATTATTATATATGTGGTTGTGTTAGTTTGTAGATATAAAAATAAATATATTGATGTTGGATTGATATTTACCAACTAACAATTGTTTGTTAGTAATCAATTAGTATTCAGCAACTGAAAATTGTTAGTTAGTGATCAGTTAGTATTTAGCAACTGATAATGTTGTAGTCATCTCTATTAGATAAACAATCATTTCATCAGAAATAAAATTACGTTTGTATCAATGAATGAAGACTAGCCAGATCTTTAAAGGATTTTAACAACTTGTTTTCACTTCAGTTCATTAGAACAGTTAAATAATAAATATACCGTGGAAACACCCCAGATTGGGTTCGAACTTAAAAGATCAGCGGAACTCCCCGAAATAGTTGTTGGATTAATCCAAGAATTATATTTATTCCACACAGATAAGAGGCTATCTATCATCAGTACTAAATGAAAACCAGAAAGTAGCATACCTTCTGTGATATTATAAGTAATCAATTAAATTTACTTTTGATAAAAAGTGATTGTCAATTAAAAAGTAATAAAAACTTCCGGAAAACCAGAGAGTCAATTATAGACGAACCACACAGAAAGAGAGTAGAGTTTGCGAAAGTGCATTCCAAGACAAAAAGTAATCAATGTTAATATGATGCTTTATCTTTTCACTTAAAATTTTGTGAAACTATAATCCATAGAATTAAATAAGAACTATGATATTTATTACAATCTTAATTTTTTTTATTCTTCAATTACGAATGGAAATAGGATTAAAAACGCATAAAGATTGAGCAAATTGTATTGTTCGACATAGTTACGTTAGGCTTATTTCACCACCAAGAATCATCAATCATCTATGATTCCTCAAAGAAAAGACCATATATATTATGTTAAATTACGTTTTCTGAGATGGGTTAAAATATTCTAAATTAATCTAACAACTAATGGAAAGAAGTAAAATAATTAATTGCATGATCACTTTAATGTGGATAAAGTAAACCAGAAGATTTTTCTTGTCTTTTCACAATGGTTTACATAGTATAATCAATGAAATCTTTTCAAGAATCGCGAAAACTTACCCAAATCTGCCACTGTAAGATTGGCTCGTTTGCGGAAGTCAATAGCTATATCGAACATTTCTTTCTCAATGAGATATCCGAAGATGCTCACTTGAAGGCTAAAATAATATCAAAAAAATATATATTAAACCTCAGAATATTAAAAAGATACAAGAATTAAAAAAAACAATACGCATATTTGTGTTCCCGTCGTGGTTTCCGTCGTGAAACCATGAAGATTTGCATTAACCAAATCTTAATTTGGAGCGTTTTTACGAAAAATTGTCCAAATTGATGTTCATATAACTTCTCCCTATACTCATGTACTCATTTATTTATTTATTTTTGTATTTAAAAGGATACATGAGAATTTCTGAGACACGTGTACTAACTGAATAACCGTTTTTGGTTAATTTGTTATATTTCTCAGTTGGGTAATTTATCGAACACATATAGGACAGCTGTAGCTAATTTGGGAATTATTACCCAGATAATATAATTTGGTGGGATTTTGTAGTAATTTGATATATATATATATATATATATATACGGGTCATGGTTACCCACGCGTTGCGCGCATGATACGTAGTGACATAGATATGATCCCGATAAATAAACTTAATATTTTTTTAAAAAATTTAAATATCAAATGATTAAATATAATTAATTAACAATCGTATATAAAGAGTAACATAATGTTTTACTCTTATAAAAAATACACAACGATTTTGTTTGGAATATAAATGTGTGAAAAATAATATTTTTTAAGTTATTTATGTATTTGAATTGAGTGATGACATTTAAGAATAATTATAATATTAGAGTGAGAGTATTTTTGAAAAATTTGGATAAAATTAGGCAGGCTCAAAATGTTTGGATTGGCTTATATTAATAGTATGGTATGCTATATTTTGTGTAATTTTAAGAGGGAAGTGTACAGTTTTGGTTGAAATTTCAAACTATTTGCATTATGTCTCCCAAATTTACTAGGTATATATAACTGGTAGTCACATACTTTGGACTTGGTTCTAATTTAATCGGGGGCGAAGCCATGAGTGACTCGTGAGGTTGCCGAATTTACGTAATTAATTATACGAAAGTGAAATGATTAAAACGTGGGGTGTCAAACCATCATTTTTAATATATTCTAATGAAATTACATGATTAAAAATTAAAAAAATCGTAATTGTCAGAATTATGGGGGTGTCGTGGTCTCGATCGTCTACACTTAGCTTCTCCAGAATTTAGTTTATGGATTGCACCGAAATATAAATACAACATTGAACACATGACATTTCATATATACTTATGTATTTGTGCAGATTTAGAGAAGGGAAGGAAAAATTGTTACAACAAAGCTATAAATAAACAAATTTTTGCATCAAAGTTTGATTATTAATCATCTTATAGAAGTCACACATTACTATAACAATTTACAACTATACAAGAATCATACAACTTGAATAAAATTTTCAAATCATAAGCGTTTGTTAATTTCTTTAATTGATTGTCAGGTTAGTCCATGTTGGCGTATCAATCTTGATGAAAAAGTAAAACAAAAATGAGTATAAATTTTAATTTTAATCACTCGTTGAGTATTATTGTTTGGTCATGACTCACCGAAAGCAGGGGAGTCCAAAATTGTCTTTAAAACGTTTAATTTTATTTTAATTGTCTTTGATTTTTAAAATCAAAATTATGTAAAACTTACAAATATGAAAATAAACAACAAGTAACATTTTGTATCTATAAATTATTATATTTACATATACATATTTATAATATGTATGTATACTACATATATAATATTCAAAATTTTCAAATACTAGTTATAACTTGATTTCATTGAATTATGTAAGTTTTACATAATTTTGACTTTAAAAATCAAAGACAATTAAAATAAAACTGAGCGTTTCAAAGACAATTTTGGATTCAGGGTCAGCCCATGCTTCCTCACTCACTTCTCATCTGACTCATTTTTGGTGTACTCATTTTTGGTGTATTAGTCACTACATTTGTATAGACCGGCATATAAATTGTAAATTTCTATAATGTAAACTGGTGACTAAAACATGAAAGTAATTATCTCATGATGTTAACGTACAAAATAAAAAGAACTCATAACTTGATGTATAAAAAAATATACTTTCCCTTTTTAACACTACCATTTTTTGTAAAGCAAATGAGGCATATCATATCATTAATATCGAGATCTAACCCACTAATTGCAATCATGTTATTTAGTAGAAGATGGCATAGAAATAAAAACAATGAAAGTGTTTTTAACGATTTGAATATCTATCTTTCAAATTTAGGTATGTTTTTGTCAGAATGAATTATTGCTTGCCTTTGGTCCACAGCTCCTTAATGGTCTCGTCTTTTCTCACTCTATTATTATTATTATGTGGTGCATTTTAGCAGCAACAAAATAAAATTAAAGTTTCTAGAAAAATGTCGAGAAATCTCCAGGAAAATGCTGAGAAATATCATTCCTTGACTCAGTGTCGTCTCCTTTATTTTGGAGGACCAAATTAAATTTGAAAAATAGGACTTAAATTAAAGTTTTTTTTTCAATAATGATCATTAATACGACTTTTTATTAAACCGTGTTTAAAGTAAATTTTTTAATTATAACTTATTAAATACAATAAAGTATTCTAACTAGACCGAACTATGGTGTTGTTAACGATTTGTATACCCATCTTTCAAATTTTTTAATTTGGGTACCACACTATAATAACTTTCCAATTTATGTACCACCGTCTAAATAAATCACGGAATCATGTCACGTAACATTTGACAAACATTAATTTGATAGGCTAATTTGACAATTTTGCACAAAAATATGTCATATTAGAAAAAAAATTCCTCCAATTTTACACAAAAAAAAATTAGCATATAATCCTTTTTTTTTATATGTGAAATTGAGGGAAACGTTTTTATAGGATGACATATTTTTGTGCAAAATTGTCAAATTAGGCTCTCAAATTAATGTTTGTCAAATGTCACGTGACATGATTCCGTGATTTATTTAGACGGTGGTACCTAAATTGGAAAGTTATTATAGTGTGACACCTAAATTGGAAAATTTGAAAGGTGGATACCCAAATCCTTAAAAGCAGATAGTTTTGTGTATTAAACCTATAAGACCAATTGTTGGGGGCGTGTGTATACTACTAGCCCGTTCGAGACAAGCGCGGGAAATTAGTTATTATTTTTTGAAGTTTTCATTAAAAAATGTAAGGTTTTGCATAAATTTACAAATTATTCAAAAAACTTGTTTTAGACTTAGTTATTGACTTATTGTGTGTATGTGGCATAAACCTTTTTTCCATTACTTTTTAGATTTTTTGTTACGAGAAATTATTAGTTGTTTGGTAGGTTAGCTTTTATGATTTTCAAAAAGCTAGATTTTGGTTACAAAAGTGTAAAAAAACTTGAAAAGCAAAAACTTATGCCTTGGTAGGATTTTTTTAAGCTTTTTCGGCACCAATTTTGGAGTTTTAAAAAAAATAACGCTGTTTATAAAAATACCCGCAATTCTTTAGGGGAAATTACACTCTAAAATAATTACTATGCATAAAAAGCTAAGTTGACTTTAAAATATGGATAATTTGGTCATTTTGAAACAATTAACAAAATAGTTAAAATCTAAAACCAAACGCAAACATTAATAAATCTGGCTTTTAAAAACCTGTTACCAAACACATTAACTGACTTTTTATAATCAATATTTATTACTGTTGTCTGTTGCTTTCTAAAAGAAGATTTTTGGCAAAAAATAATAATAATGTCAAATGGACCCGATTAGCGTGAATGGTATAAAAAGATTAATAAAAATATACATGGAAACTAATGGGGGTATTGAGGCACAATAATTTACCAAATTAAATTGCAGGTTTGAAGAAATCTAATGTGAACAAGACTCCTAAAATAAAATTGTAACCAAACAAGTTATATATATATATATATATAGGTATTGTTTGGTTGCAATATTAGTAATAATGAGATTGTCAATACATTCAGATTACGGTGATATATGGATAAAGAGAGGGTTTTATACTTTTAGTGCACCAAACTATCCGTTTTTAACGATTTTGATACTCATCTTTCAAATTTTTCAATTTGGGTACCACACTATAATAACTTTTTAATTTAGGTATCACCGTCTAAATTAATCACGGAATCATGTCACGTGACATTTGACAAAGTTTAATTTGAGAGAGTAATTTGACAATTTTACACAAAAATATGTCATACTAGAAAAACGTTTCTCCCAATTTCACACATAACAAAAATTTGGA
Source organism: Primula veris (assembly GCA_963682055.1). Classification (NCBI taxonomy): domain Eukaryota; kingdom Viridiplantae; phylum Streptophyta; class Magnoliopsida; order Ericales; family Primulaceae; genus Primula; species Primula veris. Next base: position 1,117,078 of record OY821748.1, read on the forward strand.
TTGTGTGCTAATTTTTGTTATGTGTGAAATTGAAGACAAAGTTTTCCTATGATGACATATTTTTGTGTAAAATTGTCAAATTACCCTCTCAAATTAACGTTTGTCAAATGTCACGTGAAATTATTCCGTGATTAATTTAGATGGTGCTACCTAAATTGAAAATTTATTATAGTGTGGTACTCAAATTGAAAAATTTGAAAGGTGCATACCCAAATCGTTAACAGCACTATAATTTGGTGTACTAAACGTATTTTTTCCCTGGATAAATATTACATACATGAAATACCAGTAAAATGTTTGTTTGATTTTTATTGTGTTTGACAGTGGCGGAACGTTGATTAAATTATTGGGGGCTGTTGAAGAATTTTTTTTTTGTCCATTAGTAAAATCGTACAAAAAAACCAAAGAAATCAAAAAAAACTGACTACGAATACAAAAATTGTGAAATGCGACCTTGAATTGTTTATTAATCCAAAAATTATAAACGACAAAAAAAAAAAACTGACTACGAATACAAATTTATTATAATTTAAACATTTTCTTATGTATAAAATTTTATCCTATGTATATAAAAGATGCAATTTGACTGTAATTAATGTAAAAGTCAAACAATAAAAAATACTAATTAAACTAAATGGAGAGTACAAAATAATGGTGAAATGCGACCTTGGGACACAAATATATACTTTAAGCGTACCAAATGAATCAACTTACTCCAAAAAATTTTATTGCGGGCTATAAAACCTTAAATGTCGGTATTTTTCTATATAAAAAAAATATTTAATAAGAAAAACAATGTTAGACAAACAACTTGCACACAAATCAGAGTCTAATTAAATACATATTTATCCCTCAAAATATTACAATCTATAATTTGATAAACCAAAATATAAATATACAACATAATAAAAACTCAAATAAAAATATACTAGAACCTTAGTTAAATATACCCTAAATTTAAATATTAATTAAAAATAAAAAAAAATTAAATCTAATATTACTAATATATATATATATATATATATATATATATATATAACTCGCACACACCATATATGTATATTTAGAGATAAAAGTATATTTTTTAACAAAAAAATATTATACATGTAAGAGAGTGTGTAATGAAGTGTGCAAATGAGAGTATGTAAGGGAGTGAAAATATATTTTCCGTAATAATAATGAGTGTAAAATGAAAAGAGAATGTAAAAATAATGTAATAACTGTATTCTTTAAATTTATCATGATGGATTTATATTTTAGAAGCGAGGGATTAGTTAATTTTGTTACCAAACATCATTCTATTATAATAAGTTAAACCAATACAAATGAGATTGTCCAATTTAACTATTTTTTTTCAAAAATACCCCTATACATTTATATTAATTACAATAATACCATACTCTCATAAAAATATAAAAAGTAAAAACTAATAAAACTATTTATCATTTTTTAACAGCCAAACATTTATTTTAAATCTTAAACTATGTTTTTTTTGGGTATTATTCACACGTTTATATTATAACTATACATATTTTCTATATTTTTATTGTATTAGGTGTCGGACACGCACGTTTGAAGTACGATTACCATGAAACGCGCGTATTAACACACTACTGGTTAGAAGTTGGGTACCACCCACCCCATTTAGCAACAATACAAAAACATATCTCCTACATTTCATTTCATTTATATCAAAGTACAATTTCACTTATTTCAGTTGTAACACAAACTCTCTTTCCAAAAAAATAAAAAGTAATTGTAACACAATCTCTCATTTTTTGTGTCACAATATTTTTAATATTGATGGCGGGAGTAACTAATCAGTGCTGCCATAATCCACCAAAGCTGATCCCAGCCGTCGGATCAGGACACGTGGAGCTCATCGGAACCGTCAACACATATGTCACTGGGCCCACTGAATCTAACTTTGCTATAGTTCTTGTTTCAGATGTTTTTGGTACTTTTTTTTCTTCTAATTATAGTATTATAATATTATTATTATTTTCTTTTTACTCAACACATTATTTATAGTACTAGTAGTATATTTAACCTAAATATGGTGATATATGTAAAAAAGACTTTTTGGAACACACTATTTGCAGAAACTCATAGACTTGTTGAGGTCCATTAATATACCTTGATATATCTAAATTTATTTGATTTAATTCGGTCCCTATTTTCATTTTATAGTAATTTAATCATAGCCGCTTTCAAATCTTCTATTCTACCTTCTTTATCCGCTTCGTGTCCCCTTTCTTATTTTCTCTCAAATTTTAAATTTTCATAGATTGTTCCGTAATTTTATAAGCTTTTATATTATATTGTATTCAAATTTTAAAATATTTGGACATAAAATTGCTTTAGACAATTTTTCTAAGATTTAATGTTTAATTTACACTAATTTACATATTTATTCCAAAATAAATTGCGTGTGTATTTCTTTTTAAAAATAATTATCGGAATGTATTGATACATGTATTATAGTAATTGTATAAAAAATTTCAATTTTTTTAGAATTTTTTTTTGGATAAAATAAGCAATGAGGTACGGAAAGAGCAGAGAATATAGGGTAGAATATTTGTACTCATATTTTCTATGTTTTTTTTAAAAGATGGGACCTGTTGTTGATTAAAGAAAAAATTAAGACTTTTTTTCTTCTTTTCCTATCACCTTGTATTTTAGTTTAAGTTTGTTAATTATGGTACAAGTTGTGGTTTAATTTCGTCAGTTGTAATAATTTGGGGTTCTCTTATGAAATTACATAAATTACTTTTAGCCCCTCCAAGATATTTATGGTTCATCTTCATCCACTGATTTCTCTTTAAAAATATATATATATATATGCCTAGGAATCATACGACTTTGTGTGTTTTTGGACTTTTTCCATTGGGAATATCTAAGCCTAGTTAGTTGTTCACCTTTTTTTTTTTTGCGTTTAAAATTGCCAATTACAAGAACTATATTGCACCTTAAAAATAATTTTAAATGTTTATATTATTTTCACATGCCGGCTTCTCCCAGATATTCTTGGATCATTTGTTGATTGGGGGAATATTTGTTCTCTTTTTTCTTGAAATGTTATAGTATATGACTTTGTGTCTTGGGACAATTTTGGTTAGAAGTAAGTTTCACAATAAGATTCTATATATGAATTCCAGGAGAGATAGAACAAGGAATATATGCATGTATATATACATAAATATATTAATAATCTTTAAGTTAAATTAGGCTGGAAAGAGTAACTATTTGTAATAGAGTTTGAGCTGATGATCTTGGTTGTTGGGATGTGATTTGGTTTTGAAACCCTAAATATATCGACTTTCTCCTAAAAAATGTTGTAGATGTGGAGGTATGCGAGTCTGTGATTGTTTCTCTAAGTGCGCACATAGTTATACACTTTAATTTGGGCATATGTTAAGCCTAAGTTCTACACTTTAAAATAAGAAAGTTACAGCTCGGAGCTTGAGCTATTGAAAGTAGTTCATTGCAGTTCAGGCCTTGTTTTGTTTGATCTACCGATGCTCCTATACATCCAACACGGAGCTTGTCTTCGTATGAACCAATCCCTAGTAATTTGCTATTCAATTGTTGCCTGGAAAGAGTAGATAGAGAAGATCGTGACTATACTAATACTCTAGCTGTAATTATAAGCTGTAGAGTTATAATGGATGTCTAGTAAGTCCAATTCACATTTACTTCTAAGTCACGAGCGTTTTCCTCACATACATTCTTTACAGTTGATTATGAACAAAATTGTAATTTATGAGCTACGGGAATGATGAATTTACTTCTTACTAGTATAAGTCTGTGTCTTATCTAATTGTTCATGCTGGTTGCTTTTGCAGGATATGAAGCTCCTAAATTGAGGTATTGTTTAATTCCCAACTCAACATCCACAACCGTTAATGTCGAGTTTTAGGTCCTGCTGTAGTTCGTTGATTGTAACTTTCCCTTTGTATGGTCCTCTCTTATGTACCTGACACAGTTTCACCTTAAAAATCCAAACATGCCGCCTTTTATCCCATTCGTTATTCTTGATATACACATTGTAACGTCTATGTGTTTCTATAAGAATTGAAAGTTCACCAAAGAAATCCAAGCTAACATTTTCATGCTTAAAAACAGTCGGGGATAGTTTTAATTTATGACTACCAGGAGGAGTAATAGTTGGCATCAAAGGTTTAGCTACCAAATGACTTTTTCTTATGAGTAAAAATATAGTTACCCTTCGGTTCGATAGTTTCATTTATGGTTTCAAGTACATGAGGTAAGTGTTTTGTTTCCGAAATAACTCTCACCGTTTATGAAGATTTATTTGAAACTGTTTCACATGAAATAGCTGTTCGGTAGTTTCATTTTGTGTCGTTCACAAGTAGTGCCATTATTATCACAAAGGATCGATTCGTGAATAGTTTTTTTTTTTTTTTATGGAAATCAGGAAACTCGCTGATAAAATTGCAGCTGCTGGATTTTTTGTGCTTGTTCCAGATTTCTTAAATGGGGAACCCCTTGTACCTAACAACCCTGATAGACCTTTTCAAGCTTGGTTTGCTGATCACTCTCCGGTAAGATTCAATGTCATAACATTGGTTTTGTAATTTTGATTAACCTCTTTTCCTGTTTTTTTTTTTTTAATCTCTCGTAGGAAATTTAATCTCCTTAATTTAATGATTCTTAAACTTGGGGTATCCTGTTTTTAGGCATTTGTTTTGTATAGGTCCATAACATAATATAACATAAGTTTTTTTTCCTTTCGAACTTCGTGCTTTGTTAATGTTGAGTTTGTTATGTTGTCCCGCAAATCGATTTTTATATATTTTCTTAAAACTCATGTTCTTATATTGATGTTTTAGTGACGTGCTTCAGTATTTGTGCTAACTTCTGGTTTTGAATGTAATTAATTTCATAACAGGAAAAAGGATTTGAAGATGCAAAACAAGTAATTGAAGCCCTCAAAAGTAGAGGTGTCACGAAAATAGGAGCCGCGGGCTTCTGCTGGGGAGGTGTGATAATTATTTGGAGAACTTTTTTAGATATATATAGAGGACACAATGTTAATTACCATGACTTAATATCTTGCTATGATGTTATTAAAGGTTCACCAAATTTGAACTTTTATAATTTTATCAGCCAAGGTGGTTGTGGAACTAGCAAAGCATGCCTGTATTGATGCTGCGGTCTTATTACATCCTTCGTTTGTTACATTGAATGACATCCAAGGTATGTATATATATCATATTCCTGTTTCTGAATATATTTTTAATTTTGTTTAGAGAAATTATAGATGCATGTTTTTTCGGTGTGAAAGAGTATGTAATGTTTAACAGTATACTTAAGTAAATTGTAAACAATCTGTTTCATCTTCAGAGGTAAAGGTTCCAATTTCAATTCTCGGAGCTGAAATTGATCAGATGTCTCCACCAGAACTCGTGAAACAGTTTGACGAAGCATTGCAGAGCAAACATGAGGTAAAACCTCTAAAGCGCGCTTGACGAAATACTTGTAATGAGAAGTGGCTTTTTACAATTTTATTTTATTTATTTTACCCACCAATGACTTATGTAAGCTATTCGGCATTTCACTCTTCTTCAACATTGTGGCATTTTTTCCCCATTCTTTTCCCACTTATATTATCTTTGTTTAATCTCTCAACAATTAATATAAATGAAGAAACGATACAAGAATTGATTTTAGTTAAGTTTTCGCTTTTTAAAATACTGGAGTCTTAAAAATGAGAGAGAAGAGTCATGATTTCGAGATTAGACATCTGTTTTACGAAGCGCGCTTCGTAGTAAGAAAGCTCGATAAAAGCCCTCTTTTCTGCTTTCTGGGCCGTTAAAAACTTACGTATTACAATTTTAGCGTATCTTTTCCAAAAACGTTCTAGTTTCGCTTTTTAAAACACTGGATTAGATAATTTACTTGCGTTAATGAACTTTTGCTTTTGTTGGTTCCTTTTTTGTGTTTTCACTATCTCTGTCACATTAATTGTTCTAATTCTAAATTATCACTCATAATTTTATTATAGGTTGATGGGTTTGTGAAAATATTTCCCGGTGTACAACACGGTTGGTCGGTGAGGTACCATGATGAGGATGAAGCAACGGTGAGAAGTGCAGAAGAAGCCCATAAGGATTCGATTGATTGGTTTACCAAGTATGTAAAATAAGAGAAATGATTATGAAGGTAGACTGATAATTCCGCTCTTGTGAACAAACGATATTGTCATGTTTGAAACGAAGAAGCAATCCGAGTAACGTACTATCGTGTGATCATATTTGTAATGCTACAAACAAAAAATTTGGTCTTATGAAACCTATTATTTTGAATAAATGGCAATGATCTTTTCGTATAATTACTTTTTAGCCTTGTTTGGTTGCGGGATTACTAATCCCGGTATTAACACTCCGATAGTATTATGAATGGGATTTGAAAAGAAGACCAGATAAGTAATACATCCGGGATTAGACTATTTCTAATACCACACACTTATGGCATTGGAAATGCACTTTTTTGTCATCATTTCTAGTTCGGAGTCTAATGTTTTGCCAAACATAGCATTTGTGAGGTCCATGGGATTAGTAGTCCAATCCCGATGTACTAATGATACAATCAAACGAGACTCCGAGGTAATGAAGACTTTTCAAAAGCCTATCCACTAGCAAATATTATTTAACAAAGCTTGTAAGTTGTAATGATTTTGAATTTGTTTATTGATATGTTGTTTAAAAGCACCTTTAAGAGAACAAAACAAGTGATCCATCTATTCAATCTACACAAACTTTATAAAGGTTTAAGATAGGGTGATATTTTTCACTCCCACTTTGTATCAAACTAAATGATACAAACTAATTAATGGGTGTCGTGATTTTTAACTTTTGAGCATAAAAATACATTTGATTCATATTTCTCATCCTGGTTCTTCCTACTTGTGTGGAAAATTATTGATGATTTGATTAATATTTGATTGCTAATATTTATTTTTACATATAATACCTTGCATGGCTATAATTTCATTTGGTTAAATTCACCAACATGGCAAAATTTAGACCAAACATAAGTTTGTTATGTTAGCCTGCAAAAGTTGACCATTCATCTATGTGACTCGTGTAAAACCGAAAAATATCGAAATCGAAAAACCGAAAAAATTTCTGGTCGGTTTCGGTTTTCAGTAAAACCGAACTGAAAAAGACCGACACCGAAAAAGACCGAAAAAAACCGAAAAAATCGAAAAAAACCGGGAAAAAAAAACCCGAAAAAACCCGAAGCTCGACCGAAAAAACTGGTCCGGTTCGGTCCAAAAAATAAAAAAACAAAACCGAAAAAAACCGAACCGAAAAATATGATCGATTTCGATTTTGGTTTTGTCAAAAACCGAACCGAACCGAACATAGCCCTAGCAATTGCTAATCATGGTGTCTTTGACATAATTGCATAAATGGAAAATGATTTGTCTAAGTGGTCTATTTGTGTCATGTGTGGTGGTGGGTACACACTACACACATGGTGCTCTCTAATACCACTCACATAACTTTGGAGATGGACCTTTCTTTCTTTTTACTTTTTTTCCACTCATTAAATTTAAAATAGACAAAAGTGGTCAAGGAAAGTGAAAGCTTTTCATTACTATAAAGTATAAACAACTTCATATATATATATATATATATATATAGCAATGATTAAGAAAATATTAACTTTTCCTTATTTGGTAGTAATAAAATAGTGCTAGAAGTGGTATGCATGGAAGTTCGAATTTGATACGAAGAAGCATGCAAGGCAAAAGTAAATAAAATATTGAGGCAATAATATCTGAACCAAGTGTATTTTTTATTGTGAAAATATGTTTTTTTTTTTCTAATTATTATTTCAGATGATTATCAAATGTGCTGTGCTATATATCTTAAGTGACACATCGGAATAATGCTAATGAGTCAGATAGATTCAATCAGAGTCTCAACACACTGGTCCTTAATGTAAATTTAGAATTTCATTTTCATCCCAAATAAATTTAAAAGTCTGCTATTCGGCCATATTTAATATTTTTAATTAATATTTAAGTTTAAGGTAGTCTCAAATAGGGTTTTATATATAATATTATATTTGAGTTTTTATTTTGTTAAATCGTCAAATAAAATATATTAAAATCATTAAAATTTTAAATATTTTTAATTAATATTTAAGTTTAGGGTAGTCTCAAATAGGGTTCTATAATATTATATTTTGGTTTTTATTTTGTTGAATCGTCAAATAAAATATATTAAAATCATTAAAATTTTAAATATTTTTAATTAATATTTAAGTTTAGGGTAGTCTCAACTAGGGTTCTATAAATATTATATTTGGGGTTTTGTTTTTGTTTTGTTTTGGTGTCAAAACAATTCTAAAAATTACATAAATGACTATCGAGTAATCAGTCTGGTTGAGTCAGTCTGGTTCTATAGCATTACTGCTTCTGCACATGTACCTTGAAAGGCATTTGGTGATAAATTTCTCAATTATTCTGCACATATCATGAATTTTTTTAAATTTCCTTTTAAAGGAACTTGTCAAGTGGTGGCCACTTTAGATAAGATTTACGACTAGAATTTAAAAAAACAACATAACAAGTTCATGTTTTGACTTGATTGTAAAGATTTTAAATTTCAAAATGATAATCATGTACCAAATCCCAACTTGAAAAGCCATGTTATAAAATGTAGGATGAGCCGACATCAATTTTTCCTACGTGTATATAATTAACGTATGAGATAGTTGCATAACAAAAAGGCAAGGTCAAAGAGTCACAGAGTGATTTACTGTGCCTAGATATATTAATATACTAGCCGATCTGTCCATACGATGCGTTGTTGTGATGATAAACTATATTCATAGATATCAATTAAATCGAATATAAACAGACAACCATAAAATTGAAATCACATAAATTAATACTAATATTATTATTGGAAAAAAAAAATGAAGTTTTCATACCTGAAATAGTAAAAAAATTGGAGAGACAAAGAGATAACAGGAGAGAGAAATTTAAAATAGACAAATGAATTTGAAAATGAGATGACAGTTAATCTAACATAGCAATTTTATTTAATATTTATTTTATTTGCAATTTGTGTAATTGAAGGAGTTTTTTTATAAATAATTGTTTTAACGCTTCACAAGGGGTGTTGACATAAAATAATAGTATAGATATATATAAATTTTTTTTATGTTGAATATATTGCACTTATCTTATAAAGAATGTTTTTTTTTTCTAACCAAAATGAAATAATACAAAGCCCAAAGGGGGTACATAAGTACACAAAATCCTTACATAAGCCCGTCGACTCATCGCACCCTAAACAGACAGTGTAACTACCCTAAAAAGACGTAAAATGAAACATAAAAAATATCAACTATCAGAAGCACTAAAATATTGTCGGACGTGCCAAGCGTAGCAAGGATGGTAGTCGTAAAAGTAAGGCAACGTATAGACGACAACGGATATAAGAAGGGCATAAAAAACATAAAAAAACCAGTTCAAATAAGCGTCACCAGGGTGTCAGCTAAACCCGATCTAAACAAGCAGGTTATATATATAATGTAGTATATATCATTAATGGATTACAGAGTTAACGTAGGGTGATGAAATATGCCTATATGTTTACTAGATTGTGACAAAAAAATTTGATTTTAGTATTCACTATTCTATAGTTTTGGAAAAATTGTACTCCACACGTGCACTTAATCCACCATATACTTTGGACTTTGCTATACAAATGAACTTTGATCAATAAATTGTGTACTTGAATTTGGATAAATATATTCTCTTTGTTTTTGTTCACTAAAATAAAAGTATTCAAATAAGTCCACAAATACATAAAAATTCGAAAATAAAGGTTGCTAAAGTAGTCTTGTCACTATAATTAATGGGATAACATTCATATCAAATTTAAAAGATATTTTAATCATGAGTTTTTTTGTTTTTTTATTTACTTAGTTGAGTCTCAAAATATGTACAGAATGATATTTTTTCTATAATATAATTGCAAACATTTAATGACTTAGAAATACTAATATAAAGTAGTCGAGCTTCAAAATGTAAAACATTCAGGATCCAATTATGCTGACGGCAAATTTACTACCATTTATGTAGGCTTCGAGTCTACGATGACACCATTTTGCGACTATAACAACATACAATCGTATTTCCAAATCTAGCGAGCAGTAACGATGTTGGATTCTGTTGAGCATTAATATGTCGGTTAAATAACTCAATTCTCTGATTTATTGTCAAATAAAATGTCACAAAAAGAATTCATTTAATTGTGAAATATACCTATTTAAAAAAATATAAAAAAAGTTACAAATTTCCATTTTTATATAAAAAAAAAGTGGTACTTGTATATTAGGAAAAAAACATAAATAATTGAAGTAAATTTTAATCATATCTATAATTTAATTTCCCCCCCTTCTCTTTCCCAACTTTCCCCATCATTTTAAATCTCTCTCTCTCTCTCTCTATATCTATATTATATCTATATATATATATATATGTTATCTATATATCTAAATCTAGTGGGAAAAAAAAACTTGGGTAAAGAAAGAAAATTCATTTAAGATCTGCAAAACAAATCCTTCATTTAACAGCTTATATTCTTTATCAAAACTCCCACTTTTTGTAAATCTTAATTCACTTTTTACTCTATTTACTCCATTTATAACTTAACTGAGGATAAAAAGAACCCATTTTTACAGGCCTTAAAAAAATATTAACTTTTTGGTGATTTGTGAAGGTTTACACTTGTTTAAATTAACAAAAAAGATCCAATTTTTATCAGTTGTTAAAAATACCCTTTTGGTGATTCTTGGTGATCTGTAAGGATTTTAGCCATTTTGTTCGGATTCGGATTAAAAAGCGGGTTTCTTGATCTAATTTGTATCTTTAAACTGGATACAAAAGATGCAGGCTGATCTTAGGAAGAAGGTAATGAAATTTTACTAAATGTATTTATGCATTTTTGTATTTATGTATATATGCATATATGTTCATGTTTGTGTGTATATAGGTAGTTGCTTGATAATGATTTGAGCCAGTGTTTTAAATAAGCGGAATCTTTACTAAAGCGTTTTTGCAAGAGCTATGCTAAAATCGTAAAAAGCGTCGTATTTTAAAAAGCGGTTGATAATGATTTGAGCCAGTGTTTTAAAATAGCAAAATCTTTACTAAAGCGTTTTTGCAAGAGCTATGGTAAAAGCGTAGATATAAGCTTTTAGCGGCCTAATAAGCAGAAAAGCAAGCTTTTTGAGCTTTTTTTAAGCTTTGAATCGAGTTTTTTTTACTACGAATCGTGCTTTTTAAAACAGTGCTTGATAATGATTTGAGCTGATCTTTGGTGGTATGAATGAAAGTAGTAACATTAGGACTTAGAATTGGGGTTTTGCTAACTAGTCTCCAATTGGCTTTAGTAGAAGGCCCGATCGTTATCTTTTTGCTAATGAGTAATAGTTGATAAAGGCTTAAGGGCATCTTTTATAGCAAATAAGTTGGTTTATTTTTGAAGATAAACTGGATTCATCGACTTTAAAGCTTCTAGCTTTTTGGATCTGAAAACCAAACTAGTACTAGTTTTTTCTTGTAACTTGTGGAAGCAAAGGTCATTTTGTAGATAAAATGAGGTTTGATGCCACACCCTTATCTTCATTGGCATAGAATATGGGAACACCAAGTCTCTTTTTTGTTGATTTCGGTTTCTGCTTTGTTTCATATCGTAAACATGTGAGGATGCCGATGAATTTAAGATCATAACCCTCCCAATTTCTACTTTTTTGTGATAATCGTTTGACATACTTTACCAAATCCTTTTTGCTATGCTACCGCAATGTACTTAAAGCTTCAGTTACATCCTTGTTTCCTTTTGCTGTGAAATCATGTATTGACGCCTAGTTCCCTATATGGATATACTGTTAAATACATATGAACAGAAGAATCGATGGGGTGTTCTATTCAAATTAGAATTTGTTCCATATAAACGTCAATTGAAGAGACCATACCTCACTTAAAATAGTAATGAAAAAAGCACTTTAATTTTTTTGTAGTAGAGTAGAATAGTAGAGTAAGTGTATAAGTTCGAATTATTTTTTCTCAACCCCTCGTAATACATATTCAGAATATATATACAGGCGTCTCCAGAGATCGACTTTTTCACCGAGTATGGTGAGGGAAGTAGGTATAAGATTGAGGAAGTAATTGGAAAAGGAAGCTATGGTGTTGTTTGTTCAGCATACGATACTCATCTCGGTGAAAAAGTCGCCATTAAGAAAATAAATGATATTTTTGAACATGTATCTGATGCTACACGCATACTTCGTGAGATTAAGCTTCTTAGGCTTCTTCGTCACCCAGATATTGTGGAAATTAAGCACATATTATTGCCTCCTTCGAGAAGGGAGTTTAAAGATATTTATGTTGTGACTGAGCTTATGGAATCTGATTTACACCAAGTTATTAAAGCAAACGATGATTTGACACCAGAGCATTATCAGTTCTTCCTTTATCAGCTCCTTCGCGGTTTGAAGTACATACACACAGGTGATATGTTGCTAATATCTCGTACTTTTCCTTTTTTGATTGGAACCTTTCAATCTTTTTTAACATCACTAAAAAGCATGTGTTTCTAAGTACTGTTCTCATCTAATTAATCAAAAGATGGCAGTAAATGTGTGTGGCAAATTGGGATTTGTATTTACAGTTGGTATTTGCTCAAACTACACTCTTCTTATTCTTGACATTGATGAAGATTTATACCCATGAATTGGTTTTGCAGCAAATGTTTTTCATCGGGATCTAAAACCAAAGAATATCTTAGCAAATGCTGATTGCAAACTCAAGATATGTGACTTTGGTCTCGCAAGAGTTGCCTTCAATGATTCCCCCACTGCTATATTTTGGACAGTAAGTTCAAATACTCACATTTGTGACAACACGTCACTAAAGTTTTAGAAACACGTGTAAAAATTGCAAAGTTGACTGATATTAATTGTGTTTCTTTTTTTTATGCTCATAGGATTATGTTGCAACGAGATGGTACAGGGCTCCTGAATTATGTGGATCCTTTTTCTCTAAGGTACAAGAGACATTACTCAGTCTTTATTGCTTGAGATTAACTAAGAGTAGATGTATGATGTATCGTATGCTGTATTTTTGTCATATGGTTTCTTTGAGCTACTCTAATGGCCAAATAATCCGACATAGTGGCACTTTGAATTTAATTTATAGACACCGTCTTATTGAAGTAAATTCCAGCAGGTACTGATGAGTGATGAGTGAGAGTGACAACTCACACTTGGTGCACCTTAGCACATGCCAAATGAGATTCTTTTATTAGTTATTTATTTTATTTTTAAAAAAAGGATCTAAGGATTCACTCTCACCCGCAAGATTCGAACCCACAACCTCCTATCTGAGAGTGTGAGTTCTAGCCACTAGGTTAGCCCTAGTTGTTTTCTTTTATTAGTTGTTACTCATCAAGTACGCTAGTGAAAACAGATATTTACGCTGTCTTGTATAGATCTAAACATATCTTCTTTCCTTTTTGTTATTTTTCGTTTTTAGGATTTAACTTTTTCTCTTCTCACGTACTGTAATCAGCATTTATTTAGAGGTGCACATTCAAAGTTTTCCCTAAAGTGAACATCTGTACCTCAATTAAGTTATTGTATTTTATTTGTTACCACAAACCTCTTAAAAAGTCCTCAATTGATATATGGATACCTTCTATTAGTAAAATATTGACATGGTAGCTCTGTTCCTGGCCTGAACAAGTTTTTATCTTGCATTTCAGTACACACCTGCAATTGATATATGGGGCATTGGTTGCATCTTTTCTGAACTTTTGACTGGAAAGCCGCTTTTCCCCGGAAAAAATGTAGTCCATCAGTTAGATCTAATGACCGAATTGCTGGGAACTCCATCCCCCGAATCCATTGCCAGGGTACTTTATTTATGATTTGCCGTGCTTTCATAGTTTAAAAAAAAAATTGACAATAATTTAGTGGCATAATTTGGATTGGACATAGTAATTCTTTAGTCACAAGAAAGGACTTATTTCCTACTTAGTGGTAATTGTGATGGGAATACACTTCAATAAATATATTGATTGCCAAACTGTTCAATAAACTGATTTCACTTAATTTTCAAAAAAAAAAAACTGATTTCACTTTTGTTGGGCATACGCGTCGGAACTGAATTTTTATTGGCATACTGTTCTGTAAACCATTTTCAGTTTTCATGGGCATACACATTGAAAAACTGAATGTGGATGTACTCACCGAAAGTATGCAGTACCAATAGAAATGAAAAGTTCCCAGCAGTATTTAAGAAGAAACAAGTCCAAAATGTCGCTTAAATATTTCCTCTAAAAAGAATGAATAATTTCTAAGTATAAGTACATTCTGCTGGATATCTTGGTCTTTTTAAGAGTTTGTTTGCTCAAATTTTAGTTTTTTAATGCAACAGATTCGGAATGAGAAAGCTTGTAGATACTTGAGCAGTATGAGAAGAAAAAAACCAATTCCCTTAACTCAAAAGTTTCCCCATGCAGATCCTCTTGCACTTCGTTTGTTAGAGAAGATGCTAGCATTTGACCCCAAAGATCGGCCCTCTGCAGAAGAGGTGAGCGACATAACATCTTAGCTTTACTTGTTAAGGCTTTGTTTGCTTGCAGCAGTTAAACTCAGATTCTGTGGGGTTTGTTTTGGTTGAAGTTATACTGCATTTGGCTTGCCATTTAACAGGCTAAGCATTTCTGGGTTTTTTTCCTGAAAAATAAGTACGGATATTATGGCCTTGTTAGATTATTTTCTTTTTGCTTCTTTTATTGCTTAGATGTCGGACCATATTTGGTTGACAAGCTTAAATGGTAGGTTTTTCTTGATTTCAGCCTGCAAACACTAGAAGCTCTAAGCAGTAAATCTGCTTCTAATATAGTACAAATAATTTCGTTAAGCCAAGGGAACCAGAAAAGATTAGCTTTTAAGCCAATCAACTGATTGTTGTTTTCCAGCTTCTAAGCAAAAAAGTGAAGCTCAAAATTGGCAACCAAACAAGGCCTAAATATTTATCATCTTATAAATGCAGTTCTTCTGGGGCACTTTTTTTTCCTAAACAAACGTATTGTGCAATTTTCTTAGGCTCTTGCAGATCCGTATTTCAAGAATTTGGCTAGGGTTGAGAGAGAGCCGTCTTCTCCACCTGTTACAAAAATGGAATTCGAATTCGAACGACGAAGAGTTACTAAAGAAGATGTTCGAGAGCTAATATATAGGGAGATACTTGAGTATCATCCAAAGATGCTGAAAGAGTATCTCGAAGGAGCAGAACCAACTAATTTCATGTATCCAAGGTATTCACTAAATAAATATCGCTTTTATTGTTAAATTGTATTTCCTGCAATGCCCTTCATTAACTTTCAGATTGTTTAATCGATGTTAAGCACCACATTATTTAATTCGATATAGTTGGAGTAACTATCATTGCTCAAAGAAGTAAGAACATTTTGTCTCTGTAATATTGTGAATTAATGAGTGGATAAGAAAGCCTTTTTTTAGTAATTGTTAATTCTCTCATGACCATATATAACTACTTAATGATGAACAAATCACCAAAATTGAAAATGAAACAAAATAGAGTTATTGACATGTTTAGTTCAATGCACATTTTTTCACACACTATCTTTCTTGATTTAAGTTCTTTTCATATAAGTGTGTTAATCAGATAAACTTATGTAAAATAAAGTCGTAAATGCAAGGCTTTTATTTACCTGCAAAACCTTCTACTTTTTTTTATATATTAAGTTTGTGTGTTTTTAATTACTCGGCCCTCTTGTTTACAGTGCCGTTGACCAATTCAAGAAGCAATTTACTTACCTTGAGGAACATTACAAAAATGGTGGATCTTCTGCTCCACCTGAGAGGCAGCAATCGTCTTCATTGCCGAGGTATCATCTTGAAACATTTGCTTTAAAAAGAAAATTTTATTTCTTCTTGAAGTCTCTTTAATATTCATTGATTGTAAATAGGTACTGTAGGTATTGTTGTAATCATACTGTTACTTATAATTCAATTCTTTGCAGGGCATGTGTATTATATTCAAATAACACAACAAAAGATTCAGCGGAAATCACAGCTGGTCTTGACAAATGCTCCATTAAAGATGTTGAAAAACCAAGTATAAACACGAATGTTGGAATGCCAATCTCAAGAATGCCTGTTCAAGTTCCGCCAAACATCCAAGGTGAGATGTGTGTTCTGGTTAACTTTACGTTTCTACTTGCAGAGAAATTCATTAGAAATTACTTGTTAATAGAATTTGGGTAATTTCTCGAGAAAGTATTTCTAATTAGATTATCTAATCGACTCTTTTAACTCATTATTTTTAAGGTTCTTTTTGTTCCTTGCTTCTTTGCTAATTAGCTAATCGCCTTTCTTTTTACTTTTAAGTTTTAATACGACCCGTCGATGAAGACAGTTGACTTTTTCTCTAGTAAACATATTATATTACACTATATAACTGCACTTAAGTTCAAGGTTTTATGCGAACTACTTTAAAAACATGTCCCCGGAAATTCATGATATATTTGAAAATTCCGACCTTTTTAAGACCCATATTAATTACATCATGAAGATCATAACGATAGTCTCAAAAAATCAAAATAACATTAGTGATAACTTTATTTGACGATAAATGAATGGAAAAGAGGTATATTAACTTAATACAACCATTTCAATAGTGTCATCATTCATGCCGAGGCATCCCCCAGTAGTAACGGAATCAATATTCTTCCTTCTAACACCTGTGATAAACTTTTCTTGTATTACATAAAATGCTTTGGGTAAATGGTATTCGTTAAGCGATATTTGTCACATTATTTGTACTTAATCTAACCATATTTTGGATAACACCAAATTCTGCAGCGGGTAGTGCGGCGAGGCCTGGAAAAGTAGTTAGCTCGGTGATGCGGTACAACTGCGGAGCAGCAGAAGCTATAGAACAACGAAGAACAAACCGAAATCCATCTGTTCCAAATCAATATCCAGTTTCTAGCTCTTCATATTCAAGGAGAGCCCCTAGCTGTAAAAACGAAAGGGGAGATGATGTCATCGAAGGACCCACCTCAAAGCCCGAGTATATGGCCAGAAAATTTGCCGCTGCTCAATGTGGGCCGGATAGCCAGTGGTAGTGATCATATGATGCTCTAGAGTTTATGGTGGGACCCACTTCTTGAATATTTCTCATTACATTCTTCGGATGGCAAACGGATCCACTTTCGCAAGGATCCGAACAGGTCGGATCAGGATCCAAAGTTAGGAATCCAGATCGGATCGGTCCGCATCCAGGTGGTTACAGAAATTCACGGTAGGGGTAGATGAAAATGGATTTTCCTTTTGCGAACTTACAAAAGTGGCCACTTTTTTTAACCGACTTTATTGGGTTGGGTATTGAATGGGCGTAAAGCAGTTTAATTTGAACTTTATTCTATATCCATTTCTTATTTTGTATTTACATTTCTGGTTTGTGTAAATAAACCGACGGTTTGGTTAACTCGTGCCCCCGGTCACATATTTTTCTTTTCTTTAAATCTTATTTAAGAGGATCAAATGGTATCACACATACCTCCTTCAAAAGATTGAAACTCATCAAATGCTGATACCCATTTTATTTCCTAAACTAATGTTATATGAACATTTATAATATTTATAGATGGTATCATGGTAAGTGATATATGTTTATTTTAACATTATTTAATACTTACAAATATATTCATTACATTTTTTTTTAATTCATTTACACCTTAACCTGTCATGAAGCCACATGTTAGCATTTCCTATAAACTGAAACTCCAATAATGAATGATGAATGGTAATTTCATATTTAATTTTTCTTATTCGACCTTGAACTAGCTTTTTACCGGTGATGAGACAATATATAAATAAAAGAATATATGAAAAAATACAATCTATAAATAATTGAAGATATTATGCGTTTTTATGGTGATAAGTCTTAAAAAAATATTCAACTTATGCATGTTAAGTCATCATGGTAGCTGCTAGAATGAAGGTTAAATATTTCTTTATATATATATTAATTCAATTAGTTCCCACTCAGTTAATTCCATTAGATTTGTTGTTATTAATCAATGTTTAATTTGTTCAATCTTTCTAAAATAGTAGTATACATTTAAATTAATGGAATTTTCTTACCGGTCTGTCGACTCTAAGCCACAACTGCCCAGCTAACTGCTCCGTGTTCAGAACTTCGAAAAAATTTGTAGCGATGTATTTGATTTTTGTGTTTAGAGAAAACTCACTGTTTTTTTAATCAACATCGGCATGCTCATTATTATTATTATAAATAATGTGCGTAACTAGTTCAAAAGTCATTGCCCTTAAAATAAGCTTTAAGGGCTAAAAAAAAATCAAATATTATTATATAGCACACAAATGACCCGTATAACTAAAAGTCTATGTAAATCATTACACAACAGACAATTTAAAAGTGAATTCAAAAATGCGTAAATACAAAAGATACTCTGATAATGAAAAGTGAAATATTGTCGTGCAACACAATCTAAATATGAAAAGAAAAGAGAGAAAAAACTCAGCTTAGTAACTTATTACTTTGAAAATAGCTTTTCCTAGAGTACTTTACTAAATAAATCACATCTTGGTTCAAGAACGCCCTTTTGCGTGTTTCGTTAATGTTGCTCTTATAAAAGCAACTGATTTTGAAACCAAAACGCCAAATATACCTTCCTTCGCTCATTTTACTTCTTTGGTTTTTCCCTATCATTGTATACACGTTCGCATCATTCTATACTAGAATTGTTAACGCTGGTCGTTCACTCGTACACATGATATATTTGCAGCCCACGTTAGAGGTTGTTATGATAACTTGTGAACGTAACACGGTTTTTGTGCACTGCCGCACCATCTATGCGGGTATTGAAGAGATCTTCACCAGAAATTTTATCCAGTGGGCAAGAGTGAACATTTATCTCATTCCTTATGCATAGATGTTAATAGATACTCTGTATGTTCTAGCAGAAAGAACTGTATTCGAAGCTCATGCATTCCTAATTTGCTTGTGTTCTTTCGAGATGATTTTAATCGTTAGTTGAGGTGCTTAAATTGCATAACTAAATGACTTTCTATCAAGGAACATGCATTCAGACATGACTCGGAAAATACACGACACTTAATAGAACTTAATTATATATTTTTTTCTTAAATAACGAACAATATTTTGTCATATGTATTTGAAATATAGTTTTTTTTTTTATGAAGTTGAAATCATGATAGTGCCATTGTATAAAACTGCAATTCTGTAACGGTACTATTTTGATTTGAGTGTTATCAAATATGTCAATTGACATATTTATATTTATGTTAAACTTACATTTTTATAGAGCACTAGATGAATCTCATGTTAAAAAATTCAAATTTAACTCGTTTTTTTAGCAAGCATTGCTCTATTATCGTTGAACTGTGTCCGACTCGCATGTACGTACAAATGGTTAATTATTAAAATCATAACGCCAAGGGACATATGACGTGCCAGCCCCAGACACCAAAACCAATTTTTTTTTTTCTTGGTAGAGCACATGAATATTCACATCTATTTGTATAAATACATTGTTTCAAAAAAAATAAAAAAAAAATTACATGCAACATTACTATAACATAATATATTAACATTACCTCTAAATACAACTAACAAGGCGAATGAGATTCTTCCTTCTGAAAGAGGCAAAATTAATTAACAAGAGAAACAGAAAGCAATACTCATAGCATACTTTAAATCAAAGCCAAAAACTTGTTATGTAGGTAGAGAATATATAAGACCTTTTATATATACACAAGTATCTATATCTCAAATGACATAATAACTTGTAGGTTTTCTCCTAAATATCTAATCATGGCTTCTGGGATTAGCAAATCGGCATCGACCATGCTCCTAATGCTCAACCTCGTCCTTTATTTAATCGTCATTAGCATGTCCGGTTGGGCGGTCAATCATGGTATCGAAAGATCTCGTGAGACCGGTATACTTCTGTTCCTTGCATTTTATTCTAAAACATACGTATATAGGTCACCTTTTACAAGATTTTTTAAATGAAGGTCCTGAGCCGAAACTTTTTTAAGTTTCAGTCACCCGGCCCAATAAAAAAAAACTTAAAATCTTTTTTTAAGCTTAAAAAATAATTTATAATCTATACGGAAAAGATATTAAAATGTAAAAAAGAGGTTAAAAGTTGTTTTTAAGCTTAAAAAAAATATTATAATTTACACAAGAAAGATATTAAAGTGTAAAAAAATAACTTAAAAGCTGTTTTTTTAAAGTTTTTTTTAGTGTTTTTTTGAATTATTAAGTAAAAAAAATATGTACCAAAAAGTTACGAAATAATTTTTTTTATCACTTCTAACCTGACCTACACTTAAAAATCTTATAAAAGTAGTGAAGCATAAATAAAAATATTATTGAAATATGAAACTCGCGGCCGTAATCCCTTTAAAACTTGATACTCCAAAAGAAAAGAAAAATCAGCAAGCAACTTGAATAATATTCCATGTACTGTTGTATGTCATATTAATAACCTACAACAAATTTATCCTTTTTTTTATTCTGAATCGTACGTATAACCTAAATTTAAAACTTGATACTCCAAATGAATAGGAAAATCAATATATAAGTAACTTGAATAGTATTCACTCTACTGCTGTATGACATTTTTTTTTCATCAAAATAATATTGTCTATAAATAAACTCAGCCTGATAAATTATATTCTTCTTTTCTTTTTTTTAAGTTGGTGAGAATACTACTGTCGTATGACATATTAATAACCTAAAACATGTACAAATTTATCTCGGATACTATAGATCACAAAGGATACACTTTATGGTTCCTAAAGCCTTAATTTTTGTTGTCAAATGTAAGTCTAAAGAAGTATAAATATTATCTTTTTCTACAGCTGCTGAACTGCCAATCCCAGCTCGGATTTTCCCAATTTACTTTCCATTTGGAAATATGGCAACTGGTTTTTTCGTAATATTCTCTCTATTAGCCGGTGTTGTGGGATTCATCACATCTTTTACTGGTATTAGCACTCTTTCCCGAGGGACAGATCCCGAACTACACGCTGCAGCTGCCTCTTCTCTCACCGCATTGTCTCTTACACTCCTTGCCATGGGGTAAAAAAACGTTTTCTTTATTTATTTTTATCTTTCTTTCCTTGCTTGTTTATTTGGAGCTTTAAGCTCAACTTTTTTATTTAATATCTTTTATAAGCCACAGTAAAATTGGTTGATTTAAACTTGATAAAGGTTAGGAACTTTTTAACCTGCTTCTTTTAGCAACCACAGATATATGTTCAATCAAAATGCATGTTGTTATTAATTACTCCAATTAAGAAACTAATTTTAGTTGGATTTTTCATGCAGATTCTCATGCAAAGAGATCAACCTAGGCTGGATAGAGTCTAATCTGGTAAGGAACCATTTAAATGCATTTAAATTAGTAAGTACTAATTGCTAGCTCCAACAAGTAAATTCACATACAACAACAGGCCCCAAAATTAAACCCTGGACTAAGTTCGTGTGTGTAATTTTTGTTATTCCGTGCGCTAAATAATATTTAATGATAGGAAAAAAACAATCAAATTCTGACCATTCTTATCGGTTTGGAGGCTCTAGCCCATGATAATGCCTAACGAGCTCCTTTATTTTCAGAACTTGGAAAAAATTTGCAACGATGTATCTGATTTGTGTTGAGAGAAAACTCAGCTTCTGCTTAGTAACTAAATACTTGAAAATAGCTTTTTCTAGAGTACTTTACTAAATAAATCACAAGAACGCCCTATTGTGCATTTCATATATAAATGGTGCTCTTATATGAAGGCAACTGATTTCGAAACCAATACGCCAAATATACCTTCCTTCGCTTATTTTACTTCTTTGGTTTTTATATACAAGTTCCAAGCATTCTATGTTCAAAATTGTTAACGCTGGCCGTTCTCATGATATATATGCAGCGCGTGTTAGAGGTTGTTATGATAATTGTGAGCGGGACACAGTTATTATGCACCGGCACCATCTATGCGGGCATTGAAGACATTTTCAGGCGAAATTTAGCCGTCGGCTCAAGAGTCTGAACATGTTTATCTCATTCCTTATATATACACACTAACAGTACGTAAATTCTAGCAGAAAAAACTGTATTCTAAGCTCATGTATTCGTACTTTTGCTTTTGTGTTCTCTTGAGATTAAACTTATGGAACTTTCGAATATGCTTGAGCTTGAAAATTTGTAAAATGAAAAATTGAAACACATTAATTATTTCGACTTCATTTGTTTGTTTGTTTTGTTTCAGACAATTTATAATATCGCATGGTTCAACGACTTTCTAGACGATTGAATCAAACAACTTATGTCATTTTATTAATGAATATGAGAAATGCAAAAGATAGATAATTTATAGCGATGACTTGCATAAAATTTAAAGTTTATAGAATTCTATCTATGTAAGTTATACCAAGTCGATCAATTCCTTGTACAAGAATATTATAATAAGGCCAGCTTACATGATACTTTTTACTCTAGTAAGAATGACAATATAGGAAAAGTCACAAATCATCCTAGATATGGCTCGTTCCGTCCGATTCGGTTCGATTTTTAGTAAAACCGAAGTAGAATATATTTTCTGGTTCGGTTTTTTCGGTTTCGGTTTTTTTATTTTTTTGACCGAACCGGACCAGGTTTTTTCGATAACAGTTTCGGTTTTTTTCGGTTTTTCGATTATTTTTCGGTCTTTTTAAAAAAATTCGATTTTTCAGTTTCGGTCTTTTTCGGTTCAGTTTTCGTTATCCCCCTACTCCTAAAATCATAAGCTAATTGCGGAATGATATAGTATAAGATCTTTTTATTGGAGGGGTCAAATATTTCATGTGCATTTTTTTTTTTCCATATCTTCGGTGGGTTCAAAGGATAAGATTTTTTTTGTTCGTTTTAGAAATACGATAGGTTGTAACATTATTAATACAGTATATACAACAAACTTAAGAATTATGGATATTTTTTGTTAGATACAATCAAATTTCATGTTTAAATGGTAATTTTTCGAAACAAAAATAATATTTTAGACACAAAAATAAACTTTTCGTCCCCAAATATAATTTTTAGTCACATAATTTGAAAAAACAATTGTCTTCGAAGACAATCACATACGTTTCGTCTCAATTCGTTTCAAAAATTATTTGGAGACAAATTTTAATTGTCTCATTATGTTCGTATGAGATTGTTTTTTGGAGACAAAAAAATTCTATGAGGCTAAAAGTTAAATTTGGGAACAAAAAATTTATTTTTGTGTCTAAAATATTTTTTTTGCCTCAAAAAATTACCATTTAAAGATAAAATTTGATTGACTCTAAAAAAAATATTATTTATAATTCATAAGTTTATTGTAATGTGAATTATAGCACCATTTATTTAATTTCAAGAAATTAATGTTAACACATAAATATATGAATAAAATTAATTACATTTTCAATATCATCCAACCAACATCTGTCACGAAAGTATAAATGCACCGGCAGTGTATGCAGTTGGCACATGATCATTAATAATTTACCACCTTGATTGACCGCTATCTCTGCATTTTAATATATTATATATTCAGTATAAAATAATTTTTGATTTAGTAAAAATCAAAAACTGTTATAAGTCTGTCGCTAATTTAAAAATATGTCGCAAATTGACTAAACTGTCACAAAGTCGTCACAAAAACCGTCGCTAATAAGCTCGTAACAAAAAATACCGTCACTAATCCCGTCGCTATTTGTGTATTTTTTTATTTTTTTTTTAGCGATTGATTGTAATTAGTACTAGGACTTAAGAGTATTATCTCTAATTAATCAGATTAATTCACGTTCCATTGATATACTCTCACTTTATTACTATAATTAACAAGTCTAGACCAGGAATTTTAATAGTTGAAGGTTTTATTTTTAAGTTTGGCTTTGAAATGCTTCCATTATCAGTAAGATAAAACAATTTGATCAATTGCCTCGGCCAAATAAATCAAACTAACGCTAACTTAATTAATTATATGTGATGTTACAATAATTATACTCAAACAGTTGCTACCATGCATGCACAATAAGTCGATAATTACATGACAATATATGTTGAAAATGTTATATATTTGACGGACCACATTTTATGTGCTAGCTAGTTTTGATCCAAATCCAATAGAATAGGAAATCAATGTCGGGGAAATCGTAACCCTTTGAAGTTTAAATAGAAAATAAAATGATTTTCAGTTAATTTATTAAGGGTAAAAACTGTTACAAACATGTTACTATTTTAAAATATTTTCATTTTATGTTGTGCACTTTTGTCATGCTAATGACTCGTCCAGTTGAGGAGATATTTGAGAATTTGAGAGATCATTCATTTACAAAAGGCAATGCTAGTTGAATGCGATAAAATTAAAGGACTTGTTACAATTTGAATTATGATCATGTCTATATTTCACTTCTTTGCTAAATGTCACAATCATGATCATCTTCGAATCATTTAAATTTCTTTAGACAATCATAAGGTTCACATTTGTCGGTCATTTTATTATATATATATAAAGAAACAATTTTATAAACACTTTTATTCAAAAACGTTCCAAATCAAGATTTGATTAATACAAATCTTTACGGTTTCATGACGGAAAGACAAATATGCGTATTGTTTTTTTTCGACATGTATAATTGCATGTTTGGGAAATTAAGTTGAAATTTAAAAATTCAATACATCTAATTATACATCTCGAAAATAAAAAAACAAGACGAATATTTGTCTTACTATCGTAAAACCGTGAATATTTACATTGATCAAATCTTGATTGAAACGTTTATGTATAAAAATGTCTACAAAAGTGTCCCTTGAACGCTCCCCTATATCTGGAGTATATATATATTCGTAAATCTTGTTTGATTTTTTATCTTAAATGTTTGATTTTATTTATAAAGTGTTTATTAAAAAAAACAGTAAAATTTAACTTTTGTATATATATATATTTTTTATATTTATTGTTTGTGTTAAGAATTTATAAAATAGTAATATTAATAAATAAATTCAAAAAACACACGAATATATGAAGAAAAAAAAACGACAAAATAATGAACATGCATAATATATATATATATATTACCCCACTATTAGTTGTCAATTTGTCATTAAAACATTGCATATTCGGCCACGTGGGCTTGTTAGTACGAAATTTTAGAACCAACATGCAGTGGACCACTGGTCCAGGTCTTATAAAAAAAAAACAATTAAAACACCGACCCGGTTTTCAATAATTCCATGTTTGGCGTTACTCTGTTAAATTACATGCTTGTTTTATTCCACGATGATAACTATAGTATAATTAAATTATTATACTAAGTTCTCGTTTAATTTAATTATTTCTTACAAAATTACGTCTAATTTTTGTATAACTTATCACTTGTATCAAATTTATTAAAATAATTTTTTTTAAAAATATAATCATGAAATTTAACATCTGAACTATATGATATTTTTTGAAAATTTTCATTCAGATAATTTTGATACAAATTCTTAACCGGTAAAAATTACACGTAGTTTCGTAATGAACAATGATTAACTATTTATTTAATTATTTTTAACATGTTGCTCCATCTTCTACGTGACTATCAATAGAATGATGCACATTCGGTCAAGTTAAGTTAAATATATATTTTTGTCATGTTATTTATTTTTTAATTATGTTTTTTAATCAATTTTTCATTTTATATTTAAAATGTTTGTTAAAACGATTTGTAAATTTCGACTTTTTATATATTTTTTAAATAATTTTTAAGATAGTAATATTAATAAAAATACAAATTAGAGCATTAGAATGCAATTAAGAATAAAAAAAACTGAAGCATGCAAAAATATTCATAGTTTTAGTT
This sequence comes from Primula veris, assembly GCA_963682055.1. NCBI lineage: Eukaryota > Viridiplantae > Streptophyta > Magnoliopsida > Ericales > Primulaceae > Primula > Primula veris. The sequence goes on from OY821748.1 coordinate 1,143,077, forward strand.
TATTTTAATGTTACAAAAGTTAAATGTTTGAATTTTTTGACACCTTTTACAATTGCAGTCGGCTACCTAAAACAGCACCTTTTTTTTTTTTTTGCAAATAGCTGTTTAACAACCGCTTCTTTATGTCTCTTTCTCTCAAAAATCCTATCTTTTATACCACTATACACTTCTGTACTAAACAAATAGTTTATTTTTCTATAGAAATTATTGACACATTTGCAGCTATTATCAATTTTTGCAGCATATTAAAGTAAGTTTCCAACAAAACCCAAGTTTTAGTTTCTCGAGAAATTCCACATTTATTCTCTATCCTTTGTTTCTTTTTAGTTTTTTTTTTTTATGTTACAGATGCCAAAGAAAATTAAAAATAATTCATGGGTATTTTCTCCTATGGTTCAATGGTCTTTTAAGGTGTTCACATTGTTGATTTTCATAGGATTAGTAGTTATCTGGGGGATTGATTGTTGGAGTATTAGTAGTTTTCATAGAGATTTTGTCACTCTTGACCTCAAAAATACTACTACTAAAAACTCCTCTACTAGTTTATTATTCCCAGATTTTGCTTTTAGTCATCTGAATTTGAGCTATTTTAAGCTAAATCAGACAAAAACTCACCAAAATTCAACAAAAAAGCAAATAAACTCTCCACTTGTTGCTCCAAATTCTGCTAATTTAAGCTATTTGGAGCAAAATTTAACAGAAACTGAGATAAATTCTCCACTTGTTTTTTCAGTTCCTGCTAATTTGAGCTCATTTGAGCTAAATCTGAAAAATACCCACAAAAAATCGACCGAAACCCAGATAAAATCTCCGGTTGTTGTTTCATCTTCTACAAATTTAACACAAAAAAATCCTGATTTGATTAATATTACCACTCAGCACCAAACAAATGCTACAATATTGCCTGAACTCCCAAGTCCTGTTGATTTCGAATGGATTTCGACCGAGTTAGACCCAAACTACACGTCGAATCTGTTATCCAGTTGGTTATTCCCAGGCGGGGAGCCTTGTAGAGAGAAAAGAACCGTTGCGATTTCGATCCCTAAAGTAGACGGATTTAATAAAATCGAATTACCAACAGGGGAAAAACATGAGTTTATTTTCCAAGCATTAGACGAAACAGGGGACTCTGTTTGTTTAGGTGGTGATTATTTTGAACTCGATCTATCGGGTGAGAAATGGAAAAATAGACCCCCTATTAAGGATTTCGGAAACGGGTCTTATTCGTTTTCCCTCCAAGTCCACCCCGACTTCGAAGGGGAATATTATCTTACTATAATTTTACTATTTAGACACTATGAAGGGCTTCGATTTTCTCCTCATAGATTTGTATTCGATAAGGAACTTCGTAAAATCCCGGTTAAGTTTTATAAGAATTTGTCTCGATTGAAAGAGCTTAAAGTTTGCGATAAATCGGATTTTGCACCAAGTTTATGGTCTGGCAGGTGGACTCGACATGGAAAAAAAGATAATTGCTTGATTGGAAACGATGGTCGTTATCGATGTTTAGATTCGAATTTCCCTTGTCAGAATCCGTGGTGTTTTGGTAATTTAGGAGTGTTAGAGAGCAATGGATGGACGTATTCGGCTCATTGTTCGTTTAGGCTATTTAAGAGTGAACAAGCTTGGAGTTGTTTGAATAATCGGTGGATATTCTTTTGGGGAGATTCGAACCATTGCGATACGATTAGGAATATTCTACATTTCATCCTCGATGTTCAAGAAATTAGTGTTGTTCCGAGAAGATTCGATATGAATATTACGAACCCAAGAAATAGGGCGCAAGTGGTTAGAGTTACTAGCATTTTCAACGGTCATGAGAATGAGACGTTGAACTATCACGGGTTATATTCGCTTGAGGACGAAAAGTATAGGAATTTGTTAAGAGGGTATTTTTCAGGTGATAAAGTCCCAGATACGATTGTGATGAATTCTGGTTTACACGATGGTATTTTCTGGAAGAATATTCGAAGATTCGCTGAGGGCGCGGAGCGGGCAGCAAAATTTTGGGGTGACGTGGTGATGGCGGTCCGTGAGAGGGGGGTGACAGTCCCTGAAGTTATTTACCGAAGCACGGTTGCTACAGGTACTAAGGCTTTCTATGGTTTCAGGTTTTCAGCAAATAAGCTCAATTTTTTCGATTTTCAGAATAAAGATGGGTTCATGATTTTTTTTTAGTTTCTGGCTTATTCAAGCAGGAAAATCTAATTCTTTAAGCAGATGAAAAGACTGGATCTTTTGCGTTTTAGGAAAATAAGATATTTTATCTAGTTTCTAGCTTTAAGCTTATTCAGTAAAGGTTCAACTTTTAAGCTGATCAACCAAAGCAATACAGATATTAAGCAAGCGCACACACACATAAAAACGGAGCTTGAAAGGTGCAACCTTTTTATCTAATAACGCCTAAGATGGGATTAGGTCTTGCTTGGTTCCAACTTTGAAGCACTTAAGCTGAATTTTATTGCTGAGAAAATAACCAAGTTTATCTACCTTAAAGCTTCTACCTTTTCAGGCCAAAAAACTAGAAAGCGCAGCTTTTTAGCTGATTAACAAAATGCAGTTCGACTTTTTAGCATTGACAACAAAAACGAATAGAACAGAAACACCGAGTGTGAAAACCAATCAAGCTTATAGAGACATGTAATAATATTTATTTTTTGAAAATCTATATTTTGCTTTAATAACAGGAGGCTATGCGAGGAGCTTGGGTTTTGATACAGCCAAGATGGAGGCTTATAACGGGGTGTTATTGGACAAGTTGAGACGGCATCAGGTGGTTGATTGGGTGGTGGATCATTTTGATATGACATACGCCTGGCATTATGATAATAGATGTAACGATGGAGTCCACTATGGGCGGGCCCCAGCGAAGGCGAGGTGGAGGGACGGGCAAATTGGGCATGAGTATTTTGTCGATTTAATGCTCGGTCACGTGTTGCTTAACGCATTGTGTACAAAATAGCATCGGGAAGGACTAATGTGGTACACATGATATTGCAATGCATTTTTGTAAATACCGTCAACGTTACTAGGCTTCATATGAGGGTTTCACACTGGTTTGTACCACGTGCCAATTTTATCGATAGTGCAAGATACAAAACGTGACTGAGAAAACAAAAGATATTATGTGTAACGAAGGTGTGTCTCAAATCCTCAAATTAGATGAAAATATGTCGTAACAAGCAGGTCTTGGGGTACGACTAAAATGACCGATAAAATGGTCTCCTATGTGGTATTTAGGGGTATTCATTCCATTTATATTATATTTTGGGCATAAAGCTCGTCTGGTTTGGTGTTTAAATGTTTTGAGTCGTTGGCCGACTTTGATTTTAGACGGAACCAAAAGACCTGAGTATTATATAGCATATTATTAGGCAGTTCGATTATGTTTATTTTAGATCTGTACTTATTCTGTAATGATTCATACTATTTTTTGTAACAACGGTAATAAACATGCTATGAAGAGGAGTTAGTCCATATATATTTTTTGAAAATCTATTGTTCTTTTCATATATACTGGAATTGGTCATATTTCACTCCCTTTTTTCTACGAAATTACATTTTTATTTAACTGTATTTTCTTATACTTAAATAGAAATGTTCATCATGTTGAAGCCCGACTGCAGAACAACTCAATAAAATGGGATTTAATATACATGCGACTCACTTTCAAACGCTTCAAAATTTTACACACACATGGATACTAAGCATAGTCGATCGGAAAGTAAGGAAAAGTAGAAACAAAAGGCGAGAATGAAAGCAGGAATCGAAATAGTAATTGTGAAAAAGATTTTTAAAAAAATTAAAATTTACACATGAAAAAATGAGAAACGAAAAGCGGTGATAGATGGGAAATGCTATTTTTGAATAAGGATATAAGTTTTCTAGAGGGTACGAGGTTAAGCTAGGATATGAACATTTTTCCCAACATTCGGTAGTAAATTGTATATATATATATTTTTTTTATAATTAATATACATTACTTTGGATTTTGATATACATTTTTTTTAGTTCTGTTTATTAATGTTTGAGTGAAGTGTTTTTTTTCAGGTAAACAAATAACTGAAAAAAATAACTTTTCTAAATGTAAAAGTAAAAAAGTAATCACTTTTTTCAAACACAATATTTGTATGAAAGTATTACGGTATGTACCAAACAACCATTACTTATTTAAAAGTAACTATGTAAAGTATAATTTGTTGGAATTATTTGTTTTGAAAACATAATTTATGTGAATAAAAATTGGTCATATATGAGTATTGACCGACCTTATTGGTTTAGATTTCCAACAATCACACCCATAATCGAATAGATGTGTATTTTATGAAAAGGCGTAATGGCCACTATATAATTAATTCCGAAAAAAAACATGGCATAAAAACATTAAACATTTTTAGAAAAATAGTTGCATTATTTTTTCTACATACAGTTTGTTAAAAAGAGAAAGTCTGCACCACCAAAGGTCCGTTTAGACGGTTTGATTGCACATATCTTTCGACTGTATTGTTAGACCATTGTATCCTGGGAAGGCAACAATCATATATTCTCTGAGCGTGTTCATTTACTATTGGTATTTATAATTGTCAATACGAAGTAAAACACCCAACATAATTTTCTACCTTCATCGAACAAGTGTATTTTTATACTTATACGATACGACCGCAACGATGCCGATATAAATATGCCTCGGCTGCTCTACAATGAATTTCATATTTCCAAAACGCTACGAACATTTATACACTCATGGATACTAAGCATAGTCGATCGGCCAGTAAGGATAAAGGGAAACGAAAAGCAAAAATAAGAGTGGGAATCGAAACAGAAAACGTGAAAAAGATTAAACAAATCTAAAAATTACACACAAAGTAGTGATAAGTACATAAAAAACGTGGTTTCTGAATGGGGATAGCAGTTTTCTAGTGGTTACGAGGCTAAGACAGAATGTGAATATTTTTCCCAACATTAAGTGTCAATTATGAGACGATTTTTATGATCGCACATTTTGTGTCAAGAAAAACCCGAGTGAATCATTGTTCATCTCTACTCAACTCATTTGCAGTCTTACCACTACATGTACACATCTACCATTTACACCATTCACAACAACACGATTGTTGGAAAATGAAACTACGTAATTTTTTTCTACACACAGATTATATATACATATCACTTTTTAACCAATTGAAGTCATAACTGGTTTAGTTTTCTCCAATGTTTCAATCCGATAAATCGTCCAAATGACACGAAAACAAAAGAAATAAAAAATTTAAAATCTAAATACCATATCCTCATCTCAATGTTGATATGTATCATATTTGTCAGACCTATACATAGTAGAAAAAAATTGTTGAATACTTTACCATAAATTATAAAAAAAGTTCATTTTATTCGTATGGCTGCATACCAGCAAACATTATTTTTCAGTGTGTTCATACTAGAAACTCTACTTTCATAATTCATACCATGTAATAAAATGTATCAATTTTTCCAACTATAACTAAATCGGTAATCCGAAAAAAAATACACATCAACGATTCATCTTCACTACATCCACCGCCACCGCCTTGCAATCATCGGAGACCAACACCATGTCTCATTTCTTTTTCATGTGATTAATAGTTTTTATTTAATATTTGTTCTTGTTTAGACGAAAACGAAAGGATTTTTATATGCATATGTATTCAGATCTCATTAGTTGTATTCAAGTATGCCTCTCTAAAGTTTTGTCAAATTAATGAAATAAGTAATAATATTTTTATCTAGTGTGGAACTATATTTATTGAATTCCTCCATAGATACTAGAAGAAAGATTAATGCTTGATACCTATAATCAATGTTTTAAAAAGCAAGCATAGACATAAATTAGCTGGACCCTGAAATCATAATTTACCTGTATAGGAAAACGAAACGAGAAACAGAAACGGGAAATAAAAATAAAAAATACACGTAAAATAATGGGAAACGAGAAACGGGAAACTAGTCTCCCGGTAACTACGGCTAAAAGTCTAGCAGAGTAGTCGAGATTAAGCAGATTAGATGGTAAATATAAAGAATTAGATGAGATTAGGCGCTAGAAAACAAATTTTCACCTAAAATTTGGCTTACGGCTTTTAAAACACAGCCTATAACAATACTTACTAACAGTTGCTAAATTGCAGTAGTAAGTGAAGTTCTAGCTAAATAAAAAATCATTAATCCTAATTACGTAGCAAACAGTACCCATATCCGTTACCCTAAACAACCACTTTCCCTTATAAATATGGAAAAATTTGTTAAAATGCCATCACATCAGTTTTTCTATAGTTTCCTCGAATATACAGAAACTCGTCTCATTCCCTCAAATTTAAAAAAATGAATTGTTCCCTTATAAATTAAAATAATATTTTATAAGTTGAAATTAAATTATTAAATAATATTTTAATGTTATATAGAGTAATTGATGTGAAAATTGTATTATAATAACTTAAATAATACGACTATTATTCCAAATTTAGAAAAACTGATCCGTTAAATGATTAAGATTATATAAATAATTACTACTATTAAATACTAGTTGGTGTAAGGTTGGAGTTAGTAAATTAAGTAAATTAGCAAGTAATAGAAATAGAGAAATAGACAGATATAATATATATATATATATAGAGAGAGAGAGAGAGAGAAGAGAGAGAGAGAGATTCATCTAATTGAGTTCAGATAAATAAACCCTAGAGTATAAAAAACAAACAAAAAAAGTAAAAAATAGGAAATGAGATTGTGAAACTAAATAAGAAGAATAAAAATTGAAATACAAATCTGGCACATATATTAGGGATCGTGGGAGGAGGAGGAGGTGGTGGTGGTGGAGAATTAAGGCCTCGATTAAAACCCGCCTCCGTAACCGATTCCGATTCTTGTGTGTTTGTAGAGAGAGATAGACGTTGGCCACGTAAGCTACCGACTATGACTTCCTTCAATTGGGTCTCTTGCTTTCGGTTCACCCTTCTTGTTATCCTCGTTTGCGGTATCGCTATCGCTTTCCTTACCCTTCCCGTCGATAAGGTATATCAATCTAAATTTGTAATATTGAATTTGTTGTGTAATTCAATCTATATAGTATAATATAGTATTAAATAGTTGGTCTTTATTATCAGTTCATGTTTGTTTATACAATTTGTGATTGGTAGGTACTATATACAAGGTATATTACTAATTGTGCGACAAGGTCCGCTTTATATGCGTACATACATTTATATATTTATGATTCTGTATATATCGTGTATCTATTTATATTTGAATTTGTTGTGTAATTCAATCTATTGAATAGTTAGTCGGTCTTTATGAATGTGTATATGTTAACGTGTCTCGCTCTGTGTGTGCGTGTGCGCGCGTATGTATTTATTTATTTGAAATTGAATTCATTATGTAATTTAATTTATAGTGTAGTTGGTTGGTCGTTATTATCAGTTTTAGTTGGTCTCTGTATATCTGTATGTATATACGAATGTGTGTGTGTGTGTGCGTGTTTTAATGTAATTGGACCTGTTGTGTAGCTAGTAGTTTCTTTAGCGGCTTCGGTTTTGGGTCTCCTTTTTTGTGATGGATTTGGCTGCTTAAGTGCTTATAGATGAAATTAATATAATGTTAATTATTAGGAGTGATTTATAGGTAAATCTATTAGACCTAGATCTTAAAAAAGCATTAGCTCTTAGTTTATGCGTTACTATTATGTTAGGAATTGGATATTTTAAGCATAATATTTCCTTAGTTGTGGATTTGGTTCGGTTAGGTTAACGAGATCTATTTAAAAGGCTTAGTTTGTAAACTGAATCTTTGTTCCAAAATTTTCCATTTAAGACCGCCTAGATTTTGGATTGGTCGAATTAATTTGGTCAGTTGAAGATAAGAATTGCAAATCGGTGTAATCAGGCATAATTGGAGCTAGTCTAAGCTAACCGGACTGAATTTTGTCGAGTGTGGTGAAAAAAGAAGAAATGTCTATTCGAAAACAGATAACACAGCGGATGATTAGAAGATTGATTGGATAATGATTAGTCCGAGCAAAAGAATCATATTAAATGTTATCTTTCTTGTGTGCTTTATGTTTGTGACAAATGTTGTTTTTGGATCTTTTGTTGGATTATGGTTGCTGAGTTGCATAAAGTTTAATATTTTGATTATACTTGCCACTTGCCAGTCGAAGCTATACGGCAAATGAAAACACGATTAAATGAAAATAATCAAAGATTTACACGTATTTAACGGGAAACAGGAAATGGCATAAGAAATTAATGTTTTCAGCTTTCTTTGCTCAGATTTGATGAGAATTCCAGTAGCAACTATAGTTATGGTTTCTTTTTGTGTTTTTCATTTGTCTTGTTTCACCAATTTAATAACCTCTCTTTGTTTTTTTTCTTCCATAAGTTTTTTTTTCTGGGATTTTGTTTTTAATCTGTTGTGCTGGATGAAACACACTGTTTTTTTTTGTTTTGTAACTATTGTTTGGTGGTTTTCGCTTCGTTCTGCTTTTCTATTTGTTTATAGTGCATGTTATTGGTTTAATAATCTATATTTAGGACAGAAACAATTTTGTCCTTGCAGGTGATGTTACGCCAATAACACAAAAACATATTTTTAAGAAGTGGACAGTACATTAGGACTGGTAATCATTTTGATTGATACAGTAATCATTTTCATAAACAGAAATTCTAGGCATTTGGTAGAATTTATGTATGTTTCTCAATTTTTGCACAAAATTCAAGCGAAAACATCAGTTTTTGTTATACTTATATCTCTTGATTTCCTCATTTCAAAAGGTACCTTTTTTGCATAGTGTACAGGTAACTCGCCTGATTCTCCCATACTCGAGCTTCATTAGTCATTACTTGTTATGTGTAAAGCTCCTGTACAAATTAAGAAATCAGTTAATGAAACTTGACCTTTGTAGTTTAGTTGGCTTTCTCGGGGTTTATTTCTCTAATATATGTGTTTTTTCTACAATGTATGCCACTTTCATATAGTTAGTTATGCGACACTTGTCTTTGATTGGTTATTCCAGGGGGCAACTAGCTGACTAAGTTGTTTCTTCACTTCCTTGAGATCTTGAATGTTCAGTCTTTCTGCTGTAGATATGATTTGTTTAGTGTATCTTAACCTATCTTTAACCTAATCTTCTGTGTTTTCCGTACAATGTACGCCATCTTTCATTTAGTTATTTATGCAACACTTGTCTTTGATTAGTTATTCCTGTGGACAACAAGTTGTTTCTTCACTTTCCTGAGATCTTGCATGTTTAGTCTTTCTGTTGTATATATGATTTGTTTAGTGTATATTAACCTATCTTTTACGTAATCTCTGTGTTTTTCGTACAACGCACGCTCTCTTTCAATTAGTTAGTAATGCGATACTTGTCGTTGATTGGTTATTCCAGGGCAGAACTAAGTTGTTTTTTTCATTTCCTTGAGATCTTGAATGTTCAATTTTTCTGTTGTAGATATGATTTTTTAGTGTATCTTAATCTTATCTTACATGGTTTTTCTTCTCACTTTGATGTCATAGTATGTTTCCAATAGTTTTGAGGCATTAGTCCACCCACTGTTATGTATAGCACAATTTCTTATTAAATGTGCTCTTTCTTTGCAATATTTTTTTAGCTGTTTTTTATGTTTCTGATAAGCATCTCTTAATACAGATGTTGAAAGACTTCTTACTATTTGTTGACCATGATCTTGGGCGGTGGGGTCCTCTTGTGTTGTAAGTGACCTGCAACTCTTTCTTTTTATGTTCTGTGCTTAATTAAGCTACCCCTTTTTTACACTTAGTTGCTAAATTCAAATTTCAAAGTTTTAAAGTTTTTTAAAGATCTGGAGTTCTGTATGTAATCCAGAGCAAACAGTGTAGATTGTATTAGCTGCGGCTGTCATGTTTGTAGTTGTCAGGGCCACAGCTTAACAAGTTGGCTCATGAAAACTAAGTTAGCTCAAACCACATAATTTGTCACAACCTTCTTTACTATTTTTTGCATAACATGACTCAGTTTATAAGGATCTCCTCCAGCGAGTCGATTTTATCCTGTTTGGGTTTGATTAATTCCTTGCAAAGAACATGCAGGTGATTGTTTTTATTTTTCTTCTATTTTAGTAAGAAGTAAGAACCTATACTTCTTTAGATGATACACCATGTGGAAAGGCCAACTTGATGCCAGCTGCTCTGAGTGTATAGGCAATTTACGAAGGGGAACTACAATGATTTATAACATATTTTTCTCTTGCTTAAGAGTATTTTTATATATTATTGGCCACATTTTGGAGGTAGTCGTTGTAGAGTTCTCAGAAGTTTAGCTTATACTCTTTACTTCTTAGTGTTCATGCCCGCATGTGGCTTGATTTCTTAGCACTTTTTTAGTTTGTAGGGAAAGGATTAGTAAAATGCAAGTTACATGGGCATATCCTATCCTATGTTTTGAAGACTTGGTCTTGGATTCAGTTTTCATGAAATTTCACTTACTGAACATATGAACTTTTAAAAGTTTATATCATGGAATCGGCGATTCCAATAATTGTCTTAGCATAAAATCAAAACAACATGCTTTGTTTTGTAATCAATTCAATCCAGAATTTCATAGAACAAGAACTTAAACAATGGAACACAACCAAAATATACCTTGACTTTCTCTTTTACTAAGACTTGTAACTTATTGGACCTGGATAACTTTTGCAGGGCTATTGCTTATATTCCCTTAACAGTGCTGGCAGTTCCAGCTTCAATACTTACGGTATGTGGTATTGTTGTTTCTTTCTATTTAGCAATGGCTTTGCGTTTCCTATATTATTAGGGCGTGCTAATGTTTACAGCTTGGTGGTGGCTATCTTTTTGGATTACCTGTGGGGTTTGTTGCTGATTCTATTGGTGCCACCCTTGGCGCAACATCTGCTTTCCTAATTGGCCGGACTGTAAGTTCTTATACACGCTAATCCCTCCTCTCTCTGGAATCGCACTACACTGATCTTTTTAATCATCCTTCTATTCTTCTATGTTTGTAACCTAGATATCTCAATGAGTCTGATTCTTTGAGATACTTGGATAAGGTTTTGTTACTTTTGGTAATTTAGTATCTGGATCCTTTTGATAAAAAAATATATGATGCCAACAATTGATAGTTTAGTAATTCAACATGTGGTTCCGTTTATTTTGAACTCCAAAGTGAAAGTAGATGATGGCCAGAATGATCTTTTAGTAAATTAATTTGTGGCTCCTTTTGATTTTAAACTTCTAAGTCAAAGTAGATGATTTACCAACAATTGATCTTTTGATGGATACGAGCTACTTCTATCTGTGAACCATTTTTTTTCCAATTGTTTGGTACAGATTGGGAGGTCATACGTGACATCTAAGTTAAAGGATTATCCCAAGTTTCGAGCAGTTGCTATTGCTACTAACAAATCTGGCTTTAAGGTTGGTCCTCGCCTCTTCTGATTCCTTAACAAGTTCATTTTCTTTGAATGGTTTGATAAGATCATATTCAATGCTTTATATTGTGGATTTTTATAGTTCATACACTCTTCTATTTCATTTATGAACGAAGGCCTTAAACCTTGCCATGTCACTGGCAGATTGTTTTGCTGCTTCGATTTGTACCGCTCCTTCCATTTAATATGTTGAACTACCTCCTGTCAGTAACTCCAATACCAGTGGCAGAGTACATGCTAGCTACATGGTTGGGGATGATGGTATTTAACTCTTTCTCTGATCTAAATTCCTTTAAATTCCTTTATTGCTTTATTTGGCTAGTGATTATCATCAATGTACTTAAAAAAGCACAGTTCGAAAGCATTAAATGTGCTTTTCATAACGATTGCTGAAAAGTACCTGAAAAAAAGGAGCTATAAAACACGTTAGTATAATATTTTTTTGTTCCTTTTTCTATTTAACGATACTGAATTGCATGTATTAGGCATTTGAACCGAATTCCATATAATTTTATCGTGTTTTCTTGGCACAGACGTTATCTTGATTCGTTGAGAGCTTGATTGATTCAATGAGTCAATCTTGAAATAGACATACTTTTCTTCTTACTATATGTAAATGACACTGTTATGAGAAGCCGTGTAGTCATGCTTTCCTCATATAACCTTAAATACTGATTAAGGATTATAATTCTATGTTGTGTTTGTGTATGATCTTTATGATCATTAACATTTCTGTTTCTTGTCTGAGTTTCAACTTGGAATCTTGGATTTTCATAATATTTTTGTTATGTTTTTTATGGCCTTTTTGAAGTTTATTTTTTAGCTCAATTCTTTATGTCTTTTAGCTAGAGTATAATTTTGAGCATATACTCACGTCTATTCAAAGCTCATACTTTACGCTCTAGTGACTAGTGACTACGGTGGTAGTGTAGCTCTTATGAGAGACCCTATAGCAGTGATTTTACGTTTTAAAGTTTGAGATTTATTGCTAGCTGACTTTTGGAAACCTAATTTTTTAAAGTCTAAAAGTATATTGTTTATAGCTCAACCTAAATATAGTCCCTACTACCTGTTACATGCCCTACGTATCTCCATGTTTGTTGCTAAGTTATCTGTTATGCCTCTTGGTACAGCCAATCACTTTTGCACTAGTATATGTTGGTACGACTCTCAAGGATATTTCGGATATAACGCATGGATGGCATGAGTTTTCAAAATCTCGATGGGTACGATCTTCTCCTCACATCTTATCAGTTCACTTTGAAGCTTTTCTTTTGTTATGACATGTTTCCATCAAGTGGCTTAACTTTTACCACATTTATCTTCTGAAATTTGCATATACTTTTGATGTATGCAGGCAATGATAGTCCTGGGTTTTGTAATGTCAGGTAAGTAACATTATTTCATTTATCATAACTGTAATTCGCAGATAAGAAATTTTCATTTGGTACTCGGTCTTAGCTTTGTTGTGCATGTATTTCTCCCTTTCATCTTAGCTTGCTGCTTTGTAAAATTACAATTCTGAGACTGAGTACACAAGTGGAATAAGATAATTCACAAGACCAAGGAATATAAATCATTCTCATAATTTTTTTGAAAAAGACTAGAAGCTACAAGGTATCTGAAAATACTGAGAGCCCAAGAGAAATAGCTAGGCCGCTAGGGTTATGAGATTCTGAACTTTGTAGCACAAAAAGCTGGTTACTTTGGATTTATAGTGGGTCTAATTCCAGCTGTCTGGTTATTTACTTTATACAAACTAAGCCATTCACTATTTTCACTTCTTCATTCTTACTTTCTATGTATCATATAAATGCAGTTGTTTTACTGGTTTGTGTCACGAAAGTTGCGAAAGCTGCATTGGATAAAGCACTTGCCGAGAATGAAGATTTTGATACGAATTTACCCTCACAAGATCTTCCCATGGTCGCCGATCCAATGACAGATCTTCATCAGCCACTTGTCATCAAGATAGACCCCTCTCAAGATGACCATGAAAAATAACGTTACCTCAAACTTGTAAATTCTTGACTTGTGTTTTTAAAAGCCAGTCTCTTTCTGATTATATGGTCAAACTTCATTAAGTAGATGTTTATTAAATTTGTACAGTTGGCTACCGTGTTTATCATAATAGTTTTGTGGCAGTAGTTGCGTAGAAGATGGGATTTATTTCTCGGTGTATGATGATTATGAAATAAAGACCAGTCAATTCGATAAGGAATTATGATTAATATTTCTTTAAAGTGCATATTTACCGGGGAATTGTTTCATCTGACAAGCTTGCGCTATTTTTGTTTGGCCGTTGCGGTACTTAAACCTTGTGTCAGGACCAGCATATTTTCTTTGGAAAAGTGAATATTTGGGTTTTTTAGAACATTTGTTGTTGATTGCTTTACCCTTTTCTGTGCCGTCTTTATTTCCTTCCTATGTTTAGGCAGACCTGTGAATGATTATAAGTATGGACTTGCTTGTTTCCAGTTTTAAGGTCCGATTTTTTTTATGTTAATAAGTTTGGTAGTGTTTTGGTTGCGAGCTTAAAAAACTTTTTGTTTGTTTATTTTCTGTCCTGAAAACGATAAAAGTAGTAAGCTGATTGAACCAGTTTCATATACTTAATCAAACAAATGGAGTATATGAAAAAGCTTGTGTGCTCAAGAGTTGAAAGATAAACTAGCATTAATAAACAAACGCTTACTGATTTGGTTATAATAAGCCAGTTTGGTCCAACCAAACCGTGTGCCACTAGTTAATAATGTGGGTCAAAAGCAAAATTTGCCAAGTTATTTTATTGTTTCATATCTCCTTTCGGCAATGAACTTTGTCTTGGTAACCACTATGATTAAAGGTGAAGCACCCATCATAATTTGTCTAATGATGAAAATTTGATTCTAGTTGTCGCGAGTTTTTTTTTTCTTTTTCGTGCAAAAGTGAAAAAAGAGAAAATTACTAAGGATTTACTATTATTTAGTTGCAGCTTTTGAAGCATTTTTTTTTTGTTTTATTTGTAATTTTCTTATTTTGCTTGTCAGCTTAGAAGTTAAATGTTTGAAGCAGAAGGAACCCATGTATTTAACTCAAGTGAGATTATTTGCATTAAAGCTACATCTAGACAAGTCCCAAGAGTGTATAAAGATGAATTTTCAAGATTGTTAGTTAATTAGTCAAGTATATGAATGGGCACAACCAGTAAATAAACTAGGTAGTGACAGTTGGGGGCTACATCCCTTCCCATTTTGGAAAAAAATTATGAAAAAATAGATTTTTTTTTAATGTATTTTGATCAAAACCTTTAAATTTTAGTGTTTCATCCCCCATTTCGTAAAATAACTTCATATAAGGTATACATTCTTTTATATAGAAAATCAGCCCCCTATTTCGCAATACTGGTTCCGTCGCAACCATGTCGTAATTGTACAGTTGAAGATATTAGCTTGTGTTTGAGTTTAAAATTTCCAGTTATAGATCTCTTTTACTCTTTCTTCAAAAAACGAAAATCATTTCTTAGAGTATTATCTACTGTTTTTCGAACAAATTCTAGTTGGACGCAATCGTAGTTGTAACACATTTGGCACAATTGAAGGACCACTCTTCTACACTTTTTTGTTCAAAAAGGAAAAGCAACATGTCATGTAATAGTGAAGTTTTCTTTTCTGTACTATTACAACCAACTGTTAATGATCCTTTTGACCCATAAAAAGCTAATGAAACCGTTTCTTATATCACATAAAAATAATACTCGCATATCCCATTCCAAAGCCTAGTAAACTTAATTATCAGACAGCAAAAAAATGAAGAAACTAGGTTACTTCTCTCCCATGAAGTGCTTTAATGGGTGTCGTAACGATACTGGAATATCTGGCCATAACACAAAGTTTTCGAACCTTAGCGATAAACCAGTGGAACTTCAAATAAGGGTTGGTCCGATGCTGAAGAAAATATTTTTGTTGAAATCTAATTCTTCCAAGAAATTGAGCTTCAAGAGCATTTACAAGGATTACAAGCCTAAAACTAGGTTCTTGTATGGTCAAGACGAGACTTGTCACCCTTATATTTGGATTAATGATACCGGGTTTAGTTCGTTACGGATGGTGAAGCAACAATATATTAGTCTCGACGACTTGAGAGATTTTTCTGAGATAAAAATTTTCAAGGATCATCAGCGAGGTTGTATTTCAGTTCGAAAGAAACCAAGGCCAGATTATTGTTGAATTTTTCTGTTTGAATTGTTGCTTTGTTGTAACTTTTTAAGTTCGACTCTTTTTTTTTTCTATTGTTTATTTATAAGCTTTCCTGGTGTTTTGACTCGAAATTAAAGCTTTAAAAGCTTAGTGTGAATCCGGCTAAATCATAAGCGTGTTTATGATTTTATTTTTTTATATAAATGTTTTCCGAAAGTCAAGTCTATTTATAATATTTTTGGAATGGACTTTTCCTTTTTGGACAATTATACGGAGTAATTCAGTTGGGACTTTAGCATTCATAACTGTGATACAAAAGCCTATACTATCATGTTTAGTAGAGAAAAAAAAAAAAAAAACTCACTCAACCGTTTGTCATATGGGTGATACAAAATAGGCTCATATGCACAAGTTTGGACATATATGAAAATTATGTACACATGCGGAGAACTTTTATGGATATTTCTATAATTTTTTTACTGAATTAAATACTCGATAAAACCCCGTAACAATTCATTTTCGTCAACTTGATACTATTCTCATTTCTTTCTAAAATGAGAGTATTATTTTAATTAGTTAGTATCAAAATCTAGATAGATTGGTTTGCAACCTTGACAATTTAGTTAGGCCTTAATTTTATACTCGTTAGAATAATGAATTTTGGATATAATTTTTATAAAAACGGATGGGAATATTCTTAGCATAGGAAGTTACAAACTAAAACAATGTTAATTTAAAACTGTAACAAGTAGCAATACAATATGATTTCGATAACCAACTACATTTAATTTATCTAATATTTTAGAAGTAACGCTTTTTTAGACTCGAAAGATACGCGTTGTTACCGATCCAATGCATTTCTCCCCATTTTATTAAATTTAAATTACTTGAACGACTTCCACACTTTAAATAAAATTTCTACTTTTTTCACATTGTTCCTACATGCTCCATATTTTTTTAGGATGAGACACATTTGGTTGAAAAAGGTTAAAAAACTGGTCTACAACTTTGCTAATTTAATACTAAGTCTACAATATCATGATTACGATGTGAGACCAAATCAAAATGATTAATAACAAAACTCTTAGTTTAGTTTGGTAAAGACCACATTCAAACCAGCAAACATTGTCACATTTCGAAAACAGGTATGTTAGATATCAGGTGCATCATATATGGGATGTCACGATCATCATATGCAATTGCAACAACTTCCAATTGCATGTTTTACCTTACAAAGAATTACGTGATCCAAACGAAATAGGAGAAATATCAAACATTTTCACAGTTGCATTCTCATATCAACAAGTATGTATATATACACGATGGTTGAAATACATAATCACACTTATTTCAATTTAATCGGTAATAGTTTATGTTCATCACGCTCGCACCACTCCCACCGCATTTAAAAGTAAACAAAACAATTTTCTCACATTCATTTTCATATCCCTCTTATAAAAGAACACGGGAGAGTATATATGAAAACTATGAACACAAAAATACACGTCTATTCCACTTACAATCAAGGCAGGAGGTAGGAGCGGGATTGGTATGAATCCCGTTGACCTTTCACAACCCCGCTTCTACCTTCACTTATTATTCTATATCCTAATTCCGATGTTGCTTTACACACTCACAATTGCATCATTTAAACACCAAAATGTCACAATCCAAAATACATAGGACCATTAACAAAACTAATATAAACATTCTCTTATAATATTAATATTAATATTTACACCCCTCCCCCTCCCACAATTCATAATTTCATCTAACCTCCTTAAGTTAGTACTAATTGCAAATAGCCCCTTATAATATCAAAACAAAACTCCCCATTCACCAAAATCCACAAATCTTCACTCCAAATCCAAAACCCAAACCCAAAAAACCCACTTCTCTCTCTCTCTCTACTAAATGGGTGCATCTAGCAGCAACAACAGAAGAAACAACAACCACCATCATCACCACACCGGGCCCGCTTACGTCCCCAACTACGGACCGAATTACGGACCCAATTACGCTTACCCACCCCAACCCTACTACAACGGCCCATACTATAACTACCAGAACCAGGTATGGGCCCCACAGAGGCCCGCTACTATACCGGTCCCACCACCACCGCCTTACGTGGACCATCAGAAGGCGAAGAAGGTGCGAAACGACGTTAACGTGCACAAGGACACTATCAAGATTGAAAGAGACGATAGCTGTTTGGATCAGTTTTTGGTTTCGTTTGTTTACGATGCTGTCGTTGATGGCAGGTAATTTAATTTTTATTTATTTATTTATTTATTTTGGTAAATATAGGATTGTCTTTGTTAAGTAGCTTATAGATAGGATAATTTAAATATATAGAGGAAATTTCCATTAAGCGATACTATATTTGAGTTTATTACTGTTTTGTAAATTTTGGTCTATGATAACGTTCCATCTCGTGTAATTATCTGGACGGTGATTGTCGTTAAAACTTTATTAAGAACGTGTATCGTATATGATGTGATTGTCGATCGACGATGGGAGGTAATTGAATTTCTGTGTATTTATTGAATTACGTTCATTTTGTGTGTTTCTATTTGTGTATAGAAGAATCGTAGCATTTGTTAAGTAGTCTATAGAAATTCCCATAATCCGAAAGTATAATTTAACTTGTCACCGTTTGTTAATTTTGATTTTTTGAATTATGATCCGTCTCCAGATCGTTATTTGTTACCGTTTGTTTATGGCGCGTCTACGTTGATGGAAGGGAGATAATTTTTTTTTTTTTTTTTGTGTATTTATGAAATTATGCTATTTATGTTGTATGGAACTGTGAAAATATAGAATTATTTTTGTTAATTGGATTTATTGTGCATTTTAATGAGTTATGTTAATTATATGTGGACTGTTTAAAGTAAAATGGTCTTTGTTAAATACCCTATACCGACCAATTTAAATTTAGGAGTAATTCTCATTCAGTTATATAAATTAACTATCACCATTTGCTAGTTTTGGTTTATATAGCTTATAGATAGACCAGTTTAAATATAAGGGAAATTATCATTTACTGATTTACTTTAACTTATAGATAGACCAATTGTATGTTTTGTTTACGATACCGTGATTAATGGGAGGTAATTGAAACTTTTTTGCATTTAATTATTGTGGGAACACATTGCGATGTGGAAGTATACTCTGTGAAGGACACCAGTTTATATATAGGGCATTTTTTCCCCATTAAGTAATACTCGCTCCATCCCTAATTAAGTGTGCCCTTTGGAAGATTGTACCTTTTCAAAATGCAAAAATTATTAGTATCGAAATTGCTAAAATCACCACTTTCAAAATCTATTCCCATAGTTAATAGATTTAACTGGGAATAACCTTTGAAAGGGGTGAACTTGACAATATAGGTATAAAAGCTTTGCATCTTAGAAAGGTTTTATTTCTCGACAAATTAGGGGTGGAGGGAGTATATTTCAGGTGATAGCTATATTTTATTTTTTTTGGTTTGTGATCCGTCGGTTGATTTGGAGCTACGAACTATGAAAACTCTATGTGTGCATTCTGTTTAGTCATGTAGTATATGAATTGTCTGAAATAAAATTGTTCTCATTTAGTAGAATCTAATGAACTAATGTGTTAAAGAACTTGAAAGTTTCGAATTTTTGGCCCCTCCTTAGGAGAATTAAAGAGAACTTGGAAGTATGTTAATATTTGAAAGGTATGAAGTATGAACATTTGAGATATTCGTAGAAAGAAATTACAATTTTGGTACATGGAAGATTTGAAGTTCTAGTGATCCTTATAAAACATGGAATGTTATTGAAATTATAGCCAAGATCATTATCTCGTATCAATCCGTTTATGATGTGTTGGTGGATGGAAGGTATAACCAGTGACGGAGCCAGGAATCGTATTTATCGACCTCTCTACTACGTGCTTGTTATTATTTGTAGTTATAAGATAGACTATGGATACAATTTGTTAGTTGTTCTGGTTGTATTATTCCTGTTTTGGTAGTGAATTCATGAGTACTTGAAACTATTGGGCCACTTGAGATGCCGAATACAAACATAACAAGGTATCAGTGACGTCATTTTTGGAGAATTGGTGGACTCATTGGTTACACAGTTAATATTTCTACTTAATATAATGTATGTTGAGGATGTGAGGTATATTTTTCACGGCGGTGCTTGTTTCGCGGACTAAATATTCATGGACAGGACTGTTGGTGAGTTGGTCACATGATTACCAGCTGCTATACTCATTTTGAATAGTAAAAACTTCTTTGGAGAAACTTTTTAAATGGTAGAGAGACTGAAACTCTAATTTGTTAGTCCTATACCCTTTTCGGTAGAACCAACTTTGTACCTATTTGGGGTTGAAACAAACATGGGACTGAACTAACACAACATAGTCATTGGAAGCAGACAACCTTTATGTATTAACTTATCTTTGTTACATGGATATGATTACGTTGTTTATGAGTTGTCGGAGATAGTGGGTGTTAGCTTTTAGTGATTTTGTACGCTTAAGACTTGAAATAAAAGAATTCAGAACAAATGTACCACTATAAATTGAGGAAGCTTCTGGAGAATCTGGACAACATGTAACTTTTAAGTTGTCCAGATTCTCCAGAAGCTTCCTCAGTTCTAATATGACCAGTCGTTAAAGTTGAACGTAGAAGTGAAACTAAACATTGATTAAACACATCAACTAGAGAACATGAATGTTAGGCAGCAAGTTAGGAATTTCATGTTAGGTGGTGGCACAAGTATGGACACGAAAATAGTAAAACGTCATGTCATCTTTCTAGAAATGAAGGGCGTTGTATATTGCTTCAAATTTTAAGGTCAAAACACTGGGCAAAGCTAGAAATGAATTGCAAGGGAGCCTGATTTGTTAAGTAGAGAGATATTTGGGGGTCAAAAACACCCCTTAAAAGAGTAGTTTTCTAGTTTATTTTGAGAGGTGGACCATTGATATATCTTAACAATTTACACCGAGTAGGGTATGCTTAGCCTCTAGGTTATGTGCAAATTATTATACAAAACATTATTTCCTAAGATGACCTTAATTTTGTCCCTGATTCTACATTCATTGTATGCCGCGTTTTCTTTTTTCTTATTCAGAGGGAGGGTCCATCGGTACGATGAGTGTTATGTCTGACTTGTTCCCGAATTCTAGTATTTTACAGTTCAAGTAGCGTGATTAAAGCCTTATCGACATAAGATAGTAAGCTGACGTGATCACTAATTTGATTATAAAAGTTTCTCACTACAACAAGGACTATTGATGTAAATGAATGATGTGTGCAAAAAGAAGCATTTGAATCAGGTTCAGGGGCGAAAATAATTTCTTAAAAGCATCTGGTTCATTTAAAGAGCTGAAGAGGTAGTGTTCATATCAAGGTTTTTGCGTAGGTTTTGAAGGTTGAAAGTTTATGTCCAATTTTTTTAGTTTCCAGTGACACCTTTATATTCTACTCTCAATGATGTCTCTCTGCTTGGTTTCGAGACGTACTTCAAATTTTTATTTCAACTGTAATTTTATTTGTTGTTAAAAAGTTTCAGTCATGTGAGCAAACTGCTAAAGTTGGCCGTCTGACTGGTATATTGGGGTGTTAAGTTGGAGAGATCTTTTATATCTATATGTTTTCTCTTGGATTACCTATAGATAGGACTTGTTTAAGGAAAGGTTTTAGAAGTAATTAACATTGGTTAGGAGGTAACTTGTTCATGGTAGGCGGTGCTTTACAGCCTTTACCTTGGTGATTTTCCTAGTTTACCTTCATACATTTCTATTTAGTATCACTGTGCAAGTCTTAAAGTAAAAAAGATCTATCAGGATTTGCGTGGGAAAGTTTAGAAGTGGCCATTAGTTGATTAGGAATGTTAGTGAGCTTTGAATTGAGGGTCTCTTGTTTTGACAATTTAGGATTTTATCTAGTTATTCGGTATTGTTGTGGTATCAAATTGTGAACTGTCAGATGAATTTTTCCTCGGAATAAGTTTAAAGTTTGCAGATATAATTTTTTGTTTAAAATAATTCTTAAAACAAAAAACAATCATGTGGTCATAAGTTCAGCATAATCTTAGAGACTAGAAAGATCGTGTATTTACTTTACTTTACTCCCAATTCCTGTCATGTTCATTTTGGTGAGATTGTGTGTATTTATAACAACTATCTGGAAAAGAAAGATCTTTCATAATAACTTTCTCTAAGTTTTTGTCTTAGGAGCTTATACCTTGGAATCTCGTACAAGGAAAAAAGCAATTGTAGATTGGCATAATTTGTTGAACTAAGTGTGCAGTCCGTTCGTTGTTTTCTGGTCACTTGGGTGATTCTAAATGATCGTCCGTTATTTTTTTGTTAAAGCCACATAAGCAATCAAAGCACATCTGAATGATGTTCACTTCTCTTTTCTCCTCTTTTAATGTGGTTTCTATGATTGGAAATAAATTGTAGGGATTTTGATTATATTGTCTATAAAGCATGCTATCTATCCGACTAATCAAAACAAATTCTTCACATAGTAATTCAAATTCTTCTCGGTAAGTCATAAGTAGAAAAGGCGGTAATTTTGCTCTCTTGATAGGTGATTGCTAGTTAATGAGGTTATCTTAAGATTCAGAGTCATTCTAGTTAAAGGTTATTGCTTCCACAATTGAAAAGAAAGTGACTTGTGAAAAATCTTAAGTAATTATGTGGGTGTTCCTGAAAATCAAGCTCAGTGGCTTTATATATGTGATACTGAAAATAGAATTGGCAACTAGTATCTTCTAAAGGTATGTGGATACCAGTTTGGAGCCAATGACATGGCTTCTTAAGATAGTAAACAAAAACTCTCTTCTAAGCAGTAGTTTTTGATTGTTTGTGTTTTATACTGATGATTTCCACGTGTTCTTTTTTCCGATGAACAGCTTCACTATCTTTTACTTCGGAAAAGAAGAACCCAATTGCAATATTGTTCCAGTATCTCCTGAAGCATATATGCCAAGGAAATTCCCGTTTCAAAAAGGCGTTCGCCAAAAATTTCTTCAACCATTAGGAACGGGTGTTGATTTGGGATTTTTTGAGTTGGATGAGCTCTCTAAACCATCACCAGACGAGGATGTTTTTCCACTTGTAATATCTGCAGAGACAAGTTTGCCCTTGCCTTTACCTTTAGAAGAACACCTTGATCATATCCCAGTAAGCTCATCCCCACATATGCAAATTACTCAAGCGGTTATACAGAAAAAAGATGAGAATCTCTTTGATGTGAAAGTGGTAAAACAAATATTATGGATTGATGAGGTCCGTTATGAGCTACGTGAGATATTTGGGATAGGAACCTCAGCTGAAAGCTTTAAGGACGATGATCCGGGTAAAGAGTGTGTAATTTGCATGACGGAGCCTAAGGATACCGCTGTCATCCCATGCCGGCATATGGTGAGATTATATATATATATAAGTTATTCTCTGTCTTTTAAAAAAAAAAAAAACTCAATGATGCTTGATTGGTTTGCACTTAGATATTTATTAGAGGTAAAGCTTTTATTGGGGGAATATATTCTTCTTCATAAAAACGCTGTATTGGTAAACTTTAACCATCATTTTGGTGCTTTTGTGGACAAAATAGTTTTTCTTTTGAGTCTCATCTCTCGGTATATCTTCCTATATCTGGACATTTGAAGCTTTCAACTTCTTGCTTGGCATCATACTTTCAGTAATTTGAATTTCTGCGTGGTTATTCTTCCTTGGAGGTTGGAGCTAAGACCGATGAACTCATTTACTTATATCACGGTTTTAGTTGCTAAGTTATCCGTGGATGAAGAAACAGGAAAAATGTTTTTCTTTAACACATGTATAGTTACTACTGTAGATCCCCAACCTAATCTAAATATTATAAAATGAAATCAGTATATCTGAGTAATTGGATTTTGTTTCTTTTTAGAATTTATCATAATCTCTTCATGATGTTGTTTCCCTTTACTTTGTAAAAGGGCTGAGGTTTTACTTTTTTGAGGGTGAATACACTTAACACCATTAGCATTGCAATCAAAGTATCAAACACAATTAGATATCATAATTTTTAAACTTGTACAGTTTGACCATTGTTGTTGTGCCTTTACAATACTTTAGACGGGGTTTTTAAACAACAGGGGTACTACGTGTGTTAAACCCAAGCATCTATATGAACCTGTTTTATTCTTTAATGGGTTTTATTTTTCATTTACAGTGTATGTGCAATGAGTGTGCAAAAGAGTTGAGAATTCAATCAAACAAATGCCCAATATGCCGGCAACCAATTGAGGAACTGATAGAGATCAAGATCAACAATATTGGTGAGTGAGAGATGAAGCTAAACAATATTGGTGTATTATAATACTGTCGTATAAGTGTTCTGCACCTAACCCTTCATATATGCGCTTTAGTTTTTTTCTTCTTCTGTGCACAGTGATTTCATACTATATAAACATTTGCCTTGGTTTTGTATATTAAAGTTTGCTTGAAAGACTGCAAATGAACATGGTTGCAAACAGATGCTAGTGTTATATCTGGTAATCGCTCTTTTAGGTGCATTTGTGATCTTTATATTCAGCTTTTGTTGTCGTTGTTGAAACTTGAAAGAAGTATATTAAAAAACTTAACAAACTTTCTATTGAATTCACACTCTTTGCTTTCTGTTGACTTCTTTTTCCATTTGGGGAAAATTATAAACTGATCCTGTCTTCCTTGCATGATTAGTGTATCTACTTTTTGTTTTATCATTAAGTAAGATCCTAGATTTGCTTACTTAGGGTGCTTCTAACTAATTTTGCAAATATTATTTGCTTATAGAAGTAGTAGCAGAAAATATCCTTGTGTGAAAATTAGAGACCTAACTTCTTTGCTTTCTGTTGACTTCTTTTTCCATTTGGGGAAAATTATAAATTGATCCTGTCTTCCTTGCATGATTAGTGTATCTACTTTTTGTTTTATCATTAAGTAAGATCCTAGATTTGCTTACTTAGGGTGCTTCTAACTAATTTTGCAAATATTATTTGCTTATAGAAGTAGTAGCAGAAAATATCCTTGTGTGAAAATTAGAGACCTAACTTCTTTCAAAATAGATGGTTTGAAAATGAAATGATTGATGATTGCGAGATTGTGATTGGAAAAGAACAAGAAAAGGCAAGTTAAGTTAAGCTTACAAGGCTGTACGAAGATTCCTAGTGTTGGGTATTAGTAGAATTTTTTTTTCTTTTCAATCTCATTAACAGCCAAAAAGACAGACGTGAGAGAATATTTGCCATAGAAGTTAGCAAAAGCAGTTTAAATATGTAATATCTCTCTTTCTGCCTCTTGGTTCTTTTTTTCCTTTACTTTTTTGTTTTGGGCTTACTGAAGTATTTCTCTATGATTATTTTAGATTAAAAACTTAGGGGGCGTTTGGCAACACTGTCAAAAGTGCTTTCTGGAGCAAAACAAATTTTTGAAGAAGTTTTCTTTTATGTTTGATGGGGATTCTGAGAATAGGGACCTTAAAATGTTCATTTCGTAAGAGTTGTAGTGTTTCATAAAGTGTTTCTAACCCCACCGTGACCGTATAAATTTTGCATTTATATTATGAAAATAGCGGTTTTAGCCCCCCTCCCCTATGTATTTTGTTGTTGAAATTCATCCCCCTATTCTTCTATCCTAGCTTCGCTACTGCAATTATCGGTAGTTTACCATCAGGTGATGTGATAATTTTGCAATTATTGAGAATCTTTGTAGAGAATCTCCGTCGATAGTACTTGTGATTCATCATGAGACAAGAAATAATTCATAGCTTATTTATAAATGAGATAGTTACTGATTATTGATTTGAGCATACAACTGAAAGTTAGGCATGTGGTACCACACTGTCCCAAATTATCGTCTTGCAAGTCGCATAACAACAGTTTTAACCCACAGTCAAGCATTAGTAAGAGAACTTTGAAGTTTGTACCCTTGAGTTCATATGCATGGTCTTTGGACTCTTTCTGCGTTTTAAGAAATGCTGGCTGGATCACTGCCATGCTTACTTGCATGGCACTATCTTACTGTGGGTAAGACATTGAACACCACCACACATGTTCAGTTGTGTGCATATTTGGTCGCTTTGAGTCAATTTGCAAGTCTGTTATACTTGAGATTGTTTCATTGTAGCTTTTAAGCGTTGTCCTCTGCTTTTTTTATCTAGGAGTTGCTTTGCTTTTGTTGTCGAACTTACAGGACTCTGGCTTCCCGCGTGGAGAAACTAAGTATAAATATTCATTGGACAAATTGGCAACTTTTCTAGTCACGGATAAAATACATTTATTTGTTTGAAAAAGGCAGCCAAACAAGCTCTGCTAACATGGAGAAACTAGTATAAGAGTTGCATTTGCACAAATTGGCATTTTTTCTAGTCACTGATAAAATACATTTATTTGTTTGAAAAAGGGAACCAAACTAGCTGCTGCTAATATTTTGGGTGGTTTTGTAGTTGCTCTATTTTAGTGTTGCATTTAAGCTCTCAGTCAAAGCCTAACGGATATGAATATCTCCTACATAGAGGACACATGATATGGGTGAGTTGAAAAATATGTCACTCTTTTTTTTTTTTTTTTTTGCCAGCTTCATGTACTGCCATTGACAATAATTAATTGTTCTTCCTTGCAGAGATTCCTCTGGGTCATTTAATTTGGCACTTAGCCTTTTCCAAAATAATTCATTGATTTTTTAGATTTTACTGATGGTTAATTTTAATGAAACACCATAGTTTGTTTTAAAGAAAACAAAATTGCACGGTGTAGAAAGCAGGTATAGTGTCCTTGACTCTTTCATTATCCAAGTCCCTTTCTGAAAAATAATTGTGGGGTGGTACAAATTATTAAAGTTGACAAGATGAGATCCAAGCAATTATTTGAATCATTTGAGCAAGTGAAGCTTTGAGATCCAATCTTGGTACATATTAAATGTTTTGATCAATTGGATGAACTGAATATGACATTCTAAGAGAGGCCTAAAGAGATGAAAATGTATTTTTTACTAAATAGTTGCAATGGAAATCAATTGTAGCTGTTGCAATTCGCATAAGAAAGGCAACTATTTGAAAGTTCATTTAAAGAATAAACTCAAGTGAGGCATTATGCTGAAAAAGATAACATATATGCTTTACCCAGATACAAATTTACGTCATTAGGTACGGACCGTAAGGGTCTTCAACTGCTAAAATCAGGTTAATCGTTTTGCATTTCTGAATAAGGGGTGCAATAATCATTGATTATGCAACAAGAAAAAGAAATCTGAATCGTGTTATTCGTGTCTCATCATATGAGTAGTAAACGGTAGGACTATCTCTTAATTACAATTTTTAGCAAGTTATGTGTTTGTATATTTCAAGATGTCGAAATCATTAGCATATTAACATTGTGCATTGATGAATTATCAAATTAAACTGAATTCATAAATTTTGGTTGTTGAATAGAATCCAATTGCCAAAATTCAACAAACTGAATGTATACTAGCTAAGATGTAACTTGTGATAGCTCACATCTTAGTCCATAATCATCATCGATCACCCATGTGTTGTTCATGTGATGCTTGTCCTATAAATGGTAATACTACTGCATCATAATTGACTAAATTTGTGTACCCCCTTCCCCTTTATAAGCTATATTGAAAAAAGGGATTCACTTTCACTCCCAAAACCAATCAAAAACAACTCATCTGGTAAATTTTGGTAAAGATTGATCCCCAGATTTTGTATGGTGCTAAAAGTTTTAACTCCCCAAAAAAGGATAACATTTCTATTTGCTCACCTTCATGGAATGAGTTGAAAAAGTTGCATTATTTGTGGCCACTTCCTCTTCATATTCTAGTCCTACTTTAATTAGTTCATAAATTTGCCTAGATTTTATGTATCATTGTGATAGATTTCGTTTTCAATGTCGCCGATTAAGATGTTCCATGACCTCGGAGACCAGAGTTGCTCTTGTTAAACATGGAAAGATTAGGTTTGAGTGAAATCACTCTCGGTCTAGTCATGTCCCTGCAATAATCTCTTATGCGAATAAATGTATAAATTCGTGTAAAGTAAATCCACATAAATTTTGTTTTGGAATAAATGTATAAATTCGTGTAAAGTAAACATTGAATATTAAAAAAAATATCTAAAACAATATTATGTTCAAATGTTTTAAAATTTGAATACAATATAATATAAAAGTTTATAAAGTTGCGGTATAAGTTGTAAAAATTTAAAATTTGAATAAAAATAAGTAAGGAGGCACGAAAAGGGATAGAAAATAGATGGTAGAATATTTAAACTCTGCGATCTGGGATATTGAAATATTCATTAACGTGAACGATATACCACGCCTAAAAAAAATAGTCACCTTAGTATTAAGTTAATATGTTTATAGTACGTACATGCTAAAAACTCGTGATTATCAATTACTTACCCAAAATTAAGGGAACAATGTCTTGTTTTTGCAGCTTTCTCACAAAATATTTGGTTCTCTATTCACATTTTTCTTGACATGGTAAAGTTGGGGAAAATAAATAAAAAGAAGTAAAATGAGGAAAAAAGAAACAAAGGACAAAGTCACAAGGGTTTTCATCATGAAGTTTTAGCCTTTTAAGAAAGACGACAATAATTATGTTAAAAAAAAAAGAATAGAATGGTACAAATTTGGGAAAAATAACTCTACTAAAATAAGTAACATGGGACAACTGCTTCACCAAATTTAAAAGGTAATTAATATATACATACATACGTAGCCTATACTTTTGACTTTCTGGCTAATCTCAGTAACGTAAATAAGATAATGTTATGAGTACTTTTGTAAAGTTAATAGTGAAATTAATGACTAACAAACGACTGTTTAACATAATTTACGCAAAAGAAATGTCACTGTTGCGTGTCAAAATTACTCTTGTTTTGAAAATATTTACCTCTCGCTAAATAAAAAAATATAACCAAATAGCGATGAGATTAGTGACGGGTATTTTTTGTTATGAGTTTATTAGCGACGGCTTTGTGACAGTTTAGTCAATTTGCGATAGATTTGTGACAATTTTTTAAATTAACGACAGCCCTGTGACAGCTTTTGACTCTCACTAAATCAAATATTATTTTGTAACGTCTATTTGGTATGCACTTTATGCCTTTATGTATACTAACAAAAAACATTATTCCATTTTGTTTTAAGCAATAAATTAGATTGGCTTGACAAACTATGAATCTACTAATGTAATTAGATGTGTGTAGTTTGGTATACCGATGTTATGGTACGGTACGGTACAACCGAACCGATATTTGAAAGTCGTTTCGGTTTCGGTATTCGTTTGGTGAGTTCGGTATGCTACCGATTCAAACCGAAATATTAAAATATGTCATATAGACAAATAAACTAAAATACTTATACACACTTAATTATTAACATTGTTATAATATACTTATATTACATTTTCTAGTGAATACTTATAACATTTTCTTTTATTTATAACTTTTACTAGAAAAGTCTAGCAGTGTTTAATCTTTTATGCAAACAAACAAGAAATGTAACAATAATATAAATAAATAAATATTTTTAATCTACTACTTTTAAAATTTTATACTATGTTTTTTTTCCAATACGTACTATTTTTCTATCAACACTTGTAAACTCTAAAGTTTGGTATAAAAACAAAACCGAACCGACCAACCAAATAGTTTGGTATACCGAAAGTTCGGTATACCAAATTTTTTTGGTTCGGTAATGGTATAAAATTTTTCAAACCAAACTAGTTTGGTATGGTATCGATATATTGTCAAAAATTCGATACCGAACCGATGTCACCCCTAATATTTTGCATTCATATTACTATATATATATAAAAAAAAATTTAAATGTACTAAAAATAGCACACATAATAAGTGATCCGTACATTTTGTTTTCATACTTCCAAATATTCTCTAAATGTAGCATAGCTTTATCGTCAACCAATTGCAGAGCAATAAGTAATAGATAATTAATAAGTATTTAGCTAAGTGTAAAAAAATATTAAAATCTGTCACAAACCTGTCATTAATTTAAAAAGTTGTTACAAATTTATCGCAAATTGACTAAAATGTCACAAAATCGTCACAAAAACCGTCGTTAATAAGATCATAACAAAAAATACCATCACTAATACCGTCCCTATTTGGATATTTTTTTTACAGTGAAATATAGGACGAAACCATTACCTTTTTGTATGCAATTTTTATAGTCAAACTTATTACATAATAATAGTACTATAAAAAAAAGGAAACAGTAGAATTATACTGTTTTGCACCCAATAATTAGGTAGTGGTAGTGAGAAGAAAAACCTGACAATTTAGGAGGTTTATATGAGCATGGATTTTTTCACTATACAAATTTTGATTTCACATGCAAACCGTAAATATGATATACGGTTTGGTGTTTTTTTTTTTGAAAAATATCATAAAAAATCTAAAACTATATAGTTATACTAGTTAAAAAAGGAGTAAAAAAAATTCAAAGTTATTATTAAATTTTTAGTAATTTTAACTTTTATTGCTATTTCTTACAACAAAAAAATACTATAAAAATTATAAAATTAATACAAAATGGTTGGAGAAGTTAGAAACCGAGCCTACAAATTAGTGGTATTTTTAACTGCTATAACTAGTTTTAGATTTTTTATGATTTTTTTCACAAAATAATAAAAAAAATAAGACAAATCGTAGATCATATTTACTATTCATACTTCACATTTAAAGTTTGTAGTCAAAATGGATTTTGCAGTGAAAAAATACATTCTTTCGGTCTGTCACTATAAAAAATTACCCAAATAATGACGGGATTAGTGACGGTATTTTTTTTTACGAGCTTATTAGCGACGGTTTTTGTGACGGTTTTGTAACAGTTTAGTCAATTTGCGACAGATTTGTGACAGATTTTTAAATTAGTGATGAACTTGTGACAGCTTTTGACTCTCACTAAATCAAATATTATTTTGTTGTTTATATTCACATTTATGACTTCCATAATAGTTAATTTGTAGATTTATGACATTTCTAGTATAGCAGTACTAGTAGAGCATGTAACAATATTCATTACACTTAAATATTTTAACAGTACAAAATCATAGTGTGTGGGTTTATTAATTCTACCTATATATATATATAGTTCCCTACACAGCTACACTTCAACAAAAATTCAGTTACACTATTCATTCTACAATAAATACAGATAAAGAATAAAATAATTTCCTCCGAAAAAACATGTACGGAACTTGCAGTGTGTTGAAGTAGAAGAAAAGACTGTTTGATTTGATTATCTAAGAAAAAATAGGCAAAAAGATCAGCTTTTTTTTAACTGAGAAACCATAATTAGATAGTTATAAATAAAACCAACCTAACCGAATAAAGTTGTGTTCATTTTCGGTTCATGTTTATTTAACTACGAACGAACATGAACCGAACATTTGACGAGGCTCCAAAACATTCGATAATTGAAAAAAATAAATTTTTTTTTTTTTTTTTAAATATTTTTTAATTTTATCATATATTACTATAGTATATATTGTTAACTATGATAAAATAGTTCACATATAATTTTAAATTTATATATTGTATAAATTATAAAATAGTCCAAACCCGAGAGTAGCTTTTTATGCCCAAATCTTTTTATTTTAATCTTGCTCATAGTCCAACCAAATTGTTAGTTCCGAAATTAATATTAAGACTTTATGACAAGCCAAGCTCTTACAAAAGTTGTTAACTAGTTCACTAATTTAATGGCAAAAAGTTTACTAACAAACAAAAATAGTCTGGATTTTTCGACTGCAAAAAATATGTTTTCACGTTAAAACCGTAAATTCGAATTACGGTTTGTAATTCGGATTTACGTTTTATCTTTTTTATTTTTATTTTTATATTTTTAAAAAAAAGAAAAACCGTAATCCAAATTTACGGTTTTAACGTGAAAACAGATATTTTGCGGTGGCATCACACGAGAAACCAATAAATAAAGGAGTTGGAGTTCTCATCCTCTTCTCCATTCTCTCTCTAAAACCCATACACTTTATCTCTCTCTCTATATATATCTATATATATATATCTCTATAAGCTTTGTTTTTCTCTCATTTTTCCCTTTAATCTAATATTTAATACATTATAAAAATGGGATACTTTGCTTTTTACCAATTTGTAACTCCCATTTCAAAAAGTTGATTGTTTTAGAGTTAGTTCATTTTCTCTCTCAGATCTCATAGTTATTATTGACTCACAAGTCACAAATAACTCATTTTGCTTCTATATAATATAATATAATATTACAACTCTGTTTTGCTCTGTTTTAGTGGTTAAAAAGAAAAAAAAAACAATGAGTAAAGAAGAGTTCTTGAAGATCCAGGTAATTATTTCCATTCTCTCTTAATTTTAAATGAGGTTTAGTTATTAAATGAATTTAAAAAATATTATAGTTAGTCCATATAATTTCACTTGTAACAGTATTTGTTCCCTGGTAGTAATAAATTGACAGATTTGTCTAATATTGTAAATGTTATTAATTAGTGTTTAAATGACTATGATAAATATTTTGGATTAGGAAGTTTCTATGGAGAGACCAAATCTGCCATCTTTTTGAAACATGGGGACCAAATCCACTATTAGTTTAAAAATTAGGTTCCTAATAGAACATCAATCTAAACAATGGAGATCATAAGTTTAATTCACTTTTAATATGTTTTGGATAAATTGGCAATGCCTTCTCTAATTGTAATTATAAATGTAAAATTTTGAAATGAATGTGCAATTAGTAGATGGTTAGATATATATATATAGATCTTGTTTTTAATTAACAAGATTGCATTTTTAATATTTTTTGTATGTTTTGTTTGTGCATGCAGACTTGTGTTCTGAAAGTGAACATTCACTGTGATGGGTGTAAGCAAAAAGTGAAGAAAATCTTGCAGAAAATTGATGGTAATTTACATACATACATATATATATATATATATATATAGTCTCTTTTTTATCATATAGCTCATTTAGTTTCTGTATTCAATGGAAATATGTGATTCTGCATTCATAATCAACAATTTACCCAATATGATAACTTGGTTTTGAGTAGTGTTTTAAAAAAGCGAAAACTTAGCTAAACCTCTTTTGCAAGAGCCACACAAAAAGCGCAAAAAACATACTCCCTCCGTCTCACTTTTACCAGTCCTATGCGAAACCACGTGCAACTTTGACCTACTTTGAACATGGAACTAAATTGCCGAAACGAAAATTTTCAAAAATTTTCTACATAGTTCAAATGTTAAACTATATGATAGAATTTTTTTAAAAATTATTTCGACAATTTGGATACGAGTTATTTGCCGGTCAAAATTACGCGTGGTTTCGTAGATGACTTGTAATGTGGGGGCGGAGGGAGTATGTTTTTAGCGGCCTAAAAAATGAAAAAGCGATCTTTTTAAATTCTTATTTAGCTTTGAATCGACCTTTTTTTTTTTTTTTTTTTTACTACGAAGCTAGCTTTTTAAAACAGATTTGAGAAATTAAATTCCTCTTGTTCAATTTCTTTAGTTATCAGTAAAGATTTATTCTTTTTGACCATTGAATTTACCAAATTCTGTAAATTAGACTGTAGTACTGTATTAATATTTTGTTCTTTTTTGTGTAAATGGGATTATTTTTTTTATAGGTGTTTATAAAATAAGTATAGATTCAGATCTGGGCAAGGTCACTGTATCTGGTAATGTGGACCCACCCACATTAATCAAAAAGCTTGTCAAAAATGGAAAACATGCTGAGCTTTGGTCTTCCCCAAAACCAAACCAGAATCAAAACCAAAATCAAAATCAAAATCAAAACCAAAACCAATTCCTAAACCAACTAAAGAACTTGCAAATTGACAATGGAAAAGGAGGAAATATTGGTACTAATCCTCCAAAGGGAGGGCAAAATAGTCAGAAAGGTGGTATTGTAAATAACGCCCCGAAAGGAGGGCAAAATGGTCCGATCCCAACTCAACAACAGCTTATGCAAATGAAGGCTTATCAAGATATGAAGCTTGCCCAATTCAAAGATATGAAACTGCCTAATAATAACAATAACGGTGTTAAGGATCAGAAAAAAGGTGTTAACTTTAATTTGCCCGATGACGATGAGATTAGTGACGACTATGATGATGAGTATGATGATGACGAGGATGACTATGATGATGATGAGATGGACGATGAAGATGAGATGGATGATTTGCCACCTAAGCACCAAAACGAAAAGATGAAACCTATGATGGGTAACGGACAGATTCCTAATATGATGATGAATCCTCAGTTAATGGCCAAAATGGGAAATAACGGTGGTGGAGGGCAAAACGGTAAAATGAGTGTCCCGGGCGGTGGAGGTGGGAATATACCGATTCAAGTGAACGCGAAAAAGGGGGGAAATGGAAATAATATGCAAGGCTTGCCTAACATGGGTAATATGGGAAAAGGGGGTGTCGTTGAGGGTAAAATGGTAAATAACGGTGGGGGTGGTCAAGGTAAGGGCGGTAACGGTGGTGGTGGTGGACAAAATGGTAATTTTAATGTGAATGTAGGAAAGAAAGGAGTTGGAAATAATATGCAAGGCTTGCCTAACATGGGTAATGGGTTCCAAGGTAAGGGTGGTATGGGCCAAATGGGAAGCATGCCTATGGGCCAAATGGGTATGCCTATGGGTCAAATGGGTATGCCTTTGGGCCAAGCGGGGCCAAATTCTAGTAACATGGGCCCAATGGGCCAAATGAGCCAAATGGGTCAAGTTCAAGCGGTACGAGGCCTTCCGGCTGCCGCGATGGTTGGAGGAGGAGGTGGGTGGTCCGAGGCGGCGGGTGGAAATCCGTACCAACAGCAACAGCAACAGCAACAGCAGCAACAGCAACAGCAACAGTTGGCGGCGATGATGATGAACCAGCAACGTGCCAATGGGAATGAGCAGTTTCACCCGATGATGTACGC
Source organism: Primula veris (assembly GCA_963682055.1). NCBI lineage: Eukaryota > Viridiplantae > Streptophyta > Magnoliopsida > Ericales > Primulaceae > Primula > Primula veris. Next base: position 1,177,653 of record OY821748.1, read on the forward strand.
GCGACCGCCACCGGCTGTGAATTATATGCCTCCGCCATATGCATATCCGTATCCGTACCCTCCCGGATACCCTCCTCCCCCTGGTGAGCCGTACGCACATGCCTTTAGCGATGAGAACACTTCAAGTTGCAATGTGATGTGATGAAAAAAATAAAGAAATTGCAAAGTTTGGTTATAGTTCAAGGAAATTTTATTCCATATGATACATGAAGATATGTTTGTAATCCCCAGCCCTCAATTTTTTTTTATCCTGTTATTTACTTTTTTATTTCCTTCCTCTCATATTAGTCCTTAGCTTAAAATTATCATAGGCAGAATTAAAGATTATGATAATATATTGAGGGATGTTAGGAGATAATGACTTGTGGGCATGGTATGTTACTATGTGAGTATGTTTATATAAATACTCTTTGTTTATATGTTGAAAATGAAAATAAAAGACCAAGGAAAACAGAAGTGGGGTTATAGCATTATTAATCAACTAGTACAATTTTCCCATTCATTTCTTATCTCCTTCTCCCCCAGATTCTCTAATTTTATTTATTTCTTTTATAGCCCATTTGGATCAACAGCTAAAAAAGTTTTAACATACTCCTTTTATTGTTACTAGTATATATGCTTGTGTTTTCAGTTGGGTGATACTCCAATTTTTATCTTTTTTGCTCAAACACCTAGTGTCACATTGACATTTTGACGGTTGATATTTTGTTTTATTTTTAGTAGTGGAAAAGGTCGGTGCATCAAGCTCAAAACTTCTATAACTTTATTCAGACCAAAAACACAAAAAGCTCAGGTTCTTAGGCTTTGTCGCTTTAAATTCACTTCGTGTCAGTTTTCTTACATGAATCATTTATTTTAAATATAAAGAAATTGTTCTAAAATTGTACATGTATCATTTTTTTTATCCATTACCTTCAATTTATATGAACTTAAATATCAATCAAATATAAGGGATAAAAATATTTTTTTATAATTAAAATAATAATTTATCTTTTTTATTTTTCTCTTATTCTCTCTTTTATTTGTAATTTTCACATATAAATTAATAAAATAACAAAAATATGAGTTGTATAGTTTTGATAGAAAAATTAATAAAAAAAATGATAATTTGTATAGACCAAAACGTTTACTTATAAGTTGTAAAAGTGTATTTTTTATTTTAAATAAGATAAAACTTGTAAGTTATTTAATGTGGATGCTCTATTAAATTAATTTGGGTTGAAAAAAATTGATAGAAGTATATTAAAATATAGTAATATTTAGTTACGATAAGAAATTTGACAGATAACCTGAAAAATGTATAAATTTAAACCGTCACTCTTGATGTAGAATCAAAATAAAAACTGAGTTTTTAGTTTTAGTTGCAAAAATGTCAGGCGTAATATGGAAAAAGCTGGTTTTGCCCAAAAATTACTTTATTGGTCAAACATTTCATAAAGCTAATTAAGTTGCCAACTAAATGTACATGGTAAGTTGGTAACTTACAACAAAAGGCTCAAGACCTGGGGATATAGTTTTATGGCTTTAGTCATTGTTTATACTGTAAAATAAAAAACCTTGCATGTTCCAAATTTAAATAATGTGACTCAAATAATGGAGGCCAATGTGGTGAAGACCCACACCATTAATTGGACAAAACCAAAGTTGTCCCACCACTGATCTACCGTTGATCATCCCACTATTTATTTTTATTTTTATTAAGTACTACTATTTTATTTTATTTTAATTCATAGATATGTATTGACAAAGGAGTGAGTGAGTGAGTGTCATTATTGTTTTTGGGAAGCTGGCTTTTGCTTAGATAGTGTACTTGTCCAAGTGGCCAAAGGAGTGTTATATTAAGTGTAGAAAGAGATAGGATGACAAGGACAACTTAACTAAGTGCTTCATATTTAATTATTCATTATGAAACTATACATGTAATTTTTAACTCGATAAGAACTTTTATCAAAATTATTGAGATACAAAATTTTAAAAGTTGATCGTATAGTTTAAATATTAAATTTTATGATTACATTTAAAAAAAAATTATTTAACAGTTTTGATATAAGCTATAAGACAATCAAAATTGTATGTAATTTGGTAATATAAATTTAAATGTAAACCAAATGATTAAGGAAAATCTAAGGGGCGTTGACACTTTAATATGATACTTTGTATGGTGATAGAGTAGTCTAAATCATTAACAGAATTTTGACATGAATACTTTGGTAAGGGTCTAGTCTAATCAACAAATAGACTCATCTAATTCCAAAACCATCAATAATGGAGTACCCTCCTGCATGTTCATTGTTGGATATTTCAAATAAATAATCGAGGTTGGACTAAAACTTTACAAGGCCACAAGGCCATATGTTTGGTTGCGCAAAAGAAAAACGAACGAACTATTTATCGAGTAGTATAATCAGGGTTATATATAGTGATTACTAATACCACGAGATCTACGTACTGTATCGAATTGGTCAAATTCGGCCCGGATTATTGATGCAAATTTTATTTCAAATATAACTCATGATTCGTATGTATCTTATTATTATTCGGACGACCAAAACCGGCCAATTCGCTAGACATAACTTGTTAGTTCCCCCCACATTAGAATTTAGATTGAAAGTATCATGGTTATAATTTTACCTACCCATTTCACATTTGTACAATTTTTAGTATCTAGCTTTATCATTTTCTTATTCATGTATGATATTAATATTTCTTTACAAATCATCTTTAAAAAGAAATAAAGTAAAAAGAAGGTAACAAATATCATTCAAATAATCTGACAAAAGCAACATGCATGTTCGTAATTGAGTATGTGAAGAGTTTTTTCTACTTCACACTAGTAGTATATTTTTGCAGTTTCTCGTACTCCTTTTTATGGCAAATTTATTGCTATTTACTTATTCAGTTTTAGACAGAAATAATATATTTCTTATGGTATAATTGGGACAGACAACACAGATTAGTGATTATACTTACTAACTCCGTTTTCATTTAATTGTTGATTACGAAACTATCTGTAATTTTGATCAGTTTATAATTTGTATAAAAATTATCGAAATAATTTTTTTTTTAAACTCTAATCACAAAAATTAACATTTAAACTATATGATCAATTTTAAAAAAAATTATTTCGATAATTTTGATACAAATTATTATTCGGTCAAAATTACACATAATTTCGTAATGAATAATTAGATAGTAACGATCGTGGTAGAATATATAGTACCAAAGGGAGGTGCTCAAAGGTTCATATATGGTCATGTGTCGTCAATTAAAAATACGTGGTGGTTAATTTAAAATTAGGCAAATTAACAACGAATAATTTGATTGTAACAGCGGCTAAGTGATGAAGTGTTTCTGAAGGACTATAAAAAAATAGTGATTTAATTGAGCTTTTTGACATTCAAATTGCTCAAATTATATTTTACTATATATATATATATATACACACACATAATGTCATCAAGTCTCATGAGTATGACTATATATAAGTGTCTTTTCGCACAAAAAACACGGATAATGGAACTAGGAAACATCTTCATCAAAGTTAAGAAAACTTCAACTTTCAATTTTTTTCTGTCTACCACTACCCGTACAACAGTGAAACTAGTATTTATATATGAGCGGTGGTGGTGAATTATATTTACTTTACGTCCAATTTTAATCGGGTTATAACTTGTATCAAAATTGTCGAAATGAATTTTTTTTAAATCTAATCATAAAATTTAACGTTTGAACTATATGATCAACTTTAAAAAAAAATTAATTCCGACAATTTTGATACAAGTTATAAGCCGGTCAAAATTGCACGTAGTTTCGTAGTTGATAATTAAATGGAAACGGAGGGAGTATACAATTTTGTAATTATGAGCAGTGTTGCACTACAAAATAATGTTTGATTTAGTGAGAGTCAAAAACTGTCACAAGACTGTCACAAATTAACTAAACTGTCACAAAGCCGTCAAAAAAACCGTCGCTAATAAACTCGTAATAAAAAAATACCGTCAATAATTCCGTCGTTATTTGAGTATTTTTTTATAGTGTTAAAATGATGTAATTGTTAAATTTTTAATAAGATACATGAAATTTTTTCGTATTTTTGGTAATATGGGAATGCTACGGCCACTTTTAGTCTATAACGAGTTCAACTTATGCAAGCATCAGTTTATTTTCATACAACGATTCAAGTAATAAACAAATTCAATGTGAAAACTAAGTTGACTAAAATGACTATTTGAACCACTTAACTAGTAAAATTTGTTGTGAACGTTCATGGTGTGATTGTTGATCAGTGGAGTGAGTGAGAATGAGACATCACTTGGAGTCATATATGCTGTTGAATTCTGAGCACAAACAATAAGTTGTGTTATATATGTGCTTGCATTTCGAGGGAATATGATTAGTTTTTTTAAAGAATAATGCCATCAATAAGCGTCCATTTAGGCACCTGTCAAAAGCAAACTGTCACGTCTATTATTATATGGGGGGTATTGTGAAATATTACTATATAAAATGAAGTAAAAAATAATATCAGTATATAGCATGAAGTATATGAACATCTATATGCTATATTTATTCTAAAAGTTCTTTATTTGGGTAGTTTGATTTCTCACTTGAGAGCTTGGATTATAATTTATAGGTACAAAAGTAAATGAAGGATCTGTGTGGTTCCAATATGGAAAAGTATAGATTTTTGTACTTTTTAAGACATTACAATATTATCAGTTATAATTCAATTCTTCCAATAAAAAAATGTACTATATATTAAACTGTAAGTTAAACAGATCTATTTTTGCATTTGTTTTTGGTAAACAGAAAAAATAAAATCCCAGCCCATGCGAGTATGTGACCAGATTGTTCAGATTGACTTATAATTTCAGTCTTCCTCACCTATAACTATATTTCATTTAATTGATCTCCTTTTACTAATGTTTTGTATTTGTTACTAATGTTTTGTTGTGTTAAAAGCCATTTTTTTTATTTAAATGATTGCTTTTAAAAAAGCAGCTTGCTAGGGTTACCATCCCGGACAAGATTGGAATAATTGGTCAAGACTAATAATTATCTCAAACTTTTTTCCTCTTTTCCGAGTATAAAGCAAACAGCAATCTTGTAAAAATTAAACTTACGTTTGAATTAAGCAACTTCACTTTAATCTATTTTAACTTTCTCCTTTTTGTGGCGTAACATGAAATATTGTCGATTTTATTAAACGGGACATAATAAACACACACAATTATAACAAATTAGTTTCCATCCCAATAACATATAGCTTTAATAATGGTAGTAAATTTCTCTGACTTTAGAAACAAACATGCCTAGATTTTCGTCTCCGTAATAATAGATCAACTAATTAATAAAAATGGAAGTTCCTTAAATTGAAATTGATGCAATTTTCATTTAAAACACTAGTTAACATCATACAAAAAAAAGTAATAGCACTCATCAAGAGTCCGGATCCCATACCTCTTTTATAGCCTCTTACGAGGCCCTTGGCATTTTCACTCGAATTTTGAATTTTTACAACTTATTTCGTATGTCTATACACTTTTATAACATATTCTAAACAGATTTTATAATGTTTATACACAAAAAAGTGATTTCACACTATTTTTACTCAGAAAAATAGATATTGCTACGAAGAACTATTATTTTAAATAAATTTTGATGTCAAATCCGCACCAACTTATGTAACTAGCTATGAAATATTACACAAAATGAAAGAAAAAAATGTTCAAATTTATATTCGAGGGTCTGCAATACACAACATAAAATTATGCCATTTAAATGTGGACATGATGGTCAATTTCAAAAGTTTGATATCCTATGAGGGTTTAGTTTTACTGCAAAAAGGCAAGTTTAGAGGCCTTCTGCAAATTACCTTTAGTATTAATCGGAGGTTAATCCCACCTCACCATACTATACTAAAATAGTGTAAATTTCACGTTATTTTAATGTAATCTCCACACTATTTAAAAGAATCTACAAGAGTTGTGTTATCTCACTATTTACATAAAAAATTTAGTTAACATACAAAATTTGTTTCACGCTAGTTATGTTAAACTGAACATTAATATTGTCAAAAATATTATTAAAGTTAACAGGTAAGTTATGACAAAAAATTGATCCCACCACCACAATAAACCGTTTCCACTATATCATCAAATTCCTAACTGCAAATTAATTATTTAATTTTAACAGTTCGTAATTTGGACAAGAATAGAAAAAAAAGAAATTTTTTTGGTAAGGTGAAAAACACGAATATGCACGTACTTTAATACTTTTTACAACCAAAAACAAAATAAAAATGAAGTTAATATAAATTAATTATTAATGTTAAATTGAAAAGTAGATAAATTTATTATAATTAAAACACTAACGTGAGTCTTAAAGTTAACATTTACAAGTCTCAGTTAAAAAATATTTAAGTGATGATGTGACAATATTTAACAAGAAAAATTTAATAAAACTATTGTGAATACTCTATTATATTATCTCCAACTCATTTACACCAAACACCACACTAAAAGATATATTTTGTATAATATTCTTTTCATATATTAATTAATAATTTTATGAGTTATTTTCGTATGTATTTTTAAACAAACATTAACATTTCAGCTAACAATGCTGTTTTTATACTTTTTATTTTTTAATTTCTTTAAAACAACTACTAATAAATTATTATTAATATTTATCAAAATGTTTATTTTTATCATTGTAATTTCATAATATATGTGAATAGTGTTTAGTGCAGATGAGAATCATTGTATTAAAATATCAGTGTGATGAATAGTGTTAAACAAAACATAATGCAGGCACTTGTCCTTTGAATTAAAACAGTGTTACTACTCAAATGCGATAGATGTATGGTGAGACTTTGAGTGCAAAAAAATGCACTATTATAATGGAATAGGGGGCACGTACCATGACGACAACTGACATAATAGATTGAATTTTTATTACGTGATGTGACTTATAACCCATCTCACTAATACAGCCGCCGTCTGCATCAAGCAGACAGTGTCTGTATTTACCAGATGACATTATTATATCGTTGGAGATGGTCTTAGTTAGTACTCTAAGATGTGACAGGTTAATTTCGAATAAACTATAAATGTGAAATCCTAATTTAAGAGTCACGGAATCACAAGCTAATTAATTAATTTAAGAGTTGGTGCAAATCAAGACTTATCTACAGACAAACTGGATATTCATGCTAATCTTTTGGCCTAACAAAGTTTCACAATCCGTATAATTAATTAAGTACTATAGACTATATATTATATATTACATTTAATAAATCTTGCTTGTCCTGAAAGATATTCCAGTCAAAGATATAAATAATGTCAGCTAGAGAATCAAATAATTAGTAAAGTAATTCCTTCTATTGGGACAAAGAGATTTTAGTTGATATATATACAAGTCAAAGGAAACATGTTGATTTTTGGGGTTAATTTCAAGAAAAAGTTAATTATTCTGTTCAAAGCGCAAGGATCAATGAATAAGCCTGTCACATGGTGAGTTTTAATGCTTTTTTTTTTTTTTTTTTGAAAATAATTTTAATGCTTTGTAAACTGCCTAATCACAACTTGTCTTTATAGGTCCCATTACCTAAGCACGGATCTGTCCAAAAACGCCATTCATTAATAAATATTCGTTACACTTGACCGGTTTATAAGTTGTATCAAAATCATCGAAATAAGTTTTTTAAAATCTAATAATAAAATTTAACATTTAAAATATATGATCAACTTTTAAATCTTTTTATTCAGATGGACAATTAAATTTTGAAAAGTTACTGAACGGTTAAAATTATATAATTTTGTAATAAATAATTAAATAGGAACGGAGTAACAAAATTTATTTGTTAGACAATGACGAATGACACCAATCTATTCACTATGGTAAATAGTTATATACTTCTAGGAGTACAATAAAATGGATTATTTTTTGAGACAAAAGTTTTAAAAATTGAGACTTAATCTATATGTTTTGTATGGTTGCATCGTTTAATGGTCATAATTTGATTATAAATGTGATTGTATAAAGAAATTTTAAATAATTTAAGAGTTATTAAACTGCATGAGAAAAATCATTTTATTATCAATAGAAAAATCATTTTATTATCATTTTAAAAATGGTTGGTTAAACGTATTCCAAACTATTTGAGTAAGAGCGTTCACATCAAACTATATCTAAACTAAAATTTCTTTAAATTTGTAGAGATTATTCGTAAAAAAACCATTCACATCAACCTCACATTAAACTGTATATTTTCAAATAGTATCACTATCACTCTTTATAAATGAATAAAATCGGTTCTCCTAATCAACCAAAAAAATATATTTTATTTTGGGTTTCACATTTAATCAAAAAAAATAAACCAAGTTTTAAAAGACAATACAAAAATTAATAAAGTATTAATAGAGAGAGTGTTTTGAAAAGATAAAAAAACCAACTAAAATTTAAATGACTCTAAATATTAATCTCTAAATATTAAAAAGTAAAAATTTTACTTTGACAAAAAAAATTGAAGAGAGTGATCATATGAATGATTTAAGTGAGTTAAAAGGCGGTATTCCATGTTCCTCATTTTTCCTTAAAAAGATACATGATTTAAATTGCATGTTAAAATCATTCTATTATAATAAGCCAACACAAGTTAAATAAACTGTCTAATTTAACCATTTTTTTTCAAAAATACACTTACACTTTTATATTAATTAAAATAATATCATATTCACATAAAAATATAAAAAATAAAAACTAATAAAACTATTTATCTCCCCTTAACAACCCAAACATTCTTTTAAATCTTAAACTATATTTTTTTTTATCATCCACATATTTATATCATAACCATACATATTTTCTATATTTTTATTGCATTACGCGTAACACACGCAACACACCTGGTGTGGATTACTAGTTTTAGCATGTTGGCCCGTGCGGCTAAACCTTAAAAGGGAGGTGAATAAGGTTTTTAACGCTTTTCGCCTAATTAAAATCTAATGGCAACTAACAACCCAACTTTTTGCAATTCTAAGCTTAAGCGTTTAATAACGTTAATGAAATGCTAGAAGTCCTAAACGCAAGCAAGAAAATAAGCAATAATATAAGTTGCGGAAAGTAAATAGTAAGGGAAAGAAAATGACACCGTGATTTATAGAGGTTCGGCAAAACGGCCTACGTCCTCTCCTCGGTACTATCGAGTATTTCACTAAAAATAATCTTCCCGATTTTACAAATCCTATCGAGCTCAATCGACCGATTGGCTCACCCTCTACCCGAGGTTCCTACTCTTGATACAAGTGCAAGCGAACACGTTTAATGAGTCAATGACTCCCCTCAATCTATGAGTACCCAAGTGTTTAACCTAAAACTTTTAACCAACACTTTGGATTAAAAGCTTCTACCCAAACACTCATTCACAATGAGCTTATAATTTTTGCTCTTTACAAATTTATCGAAAATTAAAACAACACCCACAATTTGATTGATTCTAAATAAGCTAATTTGTGGTTTTGATGATGTTTTGATCTTTGGTTGAGCTCGAAATGCTTTCTCCTTAATTTCCATCTTTTTCGAATATATTCACCAAAATGGTGATATTTTGTGTTATGAATGAGAGAGGTTGAAGAATGATAATAGGTTATGAATCGATGATCTTGGAGAGAGATTTGGGTGGTTTATATGGACAAAGATGTCTGTTTTTGTGTATATGACCGTTAGTAGTGGTTGAGGGTTTTAACCAAAGGTTTTAAGCAATTTTTCAGAATAAGCTGAAAAGCTGTTTTCGAAATCTGCAGAAAACGATCGGTCGTTTTCTACAGTCGATCGGTCGTTTTCAGAAAACGATCGGTCGTTTTCTGAGAAACGATCGGTCGTTTTTTCGACGTCCTCGCTGGAAGAATTTGGACAAAAAACGATCGGTCGTTTTTGTTCAGTCGATCGGTCGTTTTCTCTGGCAGTTTCTTGGTCTTCTCGCTATTCTTCGAAAGCTCATAACTCTTTCGCTTTAGCTCCGATTCTGGTTCCGCTTAAACATATGTCTTAGTTTTTCTGTGCTCTATCTTTCTGGCGTTCTGAAATTTACAAATTCTCTTTTGGGAAAAGACAAGCATTATATTATTGAAATAGAGAAATCGTAAAATCATTAAAAACATAATCAACGTTATAATCAAAATTAATCATATACAAATCAAAAGATCAGAAGTGTGTACTCACATGTATATATGTGCGTTAATTAATACCAAGTATATTCTTTCCGGTTATAAAGCTTTAAATGTTTGCTTTGGCTACACACTTTGAATGTCATTACCAGACTATATCTATTTAATTATATTAGTTCTCAAGGTAAACGTTTTAGTCATTTTCGATAAGGTACAAAAAAACTATATTTTAGTATATGGTCTAAACTTATTTAACTTTTAGTTCAGACCTAATATAAAACTTATGATTTTCATCAGTTTTTTAAAATACAAATTATTGACTTATAGTAACAAATTTTACGTGTAAAATTAATATTTCACGTTTAAATAAACTTCTGCATGTAAAATATAGATTATTGACTCAAAATTCATGATTTTCATATGTTTTTTAAAATACAAATTATTGATTTCCAATAACATATTTTACGTTTAAAATTAAGCTTTCCCGTTTAAATAAACTTATTCATGTAAAATATAGATTATTTACTCAAAATTCATGATTTTCATCTGTTTTTATAGTTTCATGATATGTTTTATAAAATACAAATTATTGATTTCTAGTAACATATTTTACATTTAAAATTAAGTTTTTCCGTTTAAATAAACTTCTATAAATATAGATTATTGACTCGTACAAATACAAAATTTAACGTTTCATCTGTTTTTATATTTTGAACTAAAATTTAAATAAGTTGTATTTTTTTTTATCTACACTTAATAAAGATCAAAAATTGAATTGGAAAAAAAAAAAAGCATGTAGTATATTTAGGAGTACTATTTACATCATTAGTTTTGTATTTGTTTTTGAAATGATCATTTAAGTTCCTTAGTTTGCTTGGGTTCAGAAGTATTTTCACTAGGCCCATATCATGTATCTTTCAAAACCAAATAATTGAAGATGGAAACTAGCCTACAAACTACGTATTTACTTTGTAAGCCTAATTGTATCACACTAGTGAGTGTACTGTATAATCAACATCAAATATTTATAGAGAAAGGCTAAGAAAAAGGCTATAAGAAAACTTTATAAGTTTGTGAACAAATTGTAATAAGAGCTAAACTGTACTAAACTGATTGTTTTTTGAACCTCGATGCACAATATTGATCTTCGTTAGGCTCGTACATGATCCTCCGTCAAGGTGAACTGTAACCTTCTTTGAAAATTTGAATTATGATATTAGCAAGGAAAACGACGTAGAATTAACTTTAGTAATTTTAATCCGAGTCAGTACAGCAATATCAGATGGCAGAAGTAACAACATCATTGCAGAAAGTTCCTTGGACTTCATTTGCTAATTCTTCCATAGATAGTTGGCACTCTAGCCCAATCTGAAAGATCGAAAATAGACATCTTATCATAAATCAGATTATAGATTTCTCTGATTAGAGTTCGTCTGAACTCATTTCTTACTGAGTATTTACAGCTTAATAATTTAAAAGATGTCCTTTTACTAAAAACATCACTACCGAGATTTTGATTCTCCATGTGAAAGACGGTGAAAACAATGGAGTTTCATTTCCTGAAATATCGAATTACTAAGGATTATAGCGGTATACGATACTGATTAGGAAATTATCTGTGTATGACCACTTGAACAAAAGACCGCACGTCACCATTTCATCGATAAAAAAACTAAAATACAGCATGACTCACATTGGGTTATTAAATTGAGTCTGTTTATCATACAGTTTCTGTACGAACAACCAAAATTTCCACTTAAACTGATGATTGTTTTAAAAGATTCGGGCACATCGTGAGTGCTGTGCATTAGAAATTCGGAGTACTTTACTATACATGTTGCCTACTCATGATAAACCTCGCTAAATTAGACCTTAGTTGTAAAACAGATTCAGATTTCAGCTATCCCATTTTCACGTGTTGTTTGGTAGTCATTATATAATTATGTCGAGGAGCGAGCTAAATGTATACGTAGGTGTTTGGAAATTGGATTATTGAGATAATTGGTATATATATATATATATATAGTTGGTTGAGTAATTTTTTTATTGAACTGGTTAGCAAAAATTAATAGAGAACAGATACCTTGACGACGAATGAATAGAGAACAGTGTCTTCCATGCTACTAATGCTCAAGTGAAGTATTTCAAAGGAAAGCTTCTCTAGAACCCGAATTATCTTCACTACTTGGCCAGGGATTCTCTTCGAGATTGTTTTCAAACTAACATTTGCTCCCAAAAGTCTCGCTTCCACATCAGCAACTACGGAATTGCAGCATGCCCCGAGCTCACTGATATGATTATTATTAATTTCATTAAACTTTGCCAAAGGACTATTAGGCTGTGGAGGAGCGACTAGTTGGAATGGCCTCGAACTAAGGCTAGGGCTAGGGCTAGGACTAGGGCTTAGACATATTTTCCTTTGTTTTTTGGACTCCAATGCTTGTAGAAGTTGGTGTAATTCCTTGATAAATTCTAAAACGCCCCCTATGATGGATGCTTGGTCTCCCTATTCAAGTCAACAGATAAAAATTAGATTATAAAATGATAAATTCAAGTTCCGTACTCGAAGCTAATTAAACTTGTTTAGAATAAGAGTTAGATAATGAAGGATATAGAGACTTGGACGGTTTAATATTTGTGGTAGAGAGAAGTTTTTTTAATTTCCTTATTCCATCAAAACGTTTACAACATTTTCGACAAGCGAAAATCCTAGTAGAACACGTAGTAACATTGTAAATCATGATATTTCAATTTACTTGGATACAAAAGTGAACTTGTCATGGGGAAAAAAGTAAACAGCAAGACTATAAATCATGAACGTCAAATGAAAAGTACAAAAAAAAGGTCATACACCTTTTCGCGTTTTGCCCTAATACGTCAGTTTTTACGGAGGTACAGTGTTTCTCTTGCAACGGAACGAAGTAATGTATGTACATAGGTCTTTACCGTTTGTTTCTGGAAAAACTATTTGCATTTTACTATAAATTTCAGGAGACCCATGGATAATTTTGAATAATGACAATGATTTTCCACCTCAAGCTCTCTTAGGGGAAAATTTGTATCTTTTTGTGTGTTAGAAAATGCAATGATAAAAGAATATTTGTCATATTTTTTACAAGAGAAACGGAAATATTACCCTCTTGATATAGAAACAAGGTGTTAAAGATCTTAACACCTTTAGATGTTCATTCATTTGCTTTCTTCTATTTCTCTCCACAGCTATGTGAGCCATTTGATTACTTGATCACAACAACAAAAAAGAGATTCTTTCAATATTTTGCTTTTAGTTGTTGACTTTATACTCTTAATTATTACCTTTATTTTGGTATCTCCTCGTCTATTTATAGTACACCATGCATGTATAGGAGTGAGATGATGAAAATTGAAAAGCATCTAGGGGGTACACCTATTAATTCGAGTGTGACAAAATTAACTACCTCAAAGTATATTTGTAACTTTAGGTGGAAATTAAATAGGTGAAAAACTGGAAATTTATTTGTAACCTTTGAGACCTTAATTAGTGTCCCAAAGATTAAGAGTGTCACAACTCATTATATATTCTTCATTCACAATTTACTTTTTTTGTTCATAACATTATGAAAAGCCAAAAGCTAAGGGTTTGATTCAAGTTTCACCAAGTTCCTCCCAAATTTCCATTCCCCACGTAGTTTGCATCATGTTCGCAACTATCCATTATTGCATGTTTTCGTTTAGTGCCGAACTTACTTATCGTCCAAACGAAACCTGTATTCCCGATTGGAGCACTATTGCCGGAAGTACGATGATTTTGAAAAATATAATCACGTGTACGTATTTAAGTTTTTAACTGTGGATAGTTTTTACAAAAAGTAAGCCAATTCTTTGAATAATTCTTTATAGTAAACATTACTTCCTTAGAGTTACACATTCTGTACATAATTAAGGTTCAGCTAGTTGTAGTCACTGTTTTAAAAAACTCGCAACGTTGCGCAACGTTGTGCGATATAGTGGTTTTTGAAAGAAAAACGCAACGCTAAAACGCGTATTTGGATGGAAAACGCTAAATTCGCGCTATAGGAACGCTATTTACGCTATAGTGGACGCTATTTACGCTATAGCGGGTGCAGTCAAAAATATATATATATATATATATATATTTTTATTTTTTTTGGTCAAAATTTTAATGAAATTATTGGAGTTTAAAGAGAATCAAACTCCAAAACTCTTGCAAACAAAGTAAATACTCTGACATCTCAAGTATAATCATTTTATGATTATTAGTTACAATTTTTTATATATATTTAGTTAATTTTTATTAGATGTTTTGAATTTAATGCTATATTTATATGTATTTAGGCAAAAAAAAAATACACCGCAAAACGCTATGTAGCAACGCTATTTGCGCTTTTAGCGTTTCTCTCGAAAAAACGCTACGGTAGCGATAACGCTATTTAAAACACTGGTTGTAGTAAGTAACGAGATGAAAAGGCAGTGTAAGTATAACATTTAATCCATAAAATAAAGGTATTTATATATATATAGTTATGCAACAACTATTTTCCTCAATCTTTATACTACTAGGTTCTAATTAAATGCAAAATGTTATAATCACGTGAGGCTAGGTGTATATAATTACATTTCTCACGCGTTGAGTAATTTTCTATTAATTACTCACTCTTTTGTGCACATTTCTTAGTTCTTTGGGTCTTGTCCATAGACTCCATATATATATATATATATATACATGGTTTCTCCAAAGTTATGAACTGGATATATATATGGGTCGTTAAACTGTAATCCCAGCCAACATGCATGTATAATTCGTGATGTCAAAATTGTACAAAATCTATGTAATATTTACGTAAATATATGGGTTTTTGATACCTTATTTTTGGGTACGTACGTAGGCTTACATGGTCAAACGTAATGAAACAAATTCAATTACGGCCTCTTCTTTTGGGGTTTAGAAGGTCACGTAGGTCACATGGAATGAAGCAAAAACTTAATGACAACCTATTTAATTACTTTTTTGATAAACTACATTGCACAAATTTTGGGATTAGGTATACGAGTCACATGCCTAAGGTTACCAAAAACATATATATAATTCATGTCATTTATATGATCGATAGTTATCTGTAGTCAAGTAGTTGATTTTATTACTAAATAGTCTAGTCAATCCGTATTTGAGTCTTTGCGAAGACAATATATATATATATATATATATATATATATATATATATATATATATATATATTATTTAATTATAGAATTTAGTATACTAATGAACCATTTAATTTTATGTAAGGTTCTATATGCATGATCTTCTATATTAAACAAAACAGGAAATAACCTGATTTGTTAAATAGATAATAGATTTGCTCTATGTTTTCCTTTTTAAATATCATAGTATAATTTTAGGTCAAATGCGAACTTTGTAAAAATTTAATTCGTATCATTGATTTTTTTGTTAAATGTGCTATACTTATTGGATCTAATATTTCTAGCTTAATATTTTACCATTTATTAATCGTATCTTATAAATTTTATTTAAATATCTTCTTCTTTTTTACGAAACACCTCCCCCCTCATTTTTAAGGTGGTCTAAGGCCCCAAAAACTCTGAAAACGATCGGCACAAACTATATGTGTACATAAATTGGTTGACACTTATATTGTGAAGAAAGGTATTCTTATTACCTTCAACACTACTTCTATCAAAGCGATTGTCTAACACAAATTGAAATGGGACACATGATTTAATATTCATGGAAACATATGGTGCATGCATTAAAGTTCGCAAATGGCCATCGAATATGGAACCAAAGGTTGTAAACTTGGGGAAACAAACACAATCAAAACTTAACAAGTTTTTAAGTGTCTAGTTTTGATGTTACCAACTGTGAGGAAATTCACGTGCATAACGATTCTTTTCCCAATTAGGTGTGACAAATAATTCATCATTTGCGATTGAACCAGGAATTTTAAATAAGAGATAATTTTTCATACTCTAGATGAGTTATTTTCCATACTATGATACTCTCTCAATTAGGTGTTCAATTAATGAAACCTGATGTCATTTGCATGTGAACTTACATCCTTGCTTAATGTATTTTTTAGATAAAATGTATATTAAACATGCTAATAATTAATAGCTTAAATCAAATCCTCTATAAAAATGCAATATAGCATAAATAAATGTATTATGTACTTGGCAGTTGTATTTGTTAAATCTCATATTCATTCATTGCTCGATTAAATATGTCATATGTATAATTAGGAAAACTAAATCGAAAATGAACTTCTATGACATATGTAGTTAATGCAAGTCACTACTTTCGCCATTCCTAGAACGGCCAAAAGAAGTCATTTTCCATATATATTCACATACATTATACAATGACCATTTTCAAAAAAATTATACACAATGATCATGAAATAAATTCAATGCTAGCATGCATATAATATATAAAGATTAATACTAATAAAAGAATATTAAAACTGGCTGATACCCAGCTAAAGTCACCATCGTTAGTTAATGACTAAGATAACTTTAATATTTTTCTTGCATTATACTTCTATAAGTATGTATTAACGTAGACGATAAAAATGTAAGCATACTCTTAAGCTTCTTTTCTCACTACTAAAACCTTCTATTCAATGGCAATTCCCTTCAGTATATTCATCCCATTAATCCTTTACTTCATTTTTGTTTCCTCATATGCAGCACCATTAATAGGGTCGTCTAAACTTAAATCCCTTTTAATCCCTATAAGAAAAGACACCAAATCACTTCAATACTATGCCACCTTTAAAATGGGTAACAATCTCCAAAACATTAAAGCAACCATTGATCTAGGTGGCGCATTGGTTTGGCTAAACTGTGACAACTACACCTCATCGTCAAAACGCCGCGTCTCTTGCGATTCTAAAAAATGTGAAGAGGCCTTTAAACTCGGTTGCACTAATAACAATGGTTGCGGTGTTGCCATTTTCAACCCATTTAGACCAGGGATGATATATTCCGAGACACTCAATGAGGATAAAATTAAAGTTGGGTCAACGGACGGAGACCTTGAGTTGGATGGATTTACATTTTCATGTACTGACTCGGGTGTTTCACGAGGCTTGGCGAAGGGTAGTTTGGGTATAGTAGGGTTAGCAAGGACGCCAGCTGCTCTTCACAAGCAGATGACGTCCTCGTTCAAGCTGCGTGAGAAGTTTGCGCTATGCATCCCTTCCTCGGACGAGAAAGGATCCGGTGTAATGTTCATTGGTGGTGGTCCTTTTATGCCCCCGTATGCTAAAGATCTATCAAGGCCGCTCGTTCAAACTCCACTTGTTACTAATCCGGTGAGCACCGCCCTTATCTATTCACCAGGCGATGCATCATATGAATACTTCATCGGAGTGAAATCAATAAGGATTGGGGGAAGAGATGTATCACTTAACACTTCTTTGCTAGCAATAGACAAAAATGGGATGGGTGGGACGAAACTTAGTACCATAGCTCATTTCACCATTTTGCATACTTCTATCTACAAAGCTATCTCTAGTAAGTTTGTTAAAAAATTCGCAGCAATGAATGTCACTAGAGTGGCTCCGGTGAGTCCATTTGGGGCTTGCTTTAGCTCAAAGAGTATTAAATATTCCAAAACTGGTTTAGTTGTCCCGGTTATCGATTTGACTCTTCAAAACAACGTGTCTTGGAGAATGTACGGTCATAACTCGATGAAACAAATTAATAGAGATGTTACTTGCCTAGCATTTGTAGACGGGGGATCCGAATTAACGACATCAATAGTGTTGGGTGGACATCAGTTGGAGGATAATCTTATCGAGTTTGATCTTGCCTCTTCAAAGTTCAGGTTTAGCAACTCTCTCCTTCTTCGCAACACGAGTTGTTCTAATTTTAGGCTCTATTAAGTGTTTTTTTTGTTTATGTATTTTGAGCTTGGAGTGCTTTGTTGAATAAAGACACGTCCTGAATGTTTCAGACGTTTCATACTAATTGAATGCATGAGTTATCAGTTTATTACTTGTGCTTGTCCTTTTGAAATGGTTTGATCATACAGCGACTTTTAAATTTAAAAATCAGCTACATTTCATCAAGTTTCAGAAAGAGCTTGTCAATAAAGATGATATGGATTGTTGTCACTATACTGGACAAAAGGCATCCACATAAAGATGATAATATATAGGGAAAATATCATTTTGAGTTTTTTTGTGTAATTTTTAGGGAGTTGTACTTTTCCGTAAAAAATAGTTTTTTTTTAGTAAAAAACAGTTTGGGACATGCGTTTTTTATAATATAGTTTGTGAAGGGTTACTTTTTGATCATTTCACCAATATATATATCTTAAATTTAAGAATAAGAGCCTACATGAAGTATGAAATCCTGAACGAGTCTAACTTGGGACGTCCAACCACATATATATAGTAACCGAAGTAAACTTCATCGAATCATGAGGGTTACTCGGATTAAATCGAGCAATACCTACAAAAAACAGCTAACAATGGAGAAACAAACGACAAGAATGATAATTAATGATTATTTAGTTCTCACTTGTACATACGTTTCACTACAAAAAGAGTCCTGATCAGAAACAACCAAATTAGTTACAAATTTATCGCTAAATGACACCATCTGTCATTAAAATAAACACGAGTCATTATGTCGTCTCCGATTAATGCGTTAGAAAACAAAATCTATTACTATTTCCGTTCACAATTTGATTTTTTTTTATAGTGTTTTATTACTCCATTTGTTATCCTAAACTGACGTGACAGGAAAAATTGGCAAGATGGAAAATCATTTAGCCCATCCGAAAACACGTAAGATCGATTATTTTGACCCAAAAGGATAAATAAAATAGTATTGTAAGGTTCATAAAAAGAAGTGCTATGGAATGTGGAAGAAGCAAGGAAATAAGCAATTTTTTCAGGATATAATTAATTATCATCGAGTTATAATAGTCAATGAACTTCATTGGTCATACATGAAACCTATCAAATCCTATTTTCTACAATATGAGGTACCTTTAGGAAAGAGTCCATTTATTATTAAATGAGTAACCAAATTAACATTATCAAATGTCTATCTACAGTTTCCTTGGATTCATGGGTATAACAATGCAAAAAAAATTCGTTTTTGCTTGTTTACGACTTATATATGCACTTAATACTAATTAACCTCGATTCTAACCCAAGTTTTTGTTGAGACCGGCACATATATACCCGTTCAACTTAGAGCACAAGTAAAAGAAAGACGATAAAGCAAATTAACTCGAGCTAGCGTTAGCCTAAACCGAGAAAGGACATGGACCATAAGAGTGTCTTTTCGCACAAAAAACACGGATAATGGAACTAGGAAAACATCTTCATCAAAGTTAAGAAAACTTCAACTTTCAATTTTTGTGTGTCTACCACTACCCTCACAATAGTGGAACTAATATTTATATACGAGCAGTGCTGAATTATATTTACCCCCTCTGTCTTTCTATTTAATTATCAATTACAAAATTACGTTCAATTTTAACCGGGTTATAATTTGTATCAAAATTGTCGAAATGAATTTTTTATTAATCTAATTATAAAATTTAACGTTTGAATTATATGATCAACTTTTAAAAAAATTCATTCCGATAATTTTGATACATGTTATAAGCCGGTCAAAATTGCACGTAGTTTCGTAGTTGACAATTAAAAATGAGAACAGATGGAGTATATACAATTTTGTAATTATGAGCAGTGTTGAAATGATGTAATTGTCAAAAATTTTATAAAATACATGAAATTTTTTCGTATTTTTGATAATATGGGAATGCTACGGCCACTTTTAGTCTATAACGAGTTCAACTTATGCAAGCATCAGTTTATTTTCATACAACGATTCAAGTAATAAGCAAATTCAATGTGAAAACTAAGTTGACTAAAATGACTATTTGAACCACTTAACTAGTAAAATTTGTTGTGAACGTTCATGGTGTGATTGTTGATCAGTGGAGTGAGTGAGAATGAGACATCACTTGGAGTAAAAGAAAAGACGATAAAGCAAATTAACTCGAGTTAGCGTTAGCCTAAACCGAGAAAGGACATGGACTGTAACCAGATTTAGCTTTCGATTTTCAAAATCAATTTCTTCTAAAACATGACTAGCATTACACCATCTTGATGATTAGTACATTCTATTGAGAGAGTAGAGGAAAAAGACATTAGTTATTTTATATAATTACATGCACATCTGAAGATAAGAAAATTGCGGTCAATTCTACAAATTAGGACGTGTATACATTGACAATTTGATATATCCACCGATTCATCAACATTAATATATATATAGAAGACTCTCAAAGTCAAAGATATGTATATATGTAAACATAATCTGTTCAAATTGAGATGTTTATCTAAAAGAAATTCATAATATACAGCTAGCCCAAATTAATAACTTAGAATTTTTAAATAAATAAGTTGCTCAATCTGAGACCAAGAGGATATCTGGTTGTAGGGATGGGCACGAGGCGAATTGTGGCGGATTTGTATTAGTTCTAACTTAATTCGTAAAATAAATGACGGGACGGATTGAGGCGGATGATGAAATTTAAATCTCAACCCAATCCAATCCAACCTGTTACAATTAAAACCCCAACTCAACTCAATCCAACCCGCAAAATAAATTGCGGGTTGGGTTTAGATTGATTCTTAAATTTTATTTTGGTCCTTTAAATTTAAATCTCAACCCAACCCAATCCAACCCGTTACAATCAACCCAAATTTTAAAATAAATTGAATATTTCAAACAGAAATATAAATTAAACCCGTACGTTTAAAATATTCACAAACAAGTAATAAAAGTAAAATATAATAATAATTAAATGTTGGTATCTTAAAATACACAATATATATATATATATATATATTGCGGGTTGAAACGGATTGAAACGGATTGAAACGGATTAACCCGCAGTTTGTCAACCTCAACCCTAACCCAACCCGCAAAATATATAGCGGATTGGGACGGGACGGATTGATTTTTTTTAGACATTCAATCCATCCCAACCCGTCTCAATCCATACGGGTTGGCTTACGGGACGGATTTACAGATTTTTTGTCCAGCCCTATGTGGTTCATTCTTCCTAGCAAAATTTTGCTTCTTAATAGAAATTAAAACCAAAAAAAATAATCATTTAGTGCATATTTTTTAGACTTAATTATTAAAAACTCTCTTTTACGCTTCTGAATTTGCTAAGCTGTCTACTATTTCCTAAGTTGACATTTATGGCTCCCCCAACCAAAAAGACGATACCAATATGCTATAAAAAGGACTTGCATATACTTGGCATTCTTATAAATTTCTTACCAAATTTTCATGGCTTCTTCTGATTTACTTGTTCTCTTTATCCTATTCGTCTCTTTAACCTTGGCTCAATCCTCGTTCCGACCAAAAGCGCTTGTCATTCCGGTCAAAAAAGACCCATCAACTCTCCAATACATCACCCAAATAAAGCAAAGAACCCCTTTAGTTTCTCTAGGCTTAACACTTGATCTTGGTGGCCAAAGCTTATGGGTAGATTGTGACCACTATGTCTCATCGACCTACCGCCCTGCTCGTTGTGGCTCAGCTCAATGCTCGCTCGCTAGATCCACTTCCTGTGGAAATTGCACCGAGGGTCCAGAGCCTGGTTGTAACGTCAATACATGTTGGATTATAGTTGATAACTCTGTGACTCGCACCGCCACTATGAACGAAGTGGCCTCGGACATAGTTTCTGTGCAATCAACTGATGGAAAAAACCCTGGACAAAACGTGTGTGCCCCACATTTTCTCTTCGCTTGTGCACCTACGAGTCTACTAGAGGGTCTTTCTCGTGGTGTCAAGGGCATGGCTGGCCTAGGTCGGACTAAGATTTCACTTCCTTCCCAGTTTTCCTCTGCTTTTAGTTTCGGGAACAAAAAATTTGCAATTTGTTTGACATCTTCTTCGAAAGGTGTTGTTTTCTTCGGGGAAGGACCTTATGTGTTTCTTCCAGGTTTAGACGCCTCGGCTTCACTAAAGTACACCCCACTTATCTTAAATAAAGTAAGTACCGCTTCTGCTTATACAACAGGCGACCCTTCGTCTGATTACTTTATCGGAGTAAAATCAATTAGAATAAACCAGAAAAAAGTATCCATCAACACGACTTTGCTCTCTATCGATAAGGAAGGGTATGGTGGAACGAAAATAAGCACGGTAAATCCATATACAGTCTTAGAGACGTCTATTTACAAAGCTGTGACCAAGTTTTTCTCTAAGGAACTATCAGAAGTTCCTAGGGTTGCTCCAGTGGCACCGTTTGGCCTGTGCTTTAATTCGACGAGTATCGGTAGCACAAGGTTGGGTCCTGGAGTGCCCTCCATCGACCTCGTGCTACAAAGTGAGAGCGTCGTTTGGAGTATTTTCGGGGCTAACTCGATGGTGCAAGTTAGCGATGATGCATTGTGTCTAGGATTTGTCGATGGAGGTGTTAGGCCGTTTATGAGAACATCGATAGTAATCGGAGGGCATCAAATAGAGGACAATCTCTTGCAATTTGATCTCGCCAAGTCAAAGCTAGGTTTCAGCTCTACTCTCCTGGGTAGACAAACTAATTGTGCCAATTTCAACTTTACATCCAATGCTTAAAACAAGTGATTGTGAGATTAAGCATAATATTTCATGTCACATATTGTTTATATATGTTAGACAACGAATAAACGTCCATATACTATTGCGGTCAAGTTATCCTTTGTTTAATCAAAGCTTGTAACGAAATGTATTGTGTTGGTATATAATGACATCTTGAAACATGAGATTGGGAAATAAAAGTAATGAGGCTGTTTTTATTTGAAAAGTAACTAGAAAGAAATACCAAAATTCAAAACAGTAACTTTTTTTTTTTTATCATGATACTAATTTAGCTTATTTAACGAATTGTATATAAGTTTAAGTTCAAAGTATTGCAAACAATGGTGCGTATATACAAATCGTGCACCGCACCATACATACAAGTAAAAATGGGGGCGACGCCGTTAAACCTCACCAGATGATTATGCACCTATCTGTATCGGTCCATTGTACCTTACCAAAAAAACTACTACTACTAGCCTCAGCTGTTATCATAGGCATGAAGTTACGTTGTTTCTGCTACAGCTACCAGAGCTGTGTCCGCTTACGAGTTTGTTAGAGTAGATTGGTCGTAAGGGTGATGAAGACCTAATAAAACTAGTACAGTTCTTTTACCGTATTTGGAGGGTGGGATAGTAGTATAAGTACACATTACCCTACCAATTCCATTTTGCTAACCTCATAAGCATTGCACTTCAATTACACTTGGTATTGTATAAACACCAAAATGGGGGTATAAGAAATATCCAATCCTCTATACATCCGCCCTTGCTATAAACGCTTCTTCGTTTGCGTTACTTGTTGAGGTGTTGGGATTGGATATACAATACCGTGAGATCCACTAGAGCATTGTTTCGGTACAAATATCGTGTTAGGACTACTTTTCAAATAACTTTCACAGTTATCATTTGGAAAAACACCATTTGATGATATTTGATTTAGTATCCTTAATCCTTGGATTAGAAGGTTAAAATTTCTCATGCCTGCTAGTGTTTACGTATTGTTGCGCCACCAACTATCTCGCACAAGAATGATGATGGACAGAATAGTAAAATACGTTATTAATCCCATTTCAAAAGTCTAATGTAAATAAACACCAAACTTCACTAGCTAATGGGTTGGACATCCGGATTTCTGATACCGTGACTACGAAAGTCGCAACCAATCAGGACCTTAATCTTTCCAAAAGCATGACGTAATTAATATACATTCATATTTTTTCCGTATAATTTTGTGCGAATTCGACATACGGGCAAACTACATAAATGAACTGATAAAGGATAGCTGGATACACCACAACTTTGGGGTAGACAATTCATTAGATTGCTTCTAGATATGCAGACAATTCTTGCTTCGTTAATACAAAGACAAATATAATGCAATAGCCTTTATTTAATTATTTTCTTTTCATGTTGTTCATCTTGTAATTAAATGTTTGCGTTGCACAAGTTTGTCGTTAATTTAACCAATCTAATCAACTTATTATCTACTTAAACCGTTACGTTTTATGTCTCCCGCTAAAATAAGTAGATCGAAGAGTATACTAGTTCATGGCTTTAGCTTTTTATTGGCATATTCAAGACAATATAATTGTTGCAAATTGGAAAATTACCATAATTCGTATAAAATCGAGAAATGAATACATTTAAACAAATGAAATTAGTACTGCTCCATACAAGAGAGCCAATCAAGTTTGAATTAAATTATTCAAACAAAAAATGGTCAAATTGTGTAGCCTCTGAGCTGTGATCGATGTTATCCAAAAGTTGTCATACTACTTTGATATCATACCCACCCCAAATTAATACATGCACCTATATACGGAGCACTATAAATGGTCAATATATACCATACACTATAATATTCATCATAATTAGTACACACATTTTATTTTTATTAAAAACTTATAATCTTATGGCTTGTTCTATATTCCCTTCAATTTTCTTACTTTCACTCCTCTTCTCCTTCGCTGTTGCTCAGCCCTCTTTTCGTCCGAAATCACTCGTTATTCCGGTGAAAAAAGACCTATCTACCCTCCAATACATTGCACACATAAGCCAAAGGACTCCTTTGGTATCTTTGGACTTAACACTTGACCTTGGTGGTCAACATTTATGGACGGATTGTGACCAGGGTCTTGTCTCGTCCACATTTCGTGCGACACGTTGTCGTTCTGCCCAATGCTCACTTGCTGGAGCAGATATATGTTATTTGGAAGGTACATGTACGGCACATATCCTGAAAACCCGGTGAAACCTCTCACCAGTAACGGTTTTGTTGGTTCTGATGTAGTCTCCGTCTAATCTACGAATGGTAGAAACCTGGCCAAAATGTTACAGTCAAAGATTTTATCGTTGTATGCGTGCCTACGTTCTTACCAGAAGGCCTTGCAAGTGGTGTCAAGGGCATGGCCGGACTTGGACGCGATAAAATTTCTCTCCCATCTCAATTTTCCGCCGCTTTTAGTTTACAAAAGAAATTTGCGGTTTGCTTAACCTCAGGAAATGCAAACGGTGTTGTTTTTTTCGGTGATGGGCCGTATTTTTTCCTCCCAGGTTACGATGCATCGACTTCTCTTATTTACACAACTCTTATACTAAATAAATTTAGCACAGGGATAGTATTTACTACAGGCCAACCTTCTTCGGATTACTTCATTGGAGTGAAATCCATTAAAATCAACGAGAAAATTGTACCCATCAACACGACCTTGCTCTCGATTGACAATGTAGGGAATGGCGGAACAAAGATTAGCACGGTAAACCCTTACACGGTTCTGGAAAGATCTATTTACAAGGCTATCACTGAGTTTTTTGTAAAAGAGTTAGCTCATGTGCCTAGAGTAGCTTCGGTGGCTCCATTTGGTGTTTGTTTCAGCTCTAAAAACCTTACTACTACCCGGGTAGGTTATGGTGTACCTCCGATTGACCTTGTATTACAGAGTGAGAGTGTGTACTGGAGGATTTTCGGGGCGAACTCAATGGTCCAAGTTAATGATAACGTGGCGTGTCTAGGGTTTGTCGATGGTGGTGTTAATCCAAGGACTTCGATCGTGATCGGAGGATACCAAATAGAGGATAATCTCTTGGAGTTTGACCTTGCCACATCAAGGCTAGGGTTCAGCTCTACTCTTTTGTTTAAACAGACAACTTGTGCCAATTTCAATTTCACTTCCACTGCTTGAACATTGATTTGGATTATGTTCCCATATTATTTCTATTAAATGTTCTTTATCGATCTATTTAATAGGTTGATACTAAATAGTGACCATGTCTTGCTTGTAACAAATCTGCTTGAAATTGGTATATATGCCATTTGATTTTTCAACTCACTATTTAGAAAAAATATGCCATGAATTAACCCCGTATAACAAAATCAACAAACATGTTATGTACTTAAATATGTACCCTTTTGGCCCTTTCACTTACAAATGCTTAATATGAGTTGTCCACATTTGAGTAACAACAAACAAATTTCACTATCACCTTTTCCTGACAATGTTTTAAAAATTGAAATAAGCATAAGGTTCTAGCGGTATAAAAAGCGGGAAAATTGATTTAAATGAAACTATCAATTTTACTAAGAAGCGGGAAAATTGATTTAAATGAAACTATCAATTTTACTAAGAAGCGGGATTTTTGAAACAGTGTTTTCAACGAGTTGTCCACACTTGTAAGAACAAGCTATTTTAATGGGGTTAAAAAATACTCATACTAGAGATTTAATAATTGAGAGCGACTCTCTATTATTGGTCAATATTATTCGGTCAAAGCAAAAACTCCATTGGAGAATCATCCATATGTCATCAACGAAATAAAAAATATTATGAAAGAAAGCACTTATCTGGTCTCCTTCGTGATGAGAGAGGCTAACACTGGAGCATGTTTGCTAGCCAATCTTGGTTGCTTGTTAGACCTGAAAATTTCAGAAAATATGCATGACTTTCCAGGGAAATTAAAGAGTATATAGTGGATCTAGAAAGAAGAGGTATTCCTTACCTAAGAATGCAATATGAAGAGGATGGCTAAACGAAGAAGAAGATGGCAATGGAGAGCAATTTTCTCTCTCTGTCTCTGTAGGTGCGGTCTGAAGATGAAGTGTCTGTACCAGGTGAAACGGTGGAGGGTTAGTGCAATTATTAGCACTCCAGACCCTTTGAGTTTCAAGAAGATTTCAATATTTTGAAAGTTTTATTCTCGTTACATTTTAAGTTTTTGTTATTTACTTTCAAGACCTTGTAATTTATTAAGTTGTATCTGCTACCATTTTCATTTCTGTTTGTGGGGTTTTTTTCCCACTTTATAATAAATAAAAAAAATGGATTTTTCCCACCATTAATTTAAAAAAAAAAAAAGTAAGAACAAGCAATTTTCATTTTCAAGCAGAATGGGTAAATAATTAAGAAGAAAATACTCAATTAATTAATGCAAGTTGAAATGGAGAACTAATTAGTTTAATCATGAGTTTCCTTATAATGGAATGATTACACGTCAGAATGGATTGGGGGCTATAACGTCATTAGCAACATGATCATAAATATGACAAATATATATAATCTTTTAAATTGTCAAAATGTCTCTTTTTTTAATTAATTTAAACTTGGTGGACAGATGATTAATTAGAAGAATATAAGGAATGGACAAAAATTAAATTTTATCAAAACTTAAAAGGTCTTGTACAAATCTAGCTTCAAAACACAATTATGCACTCCACATTATTTTAGCTAATTAAGATATACATAAGCAAGACCACCTCGAGCAAACATGCCCACTTATTCACTAAACCAAAAAGTTAATTCTAAATATAACGCTACAACAAATAGTAACTTTGTTGTAGTGTTATATTTCAAAGACAATCATTAGGCAAATTTTTTAGAGACAAACAAGGATAATTTTTTTTTTATAGAGACAATCAAATTTTGTCTCTAAATAGTAACTTTTCGGGACAAAAATAATCTTTTAGACAAAAAAATAATTTTTTTGTTTCCAAATCTAACTTTTAAACACATAATTTGAAAAAAAAAAAATTGTCTTCAAAGACAATCTCATACGGACATTAGGATACAATTTAATTTCGTCTCAAAAGTTATTTGAAAACAAATTTTAATACTACTCACTCTAGGTATTTGTTTCTTCTTTTGTGTGTGAATTTAGTTAATTATACTAAATCAAAATTACAATATGTATCTCCTTTTGACATAATGGTAAAATACATAAATGAACTAGATACGCATAAACTTGGATTCAAATTCTCTAAAGTTCATAATCCACTCACATCATTTAAAGTTTCATCTAACGGATGAAATTAAAACAATTCAATGATGTAGATTTATGCGTGAGTTTGTAATTTTATTTTTATATAATTTTAATATATAAAAGAAAATATATTAAAATCATTGATTTTTTTACTTTTTAAATAATACTTAAATTTATGTTAGTCTCGTAGTTTTGTTTGAGTTTTTATTGTATTGTAAATTTAGTTTTTACTTTACAAAATCATAATTTGTATTTAATATATTAAAATTATATAAAAAGAAAATTACAAAATTCACGTATAAATCTAGACAATTAGATTGTTCAAATTTCATTAATTATAGGAAACTCTAAAAATATATGAATGCAAACTCTAAAGAATTTAAATCACACGCAAACTTTGAGGTTGACCAAATCGTATTTCACTTTGTTCAATTTCTTTGCTGGATTGCTTCTAGATATGTCAAGATTTCTTAATTACTGGCATATCAACGTCAATGTAATTGTTCATATGTTTGGTGGATACTTCTACCACCGACGATAAATGATGTATCGCTCGATTTGCGTTTTAATACTGAGGTTCTCAAATTAATTGTAGTTGTGTTAAAGTTATCGAACATAGCTGCATTGAAGTTATAATACTTAGCATAAATGTTGATGCACAAAGAGACGTATTTTTAATATTCTTCTCATGTTGACATTTGACTATTTAACCTTTATGAGCGTTAATTATGCTTTAGTATATTTAAATTTCTACACTTACCTCTTTTCGGAGCAAGATAATGTTTTTGGCTAATACATTTGACTTACTGATCTTTATTGAGTTAAGTGATATTACGCTCTTGGACATTACTTTTACGATCGTCTTGATTTCAGAATAGACGAACCATAAGGATAGCAACATTAAGGAATAAGACTAAGGTCATCGAAGCAAAATGTTACTAAACTTGATAAAGTCAAGTTTTGTTGTTTATTAACTTTTTTTTCTCCAAATTTGCTTCCTCAACCTTATATTAGTGTATTTTAATTTGTATTGGACCTACTTATCCTGT
This sequence comes from Primula veris, assembly GCA_963682055.1. NCBI lineage: Eukaryota > Viridiplantae > Streptophyta > Magnoliopsida > Ericales > Primulaceae > Primula > Primula veris. Next base: position 1,206,750 of record OY821748.1, read on the forward strand.
TTTGAATTAAAAGCCATTATGGAGGCTTAATTTGTTCCATGACTAAGACTTTTCTATTCTTTCTTTATATATGATCTCATTCATTTAAAAAAAAGTCAATATAATTGTTAAAAATTAGAAAATGACAGCATGTAAATACGCAACAAAATCTAATAATTAACATATATAAACAAAGAAAATATTACAAGAGAGCCAATCAAGTTTGAATGAAATATTCAATCATAAAATGGTCAAATTATGTAGCCTCTCTTATCCAAAAGTTGTCATACTACTTTGATATCATACCCACCCCTGATTAAGACACCTATATACGGAGTACTATAAATTCACAATACCATTCACTATAATATTCATCACAAGTACACACGTTTTATTTTATTAAAAACTTATAATCTTATGGCTTGTTCTATATTCCCTTCAATTTTCTTACTTTCACTCCTCTTCTCCTTCGCCGTTGCTCAACCCTCTTTTCGTCCGAAATCTCTTGTTATTCCGGTAAAAAAAGACCCATCTACCCTCCAATACGTTACACACATAAACCAAAGAACTCCTCTGGTGTCTGTGGACTTAACACTTGACCTTGGTGGTCTACATTTATGGGTGGATTGTGATAAGGGTTTTGTCTCGTCCACATATCGTATCACACGTTGTCGTTCTGCCCAGTGCTCACTTGCTGGTGCAGATACGTGTGATACGGAAAATACATGTGGCACGTTTCCTGATAACACGGTGATAAATCTTGCCACTGGCGGTAATGTTGGTTCTGATGTAGTCTCTGTCCAATCTACAAATGGTAAAAACCCTGGCCAGAATGTTACAGTCAAAGATTTTATCTTTGTATGTGCACCTACGTTCTTACTAGAGGGCCTTGCAAGTGGTGTCAAGGGCATGGCCGGACTTGGACGGACTAAAGTTTCCCTTCCATCTCAATTTTCTGCCGCTTTTAGTTTACAAAGGAAATTTGCGGTTTGCTTAACCTCAGGAAATGCAAACGGTGTTGTTTTCTTCGGCGATGGGCCATATGTTTTCCTTCCAGGTTACGATGCATCGACTTCTCTTACTTACACACCACTTATCCTTAATAAAGTAAGCACCGCCGCGGTATCTTCTCAAGGCGAACCTTCTTCGGATTACTTCATAGGTGTAAAATCGATTAAAATCAGAGAGAAAAATGTACCCATCAACACGACCTTACTCTCGATTAACAATGAAGGGTATGGTGGAACAAAGATTAGCACGGTAAATCCTTACACAGTTTTGGAAACGTCTATTTACAAGGCTATCACTGAGGCTTTTGTTAAAGAGTTAGATGTGCCTAGAGTGGCTTCAGTGGCTCCGTTTGGCGCTTGTTTTAGTTCTAAAAACCTTAGCCCTACGCGGCTAGGTTATAGTGTACCTTGGATTGAACTTGTGTTACAGAGTGAGAATGTGAGCTGGACGATTTACGGGGCAAACTCGATGGTTCAAGTCAGTGATGACGTGGCTTGTCTAGGGTTTGTCGATGGTGGTGTTAATCCAAGGACTTCGATCGTTATCGGAGGATACCAAATAGAGGATAATCTCTTGGAGTTTGACCTTGCCACATCAAGGCTAGGGTTTAGCTCTACTCTTTTGGGTAGACGAACCACTTGTGCCAACTTCAATTTCACTTCCACTTCTTGAACATTGAGTTGGAGTATTTAATAGGTTCATACTAAATAATGGCCATGTCTTAATTATTTAATTAAGAGGCCTCGATGCTTTTAGAAGCTTGTTATATATAATAAATCTTGTTGAAATAATTGGTATGCTGAGTTGAAAAAAATGCATGCAGTTATCCTTCTATAGTTTTATCTAGAGCTTTTATAGTTGGTCAACACTTGCTTTTATTTTATATTTTGTGTCGGCGTTCCATTTGACTTTCACTTTCAAATATTCATAATACGAGTTGAACACACTTGAATAAGAACAAGCAAATTTCACTTCCAAGTAGTAAAGGTATATCATATAAAAAGAGAAATACTCAACTAATGCAAATTTAAATGGAGAACTAATTAAACATGAGATTCTTTGTAACGATACCGGAAATCGTGCCTCACGCGTTTGCGTGTGTGGCACGTTACGCAATAAAAATATAGAAAATATGTATAGTTATGATATAAATATGTGGATAATAAAAAAAACACAGTTTAAAATTTAAAATAATATTTTATTAGTTTTTACTTTTTATATTTTATATTTTTATGCGAGTATGATATTATTGTAATTAATATAAAGGTGTATGAGTAATTTTAAAAAAAAATGCTAAATTAAACAGTCTCATTTGACTTATTATAATAGAATAATTCTGAAAATATAAAACGTCATTGGCAACATGATCATAAAAATGACCCATATATATCTTTTTAAGAACAAGCAAATTTCACTATCAAGCAGATTAGGTATGCTATATAAGGAGAGAAATACTCAACTAATGCAAATTTAAATGGAGAGCTAATTAACCATCATGAGTTTCCTTATGATAATGACCAATTTTATTTTATTTTACCTCAGAATGGATTAGGGCTTTCTCCTTTAATCGTTTACTAAATGATATTCTGTATATAAAACGTCATTAGTTAGCAACATGATAATTAAAAATTAACATCCTTTCAATTAATTGTCAAAATGTATCATCTTTAATTAATTCAAACTTGTGCCTTGGTGGACAGATGATTATTTAAAAATAAAAATAAGGGATGGACAAAAACTAACACGATTCTGCAGGACTCCAAAATATTAATTTTAGCTTAAGGAATACATAAGCAAGACCACCTCGAGCAAACATGCCCACTTATTACTAAACGAAAAGGCTAATTCTAAATCTAACCCTTGACCGTAAAGTTGAAATTGCCACATGTTGTTTGCCTAAACAACAATGAAGAGCTAAACCCTAGTCTTGATTTTTCAAGATCAAATTGCAAAAGATTGTCCTCAATTTGATGACCTCCTATCACAATCGAAGTCCAAGCATTTCCTCCTCCATCCACAAATCCTAAGCATGTCACGTCCTCTTTCACTTGCACCATTGAGTTTGAGCCAAAAATCATCCATGAAGTGTTATCATTTTGCATAACCAACTCGATAGGTGGCACTCCTGGTCCCACACGTGTGCTTCCGAGCGATTCTGAATGGTAGCAGACTTTGAAAGGAGCAACGGGGTCCACTCTTGGAACTTTCCACAACTCTTTAGTGAAAGCATGGGTGATAGCATTGTAAATTGATGTTTCCATAATTGTATAAGGATAAACCGTACTTATCTTGGTTCCTCCTTTTCCGTCTTTGTCGATGGACAAGAGTGATGTGTTTACAGGGACAACATTGCCGTTGATTTTGACAGATTTCACTCCAATGAAGTACCTATTGGAAAAATAAGACAGTGTGAGTCCTTCCAATTCATCAAACCAATGAAATATGATAAAAATCTATCTTAACTATGGCATATTCTATATTGCAAATCAAAACTACGATATGTATCTCAGTATCTCCTTTACCTATAGTCCTATACTACTTAATAAGTGGACAAATGGCAAGGGTCGGAAACCAACTCTCTTATATAGCAGAATATGAACAAAGAATGTCCCTTATTTTGCACTATTGACATATATACATAGGATAGTTTTAACATTACATCTATCTTAATTAATTCTTAAATGAGCTTATAAAAAAGTAATAATTCTTAAATGATCTAAGTTTATAAGAAGAAAAAGAAATGGAGGGTAGGAATAATACTCTGGTGCTGTTCTGCCATCAAGGTTGTTTACAGGTGTAGCGTGTGAGTTCTTAATGAGTGGTGTGTACATTAGAGATTTTGATATCTCCTTATCGAGAAGAAAATTGTAAGGGCCATCACCAAAGAATATGACACCTTTTGATTTAGGCGATGAGCTCAAACAAATGGCGAACATTGTATTGAATCCAAACGCCGAAGCAAACTGAGAGGGAAGTGAACTATCAGTCCTGCCAAGACCGGCCATTCCCCTGACACCTTTCGCGAGGCCTAAATAATAACACATGAAAAAAGTTATAATTATATTCACATGAATCATGAAATATTGTATTATTGTAAGTACTGAAAATGAAGGAATAGTCCAAATCACACAACTATGAAACACTAATATCCCATATTTGTTTAATTTCCATTTTCTTTAAAAGGAGATACATCAGACAAAAATATTTTGGTCAAAGAAGATAGTCGACGCATAAATTTTACTAAGGAGCCTCTTCAAATGTTTACTTAATTAGCACTTGAAGTCTTTCTTTAGAAGACCTATTTAGTGAGTATTCATTTACAAACATCAAATGAACCTAAAAAACCTAAACCCATTATAAGAAATTTTGAATAGTGAAAAAAACAACGAAACATAAGTGGAAAAAATCATGGTTTTTATCACGTTTTTTCTCAAAAAGAAAGCACCTTGGAGAAGAAATGTCGACCCACAAACAAAGGGAAACCGGGGAACAAAGACAACACGTCCTGGGTTCGACCCGTTGGTCGACCTGACCGCAACTATATCCTGCGCCACCTCACCGCTATTGACTATCGTCGCAATGCTATTTTGTGCCATAAAAGAACACGCTGTGTTTCGGCAACCTGGGCCATGCTTAAGGTGGCAGTGGCTACACTCACCAAAACCTTGCTTACAATATTTCGTGTTACATTTTACCGGAGAATACGTGTAGCTAATGTAGCCTTTGTCACAGTTAACCCAAATATGTTGACCGCCTAGATCAATAGTCAACATTATCGGAACTAGAGGGGTACGTTGGTAAATTCGGGTGGTGTACTGGAGAGTTGAGAGGTCTTTAGTGACTGGAAGAACAAGGGCGCGTGGTCGGAAAGAGAAAGATAGGGTTCCCGTGATAAGAGAGAGGGTCAGAAGAGAGAAAGTAAGGAGATTGAGGGGAGTTGAAGCCATTTTTGGTTGTATGTGAAGGTGGTGAAACCCCAAAGGGGTTTTGTAGTTATAGATGTTGATTTATTTATTTATTTTTTGCAAGTGATGTTAATTTTATATTTCATGTTGACTATCTTTTGTTAATGTGTCCGTACTTATAATTTTAGACCTTCACGTTTTCCAATTGTGGCAAGAGACAAGAGTTGATCTATTTATGGTTTTGTATAAAATCAATAGATTCGCAAAAAAATTGTTTGACTATACATACATTAAAAAATCATGAAATTTCTTGATAATGTACTTTAGTGAGATGGAAAAATAGCCGTTGGAGAGATCGATATGCAACTGGTTTGCATCATGATAATGTCCCCTCAGAAACTAAAATGGTTTGATTTCGGAATTCGTTTAAAACTGTATTTGGAGAACTAGGTCATATGAAAGCATGATAAACTTGTAGAAAAAGCTAAAAATATTGGAAAGATACAACATTTAGAATATATTTATTAGATCTTTAAGGTTTAGGATACGTGTCCTAATGTACCCTATATATAAACTCATACACAGTAAACATAAATTGTACTTAATTAATAATTTAATATACCGCATATACTAGTTAATTATTAATATTACGCACATAATTTAATACTGTAGTATGAACTAGCATATCCAAAGGTTGCATGTAAAGGTTCTGACGTTTTGAGGAAAATAGTGAAATTGTTGAAGGAAAATTGTGTCAACGTGGCAACGTAATGTTCATGATTACCAATCACCAAGCCACTATCAAGACTAAATCCGAAAATAATTTTGCTTAAAATAGAAGACTTCTCAAATTTACAGATTGTGAGAGCCATAATTTTTCAATTCCATAATATTTAAAAGAAAATTTGTTGATTTTTCTCGAGAAGGTCACTTTGGTGTTAGAACGGTAGTACCAAGGTGTAATTAACTGATAAGCATCACATGTACACGCCCATACATTATGGTTTAAAGGCTTATTATACTATATAGTACTAGTAAACCAATATTTTTAAATGGAACACTTGTAGGTTTAAAACAAATAAGTCAACAAAAAAATGGTATACGTAGACTTATTTGCCATGGTAGGGAAAAAAAGAGCATATACTGTTGCTTTTGCCGTAAAAGATATGGCCATCGTCTAAATTTTACTCTACGAGTAAAAATGTGCTCGGACATGGTCTGCCATAACATCCGGTGATCAATAAAAATACCAACCAACTCACCAAAGAAAATGAACTAGTTTTGCCATAAATTTAGAACTTTAGAGCTCTTCACGAAACGCATTTACTTTTAATTAGCTCCTATAGTCCTATAGAAAGATTATATTACTAGTTTTTTCACGTCTGATAAATTTCAATTACACAAACAACCAGGGCATATATATGTAGAGGCATGGGTTGTCAGATTGTTACAAGTTCTATAAAAGACAGGCAGAATACGAATTAAAATTCCACATCAATACGTGTATATTTTTCTATATATTGAGATGGATCCTAATTAACAGTCAAATTGTGCTCGTTGAGTTGTGGTTGCTTGTCTAGACGACGTGCTTGGGCGATATAATTTGTGAACTGTGTGAGCTAGCACATTGGCAGTCTAACAAGATAGCATATGAATCTAGTTAATTAGTAACCTTTGTTATTAATTAACTAGATTCATAGTACTTACCGTGGCCTACTGGCCTTGTTTAATTGTAGCTTTCAATTTCAACTTTTTTTTATTTTATTTCAATTTTACGGTTTTAAGAACATAGTAATGTAGATATGGGTATACCTCTCAGAGCTGGAAAACAGAAGGAAAAAAGGTGAGTGAGGATCCTCTGGTGCCGGAACTAATACTTTAAAAAAAAAGTTATTGCTCTCTTTGCAGTACTGGGCTCTCCCCACTGCATCTCTTGCATGTACTCCCAGTGGTTTTCCCTTCTCTCTCACTATCATCTTCATTTATTTACCTTTCACATCGAATAATACTGAATTCGGGTGGTCGAAGCTGCCTGTCTAAGCATCGGTTTTTAAAGCGCTGCTACAATGTGGAAAATCACAAAATTAATTAACCTTAGACGACATATCATACCAATAGCATGAAGATATTCACACAATACAAAATAAAATTAGTATTTTTAGCTACAATATCCAGTAATAAAATAGTATATCTAACTAATCTTAGTAATGACAAATATAATATTGTGCTTACATTTAGTATCATGCTTACATTTATGAACTATAGGAAACTGTAACCAAGTGACAGCAAGGTAAAACCATAAGAAACTTTACCCCTGCTTTGTGTCTAGTTTTCATTTTTACGGAAACATTGGAAACAGTTGTTAGTAATACGTTCCCTAACTAAGGAAACTTTTATGATGTTCTGTTCTTTAAAATGATTTTGAAGAAAAACTCAAATGTTGGACTACAATAAAAAGGAAGTCAGATCACTTTTTCTGGACTAAAAGCCTCTTATCATATTTGAACTGATGACGTACGCTTTACAAAGACGTTACTCTACCACTGAGTTAAAAGGGCCTTCAAGTTTTTAAACCAGGAAAAAATATGTTGTATATTTTTTGGCTTGTTTGGTGATTGTGCTTGTAAAACAAACATGTAATGTAAACAAACAATAGTTTATGGGCTTTCTTTCTCTTCCAACAAAGATACTGAGTACTATTAGTACTCAGTATGCTTTTCAAGACATACTGAGTACTAATTCATATTAAATTAAAGATGATATACTCTGTAAGATAAGAGGGAAAGAGAAACACATTCTAACCTTGAAGCATCCTGATGGAGAACATACTCTTGTCACACATTACAAATAAAAAAAATATAAACAAGGAGATAGATGGTATGGCAATGTCATTTTTATGCATTTACAACACACCCTCCAATATCACTAAGTAAAGTCGAAGTCAACCACCATTTCTACGCATGGTTCTTAATACTCACTGTAGATCAAGTCCCTGAAGTCTAAGCTTTATCTTGAATCATATTCAGTAAGAAAAATATTAATATCAGAAAATAAATAAATTAAGCTTTGTATAGAAACCTCGCAATTTGACATGGACATGAAACATAGGTGATTGAATGTTTCTCAAAGCTCATTAACAATTACAAAAGGTGTAAATTCTTTAGGAGGACAAATAAAGTCATATACATAATCTTCATGAACATGACACGAGCTGTACGGGCTAGCCAGATCCGTGTTTTCTTTCAACTTAATTTCCTACCAGGATAACTTGACGTTGACGTCCCCGAGTACACAAACTTACGTTTTTCTTTTCAATTTTTAAATTCAACAGTTGTGACGTGTAAACCCCAGATATCCAGTAAACAAGTTCTTCAAAATTGTCCTTTTCAAAAAAATACCCTTTTAACTCCTAAACCAACTAATATTCTTCTTCACAAGCTTTAAGAACAAGTCAGAGAGTGCATATTTCAGAACACGTAAGACTTATAAGCATCCTACATCAATTTAGAATTGAGGATAGGTAGTTGCATTTTGTTGGATTATATATGATAGAAAGAAGAATACATAAAAAAGGAGTGACGCCTTAAACAAATAGGTATGATCATTAAGTTGATGGAATCCAAACAACCCAGTAAAGGGTTAAAGATAATTACATACTCCTATATAGTTCTAAATTTCTTTTACTTGTCAGAAGGTTCACTCACCGTTCTATAACTTGATGAATAGAATAGGCGGAAAATTAAATTCATGTACTTATCCAGCCTCTTCAAAAGCAGATTGTGGTGAGGGACTCCAGCGGACTGGTTGACAGGAACACACATCACACCAAAAAAGTAACACTACCGTCTGAATATTGTACAAAGGAGTTCAGAATAAGCAGTGAAGTAGTGACTCATTCATTAAGAAACAAGTAACTATAGTTAAAAACTTCAAACGTACTTCTCAATGTCTAATCAATCCTACAATTTATAATAGATAATTGGTTATTTTGACTACACTTAGATTCATGATGTAGATCCTGTTTAACAGCCGACCTGCAAAAAAACACTTACTTCACAGGAAACAAGATGACAGTTCAGATGCTTCACACCAGTTGCACCTAAGAAGCCTTATGTTTATGATCAAAAGAACTATTTTTAAATAGGAAAAACACTAGCAGCACACTAAGAAAAAGGCAAAAGATAAGATTGCTCCTATTCTATAGAAGTGAAAAGGATATTCCCAGTAACTTCGACGAAATCTCACAAATGCAAAGATATCAAAAAAATTTGATAACTGGTTTCTTTTAGTTAGCGGTGCAAGTTTAAAAACCCCATGACAAAATCTCCCTCTCTTCTCACTCTCCCTCTCTCTCCCTCTCTTCTCACTCTCCCTCTTTCTCTCCCTCCCCTCCTCTCTCTCTCTCACGCAGTCTCTTGATTTATTTACCATTCACATCGAGTAACACTGAATTTGGGTGGTCGAGGCTGTCTGTCTAAGCATCGGTTTTTAAAACACTGATACGATGTGGAAATTACAAAATAAATTCCCCATGACATATCGTACTAATAGCAGGAATACATTCACACTACAAATCATAAAATTAGTACTTTTAGCTACAATATCCAATGACAAAATAAAATATCAAAATCCTGATGAAGAATATGTGCTTACATTTAATATCATGTTTACATTTATGAACAATAAGAAACTCTTAACCAAGTGACGGCAAAGGTAAAACCATAAGAAATTTTACCCCTGTTTTATGTCTGTTTTTTTTTTTGAAAGAAAAAAATTTGTAATGCGTTCCCTAACTAAGTAAACTCCTATGATGCAGTGATGCTATGTTCCTTAAAATAATATTGAGCAAAAACCTAAATGTTGAAGAATAAAAAGAAAGTTAAATAACTTTTTCTCGAATAAAAGCCCCTTATCGGATTTGAACCGATGACGTACGCCTTATGAAGACGTTCTACCTCTGAGTTAAAAAGGCATTCAAGTTTTTAAACCAGGACAAAACCAAAAGGTTCTTTTCTCAATTTATGTTTTCTGGCCTGTAAAACAAATATGTAAACAAACTATATTTTCCAGGCCTTCTCTTCCAACAAAAACATATTAAGGATAGAAAGAGACTACACGCTAATGGCGTTCTAAGACCTACTGACCCATATTTAATCAAAGATATACTCTATGAGATAAGAGGGAAAGAGCAACACATACTAACATTGTAGGATCATGATGGAGAATAAACTCTTGCCACAATGCTACAAATACAAAAAATATAAACAAGGAGAATATTAGCTGGTATGGCAATGCCATTTTTAATCCCTTAAGACATGCCATTCAATATCACTAAGTCAGTAAAGTCAAAGTCAACAAACATTTCTAGTTTTCTAAGCATTGTTCTTAATACTTGCTGAAGATCAAGCCAGTGAAGTCTAAGGTTTGTTCCGACCACAGTTGTAAATAAGTATCTACAAATATATAAACCCAGTATAAATGTATATTTTTTGAATATCCTGAAAAGTACAAAAATCTCCAAACGGAAGAATATTTGTTACCTAGTTTGCTTTCAGTAGTTCCAGTTCAATTCATTATGATTCCATAAGTTTTGCACTTTTCATCAAGGCCTTGTTCAAATCTTCAACTTCGCCGGCTAAACAAGATTGTGGCAGCACAGCATATTGAACAAAAAGTCCACATGACTACACAAAAAAATTATAAAAATAGCTTTTATGATAAATATCCAAAAAAAGTGTTGGGACATGTTGCAGCAAAAGATTTGAGCATTTTGGTAATCTAACAACACCTAATTGGCAAATCGGAGTCAATGTTATTTCAAGTGGAAATGTTGTTCTAACAGAAGTTACAGGACTATCCTCTCATTCATATAGGTAATGCTTGTTTAAGGTTACTCGGTTTTCCGAAAGAACACAACTGATTTAGAGCAAGGTGCTCATAAGCCTCTACTCAAGTTTAAACAAAAATTTAATGTTATAATTAGAGTAAAAAATCCTGAAGTACATGTTTACTCCAGCCTGAAGTACCCTAATCCTGCCTAAAAAAATGTGTAGAACTGTTCTTGTGGTGTGCATCTCTAATACAAAGAGAAGGGGATAAAAGCAATATGACGCAACAAAATTGACCACTACATAAGAGGCCATTAATCCAGGAGAGAAGGAAATTTTCATTCTTTAATCCACTTTCCCGGCAAAAGGCTATATAATATATTAAAAAAAGTACGATAAACGAATGCATGTTTTGGATTGAATCATGGTAATGGCACTTCGATGCCAACAGTGTTTTAAGGATCTGGGACCAATTGAAAGGAAGGTGGGAAATCTTAGACCGGTTTCTGTTAAGAATCATTACTACTTTTGAGTATATGAAAATTGGGGATTAAAAACAATATTTGTTCTTACTAAAAAGACTTGTTTGGTTTGGAAACTTTTTAATAATTCTTGGTAGTTCAAAGCTGAGCATGTTATTTATAATATAATGTACACATAAATGTCATAAGTAAGCAAATGATTCCCAATACCTTGTCCTTCGTGTTTGAAAATGGGTCCAAATTTTGCGCCTGCCAAGCATTACCGAGATAGGGACAATAAGAGTTAATGGTTGACTGTGAAAAAATGGATTAGAGATATAAACTAGGAGATTATATCATAAGTTTATCTTCTTGGTGAGGGAATATTGGACCAACTTAATCTGTAACTGAAGCAAGTAATTATCAGCAACCGGAAGAAAGAATACAGTATTCAAACTAAAAATAAGAGTGAATAAAATGTATTGAAGAACTTAATGAAGTCAAGAGAAAACCTTGATTCTACAAGTGTAGGACCTTTGGATCAGCAAAAGAACTAATGGAAGATGACTCCCAAAGCTGAATATAGAAGGTAACCTATTTAACTTCTCACAAATAAGCAAATCATAATACCGCTGACATTGAACTGCTCAGGCACCCATATGCAAATTCGAATTTTTAAAAGGATTGGAACAAAGTGATCGGAGTTCCATACAAAAGAATTTCACCCGTTAAATCATAATTATATTCCAATCCAACTGCTATATTTTTTTTTACTATATTCCAATCCAACTGTTGTCTTTTATTTTCTCATGTGTAAGAATCTACCCATAAGTTTCTCTCCATTGCATTGAAGGTGAACGGGTCATAAAAATACAATCAGTATATACTTACCGTATGGAAAGGATCCCTCTCACTAACTGGAATCAAAAATTAAAATAAACAGTCCACTCACAAGATAGACCATGTAGCAGCGGCATTTCTTACCGAGGTAACGTTTGCTGATTTCGAAACCTCATACCCTATCAGCTTCTTCCAAGGTAGCATACTTCCAAAAAACATCCTGCAGTTCATACTGGTTTTATCCTTGATTCATATCCACAAAGGTATTCTTCCTAAGTCAGCTAACCTGATTTGAATGGGACCACAACCTAATTTATATGGTCATTTATCTAAGGACTGTATACAAGAAAAAAAAAACAGTAAATAGATAGAAGCAGGAATTATAATAACTACAAGAGGAGTTGAATTATACAATAAAAAAATGCTACTCCAGCTTGGTTTCTCATAACAAATTGTGTTAGTTGTTTACTAAAGAATCCAAGTCACAAGTGTTTCTTTTCAACTATTGTCTATTGACAAATGGTCTGTTGAAACCACCACCCCCCCCCCCCACCACCCACAGATCTAGAATACAGAAAGCAATTTTCCCCAGTTTTCGATATTATTGGTACTTCATAATAAGAGGAATAAAGGCATAACAAATTGTGAAGAATCGAAATGAATTCGCGTGCTCTACTTTATAAACTTACATTTTTATCTTGTACAAACAATCACCCCAGGAGTTAAAGATGATGACTTGTTTATCTTGGAATCGTATTCGACAAGATTAAAAATAATAGCAAAAGAGTTTCAAGCTTTGTTATAAAGAAACATCGTAATTTGACATGAACAAGAAAGTTAGGTGATTTATTCTTTCAACTAAACTAAATACCAATCATGAAGGGTCCACACTATTTAGAAGGACAAACCATACTTGACGCCACATACATATTCTCCATGAAATATGATAGGAGCTGTATGAGCTAGTCCAGATCCTTTTTTTTGTCGAAATTTGATTTCCTACCAGGATAACTAGATGTTCTTGCCATCTATGAATGTTCAATAACAAAAGGTCGCCGTCGAGTATAGGTTAAGTTTTTTTTCAATCTTTAAATCCAACTTACGACATATAAAACCAAAGATCTAATCAAAAACTAAGATCTTAAAACATGTTACTTATCAAAAACAATCCTTTTAATTCCTGAACCAGCTAATGTTTTTGTTCACAAGCTTAACAAACAAGTCAGAGATTGCATAATTCAGACCACATAACGCTTAAAATCATCCTACATCAATCTAGAATTGAAGATATGTAGTTGAAACTTGTTGTAAAACATACAATAATACAAGAAAAGAAGAAAAACATAAAAAGGAGTAACACCTTTAACAAATATGATCTGTAAGTTAATTGAAACAAACCAACCTAGTAAAAGGTTCCAAACAATCACATATTCATATAGTTCTATCTTAACCTGATATGCAGAATATGGAATATTAAATCTATGTACCTCAAAGATACAGCCTCTACGAGAACATATTTAGGTTATAGGGACTCCAGTGGGCTGGCTTACAACTTCTAAATGCATAAATATGAACAGACATCACATCAGAAAAGCAACAGTACCGCCTCAATATAGCACAAAAGAGTTCAAAATAAGCATTAACTTAGTAATTCGTCCATTTACAAGTTACGATAGATTTCCGATATAAAGCTCCCTATAATGTCTAAACAATCCTACAATTCATTTGAATAATTAATTGCATAATTTCACTACATTGTAGATTAATCATGTAGATCCTGTTTAACAGCCAACTTGGAGAAACATACTTGCATCACAGAAAACAAGATAAATAGTTCAGATGATTGACACCAGTAAGACGTAAGCAGACACACGGTGAGGTTCAAAAGAATTATTTTAATCATTAAAAAAACACCGAGAGAATAGCTATACTTTACAAAGAAAAGCATATGATAAGATCTTAATCTGTAAAAGTAAATAAGACATCATTGGTAATTTGGATGATATCGCACAAATGCAAAAAACAGATTCGATAACAGAAAAAGTTATCAATAAAATTGACGAACCTGAGAAGCATGAAGAGAGCACAAAATTATCTTCTTAGGACTATAAATACCATTACTGGAAATAGAAATGTGGCTGGCACTTGGCGCATGAGAATTTAATTGTCACCAACTTGGAATCCGAAATGATATGATATATTAATCACCGAGTGTGTAAGTAAAACAAGAAATAACCTGAATTTATATTTTAGCAGTGATCAGAATGAATGAGTTGCTCAGTGGAAAATAATTAAGACAGTAATGCATATTTACAAAGTCAAGAGAGAACAATCTATTATATATTGCCGACGCATTTATGAAAATAAGAGATACCTCAAAAAGATGGTTCACATTTCATCTCCGGCACAGCTGTGACTTGGGTCCATCACTAAACTCCAGAACCTGCTTCTTCGCAGCGTCAATACATAAAGTTCGCTGATTTGAGAAGAGATGATAAGGGAACAAATACACCAACTCGAAGACAACGGATTTGAGAACAGAAAAGAGAAGTACATTGATATTGAATACTAGACACAACACCCTCACTAGATTATTTGGATGTAGAGACATTCTACAAGTGGAGATAATTTAACATCGACAGTTAGTACTAATACACAACATCAAAGTATTTCAGAAAGAAATGAAACAAGTAAAAGAGTAAGAAAATTAGAAGTCACGATCTATATATATATATATATATATATATATATATAAAAACTGGAGATGAAATACAAAACATAAAAAAGCCTTGACCTGTAATCTAAACTAATCGACCACTTGTCCTGCAAAGCCATGATTACTACGAATAGAGTGGATGAGGATAACATATATTAAAAAGGAGAGATACTAATCTAGCTTAGTTTCTCATTACAGGTACGAGCAACTGACATTATATATCTTCTTTTTTTAGTTATTTTCTTAATGTATGCGAAGTTACGATCGTTTTGCAATGAACTATTAAGACTGTGTCACAAATTTTGCAAAAGAAAAAGAAAAGAGCCCGAGACCATAAAAGGAAGGAAATTCAATAGTATAATGACTTCATATAGTTATGCAAAAGTCCTTGAACGTCGAACAAATAGAAGCATATGGGTTCAGGCTGTTGCAGCTCTATAATCAAGCATGCATGCGTGTTTTTTATTTTCAAAAGAAATTAAGACGAAGAAAACCCATGCATTCTTCAAAAACGAAACATATCATTGAACAAAGAGAATAAAACGGTGTTATGTAATCTATGCAGAAGTAGCTACAATCCATAATTTTCCTGTAAAAAGTACTCAAAAGTCTTTTACTCTGTCCCAACGTAGTTTTATATAAGAACTACTTGACATTCCCTGAGATCAATGGCATGAATGTTCATTAACAAGAATTAATTGTAATCTAGATAAAGTGCATTAAACATTAACTTACAGAAACATCTGTTACTTAAAAAAAACACGGTGAATATGGATTGTTTTTGACTCCAAAAGAAAAGTAAAAACAAATACTGAATTATTTTCCACATACATACATTACCCTTATTTTATAAAATCCTGGACCAACTTTCAAAAAGATACACCTAATAGAAAATAGAAACACCGTAACTTAATAGCACAAAGAAAATATCTAGTTACATTTATACTGTATTTTAATGCCAGATAGGGGAAAACAGTAAAGTCGAAACATGTTTCAGTGAGACATATATTATCCATAAGTTGAAATAAATTGTCCATAAACACGTTTTGATATTGCACATGACATTAGGGGATTACAACATATGAAATTTGACAACACAATTTGGGATAAAAATGGAATCAAGTTTAGATATACAGGATTTTAGAATATAAACTAACATCTATTACTTCGAAGAAAACACCATGAGTTTTGGATCATATGTTATTCACAAAAAGTTCACTGAATAGATGATAGAAACACTTGAACCGTAAAACCAATGCGAGAAAATATCAGGTTACAATCGTACTGTAATTCACACGACATAGAAGGGAAAACAGGAAAATAGTAACATGTTTAAATCAAACAGAAATTGCCGATTAGGTTGATAAAAGACCCAATAAGTAATACCACGGTGACAATAACAATACAACAGATAACAATTAAGGACCGTCCCTAGGGTTGCTTGTCTCCAATCGGAAGACACACACACACACACACATATATATAAATAGAGAGAGAGAGAAGCAATACATAAATACAAATATATATATAGAGAGAGGAGCGATCCAGAGAGCACATCTCAATAAACCAAATATATAATCGGACTAAATACTTAAACTAGTTAATAGAAACACTTAATAAATGATAGAAACACCTGAACTTAAAAACCATAAAAGCTAAGCGAAGATATCTAGTTACAATCAGACTTAAAAGGGGGAAAACAGGAAAATAGAAACATGCTTAAGTTAAACAGAAATTACCGATTAGGTTGAAAAACGGCCCAATAATTAATACCACAGTGAAAAAAAAAATGCAGCAAATAACATTTAAGGGCCATCTCATCAAACCACATCGGTCTAGGGTTTCTAGCTTCCAATCAGAGGATATAATACACACACACACATATATATATAAACTTGATAGTTGGTAGAAATACTTAAACTTAAAAACAATAAAAGCAAAGCGAACAGATATATATTATCTATTATAAGTTGAAAAAAGACCCAGTCTGCTAACAAGGATACATCAGATAACAATTAAAGAATACATCGATATATATATATACATACATATATATATATAGAGAGAGAAATCTCATCAAACTGCTTCGATCGAGGGTTCATGGCCTCTAATCGGAATATATAGATATAGATACATATATATATAAAGAGAGAGAGAGAGAGAAATCTCATCAAACTGCTTCGATCTAGGGTTTATGGCCTCCAATCCGAGGATACATATAAATATATATATATAGAGAGAGAGAGGGAGAGATCTAGAAAGCTTTAATCAGAGATTGTATATAGATACATATGTATAAATAGACGGAGCTGGGTGTAAGGCGCCGAATCAATGGAGATCTGATATTAGCGCGCGTTTATTTAGAACGGTAGCGGGGAAATTAAGCAAATCCTGCCCAAGTAATTACAGCTGTATCTTAATAGACTTGGGGTCTGTTTGGTTAGAGATTTTAAGTCGGACAAGAAGAATTTATTTAGATGGGGGAGGGGACTCATTCTCCTTAAAAAATTAATTTCTTATATAAATAATTCAAAAAGGACGACTTTTAAGCTTTAAGTAAAAGATCAATTAAGTTTTTTTTTTTTTTTGAAACAGAAAATACCAATTAAGTTGAACATACACGTTATAAACAAACAATAAGGTCCTAGGAATAGATTGATCAAGTGATTCAATCTCAAAACATATTTGTAATTTTTTTAATAAGAAAAAAAGGAGCATGCATTTTTTTCGCAAAAATGATTTGGTACATATTTGGACCATTTAGTGATACCCACTGTAACATTGGTTGTTTCCTCTCTCACTTGCTCAGGGATGAACTATTAATTACAAATTGGGTATCATCGAACCACTTTACAAAGAATTCATATATTCATTCCGTTTTCCTGTTTTTTTCATGTACATCCGGACTACTTAAAATGGAAGAAATTAGGTGGTCACAAGGACTTAACCCCTTCCATTTGGAAACAAATTGATAAAAAATGTTTATTTTTCAAATAATGACAGATCTCTAAGAATTAACTTTAATACCCCTTTCTCCCTTATTCCCTTGTCTATATTTACAAAATTACATTTTCCCACATGCATAGACCAACAAAATGCAAACATTCCTAGAATCTGAAAAGCAACCAAAGAGATCCACACTTTTGGTAGTTTAAAAGTTTGCAACAACGAAGGGAATTGTACTAAAAACAACAATCATTAAAGGCAAGTCCCCTCTAAAGATTAAGAACTCTAGGCATCATAATCTACATTACAGTATAATTAATTGTGGGGGACAAACACTTTGAAGGATACATTTCACTATTTCAGTCTCAACTATTTATTGGTATATCACATACATAAGGCACTTGGATTCGTACACTTAGAAGATCTCAGAACCCTTACACAAGGATGTTATCAATAAATATGTAAGATGAGCTATCTATCGCCTATCGGGTATTAATATGTTACTAGATCGAAAAAATCACAGAAATAAAATAATGTGATGTCTATAAATATCATGCTACCAAAGACTGGGGTTTCTAGCAAGGTTCAGAAAGTACAACCGGTTTTTAAAAGATGATTTATCTGGGAAATGAGTTTTCATTGCCATGGAGCTTCTCTATAAAAGTAGAGAAAGTAAAGGACCTCTTAATAAATCATTAGTTAAAAGAAATCCAAAATTCCTAGTTCGCGCAATGATAGTAGAGAATATGGAGTGTTGAATTTACGAATAAGGATCTGGCCCGTCTAAAAAAGAAAGTGTAAAGAAAATGAAAATTCCACAAATGGCATGGACAAACTCTATCATGGCTCTGCTCCTCATGCGTTAACAGCAAAAAATTGAACAAATAAAGATAAATAAAGGGTTTACCTGGCCAAGTTATGAGCCACAGGAGGAAATGTAAAGGTACTGAAAAAGGGATCTGAAAGAAAGCACAATACGGTGATCATGTTCATATTAACTGCACATGCATATCTTGTACTGAGAAAGTTGCCAAGTGCTTCTGTGGAGAAAAGGAGAAGCAATAACAAAATCCAGATACTACAAGAAAAAAAACAAATATTCATCACAATAGGTATGTTTTGCTATTTAGGGAAGGATTGTTACGTGTAAAAAACTGAAAAAATATGTTCCATATATTTGTTGGCATACTCTGATATAATTAAACAACTATGACTATAATATTATCAGGTCAAACATACTTAACATGTAAGATAATATGATGACAAATCACTAATCGCTAAAAAATTTAGTCAGATAACATGAACGCCCATGAACCTGAGCGAACAAATACAATGCTACTAAAAGTAAATCTCAGCCATAACAAGAGAAAGAAAACTATGAAATACGCATATAACTAGCAAACAGTACAATATTTTCTGCAAAAATAAACAGTTTACAGTGACTACAAAGGAAACAATTCCCACAATGTCACAGTAAAATACACCTATGACTAGAAAAAAAGCAGTTAAAACGTACTTATAATAGGACAATAAATCAGAAACCAAAAATAAAATTCAGCTAACATGAACATTGATGCATAAACCTAAACTACAGCTATAATCAATATAAAAAAAAAATCTAAATCGTAACAAGGAACAGAGAGCAATCAAATACACAGATAACTGGCAAGCAAAACAACGATTTCCATAAAAGTCAGTGATTACTAATATCTGTTCTACTACAGAGTTCGAACGTCTATACAAAAAGATACACTTCGGATTAATTGCAGGTCCACCATTCTTAACATGTCGAATAATACAACAAAAAAACACAAAACCAAACATATAAACTCAGATAGCATAATCAGTGAGGGATAAACCTGAGCTAACAAATAGAATGCTACATTAAATTATTCCCAATTGTAAGAAAGGATATAAAACAATGAAATGCACATAAAACTAGCAAACAAATCAGTAATTTCTATAAAAATCAACAAGAAATAGTGATTACGAATACTTGTTAGTCAACAAAATGAAAGGTTCTTACCCGTTACATAGCGCTTAATCCCCCGCCCAATCCCCGCCCAATCACCGCCTAATCCGCTTATTCCGACCTAGTATCCTAGGCTTCTACGCTCCGCCTAATTTCCAACTACACTCCCTTTAGAACACCCAATGTTTTTCTCTCCATTGCATTTGAAGGTGAACGGGTCATAAAAATACAGCCAGTACATATTTTACCGTATGAAAAGGAGTTGTATTGAAAAATACTCGATCTTAGCTTGATGAGAACATAACTCTTCTTCAATGGATACAAAAAAGTACAAAAACATAGTTAAAAAAGATTCTAATGGTATTCTAATGGTAAAAGGTACAACACTCAGACACAAATATTTCCAAGATATTTTGTACTTGTCAGTAAAACTAATTTCAATAGGGCCCAAACCTTGAAATTCAGAGAAGAGGGTTTCACTATTTTCATAAACAGTCAACTCACAGGATAGACCATGTAGCAGTGGCATATCTTACTGGGGTAAGTTGTGCTGGTTTGGTAAACTTCATATGCAATATCAGCTTCCTTCAAGGTCGCACAACTGCACAAAACAACATCATGTAGTTCATACTTATTTCATCCTTGACTCTTAATTGCTTTTAACAACTAGGAACACTCGACTCTACATACCTCTTCTTTTTGTTAGTTTTGTACTAAAAAAATTCAAGTTACAATTGTTTCTCTTCAACTATTAGCTAGGTGTTTGAATAAATAATCTAACAGCTACCCAGTTCAAGAATAAAAAAAGCAACAATTGTTTCTCTTCAACTATTGAATAGATGTTTGAATAAATAATCTAACAGCTACACCCAGTTCTAGAATAAAGAAAGCAACGATTGTTTCTCTTCAACTATTAACTAGATGTTTGAATAAATAATCTAATAGCTACCCAGTTCAGGAATACGGAAAGCAGTTAACCGAATTTCCTGAAAAATGGCACTTTGTAAAAAGAGGGAAAATCTATTACCAGTTCATATACAAAATTTACAAAAGTTCTCAAACATCTCCTGAGAATTAGAGCATATTGATGGTAAATTGTGAAATTCCAAACCGAATTCGCATGCTCTCCTTTAGAACTCACATACGTATCCTCTAGAAACAACAGCCAGGAGTCGAAGATGATGAATTGTTTATCTTGAATCATATTCAGTAAGAAAAATATTAATATCAGAAAATAAATAAATTAAGCTTTGTATAAATAAAGAAACATCGCAATTTGACATGAAACATAGGTGATTTAATGTTTCTCAAAACTCATTAACAATTACAAAAGGTGTAAATTCTTTAGGAGGATAAATAAAGCCATATACATAATCTTCATGAACATGACACGAGCTGTACGGGCTAGCCAGATCCGTATTTTCTTTCAACTAAATTTCCTACCAGGATAACTTGACGTTGACGTCCTCAAGTACACAAACGTTTTTCTTTTCAATTTTTAAATTCAACAGTAGTGACGTGTAAACCCCAGACATCCAGTAAACAAGTTCTTCAAAATTGTCCTTTTCAAAAAATACCCTTTTAACTCCTAAACCAACTAATATTCTTCTTCACAAGCTTTAAGAACAAGTCAGAGAGTGCAAATTTCAGAACACGTAAGATTTATAAGCATCCTACATCAATTTAGAATTGAGGATAGGTAGTTGCATTTTGTTGGATTATATATGATAGAAAGAAGAATGCATAAAAAAAGGAGGGACGCCTTAAACAAATAAGTATGATCATTAAGTTGATAGAATCCAAACAACCCAGTAAAGGGTTAAAGATAATTACATACTCCTATATAGTTCAAAATTTCTTTTACTTGTCAGAAGGTTCACTCACCGTTCTATAACTTGATGAATAGAATACGCGGAAAATTAAATTCATGTACCTCAAATCCAGCCTCTTCAAAAGCAGATTGTGGTGAGGGACTCCAGCGGACTGGTTGACAGGAACACACATCACACCAAAAAAGTAACACTACCGTCTGAATATTGTACAAAGGAGTTTAGAATAAGCAGTGAAGTAGCGACTCATTCATTAAGAAACAAGTAACTATAGTTAAAAACTTCAAACGTACTTCTCAATGTCTAATCAATCCTACAATTTATAATAGATAATTGGTTATTTTGACTACACTGTAGATTCATGTAGTAGATCCTGTTTAACAGCCGACTTGCAAAAAAACACTTCACAGGAAACAAGATGACAGTTCAGATGCTTCACACCAGTTGCACCTAAGAAGCCTTATGTTCACGATCAAAAGAACTATTTTTAAATAGGAAAAACACTAGCAGAACACTAAGAAAAAGGCAAAAGATAAGATTGCTCCTATTCTATAGAAGTGAAAAGGATATTCTCAGTAACTTCGATGAAATCTCACAAATGCAAAGATATCAAAAAAAATTGATGAACCTGAGAAGCATATAACAGAGGACACAAAAATATTTTCTTTGGCCTACAAATATCATAACGGGATACACAAATGTGGATAGTAACGCATGGGAATTCTAATAGTCACCGAAATGATATGATACATGAGGGGACGTGTCATCATTAGTAATTAAATGTGTAAGCAAGACTAGATAAACGTTACTCAACATGATATCTGAACAAATATCAAACAACAAACACAAATAAAAATCAGGCATAAACGTTACTCAACATGATATCTGAACAAATATCAAACAACAAACACAAATAAAAACCAGGCAAGGAGGTTTGTATGAACTATGAAGTCATCAGAATCAGTTGCTCAGTGTAAACTAATTAAGACACTAATGCATATTCACAAAGTCAAGAAAAGCACATATCTTATCGTATATTGCTTGCGCATTTATGGAAGTGATTTGGTCCATCACCTAACTCTAAAATCCGCCTCTCTGCTCTCATTCCCATCTTACATGGACTCAAATGAAACGCAATAGATGATAAGGGAGGCAACTACACCAACTCTAAGACAACTGATTTGAAAGGAGAAAAGAAAAGAGAAGTAAAGGCATACTCCTGTTAAATACATACTAAACACCACACCCTCAGTAAATTATTTGGATGTAGAAGCATTCAACAAGTGGAGAAATTTTAACATTGACCGCATGTATTAATAATCAACATCAAAGTATTGCAGAAAAAAGTAAGTGAAACTAGTAAGAGCATGAGAAAACTATAAGTCGTAATCAATTTAATATGCACACAAACAAAACACTGAGATGAAATGCAAAATATAAAAATGTCTCGACCGTTAATCTAAACTAGTGGACCAATTGTCCAGCAAAGCAATAATTACTACTTATAAAGTGGATGAGGATAACATAAATAAAAAAATCTAGCTTGTTCACTCATTACAGATACGAGCAATTGACATTGAATTTTGGTTTCTCATTCCCGATTAGTATCTTTTTTCTTCTTTTTTTTTTTTGCAATAATAAATTGGATCCTGTTTAACGGACGATTTAGAGAAAAAATACTTGCATCACAGAAAACAAGATGAATAGTTCAGTTCACAACAGTTACATCAAAGCAGCATCATATTCAGAATCACAAGCCAGATAGGCATATTCGTATATTGCACATACTCCACATGACTGTAATATTTCAAACACATGTATACATTCAGAATATAATTTATTAAATTCATATATTGCCCATACTCCACATGACTTTAATATTTCAAAGACATGTAAATATTCGAAATACTTGCTAGCAACTGAAATGAACAACTTTAATTTAGGAAAAGCAATGGGAGCATACAAAACCTTACCAATAAAAGGCAAAACACGTAGTAAAAGATGCGATTGCTGCTATCCAATAAAAGGGAAAATGATAGCATCCGTTACTTAGATCATATCTCACAAATGCATAAAACGGAGTCAACATACAGAAAAAAGTTAAAGAAGTAAAAAGACAAAAGCCACATCTAAGAAGCATATGAAGAACTTAAAACATTGAAAACGTGGGAGTAGCCTAGACTCATCAAACTCGGGTTTAAACCCAAGAGGCCAATTTGACAGAGCCTAAAAAATTCAGATGCCCTGAACTCACTCTATCACCAAGTAGTAAAGACAGAAAATAAAAACAGAGCATCAGGATGAAAAGAAAATTTCCGTAAGGATTTATTTATGAGCCCTAGTAAATTCATCAAGTTAACTGGTTTCTTTTAGTTAGCGGTGCAAGTTTAAAAACCCCATGACAAAATCAGTTACTACCCCCCCCCCCCCCCCCCCCAACACACACACACACCCGGGATAAACTGTTAGAATCACACACAGCTTGCATGCTAAATGGGGAAATGTATGCAAGAATCTGCAATGATTACAGACTTACGGATCACACCAGTGTCTTTAAGGCTTCAGCCTAAAATATATTTGTAACATAAAATTCTGAAATGAAGCAACATGGTAACACAAGTATGAGTATAGCTCCTGAGAGCTGGACAACAGACGGAAGAAGGGGCGTGAAAATTTCCTGGTGAGGCAATTACTAGGCAAATATAATGCTAGAATAAGTAAATCCCAGCCATAACAAGAGAAAGAAAACTATGACATACAACATAACTAGCAAACAGTACAATACTTTCTGCAAAAATAAACAGTTTACAGTGACAACACATATATCTGTTGGTCTACAGAGTTCAAAGGTTGTTACAACAAAGAAACAATTCTCACAGTAAAATACTAGAGAGAAAAAAGCAGTTCAGCCGTACTTATAATAGGACAATAAATTAGAAACAAAAAAAAAATTCAGCTAACACGAACACTGATGCATAAACCCAAACGAGCAGCTATAATGCAATAAAAAAAATCTAAATCGTAACAAGGAACAGAAACCAATCAAACACACAGATAACTGGCAAACAGAACAACAATTTCCATAAAAGTTAGCAGTAAACAGTGATTACTAATATCTGTTCTTCTACAGAGTTCAAACGTCGGTACAAAAAGATACACTTCGGATTAATTGCAGGTCCATCATACTTAACATGTAGAATAATGCAACAAAAAATCATAAAACCAAACAAATAAACTCAGATAGCATAATCAGTAAAGGATAATCCTGAGCTAGATTATTCTCAATTGTAAGAAGGGATATAAAACGATGAAATGCACATATAACTAGCAAACAATTCAGTAATTTCCAAAAAATCATAAAAGAAATAGTAATAACAAATACTTGTTTGACTACAAAGTTAAAGGTTCTTACTCGTTGTCTAGCGTCTAATCCCGCTTAATCACCGTCTTATCCGCTATTCCCGCCTAATCTCCTAGGCTCCGCCTAATTTCAGCCTACGCTCGCTTTAGAACACCCCAGGACCACATCTGTGACTGAAGCAAATAATTATCAGAAACGCGGAAGAAAGGATACAGTATTTGAGTATTCAACTAAAATTAAGAGTGAATAAAAAGGAGAACTTAATGAAATTAAGCGAAAACCTTTATTCTACAGGTGCAGGGCATGTGGATCAGCAAAGGAACTAATGATAGATGACAACCAAAGCTGAATTAAGAAGGTAAACTAATAACTTCTCATAAATAATTAAATCATAATACCACTAATATCGACTTACTAATCAGACACCCATATAGGCAATTCCGAATTTTAAAAATATTGGAACAAAGTGATCCGTGATCCATAAGAAATAATTTCACCCACTAAATCATAACTCATAATTATATTCCAACCCAACTGTTATACCTTTTAATTTTCTCATGTGCAAAAATCTACCCATTAATTCTTCTCTCCGTTGCTTTGAAGGTGAACACGTGATAAAAGTACAACCAATATATAAATTTTACAGTACGAAAAGGAGTCGTATAAAAAAACTACTTGATCTTAGCTTGATGAAAACATATTTTTCTCAATGGATAAACGAATAGAACCAAAATAGCAAAAACATAGTTAAAAGAAAATCTAGTGGCAATAGATAAAAAAAAACTCAGAAAAATTACCAAGCATCTCTTGTCAGCAAATCTAATTTGAATAGGGCCCATACGTCTGAAAATCAGAGAAGAAATATTCATAATTTTAATAAACAGTCAATTCACGAGATAGACCAGTGAGTCAAATGAAATGCAAGAGATTATAAGGAATATCCCTAAACCAACTCGAAGACAACTAATTTGAGAAGAGAAATACAGTCATATTAAAAACAAGATACAACACCCTCACTAAGTTATTTCGATGCAGAGGCATTCTACAGGTAAAGAAAATTTAACATAAACAGCAAGTACCCATACACAAAGTACTACAGACAGAAGTGAAACCAATAAGACCATAAGAAAACTAGAAATCATAATTAATTCAATATGTACATAAGACAAAACATTGGAGATGGAATACAAAACATAAAAATGCCTTTAACCTGTAATCTAAAATAGTGGACAACTTGTCCAGCAAAACAATGATTACTGCGAATAGGGTGGATGAGAAGAACATATAATTTTTTTTAACGATACGATCAATTGGCATTATGTACTGGTTTCTCATAACAGATACAGTAACTGACATTATATATCTTCTTTGTTTTAGTTATTTTCTTAATGCATACAAAGTTACGGTCGTTTTGCAATTCAACCTTTAACATTATGTTTCACAAATTTTGCCAAAAAAATAAAAAACAACCGGTGACCAAAGAAGGGTGGAAATTATACTATATAATGACTTCATAAAGTGATGCAAAAGTCCTTGAACCTCAAAACAAATAGAAGCATATAATTTAGGGTGTTGCAGCTCTATAATCAAACATGCATGAGTTTTAAGAGAGAAAAATCATGGAATCTTCAACAACAATCAATAAGAAACATACCACTCAACAAAGTCTAACATAAAACATATCATTCAATAAACATATCATTCAATAAACATATCAATCAGTAAAAGAGTGTTACGTAATCTACAAAGAAGTAGCTACAGCCCATGATTTTTCTGTAAGAAGTACTCAAAGTCTATTACTCTGTCCCAACGTAGTTTTATATAAGAACAACTTGACAATTTCCCTGAGATCGATGGAATGAATGTTCATTAACAAGAATTAATTGTTAAATCTAGATAAAGTGCATTAAACATTAACATATAGAAAGATCTATTACTTTAAAGAAACAACGGTGAATATTGATCGTGTTTTGACTCCAAAAAAAGAAGTAAAAACAAATACTGAAACTTCCCATAAATTACCATTAATATTTTGAAGTCCTCCAATAACAAACTTTCAAATAGATACACACCTAGTAGATAATAGAAACACGTAAAGTTAAAAGCAAAAAAGAAAATATATAGTAACACTTATAATGTATTTTAATACCAAATAAGGATAAACAGTAGAGTTGGAACATGTTTCAGTGAGAAATATATTATCCATAAATTGAAACAAATTGTCCATAAACACACATTAGGCGATTTACAAAATATGTGATTTGACAAATAAGATCAGATCAAATCAAGTTTAGTATACAGGATTCTGGAAAATAGACTATCATCTATTTCTTAAAAACGAAACTACAGTGGATTTTTAGGAGTAAAATCAATATTACCCTTAATCTTTTAATTTTTTATAATAGAAACACTTAATAGTAGATGATAGAAACACCTGAACTTAAAAAAAAAACATAAAAGCAAAGCGAATAGAAAGGGGAAAACAGGGAAATAGAAACATGCTTAGATTAGACCATAAATTGTTGATTAAGTTGCCAAGGTGACAAAAAGGATATATGTATATATATTGACAAATTATTAAATATATATATATAGAGAGAGAGAGATACATGTATATATAGAGAGAGGAACAATCGTGAAAGTAAATATCGTCAAACTAGTTAAAATCAATATTTGTTCTTACTAAAAAGACCTGTTATTCACAAATAGAAACAGGCTTAAATTAAACAATATATTATCGATTAAGTTGATAAAAAGACCCAATAAGTAATAACGAAGTGACAAAACAGGATACAGCAGATAACAATTAAGAGCCGTCTCGTCTCACCAAACCACATCAACCTACGGTTTATGGCCTTCCATCGGAATAGACATAGATATAGGTACGATCGTAAGGAAAATAAATATGATTCAAACTAGTAAAAATAAAACTAGGGTGGAATATGGGAGTAAAATCAATATTTGTTCTAACTAAAAAAGACGACCTGTTATTCACAAATAGAAACATGCTTAAATTAAACAATACTTATTACTAATAGATTAAGTTGATAAAAAAAGAACCAATAAGTAATAATACCAAAGTGATAAAAAAGGATACAACAGATAATAATTAAGGGACGTCGATCGATCTAGGGTTTCTAACCTCCAATTGGAATATATAGATATAGATATATATATATATAGAGAGAGAGAGAGAGAGGAGATGAAAATATATGGTAATCGGAGATGGGATTTATGTTACGTATACGTATGAATGTATGTATATATATAGGTAAGGGGTGGGGGAAAATTAAGTCGGTGATAAACGTGTTTTCTCAACGGTATTCTAATTTTACAGAGAAAGATAGCGCCGAAACTAAACTATAACCTACAAAAATCTTCTCCAAGTAATTACAGCTGTAACTCTCTGGATTTAACTCTCGATTGGTTATAGATTTTTAAGTTGGCCGTTTTAAAATAAGTGTTTATTTTATTTTTATTTTAATAAATTTTCTCAATTTTGTTTTTTGAAATATCGATTTTTGATAGTTAAATCGTATCAAATTTACACTTGATATGATGGGACGTCCTAAAATAAGTGATCACTACTCTGATTTTACATAGAAAACTAGCTAGCGCCGAAACTAAGCTAACGTACAAAAATCTTCTCCAAATAACTTGAGCTGTGACTTTCTGGATTTAACGCTTGATTGGTTAGAGTTTTTTAAGTTGGTACATTTCAAAATAAGAGTTCGTTTTATTTGTATTTTAGTAAATTTTCTTAATTTTATTTTTTGAAATATCGAATTTTGATAGTTAAGTCGTATCAAATTTACACTTGATATGATTTAAGTTGGGACGTCCCAAAATAAGTGATCACTACTATGATTTTACAGAGAAAACTAGCGCCGAAACAAAGCTAACGTAGAAAAATCTTCAAGTAACTACAGCCGTGACTTTCTGGATTTAACGCTCGATTGGTTAGAGCTTATAAGTTGGGACGTTTCAAAATAAGCGTTCATTTTATTTTTATTTTAGTAAATTTTCTTAATTTTATTTTTTGAAATATCGATTTTTGGTAGTTAAATCGTATCAAATTTACACTTGATATGATTTAAGTTGGGACGTCCCAAAATAAGTTATCACTAATAGGGCTCGGTTCGGTTCGGTTTTTAGCAAAACCGAAACCGAACATATTTTTTGGCTCGGTTATTTTCGGTTTCGGTCTTTTTATTTTTTAGACCGAACCGGACCGGTTATTTTCGGTCCAGTTTCAGTTTTTTTGGTCTTTTTCGGTTCGGTTATCGGTCCGGTTCGATTTTTCCGGTTTTTCGTCCCGTCCGAATCACTAATACAACCGGTAGGAATTCTTCACGGACCGAATTTGTACTTTCAATACATAAATCATTGAGAGAAATAAAATGGTGTCAATTCTTTTACAAGGTAAACAAACAAAAATTATGCGTAATAAATCTCAAACAAAACAATAGATCCAAAAGGCTTTTACATATAATTATCAATAATATTACATAATTTAAGTAAATGAAAGGCATAATTTTAATAAATTAATGATGTTATGATATTAATACAATAATATTATATTAAGTGCAATTTGAATTTGGGGAGCCATTTATAATATTTTCCATAATAGAATCATGCAGACACACATACTTAATAATTATTAACTTATTCTCGTATAAGACCAGACATGTGGTTATTTGCAAATAGTTAAATCTTATACTTTAGGGTGTTTATTCTGAATTTTACACCCAATTTTCTCTCTCTATCTAGTTTAGGGCTTGGATTCGGAAATTTGGGAAAAAATCGTAACAAAAATCATCGATTAAAAGGAGCCAAACAAACTACATATGTAACTGGCAAACGATATTGTATTAAATGCAACTTAAATTTGGGAAGATATTTATCAAGACCGTAACAAAAATTTAGCACATGCGTTTTTTCATCAAGGGTTATTTATTATAACCATATAATATTTTCCAAAATAGAAATATAATATTTTCCAAAATAGAATAACGCATTACGCACACATACTTTGGCTAAAAAAAAAGGTGGTATAAGATGAGACATGGGGATATAATTTGCAAAAGGTAGATAAACTTATGGAGACAGATTGAAAATTCTAATAGTTAATGGGTGTTAATGTTGTTATACTTTAAGAGGTTTATTTACTTACCTAATTTTCATAAAATTAGCATTTTACATCCAATTTTCTCTCTCTATATCTAGTTTAATAGGGGCTTGGATTGGGAAATTTGGGACAAAATAAAATAAAAAAATGTCATCAGTGGGCAAATCAAAGGGAATATTGGAGATAGCGAAATTTGATGTGTATGTAACAGTCTAATGTACTTCTATTATACTAACAACACCACTAATCTCAACAAATTCATGGGAAATGTTAGTTACTAGTTACTAGTTACTACCCCCTTTCTTTTTTATTTTTTTTATTATTTTTTTTGTTCAATATTAAATGCAATTACATCACATTGAGTTCTCAATATTCACTATTTGACTACTTGTTCATAGACTGGTGCATGTTTGGAAACAACTTTTTTTCTTAGCTTTTTTCGCTTCTTGATTAGAAAAACCTATGTGTGTTTGGCTTGTCAGTTTTTTTAGCTTTTGAAAAGCTTGTTTTTTGATCAAAAAGGCTAAAAAATCACTCAAAAGCGGAGAAATATAGGAATTTGCGGGTTTTTTAGCCTTTTCATATTAATTGTTAATTTTTTTATGGTAAGTTAGTTAACTGTTAGTCACTTAGTACCCCCCTTTTTTTTTTGTAGTTTTGTATTATTAAATGCAATTACATCACATTGAGTTCTCAATATATTGAGTATATTTGACTATATGTTTATAGACTAGTGCATGTTTGGTGACAAGTTTTTTTCTTAGCTTTTTTTGCTTCTTGATTAAAAAAACCTATGGGTGTTTGGCTTATCGGTTTTTTTAACTTCTGTAAAGCTAGTTTGTGATAATAAAAAAAAAAAACTAAAAAAGCGGTGAAAGCTAGGAATTTGTGGATTTTTTTAGTCTTTTCACATTAAATTCTACAAAAATAAACACTTTCTAATAGAATGCGTTTGTATATTTACGACTCACTTATAAGTTAAGATAGCTGACGAATGAATTATAGATACAAATAAGTTATAAGCCACTTATAAGTAAAAAAAGTTACACTGGGGTCAAACCTTTAGGGTACGTTTGGCATTGAATTTTTGGTCAAAAAGCTTCTCTTGAAAAGCCATGAGGAAAAGGCTTGCTTAGAATAAGTTGCAGTGTACAGTTTGGCACCAACTTAGTTTTTTTTTTATACATATAAGTGACTTATAACTTAGTTTTGTTGATGAGTCAGTTTTTACTTTTGTGTTATTAATTGCAATTACATCACATTGATTTCTCAATATTCAGTTCTTGACTATTTGTTCATAGACCAGTGCATGCTTGGCAAGAACTTTTTTTTATAGCTTTTTTTGCTTCTTGATTAAAAAAATCTATGGGTGTTTGGCTTGTCAGTTTTTATAGCTTTTAAAAAGCTAGCTTTTGATCAAAAAAGCTAAAATCAGAGAAAGTTAGGAATTTGCGGAGTTTTGTAGCCTTTTTCACCTTAAATTCTACAAAATAAAAAACTTTCTAATAGAATGAGTTTGTATATTTACAACTCACTTGTAAGTTAAAATAGGTGACCAGTGACTTATCAATACAAATAAGTTATAAGCACTTGTAAGTAAAAAAGTTACAGTGGCATCGACTTTTTGGTCAAAAAGCTGCTCTTGAAAAGCAATGAGGAAAAATCTTGCTTAATATAAGTTGCAGTTTGGGACCACCTTATCTTTTTTATTCTTAAGTGACTTATAACTTTGTTGATAGGTCATTTTTTATTTATTTTGACTTAAAAGTGACTTGTAAATATATAGAATGATTTAATTGGAAAATTACCACTTTTGGTAATTTTTATGTGAAAAAGCTATAAAAAAAATTCCAAAATTCAGAACTTCTCTTCTTTTGAGCTTTTTTGATCCAAAAGCTAGCTTTTGAAAAGCTAAAAAGCTAACATGCCAAACACCCATAGTTTTTTTAATCAAAAAGATAAAAAAGCTGAGAAAAAAATTGTTGACAAACACGCACTAATGGTGGGTTTGGTTTGGTTAGATATATTCTGGTTCAGCAAAAGAGTTACTAGTTTTTTCCTGTTCAAATAAAAAGCTAGGTTTTGATTCAGTTTAATAAAATTTGAGAATTTTCTATTAGCTGATAGAATTTTTGGGAAATGTTAGTACCTTTTTCTAGTTTTGTTTTAGTACTAAGCAATTACGTCACACTGATTTCCCATTATTCACTATTAGTTCATTGACTAAGGGTGTGTTTTGTTTGGTTTGGTTCAATGTTCTAAAAGGCGCAAGGCGGGTTTGAGGTCCAGCCTAATTCCAGTTAAGTCCGTCTACCGTCTAGGCTCTGTTTAATTTCTTTTAGCTGAAAACCAAAAATTCCCAGAAATTCATGGATATTGTTAGTACTTAGTACCCATTTTTAGTTTTATTTTGTATTATGCAATTACATCAAATTGATTTGTTGTTTTGTTTATTGACCAAGGGTGGGTTTGGTTATGTATTCGTTTCATGGAAAGAGCTACTGGTTTCTTTTTCAGTTCATAGATAATACTAGATTGATCCAGCTTAGCACTTGAAGTACAAGAACATGAAAAATATCAAGAATAGAACGATACATAGCGAGTATGATAACCTAAAACTCAATGAGGTAAATGATCACTACCCCTGTAATAATTTAACAATTGGAACCTCCATCTTTTCTGTGTGTTTATGTTATGTTTAGAATAATATGTTTACAAAACCTTATCTCTTCATATTCTTTAGAATTGTTTTGGTGCTTATATTCTTTAGATAATTATAAGACCGAGTTCTATGAAAAACGTGTCCAAATGGTTCTAGACAAGTATCGTGTGCATATTCGTAGGTACCAAATGTGTAACCCTGCAAACTGTTCTTTTTTGATATCATGTGCAGATGCATTGGTGTTTTTGTCCAACACAACTACAGTCTCTATCCAAATTAGTCCTTAAATATGTCACATATATAAAATGCATTTCGTGAGCAATATGCTAGGAGAAACATCTGTTAGTAATGCAATATTTGGTTTGATATTTGATAAGTGTAGTCGGAAAGCAGTTTTTATGTATCAAGAGATGAACTTCTGTGAGTGTCAAATGACGGGTACAGTATCTTTCAGCCAAATAGATTACAAAAAAAAAATACTTTCAGCCAAATAGTCAGCACCCTTGTAAATCATTTGTATTGAATAAATGAGTAGAAGAGGATAAATCATACTATGTATAACATATATTCTAAAATTTAAGTCAAGAGACACTCTTGATATGAATTGAAGTAAAGTGGCTACATAAGTTCGGAAAGCAATTTTCAAAGATAAAGAACTGGACTCGGCTCAAATTTCGAAGTATAAATCTGAACAGATTTACAAGAAAAATAAAATAATTACAGATATAATGAAGGAATTCAGAATATTACCTTCTACCATAAACTCACCCTGAGTGCCGATTTTCTGCATCTAAGCTCTAGGTTATTTCTCTTCGTTTTCAAATTTCAGTATAGATATCTCTTGATTGGATACCAATCTTGCCTATTTTTCCTCTGTGGTTTGTAAGGTTTATATAAGCATGCCACTCAAACTTGAACATTTTCACCTTCTTTTGTAAAATTGGCTCTTAATTGAACTACAGGACTCAGTTTTTTTAGTTTATGACTAAGGTCATGTTCCTTCATTGAAGTAGTGGTGAATTAGCATGTGAATTAAGAAAAAGTTTGTTCGTTATTTGCACCTTAGATGCCGCGGACCTCTATTTCCAGTTTCCAAGACTAGCTATTTTGTTTTTCTTCTTCGAACTTTGTTCAACCTTTAGTTTCTTTAATTCTTGTCTATGCTTTTACTTGTGATCTTTGTTCTAATAGATTTAATGATTGTTGGGAAACTATTGTCATATTTCCTGTTGTGGTTTAATTAACATGATTTTGTTGTTACACAATATGTATACATGAATAGGTCGTCATGCCTTTACATGTACTTAGATTCTCAGTGTTGTTGAAGTATTCTCACTTAGTCAAAATGCTTGTTCTTTCGAAAAATTCCTTAAGATATAACAAATAAATTTCGCCACAGTTTAACTTCAGTTGATGGACTTTAGTTTATGGATCCAAGTAATGTTTTATAGTTAAACCAATAAATCTTTAATATCGTGGTTTTGATATGTTCGGTACAGACTGTGTATACATTTGATATCTCTAGTTCTGTCCAACCAAAATATTTGCATAATTGATTTTTACCTTTTTTGAATTTTCGTTCCAAACAGGTATCGAACTCCAGAAACATGCAATGAAGTTTGTCCTTGTTATTTACGAGGAAATCAAGCAACAATGTTAGTACTTGTTATGGTTTATGAGCTTTTTTTTTTTAAGATTAAACGAACTGTGTATTGATAAGTGAATATGTACGATCCTCGAACAAAACGATTACAAGAAATTACATTACATGATAATTTCTGAGCTTTATTTCTGAGCTACACATGCGATTTGTTGGTAGAACACGAGTTCTTACATTCAAATACAGTGATTGAGTAACTCCAGCTAATCAAATCTTATTTGTTCTGCACAAGACAGTCCTTAATATCAACCGAAATACAATAAATACTCTACTGGAGGATTCTTAGAATTGTATAACTTTTTGTTTGCAGAGATCGTATGTAGTCTATCCTCCGGAAGGACCTTTACCCCCAACACCTGAGGAAATGAGGGAGATGGCTAGAGAGATAGCTCGCAGGAGGAAAGCCCAAGGATAGCTCTTTTTACTTTCCTATATGTAAGCTTTTGTATTGTAATTATCGCGACTTAGCAAAATCAGTGCAAGTTTGCTGAGGTTAGTGCTTGGCTGCTAATGAATAAAAAACCTCTTGTTAGCAAGCTGATTCCTTTTTTCCGTTAAATTGATTGCTTCAATGACAATTTTTTTTGTGCCAGGTTTTTTTCATTCGAGTGCACTTGCAAATGCTTTGTATGTCATTATTATGTACTCTAATTGGCTCACTTCAATGGTAAATATAGAGAATGAATAAAATTTGGAAAAAGTTCATTTTTAAAAATCTCTCTCTTATGGACCTCTCAATGTTTTGAATGGTTGATTTTATTGCTACACGATACGTAGGAAAAAGTAACTCGAACATCAAGTACAAAAAGAACTCGAGTACATGATAATTTAAGAAGAAAAAAAAGGTATGTTTCGGTTTTAACTAAGATGTGGTGTTGCAAAAATTAAGTGCACCTAGATCGAATTATAATTGTCCACTACGAAATTACATGCAGTTTTGACCGGTTTATAACTTGTATCAAAATTATTAAAATGATTTTTTTTTAAATCTAATCATAAAATTTAACATTTGAACTATATTATCAAATTTTAAAAAATTTCATTCTGATAATTTTGATACAAGTTCTTAACTGGTCAAAATTACACGTAGTTTCGTAGTGAACAATTAAATAGGAACGGAGAGAGTAACGGTTAAATATTAAAAAAACGTGACTACAAAGATAATCATTCTTCAATCCCCTTTTATTCACTGTAAATGTCAAACTAGAAACTAATGTAATTTTGTCATCTTTTAGTAGTACTATATGTGAAACGTGGGGTTGTCAGAGTACTGATATGTTACATAACTTACATATTATAAGTCAATTTTGGGTCTCCCCATCATTTTCTAGAACTTGCTATGCATACAAATGATGCATTCAATGAGCTAAGCTGGTTCTCATGAGGTGTTAGCTGTTCTTTTGCCTTTTTTCTTAGTCGAAATCGATTTTATTTGTTCATTCTCAAAAAAATAAAATTGGATCTCATCACACGAAACCTGTCCACTGAAGAAGTGGATTGACTAACATACACTTTTTTGTGTGTTTATGATTTTTATCAACACTTTTTTGGATCAATGCTGGATACAATAATATAAATTTAACTGAAAAATAGGCTGTATGTACTCCGTTACGGTTACGAGGGATCGGAAAATTATCTTTTGGAGACAGGGACGAGCGCCAACTTCTAGCAATTTGAAAATAAGTACTAGTACATTTAATTAAGGATGAAACTTTCCTCTGCTAATTAGACCAATAACATTTTGACATGTATAAACGAGAAAATTAGTATAGTTAAAGCTTGTTTCATGTTATAATTTATTATCAAATATTACAAATCAAATCATTTTCACTATCAAAATTACGTAATGGTTATAAGTAAGTGAACATGGGACATTTGTATAAATTATCTATCATGGTTTGAAATATTAACCAAAAATTTGACCAAATAAATAGCAAATAATTTATATCTTTTTTTTATTTGTTATATATGATTATTTTTTTTTGTATATTTTTAGATTATATTTGAGTATAAAAAATATTTTAGCTTTTACTATTGATTTAAAAACATAGGTTGGAAGTATTTTTTTTCTATGATTTTTTAAAATTCGTTCGAGACATGTATTTTTAAATTTAAAAAAATAACATCAATGCAAACAAAAATGAGTATGTATTAATTGAATTCATAGAGAAGTTGCACGCGACTAAAAATAAATCAACAATTATTCAAAAGAATTGATATACACTATCTTTAAGTAAATTAATTGACACATAATAGTTTTTTTGATAAAATCTTAATTTTGAACTTTGGCAATATAATGGAAGTGTAACAAATATGTATGTATATATATATATTCCTTAAATGTTCTAATTTATAATAACGTGCTCTTATAAAATATGAAACTCAAAGATTTATTTTAAGTAAAATCAATTTCAAATATATTTGTTACAAATCTTGCATCAAACTTGGTATGCTAAAATACTGCACAAATATATGTTTATGATTAGTAATATGTAATTTTGATAGTAAAAATGATTTGATTTGTAATATTTGATAATAAATTATAAAATAAAATAAAGTTAACTATACTAATTTTATCTTTCATGCATGTTAAAATATAATTGGTTCAAGTTTCATCCTACATTTAAGCTAGGAACCGACCACTGGACCAAATCTTGTATTATCTAGTCTATGTATTTAAGACGTGTATTTAATTCAATATGTAATAAATAAAGGAATGCCCACCCAATAATCATACTGGAAGTCAAATAATAGTGTGTGTTAGCAAAGTCAAATAGACTAGCTAGGGTGGTGGAGTTATCAATCGAAATAAATCAAGATGTAGAAGTAATAGTGTACATTGATTTAGTCAACAAATCTTCAGTTATGGGACCATTTTAATTTTTTTGGAAAAAGTAAAATATATTAACCACAAACACAACTGTTTCTATCCTTCTATTAACAAAGCTAATGGTGCAACAACAATAATTTGCTTTCACAAAAAAAACACACACTTAACTTTAATCTATGTTACCATAACAGCTATTTGTTACAAAAATACATTCATTCACTACAAAAGCTATCTCATTTTCCTTATCTTCATGAACTCTGTAGTTCCTTTATTTCCATAGCATGTGAACAATATTCCTGAAAGCACACCTGATCAAATTACCCCTCTGGTCTTTTCCATTATAAGTTTTAGCCATGGCTCTAATCAATTCTTCCCAGCTACTACATGAAGTTGAAAACCTATACCCAAGCTCAATTTTACTCCATACTATTTGCGAAAATTTACGCTCAAAGAAAATATGACCGTGAGATTCTTCCTGTTCTTTGCACAACCAACATCTATTCGCCATATGCTTACCTGATTTTTTTTAATCTGTCAATGGTACTTAATTAGCCTTTCTTTCAAAGCTAACCAACATATGAAACTAGCTACTCCTTGGATTTCTCGGAGTACTCTTCCATACCCATTCTCCCGAAACAGCGATGTCTTTTTTTGGTCTGATAAAACTCCAAGCTGCAGAAACAGAAAACCCTCCTATATCGGAACCCCGCCTGATTTTATACTTTTTATTCTGTAATGACCGGCAAGTGTAGACTTTCAAGGCTGCTCCAATCAAAAGATTTTGTGGTTGGCCAACGAATTTTTCCTTCTCTAACTAAGAGTTTTTCCTTATTCTAGACAACTTAATCAAATCTTCACTATAAATCAAGTACAAGGAGCCAATCTCCAACCAATTGTCGTACCAGAGAGACACTCTTTCGCCATTTCCTATAACCATTTTAATCGCTTTTTGCAGAAGGCCTCTAATTTGTAGAATTTTCCTCCAATTCCAAGAACATATCGACCGGATATTCATTTGCCAAAATTGTTTGTCTTTTTATCAAATTAATAGAGACTCGATCTTTCCACAAGGATTTAAAGTTAACAATATCTGTAATTTTCCAAATACATTTTGCCATGAAACTTTTGTTCCAGTCCGAGCTTCTTTTCAGCCCTAGAAATCATTGGATGCGCATAGCAATCAGTGTTGGAAAAAAACTCAAAGTCTAATTAATCACTCAAACAGTTCTTGACCGTTAGATACAATTCCAACGGATAACAATGCAACTTTAGCCGTTAAAGTTCATTTAGCAACTCTATTCTCGAGGGTTACGAATTCATTCGGATGGATGGAAATTAATGATTTCTTAGTTATAATTTATGCGTCACGAACTCGTTTCATTACCATCCCTAGCTAGTTGAGATCCCAATATCATAGGGGTCTACTTGTATCTGATACATATTCAGAGACATTCGAGTGTCAATCTCAAATTCTGATTTACCCTCTATATATTATAAGGGGCTAGACATCAGATTTTAATCTAAACGTACAACTAATTAAAATAAATCAACTGCTTAAATCATATCAAAATGCA
The DNA here is from genome assembly GCA_963682055.1 of Primula veris. Lineage (NCBI taxonomy): Eukaryota > Viridiplantae > Streptophyta > Magnoliopsida > Ericales > Primulaceae > Primula > Primula veris. The sequence continues at coordinate 1,245,452 of OY821748.1, forward strand.
TGCATGTTTTATAAATAAAAAGTTTACAATAGAAGGCATTTATTTATGTACAGTTGGAAGTTGCATAGACGTTACGTGAATCAAGTTAATACCGATAGGTAGTGTTTGTTGAATGAACTTTATCAAATTATGCCTACAATTTGGACAACCATTCGTTCATGATATAAAGAGAGTTTTGGATAGTGATAGATATATTAAATAAAAAAAGGTAGGATGGAAACTAATGGATATATAATTATAATCCATTTTATATATGTATTCACTGTCGGGGTGGAAAGCTAATTGATCAGGCTTGACCTATCCAAGTTGATAATAATTAATTATTTAAGTATTTAATAATAATGATGATGTACTGTGAGAAAAAGAGGGTTCCTTATGTGAAATTTCTAGAAAAATGAGTATCTCAATGCAAACCAACAAGACTACAAGAAAGAAAAGTACAATTTTGGTTTGTATATATGTATATGTAGCCTTGTAATGATAAATTTTTGAATGTTACTTTGAAGGTGACAAATCATTGCTGGGATTTAGATTAAGAAAGGACGTGTTATATTTAAGATTGCAAAATGAAAAATTATTGGTTAAGGACGTTTTTGATATGCATTTTAGTCTTAGAATGTCTAGTGTGGCATTAGTAACGATTTTATAATGTCATACCGTATGATTAATAACTTTAAAATATTTTACATACAACTGTTATAATACGTATTAAATACAATTTTATATTGTAAAGACATTCGATTAACTGATGCCGCATAGGCATTGGTTAATGGTTAGCCATGCATTAAAGGAAAGAGTTGGATGCCAAATTAGGAAAAAACTGCCTAACTGGTAAAGTGTGAGAAACATGTAATATGTTCATACGTACAAAAATTGACTACGAAGTAAACCAAATCATTGTAGAAGCTATAGAGAGCAAACAAGATCATTTTCTAAACAGCCATATTGAACGATAATAATATAATGACGCGCGCACATGTAACCAGAATATTTAAACTTGATTTTTTTATATTTATTTATGTTATTACTTTCATATCTACTTATTTTCCATTATCAACATATAAAGTAAATTAAAAGGAGACTAATTAATAAATCAAAATAACAAAAGACTTCTATTGTTATGAATATCTAAAAAATATTTATTTGACACTCGGTATGCCATGCATGAACAAGCGTTGTGAATGTTAGTATGAATACTTGATATGATATACTCGAGAACAAAAACATTGTAAATATACAAAACACGTAATAATATTGGACACCTAATACTTTCACATTGTTTTACAAACTAGAAATATTATACATGTAGATTGACTGAATTATTATAATCTCTAAGGTCAAATAATAATATTTACCCAAGTAATTGAATGCAAGTTTGTTGGGGTAGTTGTATCCCCCACCTCCCCCTCCAATTTCTATTTTTCTAGGGGGAAAAAATCCCCTTTTCTAAAACCTCTATAAATCAAGTCCAATTTTGGGATTTTCTCAACTCAAAATAATCTCAAATCCATCAAATACCCATTTTAATTCTCTCAAAAGGGTATCCATATCAATAACTTTTCTTGACAAAATGTCGGAGGAGAGGGCGAAAATTCCCCTTCCTAATTTCCAATTATCGGTTAAGCTTAAGTATGTTAAACTAGGCTACCATTACATGATCACTCATGCTATGTATCTATTGCTAGTTCCACTCTTATGTATTGCGACTGTTCATCTCTCGACACTCAAAATCGAAGACTTAGCTCATTTATGGGACAGTCTAAGATTTAACCTTGTTACGGTTGTTGTGTGTTCAACACTTATGGTCTTTTTATCAACACTTTACTTCATGAGCCGCCCGAAAAAAATCTACTTGGTCGACTTTTCATGTTTCAAACCCGAGCCTAAGTATAAGTGCAGTAAGGAAGTTTTCATGAGAAAATCAGTTGATCATAGTTCTTTCACACCCGAAAATATAGAATTTCAAAAGAAAATATTAGAAAGGTCGGGGCTTGGGCAAGATACGTATTTTCCACCTGCGCTTATGTTGGACCCACCGGTTCCTACCATGGCTGAGGCGAGAAACGAGGCTGAGCTTGTTATGTTCGGGGCTATAGATGAGTTATTGGCGAAAACGGGGGTCAAAGCGAAAGATATTGGAATTTTGATTGTGAATTGTAGCTTGTTTAATCCGACCCCTTCGCTTTCGGCTATGGTGGTGAATCACTATAAGCTTCGAGGAAATGTTTTGAGTTACAACCTTGGTGGGATGGGGTGTAGTGCTGGACTTATCTCTATTGATCTTGCCAAACAGCTCTTGCAGGTGTTTTTTCATTACTCATAAATTTAATCTTTAATTAATCTTTCTCGTTTTTAAGAAATAGACATGATTAATCTCTTTTTAAATGCTTTTGCATGCCCATAATTTTCTACTAAAGTTTCAATAGTGTCACTAGGCTTCATTTGAGTGACAACTTTGATCAAAAAAATTGAGCTTTTGCACTTCAATATAGAGGGCTAATTAAGTAGAATTTTGGGCTTAAATAAAATTCTTCAAGCTATCTCCACGAGAACTCATAATGACAATACTCATTAGACAAATTATCTAAGAAAATAATGAGTTTTGGTACTCTTTCTACAGTCATCTTCAAGAAAAATAGGTAGCACCTACTTTTACATGCAACTATATAATTAGAATAGCAGTCCTATTCTAGATCTAAAGAAATAATGGAAGATACTAGAAAAATAGATTAAAATTATCATATCAAAATACATATACACTAACAATATAGCAGTACTTGTAATTTGAAATTAGAATAAATCATGCCAATATTAATAAAAGATAAGTAGACAATACAATGGAAATCTCTAAAAAAATGATAAGAATTGGTGCTTAGACTGAAATGGAAATAATTTAATGCCTCGTGATACAACTGTATAAAGTTAGTGGCCTATTCTCCAATTTAGGAAGGTTAAAAAAGACTTGCACCGTAAAACACATGGTACCTCGTGAGGTACCCATAATCATTGTTTCACTTGAGTTGAAATCATTGGTTCTTTTCACAAATTAAGCATATCATAGTTGCCAATAATACTGTCAAGTTTAATAAATGTTCAAGTTATGAAAGTAAAGTTCAAAAATAACAAAAAAATGTTTCTATACAGAGATGTTAATTTCTGACTATCTTCACATGCATGTAACAGGTGCAACCTAATTCCTATGCCTTGGTTGTAAGCATGGAAAATATTACGTTAAATTGGTATTGGGGAAACAACAGATCTATGCTCGTATCTAATTGCTTATTCCGTATGGGCGGGGCCGCCGTCCTCCTCTCCAACAAATCATCAGATCGTAGCCGTTCAAAATATCAACTTATTCACACGGTCCGTACCCATAAAGGCGCAGACGATAAATGTTACACTTGTGTTTTCCAAGAAGAGGATAATACCAAAAGGGTAGGTGTAGCCCTTTCCAAGGACCTAATGGCGGTAGCTGGAGAAGCCTTGAAAACGAACATAACGACTTTAGGACCACTAGTCCTACCCATGTCCGAACAGCTTTTGTTTTTCGTAACTCTAGTTGCGAAAAAGGTATTTAAAATGAAAATCAAGCCTTATATACCGGATTTCAAGCTCGCGTTTGAGCATTTCTGTATCCACGCTGGCGGGAGAGCAGTGCTGGACGAGCTTGAGAAGAATCTTGAACTTAGTCAGTGGCATATGGAACCTTCTAGGATGACCCTATATAGATTTGGAAACACTTCTAGTAGCTCATTATGGTACGAGTTGGCATATACGGAAGCTAAGGGGAGGGTCCGTAAAGGGGACCGAACTTGGCAAATAGCATTTGGTTCGGGGTTCAAATGTAATAGCGCCGTTTGGAAAGCTCTAAAGACGATTAATCCGGCTAAGGAGAAGAACCCATGGATGGATGAAATTCATAACTTTCCTGTCCATGTTCCTAGTGTGGAAAAAATTGCTTAAATCACGAGTGTTTTTGAAAAGTCTATTTTTTTTTGTGTGAAGGTGAAAATTGTCAATTCTTCGGGTTTTCCATATTTTTCTGTAATTGATTGACCAACATATGTTGCAATAATTAATAGTATATATAGTACATGAGAGGTGTTGCTTCATACGATAAGTGCTCTTAATTCAATTCTCAATTCTCAAATGTAGAGTTTCTCTGTGAATTCTTTTTATTTTCTTCAGGTATATATTATACACAGCTTATAATATACACTTACTACATACGTTCTTATCGGGATATATTTCTTTTATTTTATGTTCTAATTAATCTACAGACTACACGAGACCAGTGGTAAATTTTATGACCTTTTGTACATTATGATTTGAAGTTACTATTTGCAACAAATTTTGGCTATAGTTCTCAAAAAAAATAAAAAAGAGAAGAATGAAATTAACCAGAAGAAAGTATTTCCTAGTTAGTAAAAAATAAATAAATAAATTGATCCTTCTATTTATCTCACAATCAGTACGTAGGGGTTACTTTGAGAAAATGTAAATTCGCGGCTGCTAGCTAGAAGCCTATAGGACCCAAGTCTTCAATGCAAACTTTAATAAATATTTAAAAGAAATTGGAATTATGACATGTAACCAGCTGTTTTTTTTATCAGATACTTTAACAAAATCTAGCTAGTTGAAAAATAATAGGGTTTAGACAGATAATATATAGCTTTCCCAACACTTAATTACTCTGGGTCCTTTTATTTATATTTTATTTTTAAAGTTAGAGTCTTGTTTCATAATCATCTTTAGACTTAAACCCTAAATATGCCTCGTAGTTAAATTTTGTGAAAGACTCAGAATATCAGTACTAAACGTTAAGAGTTAAACTTGAAATCACTTAGTGTCATATTCCATTCTTCTGTCAAATTAATTATCTACCTTCTTATCGCAACTCAACTCGATCAAACTATTTTTTATGCATAGACTATTCAGTCGACGAACCAAGAATTGGATTAAAAAAAATACATAGTTAATCAGAATTCATATGTAGACAAGTTTTTTTTTCGTTTACGGTGAGATTTTTAATTTTTACAATTAAAGAATACATGTAATAATATATCAGCTCGTCGAAATTAGTCTATGAGTTCATATTGTACCATCCTTCTCTATAGGCTTAGCTAGCATTCATAAATACTCATCAATTAAATGTTACGTAATGTATTTTGTGTTTATGACAGCCTGACTAGAGGTGTCCAATTTAATTGTGTAGGGTACTTAATTTACTTCGTTGTTATGAATTGATATATAGATCAAATGAAAAAAGTTAAATTGTTCCTAAATTAAAGGGGAAATCCTTCATGGGTAATAACTTATATAATGACTCACATAAATAAATATATAAAATATGCCGTGTATTAAATTAAACAAACGAGTTAGTCTAAAATGAAGCAAATGATCAGGAACTGAGGTCCAATGCACACTTCTAGATGGAATTGTGAGGTTCTTCCTTGGCCAGAACTTGATCATATATTTCATTGCGAAAATACATATTGATAGAAAATTACTACTACTAATGTTCTTGCTATTTATTGAAGTGAATATGTATCATGTAATATTTTTTTTCTTTATATATCACCCTATTTCAATTAATTGTATGTATCATGTAATATGAATTATAGGTTTTAGAGATATTGCTGAACTCGTAGCTTTACTGATGATTATAGGGAGAAGACATGATCTCTACGTACGTACAGGTTAAACATAAAGGAAAGACCGATCGAGAAAATATGAGAGAACCCTAGCTAACAGTCATACGATTTGATAAATAAACATGCAATATTATACTAACAAGGTAAAGATCGGAAACCAAAATTCACCGGAAGATAGTAATAAGTAAGGAAATACAATCTCGGAACAATGGTAATATTCATGGCTCGGTCGATAAGATACTGTTTAATTAATTCAATTTGTTTATTAATTAACAAGTCTTACATTTTGTTTAGACCCGGTTTTTTGTTTACAAGCACAAGGATATGATCAAATGAGCACTTAAATGGTAATATTCATGGCTCGGTCGATAAGATACTGTTTAATTAATTCAATTTGTTTATTAATTAACAAGTCTTACATTTTGTTTAGACCCGGTTTTTTGTTTACAAGCACAAGGATATGATCAAATGAGCACTTAACAAGCAGAATAATTACTCATATTCTCTTAACTAGAAAAGATGAACTTGGTTACGACGTTTCCGTTCATTTGTAAGACGACTGTGACTAATTAACGAGGAGTATGAGTTCTATGTTTTTAACACGATAACTATTCCAACTATTCCGGTGTAGTACTTAACTTGAACAAAAAAAAATGTTATCACCAAAGCATTGTCCAAGTTTTTGAAATTCACATGCAGTTGAACTACTTAGCAAATAATGATATTCATGTTAACAATACAAACACGCATATACATATATCTATTGTTTATTTGGTGGTCAATTTATAAAGACAGAAAAGCAAAGTGTTTTCATTGTTTTTCCATGTTAGGTGGCCGGTTTGTTCTTCCCCATTAAATTGGGTATAACCAGTGACAAAATAAAAATTCTATATATGTATTAATTATTGATGTATAACATCAACATGCATGGTTGTCTCAAAAGTCGTTAAGTTGTATAATTAAGTGAAAGTGATTTTCTTTCTTTTGTTTTTTCATATCTACTCTCAAATCTATGACTATGCTAGCTAAAAAATTGGCTACGTTGATAGTGTTGATACGAGTGGATGAGTTACATTAAATTTGTGAATGACGGGGCTTATCATTATTTATTAAATAATATATCCACAGTAAAATAATGTTTGATTTAGTGTAAGTCAAAATCTGTTATAAGTCTGTCACTAATTTAAAAAGTTATCACAAATATGTCGCAAATTGACTAAACTGTCACAAAGCCGTCACAAAAACCGTCGCTAATAAATCCGTAACAAAAAATACCGTCACTAATCCCGTCGCTATTTGGTTTTTTTTTTTTTTTTTTTTTTTAATAGTGAACATAACAAGAAGTTCTATATCTACTTCTAAAATATGCTAAAATTATGGGTGTCTCCAAATATATTTTATAAGATTGTATTGCAAGCCACTTTTTACAAGTTAAGCTAACAAGATACGGTCCTACCACTCTGAAATAGTACTAAATGATTTTTTATTTTTTTTTCCAAAATCTGACTAAATGAGCTTGCATTATTAGATGGTTGAGTACAGGGCGGATCCGGTAACTAAACCAGAACGGAACGAATTGGTAAAATTTAAATTTAAACCCAACTCAACATAAACCGTTATAATTAAAAATCTAACTCAATCCAATCCAACCCGTAAATAAAATTGCGGATTGAGGCGGATGAGGACGAATTGATTCTTAAATTTTCATAGTTTGCACAATCAGCGTAAATTTTAAAATAAATTGTATATTTCAAAGTTAAATAAAAATTAAAACTAATTATAATACGTTTATAACATTCACAACAAGTAAAAAAAACTAAAATATAATAATACCGGAAGGTTGTTATCTTTAAATACACACAATTTATATATAAATATTATTTATTTATTTTTATATTGTAGGTTGTGACGGATTAATCCGCGGTTTGATAACCCCAATCCTAACCCAACCCGCAAAATATATAACGGATTCGAATGGGACGAACTGATTTTTTTGGATACTCAACCTGTTCCAATCCGCACAGATTGGTTTACGGGTTGGGTTTTCGGATTTTTTTCTCACGCCTAACTAGCTCTTCTCAGTATGCTCATTTCATATCATTTTTTTTTGTTTGATTTAGCTTCATCAAGCTGACGAAGGTATATATTAATTGTTGTTCACAAATTGTCTTAGCTTTTTTGCTTTATGACTTGGCTTGCTATACTATGCATTGGTCGCATATATACTCGGGGGCATTTTTATTGAACAATTAAACTTGAATCCCATCTATGGGTTATTGTGAAACCCGTAAATCACATTATAAAAATTCTTTAAAAATAGTATTATTTATATATATTATCGGGTTGATATTATGATTTATGAAGTTAAAACTAGTCGAAAATAATATGTCAGGGGTGAGTATACTAATTAGTTATAACTATAGGTGCAAACAAATTAATTACACTCCCTAATTTTAGATGCACGTTCAAATAATCAGATAAGTATTAGAGTCTTTTAGTTTTCAAAAAAAACATAACTGACTAGAGAGAGAACAAGGGTGCAACAACTAATACAGGAAGGACGAAAGCCAAAGAAAAACTTGATTTTGATCATCCTTAAGGTAACCATCTTTGGCTAGTATGCTATACTTTTAGTCTTAATTTTTCCCACTTCACAAGATCGGTCGGGAGGTGAACAGAAAGGGGGTAGTTGGGATTAAGTCCTGGAATCCTAAGTTTCTAAAGGATGACGTAATCAAATGAAGATGGAAGTTTGACAGATATAATACACCTATATGGAATATGAAGTAGATAAAAATAGCATATTAACCTTGTTAATATACTCTAGGTTTTCATAATTTTCTTTACTATAAAATACCGGGTTCTATAGTTATTTATGGTGTTTAAAAATAATTTCAGGTCAGTAGCTTATTGGTAGTAGAAAGAGCCCGAGTTGTGCGAATTCGGTCCAGGTGAGTGGTTTCTTACCTTACGTACACTTAAATTGTTTTTCGAGTTTGATTTGTAAATTATTTAAGTGGTGATCATTATTTTCTTATATGAAAGTATTATAAAATAGTTAAGTATACATTGTACACATATATTTTGAGTTACAGGAACCAAAGGATTTTATGATGTACAAGTTTTGTGATTTGGGTATAGTTTTGAGTTGCTGATTAATAAATCAGAATAATTTGCTACGATTTGAATTTAGGATTTTGATTGATTTTATTTTGGGGATGATACTTGAATGACTTAAAATCCAAGGAACAGGCCTCTTAAGTGGGGTGACTGCGGTGGCTAGTGGTGACTCTAGTTTTCTCAACAGTTTTGGAACAGGCCTCTTAAATGCGGTGACCTTAACTGGATCGTTTTAAAAGAAAATCTTAGGTCGCCAACCTAAGTGACTTTTGAATACGATAGTTGGATCCAACGGGTTTATTGCCCAGAGAAATGAATTAATGGCAATGAATTTTACTACTACGTTCCCCTTCGTTTTGATGTATATTTTTATGATGTACTGTATTTGATATGATAATGGCTAATGGATGTATATGTTTTATTTCTGAATTATATGTTTAGCTATATATATATATATATTTTTTATTTTTTTAACTAAAGTAAATCCGTTTTATTTATTTTTTTAAAACTGAAAAGATTTAAAGGATGCATTTTAGCGTCATATTTTTCTTACATAGTAAACTCCACCCCATTGCTTATAGGTATTTATTATCATTCACTAAGCTCGTTTGGCTTACCCTCTCGAATTTTAATCTTTTCAGGTTTGTGATTGAGCTATGTGTCAGATTCGTATGGACCGGACCTTGACCTCCTTTAGGCGTTTACATAGTATTTTATTGTTATTTCATTGGGATTCAGTTCTATTTCGGACGATCACAGTTATTTCTATTGTCGTATTCTAAATTATTTCTCAGAATGAGTCTTTTATTCTAAACCATGGGAATATTCATTGTTTTTCTGTGATACTAAATAAGAGTCTATGACTCATTGTTTTTATTTTATTTTTGAAGTTATTCTATGTTATATATTCCGCTGCTATGGTTTGGTATTGTTTCTTTTCTAACTAAGTGTCAATTGGCATGTTTGGGCTTACGGGTACCACGTACTTATAAGCGTGGTACTCGGCCGTGTCACTTACCTGTTTTGGGGTGTGACATTTGTTGGTACCAGAGCTTAAGGTTCTAGGCACAATATAGTCTTTTATTTTATTTTGTTTATATTAGTATATTTTTTTTTATTTTATTTTTTTTTTACTTATTTTTTTATTTTTATTTTTTTTCATTTTACATATTAGTGGAGGTCGGTCCCGGGAGTCTTAGGTAATTTATCATTTGTTCTGAATATCTCTTAGGCATGTGTGTGTGTGTATACATATATATTTAGTTATATTTATATATGTGTGTAAACATAAATTGATTATATGACAGTACTGGATTAATGTTCTAGCCTATTATGGATGTAGATGGCACCAGCTAAGAAAAAGACGAGCAAGAGCAAGAGAAACGCGAACCGGCTAGCTTCAAATCCAAGTGAAGAAGAAGTTCCGATATCATCACTAAAGACTAGAAAGCGCAAACTATCTTCGGACACCGAAGCCACAAAGGAACCTAGCGAGAAAGTGGTCATTCAAATTCGCGAGACGGATAAGCAGCTGACTATGGACAAAGGGACTCTCTTTGACAAGTTCTTAAAAACGGATGCCCCTGCATTTACGGGGAGCGGAGAGGACAGAGAAGCAGACATGTGGCTGCGTAGTATGGACAAAATTTTTGCTCGACTTGATGGTTCGGATGAACAAAGAGTTAGTCTGGCGACGTATAAGCTGCAGGGTGCCGCGGAGGATTGGTGGGATACTATTGCACGTGAATATGAGGATAAAAGACAAGAGTTAACATGGTCATTATTTAAGAAACTTTTTCGTGATGAATACTATCCTTGGACACTAAGGAAAAATAAAAAGTCTGAACTCCTCCATCTTGATCAAGGTGACATGACTGTCGCAGAATACCAGATAAAATTCAATGAATTATCTCGCTACGCTCCTGACATGGTGTCAACTCAGGAGGATAAAGTAATGTTATTCGAAAATGGTCTACGACAAGAGATCAAGGAAAAGTACATTATGTGCAAGTCTAACACTATCTACGAAGCAGTTGAGAATGCAAAGAATGCGGAGGCTAGCTGTCGCCTAGCCGACAAAAGGCAGGATCAAGTTCAAAAGAGACAACGCGAACAATTCCAGCGTAACATTCAGGGAAAAGGAGGAGAATATTCGAATAAAAGGATGACTACGAGAAACCCAACAAGCGGTAGTTCTGGTCAGCATCGGTTTCCTTGTAATAGGTGTGGGAAGTTTCACTCTTCTACTCTGTATTGTGATGGTAAGACAAAGAATTGCTTTAACTGTGGCAAGGATGGACATTTGAGTTATAACTGTCAAAACCCCAAATCGGTGACCGGTCAACGGTCTTTGTTCCAGAGTAATACTCCATCGTCGAATGCCGGACAACAAAAAGCTCTACCACTTGGGCAGAAATCAGGCGCGCAAGGACATGTATATGCCCTTACTGAAGAGGAGGCAGAAGAATCGCCTTCAGTTGTTCACGGTATATATATATATATATATATATATATATATATATATATATATATATATTCATGTGTGTATGTGTGAATACACATCTATATATCAGGATTAGTTTAAAAAATTGTTAAAATGAAGCACTCTACTGAATCGCAAACAATCGACGTACCTTTATTATTTTGTTCTCAGGTACAATTTTAATTTCCAAAATACCGGCAAAAGTTCTAATAGATTCTGGTTGTACACATTCAGTAGCATCACCAAAATTCTTGCATCGCTTACTTTTACCTATTGAGAAACTAGATTATAGTCTAGCGGTTTCTAACCCCATCGGAGATACAGTCACTTTGAACTCAGTATGTAAAGGGTGTTGTGTTGAAATTGATGGTCGAGTCTCGTTGGTAGATTTGATTGAATTAGAGATGAATGATTTCGATGTAATATTGGGTATGAACTGGTTGTCACCTCAATTTGCCACCGTAGATTGCCATAGGAAGCGAGTAATTTTCTCTCCTCCGGGAGAATCTGAATTCTTCTTTGAAGGTGAACGGAGATTCATACCACCAGCTATCATTTCCATATTACAAGCAAATCAATGTTTAAGAAAGGGTTGTAGCGGTTATTTGGCTTATGTGATAGGAGCAGATCAAACCGAAGTTAAGTTAGAAGACATACCAATTGTTAATGATTTTGCTGATGTATTTCCTGATGATTTGCCTGGTTTACCGCCTAGTCGAGAAATTGAGTTCACCATTGATCTTCTACCAGGGACAGCTCCGATATCCAAAGCTCCATATAGAATGGCACCTGTAGAATTGAGGGAGTTGCAGATACAACTGCAGGATCTGTTGGATAAAGGATTTATACGTCCAAGTGTGTCTCCTTGGGGAGCACCAATCCTCTTTGTTAAGAAGAAAGATGGATCAATGCGTTTATGTGTTGACTACCGAGACTTGAATAAGGTGACCATTAAAAATAGATACCCCTTACCCCGTATCGACGACTTATTTGATCAACTACAAGGGGCTCAAATATTTTCAAAAATAGACCTTCGATCAGGTTACCATCAGTTAAAGGTTAAGGATGTTGATATTTCCAAATCAGCTTTTAGGACCCGATACGGCCATTACGAATTTTTGGTCATGCCTTTTGGTTTGACTAATGCACCGGCAGCATTTATGGACCTAATGAACCGAGTGTTTAAGCCACAACTTGATCGATTTGTGGTAGTGTTCATCGATGATATTTTAATATATTCAAAAAGCAAGGAGGATCATGAAAATCACCTGAGGATAGTATTGCAAACTCTTCGAGACCATAAGCTTTTCGCGAAACTCACCAAATGTGAATTCTGGCTAGATAGGGTATCGTTCTTGGGGCATGTAATTAGTAAGGATGGTATTGCAGTGGATGAGAAAAAGATTAAAGCAGTTGTAGAGTGGTCTCAACCTAAAACAGCTACCGAGGTACGAAGCTTTTTGGGTCTGGCGAGTTACTATAGGAGGTTTGTCAACGGCTTCTCTCGTATCGCCCTACCTTTAACTAGTCTAACCAAAAAAGGGGAAAAGTTTCTATGGACTGATCAGTGCAATAAAAGTTTTTGTGAGCTTAAGCAGCGACTTGTGAGTGCCCCTATTCTTACATTGCCGTCTCAAGGTGAGGGTTTTGTAATATACAGTGATGCTTCTAAGCAAGGTTTAGGTTGCGTACTTATGCAAAATGATAAAGTAATAGCTTACGCATCTCGACAACTAAAACCACACGAAAAGAATTATCCGACACATGACCTAGAGTTGGCTGCAGTGGTTTTCGCCCTTAAAATTTGGAGACATTATTTATACGGTGAGCCATGCAAAATCTATACCGATCATAAAAGCTTAAAGTATATATTCACTCAGAAGGAGCTTAATATGAGACAAAGGCGGTGGTTGGAATTGATTAAAGACTACGACGTTGATATCTTGTACCATCCCGGGAAAGCAAATGTAGTGGCCGACGCATTGAGCAGAAAGTCCTCAGGAGGAATTTTAGCGTCTTTGACAATACAACCTCAAATTTTACGTGATTTGATGAATTTGGGTTTAGAGGTGGTTAAACATGGTGAGCTTGGTTTATGCTGTCAATTGACAGTTCGTCCGACCTTACTTGATAGAATTCTGAATGCACAATTAGATGACCCTTCTTGTAAGAAACTCATGGAGGAAACAAAAATAAAATTAAGTAGTGCTAGTGCTAATTACTCACTTGGTGATGATGGGTTACTGAAGTTTCGAGGGAGAATTTGGGTGCCGATTTCCGGAGGTTTTAAGGAAGAAATTATGTCTGAGGCACATAACTCAAAGTATAGTATTCACCCTGGTAGTACAAAGATGTATAGAGACTTACGAGTGCAATTTTGGTGGAATGGTATGAAGAGGGACATAGCTGATTTTGTCGGGCAATGTCTTACTTGCCAACTAGTTAAAATTGAACATCAGAAACCAGCAGGGAAGCTAAAATCGTTAACTATCCCAGAGTGGAAATGGGACCACATTACCATGGATTTCGTGTCGGGGTTACCTGTTACTCGTGCGGGCAACGATGCGGTTTGGGTAGTGGTCGACCGATTGACTAAATGTGCGCATTTCATCCCAATTAAAATGACATTTTCTTTAGAAAAACTCACTCAATTATACATTAAAGATATAATCAGACTACATGGCGCACCTGTGTCCATAGTATCCGATCGCGACCCTCGTTTCATCTCAAAGTTTTGGAATAGTCTACATTCGGCATTAGGAACAAAATTGTGTTTCAGTTCTGCATACCACCCTCAAACCGATGGACAATCCGAAAGAACTATCCAAATGTTAGAGGATATGTTGCGAGCTTGTTCGCTAGAGTGGAAGGGTAATTGGGATGAACATTTGGCTTTAGCAGAGTTTTCTTATAATAATAGTTTCCATTCTAGTTTAGGAATTGCACCTTTTGAGGCATTATATGGGAGAAAATGCCGGTCCCCTGTGTGCTGGTTTGAAGTTGGAGAAAGGCAACTTTTAGGCCCCGACTTAGTTCAGGATGCATATGAGAGAATCAAAATTATTCGAGAGAAACTGATAACTGCTCAAAGTCGCCAAAAGAGTTATGCTGATGTCCGAAGACGGGATTTGGAGTTTGAAGCAGGTGAAAAGGTTTTTTTGAAAGTTTCACCTTGGAAGGGCGTAATCAGGTTTGGTAAGAAAGGAAAGTTAAGTCCCCGCTATATTGGACCCTTTGAAATTTTAGAAAGAATAGGGACAGTGGCCTATCGCGTAGCCTTGCCTCCGAAGCTAGCAGCGGTACATAATGTATTTCATGTCTCCATGCTACGAAAATATATGCATGACCCTACTCATGTAGTGGATTTCGAACCGTTACGGGTTAGAGAAGATTTGTCATATGAGGAGTTGCCAATTCAGATTCTGGACACTCAGGAAAAAGTACTTCGCCGAAAAACAATCAAAATGGTCAAGGTTTTATGGAGGCATCACAGAAAGGAAGAGGCAACCTGGGAACTCAAAGAGAAAATGCAGGAGATGTATCCAGACTTGTTCAATTGAGCTTCGGTGTAAGTTTCGGGACGAAACTTTGTTTAAGTGGGGGAGAGTGTGAAACCCGTAAATCACATTATAAAAATTCTTTAAAAATAGTATTATTTATATATATTATCGGGTTGATATTATGATTTATGAAGTTAAAACTAGTCGAAAATAATATGTCAGGGGTGAGTATACTAATTAGTTATAACTATAGGTGCAAACAAATTAATTACACTCCCTAATTTTAGATGCACGTTCAAATAATCAGATAAGTATTAGAGTCTTTTAGTTTTCAAAAAAAACATAACTGACTAGAGAGAGAACAAGGGTGCAACAACTAATACAGGAAGGACGAAAGCCAAAGAAAAACTTGATTTTGATCATCCTTAAGGTAACCATCTTTGGCTAGTATGCTATACTTTTAGTCTTAATTTTTCCCACTTCACAAGATCGGTCGGGAGGTGAACAGAAAGGGGGTAGTTGGGATTAAGTCCTGGAATCCTAAGTTTCTAAAGGATGACGTAATCAAATGAAGATGGAAGTTTGACAGATATAATACACCTATATGGAATATGAAGTAGATAAAAATAGCATATTAACCTTGTTAATATACTCTAGGTTTTCATAATTTTCTTTACTATAAAATACCGGGTTCTATAGTTATTTATGGTGTTTAAAAATAATTTCAGGTCAGTAGCTTATTGGTAGTAGAAAGAGCCCGAGTTGTGCGAATTCGGTCCAGGTGAGTGGTTTCTTACCTTACGTACACTTAAATTGTTTTTCGAGTTTGATTTGTAAATTATTTAAGTGGTGATCATTATTTTCTTATATGAAAGTATTATAAAATAGTTAAGTATACATTGTACACATATATTTTGAGTTACAGGAACCAAAGGATTTTATGATGTACAAGTTTTGTGATTTGGGTATAGTTTTGAGTTGCTGATTAATAAATCAGAATAATTTGCTACGATTTGAATTTAGGATTTTGATTGATTTTATTTTGGGGATGATACTTGAATGACTTAAAATCCAAGGAACAGGCCTCTTAAGTGGGGTGACTGCGGTGGCTAGTGGTGACTCTAGTTTTCTCAACAGTTTTGGAACAGGCCTCTTAAATGCGGTGACCTTAACTGGATCGTTTTAAAAGAAAATCTTAGGTCGCCAACCTAAGTGACTTTTGAATACGATAGTTGGATCCAACGGGTTTATTGCCCAGAGAAATGAATTAATGGCAATGAATTTTACTACTACGTTCCCCTTCGTTTTGATGTATATTTTTATGATGTACTGTATTTGATATGATAATGGCTAATGGATGTATATGTTTTATTTCTGAATTATATGTTTAGCTATATATATATATATATATATATTTTTTTTTTAACTAAAGTAAATCCGTTTTATTTATTTTTTTAAAACTGAAAAGATTTAAAGGATGCATTTTAGCGTCATATTTTTCTTACATAGTAAACTCCACCCCATTGCTTATAGGTATTTATTATCATTCACTAAGCTCGTTTGGCTTACCCTCTCGAATTTTAATCTTTTCAGGTTTGTGATTGAGCTATGTGTCAGATTCGTATGGACCGGACCTTGACCTCCTTTAGGCGTTTACATAGTATTTTATTGTTATTTCATTGGGATTCAGTTCTATTTCGGACGATCACAGTTATTTCTATTGTCGTATTCTAAATTATTTCTCAGAATGAGTCTTTTATTCTAAACCATGGGAATATTCATTGTTTTTCTGTGATACTAAATAAGAGTCTATGACTCATTGTTTTTATTTTATTTTTGAAGTTATTCTATGTTATATATTCCGCTGCTATGGTTTGGTATTGTTTCTTTTCTAACTAAGTGTCAATTGGCATGTTTGGGCTTACGGGTACCACGTACTTATAAGCGTGGTATTCGGCCGTGTCACTTACCTGTTTTGGGGTCTGACAGTTATAGTATTTTTCTACATAACTAACACTTTCAACACTCGAAACTCGCTGTTTCCCGATTTTTTTTTTCCTATGGTCCCCCGTCACACTATCAGAATACAGAGTTCCTAATTTTGGGGTTTTATTTTGGGGGGATCGCAATTTTATTTCTGATTTAAGTGGTGTAATTTTTTATTACATTTGCTGGTTTTGTTTGTCTGAGAGAGATGACACGTGCTGTTAATACCTTTAGGGCTTGTTTGTTTGGTGTATTGGTAGGGTGTGATTGGATTTCAAATACCGTGTATCCCACATCATTTGTTTGGTTAGTAAATTTGACATGCGAGTGATAGTCACTCGGGATGGCAAATACACCAAAATGGGTGTATATAGAATACTAGTGGATGTGGTATTGGTAATCGCATGAGAAATGTATTTGCAATCCTTATGGATTCATAGTATGGGGACTATAAATCCCGCAACCAAACGAGACCTTATTGTAATATGCTCTAAACTCTTGTCCAATTTGATAAATAAACTTTTGAACTTTGCCAAAAAAAAAAATTACAGAGTTGGTAACATTTTTGACCCAGTATTACTAGTAGTACTAAAAAAGGTGTGTGTGTTTTTTTAAGCAAAGAAAACATCAATTGAAGATTAAGCGAAAGCAGGCCACTCGTAATATATACAAAACGAATCGGAAATAGTGTTAGAGAAATATTTTGAAAACATAATGCGAACAACTACTACATGTGAATAAAAACAAAAAATTATTGTAAAACCACTTATAGTTTTGTCAATGCAGAAAGAATCAGTTCGCAGTAAATGAGTTCAGAAAACCAGCTTCTCATTCATCTGCATTTATACCAGAAGTTGGAGTTTTAAGAACTAAATATACACATGAAACACTACACAAAACCTATTAAAAAAAACAGGTGTGTGGTATATAATAGTTCTTAACGGGTTTTTGGCAGATCGATATCCTGACTACCTTTTTGGGCATTACAACAATGGCCCATCTCTATATAGGAATATGGTCACTCATGAGTCTTTAATATAAGTATATAACATAGCTAAGGGCCTGGGAAAGAAACAGGTACCAATTGATCCTATTAATCTTTAGATATCACACAAACATTAATTTGGTAGGTGACTTTGGAGTGATTTTATCTCTATATTAGATGTGTTATAAATCATTCACTAAAGGAATTGGCATGGTGTGTACTTACCGAAAAAAAGGAATTGATGTGTTAGGATATCACTCAAAGATTTGTTGTTATGCAAAGCTATCACATTGTTAATAAGAATGAATTTCAGTGATTTCCTGTTGTCATTAGTCGTAAAAAAACTAGCGGAAAAGCTTGAGAAATGAAAGGAATTCAAAAATTCGACTGAACGGTTTGCCTTTGACGAGCAATATTGGCCAAAGTTTGCCAAACTCTGGTCCTTTTTGGGCCCTCTAACCACTTTATAGTTTTATACTTTTATCCAATAACCTCTAATTAACTTGAGCTTATTAGGAACTTCCAACTAGAATCTGTTTTTCATACAGCAATTTTTGTATTTCTCTTTGTCCAAACTAAAATAAAGTACTACAAATTTTACTCCAAAGAGTACAATATTAAGCTATTAACACACATCATCAATCAACACCTTAATAATATACCAAGAATTGAGAAGTCATATTGCTACATGTACAATATAGACATGTTAGTCATGAGTAAAAGTTATATACAAGCCCAAAAAGGCAAAGACATAGTATCAGAACATCATTCCACTGATTGATACGAGCGTTTTATCCAGGTTGAACATTAGATCCAACATGAGAGATGACCCATAACTCTTTAGCATTCTTCCCTTGATAAACTTGTATTTGTACATTCTTAGTTCCCCAGATGAAAGAGCTTCTCGGTTGAAATGCCAGTCTTCTTCAACATGTTGAAGGTTTCCGAGAATAGATTGAAATAGATAGCATCATATCATAGATAACAACCACGTACTAGCTCAACTGGCCTTGGGGAGAAATAAAGTGTTGACAAGGTTGCACT
Source organism: Primula veris (assembly GCA_963682055.1). Classification (NCBI taxonomy): domain Eukaryota; kingdom Viridiplantae; phylum Streptophyta; class Magnoliopsida; order Ericales; family Primulaceae; genus Primula; species Primula veris. Next base: position 1,264,223 of record OY821748.1, read on the forward strand.
TTCCAAGTCTAGTCCGAACGGGTACGAGACTCCATATATATTATATACTAATATGTTGAAATATATTTTGTTGGTTCCGTAGCAGAACTGCATAAAAAGTTTGGTGAAGGGGAAATCGAAACAATATCTATTCCTTTTTTTGTATGTGCAGAAAAACGTTCTAATGAATGAGTATAGCCAGTACAAAATGATTTAATTGCCTTTTCAAGGTTAAAGATAACTTTGCAATCCAGAATAGAAGAACATTTAGGAAATAATTTAGAGAACCTAAAAGAAATACTATAATGTTTCACCAAAATTATTAATTTGACAAAGTGACAGTGCAGTTTTTAGCAAAAACAACATGATCAAAAAGCATTTTATATCATAAAAGTTATAATCGAAATCAGTATGCATGTATATAGATCTTAACAATAGAGTATATTAACGTCTAACTAAAGCTGAAGCTTTTCCTTTTATAACAATTGCGCTTTTTGTGTACTACATGCTTTACAACTTTAAAGGAATTAGTTTGTTTTAATTTGTTTACATTAGATAAAAAGAACAGTAGTTCTAAAAATATCATAAACAAAAAATAAGTCTATTTCATTCATTCAGTTGTAAGAAGCATTTTATGTTATGTGCATGAATATATAAGGGTTCAAAAGGGAAACAAAAACAACGGAACTATCGAGAGATCGTATCTAAATTAAACTAGCAACTGGAATCTAAGAAGCATCGATTATAACAAAACCAAATTAATTATATATCTTAGAGTATGAATCTACAGTGCAAAGGGGTGAAAAGAACACTTGTTTCGAATGCTTATAAAATTACAATGCATGATTTCCTATCAAATAAATAGCACTTATTTCTAATGCTTATAATCTTATTTAGCTGTCTTCTTTCCACATCTCTACCCAATTCTTTTGCGCCTCGTCGAAACCAAGAACAGATCCCTTCTCCTCAGGATCCAAACTTGTAGACAAAGTCCCGTAAGCAATACCTAGTACCGAAGACCCGAAAAATATAAAGGTTGTCAAGAAAGGCACCCAAGTTGGCACATTCCACAAATTGTTTTCTTTTACTATACCAATAATTTGTAGCAAAACAAGCCCGATTCCCATCGGAACTCCTGTATAGAACAAAATCCTTGATATCATCTTCTTGAACACTGAGTCTGGGATCTTGTCATCGTCGTCGTTGTTTTGGCTATCGCCTGAAAACTTTCTAGGAAACTCCTCTGTTTGGATTGTTTTCGCGTTCTTTGTGGTTGTTGATAATTTACTTGTGAACCCTTTTGGTGGAGAAGAGTGTATTTTCCAATTCTTTTGTTGGTGGAGACTTGGGGGTTTGGGCGACATTGAAGATGGGATTGTAATAAAAAGCCATAAATTTCTAGATGCAATTAGATTTTTCATTTTTCTCTCTACAGGTTTTGGATATTCAAGAGTGTTAAAATTCAAATGTAGATTTCTTTGGATCTTTATTAATTTGGAATCTTATCCAGAAGTATATGCATGGTTCTTGTTACTTTGCCCTGTTGATAATTGCTTGGGCATACAAAATTATGGAAGTTGAGGATACATTAGAAACTAGAAACCAACAGTATATAGTGAAATTGGCTCATATTTTAGCCTACATATTTTAATTACACTGTAGAAATTGAGGATACATCGTCCAAAAAAACACATACACCAAACTATAGTGTTGTTAACGATTTGAATATCCATCTTTTAAATTTTTTAATTTGCTTACCACACTATAATAACTTTCCAATTTAGGTATCACATTCTAAATAAATCACGAAATCATGTCACTTAACATTTGACAAACATTAATTTGAGAGGCTAATTTGACATTTTTGCACAAAAATGTTTGTCAAATGTCACGTGACATGATTCCGTGATTTATTTAGACGGTAGTACCTAAATTGAAAAGTTATTATAATGTGGTATCTAAATTGAAAAATTTGAAAGGTGGATATCTAAATCGTTAAAAGCAGATAGTTTGGTGTATTAAACCTATAAAATCTCAATTAGAAACTAACAGTATATAGTGAAATTGGCTCATATTTTAGCCTACATATTTTAATTACAGTGTAGAAACTAAAATAAAACTGGCTCATATTTTAGCCCACATATGATTAGTTACTCAAAGTAGATAAGTAAGTAAATAGAATTTAATTTGTGTGCAGTTTGGTTGTGTAATTCTATTTTTTACCGGAATTTGGCCGGCTTATGCGATCATGGAATCTGACTTTGGTTACTTTAGAATAAATTTTCGTTTTAATTAAAAAAATATATATATATATAGAATTTAAAGATGAATTAAGGCAAGATAATTCTTAACTATATATATCAAGAATTGTGAACAGCGTTGGAAAATCACCTTTTATTTAAAAAAGAATAGAAAAAAGAAGATTATAAAAAGATTAGATAAAGATGTCCCTTGAGCTCCGCCGTCTCCGGCGACGATCATCGGTTAAAACTAGAGAATACGTAAAACGGAAATTATCAAAACATAACCATGAGGTATGCTTCTTTATCAATTTCAGCCCCATGGTTATAATTTTTGCTTTCATTCCTGAGGTTTCAGAATTACTAGCTCGTCGATTACGTTCTTTTAGAAATTAGACCATTTTCCCCTTCGATGTTATGCTATACTAAGATAAGACTTCGATCATGTTATACAAGTCTAAAATTACTTGATCATAAATAGCAAGAATGTTTACTAAAGAAAAGTTACTTTGTTTTAGATCTTTATTAGATTCTGACTTAATTTTTGGATATTTTAACATAAGTTTTTATAAAAATTTGAAATTATACATTTGTTATTTTACTAAACTGGCATATACATATGTAGCAAGAATAGGGCGGCAAATGAATCGATACGAGCCGATCTCAGCTCTGTTCAAGCTCGACTCGTTAACAAACAAGTTTGGGCAGAGTCGAGCTTGATCACAAGCGCAGTCTGAACACGTTTTCGTACACATTTAACATCAATTCGTTGTTGTTTTTTTACTTAGCCAAGATCTGTGTTAAGATAATCAATAATTGAAATATAAATTTTGTGTTTTTACGTAAAATGATTTAGTTGTAAAAAAAATAATCTATTTTATAAAATGAAGAGTATTTATCAATAATCAACATTATGTTAATTGCCCCTATATTTTATAATCTTTACAAACACATAAGCATGAATATATATATATATATATATATATATATAATATTAAAATAATTAAACAAGCATGAGCCTGAAACGAGTTTTATTATTTTATTCAGGTTCGGTTCATTATTAAAAAAAGGAACACGAGTCGAGTTTTTAACGAGCACACGACCTTATTCATGAATGACTCGGTTCATTTGCAGCTCTAAGCAAAATTATTATTAAAGAAAATTTACTTTGTTTTGGATCTTATTTATTATATTCTGACTTTTTGGATATTTAAACAAAATTTTATAAAATTTGAATTTATATTTATATTTTTTTATTATACTAATACATGTTTAACTTATAATTTTTCCTATGTCTTACAAAATTTACTTATTTACTTTTTATTTGGTTTTGATTTTTGAGCTAAAACTATATTTCTCTTATTGCTGACACTTGATGAACAAAAGTGATTAGTTAACATAAACCTTTTCAGACAATTTGGCAAGAAAATCTTAAGTGGATTTGACAAATAATAATGGGGTGATGCCACAGAAGAAGAAGAAAATGAAATTATTAAAGCATGAGATCTTCAATTTTATTTAATTTTAACACTCATTGTTCCCCAAGAATCAAACACACAGCTTATATATTAACAACTTTAATTCAAGATACACAAAGAATAGATGTATGTGTGCAACTAATTAACAAATGTTCAATGTTTAATTATTGGATGCAAAATTCTATGTATACAAACTGGCAAAATAAGATATCTAATTGTGTATCATAGTACAACATATAAGTACTCTTTCAACAAAAAAAACACGAGTTTTCTAGCAACTATGTTTACAACGAAATAAACAACTATAAGCATAAAATTCTTATGGTTTTATTGTGTCTCATACAGTCACATGTCCCGAATAAAATTGTCAAATGAGATTTTTCTACAAAAAAAACATGAGTTTTCTTACCTCAATTAAGTGACAAGGACAATTGATGATAGTAGTCTGTTTGGAGGATATTCATAAGTCAATTTTGATGCTTTATTTGCAATTAACTTAAATTGATTTATTATAGAGTATGTAATAAAATGAAGTTCCCAAATTTGAATATGGGAAACTATGTTATATATGTTTGTTAACATGTTTTTTTGTCCAAAATCATATTTTAAAAATCTGTTTTGATAATCCACTGAAAAACTATATTTTAAAAATCTGATTTTTTTTTATATTTTTCACCCTAAAAATCATATTTTCATAAACTAAATAATTTGACTTACCAAACATTTTAAAATTTAAAATCCAAAAATCGACTAAAAAAATTTGTTATCAAACGAGTCTCATGTGAAAAGTCAACCATGGTGATAACAAAATCTAGAATTACATCAACAACCCTCGGTTTCGTTTAAGCTATGCGACTACCCCAGTGTTTTTGAAAAATTAAATCTATCTAAACCCGCTCAGGTTTAAATTAGAGTATGATTATAACTTCAATAGATCTCCATGAAAAATATAGCAAAGTTATTTTATTCATAATGACATCGGTTACTTTTGTAGTATCAACCATATATATAACAAGCTTGTATAGTCAAAAGATTTGCAACTTGCTTCAAAAAAATTCTTAGGGGACACAGAAAGTATGTAATTAAATAATTGAGCCTCATTGTATAGACTTGTTAAATACTTAAATATATATAATCCAAAGTCAGAGGTTAATTATTTCAATTGGACATAGCAAAATATTAAGCATATACCTATCAAAAATATTGCGGTTTTGGTTCCAATCAGAAAAGGTCATTTGTCATATATGATGCAATATTATAATTATGGGAAAGGGTGCTCCTAATTATTTATTCAAGTATAGTTAGCCATACGGGATCATATATACTAACAAAAAAAACCACCTTATGTGATCAAATAATTGAGAACCCATATAAATAGTACACTCATATAATAATTAGGACAAGTGCAAATGTACTATCTTCGATTACAAAAAAGAGTAATGGAAAGAAGGTGCGGGGTCCCTAGCATGCAAAACAATTCTAAAAGAGTAACTTTAATTTACAGTTTACCGGGATATATAGGTGTGGGCTGGTAGGGGCTATAGCCCCGCTCATATTATGAAAACACCTACCATTCAGTGTATAATTTACATATAAATTGTGAAAATAATTCACTCATTGTGTTTTGAAGAACAATATTTAGAGTTTGATACTTGTAAAAATAATATACATTACAAAGTATTGTAACTGGTACACCTCCAAGCCCTAGGGTATTAAACCCCTTCGATATATACTACAAGAAAATTACAGTAAAGCAACAACAATTAGCAACTTTTGATTAATTAATTATTGCTATAGTTCAGCATACAAAACTGTTACTAAACTGTTGTAATCGTGTTTTTGTTTTATTTTAATGATACTACCACCTCATTCATAAAACTATATAAGTGCATAGCCCAGCTAAGAATGAGCTATACATATATACAACTCTCTATTTCTCTCTAGCTTGTACAAAAGCAATTTCTATGTCAAGCACAATGTCTAAAGCACTTAACGAAGAAGAAATTGTTGAGTTCCCAAAAGTATTTAGTCTCTTTGACAAGGATGGAGACGGTATTTATAAATATACTTACACATGCCCTCTTATTTTGTCTCCATGTTTTCTTATAATTAATACTTTTCCTATATCTTTGTGTGATAAATTACATAGAATTTGAGAAATTAACTTCTTCTTCAACTCATTCGAAAGAGCAAAAGTAGTTTCACATACTTAGTTTTTTCGGTTTACAGGTTACTTGCTTAGTTCTCACACAATCATATCCATTTTATTAATTTGTCTGTAATACTTTTGTATTCTAGCTTTTACATTGTATATATGAACAATATTCAAATTCTTTCAGGAGGTTTAAGTCAATCGGATAAAGGCTTTTTATCACATGGAATATATACCCTCTAATCCTGGAAATACATGATTCAATTTGAAAAAGCTAAAATGTGCCACAATACTGTACATTGTTAACGTTCTTATAATTGCATAAACCAGCCTTTTGCGTCCCCAGTTGCAAATTCCATGAAATTCTTTTAACTTACTCATAAATATAGAGAAACACATCAGAATTGGAATTTTTTGTTGTTGTATTTATGGTGAATGTTTGTTAGTAGCTAGCAGGTTGAATGGATTGTTCTTGAATATATAGGTTGCATTACAGTTGAAGAATTGGCAACGGTGATCAGTTCATTAGACCAAAATTTAACAAAGGAGGAGCTTCATGACATGATAAATGAGGTCGACGGTGATTGCAATGGCACCATCGAGTTCACCGAATTTTTGTACCTTTTGGCCAATGAAACAAAGGTATATATATTCATCAACCACTATATTATATAATATGTGGATACATAATGTTAATAAACAGTACTATCTGTGATATATCCCTGCCACCCTCAATACTCATCGTCTATCGAGTAAGGTCGTTATTGCAACAAGTGTGAACATACGTTATTGGGTCCATATCGTACAAAGTTCATGTTATCGCCACACAAGAAATTATCAGGATACCATTAACACCACGTCTTTTGCAATCGGAGTTGTTGCTAATATTTTACACCAAGTCAACTAACCAAATTTTTTCTTAAGAGAGTAGAACTCCTCTATTAGAAGCAATATATTCCATGCACAAAACCATGCAAAATTTTGCATACAAGTACCAACATTTTGTATGGAAAGTTCAATTTATTATTTAGATGATTTTTTTTTTCCGTTTTCAGGAGACAGATACCGAGGAGGAACTTAAAGAAGCTTTCGAAGTGTTTGACGAAGATCAAAATGGCTATATTTCAGCAAAAGGGGTGAGCAGACCTGTACTCTTTCTCGTTTTTTTTTGTGGAAAATTTAGACGTTTATTCCCTTGTAATAAATTTCATTATGAAAAAGTAACTAGAAAGTTTAAGAAACATAATTAGTTAGTGATATTTTTTTTCTCTCTTCATTTATGTTATTATTTATTTTTCTTTTTCTCCAAACAATTTTTTTTTATCCTTTTGTTTATGCAATGAATCTTAAATTCTAAAATTTAATATGTTCACAGCTGTTGTACAGCTCCCTCTATTAGAACCCTAAGCAAGCTAATGGGCGTTTCAATATATTTAATTGGGAACACAAAAAAGAGCATTAATTTAAATTGACTATCTTATTATATTTTATTTTTTTTACAGCTGTGGCATGTGATGATAAATCTTGGGGAAAAACTAACAGATGAAGAGGTGGACCAGATGATCAAAGAGGCAGATTTAGATGGTGATGGCCACGTAAATTATGAAGAATTTGCTAAGATGATGATGGCAGTTTGATTTAGTTTTAGATTTCTTAAACATGACACTTTTTTACCTTCAGAAATTGGTATTCAAGTTACTGCTATTCTTTGTTTTTCCGTCACATAAATCTTTCCGATTTTCAATTTTTGTTGTAACCGACGAATGTATAAGATTTGCAGCTAGCCAAGGGTATTTCATTTCCTTGCTGATTTTGATCGAATACGAATGTTCTTGTAATTTTTACTATTCTTTTTAATTTTCGCTTTCAAACCAATGTTGATTTGGATTTTGCTAATGCGACACAATTTTAAATCCTTGATCGACAAATTAGCATCGCAATCTGATCCATGTACGTAGCTAGAATTGATCTCGGCCTAGAAATTTCGAGTATCACATCCATCTCAAATCTCAAAGGCATGCCCAAACTGGTAATTATAATTCAACTTTACCACAGGGGTGATACTGAGGGGGTGCAGCAGGTGCGATCGCACCGGACCTCACGATTCCGGTGAACCTCTCAGGACCCCACGACGCTGATAAAAAATAATTTTGTGTATAAAAAAACTATACGTGTAAATATATGCTAGTAAAAAAATTACAAGTAAATTAAATGGCACGATTCTTTTTATATTAATGAATTTGTTTGTTTGAGAGTAATTATTTTGTTTTGAAATTTCATATTGAAGCGATAATTGAAAAAATGATCCAATTTTTTTCAATACCGGGAAACAAAAAATCTCATGACCGCTCCTGCTCTACCATCATAGGATGTAATTTTTATTATCTCCGTCATAATTTCATACTCCCTCCGTCCCAAATTATTGGGGTCATACGAAATTACGTGCAAATTTGACCGACAAATAATTCATATCTAAGTTGTCGAAATCAAAATTTTTAAAAATTAATCACATAGTTTAAATGTTAAATTATATGGAAAAAAAAATTAAATTTTACATTTCAACAATTTAAATACGAAATATTTTTCGATTAAAATTGCATGTAGATACATAGAGACTCAATATTATGGGAGTGAAGGAATATTAATTTATCATTTACGGGTATAGAGAAAAACAAAGAATTCTATGTATGTGAGGTTGAATCTTGCACGGCCTTATAACTTGGAATGAGTATCAAAAATATTTGGAAAATATATTTGTATCATGATTGTAATATAATTAAGTTCTATAACCTTAAAATTTAAAGATACTTACCAAGTTATGGGATTATATTATTATAGTGTACGTATGAGTATAGATTGCTCTTAATTTTTTTTGCATTTGCTTGTTTTCTTACTGGCTTTTATTATAGTAGTAAAAAATTAAAAGCATTTCACGTGAACTTTGACCAAAGATTAATAGCCTTTGTCCCGTTCACAATTTTTCTTCAAACCAGTTGTCACTAGACTGACCATAAATTTTCATAATACATTAAACAGAAATTACTACTACTAATTTAACAAATCAAATACTAGTAATAAAATGAAATGATACTCTTATGCTGTACAAAAAAACAAGAAACAACTCAGCCTAGCTCGCTAGCTAAGCTATACTGAGATGTTTGGAAATTTAAAATTATTTTAATTATGTTTTATTTAAGGCTTGCCATTGAGCCACTCTAGATTGTTTGATTAAATATAACTACTACTAATCAAATATGTTTTTTTTTTCTTTTGATCACACGGTTCAATAACAGTTTTGCCTTTTTAGCAATTCCATTACCATATGTGCATAGATAAAAATATTATGTTTAACAAGAAAATACCCAAAAAAAAAAATGATTACTACACAAAAAAACAAAAGGAAACAACTCAGCCCAGTTATTTTGGGTTGTATAGTTTTTGACATTGACCACACTTAATTATATCACTATGGTTGGTGGTGCTTTTGAAAATAATAAAGACTTTCGACTAAAACCGTAATAAGAGGCTTTATTTTATTCATTAAAAGAAGAACCTACTTTAACTATTAGGAGTAGTTGTTATAAATTTGTGATGCTTTTTTTCTTTTCTTCATATATACTTGTCTTATTACACAAAACAGAAAAAAAAAAAGTACTCTAGTTAATTTTCTGATAATATTTTAAATAATTTTTTTACACTACGTGAAATAAGCCATTCAAGTGGATCGAACATGGACGTTGTTACGAGGTTACAAAACAGTGCTTGTAATTATCAATATCAGTCGTTCAACAAAGAGCCAAAAGCGGATCAGATACATTGCTTTAAAAGGTTGTAAACACATCAATTTTAAGTTGTAGCGTTTATCTGCGACGCGTTTCGATCCAAGGTGTAATGATTCATCATTTCAGCCGCTGAACTTGTAACGAATTATTGACAAAAGCCAGCATAAAATTAACATGAAATCATCCTCCACAACACGAAGTTTTTTGTTATAACGGAAAAGATCCAATTTATCATTATAAACAAGGGGACCTAACCCGACTTACAACTAGATATTATAAAGCTAGCGGTGCTCTTCACCCGTTTAAAAGCTCATGTTAATTTCGAACCGTCAAATAAGGTTTTGCGTACGTATATCTAGCTGATTCCGATGTAAGCTCATGTTAGGTCCTTTGTAAATAGTCCGTTACTCAAACCTGGGTTTATGAGTCCAAGTTCTTCACCCATACTCTTTATATGCTCTTTACAATTTGTGCCCAAAAGTCAATCTGGGGCTTCTCATCAAAAAAAAATGTGTCCAAAAATATCCGAGTAGCTTTTCAAAAAAAAAAAAACGAGTAGATCATCAAAGCACTCTTGTAATCTCGTTTCTTCCATAACAATGTGCCCATTGATAACAATTAGATTTGAGAAAGTTATACGATGTATTAATTCATCATATGAAATTTGCAAATCTGAGCCAATTTAGTGTTATAGCCGGGTTATTGCGGTTCCAAATCTAGTAGCCTCAGAGCCACCGCTCAGTAACCACCTCGGACAAGCTAGCATGTACTTTACACATTTAGCCCTCCAAAGTTGTATTTTCAATTCAGTGTCCTAATTTTCTTTGAAATTTTAGTCTTAATAGTTTTATCCTTAATGCTATCTTAATAGTTCTCTAGTAATATGATTTCGGAAAACCAAAAATTTGAACCTGCAGTGTAATACAACTTAATAGGTGACCCTTTTTGTTAAATATAGTTGGGTAAAATGTGTTTTCCACTTTCTAGTTTCTACTGAATATGTTAGCCTAGATGTTATAACTTGTTGGTTTCCCTGTATTACCAACCGAAAAGCGATTGTGAGGAATGAAATTAAGAGCTACACACTTCTATAAAAGCGATTAAATTAACTTTGAAAGCAAAAACTCTATATATTCCTAACAACTTTCAAAATTTATAAGAAAATTGGAATAATTTATTTCCAGGAATTTCCATATACTAGCCTAGCACAGAAGCTAATCCTAAAGTAGGTTGTTGAAGTTCAAAGATAGATTTTGGAATCAATTTCTGTTACACTATAAGCCAAAGTTGTACTCCTATCGAACCACAAATGGCATACAAAGCCAAACAAAAGTTATTACATTTATATGCACTCTGAATCTTGCTTAGGTTTACACATGATGAAATATCTTTACATGAGACAAATATACATTTCATTGATATAGTATTAATGGATCCTCTGCATTCAGAGAAAACGACCAATTTTCTACTTCCTCATCAATAATATCACAAGAAAACATGAGAAGTTATACTTTTCTCTTTAGGAAAAGCTAAAATATAGTATACAGCTATGTACTTGTTTTATAATCTTAAAGGGACAAAAGAGGGGAACTTTCAAAGGCTTTAAAGAGAATTGTTAAGCTCCCAACTCATTTGCACATTTTAGCATAACAGTCTTTACACATTGGCTAACTCTCAAACATACAAGGCCTTGTTTGGTTGATGTATTATTATGGTGAAATCGAATATAAAATCTACGTTTTGGGCATCAGAAACCGGGTAAATTTTACACTGGACTAGTAATGTCATGGGATAGCAGCACATACAAAAAATGGGTATATATAGAAAACTGGCTAGGGTAATGTGGTTTTGAGATATTTAGTTCATGCTTCATTTTGTGCAAAACTAACCTCATAGTTATTTCGAATTATGTATGGAATTATGATGTAAAAAAAAAATGAGATTGTAAGTTTTTGTTACCAACACCCATGCTTACTTTAATGAAGAATGACAATATGATACAATGGTAACTGATAAAGTATCATCCAATTCTCTGCAAGTTTTGCACTACAAACATGTGATTGGATAACAAATATAAAATCGTTCAAGCAAAACTAACACACACAAAATAGGATTAGTCACCGTTAATTTATAATCATGCTTGTGATTCTTAGTCGCGGACTATGCAGCCAAGCAAGTAAGCAACCAAACCAAGTGTAAAAGAGTTCTTACTGAACCATAATTCCAAAATCACAAAAAAAATGTCCAATTAAGATTGCAATGATGTACATTGAAGCAAAGCTTATGAAAAGTTTACACCAACGACAATTAAGATATTTCCACCTTATATTGCACCGGTAAGGAATATCCATCTAGAGAGTTAAGCCAACAAATTATGCTCGCTTTTCGAAACTGTGCAAGTCTAAACCATTTTTTTCTGAAAAGAAAGTTTAAACCATCTTAAGAAAAAAAAAACTTCACTGAGTTGCTTAGAACGGCAAATTAACCAGTCTTATCCAATTCAGTGCGTACAATTCAATATACATGAACAAAAGGGTCAACTTTTTTATTTTTCACTTTTGAATTTGAAGAAGTATAAACAATATAAAAAGTTAATTCTGGTTAAATAAGAAAATCGAACTATAATCTACGTTTTGGGCATCAGAAACCTAGCTAATTCAGCTGGACTCAGGAAGAAGAATCTAAACATATATAGATAGGGGCAATAAAACTAACCAAATTTTATAACATATTTACCATCCACACACATACAAGACCATAAATAGAACAAAACTGCAAGGGCTAACACCTGAAAAGTTTTCAAATTTTCTGCATAAACAATGTAAAAACTATGTCGCGGGTCAGCTAAAACGTAGAAATTAAAGTTAAAACTTAAAAACCATATTTCTTAGTCTCAAATAAGTAATTTTATTTTGGTTAGAAAGAAGCAAGCCTAAGAACCGTATAGATAGCCTCTTCACCTTAGATTTTTACACAAAAATAAACATGAAAAAATCGCAACACAAAACGAAGAGTAACATACCTTATGGAGAAAACCCTAATTGATACAATCTATTTTATTTATTTATTTTCAGATAGAAGGTATTTTGGTGCAACAAACATAAGGTGAAGCAACCACATGATCTAATCACCTCTCCTTTTTTAAAGTGAAAAAAAGTGTTGAGATCATGCTGGCAGCTTCAACTGATGGTGGTGCACGATTAGGTTAGAGATCAATATATACTACCTTCTCCATTTTGTTTTTAAAAGGAAGGCCATCTAGAGAGAATGAGAGGTATAAATAGGGTTTATTCTTTGTGTCCATAGCAAGAAAATTTACAGAAACAGGTTCCCATATTTTTTTACATGATTATATTTGGCCCCAGAATAACATTTTCTTATCTTATATAACTACGGACACAGACGTTCTGGAAAGCTCGTTCGAAATAACTTGTTTCGGATTTGGAATATTTTGTAATAGGAACTCATGCTCAGAAATAATGAAGCAATCAAAGGATCCGGGAATGATTTATAGATCATTTACAACAAATTAGTCTTTTTAATGCCGTTTACATTGCCAAGAATTTTCATAATTTAAGCATATTAAGACTCTTATAGGAATACAGAAAAATCAAGAAGAAAAAGTGACTCCCTCGTATGTGTTTATTATTAAAATCTGAGACCTAATAATCAATAAAAAAAAAGTCCGAAAATTGGTATCTCATTTGTAACTATGGGAACCAGATAGACTTTTCTTTGTGGAATAGTAGGGACAGCCCTTGTGATTATCCTGTATAAGAATTAAGACCACAAATTATAAATTTTACTTGGTAATAAATGATCGAGAACTGGTGTGTACGTACTCCAATTTTATTAAAGATATAGTAGTTTATTAGATGAGAAATTAATATGTATAGTGTGGTCCCTTTCTGATATGCAAATTGAATAATGTCACGCCAATTATACCAACAGTACCGGCGCATGCAAATGAAGGTGCAGTCCTGGTCAGTGAGAATTTCTTAATATTGTAAAAAAATAAACACGATTATAATTAGCTTTAAACTTGGACCGTTTCTTACAAGTTATATATACCTCTTTTATTATATATTTCATTATATTTATCAAAGATTAAATCATGGTGTAGTTTTATAGATTATTTTCTCTCGAACTTAAAATGTGTGGCAAGTGTTCATGTTCGACAGTGTAACATAAGCAATTTTCTTGATACATAATAGTATTTATTGAACAAAAGGCAAAGAAACCAATTAGGCGGTGTCAAATGTCAATGAGATAACAAAACCTAACAAGCATGGTAACTAAATTGTCATCTTATTGCATGGATTTGGAATATAGACAAATAATTGTTGGAAAAAGTTATACTACGCATGCTTTCATTTCCACCCTTTTTTATGTGCAAATTAAACATGTTAATATATTCTTGAGTGTTAGTAAAATTTGTAAAAACATTGTTAGTGCACTATTATATAAGCATAATTAATAATCATGCACAATAGATTTGTAGTCTCTAATTGTTTAACGAGGTCGAGGTGAGCCGAGAGCGAGAAAGCTTTAGCAATTTTTTGCACAAGTGCTTCAATTTATTGACCATTTTTTTTTCCTGCTGCAGTTCTAATTAACTGATCAATTGTTTAATTTAATTTGTCGTTTACAAGTCGTCCAAATTAATTATGATTATAGTTTTCTCCTTGACCCAAGCTTTAAGATGTATTTTCCCAGTGTCCTTCAGTCTGAAAAATGCCCATTAACTTTTTTTTAATAATCACGGTCCAACTTTTATTAATAATTCGAAATGTCTTACAAACGTCAGTACAACAAATATTACAACCATCTAGCCGAAAACGATCAAAGACAAAGATGGAAAAAATGCCAATTAACTTGTATATGCTTAAAGGCCACATTAAACGACACATTTATGCAATTACAAAAATAAGTAAAGTACTGGTTGCTTTTAGTATATGATAAGAGGGACCATGTCAATGTGTTACTAGGTGTTGCATAAGGTTCACCAAAATAAAAAGAATAGCCATACCCATCATTCATATATATATATATATATATATATATATATATATATATATATATATATATATATATATATATATATTTGTAATCTCCACCTAATTATGGCTTATAGGTTGTTGCTTAAGGTTCAACCAAACATGTATATATATACATTAAATTATATAGTGTACTCCATTCGTCCTTAATTATTTTTCCCAAAATAAGTGTTCATTTTTCTAATTTATCAATGAAAAAATGATAAAATTACTATAATATCCTTGAATATTGCAATGAATATTTTTCAAAAATTGACAATAATAAGTTAATAACCGTTTAAATTAAAGTAAGTCTATATTTGTAACTTTCATATACAATTAATGATAGATACTAATATTTGCAAAAGACAAACATAGACAGTTAAAAATGGATGGAGATGGTATAAATTAAATTATGAGAATTTAAAGCTTGCAACCAAATTACAATTTGTTGGATTTACAACTGATAGAAGCCAGCTCATAATAGCTAAGCTAGTTACTTGCATATTGAAACAGTTGGATTATGACTTGTGTAAAAAAATATACCCTATATTTGGAAAAACATTGATCTTCTTCAAGAAATGATATTATTCTCCTAGGCTGTTAGGTCAGTGTGACTGCAGATAATTTAATTCACCATAAACCAATATTTAGCCACAATAAACTAGTGGTACAAAAATGTGTATGTATGCATTAAAAAAGTTATGTTATTTTTAAGCAAGACACCATTATTTTCATTTCAGTAATATGGACCTCACCCAGTTAACTTACATAGATTTGTCCCTAATAACATTACATCCTTGCATACAATAGACTCCTAGAACTCGTACGTTAAGTAAAGATTGAACATTTACGTGGACTTCACAAAAGTTTAATAATCCAGCAAAATGCTTAGTTACGTATGTTAGAGATAACTTTGTAAATCGTTCGGACTAAAAACCTATGGTCTTGTATTGTGTGGATGATTTGGCTTGATTCTTACATAAAATGTTCTCTTTTTTTTAAAAAAATGAAATGCATTATTTGCTTAAAGCCTTCAAAGCATATGCTACATGTATAGATGAAGTACTAATGCTATCAATTCTAATAGGAATATAAGAAAGATGTGAACCTATCTATCTTACTACCTGTGATGTGTGCCAGTATAGTGATTCCTGAATACTGATAATATATGGACCACACTATGAATATATGCAAAAAAGGATTTTAGGCTTCTCTTTTTATGGCACAAAACCCAAGCTCACTAGCCAACTAATAATACATTGGGCAGACAAAAAAAAACGATTATTGCATATGTAGGCATACAGTAATGTTTAAGGAGTGTACTAGTTTACGATTGCTGTTTTTTTAGGTTAGAACTTAGAACACAATTTAAGCCTATGCATTCAAATGTACAATGAAAAAGTGTTACAATTATACTAGAAAGATTGAATAGTAATTAAACGAGTGTTTTTGTCTAAACATGGCATACATATAACACAATAAATATATAATTTGTTGATTAGAACCAAAGAAAAGATATAGTACTGGTAATTACACGTTCATACAAATTGTACGTTGTCCCGAAACGACAGGAAAATAACAAAACGAATAATGCAAACTACACGACTAGAAACACCCCAAGTGTAACACCACAAAATCGAAACAAACACAATGATACTTTGGATATTCATAAGAACTTGCTCCTCTGAAAATTGAACTCTTTTCATAACTTTTCCAATTTTTTCTTCTCACAAGGAAACTAAACTCATTTATCGAGTGTATATGTTTTCACTATTTAAGTCTTATGTATAATTAATGTGTAACTATATTGTTCAAGGTTCTTGGTCATACATAGCTTTGAATTTTGATGGTTTGCTGGCAATGTCTTTTTCGTTGTTAAAAAAAGTTGCACCGAAAAGAAGAAAATAAAATTAAAATTAGTAATTCATTGTCAAAATACTCGCTATATTCAACGATAGAGCCGTTCACCGATGAAATGTCAGATTTTTATGACTAAATCCGGTATGTCTGCGAGCCCAAGAGATTGTTAGGAATGCAAATGAGAAGAACTGAGCCCGTCTTTGTTTAAGCTCACCTCGTCTACCAAACGAGTCCCAAGATCATGACTCGTCTCGTTTATAAATGAGTCAGAGCGGAGTATGTTCACAAGCCAAGTCTAAACACGTTTTCAGGCTCATTTATAATCAAATCACATCTCATGTTCTGGTTTTCCATATATATTTTTCTTATATATAATGGCAACAGATATTTTTCATTTTCTTCAAGCAACTAATTTAATAAGTTGGCCACTTATTCAGGAACAAACCCAAAATTAAATAGTGCGAAATTGTTGATGAATGGACTAGTAATTTCTCAAGTAGCCTTTTAAGACTGAGATCGCAAGTCTTAGAATATATTTACTCATATGAAACAAAAAACAATCGGTGCTTTGACAAATTGTTGAATAAAATAATCAAGAAAAAACATGAAAATCCTTTAAATGAAAGACATTGAGAAATTATTGAATAAAAATAATCAAAAACCCAACAAAAATAGTCACAAACTTGTGGAAAATCAGTTTCAAATTAGTAGCGAGTGCCATCAGCCTTGCAGTGATCATTCGGACGAAATGCCAATGGACCTCCAGCGTAAAACACCGTATCACTGTTTCTAGTAACAAATCTTTTGTGTTCATAACGGAGCGGAGCCCCAGTGGTTCCACTATTGATGTTCGTGGGGAATTCACAACTCTCCATAGGCGACGAAACAAGTTTTACTTTGCAAGAAGCGAGAGGATGGTCTAATAACATATGATCCATGGAAAAGCCTTCTAGTTTCGCGTGAAAGTAGCCATTTTCATTGGCTATGTACTTTTTGTAGTAAAAGATACGGTTGTTATGGTTTATACATGTTACACTAACTACAGCTGAGGGGATTGGATCAGCTTCGGACAGCGACAATGTACCTACCTTCTCGCAACTTTGGCAATATACTATGCCTTCGATCACAACGCTCTTCTTAGGAAGTCCATGAAATGGAGTATCTACATCGTAATCGGCAGCTAGAGAGTTAAAGGCCAATGGGATTAAGAACAAGGAAACAAGAACCATAATATTTGTGCTTGCCATTGTTGATAATAGTAGTAGAATAAGCGGTCTTTGAAAAATAATTGATGAGAAGATGGTTGTGGTTAAGATGGTATTTATAGCTTGTTAAATAGGTTTTTTATTGCTTTTTTTTTTGGATCAACGTGAAGGCTACTATTATATACTTGTACTACCTGTTATTCTTTGATAATTGTGGTGTATCGTGAAGGCCACTTTTAGAACATCAAACTCTCCAAATTGTACTTTCAATTTCTCTAAAATCTCAACAACTGTTATAATTTATTCTTTATGGTGCATCATTTGAACCTTACTGGCAGGTATATATATATTCCAATTAATTAAAGAAGATACAAAAGCATAGAATATGTATTATTGACTATCTTAACGAGATAAAATGAGCTTAATTAGTTTATTATCATTGCAAATTAATGCCAGGAAAGGATTTAAACCATATGAAAATTTCAGTTGAGTAAATTCAGCTTTAGGCCTTTGGTGGCAAGAGAAGAGAGAGATAATAAACAGATTAAAAAAATTGATCCACCATATGGTTCAGTATTTGATGACTACAGATAACCTCGTTCTTTACCAAGATACAATGCCGAACACAAGGGACTCTATACCAACATGATAAAAAACTTCAGAAAGCCTAAAACTACCTCGGAGAAACAATTCTCACGAGGATAACTTACGAGAAATAATTTAGTGTTGGTAATAACTAAACATATAAAACTCTTATATATCGATGATCATTTTAACTATTACAACAACCGAAAGCTAACAGAAAAAATGAAATGAATAAGTACTTATAAAAAACCTATGCTTCTTCTGAGCATGTTGAACCTTCTAGAGCGTGTATTCGCTCAGAAAATAAACTGTGTAAGGTCTTCGCTGATGGACGGTCAGCTGGATTGTTATTCATACACTGGCAATAAATATCAAGAAGAAATTTTATAATTTTCAAATCTGCTTCTGAATGTGCTGATTTTGTATCAGATTGAGCTGTTGTAGGTTCATCTGGTGCAAGCAATGCTTCGAGCTCCTTCGTGAGTTGTGGCCTTTTCCCCTTCTGTTAATGACATTTTTTAGAGAATGAAATGATTAAAATTTCAAACTTACACATGAAGAGCAAAGAAGTAAGCTCACTTATAGTAAAAATCACATTTCATGTTCAGTTTTTCAGTTTTTTGGTAATTTCAAAGGCAAAAGAGTTTTCATCATCTTCTAGGTACTGCTGTATCACATTTTTTATGAAAGGGAACAAATTGATTTTTAATCCTTCAGAGGACAATGATTGTTGCCTGCACCGTAAACTCAATAAGCAGAATGTGATCTAACAAGTAAAAACCATGTCACTGTACTCAATGAGTAAAGATAATCACAATAATGCAAACGTATCATGACTATAATACAAATGCGACAACACTAGTTAAATTATAACTTATAACCATGCATCTTCCTCAAATTGGATATTAAGAGAGAGAGAGAGAGAGAGATTAGGGCATACTTGTAAAAGTTCATTAATCTCTGATTCCGACAAGTCCATATAAGGGACCTGCAAGGTCAACATCTCAAACAGCAAGCATCCGAATGACCATATATCCACCTCCTACAATACCAAAGGAAAAACAAAAGAAATCTC
The DNA here is from genome assembly GCA_963682055.1 of Primula veris. Lineage (NCBI taxonomy): Eukaryota > Viridiplantae > Streptophyta > Magnoliopsida > Ericales > Primulaceae > Primula > Primula veris. The sequence goes on from OY821748.1 coordinate 1,283,618, forward strand.
ATAAACTGAAATATCAGACCACATTAGCTACGGCATTGAACTTGTTATATTTATCCAATATGTATACCTTAGTCTACAGGAACCCAATAATTCAAGAACTAACAAGGGAAAGAAACTCACCAGGCCATACATTTCAGGCTTATGTCTAGCCCGGTATACCTCAGGGGCCATCCACCTAGGCGTGCCTATACATACGTTTGGAGGAAGTATACCATTATGAGCAATACAACATGTATGTAGACTAGATCTGAGTGGGATTGCAGAATCAAAATCACAAAGCTTGACAACTGGCATTCTGTCGGGATTTGCAACGTCTAGGTCAATTAGAATATTTCCGCTTTTAATGTCGCGGTGAATGATATGTTTCGAATGTAGCTCCATTAGTGCAGATGATACGTCTCTACTAATGTGCAGAGCAAATTCCCATTTAACATGCTTTTCACCCTCTCTGCGCAGCTTTTCTACATATTTCTGACAAATGAATGATGAGTGAGAAATTTGGTAAAAAAAATGCTGAAACGTTAAATTATTATGTATGCTAAAGAAAGTGATTACAAAGCAGAAGAAACTTGATTTCAAACGAGGTCACGAGAGGGTCTTTACTGAGTTTGAATTCAACAAATGCAGAACAGTCTTTCGACCATCAAAGAATGGTAGTGCAAAACCCCATCCACAGATAAGTATGGAGATTTGACACATAAAAACATGGGGGCAATGTTCATCAAATGACGTATTAGATTTATTTCACATTATGAAGAAATAATGGAAACTCTTCATCCCAGTTTAGTGGATATAGTGGATAAACAAAATCAGCTTTTTTAAATGTACGCACATCAAAGGTGAAACCAGTCTACTGAACAACAAAACAATTAAAGATCAATTCACTGACTTCTGCACCCCATCAAAATTACCACCAAATGGAAACAAACTTTTTAAGTGACTAAATGAAAATCAAAGCCTAAAATATGTTATTTATCAATTTTCAGTATAAAATGTACAAAGAGAAATTACCTTTAACGATCCTCCTTTAATGTACTCCATCAAAATAGCAGATTGTATAACACGACGCTGGGGATCCTCATCAGATGATTGATCCCACTTGGAAGAAATCTTGTGACCATAAATTTCTACAATGCAGGGATGTTTCTTCAAAGCATTTAGAATTCTCACTTCTCCTAAACAATGGTATTCGAATCTCTTAACCTCTTCCATGCTTCGACACCCAACTTCAAGAGTACGAACCTGCCAACGCAACAAAATATATCGGTATGTTATACCCATTCCCATAATGATATTACTGGTTCAAGTAACTTTTAACGAAACTTAAAAGTAGGAGACTGAAAGTTCTACTTAAAGATGGAATCCCCGGTCGAAAAATTCAAGAAACAGCGTAGACAATATAAATTTAATAAAGGCTATGTACTCTGGCTCAGACGCGTAGTTGGTTTAACTAACACAATTGTTTACTACACATTTGTAGTTAAGAATTGTCAATCCGCACACGAATATCAAACAAATTAACAAAACACTCAATCATCCCATACCGTAAATTACAATGAAAATCAGGCGGTGAGTATAGTTATGAATGTATTACCATAAAAATACCAAGACCAAGATATACAGGGAAAGAAAAAAAGGCATGAAAGGTACCTTGGCCACAGCCTCAACGGTTCCAATATCACAACGCACAAGAGTACTAACCCCTTCTTCTTCAATTTCATCACATTCCAATAGAGACGGAAACGGAATTGGTACAGGACAGCTAACATGAGGAACATTGATCCGGCTCAAAGGAACATATCTGAAAACATTCAAAAGATACAAGTCAGAAATTGCATAACTGTTCCCGCAAAGGAAAAACAGGATTATAAAACATAGAAAATATAAAACTGTCAAAAAGAATCCAAATTTAAACCTAATATCCTTTGAAACGTGGTAAGAAATATTTGGCCGACTAAAAGGCCTATTCCTAGGAAGAAGCAGCTACCAAGATTCAAAGAATCTGTTGACACGCAAGTTTAACTAAAACTTTCTACTTTCAAAGAAGATTCATCTCGCCCAAGTTAATGTTATTAAAAATAATAAAAATACTTTAACTATTAAGCAAAGATGAATAGCAGCACTAGTGCCTACACCATACCGATCGAAAAGACAGGGTAACATTATTCATATTGCATATCAAAGCTATACACAAGGACGGCATGCTAAACAGTTAGAAACTGGAGAGAATATGGAACTTAAAGCAAAATGAGAATCAATAGTATTAGTGTTTGTTGATTATCCTACATTGATAATATATTGAGGAAGACTGGTTTAGAAGGAGTGTTCTTCCTTCTCATAATAGATCCTTTAAGGTATATGGCTCTGAAAAATAGCAACAACATTAAAGAAGTAAAATAGAACAATGAATATTACCTGCAAAAATATTCTGGATCTGTCTCTTCCCTCATGTCGCAAGGATGGCATGAATCGACTATCATACGAACCCAAGAATCCGCCCTTTTTACGACAACGATATTCCAGGCATGTGGTGAAAAATCCAAATAGCCACGAACAAGTTCACAAGGCACATGTGGCTTCACCCGATCACATAGGTACTAAAAAAAATAACAGAAAAAGATGTCAGTATTCAAGAAAAATGAAAATTTACCATATAATGACATATTTTGAACTTGACTTGTCTTTTACTCGCAATGAAAAAAACTTTTTTCCCATCTACTCCTGTTTAAAAAAGCATGACACAAATTTTGGAACTGATTTCACTTTAAATGAGCATGCACTTCAATCAACTGAATTCTGATCGCCATGCTTGTTAATGAAGTGATTTTATTTTGGTACTGCATTGAAGTCCGGCCATCCCCACCCCTACCCAAAAAAAACATGAAAACTGAAATAAACGTATATTAGTCCATCGTTATCACCTTCATAAGCAATGCCCTATGCCTACAAACACCAAACTGGAGAGTTCCAATCGGGACAATGATGGAATTTATCTTCGCCTTTACAGCTTGAAGGGATTTTTCGCAAAGATCTCGGAAAATAATATCTTCCATGTTCCCAGAATGTTGCTCAACAATGTGTTTTGCGATATCACTATTTCCAGTGGGGCAGGTACAAATGAAGGGCTTTATGTAATTCGAACCAGATGCGGCTCTATTTGTCTTTTCAACAAGTGATGATTTATCTCGGCCCCCAAAGTGGTCAGATACAAAAAGAGCAAGCAATGATGCAATTTGTAGCTTATCTAATGAATCATTAATCTGTCTGAAATGATTCACAAACGCTTGAGCACAATGAGCGATAACGTCTAACCCTGCATCCTTTCTCCTGAAGGAATCAGAATAATAACAATTACGTGACCGTTCTTGTTATAATAAAAAAAAAGGGAAAATATCACGTTTGTTCACCGGTCTATTTGCTTTTGACTAATGGTTCACTTTCCTATCAAATTTTAGGATTCAAATATCTACACAAAAACCAAACAAGTAATACGCGAATGTTATTATTTCAACTCAAAAGCACTGGTAATGTACTATTGTTAAGTAAGCCGGTGTCCTAATACCAGCTTAATTTTTTTATTTTTCAGCACTCAAGAATTATTGATAAGTGGCATGTACCAAGTGTTTGATTGCTGTAAATTGGAGCCTAAATTTTGAATTCTTATAGGTTGGTGTACTAACTATTGATTTTGTGTAGATCGTTTTCTACATTATGGGACTTAATATATGGTGCACTAATTGATAAAAGTTGAAGAGTTCACTTACAGAAGCGATATTTCCCCTATAAAGGGAAAAGAGCAAGAAAGAAAGAAAAACGTTAAACACAAGAAAATACCTGTCCAAAAGAATGACTTCACGTGAGCCTATATGGAAACTTTTCTCATATTTATCAAGAGGTAAAAATGGTCGATCTCTTCCAGCATCATAAAATCCATCCCCTAAATTATCATCGATGCTACAAAATGATGTATCACTGTATTTGCAAGCAAGATCGGATTGATCAGAAATTAGTCTCCTTTTGCTTGGTTGTTCATCAACTTCCTCATCGTGAGGCCTTTTTGAATTCGAACTATTTTCACTAAATTTCTCACCCTCTTCACTTATATTAGCGGGAATAATATCGGAACATGAGCAATTTTCTTCGTTCCCGGTCTTCTCAAGATCTATTATTTCGTCATCATCGACACTTAAATCTTCACACTTGGATTCTTCAGATATAATATCATCACCATCGTTGTCAGGAGCTGACATATCATTTGATTTATATTTGTCAACTGTTATTTGTGTTGACATTTTGGCATGGTTTGAAGTTTTCCACTTTCTACTGTTGTTTAAACGTTCTTGGCGAGCTTTTTGTTGGATATTATAACGTCTTCTCCATCCTTTTTGAGATTTTCGTGCCGAAAAACACCGACTTGTAGATGAGATTCCACTTGAATGGCTCAAGGAGGGACCTATCAGCAAAAAATGTAAGTAAATATAACTTGTGAAATGGAAAAGGTAAAATGATCGTATCATAAGGGGAAATGAAAATGAGAGGGTTTTCTCACTTGTTTTAGAAAGTGTGTTGATATTATCTTGGACATCACATTCGAGTACATCCATCTCCACTGTAAAATCTTCAATGCATTCATCTTCATCGTTACCCTCCAAATTGCCGCAAATCCAAGAAGGTAATTGACGACATACAATAAGCTTGTTGTTCTGTAAAACAAGTCCATCATTGTCTTAGAATTTCTTCAACAAAAATGAAGATAGGATCACAGTCAAAATTCAAATGTTACAGCAGCTCACAATTGTCACCTTCAGCCACTTTGACCAATCACCTTCCTGTACTTCTTTTGTTCTTTGAAAAGATATAAAAATAACTGTATTGCTAGCAGACTATGAAAATAGGACACACCTCCATAAGAATACTGAAAGAAGGAGACAAAACACGGCAAAAAGAAAAAGGAAACTACAAGAGAACAGTGCACTTTAAGATGAAAATTGCAATTAACGCCACCATGTCGGAACAAAAAAAAGATCATATCTGCTATTCCTATGTCTTTTCTATCATTGATTCTTCTCAAAAGACATGCCACTAATCCACGTTGAACTATACATACACGATAAATCTACAAATCAATCAAATAACCAGCTCCAGATTGTAGAGTCACTAATTTTTAAGTGCTATAACTATAACAGCTATATAAACTACAAGCAGCTCATATAATGGAAAACAAGGCAAAAAAGATAAACTGTCAGGGAAAATTCGGGAGAAAACTCAATTAAAGACCTCGGCAGAGAAGGTAAATAGAGGAAAGTGAAAAGAGGAATGTAGCATAGTCTCCTAATTTATGCAGGGGATTAAGGATGTACCTGAACATTTAGTGTGCGAAGGTTAGGCATTGAGCTAAGCTCAAGAGATTCCAAAGATGACAACCTATTATTTGAGAAGTCCAAAAACTCTAGTCTTTGAAGAGATGAAAACCCCGAAGGCAATTCCATCAATTTATTGTTAGTGACTTTCAATGATATCAGGTTAGTTAAGTGAGTTATCTCAGTAGGAAGCTTTCTCATCTTGTTGAAGGACAGATCCAGATACTCCAGTTTTTCTAGAAATCCGATTTCTGGAGGTAGATACCTGGAGAAAGAACACAAACAAATAAAATATTATTTCTTTGTCCAATAAGCCATACGTTAAAAAACAACAGGGGTAAGGTTCAAACAATGAACAGAGACTCACAGGTCTGCAATTCGAATAATTCAAAATTAAGATTCAACAATATATAAGGACCAAATGGAAAATGAGCTTGTTTCAAACCGAGGCACTTCAATGTATTTTGATTACAATCTTCAAAAAATAGCGCTTGAGCCTCTCCCACATTATGAGAAAAAACTCGTACACAGAATATCAGTCCCTCCCATTTAAAGTTTCTGGTTCCATTTTGCCTTGTCCAAGAAAAAACTGTACGTCGTTCCCTAATTAAGCTTTTCGAATCATACCCTTTATGTTTCTAAATCTAATATCTATCCCAACACAAGTCTACAACACATAATGGTCATAACATTCATAAGAGATAAGCTATGTGGCACAGATACTTTGATTATTATTATTTTGAAGTATCGGATACGGATACGCCCCCGATACAGGGATACGGTATCCGATACGGGGATTGGAGTATCGTTGACTATTTTGAGGTTTGACTCAGTTTGGATACGGCATGAATACATATTGGCTACGGCGGGTTGGAAAATGATGTTATTTGAAAATATTGGAGGGGGGGGGGGAGGAGGTGAAACATAAAGGGGTCACACATGTAATAAACATAAAAGGATACAGTTACTTTTAGATCTAAATTGACTTTCACACTTCACATGTTTACACAACAGAAAAATATACATACAGAGAGAGGATGGACAAGTGTTATGTTCGGCTAAAGTTTCGAGTAACAAAATACTAATTTTTGGTTTGAATGTTTTGTAGCTACTTTTTATTATATATAAAATATATATTAATATTTGAATGATTGGCGTATCCTAGCAGTATCGTATCCTAAATTTTCCAAAAAAATCCGTATCCCCGTACCCGTATCGGATATGATACATGTATCCATATCCGTGCAACCTAGGTGATAAGTGACTAAAAACACATAAAAGGCATAAATTTTAAAGCACCATACACCTAATGTAGAAGTGACAAAAAGATAGCTTAACCAACGACTTTAACCCCGCAATCTCGCTCAACATAGGGAAAACACAAGGCCTAGTCGGTTAAAATGATAAGCTCCTTCGAATCCTTCATATTATCCAACTTTACGCATAAAAATACATATTCTCTAGCTATGCACTAATATTCTGGTAGTGTCATACATTAGTCATCCGCTTACCTTTTTCCTAAAAAACCTGTACGAAATACTCTGATTATCCTTTTCGAATCATACCCTTTATGTTCTTAAATTTAGCATCTACTCCAACACAAGTCTACAAGACACATATTGATCATAAAATTCATATGTGATAAGTGACTAGAAACACGAAAAGGTGTATACTTTAAAGCACCATATACCTAATGTGGAAGTATTAAATGGTCAACTTAACCAATTACTTTAAGTCACCCCCGCAAGCTCACTCAACACAGGGAAAACTGAAGGCCTAGTAAGCCCCTTACAAGAATAAGCTACATGTTTGTAAATTTAATAAATAATGACTACTCCAACACAAGTCTTCAAGAATAACAAGACACGTAATGATCACAAAATACATTATCATAAGTGAAAAGTGACTAAAAACACAAAAAAAAGGCATACTTCAAAGCACCACAAACCTAATGTGGAAGTGACATAACGACAGCATAACCAACGACTTTAACCCCGCAATCTCACTCAACAAAGGGAAAACCGAAGGCCTAAGCTCGCTCCTTCAAATCCTTCATGTTATCCAACTTTATGTATAAAATTACATATTCTCTAACTATGTACTAATATTCTGGTAATGTCATTAATTATTCACCCGCTTACCTTTTCTTGCAAAAAACTGTAAGGCGTCCCCTAATTATCCTTTTTTGAATCATACCCTTTATGCTTCTAAATTTAATATGTACTTCAGCACAAGTCTACAAGACACAAAGATCACAATATTCATAAGTGATAAGTGACTAAAAACACAAAAGGCATAAAATTTAAAGCACCATAAACTTTATGTGGAAGTGAGAAAAAGACAGCTTAACCAACGACTTCAACCCCGCAATCTCACTCAACAAAGGGAAAACCTAAGACTTAACCGGGACCTTACAAAGATAAGCTCCTTCAAATTATCCAACTTTTTGATTAAAATTACATATTCTCTAACTATGTACTAATATTCTGGTAGTGTCACATATAAGTAATTCAATTACCTTTTCCTGCAAAAAGATGTTAAAATTCTACTCCAACACAAGTCTACAAGGCACACAATGATCATAATATTCACAAGTAATACCTAATAGAGAAGTGACAAAAAGACAGCTTAACCAACGAATTTAACCCCGGGATCTCACTCAACAAAGGGAAAACCGAAGGCTTAGCAGTCACCTTACAAGGATTAAGCTCCTTCAAATCCTTCAAATTAATCAACGTTATGTTAAAAATTACATATTCCCTAACTATGTACTAATAGTCTGGTAGTGTCATATATTAGTCACCCGCTTAGCTTTTCTTGCAAGAAACTGTACGGCGTACCCTAATTATCCTTTTTGACTCATGCCCTTTATGTTTCTAAATTTATCATCTCCTCCAACACATATCTACAAGACACGTGACGATCATAAGTTTCATTAGTGATAAGCGACTAAAAACACGAAAAGGAGTATACTTGAAAGCACCACATACCGAATGTGGAAGTGACAAAAATACAGCTTAACCAACGACTTGACCCCGCAATCTCACCCAACAACGGAAAATTACATATTACCTAACTATGTACTAATATTATGGTAGTGTCATATATTAGTCATCCGCTTACCTTTTCCTGCAAAAAACTGTAAGGCGTCCCCTAATTATCCTTTTTTGAATCATACCCTTTATGTTTCTTAATTTAATATCTACTCCAAGACAGGTAGCGTTCTAAAAGTTGAGCCTAGGCGGAAATTAGACGGAGTCTGGGATTTTAGCAGATTAGGCAAGATAAAGCGTGATTATGCGGGATTAGGCACTAGGCGACCTTTTCCCACAAGGCGCCAATTGTCTACAAGACATATAATGATCATAATATTGACAAGTGACTAAAAACTCGTAAAAGGCGTATACTTTAAAGCACCATATACCTTATATGGAAGTGACAAAACGACAGCTTAACCAACAACTTCAACCCTGCGATCTCGCTCAACAAAGGGAAAACCGAAGGCCTAGTCGGGACCTTACAGAGCTCAAGCTCCTTCAAATCCTTCATATTATCCAAACACAAACCGCTCAATTTCGTCGAAGACACCTTAATTTGCAACCTCTCGAGCTCGACCAAATTACTCATCTCTTTCGGAAACAAATTCACTTCATTACTAAAAAACTTCAAAGTCTTCAACCTACCCAAATCCCCAAGCCACCTCGGTATCAAATTAAAACTATTCTTATAAATAAACAACCCCTTTGTAAAATCCTCGGGCTTCGATACCGAAAGATCCATGCTTTTATTTGCTATATCAATACAAGGGTCACAGTCCACGTCATCATCTGCTGAATTAGCCGATTTTTTGGATTCTTCTGGGTTTTCGCAAGATTCGATTTTAACCTCTTTTAACTCTGCCATTACGTATAAAAAACGATATATACATATAAATTGGGAACTGGGTAGTGATTATTGGGCCAAAAGGGGAAAAGGGTTTGTTGGAATTTGGGTAATTTTGGGTTTAATTTGGATTAGGGTTTTTTTGAGAATTTAGTGAGAAGGTAGAGAGAGAGAAACCCTAAAATTTAGACGAAGAACAGAGGAAAGTGGTATTAATAACTTTTTCCTAATTAATTATTGATCCTTAATTTAGAGGCTAATTAATTTTAGGTACCTATTGCAAAACTTATTTACCTAGGATGCACAATTTCAATGTATTTATCTCTATTCTACGTTTTTTTTAATAATCAACCCATCCTCGTTTTTTTTTTTTTTTTTTTTACGTTTGATAACATATTTTTTGTTCCAAAATCACCCTTTAAAAAATTTGTTTCAGAGATCTATTGAAAATTCAGATTTTTTATTTTAGATATTTTTCTTCTTTTTTTTAGCCTAAATATCTGATTTTTAAAAGATAAATAATATCAATGTTCAAACACTCACTTATATACAATAATTTGTATTGCAATTAGTACTATAAGTCATTTAGTACCAAGTCAAAGTTGTCTGGATAAACATGATGTAATAATTAGTATTATATCCGTTCTTAGACCGTAAACAAACATACCCAAAGTGTAAGAATATCTTTTGATTTGAAAAGTGAAAGCTTTAAGCTAATTGAAAGTATTATTTTAGGGTTGTTTATTTATTAAAATTTTAAAAAATCTAACTTTTGGTTCAATAAAGAGCGGAACTTGAGTCCAAATGAAGGAGTGGCACAACTAATATTGCACCAAAACATTTTTTTTGTGTTTTGCATACCCAAGTCCACCCGAATGTAGATAGTAAAAAAAAAACGGTTATAATAAAAGTAATGGATATTCTTGTAATATTTTAAAAGAAAATAGATGGAAATTAAAAAGATTTGAACACAGAACCCTAGACTTAAAACCAAGAATTATACACCAGACTAGTACCATAAGTTTATAAACATTTACATTAAATACTACTTACTATACAACTAAATGGGTTGGTATATAAGGAGAAATTATTTGGTGATATTAAAAAAAGACTCTTTCATCCCACTTTATAGTCACACACTTAAATTTCTCGTATATAAGACAGAAAAAGCAGGGAAAAAATATTTTTCAATTCTTGTTTCAGACCGAGGCACTTGACTTCTCTTGAAGATTGTGCCGCCCAAAGCTACAAATGAACAATTGAGATCGATATTTGGACAACTTACTAGGAATATCCTAATTAGAACAAATGACGTAGAGCCCAAGAATAACATTTTTACTGTTATTGAAACACGAGTTAATAACTAGCCCAATGAATAGGCAAGCAGTAGGTAGAACCTCAGTTTACATATATAAAATAACTAAAGCGAAGACGAAGTTCATACACAATAGTACAGAATCATTCATCAACTAGTTAAAACTTGATAGAAAATGAGAAAATGAGAAAACAAGGAACATAAATGACGGAAAGCAAACATATGAGCTTTTCTCATCAGTAGTTTTGGGACCAATTAGCAGCACTTCCAACTCTGGGCATACCGGTTGTTCCTTTACGAGACTCTTCATCGACTTTGAAAGTAGCACCGCACACTTGGCCCGAGCTGTCAACCCTCGGCACTGGTTTCAACTCATTATGTGGGTGCTCGTAACTCCTTAAACCTCCAGAGTTTGTGTAGAAACAGCCTGTCAGCATCCAAAATTCGGATACATGTAAAGCCGTAACAAAAGCGATAACTATCAAAATTTAGACTCGTATAATATTGACCAACAACTTAAAATCAGGATAAATGAAGTATACATGCATAATTCTGCCCCTATAAAGTAGTAATATAATAACCCTATGAAGATTAGTAAATTTTAGTGGCACATAGGAAAAAGGCAATCTCCAGAAAAAACAATTCGATAAGAAAACCAAGTCCTCTGTACTAAAATTCAACCTTAGAAGGTATGTGCAACATTGTTAAAACGGTAAAAGAAGTGAAAACAATAATAAAGTTTGGCTCCAATAACATTTTCTACAATATTATAGCAATTTGAGTAACGCGTACATACATTAAGCTGTATATACTATATACACTACCATATCGTAATAACAAACTCATAGTCATATACACAGACATTAAGCTGTGTATTCAAAACAAGTTACATTGACTCGTGTATTCAAAACATGTTACATTGACTCGTGGGTTAAGACCCCCATAAACATTCTCTATACTCTAATAGTAACAAATTTGCTGGTGTCACATTCATAAGCATATTAGAGATTTTGTCTATGAAGCATTTTCGAAGGGCATACCACTGCCAGCAAAACCATTATTGGACAAACAGAAGAGAGTTTGACAGGGTTGGTTCAGGTTTGTCTTAAAAAAGAATAACTAAAAAGTGGATGAGATGTCAAGGTTATGCTCAATTGAAATTTACAAACGAGACTAGCTAAAACAGAATTTTGACCAGTAATTTACCCACTTCGGAAAGTAATCAACTACTAGAAAAGAAAGGTACGGAAAAGACATGATACCTTTTGGAAAAGGGGCAAAGGATTTGCAACAACCCTTCTTGAAAACTTCAGAATCATCTCCAAAGACTAGATGACCTTCAGAATCAGTGCCCCAGAAGAAGGGAACACTCCCATCATTGTCCTGCATTAATAAAAAAAATAACAATTTAAATTTAGCTATCAAAGAGAATATTAGAACAAAGATATTAGGATTTCTTTAGGCTTTGTCCTACACATAATCTGTTTCTAAATCACGTTTTTGTTATAAAGATAGTTTCCACTTTCCAGAGAAAACTTTTGCAGCCATACTAGTAAAACCTACAGAAAGTAAATTTTCTCATTAACAAAAGACCTCGAGCGGACACGTAAACAAAACAAATAACAAAAAATATTTTTAAAAGATCGCAAGCTTGTTTGGTTCTGTTCTCAAAAAAAAAATCCAAGTTGAAAGCTCCTATGTTGTGATGACAATATGCCATGACAACTTTCTAGTAGCTCTTATTTTGGTGCAGAGATAACAACTCTCTGTTACTTTACAAAACTTGTGTGCATCAAAGGAATAAGGGGCCTAAGATCAGGGTAGGCCCAGGCCCAAGTCGAGTAAGGCTTGGACCTTGGGCAATTGATTCGGAAAAAAAATTACGGGCAACACCCAACTATATTTTTAATATAATTGGTAGTTAAAATAAAAATATTAAACACTAGTTTGTTTACAATGTGTTGCAATAGCTCAAATGGTAGAGTAGTTTGGTATTTTAGATAGATCATGAGTTCGAAACTCTTTAGTTACAATTTAATTTTGTTTTTATTTTGATTTGTATTTATCGAGCAACAAACAAAATTCGAGCCTTAGGCATTCCTTGATACCGGGTCGCCACTGCCTAAGATTATGGAGTATAGTGTAAATAGTTACTGTAGAAACTAAAGGACCCTTCAATTAAAGGTTCTGTAAACTGTTTTCGATTTTAAAAACAGAAAACAAGTCAAAAGCATTTCCAAATTTTCCGAGAAAAATCATCAGAACACCCAACTTTAGGAGAACCCACAGAAGCTCTCAGTCATTTCCAAAAACATTTCAAAAACAAAATCACTCGTTTCATAAAACTTCTCTGTGTTTCAAAACCTTGATCTAGCAGGAAAGGGTATCAAAAACTATAAAAGAAAATGAAAGAAGAATCAAATGCACTGATGTCATTCAGAAAGTTGAGACAAAATCGTAATTTTCTGATAGCACGGACATAAACTCACCACAGCTACAAAAGTGGTTTTTGCAGAGGCATCAAATAGAATAAATGAGAATTTCCCCTGAAGATCTCTCACAACTTGATCGGCAGGATATGGACCTCTATCTCTCAATGTTCTGTAAGCCTCTATAACAATCATCACCTCGTTTGCTATCTTGTTTAGCCCATATTGTTGCTTAAGATGGGCAATGTTATCAATATGGCCCTGAAATAGACAGAATATATCGTCCACAACTGCAAACAACCTAGATAAGAGTGTAAGACAGTCAGCAAATCGGAAATATAAAGATTTATTAGCAATTATATGAGCCAGATTTACATCTACTACATGATACATAGGCAACACACTGGAAGAGAGCATCAAAACACATACTGGAAAAGTAATGCTATACATATTTGAGATGTTATGAATGAAAACAGTTCCAACCAACAATCAGGAATATAAGAAAAGAGTCATGTATGAAGAGAACCTTAGTATTTTTTTTTTTTAAAGTGTGAGAACCTTAATATGTTATTGTACTTTTTTCACTTCTCAAGCACCATCAGAGAAAGGAAAAAGCCAACAGTGAGTAAAAGGTTAAATTTGTCTATAAATCTAAGAAAAATATTCTCGGTTCTCAGGATATTTTCAGTCATTCACTAAAAAACAAGTTACACAAATTTATTACAAATACTTTTCTAAGAGAAATTTCCAGGAGAACTAAACAGTGCTTCAAACCAATAGAGAAGTGTTTACTTATTTTCCTCTACTTGTGAAGCCAGGTTACTTAAGACAAGTACTGCAACATCTTGAAACCAGTTTGGTGTTTAACATGAGTAACAATGACTAGGACTCAGCCAAAGGACAGAATCTAAGGGCGGTAATTTGTAGAAAAAAAAACATAAAACAAGAGAGAACAGATTTTAAAAAAAGGTTTCTACGGACTGATCGTAGGACCGTAGATAAACAAAAACAAAGCTTCAAATTCTTGACCCCCTTAAGATTCCCAAGGCACAAAAAAGAGTAATTAGTAGGAATATAATTTTAACAAAATATATCTAATGCATCCAACTATCTACCGGGATTAAATTAAGAAAACAAAAATGAAACCCAAGGTTGTTTGACATGAACTACTAAACCATGGGAGAAACATGTTCCAACACAATGTCTATTTCACTAACATCAGATCAAAGATTAAATCAAGAAAGAAAATTACTACAATACTAAGTTGGTAAAAAAAAAACAAATAGCCAAAAAGATTCTACTTCTCAACATATTAAACTAAACAGACCAAATCAGTTAACTTCAATAGCTAAAAAGCTGAGAAACTTAACACTAAATCCAAATACACTATACTATATTTTAAAGGGAAAGTTATTGTTGAATACATACTTTTGGACTTGATTATCAAAAACCCCAATTTGTGGTCTTTGTTTAAGCTTTGGTTGAGCATCTAAATTAAAAACAAAGAGTAAAAAGAAGTAGCAGTACCTAAGTTTAAAAGAGATTTTAATCATGAGTTTTTTATTATTAAGTCTCAAAATATGTACTAAATGTTTATTTTTCCTATTTTAAACTACCAATATCTCCCCAAATCAAGAAATTTACAAGAGACTGAAAATAAAAAAAATCTATACTATAGTCTATATAGCTAACAAGATCCTATAATTCAACTTACTTAGTAAATCAAAGAAATAATGACCATTAATAGACTGATAAAAATTGCTTCACTTTTTATATATAAACAAATTATATCAGCTAACAAGATCCAAACTTGAGAATACCACCTATAACAGATCAAACAAATAACACCAAATCAAAAAAAAAAAACTAAAAAAAAAAACTGAGAGAAATACAACAATAACAAGTACAAGATCACATTTTTTTGAATAAAGACTAAAAAAAAGTAGCAGTTTTGATAAATAATTCTTAAAATATGTACAAAAAATCATCTTTCTTATTGTAAAGTACCAATATCTCCTCAAATCAAGAAAATTACAAGGGACTGAAAATCAAAAAATCTGTATATAGCTAACAAGATCCCATAATTCAGCTTACTTTAGTAAATCAAATAAATAATGACCATTAATAGCAGGATAAAAAAAATGCACAATACCACCTAAAACAGATCAAACAAATAACACCAAAAGCAAATATAAAACTAAAAAAAAAATGAGAGATAATACAACAAAAACCAGTAAAAGATCACATTATTATTATTATTATTATTATTATTATTATTATTATTATTATTATTATTTAAAAGAAAAAGAAATACAAAAAACCCAGATGAGAAAATAAAGAAAGAAACCTAGGGAGAAAAGGGTTTTGCTTATCAACAGAATAAGCCATTAATCCAGAAGATCCCAAATTAATAGTAACTGAATTTGTGTTAATAGTTGAAAAATGTTGTCCCAATAAAAACCCATCTTTTAAACCAGAAACTGAATCAGAATCAGGGTTTTGAAGAGCCTCTGGGCTCTTAGCAATCGATTTATCAAAAATTGCTAACATTTTTTTATATATATATGTTTTTTATATATAGATATTAGTGTTGTATATATATAGAGAGAGATAGAGATTGAAAGAAGGTGACAAAGTGGTTTATTTATAATGTTTTTGTTGGGTAATAAAATCCTTTTTTTTTTTATACCGAAATTGACCTTTTATTTCTTTTTACTAAAGTTATTTAAAAAGTGAAGTGTCATAAAATGATTTGTTTCTGAATATATTATTATATCTTATCTACTTTAATTGTTATCCTTATCCGAATATTAAAGTCTTTTGCTTGGAAATTGGAATGTGAAAAAATTTAGTTTTGATCCTTTTAATTCTGAGTTATTATGAGATTAGTACCATTACATGTGCATATCATGTATATGGTATTATATTATAAGGTGGTGTCGTTTAATTTTAATTTTACTCATATGTTTATGAGTTTTAATTAATCTAGAGTTTGGCTAATTATATATTTATATGATTAAATATAATACTAGAATAAAGAAAAAAAATTGATGGTGGATTTGCATGTCATGTTTAATACAAATAAAAAGATATAGCATAAGATTAAGTAAACACAATTTTCTTCCATTAATTTCCACTATCATATAATCAATGTTAATGTTGTAAGATATGCAATATTCATATGTCACGAGTGTTCAATATGTTCTATTTTATTACTAATATATTTATACGATACTTTCATATTTTTTACAATATAAATATTTTTCTCGATTTGAATAGTTGGTTCTTTTACGAACATATTGATTTATCTTTTCATTTATGTCTATCTTCATTATTCATTTAATAAGGTAGACATATTTTACAATATAAATACGTTATTCGATTTGAATTGTTGGTTGTTTTACAAACATATTGATTTATATTTTCATTTATGTCTTATCTTCATTCTTCACATAGACACCAACAAGATCAAAATAATTATGTTTATAAGAAAGTAACAAAATAATGTAATAAATTCACATAAAGTATTTCCTAGTTGCATTTTGGTCATATTGATTATTTCCGTGCCCTCCTATTTAATCCAATCCAAAACATTAATTACAGTATCATAATTCATCATTTTTTATAAGATAAATAGATAATGTAGACAGTGATCATAACACGGGGTGTTTTAGTAATTGTAGCCTGTGGGCACTGAAAATGAGTAGTAGTAATTCCGATAAGATGTATTAAAATTGTTGAAATAAAAAATTTGAAAACCAAATCATATAATTTAATATTTAAACTATATAATTAATTTTTAAAAAAATTAATTCTATAATTTTAATTTAATTTATTAACCGATAAGACAAATAAAAATTAATTTAGAAGCTAGGGACCACTTATTTAATTGCAACTTTTGAATAACGAGTTGGATTTTTTTTTATATATATATATATAACAGGAGTTGGATCTTATCCACAACGTAATAGTTGCGTGGAAAAGGACGTGTAGACACGTTACAGCGAATTAAATATTAAAGTCATAAATATGTAAACGATACACCATCACTCAATAATATGCATAATAATTTACAAACAATTACCAAGTTGTTGTGGAAAGAGACAACAAAAACTACAAAAAGTGATTTTATGATAGTAAACTAAACTAACTTAACAATCTATCTTCCGTTCAAAAACTAAAATTTTTATTTATATTCATTTCATATTCATTTAAATACAAACGAATATTTGACGAATATGAACCGAACATTTGACGAGCTGAACACATGAACCGAACATTTGACGAGCTGAACACGAGTTGTTCGTGAATGTCTAATTTCTTTCAAAACATTTAATAATTGAAAAAAATATATTTCTTTTTAAAATATATTTTAATTTTATCATATATTACTATATTGTTAATTATGATAAACTAGTTCACATATAACTTTAAGTTTATATATTGTATAATTTTTTTTTACATACGTATGATTACCTTAATGAGTTGGACACTTAAGAATAAAATCGGTGATTGTATTTATAATATGATGATATAAATTACCATAATAAGTTTGAAATAATACAAATATATCATTTATATTATTATAGCATAAATAAGTTTATTAATTGTGTTGTGATATTAGTTTTTGTTACATCATTAATAGATTTAGTTTTTTATTTTATCAAACTTTATATATAGTTACACGAACACGAGTTTAGACGAACCGAACAAATACATGTTCATGCTCAATTTATTTAATAGACGGACACTATATTCTTGTTCATTATCGTATTCATTTATAAATGAACAAACATAAACCGAACAGTAACCAAGCCCGTGTCAAACACGAATGATTTCACGAACAGCTCATCTCATTTACGATACTAATTTTCCTATCCAAAAATATTACTTTAGTCATACAACAAACTTAATGAGGCTCTGAAACGGAAATGTTTTTACAATATTTGTCACCGCACTTGACAATGAAATTAGATTAAAGCTATGTAACGTTTTCTCCTGTATTTTTTGGTGAGATTTCATTCCTCTAAAACATGTAGATTAAAATTTGAGAGAGTAGAAAACGGAAACAGAGTACCTGACTCTGGGTTAGGGTTACTCTGCTTTCACAGCCATTGGATCTGTCCTCAAATTTAAACTGTAGCAAATCCAATGGCTGTGGAAAGCAGAGTAACCCTGGCTCAAAGTCAGGTACTCTGCTTCCGTAGAAAACTCCTTCCAAATACTCTACATTGCTAGACTTGTGTAGGTAAGAGAAATTAAAATGAAATTTGTTCTCTTCCTATTTTTCTTAAAAGTTGGATAGCATTTTAAATAAATCAGCATAAAACTAGCTATTAAAAATAAAATCTACAAAAGCCAAAAAAATATCAGAATCATAGACAAATTATAAAAATGCTCACAAGCTTACAGAAAATGGAATCATCCCTCAACAGAATCTAAACAGTCTAAACTCTAAATATCTTTATGTTTTACATGTTTCTTTGGCAAATATGCATTACATGTTTGATGACTTTAGAAGCCCAAATACTATCAACTGAAAAAAAAAACATTAGCTAAAAGCTTCGATTTCAATCGCAAGTTAAGGAGGGAAAACATTAATGAAAAGAGGAGGGAGGGGGATTATTTCCCCATAAGTAACCCTTGTGTAACTAAATAACGCTCCTCAAACCCTGCCATACGCAACCGTTTTACTAAAAAGATGGCGAATAAAAACAACTTGAAGAGCGCTTGCAAGGACCAGCATCGCATACTCTCCCAACGTGTACATTATCACCCGCTTCCTTGTGCTCTCGTTTGCTGCAACAAAAACAGATATTAGAAATATACAGTGTTGAATTAGTACTCACATTATCGCTTGAAAGGCAGATCAATATAACTATCTTTTAGGTCGATGTAAAATCTTGAACAGTCAGATCGCAATATAGAAATATAGCATCTAAACCGATGCACTTTTAGGTCGACATAATCTCAGAAAGAGAAAACTAAAAATCAACATCAAGATAATACTTGCTCTATCAGTCAGATCACAAAATGGAAAACTTAGCTTAAAAACAATGTACTTTTAATTCGACATAATCTTAATAGGGAAAAGTCTAAAATGGACCACATGAATTTACATGATTATTAGTGGGACGGAGTCTAATGAGTCAATGACCCTCAAAACAAATCCAGTTTCTATAAAGGAAAAATGAAATGAAGTTACTACTATGGAGGGAGTAACAAAGGGAGATCCTTGAATTTTAGGCTGGGAATCAAGGGTCGTTTTTTCTTATGTAAAGAACAAATGTCCATAGCATTGTACCAATTAAGAAGGTAAGTAGCCCATTATAACAAGTAGGAAGAACGAGGAACCCTGTAGTAAATGGAATTTATTACTCACATATTTTTGTATGTAGATAATGAAGTGATAGAGATAGTTTGTTAACTTTTTAAAACCTTGTTTGTTTGCATTATTTCTACCTGTTTCTCACAAACAAGGTCCAACCGCACAAGTCCTTATAAATGCTTCTTCCCCCCAGGAGGTATTAGTGATATTAATTTACAAAATTGTCACTATGACAACATTCTCCGTATGTACAGCATTACTCTTAACTAAAAACCAAGCTTCTTGGGAACTCGGTATAAAGGTTTTGAATACCCCCTTTCAGTCTATGTTTTGAGTCTATTGACTATAAAAAATGACTTACTATGGCGATGACGGGTATCTCGTGCTTTTAAGTACTTCTGCTCTGCGGTTATAGATTCCAATGCTTCTCTCAGCTCCGCAATTTTCACGTTAATTGGGTCCAAATGCTCTGTAACCATCACCACACAAAGTTTACCAAAAAGTAATTTCAAAGATGATATAGATAATGTCCCCCTAACTTAATGGAGATCACAATATTCCAAACTCACTTTTAATGTATAATCGCACTCTCTACAGTAGCGAAACAAAAATTTCAATATATAAAAGGTAAGTATCATTTTGTAACCCCTCTCAAATGTTTGCAAATTTCTTCACCAAATTACTAGATTTCACAAATTTGGACACTAAATTTAACAAATTTGATATGTCAATTAACCAACATATCAAATTGACGATTTAAAACCGATGTACACAAAATCGACATTATCTATCAAAATTCACAAATGCGTAAAAGTTATACTGAGAAAATATTAACTTGCGAATTGTTCCATGTTATTTTAAGTGAAAACATGCAAGTACAAGTTATGAACAAACCATCTTTGGCAAGATCATGTTCACTAGGGATATGGCCAACATGGATATGGAAAGATACAGTCTCGGGTGCAGATGTAGGATTATGGAAACAAAATTTATACATTCCGCTTCGTGGAGCCTTGAACTCAAATTTCTCCCCAGATGTCCCTTTCACAGAGTGCACCACGTTATCTCCCGGAGACGATGCCTGTCAAAAATTGGAAAGAACAACCAATTACTAATGACTTGTTTGAGTGCAGCTCTAAGCAGAAAAGCTGGAATCTTTCCTGCTGAGAAAAAAGCTAAGTTCGTACAAATTAAAGCTTCTAGCTTTTTCAGGATAAAAGACCAGCAACACTTAGATTTTGAAGCTGGTAATCCAAATGCAGTCTGTTTTTTAGCAAAAAAGCAAAGTATAAAACTAATCTTAAAAGCAATCAAACAAGGCCTCGGCATGGCATTTCAGCTGCTGTCTTGTCGGTAGATTAAACTTCTGCTAGGTAGAATAACTAGTCAGGCAAGACATGCCCAAACAGCAATCAAATTAAGCACAAAAAAGGAAATCAAGAACATAGGTGCACAGTCAAAGAAAAACTGATGTTAACAGCTGAAATCTCTTATCGAGTAACATTCCTATCCATAATGGATATGAGGATGAAACTATGGAACCCTTTCGAAGAGTTTCTATATCTGTTTATAGAAAACTTGTTGAAGAAGAGATGACAAAGAAGATCATTGTACAAATAAAGAAAAGAACACTGAGAAATTGGAGAGCAACAAGCACTCAAAACACTTCAAAGAAGGGGAAACAAATAAAAGGCAGAAAACTTTTCGTGCAGCAAGCTATATGATCTCTAATGATTGAGGTGATACCTTACCCAGCAACACTTTTTTCAAAAATTTTCACTGAATAAACATGGTCAAGATGAGCTGGCATATTAGTACTTAGTAACAAGTACACTGCAAGTTATCACCATAATCAGAAAGAGAAAACCTTAGTTACCTTACATCAAAGATGAGCTATTGCACAATCAAATTACATACTATAGCAGAAAAACGGTATCATATTCTAAATACTATATCAGGGTGTGTCATCTGAAGGGTGCTTCTAGTTCTAATCATATCCACTTTTTTAAGTTCGGGAGATAATATGCATATACACATGCTAAGTTCTGACATGATTGCAAGCATCAAAATAGGACATAAGTTAAGAGAATGGATGGAATCAAATGGTTTTGGTTAGTTATGTTAGAAGTTATAGTAGGGACGGTGTATCTCTGCAGTGTAGAGAAGACAAAGGACATCTACCATTTTTGAGAATGAACATGAAAATGTCAACGGAAAATGAAAATGAAATGGAATAGTAGCATGTTCATATAGCATTGTCATATTTCTCTCATTTAAGGCACGTATAGTCCCACCAAATCCCATGCTTACCTGCCTTGGAGTACACAGAGATTTGCAAATACAAGTTTAGGAGCTAGAATTTCAAGTCTAACGAGTGACTCAGGGAAAATAAAAACAACAAAGAGGAAGGACTTATGTTACATTGATAACTTAAAAACAGGCCCTATGGAAGGGTAAATGAGATATTAAGTATATCTTGTTGAGAATAAACAGATCCACTTTAATTTCCTAGCACTTACTTGCCAAATGGAAGAGGAGGAGGAGGGGAGTGGGGGTTGGTTAAGAGGCTATATCAAGTTTGAAAGGAATAAAAGTAATTTGGAGATAAAAGTTTAAAGCTCTAGATCACAGGCTAAAGACAAGTCAAGGGAATGACAAAAGTGTAATAGAAGCCTTAGCACTTACTCAAAAAATCTATGTATTACCATATAAATATATATTTCCCTTTTCTAGGTCATCATTAAGAAAATGAATAAATAAGAACTAATTCAACATCTAGTAATTAAATTTAATAACTGAGAATATATATGTTAATCCAATTACATTGACAACGAAGGAAATATTATACAATTTCCTGTAAATCGATCCTTGTGCATCTTACATGAAATATAACATAGAGAGAGAGAGAGGGTGTGTGTACATGATGTCGGCAAAACTCTAGGCATCTACACACAAAAAAATATGTTTCTATTGGTCACTGTATAATGTTCTTCCTTATTCCGTAATCACTAAAAAAAACTAATGAGTACAAATATCCACATTAAATAATTTAAAAAAATCCACATTTAGTAAGGCGATTCTGATATCAGTTCAGTGGCATTAAGTTTATATAAGACAACTAATAGAATTCAATCTCAAGACCAAATCTTCAACGGTTGTATGTAAATATACAATGTAACTAAACCTCTAACAAGTAACAACCCGAAATAGAATTACTTAATCCAAGTACAACTTATAAGATTTCTTCTTTAACTGCTTACCCAAAAAGTAATAAAATTAGCTGGATTTAGTTTCAAGTCAACGCCCAGAGATACCGAGAAGATAACTAGAAACAATTCACCCCAATATCAGACCTTATGCGTGTCCACTGAAAAGGAGGATATAACCTAAACCTTTTTCTGTCAACCTCTTCAAGCTTTTCCGTTTTATTTCTAATCAACTCTATAGCAATGAAACAGCTTTGAAAAACATCTATAAAGATAACGATCCAGAAAACAACTTAACCCTAATATCAGATTTTATCACGCTTATATCCAGACACCTCCGATTTAACATCTAGTAATAGTGTAATACAATTTTCAGATAATCCGTACAAACATAAAGTCAAAAACTTTTATCTAATAATTATCCATAAAATTCTAAGCAAATCGCTTCTCTTCAATATCAAGTAAAATGATTTCCCCAAAAACACTAAAAACCCCATCCTCAACGCGCACACACTCGCATCTTTTGATTGATTACTGATAAATATGAAGGCATAAGCTCCAATTTAGCATCTAAACATAAAATAGTCATAAAATCAGTACAAATATAAAGTATAAAACTCCTATCTATTAATTAGCGATAATAAACATTTATAGATAGATAGATAGGGGAGTACGGTGAAGTCGATGCCGGGATGATCGGAGCCCCAAAAGATATCATGATCGACGACTACGAAGTTACCGGAAACAGTATCACCCTCGTAAATTACGTATTCGTAAACGCACTCAATATCATTCACCGTAACTGATAACGCGGTTAACTCGGTTATTAAGCTCAAAAGGATTATACCTATTAGCGCTATTGCTGTGGTTTTCTCTCCTATTTTCTCCATTTTTTTGCTTGTGGAGCTTTTAATTGTCTAAATCTAATGCTAGAGAGAGAGAGAGAGATTTTGCTAATTAATGAAGAAAAGAAAGAAAGTAAACGCCATTATTTTCCACGACTCGTAAATAATTAAATACTTTTTTATTCGGATCGGGTCGGGCATCGGGGTTCGGGTTAAAAACCGTCAAAGACCTTTTATGGGAAGCAGAGTAGCTCATTCTGAGTCAGAGTTACTCTGCTTCCCCCAACCATTGGATCTGTATTTTATCAATACTGTATTGATAAAATAACAGATCCAATGGTCTAGGAAGCAGAGTAACCCTGACTCAGAGTCAGGTACTCTGCCTCCTTTTTTATGTCGTGTTTGGTTAAATACAGAAGCAGTTGAACTCGATCCCGCTTTTGGAAACAAAATTGTACTCCCTCCGTTTCTTAAGAAAACACGTGTTAATTTGACATGTAAAATTCTTATATCTAGATTGCTCAAAAAAAAATTAAAAGTTAATTATTAGTTCATGATTAAAAATGTACTGTACGTCAAAATTTTCATTTCATCAATCAATTAAGCCTTCAGATTTTTATTAAGGGAACGAGTTGAGTATTCAACTTGGTCAACCTGATCCGATGTGTCATGTGTCCAATGTTAATTTTTTTAATAAACATTTGAAAGAAACATTGCCAAATAATACGAAAACAAATAAACAATGGGTGGATGAGGTAAGCAGCGTACCTGACTCAAGAGTCAGGGTTACTCAGCTTCTGAACCATTGTATATTGCTATAGTTAAAATATGAAATGTACTGTAGCAATATCCAATGGCTGTGGACTCTGAGTCATTCTGACTCAGAGTCACAGACGCTACTTCCGTGGATGAGTTGGTAAAGTTTAAAAAAATGTATATATTTAATAGAACTTTCTTTCTTACTGGTTTGCAATTTTGTAGTGCTTCATATTAAATAGTCTTTATGTTGCTTTTGGGTGCACATTTGATCAGATTTGTAAGGTCATGTTTTTGTCATTTTATCGGTTTTTTTTTATATATATTTGTAAAAATAAAATCGATTTTTTTTTCTTCTTAAATCAACGTTTTATTTTATTTTTAAAGTCTTTGCTCAGAAAAATCTGTAAAATTTGGGTTTTTATATTTTTTTGATATTTATTGTTTGTTTTGGCAATTTACAATGTGGTAATATTAAAATTCTGCTCCGACTTAAATTCCCTTATATCCACCAATCGCAACTAGCGTGACTGGCCTTCAAAGTACCGCACTGTGAGAATTTACAGTGTCTTACTGAAATCATTCACATTGAAGGAGTAACGTTGTATACATTTCCAGGAGCAAAGTTCTTATTTTTAACTAGGTAATCTCACATTTATCTATACAGAGAAGGCCGTTTGCAGTCCCAAGACATGTACTATAAACAAAAGAATGAGAAGACGACTTTTTTCCTACAGCTTATATACATATACATATTCACCGAGAATCATGAATATAGCGCATTTTAGAGTTCAACTTGAATGTCATGACCTTTTTGAAGCTTGCCGGCTTCTTCATCATCTTCTTCTTCTTCATAATTTAGCTGTTTACAGAAATTAGATTAATCACATCTTACTATTGAAAATGTAAAATTGAGTTATGCCACGAAAATAAATAATTGAAGACAAACTAGAGACAGTCTCGACACACTCCAAAAGTATCAAAAGTATCCTACATAAATTGAGGCGATATCTACTCTTTAAACATGCATACTTGGTACATATAAATCCCATAAAGACATTTAGTTTTATGAACAAAAGAAGTTCAACATAAGCCATACACTGGAGTACCGGATCAATACGTAAACAAAGACAAGTAACAAGTATGGACTACTATGAAATATGAGAGGACTAGACAAATTAAATACAATCATAATCATATAGATGTCTGGAATTACGGGAAAATAACGAAGATACACAAACTTCAAGCATTGGACAGCCAGTCCATCAGAATAAAGATACAAGAGAGTAATAATCTCAAAGTGCCAAGATATGAAGATACTTACTTCTAATGGTAGATCAACTGGAAAAAGGTTAATCTTGCTAGGATCAAAACCGAAACCACTGCACAAAAATGTGCAACAAGGACCGTGAGAAGTGACATTTACACTCCGAGAGTATAACAAATATCATAAATTTACTATATAAAAAGCATGGAGATGGAAATGCACCTGCGAGAAATAACTAGCTGCCACGCGTAAGGAACAAAAAACTCCTCTGGATTGCTTTCTTGTTCATATGTAAAGCGTAGTTGATTAAATATCTACGCAAAAGTACCATAAGTTAGAGAATATAAACGGCAAAAAAAAAGTCATCAACAACTTTTTTAATACCTTCATGCCATCACCACGCCAAGACCGACAATTGATGATGATCACTTCGAGGACTTTCTCCACTGACCATTCACCGTCCGTTTCTTGAGCATCCATGCGGCTATTGAAAAAATCTAGGACCTAAATACAGAGAATGAAACACAATCGAATCAAACAAATAAAAAGGGATGCAAATTCACAGTTCTGAGTAGTAAAAAAGGCCATGCATACAGTGTAGATATTTTCAAGCAGCTCATTAAAACGTGGATGAGTCTTGAAAGGCTGAAACACCTCCTGCCTGTGCATAATCGCATATACAACCTGATTGAGTGCAAACCACAAAGAGTAAGAACTATTAGTTAATAAATTGTAAATCAGTTGTATCCGTGACAACCTAGCTGAGAGCTTTTTATTTCTCATTTTATTAAATCACCATGTGGGGGAGGAGCAACCAATAATCAAGGTTTCAAAAGGCGCTAGGCGGGGATGAGGCGGAGAAGTGCCGCCTAGCCGCCTGACCGCCGTATAGGCGGGAAAACGACTTTTGAACGTTTTTACATGATTTTCTTGGATTTTCATGCAACATACATGTTGTAAATAGTATTATCATGTTAAATCAAGCATTTAAAGTTCTATTAGCTTAACGATATACCATAGCAAAGCAATAGATATTATGATAATAATGTTCGAGCAGTTTAACATAAGCAAAAGATGTCATGTAAAATGTCTCAAACACTAACTTAAAAAGAAAATGCAAGTATAATCCAAAATCAACAAGAGATAAAAGAAAAGATCGGTATTAGTTTTGAAGCCTGAAAGAGGCCGCCGATCAAAAAAAAAATGTTTAAGATATGTTTTCCTTTATTTTATTGCTTTATATATATATTTATTATTACCTATTTTAACTTATTTTAACCTATTGACCGATCAAAATTTGGGCTGGCCCAATTTAAAAACTATTTTAAAACGCCTAGCAAAAGTCGGGGTGGCGAGGCATCGCTTAGCGTCTAGGCGGCCTCAGGCGCCTTTTAAAACAGTGCCAATAATAATAAAAAAATAAGACGGCAAGGTAATATTACCTCCGGATTACGTGGTAGAGCATAAGTCAGAATTGCATTTAAAATTTCCAGAACAATTCTCAGGAAGTCGGTATAAATATGCAACTCTGTTGACTGCAAACAAATGTAGCATTAAGTACCAAGACATTCAGACCGTACGACAAACTCACAAACTATTAAATCACAACAAATACCGAGTCCTCAGGAAGGGAGTCTGCGTTTTTTGACTCATCATTCCCAATATATATGTCTCCATTTTTCCGTTTTGCTAATTTAGTGTACCTAAAAGTAGCATGAAGACCATTCAATATGAAGCATTACAAAATTGCAAACACGTAAGAAAGAAAGTTTCCAAGTAGTGGAAGAGTACAATTTTAGACACAACTAATTCTTAAAAGAGAGAAAACATACTTGCGCGCAAGCATATCGAAAAGGCTAACAAGTCTCTGTGACGCGTATGCACTTAGATGGTGCACATGGGGTGCCATGTTGGCCAAAGTTGCGAGACAATTTGTGTGTAGATAAACATCCTGTTACAAGAATACATTAAATGTCAAGTACTATACCACCATTATTCAGATGCAAACATGTCCATACATCTTTTAAGTTAATGCGGGTTCATATCGGCTAAGTAGCTTTTATTTTCTCACCCCTTCCCCTTACACCACACTAATTAGTGATAAAGCCAAAAACAGTCTAAGGATATGTTTGAAAAATACATTTTTTAACGGGAGTAAATACGTTTGGTACACCCAACTTCCATACGTTAACAGAAAAGGCATCAAATTATCACACTATTAACAATTTAAGTTCCAATCTTCTTTTTATTTCACAAATTAGATTTTTCCAGCCAAATCAATCTCAGAAATCTGTCATGTGGCATCACGTTACCAGATTAGAGGGCATTTTACTGTTTTACCCTCATTTTGCCCCTCCAAAAACAGAAAAAACAAACTTCCCTCCAATTTCAATACATACATATAGGTATAGAAAACGAACTTCCCTCCAAAACAGAAAATGAATTTCCCTTCAAATGACCAAAATACCCTTTAATTTGGTCACAATATGGCAGGTGACAGTT
This sequence comes from Primula veris, assembly GCA_963682055.1. NCBI lineage: Eukaryota > Viridiplantae > Streptophyta > Magnoliopsida > Ericales > Primulaceae > Primula > Primula veris. The sequence goes on from OY821748.1 coordinate 1,311,508, forward strand.
TTGACATCAATTTTGCCGGGAAAGTCTGATGATAGCTAGGTACCTTTTTGTTAACATATGATAGTTGGTGTACTAAACATATTTTTCCCCATCTTTTAACTAAGAAAAAAAAGTGCTCCAAAATAAAAGATAGTAGCCATAGAGATAGAGATGCTACATCTTAATAGAAATCTGTTTCTGGTATGAATTGATTGACAACACATATTAGGTAATCTTGTAGTCATTTTCATTTATACAGCTCCTTAGAAAATAAAAAAGTAACATGCATTTTTGACATATAATTAGAGATGATTCGTCATCCTTTACTATTAAGGGAAAATATACGTATTTGAGAGACATGACTGGTAGATTGCTTATCGAACTAAATATAAATTAGAATATCTTTTATCTATGATTTCTATAGTCAGAAAAGGGTGCACCGTACCCGTAGCTTAGATAAGTTGTACTTTACTGTTCTAATCAATACTATGACCATCAACGAACCAAGAGATGTTTGATGAAGAAGGCGTTCTTTATACCATGGTACACTCGGGAGTATCTGTTCAACAAGTTTAAAGTCAACAAAATAATTCTGATTAACTAAAATGTTAGCCAGCAGTAACAGTTCTCACCAGCTTGTGGATGCTAGCATTAAAGGAGGAGTCTTGGCTAAGGATTAAGAGAATTATCAGAACCATGTAGATTTGATTTGACGACCTTCTCGATGCATTATAAAGTGTTTCCAGCAAGGGCATCAGCTGCTCATTTCAGGACAGAAAATAAAAATTAGATGTTTTGAAAGTGTTTTTTTTCTTTTTCAACGCTGCCACACAAATTAAGTAACTATACAAGAATTGAAAAAGGGAAGCACGACTACCACTTCATACCAGTGTATCTAAATCTGTTCGCACCAAAACATACTCTAAAAAATCTGAGTTCCCATGTACCAGCGAGTATAGCATAAGGACAGAGACTTCATCAGCTAAGTGTCTGAGCAAACATATGCAATTTATTAGTTTCCTTCAAAAAGGAAAAAGAAACAACTCATTTGTAACTGCTAAGACTTATAATGTACAAGTTGGTCAAATCACCAAAAAAGAAAACCCTAAGCGGAGGTAACCATAGAATACTCATCACTTAGCAGGTTCAGCTGTTGTTTAAGAAATCAAGAAAGGAAACATTCACATGCTTTTAGATATAAGTCCCTGTTGTTTCAGCACCCACTCGGGTTCAACTATAAGAAAAAACGACAATTACATACATCGTTTAAAAAATAATCTCAAAAATGTTATTCTCCGAGTAAAGATTGTTCCATTAGTTTCGCTTGGCGTTCCATTACCCAAAGCATCTCATGTATCGTAAATGCATTTATTGACTAGACCCCCTTGTGATGTCAATGACATCAGAAGAGGAGCCAAATGTAAGGACAATGTAATTAGCCCTTTGGAATTATACTTCTGGAGATTCCAAAAATCTTCATTTAATAGATAGTAAATGTATAAGGCCTTGCTACCACAGGCCAGTCTTTATCACAACTGTACCCCTTATTTCTTTAGTGAGCACAAATTTTGTTCTATCCCTTTGAATACGTATCAGAATTCCATAGAGGTTTTAATTCTTAAAAATAAGTAACTAATATCAAGATAAAGTACTCACATGCCAAGAGTATCAAAAAGGGAAGAGAAAGATAATCTAACAAGTGGACCACTATGTGCATTCCCCTCAATATCAACGCGATCAACTGCAAGCAAGAAATTCAGTACCTTAGATTCACTATCTTAAATCACCACAAAGAACTAGCAATATAACAATTCAATCATCACACAAGAGAAACTTACATTCAATATCTCTGGCACTTTCCAAAGCCTTGCAGAAAGGATTTTCAGAAAGATATGTATTCTCTTTTACTTGGAAATCTGAAGCCGCATGGTCGATGCTTCCATTTTTAAGAGTTTCTTCAAGGAGAGATTTTCGATAATGTACGAGAATAAGCAAGAGATGAAGACTACTTTCTGCCAATGGATTTCTAGTTGTTTCGTTACTTGAGCTGACCAAATAATTATACGGCAGTAACACGAAATTTGCTGCAAACAGCAATGAAATCTTGAATAAGGTGAATTAAGCAAGTCACAAAAATGAGTAAGCAAAAGATAAAGGTTCCAAAAATGGAAGAACATAGAACAGTCTAATATAGTAAAGACTTGTCTCCGATAAAACTGTCGAAAAGGTTAGAAATTTACAGGTTGCATAGCCAGTCAAATCTGCTACAAAGGCAGAGCAAATGAGTGCCTTATCTCTAAGGCAGAACAATAAGGCAGTCATTGATCCCCTTTGTATTTGTTTGTTGGCTTTTTTCTTTTATCACTCATAGCATGCACGCGCACACGTGCACGCACACAATAACAGCACCGCTACGCAAAGTGTTAACAGTAATCAGACTTGCTTTTCACCGTATAAAAATAGAAAAAAGGCATGCCTGCATTTAGTTATCTGAGATAAACTTTGGGGCACATGAACTATGAAGACAAAAAGGAAAAATTGTAGAACCAAACAAATATAATGACGAATATTCGAAAGAGTAGAGGCACATCAGACTGCAGGTGTGAAATTAATCAAATTATAGAACATTTTCTCTTCCTTTTTTTTCCCTAGCATTTAGTTCTTATCATCTAAAGACCCCACGATGATCATAAGGAATCAAATGAATACCGACAATGGTACAAAAGAATCTGCAATGTTGTTGAGAGGCAATTTTTTTTTTAAAAGCTACTCTTAACAGTTATCCGGATGACTGAAAAGAAGGGGTGATCAACAGAATTCTCTAAAATGCCTTAAATGTAAACTAGGATTACGATTATGGTAAAGATGAGATTAAATCATATCATACCAGCTGCAGAGCCAACTCTCTGTAGAACACTTGGCGCATTTCCTTCAGTAAACATATCATAAGACACTGTATTCAATGCAAAACGAGGCCGCTTGATGTAATTTAGCAACAATTTGCGAACAACTAAACCAACCAAAGAGCTTTCCTGTCGGTGTAAGCATTATTTTAATCCACAAAACAGTACAGAACGGAATAAAGTTTAATGACTTGAGAGAAACTTTCTCTCACCTGAACCATTGCAGCATCAATAAACGGATGAACATCCTTTGGTTCTGGTGATGGCCCAGAAAGAAGTTGAGTTGACATGGCCACAAGCAGGAAATTTAGCAGCTCGTGGTGTAACAGATATGTATTGGAACTTGACAAAAATGAATTAAAATAGAGTTAATGAAACAATCTAAGTGAAATAATTCAACACCTAAGCAAACAACATCGTATAAAGAAAGTGAAAAATTACACTACCTTACTTCTACTTTGCCAATAAAGCTCAGCACACTACTGATGACTTGATTTCCAATGTTTTGATCTGCATTGAAAAACTTGTTTATTGAAGGATCATGGAATATTCAAGTACAAGCACATAATATAAACTCAACTAACAGCGGCCAAGATATTGGACTCGTTGTTCGTAATTTCATTGCCATAGTACTTGACTTTGTTAGGATGCGTGTACGTGTATTTGTTGTTTGAACTACATAGTGATACTTCTTCAATTACAAAATCAAACGTAATCTTGTATGGTTGATAAAATGGATACGAGTAATATAGAAATTAATTCAACTACTTACATGGCATATTTGTCAGTTCTCATAAATTATCAATTCTGGACCAAATTAATATAGAAGTTCAGAGCTTATACTTCCACGAAAATCTGCTTTAAGAAATTTTGTTCAACCAGTCTAACCATTTAACCAGAAAGTCACTACTGAAGCATGATGATTAATTGAGTAAAAATCATCCTAATTACATGCTTCTTTTCCTTCACTATTTCCCTTTTTCTGAAAATACTCGTTAGGCAATTCAAATTGAGATTTTCTTTTTTTCCCTTCAGGCTCAGGCTATTAAATTATCAACAAATAAGATGGCCATAATATAAACAAGTACCTAGACATTCGAGGTTCTCTAAAAACTAAACCTATCCAAAATTAGTATCTAGATAAGGCAAACAATTCATTGACTTCATCACCGCGTTGGCAGCAACACAAATAAGATGGAAGAGAGTGATGTAATAGTATGATTAATTAGATAAAGCAAACAAATCACCTCGTTGGAATTTAATTGGTATTACTTCATTTTCATCCAGGACCAGGTACAACTCCTCAAAGGTGTCACTTTTGGCATTTTCAATTAAATACTTTAGAAATACCGAAGAAATGTATGTTGCATTGAAAGCCTTTGCATAAGCAGATGAAGGCACGGTAGAAGCAGAAACACACTCTTGCAAACTCCATGCCAAGTGAATCAATATCTTTGCTAAGTGCCTTGTGTAGGAATTGTTATGTGCTGCAGAAACAAAACGGACTGAGATCAGGAAAAAGAATAAAAGAGAACAAGCAAAGTGAAGAAAGAAAAATATAACTGCATTGCATTAAATCCAAGCAAATGGACCAGCTTTCCCATTAATAAAAAGTCAATATTTAAAAGCATCCAGATTTTACTTGAAACTCAAGGCAGAAGATGAAGAACTTAGCACCGTGGCAGGATATGAATGTGACATTGTCACATGTCTAGCACAACAAAAAATGCTTACTTATCACGTTTGGTAAAAGTTATAACAAAAAAAACGCGTCCTATTTGGCAAAGACATCCGTTTTACTTCTACCACCATCATATATATACTATTATAATAAGTGAACCCAGGAAGAGGTAGTTTTCTTTGAGGCTGCCAAAGTAAGCCCACTTTTTTAAAATAAAACCCAAAATCTTTAGATAATTACCCACATCTACTCTCCCTTAATTCATACGGTTACTAATAAAAACAAAAACTCCCTCACGTCTGTTTCTCCCCTTAAAGCGTGCAACTTCTCCTAACTTCTCTCACTTTTCTTTAGTGGGATTTGATAAAACATGGTGACAGGTATAATATTTAATTTCTTCCAACTTCCTTAATTTTTCGTTTCCTTCTCAAAATTTTGTCTCTTTAGCAAAAAAAATTTGGTTGATTTATATATACGTCACTAGGCGTCACACACGCAACGCGTGGGCAACGTTTACTAGTACTAACAGACAGGCATTTAAGGCAACTTAAGATTTCCGTTATCAGAAATAAAACAAACGATTATTCTTGTACCACGATATTATTAATTATTAATAAATGACTTTCTTAAAATTACAGGGCACAAAGATTAGAAAATTTAATGACCAAAATTAAGCTATAGTAAGGGTTACTCAATTTGAATAACAATGCACATTTGATTATAATAACAGCTACACGACTCACTTTTATTCCACCACCAAACATTTCACTAGTTTAGTCCTCGAAAGATACCAACAAGTCAAACACTAATTTCTAATGCAAGTGAAAAACAAACCTAGAATTGCTCCATAGGGACTGAAATTCAATAAAGGGATAGTATATAAAGGCGATGGTCAACAAATTAAGATATAATAAAATAGACTTAAAACATGTTGTGTTAAATAGTTTTCAGACACGCAATATATATGTGTTGTAGGCCATTCCGTCCCTATCGAGTTACTAACAAACCCTCTCGGAATAGAAAAACGTTGCGTCGTAAAAAGTTTCTGATAGAAGCATTTAGCTTCCGAAACGTATCGAGAATTCTCTTTTGAGAAATTACATTATTCACTCAAAATCGTCCAATTATAGCAATTTATCCCCATATGAACAAAACTCAACAATCTACTCAAGTTTCTCGCTTTAGTTATAGAATTTGACACAGATAAATACACTCGTAGTTACACACATACAAAACTCGGGAATATTTTCTCTCGGTTTTTCTTTTCTATTTATTTTTTAACCTCTAAAATTACTCCCTACTCTATACAAAAAATACATATACATACATTCGTAAGGAAATTAAATCATTTAACACACTATATTTCTACTCAATTTTATATTATTTTATTATTACAGCAAGTAGCTCCCATATAAACAATAAATTCAACATTATTCTAAATAATAAATTTCCCTAGTAACACACATATACAAATGGAAGGAAACTAAATAGCTCAACATCCTATATTTATTTAAACTCAAAATATTATAACGAATAAAAGGGTAAAAAAAAATAAGAACTAACCAAAAACCTCGCAGGCATGGGAAACCGTATGTGGGGCCCAATAGAGGCTAATTGGAAGCTCTAGAAGCTTCTCCCAATAATCCGACCCTATCGGAAACGATTTCTCTCCGATAAAAGTTCCGATCAGATACTCCGCTACCTCGTTCCTTCTCTCTCCTCCTCCGCCCCATCGCGGCGTCGACGGCACCGTCCCCATTCTCGCAGATCTACGTAGATATATTGTATGTATAGATTTATAGATATATATAGAGAGAGAGAGAGAGATATAGATTTATAGATATAGATTTATATATAGAGAGAGAGAGAGAGAATTATGATGACGAGAGTGTTGAAATCTGAGGGGTTATAAATGTGATGTGGATTTAGTAACGTCTGGGTTGGGGATTTACGAATATGCCCTTTCTGGTACTAATTCACTAGTTACAAAATTTTACTAATTGTTTTATAGTGTGGTTTAATTGACTAACGGGGAAATAATAGTGTGAAAGTATTTCATTTATGATGGTCACTTCAATTTATCACATCATCTGTGTATTTATTGTGTTTTTACCTTAATTATTTAATGATATTTCCCCCAATGGTTTTCGGTTGAGTTCGGTTCGGTTCGATTTTAGTAAAACCAAAACCGAACATATTTTTCAGTTCGGTTATTTTCGGTTTCGGTCTTTTTATTTTTTGGACCGAACCGGACCAGGTTTTTTCGGTCCAGTTTTGGGTTTTTCGGTTATTTTCGGTTTCGGTCTTTTTCGGGTTCGGTTTTATTGAAAACCGAAACCGACCCAAAAAAAAATCGGTTTTCCTGTTTCGGTGTTTTTCAATTCGGTTATCGGTCCGGTTCGATTTTTCCGGTTTTTCGCCCAGGCCTAGTTTTCGGTATTGTAAAAGAGTTTTGTTTGTTTTCAGTAATCCTAAAATGTGTATTTGATATGATTTGTTCTAGTATATTGTATTTTTTGGTACACACAAAAATGATTTTATAGGTATTTTTACTAAATTATTTTTTAAATACTATGTATAAGTGTCTATATTATTTATTACATAATTATAAATTTGAGATTTGAAGGTTAATGACACGAACAAAAGTAAGTAATTCGATTGTTCAAGTTAATATAAAAACTCTCTTATGAAACCATTTCTTTTACTAACTAAATCTATTTAATTATAAGATTAAGTAAATCTCTTTAAAGTATACCTTCCAAAAACAATAAGCGATATAAAGTTCTTAAATAATTAATAGTTATAAGAACATAATCGTAAAGCTAAAGTTCTTTAAATTTGTAAGTCCGTCACTCAGCAGACGCATGTGAGCCCGTGACATTCTAAACAGATACTCGAGATTCATTTTTAACTGAACGTTTATTCGGAGTTTTTTAGTTTTCTCATTCATTTGAAAATTTATAAAGGGACGTATCGAGTACACAAGACTCTCAATTCTTACTCAGTTGAGGTCGAGATACTAAATGCATGTTGTAGATATTAATTTTCGGGATAAGCGAGTAGTTTCGGTATTCGATATAACCTTTAAATACTACAATTTGAACACACTGATAATTTTAACTTGGAAAATAAAATAAAATAAAAAAGGCAAGGTAGGATATAAAGGGCAAAGTAGGCAGTTTAAACAAATTTAGTTGGTATGATATCACCATAGAAGTGAGGTAATCAGGTGATGATATATATATATATATATATATATATGAGGTTGATGCACAAATTCTATTTTCACGTTAAAGTCGTAAATTCGAATTATAAACCGTAATTCGAATTTATGCATCGTTTACCTCTTCTTTTTTTTTAAATAAAAATAAAAATATAAAACATAAATATAGACCGTAATTTGGATTTCCATTCGGATTTACAGTTTAGGCGTGTAAACGTAATTCGGATTTATATTCGGATTTACAGTTTAGGCGTGTACAGAACTAGTGTAGTATAAAAATACATCCTATGTATATTCTCGTCGGTGAGTTGCTACGTGGCAACGTCATTTTCCATATGGTAAACGATTCATTTAATAACGCGCTTTAAAAGAGCGTCAACATCACTCCCCATCTAAGCCCATCACGTGACATGGACAATTCTTTATTGACTTTGTCATCAAATTACACGCGCCTAACATTTTTTATTTTAGGTGATTATCCATTAGTATATTACTTTTTATCATTTTTTTTATATAATATATATTTGGTGTGAGTCTTAGCTGTGATTATTATTAAATCAGTATATATATTTATATACTAGATATAGATAGAATATAGACAACAATTATTTATTGATTAATAGAATATATATCAAGAGATTATGACACTCTTTATATAATATATGGTAGAGTTATATATGATAGGAAAACCCAAAACATGCTCAATAGAGTTAGGTCCAAGATGGTCAATAATATTCGACAACATAGTTGTCTTATTTATTTATTTTTAAAAATAATAGTACTATACGGTAAAATCTCTCTAAATTAATAATTTTGGCATCATGATTTTTTATTAATTTATATACATATTAATTCACCGATAAATTAATAATTATTATTTTAAATAAGTTTTTATCGATTCGAAAAATATACCCGTTCATAAAATAAACTCATTATAAATTATTGTACTAAGAATATACGTTAAAATCGTTAGTAAAGTCAAATACACTGTTATGGTTACTAACATATAATTTTTTTTACATATTAAACCGTGTAATAAACTAAAAATAAACATTAGATACATTAAATAAGTATGTTCAATTTCATGTACATTAAGAATCATTGAATAAAGTAATACTATCTCCGTTTCACATTATAAGTTTTATACGAAATCACGTATAATTTTAACCGGTAAATAACTCGTATCCAAATTGTCAAATAAGTTTTTTTGTAAAATTCTATCATGTTGTTTAACATTTGAATTATGTAGAAAAAAATTTGAAATTTTTCGTTTCGACAATTTAGTTACATGTTCAAACCCGGTTAAAGTTGCACGTGGTTTTGCATAGGACTTATAAAGTGGGACGGAAGAAATACAACTCATTGTTTAATCGCATATAAAACCATTCATAATTGTTTGGTGCAGTTGTAAACACAACACCAGATGTTTTTGACGCAATGAGAAAAGTTATAAATAAAATACAATTAGATTTGAATTTTAAGAGGAATCAAACCACTATGTAGTCATATTTTACGAAATTATTCTAGTAATGTTTAGCAATTTAAATAATTATTAATTTATGATTTAGTTGGTACCAAACATTTATACAAGGGTCTTTCAAAAATTTATTTTATTATTAATTTATCGAAATTGATGATTTTTTACACTGGTTTAAGTCCGGACTCGAGAAAAATAGTATTATTTGAAAGAGTTTATTAATTTATACCGAGTATTAATTTAAGAAGGTTCTAGTGTACTTGATTATGATCCACACTAATTATACTTCTGTCCTTAAATAAAATAAGTGGTTATTGCGAAACCATATGCATGAACTTTGATTATTTCATAGTTTTGTAATGAATAGTGACATATTGAACATTATACTATTAAGGACCGATGAAATAAATCACTAATCAACTTCATAGTTTTGTAATGAATAGTGACATATTGAATATTATACCATTAAGGACCGGTGAAATAAATCACTAATCAACTTCATAGTTTTGTAATGAATAGTGACATATTGAATATTATACTATTAAGGAATTAGAGAAATAATAAGTATATATAGTTATGTTTTTAATAATTTAAATTATTATGGTATGTTTTTATTAATATAATAAGAATAGGGTATGTTTTTATTAATTACCTCTAAAATAAATCACTACGTTATAAAAGGGGCGGAGGTAGGAATGTATAATGGGGGTGTTAAGAGTTCAAAAAAAACTTGAAACACAACTATACAATGTATACAGGAAGGTAATGAAAATCAACTACTTAAAAAATTCACATGTAAAATATATATTGCAATTGAGTTTCTTAAAAATATGGTAGACTTGGTCAATCAAATTTGGTAAACTATGTGCCATGGAATATGTATCACTAAGAAATAAAAAAAGTACTTTATTCTTTTCTATTTAACTATTGATTACAAATATTATATAATTTTAAGCGGTCAAAAACTTTTATCAAAATTATCGGAATTGTTGTAAGTCTTATTAGTTCAGTATATATATTATATAGGAGACATAGAGAGAGAGAACAGTAGGTCTTTATTATCAGAATATATATGAATGAATGTGAAATACAAGATCCCTAACCCTCTTTATATAGATAGAGGGGTAGGGTTACAAGCCCACTTGGGCCCATAAAGTACAAGCTCAATAGTCCAATAATATCCTACAACACTCCCTCTTTGGACGTCTTGAATTCTTCGTCTTCATGCAGTCGATCTGAGTCGAGTTCATTCGCAGTGCTAAACACATAAAAACCTTAGGGACGGAAAACCCAGTGTGGGACAAAACCGATACCTAGGAGAAACTGTGTAGCCGAATGATATAGGCCGAAATTCTATGTAATTAACTAGCCACAAAACAGTGTGCCTCATCAAAACCTTGGCAGAGCAAACTCAATGGGAAAATCTCTGATCGAAGGAAAATGAGTGCAACAGTGGTAGTAGTAGGGGATTAACCACAAAACAGGTGCCTCATCAAAACCTTGCTAGAGTAAACCCAGTGGGAAAAACCTCTAGTCGAAAGACAAAAGAGTACACAGTGGTAATAAGTATACAACAGGATACTCCCCCTAATTTCGGCAATCTTAAGTGAGATATAATGGGAACGTGTCTCGCTAAAAACCTTGCCAAGGAAAACCCAGTGAGAAAAAACATTGGTCTAAGGACAAAAAGAGTACACGAGCATGCGACTAGATGCTTCCCCTCACTTGCACACAACAGGGTGCGAGGATTTCGACTAAGTAGTAATTAGTGCAATAAGCATTCACCTGGATGCTCCCCCTCACTTGCACACGACTGGGTGCAAAGATTTCATATTCCAAGAAAGAGAACGAGCATTCGACTGATGTCTCATTTACTTGCACACGAATGTATGCAAGAAAATATAACGTGGAATAAAACGAGCATTCGACAGGATGCTCTTAAACTTCATATGTGAAGATTTATTTCGGGAAGAAATGCTAAATAGCATAATCTAGTCATGTCTCTCTTGATCGATAACAACAAGTTGTCCTCAAATAAGACAAGTGTTTTATCTGGATCGTGAGACAGAGCATATGTAATTCAAATATGGCTAATACGAGCTCGAAGCCATATATACTCTCTAGTCGTCTCATAGAGCACGAGTAGATCAGAGTGATTCGTTTGGAGTCATTCCAAGACCTCCAAGATATTGCCTTATTCCTAATGGTAAAGACAGGCCATGTTAGGAATATCCCTTATGCGGGTCTGATAAGTAACCGGCATCGGTATAACCGAAAAAGAAGTTGCGTTAATTCGAGTATCAAAGGGGGTAGGTACACTCGATGACGCAAATGGGATAAACTAGCCCACTTCCAAAATTATCATAAGGTAAGGGAATGTGTCTTTAGTGCCATTTCGATGGCAGCGTGTTAGCGCGCTGCTGTGTCGAGCTATACCATTCACAGCATACAAGATGTTCGTCCTAGTACATTAGACCAAGTACAATGATGCGCTTATTGTACTTAGATATGAACATCATGGTTCAATATCTCTTTGTCGTCTCATCATGGACGGACCGGGTCTATATCAATGTCTAGTGATCGAACGATCATGGGAGAATCTGACGACTTAGCGTCATAATGACTAAAACGACATAACACCTTCTGGGTGTAGTCTGAATCATGGACTTAGATTCAATATTTACGGGACTCGATCATCAGGCCGAATCACTACCGTGTCTTTCAAAGATCCTTCATATCGAAGGCAAATCCAAAAAAAATGGATCGCGTAATAAAACATGCAAGGGCATAATACTTGTTCAAGTATTCCAAGCTAATCAAGTACTCACTTAGGCGGGTATACCACATCCGCTCGGATTATATTAATCCATAGAGTGAACGTCTCATTTAATTGAGATCGTGTTCCGTGGTCAGAAACTACTTGATTAAAGCATATGAAGTCACACAGAGACCTTCATCTATATCTCTTTGTCTAAATTCTCATAGAGATAAAACAGTGATCACAATCACATGCTGTATAATCAGTTTTTTGGGAAACTACTAAACTGATAAAGTAGGGGACCGTTATAACGTCCATTACGAGGAAATCAACCATCTCGTAATAAATTCCAAGATGTGAGAGAAGTCTTGCGCTACTAGGCGAGCATTCTACAATCTCATTATTTTCATCACTTTTCCTTACGAATAACCAAATAAACGAACTAGTTTAACATTGGTGGCGTTTGAGCTACAGGTCCGAACACACTTTCGCTAAGGAGTCTACTTGGATTGCAAGTTTCCATTAGTACAGTCTATTCTCCGTTGACTTCAGGCAACGGTACATGGTTCCCTGTCATAATTTGTTCATATTATCAGTCGTCACCGAATATATGAAAAAGTAATCAATGACAGTCTCGTTTCGCTTCAATATCGTCTAAGATATCATGATCGACAGATATTTGGAGATTCTTAGGATGAGGAGGAAATCACACATCTCCTTGATCTTTTATAATCTCGTGCGACAAACGAGTTTCAGTTCACCACCTCTGGGGCTGAATGAATTAAGAACCGGTAAACTTCCTCGTATCTTGGGAAAGATGACAGACTGACGGCCGACGGCAGCGTCCTTTGCTTGGCGGGTTCAGCCAAAGCAACGTGTTACGACTGGAACACGGAGTCCGACAAGGACGTCTATCTTTGCAAGCATTTTGCAGCAGTTATAAATGATCTCGTGACATCTCATAAAGTCATTAAATGCGTCTGGCATTTATTTAGACTTGAGGGAGTCTATGCACTTACTTATCACTAAGTGCAGTTTTAGGGATCAAGCTAAGACTGAGTGGGTTATGCCACGTTATTTCATGTCGTTCCTTATCAACGGTAACGTGCAAATCTCCCCCTAACGATGGGGAGAACAGTCTTAGCGATGTCACTTTCGCATATCACGCGGTAAAGAGATCGCTTGCCAAGGTTACTCTATCAAATGATAGGCAGGGGATTCATAATCGACTTATGTCCCCTTCAGAGGTCCATATTTTGAACGCTATAGCGGCTCAATCAAAATATTAAGCACTCAAACACGCATTCATATGAGGCGTCTGGCTCATAACCAGTAACCAACTGGTGCGCATTTAGTATTTTGAGTGACTATGGGCCTCAGACGGACCAATGCAGCAAAATAGTATGAGCCTACACGGAAATATAAATCTTGGTGCGCAAGACCAAGAAGTGCGTGTAACCATTTGCAGTCGCATCATCAAACTTTCCGTGAGTCCATTTGGGTCTGAACATAATCGACAGGATGTTCAATTTCAATTTCCAAACTCAAGTAATTCAAATCGAAATTTCGATTCTTACTCTTCGGAATTATCAAGTCGACTAGACTTTTCAGGATAATCCGGATCATGAGCCATCAACTTAATGATAGGGCTAAAAGTTTGGGAAGTGCTGCATTTATGTGGACAACAGTAAAATGTGACCATATTGTCGATGCATCAACCATAACCATTTATATTTATGGTCCGTTTTATGGTTGGATAAGTCCACAATAACTCCTTGAATTCTTTACAAGAATTCTACGAGTTCATTTCGTGATCTTTACACATACTAGTCTTTCAAAATGAGCATTAGTGGCATTAATTTTGGTTTAATCACGAAATATATCCTCAAAGAGAATCCAAATGCGATGCGATTATAAATCAACCATCGTCTTTTGACCCGGGAATATCTCATCCGGTCAATGCCACAATATCAAAATGCTCTTATCAATCGACGACAGGCGAATGATAGTACAGACAATCATGTCTTAGCATCTAAATCATTTATCATTCGACGACAGGCGAAATGATAAGGTAACTTTAAATGCTTTAAAGAATGTGGTAGCAACCACTTGAAAGACATTTCAACTCCTCTAAAATACGCTTTTGGTCGTATTGAATGGAGGAGGCTATGTAAAGAAATTTTAATTCTTTCATGAGCTATTACCAGATAACACTGGTTTTCTCGAATATTTTATAACTCAACAAGGTACGACAGGACCTACATGAGTATAAGACCTCATATTTGACAAATCAATTTGGTTTTACCAAATATTTTGATTTTGGAACGACAGGTCCAGAATCGTTGTCACTGAGTACTATTTTAGGCAAATAGTTGGTGAAATTATGTGGTACATTGTTACCCACTATTTCCAAAAAAATCAACTACCCCACAAGTATTACCTAAAATTTCATAATTTAAACTTTGGTCACATTTGTCAAAGGAATTTGCTCAAAACACTTTAAATTTTTCGAGAAATTTCGTAAACAGGCAAACCATAATCCAAAAGTATGTCCAAATGGAAAAATCATAATCCAAATGGAAAAACATAATCCAGATGAGCGAAAAAATGACTCAATGATTTATCAAAATCAATAAAGAAAGGTATCAAACTCATTTGAGCCACAAAATCGGGGGTCTCAAGAGTTTACTTTCAATTAATTTTAACCACATTAGCATCGGTTTTTCCACCTTTATAATAGTTGTGAACTATTTAAGAAGTAGCCGTGCATGACCTTTGTCTTTATAGCATAGAGTTGGCTCCTTGAGCATTATCTCTTGCTTTGTGACAATGAGCCATATTGTTCCTTTCAATTACTGTCTTGGAGCCACAAGTTTTCGATTTTGATAAATCATTGGTAATTCACAAGATTCATTATTGTTTTAAACTGGTCCCTAACGTTTTGAAAAAAAACTGTTTGGTCCTTCTGTGTTTTACAGAATAGTCTACAATTTTCTGCGAATTACAAACTACTACTAACGTTTCTGTAAGTGACATATATAGTCTAACAGATTCATATTACTACATATAAACATTCACTTTTTACATATGCTGAACTCGTTATTATTAAAAATAAAGGTATCATATGAACACAGACCAATCTAATAGTAAGTGGTACATTGTAGAATATATGCTGGTTTACCAAAAAAAAACATGCTTTCGGTTGACATACTGTCCTAGAATATTACATATAAATAGGTTTGAGTACACTACTTTATCATGCAGTGATAATTTATACAGCACACCTAAAAATAACTTGATCACAGTATCACCAAGGTTATTCAAAAACCATCACAAACCGCAAGCAGTATAACTTATTCAGTGATAATTTATACAGCACACCTAATTAATCACATATGGACACACAGCCAAACATTTAATAGTAACAACCATTGATTCCAACTGTTATAGTTTTTAAGGATTAATAAGTTTATCACTATTCACTATCAACCCGCGTCTACATTATTATATAAAATAATCATGTACATTTCACACGGTATGTTGATGAAAATCGATAGAGCAATAATCCAATAAAACTCGGATAAACCTCAAGGTTTATAAATACCTAATATCCTTGCGTTTACCCAAAATCTCCAATATCCGCGAGTGTATATCCTATTCTTCGCGAGCAAAGTGCTGATAACGTGTTGTAAGTCTTATTAGCTCAGTATATATATTATATAGGAGACATAGAGAGAGAGAACAGTAGGTCTTTATTATCAGAATGTATATGAATGAATGTGAAATAAAAGACCCCTAACCCTCTTTATATAGATAGAGGGATAGGGTTACAAGCCCACTTGGGCCCATAAAGTATAAGCCCAATAGTCCAATAATATCCTACAACAGGAATAAATTTTTTTAACAGTTGATCATATAGTTCAAATGTTAAATTTTATGATTAGATTTTAAAAAAAAATCATTTCGACAATTTTGATACAAGTTATAATGCGGTAAAAATTGTATGTAATTTCGTACTCCCTCCGTTCCCATTTAATTGTCAACTACGAAACTACGTGTAATTTTGACCGGCTTATAACTTGTATCAAAATTGTCGAAATGAATTTTTTTAAAATCTAATCATAAAATTTAACATTTGAACTATATGATCAACTTTATAAAATTTTCATTACGACAATTTTGATACAAGTTTTTGACGGATTAAAATTACACGTAGTTCCGTCATTCATAATAAACTGAATTCCGTCATTCATAATAAACGGAACAAAGTACTGCTATAACACGCTGTGTAGAATTTATAGCCATTGACTTTGGAAATATAATTAGCAATGTGACACTTGGCTCTAAATTTGATTGGACTTAGGTTAATGAAATTAGGCATTAATTAAAGCAAGTTCCAATGACAAATCTTGACGTACCCAGACCAAAAGGTGAAAATATGTAAAGTCAGAGTAATATAAAACAAATCACAATTTTTTAGTACAAGATGTTGCCTATTTTTGCAGGGTCGTCTATAATTGCGATAATAAAAAAATATTAAACCTCTTATCTGTTGGAGAATTTCAAATTTATCACAACTCTTTCCGAACCAAAACCTTAGACCCCATCCAAGTCACCATCGTCATCCACGTCATCACTGCCCTATAATGCCATCATTGTCGACTGTCATCGCCTCTATTTCCCTTCCAACATACATTCGTCACGAGCCCTCCTCCGCCAGCTGTCGAAAAACAGTTCGTTTTCAGATCTGAAAAGAGAGAGAGTAGCAGGAAGGTCGTCAGAGGAGAGATTGTCGGAGAAGAGATCGTCGCTAATGGCAACGTGGAGATTTATATATATATATATAAAGAGATATATATATTATAACCCATTTAATTGTAGAAAAGTTTAACGCGAATGAAAAATAGAAAAATAATTAAATATATTGTAATAGAAAATGGTATATAAGATAAATGTAACTTATTTTAGATACGTTGTAGGAATATAAGTTGAAAGTTGATACCTATGAGGCATTAAACCTTCTTTATGGTTTAACTGTCGGAATTGTAAATTTTAAAATTTAGTAACATAGTTAACATACTAAATTATATGAATAACATTTATAATGTACTAATTTTGTATTGCGAAATTGCATGTATTTTCATTGTTTCTTTTAACATGTGACGGAAGGAAAGGAGTATATAAACAAAGAGATAAATAGAGAAAGTATATAAACAAAGAGATACATGGAGAAAGGATATCAACAAGGAGAAAGTATATAAACAAGGAGATAAATAGAGAAAATATTATATTTAATGAAAGTAGAAAGGGTATTACATAACATGATAATTTTGTGAAATAAAAGGGAATAAGATAAAACTAACAAAATTATGATTTTGTATTAATTTTAGAGATAATTATATTTAGCCGCCGTGGATGGTTTTAGTCAACTAAGACACACAACACATCAACGAATTTCCTATCAAGATTTTCTTCGGTGGAACGTTCAAACACGTCAGGGTTTTTTTTTTTTTTTTTAAACAGGCCTTTACATGTGATATTTTTTTCTCAGGATATATAGTTAAACATACAAATGTGAAACCATAATCTTCTTCTATCCAAAATAAACAATTAACATATGGCCACAGACAGCTCAAATGAATCTGCCCAAGCAACCTCCAGCGTTGATCCTTACAAAGCCTTAGGTTTCGTACTCAATCCAGACGGTTCAGTCACTCGCAATCTTGAAGTCCCGTTCTCTTCCGCCAGACCGAATCCTGATCAATCATGTCCCGTTCTCACGAAAGATGTGTCCCTCGACAAATCAAAAAACATATGGGTCCGTATATACCTACCCCAAGAAGTATTGAATTCTTCCCTATCAAGAGAACATCCTCTTATTGTTTATTACCACGGTGGTGGTTTTGTTTTGTGCAGCGCAGGGTCGACCATGTTTCATGAATTTCTAACGATTTTATGTGTTAAGACAAAATCTGTAATCGTATCTGTCGAATACCGTCTTGCCCCAGAGCATCGGCTCCCTGCGGCTTATGATGATTGTGTTGAAGCCTTGCACTGGATT
This sequence comes from Primula veris, assembly GCA_963682055.1. Taxonomy (NCBI): domain Eukaryota; kingdom Viridiplantae; phylum Streptophyta; class Magnoliopsida; order Ericales; family Primulaceae; genus Primula; species Primula veris. The sequence goes on from OY821748.1 coordinate 1,329,590, forward strand.
AAAAGCATGCAAGACGAATGGTTGACCAGTTTTGCGGATTTCTCAAACTGTTTTTTAATGGGTATAAGTGCTGGCGGTAACATAGGTTATCAAGTTGGGCTTCAAGTGATCTCAACCGTTCATGAACTTAAGCCTCTAGAAATCAAGGGATTGATATTGCAACAGCCTTTCTTTGGTGGGTTCGAAAGGACTAGATCTGAATTGATATGTAACAAAACTGAACTTACTTTAGGCATGTCTGACCTTATGTGGGAGCTGAGTTTGCCAGTTGGAGCTGATCGTGATCACGAGTATTGTAATCCGACAGTTGGTGACAAATTGCTACTGTGGGATGAAATAAAGCGGCTAGGATGGAAGGTAATGATAACTGGCTGTGACGGTGATCTTTTGATCGATCATCAGGTCAAACTTGTAGAAGCTTTAAAGGAGAGGGGCATTAATGTAATGACCCGTTTTTTTAAGGGCTTTAATCATGGTTACGAGTTATTTGATTCCTCTAAAGCAGAAGAACTATGTGACGCTATTATGAAATTCATCACATCAGTTTCGAGTTCTTCTATTTCCAGTTAGTAATGTAACAGTCTATGGAGCAGTAAGTCTCTCTTTTAAAGAAATAAAAAAGATTCTACATGATGTATTACAATCTGCTAAATAAACCTTGTTCATCAAGTTTCTGAATTGTCAACTCCTGCCTGTCATTTGAGCCTTTGCAATGTTATAGGCTATATTAGAATTTAGCTTAACTAGTTGTGGAATTATAATCGCCCTAGTTCTGAAAGCTCTGAAAACTGTTTCAGTTTGATCTTAAAAAAGGAAAAAAACATTAGTATGTCAATTTTACGGGTTTCAACCCGACTCGTCGCGGGTCGGATAAAAATGTAATTTTATTGGGGTCGGATGAGCTTTAAATGGATAAAAATGCAACTTAGAAAGTGTAATTTAACACTCTCACACTTCTATCTCTATCATATATGTTAAACTATATCTCATATAATAATAATAATAGAGAACATGCATTTAAATGGTTAAAAGTACAACTTAAAAAGTATAAGTTAACACTCTCTCTCATATAAATTAAACTATCTCATTTATAGTTTAAATTGATAAAAGTGCAATTTTAGACCGTGTCTCTCCTCTATCTCACATATACATTAAACTCTCTTTTATAGAATTTTTATATTATATTTCTAAATCAAATAATTTTTAACTCCATCTAACAAATTTTCTTTGAAATATTTGACATTTATGAGATTTATTTTTAAAAGAGAAAAAAAATATTTTAAAAAAACGGGTCAATAGGTCGGGTCGGATCAAATTGGTAATTACTCAACTAGTAGGACATAAGCAAATTTGTAAAAGTCTAAAATTCAAATTGATAATCAAATGAGCTTGGTAAAAGTTTTAAACATTATAAAGTTCATCCAAATAATAAGAGAAGCATAAAATTACATAAAACACAAGAAAGGCGACTTAGACCAACCGGATCATAAATCACCAAGCAAGAAGAATAATGTTGCCCACGGCCGTTAGATCAAGGATTCATTATATAGAATCAGATTGCTTATTTGGCTTGTAGAACTTATCCAGATTTGAACAGGGGCGGCCCAGTACTGTTGGTTGCCCAAGACCCATTACAATTTTATTTTTTTTGCCCAAGTCCTATTACAAAAAAAAAAAAAAAAAAAAAAATCTCCAGCCCAATTTTTGCTCAAAGCCCAAAACTTACTGGACTTGGGTCTGAGACGCCCCTGGATATGAACTTACTTATCACGTCGCAACATAGTCAATTTAATCCGAAATCCTGATATAAATCCGGATACATAGCTTTGTTCCTGCTGAAATGTACACACTTCTTTTAAGACATCATTACACCAACAAACTTTCAAATTACACTACCAAAACATTATACATGCCAATGCTTTCTTTTTAAGTGACAGATAAACAATGTAATTACTTATATGATAAGGCATCGGAAATTCCTAGTGGTTGAATATAGAATACAAGAGTTGGAAAGTTTAAACGGCATCAACAACTGGAGTTGCTTCCTTCTGCAAATATTTACAAAAGACACTCTTTCCTGCATATATTAGATATAAAAACTGCAAAATATTCGGTAACATGGGCTTGTTTGCGTGCAATTCTGTAAAAAAACAAGTCTGCTCATTTAAGTCGCACTCAAAAAAAAGATGACCTCGTTAGCTTTTTCATGCATAAACCCGAAAAGAAGTTTGGATCCAGCTTCACAACTTATAACTAATACGGAGTAAAACTGAGCTTAAAGTCTGCAACAAGGAGCCCCTACACAAACGTTAAAAAAGGAAAATAAGCATCTACCAAAATATTGAAAGCATGTACATTGAGTCATTGACATTACATGTAGTGAATGTTTATACACCAATTAAATGCCTGGCCAAAACACAGAAAATGAAGCATTCAAGTGAATGCACAACCTTGTAACAAACTATAAACTTCTTCAGGAAAAAACCTCAAGTAAATCAGCATTACATTCTTTCACATTTATATTGAAGGAAAATTCGATAACAGTACATATGTAACATGCCTATATCTTGTTCAAATCTTATTCAAAGAAAATCAACTTTATCGAACTCCACAGGTGCCTTTTCATGCCCATGTCTAATAGCTACTAAATCACTTGAATCCCCTTCCAAATAAGCATTTAAGAAAGCCACAATAATCCCCCCAACAAACCTTCTCATTGGTTCTCTACATTTCCCATTTTTGCACAAACAATAACTAAATTTCCCTCTAATCCCTTTAGTTTCATCATCTAACATATCAAGATGACCATAGTTCTTAGCCACAAAATAACAAGCTGGTTTACAACTTTCATCATAAAAGTTTTCATGATTAACTCCCTTAGGGGCACAAGGGGGAAAGAGTGGATTCTTTTTAATATTCCCTAAACCCGAACCTATAACTAATACAGGGATTCCGAGAGCAAAAGAATGTGGTTCGTACGTAAGCACAGGTGGAGGGGTTTGGTTTCCTGTATCTGTTCCATCAACAGGGTCTATACCGATCAAGGCTGAGAATTTTGTGGAGGTTTGCGCAATTTTTCCTAAAGCAAGGGCGAAAGCTGATTTTCCTCCTCTACTGTGGCCCGATAGAGCGATTTTGTCCAAATTTGGTTTGATATGGGGTGGGAGAAATTTCGGAAAGCCTTGTGATAGCCAGTTAGTTATTTCTGCTGTGGATTTTATTTCCTCAGTTGCATCGGGTCCGGCAACTGTGTAAAGCTGTGTTAATTAAAAAAATGAAATATAAAATTAGCCATACAATAGTTGTTAGCGTCTAGTTACTGATCTTGCCACTAATCTTGCTCAGTAACCCTTAAAAAGGAAGAGCATGCTACTTAAACTAGTGTACCATGTTGTATAAGAACCTTAAGAGAGAGCAACAATATCGTTTCCCAAATCCTAACATCAAATATAACATAAAAACTGTGTGGACAAGAGTTATCATATCACTTGTGCCATTATGCCTGCTATTTTGTATATGTATCTTCACTTATACAGTCTAATTCTGAAAAAATGGCATAAATCTAGTCTTGATGATCCAATTTGGACAGTTTTTTTTATTTCATGTATTTTCATGAGAACTAAGCACAACAGTAGCCGAACACTGATGGGCAGTAAAGCTTCATGTATTATTGCCATCTTAAAAAAACGGATTTGTCACACGATGGTGGATGGAAGATCAAATTATATGGCAGGATTTAAAAAAGACTAAAGTTAACAATAACTATGCATTTTTATCCCAAGTTTTATTTGTTTCCGTTTCATGTCATTTAGGACCGGAAGATTTATCAATTCATTCATTTGCAAGAGTGTCAAGATGTAAACAGTCAGCCGAAACCCAAATAATGGTCCATAAAAACAAAATATACTACACATTTTTTTAGAAATAAAGGTAAAAAAATCCAAATATTACCTGAGGAGCAATAACAATGAAACCATGAGAAGCAACATGCTGAATAAGCTGAGAGTAAAAGGAGTTACTGAGAAGATAGCCATGGAGTAAAACTAAAACAGAAAATTCACCAGCTTCTGTTGGTGTGGCAATCAGAAGTGGCTTGGGAGGAGAGGAATTGATAGTTGATGAAGATTTTCTAGTGAAACAACTTTTTTCTGGTTCAATTTTAAGTAGATTTGTTGTGTATTTTCCATCATCAAACACTCTTTTAGTGGGAGCAAACATGGTTTATGCAACAATGATAAACAAAGTCTTGTTTAGTGAAAATTGTGTTATGATATTTTGGGGTGTTAGTTGTTGTCTACTTAGATTTTGTATCTTGGGATAAATCCACTTTTCTTGTGTGGCCTTTGTAATCCCACCTCTTTGAAGAAGACAATAAAAGTCATTTTCAGTCTGATGATGGTTGGTTTGAAAAGAAGCAGTTTTAGGAAGAAAAAAAACACTAAAAAGCTTGGGCCAAATAACATGTCTTATTGATTATTGCCCCAAATCAAGATTGGGCTGAGTAACATTACTTGCAGTTTGTGTAGTTGTTTGTAAAAATGCAATTGTGTAGCTAGCTGTTTGTAAAAATGTAATTTTGCAAGGTTTTGTATAGCTTTACTTGTTACTCCTGAGAACTTCTTGGATATATTTGCTATAAATTGTGCTAGTAGTTCCAATTATTGTGTTTGGCCTGACCAGTAGCCACTTAATGCTCTGGACAATGTTTAATACAAGTGTTCTATCTGTTGGGTACGTTATAAATAAACACAATAATTTCTACAAAAAAGAAATGGACAAATAAACAGAAAATGGTTTCCTCAAATATATAAATTAACAATTACAACCTTCAAAATTAAAAGTATGTAAATGATACCGAAATGGACTAAAGTCCGAGACGAGGTAACTGCGAGCAGTTTCCCTTAAACGATATTTGCCCCGCCACCTCTGCTTCTGGCTACATGGGGCACTTCGTTCCCAAGGTACAACGTCTATCACATGTGACTCGGTGGAAACGGCACCGAGCCACGGTCGGGCCGTTGGTGGTGCGGTACTCTCTCTCTATATGTATGCATGTGTATGTGTGTGAATGTGTATATGATGTATGTCTTTTCTTTGTCTTGAAAAAAGTGTCCTAATGTTACAAGACCATTTTTCCTTTTAACCTTGTCTTTGTAACATCTTTTACCAATTAAAAGACCCACATAAATGGGGGAATAAATGGTTTTTATAACCACAAACTTAATAGCATTCACTCCATAAAACCATTAGTTTTTCCAACAATCCCCCACATGAATGCGATCTAAAACATGCAACGTGCAACTAAATGCAATCGAGAGAACCACGAGAATTCACTGCATAAGGACAGGTAGCGCGCGCCTTGAACCTGCCATAGTGATGTAAAATCTGATATGCTACTATTGGGTAGCCTTAAAGCCTTGAACCCTTTAGCGTTTGTGCATACCAGGATAATACTCACACAGTGTCCTCTCTACACCACTTACTAAGCCCTTTGGTTGTTGTCCATATTTGGCCTTGGACTGCCTTGGCAAATTCAACCGAGTGCTCTAGTGATTTAGCCCTAGATCATCACATAGTATCGGCCATACACACTCGTTATAGGTGATTTTCAAGTCAAGGGTGTCCTGACTCACCCCACTCGACCTTCGAGATACTTGATTCATTAAGAGCCTCATGCTCACCCTTAAAATGGTACAGGTCTATCACTCTTTCATCATAGAAATGGGCTGAGAATTTATGTTCTCGAGTGCTTTGTTCGGTTACCCGCACAATTCAGTTTCCCATTGAACCCGAGACTGAAGTTTCCAGTTCAGGTTGGGTTACCTATGCGAAGGTTTCCAATTTATTGGGCTTCAAACCCCATTTCCCTCGATGATGCTCCAACTCCTCCACGAGTCAAGCATTTTGTATATGGATCCGCATTATTATCCTTAGACCTTGCAAAGTCTATGGATACCACAATTTTTGCTAGCAATTCCTCTTACGGATTTGTGTCTCCGACGAATATGTCATGACTTTGTCGGGACTTTCCATTATACAAATTATTCTGATCCCGTTTAATAACTGACTGACTGCAGCAGTGCGCGTTTATTACGGGAACAGATTTTGGCCACTTGGAATACCTTCCAAGACTTCTCAGCCAATCTGCCTCTTCTGTAGCTTGATTCAACGTTATGAATTCTAACTCTACAGTTTCTCCAACTATGTAGGTCTATTTTACAGACCTCCATAAGACTGCAACCTCTTTAAGTGCAAACATATCCACTAATGGACCTTTTACTGTTAAAGTTCGAGATACAATTGGTATCTAAAATACCCTCCAAACATTTTGGACATCTCGTATAATGCAGTTCATGATTGGCAGTATACATCATGTATCTGAGAAGCCTCATTGGCAAACCTACTGAGTCTGCTCACTGAGTTGGCTATAAGTGGTCTAGTGCAGTTCTTGACGCACAAGAGACTACTTATGATAAGTTAGGTGTTTATTTTAGTCCATATAACGACTTAACAAGTTTTCACACCTTGGCTTACTTTACACGGAACCACGACCCAAAGGGTTGTTCCTAATTTTTTAGATCTCCATTTATAAAACACATGTTCTCATTAATTAATGATGCGTCCTTTTTATAGAGATTAGAGTATAGACATTAAAATTATCAAAACCGTCAGTTTACTTAAAGTAATTGACTTTATTTCTCACGTGCCTATCAACCTCATTGTTGATGGCATCTTCCCATATACACATTATATGGATAATATTGATTATTTCAATATCGTCGATTCACCTTCACTCATGAAGGTCAAGGGACAAAGGAAGTTTCATTACTTACCCTTTTACCTTGCCGATGCACTTCATCTTCCTTAAAAGATTCACTTTCCACATTTTTCCAGCACCGTTTGAGTGTTCACTTGTCTTGGGTAGCGTCATGCTTTGAACCCTCAACGTATTGGTCACACTCGCCAGGCGTTAGAGTTTTGCGGAAAACTTCTCTTTTAGAAAGTATGCTTCTCGGGCATAGAACAATGTTTTATATGCACTTTAAAGCCATGTGCCTTATGCACTAGAAACCGATCAGCGCTATATTTTGTGCTTATCCGAAGAACACACAATCTACCGTTTTCGATCCTATCCAAGTCCTTCAAGGAACAAGATTGAGACCTTTCTTAGGTAGCACCAAACTTTCACGAACTTATAGTCAGGCACCATGCCTTCTATAATTCTGACTGTTTGGTCCAACTTCCTAAGCGATAATTTGTTCAACACATAGCTTGCGGAAAGCTCACTTCCCGTACAAATTCAGAGTTTAATCCTGAACTTATCAGCATGATAATCATCGTTTAAGAACTACATTTTGCTCGAGAGCATAATAAGTCGTTCTTTAACGATTGGTGTCATTCCATCAACACAATTATGTGAACGGTGTCTCATATTCACCGTTTCAATCACACTGATCATGTATTCATATCCATGTGAATATACCATTTCGGAACTAGTTAGACAATATCTAACACTTCCAAAAATAGTCTATCATTTAATGATTAACAATTAATCATTGAATTAAAGTTGGTAGATTAACATAACAGAACACCCATGATTAAACATGTTTTCTGACAAGCCTTAATCCTCAACAATAGAATTCACGTATTCATTCTTACTTGAATGAATATCTCGACTGATTTATTTTTACTTCTCATCAAGTAGACATATCAGTGTTTAATACATCCATCAATAAATTGAGGAAATATCTTTTAAACCCTTCTTGGTTTTGCACTCATCTCAAATGCATCGAACCATTTGGTTATGTACTCCGTTCGAAAACTTCGAACTGAAGACTTAGCAATACATTACTTCAAACACAAACTCATATTTGTGTTTCAATTTAATAATAGATTTAGAAAAATAAAACATTTAAGCTTTTATATTTTCATCACCTACTATATCATGTCAAATCAGTGACTTGGTTGAATAATTCAACATGTCATTATTGACCACAAGAGTATCGACTAAAATGCTCATTTTGAACAAATAGTCACTCATGTATTGCCCCCAATTTGATTCTAGTGTTTTGGCTACCGAAAGGCTACTGCCCTTTAGGTTTCAAAACCACTAGTCATGATTTAGATTTGTATGCTTGCACTTGTTAGTGGCTTTCCAAACGTTTAAAACGTTTACACACATTAACGCCCCCACAGTTCGTGCATTCCCTTTTGTTCTCACTCAGAACATGCACACTGTTATAGAGAAACTTAATCGATTTCAATGTGGTAAATGAAACGATATCATTTATTTCAGACGTTTTAAGTCCATACCACTGAACCGTTAGGTTTTCTCCCACTCGCCCGTAGGCGCTTTTGGGTACGTTTAGATTCTCGATCTGCATGATCGACGGGTTACCCCCACATTTGTGGGACCCTCGGGGTTCTCCCCCAATAATAGTAATATAATATTACTAAATTATTATTCTCAATAATAGCAAGCTCAACATATTCACAATATGTTTTACTAACAAATTAATAATATATTATTTCAATAAATTATTAAATGTTTTTCCAACAAATAAATAAGATGTTAATTTCAACAAATTATTACATGTTCTTTCAGCAAATTAATAAGATAATATTTCAACAAATAATAAATTAGCCGATATTTGTTTATTCTTAAATTAAACTCAACGACCATTTATAATTTGTTAATCATCAAATTATTTGCTCTTGGATGAATCAAGTCGGTTATTAAATAACCTTTCATCCAAATATGTAACCGATTCGTCATTGCAATTCGTAGATAGCTAATAAAGCTTTTCATAAATGCCAATAACGACTGTCGTTACAATAATTTATAACTCTCCAAATTAAATTGCGATTAATCACAATTAATAAGAAGTTATAAATAATCGTCATTAATCTCATTAATGATTACCGTTATAAATTTTGTAACCCTCCAAATTAAATTGTAATAAATCACAATTAATAAGGATATCAACCATTATATCACCACGTTAGTGTTTTTTTTTTTTTAATAATGGTGATTTCGAATTTGTAACCTCCGTCATTAATATGCACTAATGCAAAATTAATAGGAGTTACACCGGCACCCACAATGTTCTGGTCAGTTCCAGCACCCACTGTGTTCCGGACATTTCCCGCAGGAAACTGTTTGTTATCTCAAATAACAAACACCCACAATCTAATTTCGAAAAATGAAACTAAAACTCCTCCTTCGCAAACACCAAATTTCTATAACCACGCATGGTTTCAAGAAACTGATTTTGCAAGAGTATTCTAGTTCATTCCCGAAAAAGATTATCAAATTCTGAAAGATTTATTCAACCGTAAACACCAGATAAATCTGATTTTACAAAGAATAATCTCAGAATTTGAACCAGTTCTGTCGTAAGCCCCAAATTCCGAAGAATCAGAAAATGGTTTTACAAGAACTATTTCGAAACCAGTTCTGTCGTAATCCCCAATTTAATGGCTTTTACTAGAACTGTTTCGAATAATCACCAATTCTCCAATTCCATGGTAGAGATCCATGTCTACACAAATACTCATTGGAAATTGTTAGTATTTTATTAACATGAAAACAATAAACATGTATAAATCAACTAACAAAATAATCTAATTTAGTCTCAACCAAATTATTTCTCATAAATCAAATAAATGGGGCCACCATTTCCAGAATGTAACTCATAAAGCATTTAATAAGCCGTTTCAAATTTGCTACTAAATGATTATTCCAACTAATTAGAATGCCAATGACAGTTATACGCATGACAAATAATCCAGACTAACTTGATTTCAAAACATGTGTAAAAACACTTAAAAGAAAACAGGTAGTCCACACACGTAGTAAATTGAAACTTTCATATCATGCCCAAGTATAGTACTCATCAAAACATGTATACACAAATTATACACATAACAAACATAATGCTATAACATTTCCAGTAACATACTGCTATTATTATCATAGCATTCCTATTTATGACATAAACAGGTCTTGAGATCTATAAAAGGCATTTACCAAATCCTAATCTCTACAAGTGTAATAAACATACATAAGGATAATAAGGCAAAACTCATAGGTCGTGAAACCTGCTACCTTAAATTCACTACCCAAAATAAAAGTACTCGGCCGCTTACTGACCACGTTAATGCTAGGAACTCATCCCACAAATACAGTACTAAAATATTACACACAGTAAACGTGTCAAAACCAACAAGTTAATAGACATAAATAAGAAAATTTCTCACTAACCAACCAAACGAGCCGTAGACAAATGCTCTGCCAGAAACATACTATAACAATAATAGTTTAGAGGACACATGCATTTAAAAATACACCTTTTAAGCCAATTATATATACACAACATGGGCTGATCACACCACCATACAAAAAGTTAATTCACATGTAACTACAAACATATACATGGACACAAACCATATACCTAATCATGCATGTATACAAATTAAATGTATGGAAAATCGAGAACAAGGATAAACCACAAATAAATTTAAAAACATGATATAACAATCCGAAACCATTATAGCCGTAAACATCAAATTCCCGAAACCAAAGATTAAGAGAAAATGATTTTACTAAGAACGATTACGGATAAATAAATAATTTTCTGTTTATCCAAACACCAAAATTATTGTATTAACGTACGAAACATAAAAACAATATCGTTTAAGATTGTTGGGTACGTTATAAATAAACACAATAATTTCTACGAAAAAGAAATGGACAAATAAACAGAAAATGGTTTCCTCAAATATATAAATTAACAATTACAACCTTCAAAATTAAAAGTATGTAAATGATACCGAAATGGACTAAAGTCCGAGACGAGGTAACTGCGAGCAGTTTCCCTTAAACGATATTTGCCCCGCCACCTCTGCTTCTGGCTACATGGGGCACTTCGTTCCCAAGGTACAACGTCTATCACATGTGACTCGGTGGAAACGGCACCGAGCCACGGTCGGGCCGTTGGTGGTGCGGTACTCTCTCTCTATATGTATGCATGTGTATGTGTGTGAATGTGTATATGATGTATGTCTTTTCTTTGTCTTGAAAAAAGTGTCCTAATGTTACAAGACCATTTTTCCTTTTAACCTTGTCTTTGTAACATCTTTTACCAATTAAAAGACCCACATAAATGAGGGAATAAATGGTTTTTTATAACCACAAACTTAATAGCATTCACTCCATAAAACCATTAGTTTTTCCAACACTATCTTCAACAACAACAACAAAATTCCCTATAGCTAGTTTTGTGTAGTTTTGGCACAAACTGCATCCTTATAGCCCCATTTCAAGATTGGGGTGACCCAGTGAGTTGTTTTCACAAGAAATGGCTTATAATAAGCACCAGGTAGTGAGCAACGCATCGGTTTCCTTATATCACCGACTTACCTTAAATATGAGGAAATTGCTCTAAAATTGTACACGTATCAGTTTTCTTATCCATTATCTTAAATATACATGAACTCAAATATCACTCAAATAAAAGAGATCAAGATGTTCTTTTGTAATTAAAATAATAATTTCCCTCTCTTACTTTTATCTTATTATCTCTCATTTATTTGTAATTTTCACATATAAATTAATAAAATAACAAAAAGACAAGTTGTATAGTTGTGATAGAGAAATTGATAAGCAAGCTGATAATTTGTATAAACCAAAACGTTTCCTTATAATTTATAAAAGTGTATTTTTTACTTTAAATATGAAGAAACGTCTAATGTATCTGATGCAGTTGCTAAGGGGGCTACGAATCCCCTATGATTCTAAAGGTTCTGTTTACCACTTTGTATTTAAGCCAAATCTTTATATGCTATGCCTAATCTTTATGTTTATAACAGTTTGGCACCTGCAATAGTAAGCAGCAGATTCAAACAAGTATTGTCGTCCTTACCTTAGGCCTAATTTGAAAAAAAAATGGTTTGAAGTGTGTCTTTCAACAACAACAAAAATAAAAATATAAGTTGCAACTGAAATAATTCAAAAGGAGAAAAGATTCTCAACATAACTGTAAATGCAAGCATATAAATGACTTAAAAGCCTCCTTTGCTACGATGGGATTAGGGTGAGATTATGGTAGTATGTATTAGAAATACTGTCAGACCCACAAATATCGCGTTTGGTACGAAAAATGGAGACGGTACTATTAGTAACATGAGATTAGAAATGATGAAAAATTGAGATATTTAGAGTAATGGAGAGTGTGATATTGGGAAATGTGGTTATTTGGACTAAAGGGGTGTTGTATATATATATTAAAATCATATGTATATGTATTTTGCAAGTTTATTTATTATAGATATAAATGTAAATTTGTAAAATAGTTTAACCCCAATAAAAAGCAAACGAACACTTCATTGATATTTTATGTATGTACTATTAATACCACGTTCATTTATTATCCTGTCATAATACGAATGTATTGCTAGTTTTATTACTACTAACACCGCAACCATCGTAAAAACAAATCGGTTGAGAACACCTTTTATTTTACAACTGACTATCTGAGTATATATTTACTGAACAAGCCACACCATACTTATTTTAGTGAAATGATTAGATTATTATTGTCGTTTGGTCCATTAAGTCTTTGCAGTTAGTGAGTTACTATTTGTACTGGCATTTTAAGGAAAATACACGAATTCTACTTTTACCTAATCAAAAAACTTATATAAAAGCCTATTCCAAACTATCACAATAAAGTGAAGTCACATGTACATTCAAAACAAAGTTTGTATCACTGATTATCCAGTCTGATTCTTTTCACCCTTTTTGACTAGTCCAATGTACTCTTTTTATTCCTCAACAGTCAACACTGATAACAAACACTTGTATCTCAAGATTTTCACGTAGTATTAGTGCCAGTTTATCACTTCAAAAACCAAAGTTGAATACTGATATGTGCTCTTAAAGCAAAAGAGAGGCCTTTATAGATAACAAATATGGAAAATCTAAATCGAATGTAACTTATGTAAGGAGGAGTATTAGATAGATAGTGTTGCTCACATCCATACCTTACCCTCTATAATATTTCATATATTAAATAATGTGGTGACACATGTATCGTTGAATATCCAACGATGGATATAAATTTTATTCATTTATTGTTTATTTGTTGCACACTTAGTTATCTAAAAAAATACAAAGAGAAAAAAAAATACAATAAATAAATATAAAAAAATATTGTTGTTAAGTATACATGAACATGAATTCATAAAATTATTGTTGTGGAAAAAAGTTATAAACAAATATACAAATGTATTTTACCTTTGTGTTTGGGTGTAAGTAAATTAGAGAAAATTAATGTATAATAAGGTGAGAAAAAAAACATTTAGTCTCCACAAAAATTGGCAATATGTGAAACATATTTTTGCTACTATAAATAAGTGGATTTTTATCATTTATGGATAAAACTAAGTTTGTAACATAAGTAATAAATAATAAATGAAAAAAATAGATCCCCACCATTGAATATTTGATGAGACATGTGTCATCATACTATTTAATGTATGAAAGATTATGGAAATTAAAGGTAAGCAACGCTCCTATTAGAGGACGGTGCTTTGTAACTTTTGTGCAGACTATGATATTTTGTGGCACTTTCATCCATTTGAAAGTGGGACAAATAAGTATTATCAAATTTTGCAATTATTTACAATAGGAATCTAAGAACAACACACCTGACTTGGGAAGATATAACAAAGGTGAAATGATTAATAGCTTGATAATTGAAGCATCATTCACATAGTACTACTATCTAAAGCTTTTAAAGATTCCTTATGCATAACTTCTTCTATAATCAATCTTATCATATTTCAAAAGCAACATAAACTCAAAGGCGTGATCACAAAGTAAGAAAAGACACCCATTGAAATGAACTACTAAACTACTTAAATTACCCATTTTTACAGTTGGAACAAAAGTAATACAAGACTTACAAGCCACCCCAAATTCCAAAACACAGTGGTCACTAAAGAGCTTCAGTCATAACCTTACATTGCCCGTTTGTCCTTGGTTACTATACCGAATTCCCGTTCGTCAAAAACTACAAACAACACATCTTATCTTGTTCTTAACTTCAAAGCACTTAAAATCTCCTTTTACCATTTTTCTCAGCGGCGATAGACAGAAGCCTTGAAACACCCTGTGTCCAAATATCGTATTCCTTTTGGTTTCTACACTCAAATTCAACAACTCCTCGTGCTACGGTTTTCAATGCAAAATATCGTCGGTTTTCTCCCCCTTCGAGTAAATGTCGCCCTGGCCAAGCTGGCATATCTTTCATCACTTCCAAAACCTCGTCTACATTGTCAAAAAAGCAAATATTTTAAAAACTCAAAACTCACAAATTTCAAAAAAAGATACTCCTATATTCTCCATTAAGGAACTATCAATGGATCTCTTTTGACCATAGTGGGCAAAAACCCTTTTCTCACATCCCTAGATAAAATAAGTCCAATCTCTCTTTATAATACTTTCACACACTGAAAAAGACAAAAGCAAAAGAAATGAGAGAGAGATGAGTGAGGCTCTTACTCTTTTTCTTTTTGGTTAGGGTCCCAGCAACTATTCTGCTCTTCATCTTTAGTATCACCTGGGATCATGAGACAAGTTTTAAGAACTAAAGACTAGAAAGAAAGAAAAATAAAGATAAAGAAAAGTAGATTCGTTAGGGCTAGAATGAGTGATCATTGTTTTGTTTTCATATTGCAAGTTTTAACTTCTTCGTGCAATCTTAGTACTAAGCACTGCAAAGAAATCAGATTCGTTATGGTTCTATAATGAGTCGTCATTATTTTGTTTTCAAATTGCATAGTTCAATATTTCTATAAGATCTTAGTAGAGTGACTATTGTAATAAGAAAAAGTAGAGAAATTTATCCTCACACCTATCTCAAAATGTTATTAAGTAAAAAACAAATTATTCAGTAAAAAATTCAGCATGCAATTATACGAGCGGAGGACAAAACCTCTTTATTAAGCTGGTTTTTCAGTTTTCAGAGACAGAAAACGATCGGGTTATACAAATTTAAACAAAAACACAATTGGTAAGCTGAAGAGCAAAAGACGTTTCGACTTATAAGCCAAAAAATCAGGTATTTATAGCTCAAAATTTGCAAACAAACAAACAAACCCTGATTACTGTTCAATGAAGACGCATG
Source organism: Primula veris (assembly GCA_963682055.1). NCBI lineage: Eukaryota > Viridiplantae > Streptophyta > Magnoliopsida > Ericales > Primulaceae > Primula > Primula veris. The sequence continues at coordinate 1,344,781 of OY821748.1, forward strand.
GTTAGTATGTGCTATTTTAGTTCTAAATTTGAGAACAGCCAAACATATTACCAAAGTTAAGAATGAACTAACCTGGCCCAATCCATTGATATAAACAGACACTACTTTCCAGTGAAGATCACCTGTATAATACAAAAAAAATATTACTATCCCATTTCTTCAGGTAAAGGTTGGATAAGGTTGCTTAAGTAATGTATTGAATAGGGAATTTGAGAGGAACTAATACCAGTGCGAGTGCGCTTGAGTAATTCACAGCCTCGTGCCAATAATTCCCTGCTACAAATACCGAGGAAATTTTCTTCGGGTATCAGTTCGCCACTGAAACTGCCATTTGAACTATTGTTACTACCATTGTGTCCGTTTGCAATGTTACCGACTTTGTTTCCTTTTTCCATAGGAATAACTGCTGCCATGTTCCACACTTCCTTCAATGCTCTTGCCTTCAGTGTAGCCGCTCCCCGAAGAGCTATCGCAATGTCAGCAAATGAACAAAGTATATAAGCACGCAGCTATTGATAATTGAAGACATAACATCTACGGATTCCAGTTAAATTTTCTTTGCTTGTTCTTCTTTAGGAAAATAAAACCCTTTTAATTGGGTATTGTCGAATGATTTTTTTCCTTTTGATCTAAAAAATAAACTTGAAGAACCTTGTCAGCTAAAACACCTTCAAAACCAATTCATCTACTTATCCATCCGCACAATGTTTCTATCCAATACTGATATTTTTCAATCTCTTGTCAAACAATCAAACTCTTTTCTAAATAGTACTAATATTTTCATCCGACAAATCATAAAATACAATAACCACCTAGTTAAATTTCAGTTATGCCACAAGTGTTGTTTAGTTGCAGCTTTTAAAAAAAATTGTCAAAGCACTGGGAATCAGCACAAGAATCAGCACAAAAGCTGAAAGCATACAAAATAATTCGTATATATTCTCACCAGTAGCGGCGGCAGCAGTAAGAGTCATGATATCTCCGGCCGACCGCACATTAACTGCCGAACCAACAACCGCCGCAAGCTGTTCCCTCTCTGCACCCATCATCTCCGCCGCCTCGACACACTGCGCCGCCACCAGAGTGGCAGCAGAGGCCATCGCCATGTCAGTCCTCGCCCTACTCTCATCCTTTCCCATCCCAGACGAGGCGGCGGTAGCAGCGGCGATGGCTGCCACCGCTGCCGCTACTCCCGCGACGGTGACGGCAGCATGGAGCTGAGCGTTGTGTGTTCTCGCCTCCTCTTTTTTCTTCTCTCTCCTGTCTTTCAACCACCTCCCGACTGTCTTTCCTCCGCCTGTGGGGATTGCTAGGCCACCACCAGCGCCGGTGGCCCAGCTGTATTGTGTGTTTACCTGGTTGTTCAGCCTAGCAAACTGCATATATGCGAAATGTTAGACTATGCATTGATCTCAAGGTTTTAGTAACCAAATAAATACTGCATACATGATATTAATAGTTAGATTATGCACTGATTTCAAGGTTTATGTAACAAGATAAATAGACCGGAAACCATGTCAAACTAGAAGGGTATCAGTGTGTACACTGTATTGCTATAGAATTGTCATTTTACATTGCTGAAGTTAAAAAAGAAGTTTTATTGGGTTAAATCTCGACAACGAAAGTTGGCTTGTGCTTGTCCCGATAATTATGAGGGGCTGAATTTGGATGGGTAAGTTGGAAACTTGATTGAGTAATAAATGTCAATTATCCAGTGTAAGGGTCACAGACTCACAAGAATCAGCTTCCAAAGGATAAGAAGCTTTAAATCAATGCAAGACCAATACTAAAACAAGTCCAAAATACTCAAAGAATGATAACTACTCAGGTCCCCAATCAAACGGTCCCCCCATAGTTATAATTCCATCAATTCTATCTTTATCACATAAAGAACCTAAAAACTTAACCAATTTCATTTTTGGGGGTTGAAAAGGAATGATTGACGCGCTAAACCATTATAGAAAGGGTAAAAGCTTTAACTAAGTAAAACTTAAGTGAAGAAAAATGAAGCTCTGAAAAATTACATGGCTAAAATTGAAAGAAAGCCAGACTAAATTGGCACAAATGTACTGTCTACATGGTACTATTTTTTAAGATCAATCAACCTTACTAATTACCTTTAGCCTTTATAGATGTAAACGGCCTCAGAAAGAAGAAAAGGGTTAAATACAAAAGGTTGTAACATTGTACAGCATGCCAGACCAGTCCTTCTAAGAATGTTATTAGTCTTCTAATACTAACCATAAATGTCTAAGTGTTGTAACGAAACATTGTCTGCCATAATTCCCCAACCACTTTGTAGCCTGCACACCTTGATTATTAACTGTACCCCATGTTGTTGATATCATAAAATTATTAGTCTTCTAATATTAACCATAAATATCTAATAATAACGAAACCTTGATTATTAACTGTACCCCATGCTATTAGCCTGCACACCTTGAGTAATAAAATTATGTACTAGATAGAGTTACCACAAATTGCGATATCAGGACCACCTTCCCATGCTTAGGTTGAAATTTAGGGTAAATATTTTACAAAAAAAGTAACAACTTTACCCCATCATATTACTAATTTACTACCATGTTTTGGAAGTACATTTGGCATGGAAAAACAGAAACTCATTTGTGAAATTATATTTTCATAATATGTTATGCTGGGAATGTGTTAACAAATTATCCATGTTCAGATGTCTAATCTAAGGACCACTTAGTTCATGCTGTAGGGATGGCAAAATTAATTTCTGAAAACAACATTTTGTACCCTCAAAAAACGAGTGGCTAAAGAGATGCATGTTTCTGAAAGAATTTTATTTCCTCAACCAAAATTGATATGTTCTGAAATCATCAATACAGTAGGTGCTAGTTTCATTGCAATTCTTTTTACCAATATTTGATATGAAGATTGGAAAAAATGCTTTCATATTTAATATTGAAAACTGAACCAAAAAAGTAACAGCATTTATGAATAATGTGATACAGTACAATCAACAGTGTATGTTCAACCTATTAACTATATTGGAGTATTTAACACCACACTCATTTTGTATACCAATTTCATACTAAAAAATTAATGTGAGACTGCATAAATATAAACAGACAATAGAGATCTCTGAGTTTTTTGCAGAGATCATATAAAACAGGTGGACACAAACAAAAGTGCTCAGTTATTACTACTCTTTTTCACAAATTTGTCTAACAAAGAGATCACTCACTTCTGCCAACTTATGATTTTTGCTTTTTATAGAACAAAAATAATCCCCCCTTGAATATTTTACAACTGTATTTTTTATATAATGTACGTAAAAACAAAAACATTTACGTTTTTAAGTACAAAGTTTGAAACCATGTGTAGACTTTTAATTTTTCAGTTTTATGGTGGAACTTTTCAGCTAAAATCATCTAATATGCTACAAAATTACTGTATTTTTAGCATAAGCCCTTCATTTAACATTATATTTAACAATTAAACTGTTAAGTGCAATAATAGCACAATCAGTACCTGGTTTTTTGCACTTCCCTTAAAATAAAGTTATTATAAGCCCCTCGTAAGAGGGCTTATTAAATTACAATCAGCAGCCAAACATAACAATCCGCTACAAAATTCAAAAACAACAAAATCCCTAAATCAACTCAGCAATCGACATATCTTAAAAGCAAATAGTAATTTTAATATAAATACCAGAAATGACTCAATTTTGTTAGTCCAATTACTCTATTAAGCAAGCTTATTTTTCATAAAAGTTGCAGCCAAACACTCCCTAAGACAAACAAGTCAGCTGCAAAAGTAGTCAAACCAATAATCTTTCATTCTAACCAAGTATACAAAACAACAAAACATTTAAACATTTTTTAAACACATTCTGTTACGAGAATCATGCAAGATGCAACTATCTCTGATGTCCATCTTCAAACACGTGTTAAGTTCCACGCCAGAAAACTTAACTGATTTTCTATATTTCCCAAAATAATACATAAATTTAATAGAAAATACCCCCAAAAAACCATCTCACTTATTTTCAAAAAACCCTAAAAACCACTAAGTTTTGAGGCTGCAACAAACTTTGGTCCCCCCATTTTCCCATAAATGTACCCTCAATAATTTTCTAACATTCCCAAAATACTATTTACATTTCAAACGAAAATGACCAAAAAACTAATAAATTTCATTATAAATGATAAACTTAACGTTACAAAAATTTCAACAAGTTACTCGCCATTACACGTAAATCCGCTCAACTTTCACACTACTCCGCTATAACGCATAAGAAAAACTGTCTCATTTATTTTCAAAACCCCAAAACAATAATACAGTATGATAATGCATAAACTTAACGTTACAAAACTTTCAACAAGTTACGCGCCGTTACAGGTAAATCCGCTAAACTTTCACACTACTCCGCTACAACGCATAAGGAAAACTGTCTCATTTATTTTCAAAACCCCAAAACAATAATACAGTATGATAATACATAAACTTAACGTTACAAAATTTTCAACAAGTTACGCGCCATTACACGTAAATCCGCTCAACTTTCACACTACTCCGCTACAACGCATAAGAAAAACTGTCTCATTTATTTTCAAAATCCCAAAACAATAATACAGTGTGATAATACCTCGAGTTACCGGTATATATAATATATGTATGTATGTAAATATGTAGAGAGAGAGGGGGGAACCTTGTCATGGAGATCGGAGGGGGAAAGAGGAGGACTATCATCGGTGAGAGAGCCGTTTAAAGGCCCGCTGCTGTGTGATAATCTTCCGCTTGTTCTTGGTGATACCTCCTGCTGTTTATACATAATACACAAACATATACATACATATCAATATGGAGGAATAACAGAGCAATAGTAAATAAAAAACTGTAAAACCCTGAGAGATTAAAAAAAATATTATGCTTGTACCCAAAAAAAAAAGTGGGTATATTTATTTAGAGAGAATGATTTTTGTTTGTTTTATAGTGGGTTTTATAGTTGTGACTTAACTTAAAAAATATTATGCTTAAATTTAGGAAAAACAGAGCAGTAGTAAAGTTAAAATCCAGAGAAATTAAATAAATATTATGAATGTAATCTTTAATAAGATAGTTGTTTGTTAGTGGGTTTTAAGGTTGTCACTAAATTAATACAAACAATACTTAGTACTGAAAATTGGGAAAAACCCAGAGAAATTAAATAAATAATATGTGGGTAATTTAATTTAGATAGAATGATTGCTGTTTGCTAGTGGGTTTTGTAGTTGGGATTAAATTAACAATTAAAACTTAAATATTTTAAAGTAAAGTAAACCCCAGAGAAAGAAAACAGACAATTACTGTTCAATTGACTATATAGTTCGTTTGTAACCCGACCAACTAACACGTCAACTATACGAATAAAATTCCACTTGATATAACATCAATTTTTATTTAAATTCTTTAAATGGTGACGATAAATCTACCAAAATATCCAAAATATGTGGTTTTTTTGCTTTTAGATTTTCTAGTTATATTTATCTAAAATCTAGATTTTTAAAGGTAAAAAAAAGCAGTGATACCAAACGCATGTGGATTTTTAAAATAAAAAAAAACTCAAAAATCTAACAAAAAAAAGTTGATGTCAACCATTCAATTAAATGAATCACAGCTAAATTTATGAAACTTTAAACCCACAAGTTGTTTATCATAGTTAGATTAGCAAAATTAAGGAAACTAACACCCCCCAAATTACGTAAATCCGAAATTTAACAGTTCTCAAAGTGAAAAAAAAATAGAAATAAAAACCTTAAAAGAGTTTTCTTTATTTAGTTCAAAGCTAAAAAAGTTTACTAAAGTTGGTAAATGAAAAGTTTTTATTTTCAGTGATATTATTAACAAAAATTATGTTAGTAATTTAGTATCTATCCAACAAAAGCAAAAACACAAATGCTTCAAAATCAGACCCAATTATTTAAAAGTTGAAAAAGCTACTTCTTAGTTATCCAAAGAAAATATACTAAAAAATCAATAATCTAAAATAAAAAAGAGGAATATTAATAGCATACGGAATACTATTATCCAAATTTTCTGAATATTTTTTTTTACTAAAAATCAAAAGCTAACAAACAAATTAAACAACGATCCAAAAAAAAAAAAAAATCACTAAATTTGGCAGAGACCTAACAAACAAATCAAACCTCAAATAAACTGTATATCACTCCTATATATATATATTATCAAGGAAAAATGATCATTTAGTTGATTATTAAAAACTCTATCATTAAAATCTACTTAATTGTTGTTTCTTCTCTTTATTCTTTTTTTTTATATATTTAATTTAGTCCGAAATTATAGTACTAAACAATAACTTTCCATATTAAGTAGCAAATAGCAAGTAAATAAATACTTACAGAGTGAGCCAAAATCCGCTCCATAATAAGCTGAGAGGTCTCGGGAAGAGCAAACGAGAAGTTATCTCCGTCAGCGTCTTCTCCGGAGAGGTCTTCGAGGATTACGTCAGGTTCTCCGACAAAAGATTTTCCGGAGGAGATAGCGTTATTTGTCGGGTTAAAGGTTTTAGAGAGCTCTTGTGCTGATAATGACCATGAACGTGATAAAAACTCCATTGGCTCTAACGCTATTTCAGTCCCTTTTTTATACATTTTTATTTAATTATATTTGTATAATTATATATATAGATATAGATATAGATATAGATATAGATATAGATATAGATATAGAGAGAGAGTGATGGGAGTGAGGTGAGACAAAATGGGGGTGAGTATAATGTGAAGGTGAAGTAAGGAATTTATTATGACCCAAGTGAAGTGAGAGAAGTAACCAATCACTCTAAGTATGGCAAAACCGAAACCGAAATCGGGTAGAGTTTTTTATTCTGTTTTTTCGGGTTTGTTTTTTTTATTTTTTGGACCGAACCGGTTTGTTTTGTCCGGTTTCGGGGTTTTTCGGTTTTTTTGGGTTTTTTGGTTTTTTCGGCTATTTTTTTGTTTTATTTTCGGTTCTTTTCGGTTCGGTTTTATTGTAAACCGAAATCAACCCAACAAAGTTTTGGTTTTTCCGGGTTTCGACCGATCCTACTTACAAGTCTGGTTTGGTTTGTCGAGTAGAGTTTTTTATTCGGTTTTTTTCGGGTTCGTTTTTTTATTTTTTGGACCGAACCGGTTTGTTTTGTCCAGTTTCGGGTGTTTTGGGTTTTTTTGGGTTTTTGGGTTTTTTCGGCTATTTTTTTGTTTTATTTTCGGTTTTTTTCGGTTCGGTTTTATTGTAAACCGAAATCAAACCAAAAAAGTTTCGGTTTTTCGGTTCGGTTTTTCCGGGTTTTCGCCCGATCCTAATTCTGAGTTTTACGTGTCGTTAAGTTTTGATACGGTGAAAGCAAGTAACTCGTTGAACATTAAATTGTAAGGGGGTGTGCATTTTATTTTTGGCATCATAGTGTGGCATGGTAAATGTGCATCAAAACACCATAATTGAACACCGATTCGATGCAGATCGAGATATGCACACGCTAAATATGAAAATGTACATTGAAAACTCAAAACAAAATCGTAATTGAACAATCATCAAAATGAAAGACTTATTTACAAATCAAGTTAAGAGTTAAAAGCACGCTTGTAGATCAATATTTCTTCTTCTTTTCCATATGAAAACAAGAAATTGTACGAAATCCGCACTCCTCCTCGCATTAGTACGTTTCGGTTGACCGGGAAGCCATAAAATGCATTTTAATAATTTATTAATGAACGTCTAACAATTGCACGGCGATTCTTAAGTAAATTCGATGTTTTGTCCGCCAACGGTAGCGTAGCTCAACATTCACACTTCGATATTATAGAAATTTTACTTACCCAATTTTTACACCACTTCGAACATTTTTCGGAAGTCGACTGGTTAAATAAACATACTTAACATAATAATGTCATTTTACTCTTTACTGCGTGCTTTACTGGGTGTGTACTCCGTTTTAAAATGTTCTAATCCTTTTCATATTTTTTTTCTCTAAAATACTGTAAACAATTTTGTGATGATTTTCCATTTTATCCATATTCAAAATATTAAAAACAAGGCATTCATATTAATGAAATAACAAATTTGTAATTTCTTCCTAACAAACGATGCAAATCATAATCTCTTGCTTTTTCTTTCCAAAATAGCCAAACAAATTGAGAATGAAAATAGTTAGGGTTGGCTAAAAAAAATCCGTAAATCGGTCTCGTAACCCAATCCACATGGATTGGGGTGGGTTGAATGTCCAAAAAAAATCAATCCGTCCCGTCCCAATCCGCTATATATTTTGCGGGTTGGGTTAGGGTTGAGGTTCAGAAACCGCGGATTAATCCGTCACAATCCGTTTCAACCCGCAATATATATATATATATATATACATTATGTGTATTTTAAGATACCAACTTTTAATTATTGTTATATTTTAGTTTTATTACTTGTTTGTGAATGTTATAAACGTATTTTGATTGAGTTTAATTTATATTTCTATTTCAAATATTCAATTTATTTTAAAATTTTGGTTGATTATGCAAACTATGAAAAATTTGGGTTTAAGAATCAATTTAAACTCAACCCACCACAACCCGCAATTTATTTTGCGGGTTGGATTGGGTTGGGTTGGGGTTTTAATTGTAACGGGTTGAATTGAGTTGGGTTGAAATTTAAATTTCATCAATCCGCCTCAATCCGCCCCGCCATTTATTTTATGGATTGAATTAAGATTGAAACAAATCCGCTCAATCCGCCCCGTTCCCGTTCCTAGCGTATAGTAATTAGATAGGAAGGTGTGTGACACTTTATTATTGGCACGACAAGTCCACGAGTTTGATTTTGTTACTATGATACAGAGATTTGAAATTTGGATTTATTTGGGATCAAAAGTCGGTGTTGTACGGAAAGGAGAGGGGAAAAAGGTGATGGAATGGACAAAATTGGATTATATTATTTACAAGTTGTGATTAAATGAAGGTACCATAAAATGAGGTACAAAAATAATTCAAGTCAATTGCTTCAACCCAAGTACTACAACTACTTTCAAATTTTTATTTCCTCAGTACATTTTTGAATTTTTGAATTTTTGTATTATTTTCTTCTTACAATTGTTAATCAATAGAATTATATAATATTACGAAAGTATGCAAATTATTTTGAAAAATGCTAAAAAAAAAGAAATTAATTATAAGTTGATGATCAGCTCGTGTCACCAAGTACAAAGAAAACAAACCGAGAAAAAACATGAATGGTGATATAAGAATAGACCTTTTGACATAAATTCTCACAGAAACTCAATGTGTACTATCAGATCATGTATATGAGAATAAATTAATGATGCACATTAAGTGTATACGAGAGTTTATGTCAAAAAGTCTATTGTTATATTATCACTCAAAAAACAATTTATACGAATGTAATTCTCTTATTCCTCTAGCAAGTATTTTTCGGATGAAATATTTTTCGTCCGGACTAAACATAGTCTAAAATTCAAATAATTATGCGGTGAAAGACATTTTTTGGAGCTGTTTGACTAACAACTCAAAAGTAAAATAAGCTAGTTTTTCAAAAACCAAATGCTAGTTTTTCAATATTTGTTAGTTTTTCAAGATAATTTTGGTACGTGTAAACATTTAATAGGAGGGTACACACTATTATTGTAAAAATCATATTCAAAGGTACAAAATGAAGCTGGCAAATGGACCTACCAGAAACCCGACCCACAAACTTGCGAACTGGATCTCTCTGGACTATTTATTGAATTGGTCCTATGTGTTTATTAGGAAATAACCTGCTAAATAGGCAACCTCCTAAAATTCAAGAGTTTATTTCAAAATTCAACCCTTAAATTCATAAAATATATTTTTTGGCCAAAAGTTAAAGTGCTCCTAATTACTAATAATAGTCGTAATTTGAAAATAAACATGAGGTATATATTAATGTAAATTATTAACAATTCGGAGACGGATGGAATAATAACAATTCTCCACAAATCTATAAATTGACTTTTTTTTGGCTATAATCCCCCATAAATCATAGCGATTTTATCAATTGGCTCAAACATGTATTATCAATGAGGTTAATGAATATTTATTAGAACACACCTATTATATGTCTCCATACAATCTTTGTGAGAGGAGTGAGAAAAAATGTACAGTTTTATATTGTAACGTTTTGGTATTCGCTTATATTATAATGAGTATGAAATAATGTAACAGGTGTGTGTGCATATCATTGTGCCCGTAAATTTGCCTTTGCAAAATCGATTGGCATGCTACTATCTTCTACTTAGATCACCATATGGATTTTACTACTCACTCCGTTATCATTTAATTGTTCAATATAAAACTACGTGCAATTTTGACCGACTTATAACTTGTATCATAAAATTGTCGAAATGAATTTTTTTAAAATCTAATCATAAAATTTAACATTTGAACTATATGATCAACTTTTAAATTTTTTTATTCCGATAATTTTGATATAATTTATTGACCGATCAAAATTGCACGTAGTTTCGTAGTGGACAATTAAATAGGAACGGAGGGAGTACCGAAGAATTACACTATTATGAAAGATACCAAAGTTATCATTCTTTTTCAACATTTGATGACAGCTAAATGTTTCAATTGAAGTTCTGAATATCAAACAGATTATTTTCAAAACCATGGGGACAAACAGTATAATTATCCCCAAATTAATGACAATTAGTCAATTCTTCTACTCTTACCTGAGTAGTGAAGATCAATAATTGGATATCATACCCCATGTTAATCTTAAATTGTACTCGGCAAATAATAGAAAATGGACAATTCAACAACTTCTGGCTTTGGATTATTTGCTCTTTGCAAAAGAAATAACAGAAGGCGAAACAGTAAATTAGAGGAAATCTGTCACTAATGACCGCTTTTAACTTGTAAGAATAACCATATTTAATTAAACGGTTTGGCTAACGAGTGTACATAGTTTAAGCATTTAATAACTTTTCATAATCAAGTTGCATTTGTTACACAAATAGTTGTATTTATAATAATGATTGTTGTATCCTCCTACCATGACATTACAGTATTACCAAAGATATATATGTAATTTACTTAAATAAATTACCATATTTAGCATTTTAAAACATAAATCAAACATACTTCATCAATGCATATGGAAATGGTTTCCCAAAGTATTATATAAACTAATCCTAAGTTAATTTACAAATGAGATGTTGTATAGCAAGCAAGAGAATAGACACTCATTAGTAGCACTAGCAATGTGCACACTACCGAATATTTTTTCCATTAATCTCTGTCACACCCTGTTACAATGCCATTGGCAAGCAAATGTATTGGCTACATCTAAGGCCGACAATTAGAGAAGACGTAGCTGACCATTTTTGAGGGGACAAATTCCTAACACTGCTTAGAAATTCTCACTTTGGCAGTGATTACAAAAGGCTTTTTATACCTACACTGCATACATATAGTACTTCATTTTATTTTTATCATGTCCAATATAATTAATAAAGCATAACGCCCAGAAAATATAATCATGATGGTGCGCACAACCTCATTTTACAAATTACAGTGCGCTCGAGTTGTTAATTATTACTCCTTTTTTTGTGCTTAAGCAATTAAGTACTCACTTTCTACATGAAAATGAAATATTTATACTAATGATGAAACCTGAAACAATAAACTTTACCGGGCACATAGGTCAGTTAAGTTATCCGTCATATCTTTGAACGATTTTCCTTGATGTTCAGGGTAACACGTTTGTCGTCAGGGTGAATACCGACATACGACCAACGGATACATTACTTTTTACAAAGTACCTAATTAGCTATAGCCAGATAGATAAAACTAATAAGTCAATTGTACTAATAAGAGTGATGTCGAAGCTAGGTAAAAGATGCACCGTTTATCGCCGTTTATATACTTTATTTATAGGCATACTTATACCGTAAGATGATAACAATATATTTCGCCGTTTATATATTTTATTTATAGGCATACTTATACCGTAAGATGATAACACGTGACAATTAAGCACCTCCTAATGCTAGGTTTATATATAGGTCTTGCGTTAATATTGAGAGTAGTAGTATATTTAAACTTAGCTTAGTAACCAACTTAAATACTATTATATAAAAAAGGTGATCCGTTTGTACTGGCGAGCTTGATTTTCTTCCCAAACTCGACTTAATCAATTTCGCGTTGGCTCCGATCTTCCGAGGCGGTCAGGTATGCTCCGGCGGTCAGGTGGTCTACGTGCCTGCACAAGGAACGAACAGGGGCCCGGGGTTGTTGCCGGGTTTTCCCTCTCCAACGATCAAATCAGTATCCGTGTTAACTGAAAGTAGGAATATAATTAAGGATGAGGGACCGGGCCGGTTACAGGTCGATGTATCGAGTGGTACAAATAGTGTTCAGGGGGTCCGGGTTGTTTAAGCTTTATCTCTCCTCTCTCTCCTTTTGTGTCCCCCTACTAAGTGGTATTAGTGGGGGTATTTATAGTGTGATCAGATGCGTATTAGCCCTTGGATCACTGTACTGTAAGATGTTGATCCAACGGCGTCAGAGTCATTTATGACTCTGACAAGAGTACTGTCCTTTCCCGGGGCCCACAGGAGGTGTCCTGTGATTGGGCCACGTCGGTGAAACGTCAGGAGGGTCCCCCAAGAGAGCAGCAGCATTAATTGGGGAAGCGTACTCGACACGCTTCTTTGGGCCGGCCTCAGCACGGTTCGGCCCTCCCAATCCGGGGGCGTCGCATCATTCAGGGTTGATGAGGCCCGGACGGCCCGCTTTGGGGGCGTTATTGCCCCGGACGAGGGGATGCTGACATTCCCTCGCCATGTACTGCCCTTGATATTGAAGTTGGACATAACCGGTATCAAGAGAGTCGAGTTATGATCGGTAAAATGGATATTAGTTGGTTATTTTGTAAGCATATCAATTAGTGCAATTTAGGATCTGTTTGTTTCTCTCGAAAATAATTTCCGGAAAAAAGATTTTCCAAGGAAATTTTTTTTATGTAAAACAAATAATTTTTCATGATTTTCGTGGTATTTGGTTGCGTGAAAAATTTTCATGGAAAGTTTATATATTTTATAATTTCTTTAACAAACATAATAATATAATTACGTAATATTAGTAACAAAATCAACATATAAAAACTTAAAACCAAAAAATTAGAAGGTTGAAATATGAAATATATTTCAAACACAAAGAATCATATTTATTAATAAAACTCTAAGATTAGCATGTAGTCTCCATTAATCCCATAAGCAATTTTTCGTAAATGTTCGGAAAACTCTTCCGAAAAGGTATACTAAGATTAGTAGAAGACGGTATTTTTTTTTTATAGTTTAACAACAAAAATCAAGACCAATACCAAGTTGTAATTAAAAAAATGATCAAAAAATCAACAATAATATATTAATATATTAGATAATATAAAGAGAACATGTCTTATGAGAACCAAATTAGGGAGGAGAAGAATTTTTTGGTATTATTATAATTTTAATAGTAGATTTTTTTTTTGTGCTATAAGGTATAATAATTAGTATACGCATGATGTAGAATAGTAGTATACGTGAATAAAGGAGCGATTTATCAAATAAAACAAACATCAGAAAATATTTTTCTTGAAAAATATTTACTTAGAAACAAACAAAGTTGAGTCACTGAGGTAGTTTATTTGTCTAATAAATAAAATGAGAACATTGTTCATTTTTAATGTTAACTTCTCGAATATTAGTAATTATTTGCAAATTTCTAATGTTAATCAAAGCAAGGATGCATATAATTGTTTCATTGACCTAGCTTATAATTAACACGTACTGTAATTTTTTTCACTGAAAAACAATAATTTTATTTTATTTTGAAACAGGCATAACAATAATGTGTAAGAGACGAAAAAAGTTATGCATTGATCACGTCATTATATCCCTCTTTTGATTTCATAACTTGCTGTAACTTTTTTCTATTCAATCCAAAAGCTTACAAATAAAAAGCCGTTCAAAGGACAGTAAACAAAACCAGCTTTTGCTTTTTATCTCATTCCCTTTTATCCCCCTAGTTTGTTCGTAATGCATGTGACAAAAGCATATAAATAGTAATGTTGGTTCACTTTCAGTGTTCTCCAGTTTTCGAAATGTGTTATAGGACAAGTTTTTTAACAATTAATTTACCTATTTACGTGCATTTTTGTATTTATAATTATATAGTTTAAACATTAATTTATGGTTCGACTAGGCAGTTTTGTTTTGTTTTTTGTCCAGAAAAGCTAGAATTTGAAGATGGATAATAAAGGCGTATAACTGAATTTTCTCACTATACCATTAGTCGAAGTTCTAAAGATCTCCATTTTTTTAAGCTATAGATCATTTGGCTACTTATACATTAAGAACGAATTAAAGGCCTCCGACTTCCGAAAAATTAAGGGCAAAAAAATTATGCCATAAATGTATGTTAGCGTCTTAATCTTATAAGTAATCATTTTTCTCAATGAGTTTTTGTACTGTAATCACGATTACCAATGTTAACTTTGATAAATACTCCATATGAAAGAGACTAAATCTGTCAACTTTTTAGTAATAGCAGAAAATTCGAATTTTTTTCCTAAAAAAGATTGGACTTGTTAATATTTTGACTAAGACTAAAAATACAATTTAAAATTAATCGAAACAATGGGGACCGTTATTTTGATTTGCTCTTTATTTTATTTTCTAGGGATGGATAAAAAAGTATGTGGTCAAATTGGTGGGGTATTAGGTCAACGTACGTACTGCTCTTTGGTAAATTTTATCACAACAGAATTTGTTACTCTGGTTACTATTCAATTATCCATTACTAAATTAGTTGCAATTTTGATCGGTTAAAAACTTATATTAAAATTGTCGGAATAAATTTTTTTAAAAGTTGATAATATAGTTCAAATATTAAATTTTATAATTAGATTTAAAAAAAAACTATTTTGACAATTTTGATATAAATTATAAACCGATCAAAATTACACGTATTTTTATAATGTACAATTAAACCAGAATAGGAGCGAGAACTACCATAAAATAAACAAATGTAACTTGTTCATTTAGGTGACTGTATATGCAACCTACACGATAAGAAAATTGAATAGTAAAGAAATTGACATTAGTGAATTACAAAGAAAATAACAATTCGGTTCACTTCCAACCATAGTTCAAACTTAAACTGGGACATTTTGGAAGCCAAATTAATTTACATTATTGACTTGTATTTGTGTCCTATTTGCAAACTATATATTATGCAAAACCGCAATGCCACGTAATACTATATTAGAATTAATATAAAATAATTTGTTCAGGATATTTCTTGCAATTCTATGGTGATCCATATAATATAATATGGCAAAGTTTGAAAAAATGTGTGCACCTATGACCTATTACAAGAAAGTTAAATATAAACGCCTTAGCATTATTATATTTTTGTAAGATCTTCTTTTGCACATTTGTCGGCAAAATGATTCTTTCTTGCTATTCCCAAGTTATGTAAACATTTATTTTAAAAAAACTTTGGGTAATATGTTCATGTTGTATCACAACTCGCATTTCTTGCTATTCCCAATTAAGTTGGCAATTCTGTTCTTTTGAAGTCTGAGCTATGTGCTCTCACTCTCTTGCTGTTTTTTTTTTTTTAACTTTGTCGAGAACTGTAAATAATGTTACTTTCCTTCATCGATAACAAATCTTGAAAATGTTCAATCATTTATTGGAACTAAATTATTAAATATTACATCCACTAAACTGCTATAGTAATGATCATGTTAATTAATGTGTCGCATGCAAACTTGCAGTATACATAATGAATATTTAATATTTAATTTTTTTTTCGTTTATGCTAAAGTAAATAAGCATATTCTAATAATTGAAACATAATAATCGCAGTGCTCCTCTATAAGATGAAACGCGTGCCATAACATAAGATGAAATAAATGATTATACGCATTTCCATTTTTTGCCTTTATATGGCCTACCTCCCATATATTCTGGTTCATTTGGATATATAAATGCCTAGAAATTGTATTGTTTAATTTCTGAATTAAAAAATAAATACAAATTTAAGTTGTATAAATAAAACCTACTGATAAAGCATTAACTTTGATCGGGTTGCGTTAAACTTCTCAACAATATTAATATAAATTGATGAAATGAATTACTAGACAAGTTATTATTCTTTATTTATTGATCGGTGAATATTTTTGTTCGGGACTACTTATTCTATTACACTTATGCTCGGTCTTATTAATTTACTCCTAATCTTAATCTTTTACTTAGCCTTGATACTCGGTCTTTTATTTGACTTCTATCTGTCTACTTTTTAGTGAGATAAACTCTGAAAAATTTCTGTTTTGTTTTATTCTTTCTGTGATTTTTTCGGTCTTTTTTCCAGTATTGATACTTGACTATTTATATGCATTCGTGCGCCATATGATGTTGACAAGTGTCAATCTCATCTGTCAACTTATGAGCTTTTAACTGTTGGGCCCTTTTCTATTGAGTTTGGATGTTTAATGGATAATTACCCTTATTTTAGTAGGGAGAAAATTATTATACACTGGGTCCTATTATAACTGTGATGGATACCCGTCAATAATATATGGATCGGCTCATATCCGAATAGGTATATTCGAGTCTGATTTTTATGTTCTATTTTAGTTATTTTACGTAAAGTTGATATTTTAACATCATTTGCGCTTTGAGAAGAAAATATATGGCGTTCCTTGCTATGGCACATTGCCACTATACGACAATGTGGTGTAAACAAGGTTGATTCTCATTATATATATGGGCCATTAGGTCAAACAAGTGGAGGTGAATTGATCATGTAAGCAACAATTGTGTTCTAGTAATCAAGGATGAAAATAATCATCTTCATGAAATGAAATAGATGGAGAAAATAATAAGGGATCAGTTGAAATGATTTGGATATGCACTTAAACCCCTACTAATTAGATACTATCTCGATACGACGACGACATGTTTGTGAAAGACGACCACAACCCATGCATCTTTTATACGGCTATCTTATCAACAACTACCGTTGATATTGAGCGTTTTTCGTTTGAAAAATTGATAAGCTTAAGATAAATTCATGCTTCCTAAAGTTATTTAGATCATTTTTTTTTAGTCTAAAAAGGAATTAGCTAGACACAATACGATACGTAATGACATAAATATACGGTTTTGTTATGCGTCTCATGTGAATCACTAAATGAGCATGCACGTATATACCCTACATTTCTTGTAATCTATCTACTAGTATGTGAAACAGTGAAAGTAGAGATATGTACGATTTGATTTGATGACTAAGAAGATTCCTATAATTTGTCTCGTTATTTAGTAGCCGGGTAAATGATTAGTGGTAAAAAAATATTTAGGTTTTTATAATTTATCTTAAATGTAAATTAAGCCATACCAATTTATTTTGTGAGGTTAAGGATAGCCTATATATGCATGCAACTGCGTTTTTTCAATGCAACATTTGTCAAAATTCATTTTTACTCGTATGTCCTGTGCAAAGTGGTGAGAAAACTACCAAGCCTGAGGTAGTAAACCAACCACTTTCAAGATGTGACAATAATCCAGCTTGATATTTTGAGATATAAAAATCATTTTCCCAAAAGGACCCTGAGGTAATTGGACAGTACCAGTAAGTTTTCCAAAAATAGAGATAGATTCTTCGTATTCATTCACTTGTCACTTGTACATTGGGTTGAATAATATGAGTAGAAAAAGGAAGACAAAAAGGACATGTGAAAAAAGGGATGACAACAAAAAGACGGTGAAAAAACTAAAAAACTGTTGGTGCAATATTAGTAGTAGGGAAAAAATAGACTTGTAGGCTGCAAATGTGATTGAAAATTTTACAATAGGAAGGGTATGGTATTTTAAATTATAGATCACACTGAGTACGTTATCAATCTTACATGACATTGATCAAAACAGATTTACATTAAATATGTTTGAGTACTAAAAAGTTTGTTCTTTTTACGTTTCGACCCATATGAGTGTGATAAAAATGTGAAAATAATGTACATATCATTACCCCTAATTTTATAATCCAGTCATTCCAATTCAGTAAATAACTAGAAAATGCTACTATAGTAAAAGGGATAATTATATTTTACTTCACAAATCTATTGTTAGTTAAAAATTTACATACTCAGCTTACAATATTAATAATTTACATACTCAGTTATAAGAGATCTATCAATCAACACAATTTATTTGATTTATGTTAATTTTTTAGCTGATTTTTGGTCATATGCGATGTTAGTTTTACCTTTAAATCATAATTGGAAGTGGTAACGTGATCACACGTGACTAAACTTATATTAAAAAGTTAACATAAATCAACTAAAATGTGTTGATTGATAGATCTTTTATAGGTGAGTATGTAGATTGTTAATCTTGAAAGATCAGTATGCAAAATTTTAAACAATGATATATTAGTGTAGTAAACAATAATTTTACCTATAATAATTTATGAAATATTATGAAACATCGGATTATGCTATAAAGGTTTCTTTTTGACATAATGATCTAACAATCACAAAAAGGGCATGATTAAAAAACTTAACGTTATTGCAATAAATGAAATATGTAAAAGACCTCATTGGAGTTAATTAAGGGGAGTTATAATTAAGGCTATTGTAGCTAGGTTTAGCTAGCCAATGTTGATGAGTTTTTGATCTTTTAAGATTTGATTAGAGATTGATTGGAAATTGAAGCGGCGGGATAGTGAATTAACTGTGGTATAAAGTGGTTGCGCATTCAAAAAGTTAACAGTAGTAAAGTGGAATTTAATGTAAGTTTTGTTTTGGAATACCAGTAATTTTTTTTATGATTTATTAAAATATTAGAAAGAATAAAACTATTACACGTGATTTTGAAATAAATTGACAACAAACTGTACCGTTAATACTAATCTCAAATAAGCGTTTGAACCTCTTTTATACAGAATTTGAGCTCTAGATCATTAGGATCATGGAGAGATAAGCGGCGTTATAAAGTTTGGAATGATAAGGAGTAGAACATGAATTATCGTAGCAAGTTTGGTCATTTAAGTTTTTGAAAATTTGTGATATTAAATCATGTGATTTTTCTGCATGTCATTATATGTGTAACTTAGTTTGTTTACGTGTATTTCATCGTATTTCTAAATTCCGTCCAGCATTGGAGTCTTGTCCATGCATTGAATATTTCATTTTAATAAAGTTAGGCTTGTTTATAAAAAAAAAAAAAAAAAAAAAACCCTCTGTAATACAGTATATTGTGGTAATCATATACATGGTGTTAAGAGTTTGGACTTACGAGTGTCCTATTATAAGATTCATAATCCATTTCATTATTATATTTTTATAACAGTGAACTTTTGAAATTACTGGCATTTGAAAGAATTAAATAGTTAAATAAAAATCGATATTTGCGGTCTTGTATTCCCTTCCGGTGAAACGAAAACACTGTCGAGACACTAACAGAAGAAAAATAATAAACCCCCGACCAGTGTAAAATCATTTTTATGGGTTTTACTTTGTGGAAGTAACAAAAATTATCACATTTTCTCTGTACCAAACTCATCATATATGAGCAAAAGTGGTTGGTATCCGAGTATATCACGCTCAACATCAGAATTCGAACTCTTGTGTCTACGAAGCAGATTTACCTCTAGAGGAGGATTTCTGATTATAAAAAAAAAAAAACTCATCATATCTACATAGATTTAAGGTTATTCTTCACTCTAACAAATTCAGATTGAAGGTTAGAAAACTCAGACTATCTAAGCTCCCTTTTTACATTTTCGTTTAAATATTGCAATACATATGTGGCGGGGGTAGGATTTAATAATGTGGTGCTGGAGTTAAAAAAAAAAAACTTAAATGGAACAAAATATATATGGGGTGCTAATCCATTATTTTTAAAAATTAAATCTGTAAAATATGAACCAGCAGGTTCCTTCTTTCAGAGGGGGAGCCAGACTATACTAAATGTATAGTCGGGAAAACTCTCCACCATTGGATCAACAGAAGGGCTCAGTGACTGTAAGAATCCAATGGTGCCACAAAAATAGTTTTTCAGACTATACTAAATGTATAGTACGGCACCACTTGTCCAATTTCTTTTAAATATTGGGGTGATGTTGCCCGTGACAACCCCTTACTAACTAGTAATAAATAATAAAGCTGTATTTTTTGCCTGCAACCGATTTGATCTGTTTTAACGACAAAAACCGTAAATCAGAATTATAAATCGTAATTCTGATTTACGGTTTATCTTTTTATTTTATTTTAAAAAAAAAATTTTAAAAAGGTAAATCGTAATTCTTAATTCTGAATTACGATTTATACTTTATAATTACGGTTTTTACATAAAAACGGATTTTTTTTTAATAAAAAAAAATCAGGTGAAAGGTTAAATAAAATAAATTCAGTGAACACAGCCATTATACTGCACATCTTTAGACTAGGTAATAGGCCTTTGGATGAAAACAAAAGGCACAGATGATGCATTGCAGAGAAACTTTGACAGGAACACTAAAAATTTGCTTTGTTATGATCAATTTTAGTAACGGATATATTATTAATTTATTAAATCATATGCATTATTCATATATGAGTTGAATTTTGTGTTTCTTAAATTTAGGGAATTTATAGTGTTACTGATACATGTCACTTTTTATAGCATAATCATCAAATTTTAGTAAAAAGTATATTTTGAGTAACCAGATGCGGATGCTCTAAGTAACCTTCTTTTTAAATGAAAAATGTACTAAAACATGATTACATTTTTCTTAAAAAAGTGATAAAGATATTCGCCTTTTTTCTAATCATTCAAATGTTATCTCATCAATTTTTATTATACAAAATGGAAGTTAAGAGTAAGGTCTCTTGTCTGCGGATATCATTTGTTTTGTATTTGGTGTTTTGTCCAATTATTTATATTCAGCCCGTTAGAAATGTCTCAAATTCAATAAGAAAACTGAAGTATTAATACAGAATGAAAGAAAATAGAATCTTAGAATGATCATAATGGAAGTAGAATCTTAGAATAAGTTTTTTGCATTTATAATAATTCTTGAAAATTCAAATGTATAATGAAAGTATTAACTGCTTAATTCACTTCACCAGGACTTCTACACAAAATTATGGACATGGAATTAATTAACTTCTAAGCCAACAAAATTAGCATCACTGCATCAAGTCTAAAATTTGCTGATAATATCATATAATTATAACCTCAAAGGCTCAAACAGATCCTCAGATTAGCTCCGTATCAACAAAATAGAACAAAGATCGTTGTATGAATAATCAACCAAACTATAGGACCTCCTGGTACCGAGTTTGCTGCAAGATTTGAGTAAGATGATATTCCTTGATCAGTAAAAACCAGATAAACACACGTAAACAAATGCACATTTGGTACCGACTCCGCCTAGACTTAATCAAATTGAGTTTATTGTGTTGTTTCCAATTGGTTTAGGAGTGAAATTTGAACAAGAACAATACATAAAAGCTCTTACCAAATAAGCACCTAGTTTTATAGATTGGAAAACAAATGATTTACAAACTTCACGAATACCAGAAAAATTATTAGCAAATGATAGTAAGTTGGAATAACTGACCTTCGTTCGTGGTATCGGCCACAGTAGGGGGAGAAGAAGCTGATGTGTTGGTGAATGAAAACCCAAGGTTTTTACAATCCATCCCAAGCGCACCTTAAATTTAAAAGTTAGTTAAGCAATAATCATTCGACGTTTTCTTTTAATCAGTTCACAGTTCAGTCTCCCTATTCAAGCCCTGTTTAGTTACATCTTCTAAGAAAATAAGCCGGATCTTTTTATGTTGTGAAAAGGGCAAGTTTAATCCAGATTAAAGCTTCAAGATTTTATGCCATAAAACCAGATATGTTCAGGTATAATGCACTCCAGCTTTTAGACAAAAACGCAAAAACTCTGAGCTCTAAAGCTGCAACCATACAAGGACTATAAAAAATCTTCCAGCAATATCAAGAAACATCAATGACCAAATTTGTAGCTTCTAATATTGAATAAATATTTTAAGCTAGTTAAACTTACATTCATGGTAGCAAGGAAACGCGGAGATGTTGAGAAGATTATTGTAATTTTCTCTACATTCACAATCATAAGTGAGAAAAGACGTCTTGTTGCATGTTCCACCTCCACAATCTATCCATTCGCAAGCTACAAAATAATCCGAAATATAGTTAGATGATTTCAGTTATTACGAAAAGATACCACTTGGGTGTAGAAAAGACCAGACACTTTGTAATTATGGTAATTACGATCAAAGATCGATTGATTAGCTCGACTTTCTTTGTCCTGTGCTGGTGCGGAAGCTGGTGCACAAGAGAAGTCAATGGAGCCTGAGAAAAATAAAACTGAAAATGTTACATCGAAACGCAAAGTACTTAATTAAACAGTAATATTATTTGATAAATGGTTACACTTTTAAAAAAAAGGAAAAGTGATAGTGGCTTGCGGTTTTACAATTAGCACAGTTGAGTTTGTTAAGGATTGCCCGCGTTTTTACATGAGTTGCAGATGCTGTTTGCTTAACTCAAATTTAAAGCTACCTTATTGCATTTGGAAAATCGCGTACGATTTGTGATGGTGAACAATTCAGATGATTTACTTGGTTTTTAGTTTAATTTCGGACATTCTCCAATATGTGTGACAATCTCGATGAGTTATTCTGTCTGAAGTTCTAGCGAATAAGTCAATTTCGTGTCATCTCAAATTGAATATGACAAAAATTTCTTGCAGTCATACTAACCTCAAATTTTGTTTAACATTCTATAATCAGAATGTTATATTTTTACCGATGGATTGCCTAGATTTGTCGATATCCAATCTGAAGAAAACCACAAGCGGTTTTGGGAATCAACATTGTACAAAGTTATATCCACTATTTCACTTTCTGCCAGGCGCACATGTAATACTACTCACAAGGATAACTTTCTCAGTTCCGGAAAAGACTAATGTTGTGCTATATGATGCAACCAAAATTACTAACTAATCCACTTCGTTAATTTCTATTTGTTTTAAAGATCCTTAAAGAACATTGAAACTAAAGCCGGCACATAGCAAAACAAGCAGCTAGCTATACACAAAAGCGAAAAAGCTTTGATATAAATTTTAAGTTTAGTTGTTTCATTGGAAATAAAAAAAGACAAGAAAACAAAGATGAGAGCGAGAGAGAAATTAACTCACAGTTAGGAATGACACAAGGGAGAAAACTGAGACCAGCCGGTTGTTTCCAACCGGGATGACACTCACAGTCATACAAGAACGTTAAATTGCCAGAAGGCTTACAAGTTCCCTTTCCACATTCTATATCTTTGCACAGTTCCTCTGTAAAATGCAAAAAACAGCAAATTATCTTTTAGTAAACGTACTTTTGTCAATCTTAAGTAGGCGCTTAAGAAACATGACAATGATAAATTGTGTACTTTTTGGTGCCATAGTTTCTGATCAGTTTATAAGCTGTAATGCTCCGTTGGGCTCTTTGTTTTTGCTACTTGAAAATCTATATACAACTTGGCTTGGCTTGACTCACGTTTTTCATCAGTGTCATATAAGTCGACTTGTTTCGCTCAATCAATTCAACCAAATAAACAGTTAATTGGTTAATTAGGTTTTGCTAATCAAGCTATCTACATATTAATTATTCTTTTATGCAGAACTAACATTTGTAATTATGTAGATAAGTAGCTATATAAGCCTACCGGATTCCAATCTCAAACTAGTATAGAGTAGCCCCATTATATAAATATAATAGTTCGAATGAGTTTCCAAATTAAAGATCATACTAAAAAAATTAAACACTATATATTCTCAAAATTTATAGTCTTCATAATATCACTCAACTCAACTTAACCAACTTTTCCATTGCCAAAAAACATGATAGAACTAGAAGCAAGTTAAACGACTACTGAGCCTAGTAAAAGAGCAGCACAAATGAAATAAATCAGTATTTAAATAAAAATAAAGAAGGAACTGACCAGTAATGGGGGAGAGTAAAGGAGCAAGAAAGTCAGATTTTGCAGTCCAAGGCTGGAAAAAAATGAGGCATGCTAGTATAACAATGAAATTGTCTGAGCCCATGTTTGAGTTTGAGAGAAAGAGTAAGTAATTTGAAAGGGTGCAAATTAAAAAAAAAACCAGTGTTACATGAGCTGACATAATAAATATGTAATTCTAGCATGGGTATATGAACTTGACAATAAGTTCTATGTAGCCACGTGGAGTGAGTTTTTATATGGATTTTCTTAGTATTGGTTGTTGGTAGTTGGCTGTTAAGGTCACGGGTTCAAATGTTTAATGTAGTATTTTGAGACATAACTTCATCAGTCAAAACAAAGGGTTTTGATAGGGTTTAAATGTAAAGAGTATATTTTTTCAGTTTTTGGGACAGTAGATGCTATTTTTGCTTTCTCATGTTTTGTAAGTACACATTCGATGGTAAAGCTACAACACAGGAATTGTTGGTAGTTGAAACAATAAGTGAAGATTATTGGGGGCCATGACACCTCATAACGCCAAAATTAATACTCAATTTGTGAAAAATGATAATTTGTTACTCACATATTTATAATTTTACTTTTGACATTAGTTTTTATGCAAATTCGGCACCCATTTGACATTTATAGTTCCTTCCTTAGCTCCTGGCTATAACTCGTTTTGATTCTCTTATCTTGTTTTCAGTAGCGAAGCTTTGGTAGAGATGTAATCTCTAGTAGTTGACTGTGAATTTGCACATTCAAAAGGTTACGGTAGTAAACAAAGATTACAGCGGTAACAAGAATTATGTTTGCCATATAGAAGTCACTTAGAATAATTAATAGTATTTAATGCTGTTTTAAACAGCATGACTTGAAGCAAAAAACTCGATTATAAAGCTTTAAAAAACCGGCTTTTCCGCAGGTAAAGCCTATTCTTTTAGCGTAACTCTTGCAGAAAAAAAGCTTGGCGTGAAGTTTTCGCTTTTTAATATTTTACAAGCAGCTACCCTGAATCAGCTTCTGCTTTGTGTATCCAGAATTTGGAGTTTCTCCACTCCGGATTTCATGTTCTTGTTCCCTCAACGCACTTAGATGTGATGTTGTGAATGACCCATTAATATTCAACAACAAGAATTACGGAACCTCAACAGACTTATGCATTATACTGCAGAATTTTCAAAAAATGTCCAGTAGTACCCAATCCTGCTATCCAAATAGGGGAGAAGAACAATGTCTTATCCTAGTTAAATTCTACACATATCCCATATCGGATATCTAAACAAATTAAAAATGTAACAACCCAAGAAATGCAGAATGTATCCGTGTGGAAACGTAAATCAAACACATGAAACACACATAATCTCCGAGCATCATATCAGTGTGCACACTCCAAACTCAATTCTTTATAGAATCTCAAATTTGTACTATCTAAACCACATTCCTATGTCCCAAATACAATATTTTTTTTATTTACAAAAACACACAAGATAGAAATACGCTTTATGTACTACTAGAACAACAATAAACCTTTATCCTCCAAAACTCAACAATGGACATCTCCAAATCAATCTCATTGGAAGCTACTGCAAACTTGTGTTATCCTCAATAGTATTTTTTTACAAGGGTATAATTTGTATAACTTTTACACCCCGTTATTTCTTTTTGCAATTAGTGTTCGACGGGGGTTCTACAGCTAGGACAGTTCGGATGGGACGCGAGCCAGGGGAGAAGGCACTCGGAATGGTACTTATGAGTGCAATTTAGTTCCATTATTTGTCTCTTAGATCTGAAATTTTCCAAACACACAGAACAAAGCTCCTCTTTTGTTGAATTGTTTTTGTTTGTATAGGATTTCCATGGTTTCCCATTTAGTATTCTACTAACCAAGTAAGATGAAGTATCTTTCGAGTTGTGAGTTTGTCGTGTGCATCTACCTTCGTTTGCTTGAACTCTGTTATGCCTGCTATCACAGAAAATGTGGTGTTAATATTAGGATTCAGGCATAACTGCATAACTAATGTTATCACGACTACCATCGTGTAATATAGACAAGTTTAGCATAGAAATGCAGCTTAATATAGGTGAGCCACGAGATGGGGGATCCCCTATCACTTTTACAACATAATCTAACATTCTTACTCGTACGGTATTACATTTGATGTTGTACATGACAGTGATATACTTCGAATACTAGAGCCATACTCATATTGAGGCGAAAGTTACTGATTTAGGTTGGTTCTTGCATAATTCAATGTTATTATTTCCTAAATTTTTATTTATTTCGTTATTTTATCATAACCGTAAATCAACAATTTGAGTATGAAGTTATATTCACTTTTAGTTACCTTTCCAAAACATCAAAAAAATTATGTAGATGCGAATCTTGATATCCAGTAACCAAATAATAATCCAGTCTTCTTATTTTCAATTGTACTAATATAGTCCCAGAATTTCAGATTACAAATAGATACAGTCCCAAGTTCTGAATAAGTAATGGATTCGGTCTGTCATATGATTATCATGTTAAATGATCATTTGAAACTATCTGACTTATAAAACACACACGTACTAATCGATTGATAAGATGATTTTTTTCATGATCTAATTAAATGAGTTACAAAAAAGGCCCACTACAAAAGATTTTTTTCCCCA